>JBBNAF010000043.1:0-1425000 GCA_039657365.1 Stephania yunnanensis
CATTTAGTTTTTATTTGATTACATTTCACAAACACCACCTGGAAACACATCCTATTTATTTTAACAGTTTGATCTATCTCTTCTCATATTCACTTTGAATTGTTATAGAGCCAAATTTCTTTCAAAAACAATAAATAAAACTAAACAATAAATTAAGATTTTTTATTAGAAAGGTGAAAAATTCAAAGCGAGGAAAAAGAGTAAATTTTCAGAAATTTAATATTCCACCGAACTTCAAAGTTGATTTGTGACCAACCACTCTCTTCTTTGGAAGATACACTTTTTTCATCAGAATACATATAAATGTACTGATAAACTAATTTTGGCGTATTAATATGCTTTGCCAAATGAAGTTAAAAAGAAGTTCCTTTTAATTTTGAAAAAAGTTCAAATTTAAGATACTAACTTGAGACTTAAGTATTGTAACAAGAATGCTATGAATTCTTTTGCTTACTCCCAGCTCAGATTGGAAAGGAAAGTTTATCAAATAACTGGAGTCTGGTCAACTCATGTAATTTTAGAGACAATTTCCTCGTTATATATAACTGTAAGAAATGACCGTGTAAATCAAATAAAAATATGCATAATGTGCATAATTAAAGATAGAAGAAGCATAAGTTAATTGAAAAACAGAAAACCACCCCAGAGAAGTTTGCCATGTTATTGATGCTCCCATGGAAAAACATATATCCATGCATAGCCCCAGAAATATACACAAAATGCAATTTAAAAAAGAGAGGGGAGGGGGGGAGGAATTAACAAAGGAGGGACTAAGGTGGTGATCTATGAAGGAACACCAAACAAAACCTATACCAACACATGGAATCGAGAGGCATCTGAATGGACAATACACCGACTTTTGGAGATGGTAAAAATGCCTGAAAGCACCAAGAGAACAATGTGAAGGGGTAATTCGAAGCACTTGCAATTTTATTAGCTCAAAACTATAAATCTTATTAGCTATTTAGGGTAATTTGTTGATAATTTTATTAGGTACAAAACAAAGATTAATGAACAATGCGTAAAAGCAAAATTTCTCTCTATACACTTTTTGATAATTTTGATATATATATTAGCTCTTTCTTATAAAAAAAATGATTGAAAGATAAGATATATTTATTGTAACACTGTTTATAGACTTGGGTATCCATTGATATTGATTTGACTTTAATTAAACACCTTATAAAATAGTACTAATTAACTACTCATCAATTGCATATATAGAATCAGAGGTTCAATTTGTTGGCAATGGAACTGTACACTCAATATTCTCATAAGCATTTCACGAAACATTGACTTTATGATTTAGACAATTCATCAAACACATAAAATGCGTAAACACTAAAATTCAAAACAACTAAACGTTGACTTTATGGTTTAGATAATTCATCAAACACATAGAATGCATAGAACAAAGAATTACAAAGTTCTATAAAAAGTCTCGATCATGGGTATTTAAGAATTTATAATACCAAATCTAATCAACACAGCAAAAAACAATTGGAGAAGAAATGTGGATTACCTCACCTTTGAATCGAAGAGCAAAGGAAAGCAACGAATGAATCGATGAAGGAAAGCATGGAATGAATGATTTGAAGAGGAAGGAGAGTGGTTGATCAGTGAGTTGTTGATCGTTTTGAAGAGGTAGTGTTCAAGACATTGAAGAGGTAGCGTTCTCTCAAGTCGTTAAGTTGTTGATCTTTAATTTAAGTCAGACTCCTCTATCATCATCCAATTTGGATTAGGTTGAATTAATTTATTAATTTTAAGGGAAAGCACGAGAAGTATGGACAAATAGGTAAATTTTATTAACACTTAAATAAAGTATGGGCAAAAAGGTAAATTTCATTACCACTAAAAAATTTGTGCAATTTGGATTAGGTTGAATTAATTTATTAATTTTATGGGAATGCATGAGAAGTATGGGCAAAGAGGTAAATTTTATTAGCACTCAAAAATAAAGTATGGGCAAAAAGGTAAATTTCATTACCACTCAAAAATTTGTGATTCGTGCTTTTATATATATGATAAATATATATATATATATATATATATATATATATATATATATATATAGACACACACTTAGAGTAGTGCTAGATGTATTCAATGAGTCGGGACTCAAACGACAAAAAAGACTTAAATACCCTTTCTGCAAATCCATTGCCTTCGATGATCTTCAATTCAACGTCCACTACTTGTCGCCACCAAGACCACCGTTGCAGTTAGCGCCGTTGTGACCACCAACTGCCGACAACGCCGCCATCATCATCTACCTCCGTCGGCGACCATCTTCCTCTTCTTTCCCTCTCTTTGGCATGGAGGGTGGCCTCCTCCTCCTCTTTCACGGCCAGATCTAGTCGGGACTCCATGAGAGAGAGAGAGAGAGAGAGCATTGGAAGATGAGAAGATTCTTATAGAGAGGGGCAGCGTTTGTAACGGCCCAGAACTGCCCCAAGGGACCTCATGGTACCGCCAAGACTATCCATGTAACAGGACCCCGCGAGGACACACCATGGATATTCCCCCCCCACAACTCGAACCCGAGCCCCTAGGGACACAAGTACTCAAGCTCATCGAGTTGTGTACCACTGAGCTGTCTTGGCTCAGTGGTACACAACTCGATGAGCTTGAGTACTTGTGTCCCTAGGGGCTCGGGTTCGAGTTGTGGGAGGGGGGAATGGCCAAGGTTTCCTGGCAAAAATGCAGCGATGTGGTCAGCTTCCGGCCTTAGCGGGCCTTCGGGCGAGCGCTCAATTGGTACACGGCTCCATGAGCCTACGCCTTTATCCCTCGAGGGCGTGGGTTCGAACCGTGGGAGGTGAGGGAGGGATGTAGGCGTTGTAACTCATCCTTCGGGGACTCGGCGGGCTTGCGGGCAGGTCGTGTATCCCAACAAAAAGGTGCCTCTTTTTGTAACGGCCCAGAACTGCCCCAAGGGACCTCATGGTACCGCAGCTCAGTGGTACACAACTCGATGAGCTTGAGTACTTGTGTCCCTAGGGGCTCGGGTTCGAGTTGTGGGAGGGGGGAATATCCAAGAGGTCCTTCGGGCAGTTTCTGGATAGTCTTGGCGGTACCATGAGGTCCCTTGGGGCAGTTCTGGGCCGTTACAGCGTTGATGCTTTCCTATACTAATCAAAACACCCAAATAGATAGAATTACACCCACAATTCCATCCCCTCAAATAGACAGAATAACAAATCCCAAAAGTCTCAAATCTAATACAAATCAAAGTACCCAAATTGGGCAGAATTCATAAAAGCAAGACAAATAAAGACGGCATCGAAAGGGGTGGAGATGATAGATTATGGAAGGAGCGATGGTTGGTCGGTCTTGCACCTAAATATATGATTTTTGTTGGACTAGGACTTTGTTTCGTGGTTTATAGAGAAAGAGATTTTGAATATGAGATAGACAGATAGAGATATCGTTGAAGAAGAAAAAGATTGAAACCCTATAAACTCTAGATTTCTCGAACTGTCGGAGATGATGGTGATCAAGAATCTGTCATTTGGCGGTTGATTTGGTGGTCACGACGGTCGTCGGTGGTCGTGATCAATCTATGGTGGTGGCGTCGTCGGGGGTCTGCGGCAATTGTGGCGGTGAATGTGTTCATGACATCGGTGTGAGAATAATTGTGTCGTTTTATTTAGTTAAATGGCCTAAATTACTAATAAAACATCTTGAGTCCAAATAAATTTTTTTGATATACTTATTATACTTGAATTTCCGTGATTCAATTAATTTTCTATTGTTTTGGTAATTGGTTGCCAATAGAACATTAACTCGTATCTAACTCTCATTTTCATTGTTGTGATTGGGCTGCCACATGGAAACTTGTATACCCCTATAAATTAAAGGTCCCACTTAACTTCAATGATCGACGCATTTATTCTATATACCAATAGCATTATTTAAGTTATGATAAATTCAAAACGTTGTTAATTTATGATTTATCCATGCAATTATCGTTACATGTAACAACCTAGGTGTCTGGCAGTATATATTAATGTTAATCATTGGTGCTGATGATATGCACACATATACATAGGACGATACCAAAAGGGGCCTCAACTCAAGCTTATCAAAACTTTGATCAATAAAAGCTAGGTTTTGACTTATTGAAAGAGTAGTACGACACCATACAGACGTTATGCACCAATAATATATATGATCATCGATCGCCTATCATTAATTCTTTGCGTATGCTACTATATATACATTAGTTAATTATAACAAAAAAACTACGTAAATGTGATCGCAGATCGACGCGTGTTATGTATGAATAGTGAATACATAAGGTGTAGAGTACCATAGGCCTGGCATTACTCTCATTTATATTTATTATATGATGACTTCTATTTTTGGACTTGATATCCATAATTTATTAAGCCTAGTTAGCTAGTACGTGTTCATTGTATGAGACATAAAAATTGAATATGTTATATATATATATATAGTTGTTGTGAATTGAGTTGAAACTTGCTAAAAACTAGAAAAGAAAAATAGAAGACTAAGAACTTCTACTACTACAAACTACTACTATAAAGGAGAAGAGAAGAAATGAGATAGTTGGAATGAGAAGTTTTCATTCAACTTGGTGTGTAAATTACAATGGAGTTGGCACCCTTTATATAGGCCATTTAGTGATGATGATAATTGTACTTATACAATGTGTACAAGTTATACATACACCACAAGTCATACAACACATTACAATCAACATAGACAATACATGGAAGAGTTGGTGTACATTGGAGAAGATTACAAGTTACATGACAATACATGGATAAGTGATTATACATTGGAGTTGAATACAAGTTATGTAGAGTGTACTAGTTACATTCAATGTAGAAGTCATGCTTGATGTTACAATTCAATGTGAGAGTCATGCTTGACAATGTGATCATTCATAAGCTTGGTTAAAGGGTCATCCAATATACAACACTCCCCCTTGGATGACACTTGCTGAGAGAATATGCCTCGTTAAAACCTGTGCTAGAAAAACCCTGTGGGAAAAAAACCTAGTACAGGAAAAAGAGTACAATGTTCTCGTCAATCTTGATTTGCAGTATAATATTATTGATTGTCTCATTAAAAACCTTGCTAAGAAAACTCAGTGGGACTAAACTAAAGCTAAGGAAAAGAATGCAACACATTGATACACTTTGAGAGAATATATATGTCTCATTAAAACCTTTACTAGAAACTAGAAAAACACTGTGGGAAAAAAAATCTAGTATAGGAAAAAGAGTACATTGCTCTCATAATTTTTTTTATACGGAGTATAATAATGTTAGGATTGCCTCTTTAAAAACCTTTCTAGGCAAATCCAGTGGGATCAAACCAATAGCGAAAGGAAAATGATGCATTACATTAATCAACCTTGATAAAGAGTTTTAATATTGTGATAATTGCATCATTAAAAACCTTTGCAAAGAAAACCCAGTAGGATAAAACCATAGCAAAGGGAAAAAGAGTGCAATACACTAACCAAAAACTCATTTTGATTATCCCCCTCATGTTCATATGGGTGAGACGTTTTGTGCATTTTGTTGCACATGAACATCGTTTTCTATATGAACCATTTAATGTTGAAGTATATGATTGTCACTCTTTTATATATAGTACTTGCATCAAGTAATTGATTCATAACTTTGTTACTAATGAATGATCATTTGAACTTCGAGTTCATATTAATTTATACATGGATCATAGTACAACAAATTTAATGCAATTTGATGTGTTTCAAGCAATTTCACGTCATTCCTTTTGAATTGGCTTATATCTCCCCCTAATGGTGGGAAAATAGTTTCATCAAAGTGACAATTAGCAAAATTTGCTATAAATAATTTCTCAATTAGGGATTCAAGACATCTTATAATATGATTAATGGAGAGTTAAATCAATATAAGTCTCATATTGATTTGCCTTGAGATAATCTCCAGCTGATAAAAAAACTCAGTTCGATAAAAGATGTCCGTGCGAATTTATGATATTTTCGCATTATTGATGATTATGGATAATCAAATAGATTTTTCCACATTAAGAATGTCATTTGATTTATGACGACATTCGTTTTAATGTGTCTTATATATTCCGGAAGTTAAAGCCGGGAATATTATACTCAGATTAAATCATATAGATAAATTTTCTATTATTCTGAGTAGACTTCTTCTGAATAAGACATTAACAATAAAATTGTTGTACCCGATATTGCCTGAACATTAGCCTCCGCTAAGTTCGAATTCGAAAAATATTCACTTTTATATTATAATGTACATGCATGTAGCACGATACATTAGACATAAACTCATCGCCCATTGTTAGGTCACGATTTAAACACATCTCGATGTGCTTGTTTTATCGAGCCATTTTCAATGATAAAATTCATAATATTTTGTTTTTGATTTTGAAGGCATGGTAAAGGTCACAAAAATATTCGGGCACCCTTCATATAAGTCATTTGGTGATGATGATAATTGTACTTATACAATGTGTACAAGTTATACATATACCACAAGTCATACAACACATTACAAGCAACATAGACAATACATAGAAGAGTTGGTGTACATTGGAGAAGATTACAAGTTACATGACAATACATGGATAAGTGATTATACATTGGAGTTGAATACAAGTTATGTAGAGTCTACAAATTACATTCAATGTAGAAGTCATGCTTGATGTTACAATTCAATGTGAGAGTCATGCTTGACAATGTGATCATTCATAAACTTGGTTAAATGGTCATCCAATTTACAACAGTAGTTTCATGAATTTCATTTTTTTTACTGAATTGAATTTCATATATATGTTTTTTTTAAATAATTACATATATATGTATATATGTTTTGAAATATATGCAATAAAATGTCGTGTCAGTGTGACATGAAGCAAATCCTGCCTACGTAATATAATAGCATCCTGCACAAACAAACTAACCATACATATATATGGACTCAATGCATTGAATATTGAAACCAATTTACGGCCTAGTTGATAGCAAAAAAAAAAAAAAAAGATTTTTTTAAATAAATATTTATAAAAATATTTTCTTATGATCATTTAATTGTGCGTATGAATTTTTCTCCTCATAAATACCAGCAACATTTTTTCTAAGATAAATGGTAAAAATCTAATTAATATTTATATAAAAATATTAAAACTATAATTGATTTTCACATATATTAAAGTTAAATAAAATACCTTGATTAGATAAAATTACATTTTTCCCATTAATTTGCGATTATCATGTTATATTGTAAGTGTTTTGATTAGAATTCATATGTTTATATATAGCACGTCTTATTGAATTGTTGATACTGCTTTGATATGTGGACCTATCAAAACTATAAAAAAAGATTAAATTTATATATTTATAAATAGGGTTGAAAATATAATTTTATACATTTAATGTTAATTTAGTAATTTTATTATTTTAAACAAGTCAAAATTGTTATTATGCATAATAAGGGTATTTTAGTAATATCTTATGTTACATTCTTTTTATTAAGTGGTTATCATTAACAAAGGCATGGTGATCATGGTAGTGCATTAAGGATTATCATAACATGTTCAAAATTATTTTTCAAGAGGAAACTTAATTTTCTCACTTTAATATATGAAAAAATATATAAGACTCGAGATTAAAATTTGTCAATCATAAGAAAATAGTACGTGTGAAAATTTGGTTATCAAATCCAAGACAAATATCATATTCCCACCAAAATCATCATTTTTGTTAAAATATTTTCCTTTTCCATATGCAATCAAACATGGTTTAATTGTTCACCCGTGTCTATTTCACGAATTTAAACTTTTTTCAGGGTCAGTCCTAAGTATTTAGGGCTTTGGGGGAAATCATAATCTAGGGCACCTAAATTATGAATATTTGAAAAACAAGTACACGCTTCACATACACACATAAAGATATTACTCTAAATAACATAAAGCTAAGAATATTTTTAAATAATTTTGATTTAAACTTTTCCCCTCTAGCTAGATTTGATAATGATATATTTTTTATCGTCAAAATAAAAAAGGTTTAGCATTCTAAAATAACAAATTTTGTCTTTGATTAACTAACATCAACAAGGTGAGATCCTATATAAAAGCAAAGTGAAAGAAATATCGGGTTGATCATTCTTAACATGTAACACAATGTAAAATATAAAAAACGCTTGCTCAATCACACAATAGCATGGCATTAAAAGCTTTTTTAAGACATCCTTAAAACATTTCAGATTAATTAAAGTTCAACCATATATATATACATCTTAACCACAATTACAAAAGTGTAATTAAAGAAGAGGATAAATCTTAATAAGAGAATAAGTAGAAACAACTAGAGCCATGTTTGATTGGACGGAAAAGGAAAATGTTCCAAGAAAAATGACAAATTATATGGAAAAATGACATTTTTGTTGTAAATTGGATGACCCTTTAACCAAGCGTATGAATGATCACATTGTCAAGCATGACTCTCACATTGAATTGTAACATCAAGCATGACTTCTACATTGAATGTAACTTGTACACTCTACATAACTTGTATTCAACTCCAATGTATAATCACTTATCCATGTATTGTCATGTAACTTGTAATCCTCTCCAATGTACACCAACTCCTCCATGTATTGTCTATGTTGCTTGTGATGTGTTGTATGACCTGTGGTGTATGTATAACTTGTACACATTGAATAAGTACAATTATCATCATCACCAAATGGCCTATATAAAGGGTGTCAACTCCATTGTAATTGACACACCAATGTTGGAATGGAAATCTCTACATTTCTCAACTCTAGCTCTCTTCTCTCTTGTCTCCTCTTCTCTACTTGTTCTAGTAGTTCTTAGTTTATGTCTTCTATACTTAAGTCTCTAGCAAGTCCAACTTAAGTTCTAGTTGGCCTACAACTTAGTTTACAACAATTTTCATGCTTTTGATAGCCAAAATTTTCTCGCGAAACATTTTCTCACAATTGGCAACTTTCCATATTAAGACCCATATATTTTCTCACCTATTATAGTGGACAAATTGGGTTTCTATTTAAAAAAGGTGAGTCTCCATATTAAGACATATTAAATTTATATTTTAAATATAAAAATCAATATATTTAAAAACTTGTTGTCAGGAGTTTTGAGGGAAAAAATTCTTATATACGCAATCAAACACATATAGGAAAATTTTCTTTTGAACATTTACTAGAGAAAACTTTCTTAAGAAAATATTTTTTTTCTATATATAGAACATTTGCTTTGTAATCACTACAAAAAAATGACCCAAATAGCTACGGGCTACTCCCCGTCGCTAAATAGAAGGGGTGGGCAAACCGCGGTTTGGTGGTGAAAACCACCAAACCGCAACCAAACCGAGGGTCTACGGTTTGGTGATTTTCCAAACCACTACCAAACCGTGAACTGCCAAAACCGCAACCAAACCGAACCGCGGTTTGCGCGGTTTGCGGTTTGGTTTTGCAGTTTTGGTGCGAGGCCGCGGTGGACGTTCGCGCGGTGGAAGGCGACGACGACGATGGCGATGGATTCGGCGGCGGCTGTGAGACGAAGAGTGAGAAGGATGAAGGAGACGGCTGGGGTGAGAGGAGCGCCGGCGGGAGTGAGAGGAGAGAGAAGCGCCGCGGGAGTGAGCACAGAGAGAAGCGCCGCGGGAGTGAGAGCGCAGAGAGGAGAGTGAGAGCGCGAGGAGGCAGAGGAGAGTGAGAGCGCGAGGAGGCAGAGAGGAGAGAGTGAGCGCGAGGAGCGGATGAGCGAGAGGAGAGTGAGCGCGAGGAGGAGAGAAGAGTGAGCGCGAGGAGGCGAGAGAGGATAGAGTGAGCGCGAGGAGGAGAGAGGAGAGTGAGAGCGCCGCGAGGAGGAGAGAGGAGTGATGAATCTTTTTGTTTTTTTTTTGTTATGTTTTATGGTTTTTGATATATGGTGGTTATTTACCAAAATGCCCTCGGTTTGGTTAAACTGCGGTTTTTCCAAAACGAAAACAGCGACCAAACCGCGACCAAACCGCGAACTTTAAAAACCAGACCAAACCGCGCGGTTTGGTCGGTTTGGGCGGTTTTCCCAAAACCGCTGCCCACCCCTACTAAATAGCGATGGATCGGCGACGGGGGCCCATCGTTGATCGATTGACTGTTTTAGGGACGAGGTTAGCGACAGGCTCCGTTGTTTTCCCCATAAACCCCTCTCCTCCTCGATGTTCACTCTGCGCTCCTCCCGTCGATTGCACCACCACTACCATGTTGCCCTTGCTGGAGACTTGCTTGTTGTGAAGGGTAGTGATGAGGATGAGAAGACGTTTGGCATTGGTGTGGGAGATGGTGCAAGTGGTGGTGCAGGTGGCGGGTTTTGGATCTGGTTGTGGTGGAGGTGGCGGTGGTGGTATAGGTGGAGGCTTTTGCAAAGGTGGAGGGTTTGGTGGTGGTGTTGGTGGCGAGAAAGGTGGACGGTTTGGTGGTAGTGCTGGTGGTGGGAAAGGTGGAAGATTTTGTGGCGATAAAGATGGAGGATTCGGTGGTGCCCTGCCGCCCCGGGGCGGCGAGGGCCGCCACAGTTTTCAAAATAAGTTTTTTTTGACAATTGATCAGAAAATAGCAACAAAATATAGCGACGGGTCCTATTGCTAATTCGTTGCTATTTCTAACACCCGTAGGAAAACTCATTAGCTATTTTTGTATTTTGTTGTACTGAATCAAATAGGGCCTTCCTGAATTAAAAAAAAAAAAAAACAGGGCTTAGGAGTCAAATTAGATAATTGAAATATAATTTGAAAAGTGTATGTACAATTGACATGATTTAATAACATTGTATTTTTAAATCAGCAATAGTAATTTTTAACTATGCAAAAATATATATATATATATATATATATATATATATATATATATATACTCATATTTTTTATTTTTATTTTTTGAAAAAGTGGGGCCTCAAAGGGGAAAGGGCAGGGGCAGAGGTGGCCGCACCCACTCGTTCCTCCTTAGAGTCAGACACTGAATATGTTGATTACATAACTTTTCAAAGCGATATTTCTTGGAGGATAGTAGGTAATGTAAAAAAAACAAATAATGTACTAAAAATAAATAATAAATAAATATAGCAAAACATGCAATCAACCAAATAGCACCGATCAAGACTTCGTTTGTGTATATTTCCTGTCCACATTTTTCGGCTCCAACATGGTCTCAGAGAGATCGTCAACGATCTTTTTTTTTTTTTTTTTTTCTTTATTGTTTCCATTTAAAACACCATTCAATGCAAAGCCGATAATGTTGTCCAGCTCTTTCTGACTTAGTCCAAAAAGAAAGAAATAAACAATATGGATATTACTATTGATTGACTTTGGAAATTATTGGTTGCACCTATTTTCTATTTTGTCCATTAGATATGCCTCCATACATGTACTAAGCCATTTCGAGGTGTATCCGACAGACATTGCGTGGTTTAGGCATAAAACTGATGTCTATCTTAGGATGTCGAAGAATATCTATTCATGTAGCATAAAAGGGAAGAATATCTCATAATTTGAGAATGACCATTGTCTTTAGTCAAAGATTTAGGTAATGATCGAGGAGAACCGATGCTTTCGGTTCCAAGCAAAACTCACCAGCTACAAAGATCAACAAATTCTTGAATTCCTTTTCTTTAGATCACATTTAATAATAATAATAATAATAATAATAATAATAATAATAATAATAATAATAATAATAATAATCCGATCTCGAGGCTTTCCGACCTTCTTTCTTTATATATAGAACATTGCTAAAGTAATTTAATTTGGGCAT
Organism: Stephania yunnanensis; assembly: GCA_039657365.1. Classification (NCBI taxonomy): domain Eukaryota; kingdom Viridiplantae; phylum Streptophyta; class Magnoliopsida; order Ranunculales; family Menispermaceae; genus Stephania; species Stephania yunnanensis. Next base: position 11,808 of record JBBNAF010000043.1, read on the forward strand.
TGCCAAATAGATATCGATTAGGTGGACACCATACAATACATCTCGAGTAGTGTGCATAATGTATCTCAGGCGCATAGCACGGTACCTAACCAGTTGCGTCCATTTAAATGGATTAGAAAATATTTTCCTTAACATTGCTAAACAATGACACGGAGTAATTCAAGACAAAATTCATCATTTAGTCTTTAAACTTTTTTATTTTCTATTATTCGTTTGGTTCCTAAACTTTTTTTTTTTTTTGGGTAAAATTTAGTTTCTAAACTTTTATTTGTACACATTTAATATCTAAAATTTTATAAAGATAAATACAATACTTTCACCATTTGCGATGTTAATTAGTCTCGCTGGAAGGACGACCACATGGAGCCATGTACCACTCATATATGACACTTCCGTTAACCATGTGAGGCTTAACAGCTTGGAAGCTTAATTAGGAAAATATGCACAATCAAAAGTTCAGGTACTAGATAATGTGCTAATGTATTCACATATCTCGATGCCAATCCAGACTTAGCCAATTGCATACAAAAATACGTGTCTACAGTACATCATCTAATATTTTCCTAAGAACTTGTCCAACATAAAGAGCCAAAACAATAATAGCTGATCATACCAAAAAAAATGTTTTTTTTAAAGCTACATAAATTATAACATGAATAAATCAACGTATAATCAAACCAACAAATGTCAAGATTTTCTCATACCAATGCTAATCTCTTGCATTACGCCTTAGAAACCAAAGGAGCGGCGTGTATTACAGGGTACTTTTAAGTCAATTGTAACTTTAGTTTTATATCAAAATAATTATTTTTTGAGAGAGGTATGAAGTAGGTGAAAAAGAATTAAAAAAATGGGCGGGACGCGTGGGTACTTCACTGTAGTAGAAGCTTTCAAGTAGTAGGCCCCACTTGAGACTTTCCAAAAACAAAACAGTGAACAAATTCACCATTTTTAAACTCCAAAACCCACACACACAAATTCTTCCTTCCAAGTTTTCAAAGCTCTCCGTCGATTCAATTTGATTTTTCGCACTCGCTCGTCATCTTCGCTTAGAGTTGGTTGGTCGATCGATCTGTTCGTTCGTCGTAGCATTCATTGCTTCGATTGATAGAGGGAGAGGCAGAGGAAGATCGAAATCAATTCGACGAAGAAATCGTGTTAATGGCGGTGGTGTTGGTTTTCATGTGGTGATTTGATCTGGTTTTGGAAGATTGAGGATTTGGGATGCTTGGTGAGTAGGTTATGCTTTCCCAACTTTGTTAATTTCTTTGTTTTTCATGCTTTTTTGCTGACTTTAATGTGTTTGATTTTAGTTTGTTGTAATGTCGATGAATTTGTGTTTGTATGATTGGATTTCTTGGCCTTATTGACCTAATTTCCTCTTATTCTTCTTTGATCTGTGAATCTGCGACGACAATGGCGATCTCGCCTAAAATTTTAAGGAAGAGAAATATCAGTAATTGTTCTTTTGGTGAATTAGTAGTTTTATTTCTAGGATTAATGCGTTTTAGGGCATAATTTCCTTATCAATCTCTTTGATTTTGATTCTTTTGAAGTTGAACAATTTTGTATGAAGTTCGACTTCTCCGGCGCAATCTGAATTGTTGTTGATCAGCAAACAATTTCATGCAGTTTAATATGATTATGAATCTGTGAGTTTTAGGATGAATTAACCAGGCCTTTTGGTTTGGATCCTTTTTATCTATTGAATTCGGAAAAGTGGATGGCTAGTTTTCCTTTGAGGAATGTTGGTACTGTTGAGAGTTGATTATTAGAACTGATTCTGCCGAGATTGTTTGAATCAGATGGGAAAGAAATGCATTTCTTGTGGTGTTGATTTGGCGAAGTTGAATAGTGGAGAGGAAATCAAGAAGAGCGACAATCTCTCTGCTTTTGACGGCAGATGAGTCTCGGCTTGGTCTTGCAAAGCTTGTAGGATGAAGTATGGGGAAGACCTTTTGAGGCTAGAAGTTCTTGCTACTCCTTACATGACTCCAGCTATCAGTCCGTCCATTTCATTGACCAGCAGCGACAGTTTTGTCTCGAGCTGTAGTAATTCCTTGCCTTTTGATTTCCCTTTACGTAATGTACCACTTTCTAGTAAATTCTGAAAAAAGAAGAAAAATGACATGTTTTCATATCGGTATTGTGTTTCTAACTTATGTTCTTGTACTTCTGTTTAGGCGACTCCTTGTCGGATGAACAATTACCGGGAAGGTAGGATGGCTTGTTTTATTTTATATTGGTACTGTGTACAAAATGAAGTATCTGATTAATTTGCTGCTTTTCCTGTACAGTAGAGAGGATGATAGTGAAGGTTCTGCCGATATGAGCAAAGATTGTAAGAACTCGAGCTTTCTGAACTCCACAAAAGGGATTAATGGAACTGGCTTGTTAAACGTGGATATTATTGAGGACGTTAATAATGGTCCGGATTCAAAAATTGGATTCGACAATACATTGGTTAGCAGAGCTGGTGATGACCCTGAACAAGCAGGGGATCATATCAACAACGGCAGCCAACTTAATTCTTCAAATAATGGAACCGTGCCTTCTTATGATTTTGATATTGATACCGATCATCCCTGTATTTGGTTGCCTCCAGAGCCAGTTGACCTGGAAGATGACATCGAGTGCAGTGTGGCGTACATGGATGATGACGATGAATGCATTGATGGTACAAAATGGGGCCAATCGAGTTTCTTGGATCCATTCAGTAGCCAACGTCATGGAACCTTTAGGTTTAAAGAGGAATGCCAGAGAATGTTGACTGAGGTAATGTATGGGGAATTCAAGAACCTTGTAAGTCGACTTCTTACATTAGTAGGGGTTCCACTCTCAGGGGAAGCTGGTGAAAATTGGGTGGACATTGTTGTTTCCTTAGCTTGGGAAGCTGCATTACTTGTCAAGCCTGATAATATTGATGGAAGAGCAATCGATCCGGAAGGATACTTGAAGGTGAAATGTATTGCAACTGGTCGCCGTGGTGATAGGTCTGTATCTAGAACCAGTGTCTTCTGTACATCAATTTGGCAATTTCCCATATCACCTAGTGTTGCTTGGATGAAACGTATAGGTGCAATATCATCTAACATCTAAATGATGTTTTTTATTTCACAGTCATCTAGTCAAGGGCTTGGCTTTTAAGAAGAACGCTGCACTCAAGCATATGCCCACTGAGTACAAGAACCCTAGACTTCTACTTCTTCAAGGAATGCTTGGGCAAAGTTCAAGTGGTTTATCGTCTTTTGACTCAATGGAGCAGGTAACATGGTTGCTTCATCGTTAATTGTTTTAATGAAAGTATATTACTGATGGAGCTGATTCTTTGGTCACTTACAGGAGAAAGATAATGTTGAATCTCTTGTAGAGATGATAGCGATGTGCCATCCAAACGTAGTTTTAGTGGAGAAATCGGTTTCTCGTGATGTGCAAGTGGCTCTTCTCGGGAAGGGAATTACTCTAGTATATGATATGAAGCTACACCGTTTGGAAAGAATTGCTCGTTGTACGGGCTCAGAGATTATCTCTTCTGTTGACAGTTTGATTAGTCAGAAGCTGAAGCAATGTGAACTTTTTCATGTTGACAAGTTAATCGAAGAACATAACATTTCTGAGGAAGGTGGTAAAAGGACAAACAAGGCATTAATGTTCCTTGAAGGCTTTCCCAGGCCTTTGGGTTGTACGGTATGTCATTTTTTTTAAAATCTTCTAATTGATTCATGCTACCTGTGTTATCTCCTTTCTGAAGAGGAAAAGCCTGGTTTTCAAATGCTGTACTTTCACATGTTTATAGATATTTTTCTTCTTCTTTTTGGTAATATTGATTTCCAGCATGATAAACTTGAGATTTTGCAAATTCCACTACTGCCTTGGTTTCTTTATTTTTAGTGTAGAACCATGTCATTTCTTGTTTTACATTGTACTCAAAACATGCCAAGTTCATATCTATGCCTCACGCAATGGAAATGTCATTCTTTCTACTTTGCTTCTGTTTTTTTGAATTAGTTACATTTCATTTATAACATGCTTTGCTCTTTATACATGAGTTTGTGAATCTCATTTGGGTATAGACATTTAAGAAAAAAAAGAAGAAATTAAAAAAGGGAGCGGCTAAACGGACCCCGGTTTTTGCTTAGAGGACCCCATTTTTGAATATTCTTCGTCGTACCCCAATTTTTTACTTAGTTTACCCCCACCTTTTTTTTCTCAAAATCCCAAAAATACCCTTGCTCACCCCCATTACCCTCACCCTTACCTCAACACCCCTCAATCCTCTCCATTTCTTAGTTTTAGTCATTGTAGAGCACTTCTACTAGGTTGCCAAGTGTTGTAGGAGTGCTTTTTCGTTGAACAAGGTCAGGTGTGGTCGCGCCGTATCCTGGAAGTGAAGAACTGTTGCCTGTGGGTGTCGGACACACAGGGCCGATACCTCTAAAGAGGTAACTGTCGACTCCAATCGAGGCTGCATAAAAAATGTCTCAATGGATGACGAAGGAATCCAATTGAGTCCTTTTTAGAGGAGTTGGCCCTATGTTTTCGAGATCTCTTTAGAGGTGTCGACCCTGTGTGTTCGACACCTCTGAAGAGGTGTCGACTTTGTGTGTCCGACACCCGCAGGGCAACAAGAACGAACAAACAAATTTCAAAACTCCTAAAAAATACATGAGAATGACCAAAAAAATAGTGGGTTTTGCTCGGAATTGCTTAATACATTCGATTTCATTGAAACTTTGCACCCAAAATGCAAGGTTCAACCCACAAATTGAGGTCCTAAACCCAACAACAATTCACAAATAATATTGACTCAAAAAGTAAAAAAAAAAAAACACCTGAAAAAACCTCGAAATCGACACTAAAAGAGATGAGGAATGCACCCACAACGTCGAATCGATGTGGTTTTGTTCGGATTTCGTCGGATTTGGGATTGTGATAAGAATACATTTTGAGAGGGGTGACTGGGGTATGGGTGACTGGGGTATGCATGAGTAAAAACCCTTTTATATGGAGGGGTGGTTGAGTCATTTCACTAGAGTAGGGTCCTCTAAGCAAAAATTGTGGTCCTTATAGCTGCTCCCAAAAAAATTGTAACATAGCACATTTGACAAGAAGCCCAAAATGTTGCTTCTAGTATTTTGTGTGTTTGCTTAAATCTCCATATAGTGAAGAAGGGAATGCCTTAAAACTCAGAAGGTAACATTTCTTTAATTACTAGTTGTTCATGCTAAATAGTTGATCCTCACGCGCTGACAATCTTTTTAAATATTTGTCTGAAATGATTCTTTCAAGAGAGAATAATCATGTTCAAAGGCACTTAGGACCTATTGCCACAATATGTCCATGGCGGTGTGTGTTAATACACTGGTAAGAATTGGCATTGGTTTTGCTCCATGGGTAGGGACTGAGGATTTTTTACATCCATAATTTCTTACATACGCTGATTAGCATGTGTGTGCGTGTGCGTGCACGTGTGTTTATTGGTGAGATATGAGGTATTCGTCCATAACTTTGTAGTATATTGAATTGGAGCATTTTTCAAAATCGTATAATATATGGTAATTGGAGGATAGATATAGGAAAACAGTAGGAGGGTAATGCAGGAAGATCGATGTTATAGGAGGTTATTAAAAAGGTGTGCGGTAAGATAGAGGGTTTGGAGGACTATTTAAGTGTAGCAAGTGCACAAATGCTGAAACTCGGCATAGCAGTGTGCATTGATTCTTCAAAATGTTCCCTGGTGGCTTTCCTACCTGCTCGAATGACATATCCTTGAAGTTCTTTAGTAATTGACTCAATTAATCATTTCTTTTGTATGTTTTGAGTCTTCATCATGCTGAAGATGGTAGTTTCTTAATCAAGGCTTGATACCAATGCGATTGAAGAACACAAATGAAAGGATTAAATGGAGAATGTGAATCTTATTTTGTAGGAAGCGGCTAAACGGACTCCACTTCTGGTTAAATGTACCCCATTACTCAAGCATACCTTGATTTTGCTATATTTACCCCACCTTTTTTTTTTTTTTTTTTTTTTTTTTTTTTTTCAGTAAATACTAGAAATACCCTTGCTTACCCCATGACCCTCACCCTCACTCTCGCCTTCACCTCATCAACCCATAATCTTCTTTGTTTCTCAATTTTTTATCATTGTAAAACACTTGTACTAGGTCGGAAGTGGCGTAAGATTTTTTTTTTCATCAAACAAGGTCGGATCCGGTCTCGTCAGTGCCCTAAAAGTGAGGAAGATGAAGAGTTGCCTGTGGGTTTCGGTCACACAGGGTCGAGACCTCTAAAGAGGTCTCAGTCAGCTTACACTAAGACCTATAAAGAGGTCTCGACCAACTCCCACTAAGACCTTGGAAGAGGTCTCGATCCCAGTCTTGGTCTCGGTGGGAGCTGAACGAGACCTCTAAAGAGGTATCAGACTTGTGTGATCGAGACCTCTAAAGAGGTATCAGACTTGTGTGATCGAGACCTCCAAAGTGGTCTCAACCTTGTGTAACCGAGACCTCTAGGTCTCGGCCCTATGTGTCCAAAACCCATAGACGATAGGAGCGAACAAAAAAGTTTCAAAACTCCAAAAAATACATGAAAACGACAAAAAAATTAGTGGCTTTGGCTCGGAATCGCTAGATATTCTCAATTCTATCGATAATTTATGCCAAAAATGTGAGATTCAAGCTCCAAATTGAAGCCCTAAACCAAAAAACAAAACCACAAACATCACCAACTAAAAAAAAAAAAAAAAAAAAACCCCAAAAATCAACACGAAAAGAGGTGGGGAATGCATCCACGACGTCGAATCGATGTGGTTTCTCTTGGATTTTGTCGAATTTGAGTCGGAGGTGAGAGTGCGATTCGAAAGAGGGGTGATTGGGGTACGGGTGAGTGGGGTGAGCAAAAACCCTTTTATATGGAGGGGCAGTTGGGTCATTTCACACGTGCATTAAATTTTTTAAAAAAGTGGGTCCGTTTAGCTGCTTCCTATTTTTTATAAGATACAAATTATCAACCGTTAAACTTGCTCCGAAGTGACTTGAACCCTCAACCACTTGCCTAAGATCACATACCAAACCATAAAGCTACCCCTTGGTTGGTAATCTGGTTCTATATTTTAAATATAGTGATTGATTTATATTTGAATTCGCATGCGCAGCTCTATATTTGATCATTTTACTTTATGAAGTTAGAAGTTCACTTTAAATTACTTTCTTAAATATTGACCCAAAAAAAATTGAAATGCTCCTAAATTATCATCTCTCGATTCTATTAAACACTACTTTGGATATATGTAAACACTCCAATGTGTCTTGACGTAAGAACATATATATTTCTGGAAATAAATGGATAACATTAGAACTAAATGTACAATTGAAATCCATTAATTTCTTTGAATTAAAGATGCCAAAAATTGTTCTTCATGGCTTTTTTGATGCATTAGAGAACTTTTCTGGTTGCCCTTGGATTTAAGCCTAGTTTTAGGAGTACCAATTGATCTTCAAGTTGTGGTAAATACAAAGAGACGACAATGGATATTTTAAGCTTTGACAAAAAAAAAAAAACAATGGATATTTAAGCTTACCTCTTTTTATTTGTTCCATGCTTAACAGGTCCTTTGTATTAATTGTTTGTTAACATATCAAAACTTACTCATTGGTGCAGCAAATTTAAGCTTTTTTGTTTATTTATATCTTTGTTCCTGTTGTCGTTGGTTGGTCATATTTTTTACCGGTAGATGTTTAATTGCATGATAGACCATATATGAAGGAAGTCGAATTCATTTATTTTCATCCAGATTCATCTCTCTAATGAACTTTCTTCTTTTAATACTGCAGGTTTTGCTCAAGGGAGCTCACAGTGAAGAACTAAAGAAAGTCAAACGTGTAGTCAGGTGTACAATTGTCATGGCATATCGTTTAATTCTGGATACATCTTTCCTTGTGGGTCAAATGGCAGTATTCTCTACTGCTCCTTGTGGTTTTAGTGATGAAATAAAAAAAGAGGAAGCTGTTAGCTCTCTTGCACTACTTAATTCAACTACTCCATGGTTGGATGTGTCCAATGGAGATGCTTCCACGGTTTCCATGGATATCCCTATTACTGATGACGAATTTCAAGAAATTTCTTCTTTTGAAGGAATTCCCAAAAACTCTAACTTGGGCTGGAAAGAGAACTTGGTGTTATCTGCATCTAGTCATCCTCAAATCCAATCATATAATAGTGAAGTTGGTCAAAGTGGCCGGATTCCTCCTGAAACTGCTAATGACCACTTGCTGGAGACATCTAATGATTCTGCTTTGCCAACCATTTTTCACGAGCAGTTATTGTCACTGCTCTCAACCTCTCTTAAGAAGGTTCTTGGGGAAAACTCGTCTATTGCTTCCTCTCCACCTCTTCAGTCTTTTTCCGCATACTTTGGTGGGAAGGAATTGATAATGGATTATCAGAATGACAGTATCTTGCCCGTCTCTACATCTTCTAAGCTTCCTAATTGTCCGAACAGAGAGGCCAATAATATGGTCCGTGAAGTAGAATTGTATAATGGTCAAGATGCTGAGTTTTCGTCAGCTCGCTGTGAAGTCTCGCAGGAAAATGGCAGAGTTGGTGCAGAAGACACAAACCATCTGCTCCTCATGGATGATTTCAGCTCAGTCTTTGATGCTCAAAACATTTTATTTTTGACGTCTAGGCAAAGTATCTCACGTGGAGCCATTTGTGAGCAAAGTCAAATTCGTCGCATTAAATACTATAGGAATTTTGATGTGACCCTTGGATGGTACTTGTGCAACTATTTACTTGACCAGGTTATTCAAAAACTTAATAGAGCTTGAATCTGATTTTATGGTGGTTTCTGCTTTGTGCAGTGTGGATTGATAATAGGTACTTACAAGCAATTTTCCACTTTTTCTTTCACTCCATGACAGAGACAACAATGCTCAGCTTGTGGTGATCACTCAGAATTTCATGCTTACAGTTATGTTCATCAGAGCGGAAAGCTCACTGTACGAGTTAAGCAGATCTCTGAAGCAGACCGTTTGCCTGGTGAAGAAGAAGGAAAGATCTGGATGTGGGCAAAGTGTTTAAAATGTGCCACCTTGAACAGCAAGAAAACACACACCAGAAGAGTAGCAATGTCTAAAACAGTTAGTTCTCTGTCATTTGGAAAGTTCTTAGAGCTTTGCTTTTCAATCTACTCCACTTCCAATTTTTTGTCAAGTTGTGGGCACTCATTGCACCAGAATTACCTACTCTTCTATGGGTACATACATATTTATTCTATGTTTAACCTTTCCAAATAAATTTTGGTTTGAAAATTGTACTTTCTTATTTCCTTAGCATTCAAGGACTTGTACTATTTTTTAATGATTCAGATTAGGCCCCATGGTTGCCATGTTTCGCTACTCACCCATCTATGTCTATACAACAAGCATGCCACCACCTGTTTTGGAGTTCGTTAACCAAGCAGGAAAATGTTTTGTTGAGAAAGAAGTAGAAAAGGTATCATGTCACTAAAATTGGCTTCACACTTCTTGATTCGTATCTAGTTTTGCTTGGTATAAATTGTTATGACGTTTATTTCTATTTTATGAAGGTTCTAGAGAAAGGCATCTTATTATTTGCAGAGGTTAAGAGCAAATTGCAGGAGATGGCATCTGGAATTGTCGTCTCACCTTCGAACACATACCATAATCAAACTGTTCCAGCAAAGAAGTTCATTGACCTTGAAGAAATGTTGAAGCAGGAAAAGTCTGATTTTGAGGTGTGACCTTCCCTTTCATATCAGATATTTTAATCGGTTCAGAAATTTGTAACCTCATTTTATTATATATATTTTGAGGAATGACATTATATACTTAAAAAGAAGAAAATTTATACCCAAAAAAAGAAGAAGAAGAAAAAAATATATTTAACTTTTAATCCTTTTTGCTATCGATATTAATATTACAGGAATTTTGAACATGGACTTTCAATGCATGGTGTTAACCCAAATCTATAGCTAAATTGATGACTTTTACTTGTCTTCCATTAGCTAAATTTATAGATCTCTCTTTTTGGTGGATTTTCTCCAATTAAGGATCCTTTTACGAGATAATGGGTCCTCATCTGCTCAGTTGTAGACCTGTATAATCAATATTATAAAAGTTACAGTTTGTTATGTGTATTCTTTTTTATTCAACAATATGCTTATGCCATGTTTTTGTTTTGTCTTTGCTGTTTTATTAATGATCAGGCATTTATTCACAGTATTTCACATCGAAGTGAGCCTTCAGAGCAGGGTGTGTACGAACTGCTTAGTTTAAATCGTTTGATCCAGGATCTTGTACTGCATTCCTATGTTTGGGATCGGCGTTTGGTTTTGCTTTTATCATGTAGTTCTGAAGTTGTCACCACTGATGTTACTAATGGAGTGTGTGAAGAACCTGTGCAGTTGCTATTGCTGAAAGGAGAAGTTTCTGGTAGAACAAAAGCAATGGATGATATTTTGCATGATTGCGATAAACTTTCAGAAATAAGAACTGTGGCTCTTAATGACCCAATTAATGATGGCGAGTCCTTAATTAGTCATAGTGAGGAAGTAGAGCTGGAGATCAGGTCAGATGAAACTTTTGCTGGAGAAGATGAGAACTCCAATGGAGAGATTCTTGGTCTGCAGTCGCAGCATGAAAATTCAGTATTAGATTCTATTCCCGTTAATAACTTGTCAAACATTGATGTGGAGGCCAATGGGAGGCTGACCAGGGGTGGTTCCTGTATTGATGGATCACCTCTGTGTGAGAGAACTGTATCCACTGCAGGTAGATTTGACAAAGATTCTTTTACAAACCAACTCCATTTTAACGTTCCATTACCTGTCTCAGCTAAAGTTCCTTTGCTCGATGAAGATGTTCAATACCAAAGTCTTCCTATTTGTGAACCTTTACAGCCCGAGAGAAATACTCAGAACCCTGAAGAGCGTTTGAGAGATTCGGATTCTGTTATCCATGGGTCAACACTAAGTGAGATGTCATCCAACTCTTGCCTTCAAGGACTTGACCTTCTCGTCTCTAATTCTGGAACTTCTTTGGCATCTGACTTACCTAATTCTGAAGGCTGGATCTGGGCACGTTTTTCTGAAATTACCAAGGGAAAAAGAAAGGATCTTTTGTGTGGTAAAACTCCTAAATTTAGTTTGATCAATGGCTATAATCCGAGCTTTCTATCATCAGCTAATCATTTGATTACTGAACAAGGATCTGAATGTCAAGTACCACTGGGGCATGAGGACAATGTTGTATCATCCTATGAGGGTGAACCGACGAGTGTAATTGCCTGTGCATTGGCATTGTTCCACAATGAGCTTAGTTCAAGTAAATATTTAGTCGGAGACACAAGGAAAGAGAACAGAGAGGATAATGCATCATTTGGACTGAATGAGAGTGTTGCTTCTGACTGCAGTTTTACGTCACCAAGTTGGTCTTCCAATGATTCTCTTGGTTCAGACTGGAGTAGTTCAAAGGGGAGTGTTTCAACTGAAGGTTCGTATGCTTCAAGTTTCTATGAGTCGAATCTTGGTGATTTGCTACTGTTCTCACGACATCTTCATCCTGAGATTCATGTAGGAAATGAAAAGATCAATGGGAAAGCCAAATATTCTGTTGTCTGTGTATATGCACATTTATTCCAAGCTCTTAGGCAGCGCTGTTGTTCACATGAGCTTGATTATATTGCCTCGTTAAGTCGTTGTAAGGACTGGGATGCTAAAGGTGGGAAGAGTGGGTCATTCTTTGTAAAGACTCTGGATGACAGATTCATTGTAAAGCAAATTAAGAAGATAGAACTTGAATCATTTATAAAGTTCGGCCCAGATTATTTCAAGTACATCAATCAGTCTCTCACCTCGGGGAGCCAAACATGCCTTGCAAAAATACTCGGAATATACCAGGTTGGTTGGCCATTGATCTCTATGCTTTTTTTTGTTTCTTGACTGGAATCTCACCATTCATGTTCTCTTATTATTTTTTACACATCAGGTAACTATAAGGCAGAATAGAAGTGGAAAGGATATAAAATATGATCTTATGGTCATGGAGAATATCCTCTTTGGTCGAAGCATAAGACGCCTTTACGATCTAAAAGGTGCTCAGCATGCTCGATATACACCAAAGATGGATGTCAAAGGGAAAGTCCTTTTGGATCAGAATTTTGTTGAGGATATGAATACCTCTCCTTTCTATGTCTGTGGGAGAACCAAACATCTCTTGCAAAGGGCTGTTTGGAATGACACGGCTTTCCTCACTGTAAGTGTGCAGTCAATAATTTTAGATTTCTATGTAAGTGGATGAGATTTGGTAAGATCTTTTTTTTTTTTCCTTTTCAATGATACATGCAGTCGATCAATGTCATGGATTACTCTCTGCTTGTGGGACTTGACATGCAAAAGCAAGAATTAGTATGCGGCATCATTGACTATCTGCGTCAGTATACTTGGGATAAACATCTAGAGACATGGGTGAAGGCCTCTCTTGTTGTACCCAAAAATGTATCACCCACAGTTGTTTCTCCAAAAGAATACAAAAAAAGATTCAGGAAGTTCATGTCTATGTACTTCTTGAGTATTCCGGATCATTGGTGTCAAGACAAATCTTCAAACCAGAACAAGTTTTCTGGTGACTCGTCTCCATTGGGTGAGGTGGAACAGGTCTCCATTGGGTGAAGTGGAACAGGAGGATGCATGATGGATATACACTTTATTGTACTTCGATTCTCTTTTTTTTTTCAATTTTATACTTATATTTATATATATGTAACTTCATGACTGTACATAGATGCCTCAAGTATTCTAAACCCTCCAATTTATTACCCTTATATAAAAAGTCCATTTGCTTAGTTTATTGTTGAAGTCAAGATTACTTGTGCACATTGTTCATTGATAAAACACGGAATTTCTCCATAAATGAATGAAACTTGCCTACATTTTGAATTTTTGAACCATTTATTGATGCACTAGGGGAAGCTGGTAACTTATTTTATGAGTAGTCTTGTCCCCCTCTTATCTTTTTATGCAACGAATTGTTCATCTTATTAAAATACTTGAATATTTATATTCGTAATTTTATGTCATTTGTGTCTCCTTTCGTAAGTTGCTTAAAATTTTAAGTTTTGTAAGAAGATTCTCTGAGTGTAGAATGATTTTTTTTTTCTTGATAACAGTGTGGAAGGATTTCTTTTTCTACTTATTACTGCATTTTGATATATATGCTTGATGATTAAAGATTGGGTAGCATCCAATATAACGGTTCTTGTTAGGGGCAATGGTTTTGTTTGGAATCTTCTCTAGTTATTTTATTAATGAGCCTTAATTAGGCAGCATGTGGACATGAAGTTTTTAGAATTTTTGGAAGAATCATCACATCATTTATATGTACCTCAAAGCAGTTATATTGACAATAATTTCTCTGCTTTTTGTAGCAAAAAGCTTGCATGTGTTCCTATAAACTTTGGTACAATTAAAATGTATGGGTTTATCATTTGTAATGGTTTCTAAGTTTATGGCCTATTGAAACTTGGGTTGATATATGACATCGCTGTATTGATGATAATATTTTTAAGTGAGGTCTTAGTTTCTGTTCTATGTGAGGACATGATTTCTTCCATGTTTTTCTTAAGGAAATTTTTTTTCCATGTTAAATAACGTTCGTTTGTTCAATCAATTCAATTTTGTTTGTCGGTTGGTTGCTTTTAATTTTTTGTATGATTTTCGAGAAGGTGAGACAACCTCATGCATTCTTTTACTATTTTATCTTGCATATCTATTTGTTTGCATAGTTTTAGTTTTAAAGTTGGACCAAATCTTTTTAATAATGCAATGCCTTCTTTTCTGGATCCTATTCTTTATGTGAACCAATGTAAGTGAATGAGTACGATGACTTCAGGCTTTGATTGCTGGTTCGCAATATGTTTTTGGATGTCAGGTGTTACCGTTCATTTTTAGAATGTACTAAAGCTTTTCCATGGTCGCTTATAACTATAAGTTATGACCGTCATTTTACTATCTTTGTTTCTTGTTCTTTTCATTGGCTCTAAATGATTTCTATTCTGTTTAACCTTGCTTTCCAAGGGATACTGCAATTTCTGCTCATTGGGAACTACCAGGTATGTTTCCTTTTATTTTGTTAGTCTGAAGGTCAAGACTGAAGATATTGTTGGGTATTACAAAATAAATAACTCTCTCTACATTTCTCAACACACACATTACATACTTATAAACTATCACATTGACTTGGTCTCAACCCACTAACATAACATGCACCACTTTATGTGTGCACACCACCAAGTCAATAACTAAAACTATCTATTAATAACTACCACAACTTAATTAATAACTACCCATTACACATGACTCTACATGGACACATGTCCCACTAATTTCACTACTAAACCTTAATCTAATTTGAATCACATATTTCAACAGATATCACATTGGGAATTCCATGGTTGTTATTTTAACTCATTCATTTCCTATTATGCCATTTTGCTTATCTTACTTTTCGCTTTTCAGCACTGGTCGGCATAAATTGTTGTTGTATACTTTTGCATGGATTTATAGTTCAGGTCATACAGTAGAACCATGGAACAATTTACAACTTTCAGAATATTTGCATATATCAGGGCAATGACAAATATAGATTCATTCTTAGCATTTTAACTATTCTATTAGGTTGATCCTCATTATTCTCGTCTTTCGCTTTACTTGTTCTCTAAGTTTACTCCTACGTTCATGACCGCTCCATGTATCTGTTGGCGTTAATACCTATCCAGATTCTAAAATGCCCATTCTCTTTGATGACTGTTGACATTTTTGTTGTTTCTGAAATTATAATTATGTATCTTTTGTTATGTATTTCTTAGTTTAAATTGTATGTTTAAGCAAGACATGGTCAAGTATGGACTTGTCATAGTTTAGGTGAAAAGGACTTCACAAGTATGGTGAAGTAGATCATTAGTTTGTACTTTTGGTAATGTGCATAAGTTAACTCTGAAGCTTTTGTAAGACCATATGAAGCTGTAATTTCAGCAATGTAACTTAAGAAAGAAATCAGATATTAAACCACTGATGTTCAACTCTTTTCTCCACTTCTTTGTGTTCTAAATCCTACATGTGGTATCAGAGCTGTTTGAGAAAAAACAATTCAAAATCCTCACCAAACAAAGACCAACTTCAAGAGAAATGACTTCAAACAATGCTGAAGTGCTGCCAGCTCCAATCTTCAATGGTGAGAACTATAAATTATGGGTTGTGAGAATGAAGGCTTTGTTGAAGGGGCTGGATTTATGGGAGGCAGTAGATACAGGAGTTGATCCTCCTCCTTTGAGAGCAAATCCAACCGTTGCACAAATAAAGCACCATGTTGAAGAGGCAGCAAAGAAGTTTAAAGCTCTCTCCTATATACACTCAGTTGTGGCTGACCCTATATTCACACGCATCATGACATGTGAAACAGGAAAAGAAGCCCGGGATAGGCTTAAGGAAGAGTTCCAAGGAAGTGAAAAAATAAGAAAGATGCAGGTCTTCAACTTGCGAAGGGAGTTTGACGTCTTGAAGATGAAAGAAACAAAGAATGTGAAGGAGTTCTCTGATAGAGTTCCGAAAGTTGTGAACCAAATCAGAATTCTTGGTGAAGATTTGCTTAATAAAAAGGTGGTTGAGAAGGTTCTTGTGAGTCTACCTGAGAGGTTTGAAGCAAAAATTTCCTATCGTGAAGATTCAAAAGATCTTACATCAATCTCACTTGCTGAGTTGGTGAATGCCTTGCAAGCCACTGAGCAAAGAAGAATCTTGAGGATAGAAGAGCATACAGAAACTGCTCTTGTCATGAAATACAAAGAAAAGTTTCAGTCCAACTTCAAAGGTAGAAGAAATGAAAGAAAAAATAAGAAAGAAGGCGACAACAACAAACCTGAAAAAAGAAGAGGCAAATTTCCTCCATGTCCAAATTGTAAAAAAACAAATCATTTAGAAAAATTCTGTCGGTAGGTCTTGCAAGAAGTTTGGACATGTTGAGAAAGTTTGCAGATCAAGAGCTTAAGAAAACCAACAAGCACAAGTTGCAAAAGATCAAGAACAAGAGGTTAACTTGTTTGTTGCAACTTGTTGTGCAGTCAAAATCAACACTGATTCATGGCTGATTGATAGTGGATGCACTCATCACATGACCTCAAAAGCAAGCATGTTTCAAAATCTTGACAAATCATACAGCTTCAAAGTTAAAATTGGAAGTGGAGAATTTCTAGAAGTCAAAGGTAAAGGAGAAATTGTTGTTAGGACTTCCACAGGTATCAAATTCATTTCTGAAGTTCTATATTTGCCTGAAATAGATCAAAACTTTGCTTAGTGTTGGTCAAATGCTTGAGAAGAATTATTCATTGTTATTTAAAGATATAGCCTGCACAATTATAGATCCTGTTGGAAATGATTTGATGACTGTAAAAATGAAAGATAGAAGCTTTTATTTGAAGCTGAATATGTGGAGTGCACATGCTTTTTTTGGTTCTATTGATCATTCCTGGTCATTCAAATTTTCAGTCACTTGAACAAATGGATGACAAATATTTAGTTGAAAATATGCCTCCTATGCATGATCAAGATGGTGTTTGTGAAGTGTGTCAACTTGGCAAGCAAGCTAGAATCCCCTTTCCAATAAATCAGTGTGACATCCCTCGACCTAGGGTTGGGTCGCCCGGCCCAAACCGCCTCCAAGGCCCAATAACCGAATTGGGCCCGAGCAAGCGGTCTAGCACGCTTAAAACAACACGCGGAATATCAAACTAGCGCATATGGATAAATACTTGCGGAATTAAATAAAGGAAAATCCATATGACGTACTATCTGTTGTAAATTGAATTTGAATTTGCTAAGAACTAGAGAAGGAAATAGAAGACTAAGAACTTCTACTACTACAAAGGAGAAGTGAAGAAATGAGATAGTTGGAATGAGAAGTTTTCATTCAACTTGGTGTGTATTACAATGAGGTTGACACCCTTTATATAGGCTATTTGGTGATGATGATAATTGTACTTATACAATGTGTACAAGTTATACATACACCACAAGTCATATAACACATCACAAGCAACATAGACAATACATGAAAGAGTCGGTGTACATTGGAGAGGATTACAAGTTACATGACAATACATGAATAAGTGATTATACATTGGAGTTGAATATAAGTTATGAAGAGTGTACAAGTTACATTCAATGTAGAAGTCATGCTTGATGTTACAATTCAATGTGAGAGTTATGCTTGACAATATGATCATTCATAAGCTTGGTTAAAGAGTCATCCAATTTACAACACTCTCCCTTGAATGACACTTGCTGAGAGAATATGCCTCGTTAGAATTTGTACTAGAAACATCCTGTGGGAAAAAAATCTAGTATAGGAAAAAGAGTACAATGTTCTCGTCAATCTTGATTTGTAGTATAATATTATTGATTGCCTCATTAAAAACCTTGCTAGGAAAACCCAGTGAGACAAAACCAAAGCTAAGGAAAAGAGTGCAACACATTGATACACTTTGAGAGAATATATATGCCTCATTAAAACCTTTATTAGAAAACCCTGTGGGAAAAAAATTTAGTATAGGAAAAAGATTGCATTGATTTCATAAGTTTTTTTATTTATTTATTTATACGGAGTATAATAATGTTAGGATTGCCTCTTTAAAATACTTGCTAGGCAAATTCAGTGGGATCAAACCAATAGCGAAAGGAAAATAGCGCAATACACTAATCAACCTTAATAAAGAGTTTTAGAATTGTTAGAATTGTCTCATTAAAAACCTTTGCAAAGAAAACCCAGTGGGATAAAACTATATATAGCAAAAGGAAAAAGAGTGCAATACACTAACTAATAACTCATTTTGATTCTCCCCCTCATGTTCACATGGGTGAGACATTTTGTGCATTTTGTTGCACATGGATATCGTTTTCTATATGAACCATTTAATGCTGAAGCATATGATTGTCACTCTTTTGTATATAGTACTTGCATCAAGTAATTGATTAATAACTTTGTTACTACTGAATGATCATTTGAACTTCGAGTTCATATTAATTTATACATGGATCATAATACAACAAAGTTAGTGCAATTAGATATGTTTCAAACAATTTCACGCCATTCCTTTTGAATTAGCTTATATCTCCCATTAATGGTGGGAAAACTGCTTCATCAAAGTGACAATTAGCAAAACTTGCTATAAATAATTTCCCTATTAGGGATTCAAGGCATTTGATTAATGGAGAGTAAATCACTATACGTCTCATATTGATTTGCCTTGAGATAATCTCCAGCTGAAAAAAAAATACAGTTCGATAAAGGATGTTCGTGTGAATTTATGATATTTTCACATTATTGATGATTATAGATAATCAAATAGATCTTTCCACATTATGAATGTCATTTGATTTATGATGACATTCGTTTTAATGCGTCTTATATATTTCAGAAGTTAAAGCCGAGAATATTATACTCAGATTAAATCATATAGATAAATTTTCTATTATTCTGAGTAGACTTCTTCTAAACAAGACATTAACAATAAAATTGTTATATTAGATATTGCCTGAACATTAGCCTCCGCTAAGTTCGAATTCGAAAAATATTCACTTTTATATTATAATGTACATGCATGTAGCACGATACATAAGACATAAACTCATCGCTCATATTTATGTCACGATTTAAACACATCTCGATGTGCCCTTTTATCGAGCCATTTTCAATGATAAAACTCATGATATTTTGCCTTTGATTTTGAAGGCATGGTAAAGGCCACAAAAATATTCGGGTATATATATGACAATATTTAGGCAAAATAGCCTTTCATATATGACCAAAAAAATGTCACAATTATGAGCGCTCATTGTCAATAATTATTTGCCTTTTAAAGTGGTGCACCACTTTTGTTCCAATTTTTAGTGGAATTGTCAATACGACCTTTACCTGATATTTTCACTTTTTCCACGCCCATAAGTTTATTATTGCGACCATGATCATTATATGTGCAACATATGCTTCTTAATTTGAAGCTGAACTTATTGGACGGGAGCAATATTATATTTATAATATCTCATTATTTTACTCAGCTACCATGAAACAAGAAATCAATCATTAATATTTATTGGATTGACGTGCGAGCTCGATATTTGCTGCAGCAATAAATCGAGGCGGGCCACGTGACCTTATTTTTATTGTCTCATCAGTCATATTTCAACATGTAACGACCCGCTTTAATTAATCTCGATTAACTGGCAAATTTCGGATGAAGAACCTAAGCTTAGACCCACGTGGACGTCGCAGAAAAGTCTATGACACGCCTAATCGGAGAAATATTTTATTTTTGTGTGGCGAATGTTTAATTATTTTATTATTATTTAATAGTTCGCGCCGCGTTAATTGAGTATTTCGCTTGGTCGCGTTGTGCGTGTGTAGTGACGAGAGTGTGCGACGTCGTTGATTGCACGTAATACGGGCGTACGGGGTTGTATGGGACTGTGTGGTCACATCACTCACCCCATCATGTCACACATCACATCAAGCC
Source organism: Stephania yunnanensis (assembly GCA_039657365.1). Lineage (NCBI taxonomy): Eukaryota > Viridiplantae > Streptophyta > Magnoliopsida > Ranunculales > Menispermaceae > Stephania > Stephania yunnanensis. The sequence goes on from JBBNAF010000043.1 coordinate 31,394, forward strand.
CATCCCTCATCATTTCATTTTGTCCTTTCCAAATTCTTTTTTCTTCAAATCTGGAAGTGAGAGAAAGAGGAGAGAGAGAGAGAAAAAGAAGAGAGAGGGAGAGAAGACGGTGGGGTGGTAGAGAGAGCAGGAAGCTTCGGCGAGGGCGACCTGGACGCGGCGGCGACGGCGTCCCAACAACAGCGAGGACCGGCGGACGAGTTGCAGCAATGGATAGCGGGATCTCCAGAGCAATCGCCGCAGCGAGCGATAAGCGGTGGCGGCTTGATGAAGCGGCGCAAGCGGAGGTGATGATGACCGGCAGCGGGTCTGCGTGGCGGCGAACAACGGCGGGACGACATCGAATAGCGGCGCAAAAGCGCGAAGCAGTCGCGGATTACGCATGCGTTAGCAGCGCGAATCGCATGGCGTGGCGCAGACGACAGTAAATGGCGCTTAAGGCAGCGAAAGAGATCGACGATAAGCGGCGGTGGTGGCGCAACGACGACAATGACGCTGACGATTACGGCGTCAGCGGCGGCGCGTCGACTTCAAGATGGTAGCAAAGAACGGTGAACAGCGCGGTGGCGCGTTGTCGGACTTCGTCGAATCCTTGACAAGGAGTGCGATTCAACGACGAGATGAAGGTGAGGTTTGCTTTACCTAATTTAGTTATGATTTGAATGATTTAGGTAACATAGCCCTAAATGATAAAAATTGTATAAATGGACACCAGAGACTTAGTCTACCATAGTCGGGTATCGGACGCGTATCTCGAGGCGTGAGCGGGACATTTTGGAGAGATATTTGCGATTGTTTCAGTTAAGTAAACCCACGAGAAAGTTAGCTTAAAATTTACTTATTTTCATTTTAAATTATTCATTTCACATCACTTTTCGTCAGTTCAGCATTCTTGTTACCTATTCCCGCGTGTGTCTGTGTATGGTCGAAGGGACGGTGTGACCCCTTTCCGGCACTCTCGTTGATGACGATCCGATTGTTGCTACTGTGTTGGTCATACCCTAGAATACGCGTGAGATTTCTCTCAGCGAGTCGATGATCTCGAGAGCGAGTTGACGTGAGGCCCACCTCCGTCACAGATTTCCTCTCATTTGAGGCGTTGGGCGGAAGTCTAACTTCCGACCAACAGAGTTCCTCATTTCGACCGTGAAGAGGGGATGTGGATTTTCTCATCTCCAGGGCCTTCTCGATTTAGTATTTTTGTCCCAGGGCTCGACAACTATACACCACACTCGCGTTCCACATTCTTGATTATCTCACGACTTATATTCATGCTTTACATTCCTGTTCATTTACTTTTATGCATGAATTGTAGCTGTTTTCTTGAATTTCTTGTGAATACTAACTGGATTTCTCTGGGATCTACATACCTGTAACTTATCATTGTTGTTGGTGGCAAGTTGCAGATCCTACGACGAGCAGGGGAAGGCGGTGATTGACGACTACCACTGATTTGGAGCGCCTCCACTAGCTTACTCGTAGGCGATTATATTTACGTATACATACTTTTTGGGATCATTTTGGGAGACTTTTCACCTGATACATGTATATTGACGTCCATTATACATTTTTGTCGCCTTAACTGATATACATGGTATCCTTTTGCTGAGTTTACACCCCATATGCTGTTAATTAATACATAACTTGTTTACATTAATTATATGCATGTTATTAAGACTTCCGCTACTAAAATAACTTAAATAAATCAAAACAAATGAATTAAGTTATAAAACTTTATAACTTATTATATTTTGCTAAAATAATCATTTAAATTTCAAAATTTACTAATTTGGAGTATTAGATGGTAAGTTCACGTATCCTGGCTTGGTGACGTGTCCGACGACGTGGCGGTGCCCGGTTTGCCTCAGAATTTGGGGCTGTCACAAAACATAACCTCAACATAGAGGTAATTAAAATTGTGGAATTATAATTAATATTTAACTGATTAAATTTTGTAGCTTGAGACTCAGCCGCTCATTTTGAGCTTTTGGAGCATTACCCTTTTGGTATGTATATATATAACTCCATAAGGTGAAAAGATATATAAAGTGAAATATTCACTTTTCAAATCTCTAAAGAGAAATTGGCGAATGATTATGTATAACACACAGTTTTGCATATATTTTTATTCACAAATTGTAGTATCTAATTGTCAAGACAAGTAATTCTTGTCGGTAATATAATAAGGCAACAAGTTCAACTATGGTTGAATAATATTTTGAAAATAAATTTAATATAAAATAGTTTTCCCCTTTTTATGTAAAAATATAACATATGATTAAATATATGTTCACAACTTGATTCATTAATAAACAAAATATAATATTCGTATGAGTTGGTGGGACAACCTCCAGGTTTGGTGGCGAGACATAGTCTACTTAATACTATACCTCCTCGAACGGGATAACCCGTATCCCTTTCAATGTTTAGCTTTACTTGGGACAAGGCTTACCCACTATCAACTCAAACTTATATCATTATTTGTATTATAAAATCAAGAATAATACAATAACTAATCGTTTGTAGTTTTAAGAGAAAAACTACATGTCACATATTGACTTTTGATTTTTGATGTAGAAGATCGTACAAGACACAACTACAGAGCATACTTTCGTAGTCGGTGACGTTATAATGCATAATGTATGAATAAAGTACATTTACATAATTAAATATGCATGTAACAAAAAAGAAATTAACCATGATAATATGGAAATAAATTGAACTTTTTAAATTAATAAAAATTATACCTTCTTAGCTTTATATCTTTGAAAAGCTTCTTGATCTTCAAGACTTCCTCTTGTAGAGCAACTTCGTGCTGATAACGTGTTGTAAATTGAGTTGGAACTTGCTAAGAACTAGAGAAGAAAAATAGAAGACTAAGAACTTCTACTACTACAAATTACTACTACAAATGAGAAGAGAATAAATGAGATAGTTGGAATGAGAAGTTTTCATTCAACTTGGTGTGTGTATTACAGTGGGGTTGACACCCTTTATATATGCCATTTGGTGATGATGATAATTGTACTTATACAATGTGTACAAGTTATACATACACCATAAGTCATACAACACATCACAAGCAACATAGACAATATATGTAATAGTTGGTGTATATTGGAGAGGATTACAAGTTACATGACAATACATGGATAAGTAATTATACATTGGAGTTGAATACAAGTTATGTAGAGTGTACACGTTACATTCAATGTAGAAGTCATGCTTGATGTTACAATTCAATGTGAGAGTAATGCTTGACAATGCGATCATTCATAAGCTTGGTTAAATGGTCATCCAATTTACAACAAAAACAATACATCGCATGGATTCATAAAATATTTATATACCACATAAACAAGATTGATAAAACATATATAAGTCAAAACTCATCATCATGCATAGGGTTCACAAAAGAGAGATACCATTTAAAGTAGTAATAATATAAAGTCCTGGTCTCATCCAATGCATACTAGTTATTGGCAAGAATTCAGTAACCGATTCACCTACCCTCGAGGTGATGACAACCACTAGACGACACACATGCCTTATGTGTCATCCCGTTAGTCCCATCAACCTAATAGTAGGTTCATCCAAAGCTGTCACAGGTGCAAGTCCTTCTATCACAAAGTACAAAGAAGGCAACTCCAACTCATGTTCCTAATTGATACACTTATGAATTCAATTAGACAAGTAAAGCCCTCGGTGACAAACTCCACAAACATCCTGGGGCAATAAATAGCAAAGCCCTCGGTGGCATCACAAACATTATGGGGCATTAGATATTACTTGCTAATAATGCCCTCGGTGACAAACTCCAATTCATGTTCCTAATTGATACACTTATGAATTCAATTAGACAAGTAAAGCCCTCGGTGACAAATTCCACAAACATCATGGGCCAATAAATAGTAAAGCCCTCGGTGGCATCACAAACATTATGGGGCATTAGATGTTGAACATTTTCAAATTAAATGTTTAGTCCCACATTGGTTAGGAACTTCAAGTTTAAAGAGTATATATGTACTCTTGCACCATAGTGTGTGTAAAATAAAATACAAGTGCTATGCACGGTGAGCCACACGCGAGCGGCGCGGCGCATATGGCGCATTTTAGGCGCTTTTATAGGCGCACTTAGCACTTGCCACTTGGCACGTGTGTGTGCGTGTGCGTGCATATGTATGTTAGCTAACTATGGGTAAAACTTTTTACCATTAATTTTGACCATTTTCGAGATTAAATGGATAGTTAGTAGAGTGGCTTAGTGGGTGCAGTTGAAACTGCTCTCCATTAAGGAATTACTGCTCCACTACTCCATTGCATCAATGCTTGACTGCTCCATTATTCCATTGCATCAATGCTTGACTGTTCCATACTCCACTACTCCACTACCCCATTTTCATTCTAACTGGTCATAACCAGTGCTCTATAAAAACGGAGGTTTGGGGAGGAAGAAATCATCTCGAAATTCACTAGCAATTGCTTTTGTTTTCATCTTTCACTACTTCAAAGTGTAAGGTGGGTTACTTCATCGTATCCTTTAGGATATTTGCTGACTCTTGCAGTGTAGAGAGCAAAATTTCCTTTAGGAAAGTGGCAGTGTTACATGCTTTGAAGTAATTGCAAGTCCTTCTGGTCTAACAATCTAAAGGAAACCTTTTGCTGTCATTGCAATGGCTTCAATCAAAGAACTGTCGGCTAACATTGTGAATCTGGATCGCTTTGATGGAGGCGATTTTCTGAGGTGGCAGAAGCGAGTCCATTTCTTGCTGGTGGCGCTTCGTCTGGTGTATGTTCTGGATACACCGAAACCGATGGAGTCCGATGATGAAACTGTCGAGCAGATCAGGAAGAGGCAGAAATGGGAGACAGATGACCACACCTGCAGAGGTCATATTCTGAACGCCATGAAGGACTCACTGTTCGACCTCTACCATGATGTTCCCTCCGCCACGGAGCTATGGGAGAAACTGGAGGCAAGGTACCATAAGGAGGATGCGACAAGTAAGAAATTCCTTATATCAAAGTTTATTAATTTTAAAATGGTTGATGAAAGGTCTGTCATTGAACAATTTCGTGAAGTTGAGAGGATTAGAAATAATTTCTCTCAACACAATCTTGTCATGGATGAAACAATTGTTGTGTCTTCTATTATTGATAAACTGCCCCCATCCTGGAAGGAGTTCAAACGAACTCTTAAGCATAAAAAAGAGGACATATCTCTTGATGAACTTGCTAACCATCTTCGTGTAGAAGAGGATTGTCGCATGCAGGAAAATGAAAAAAAGAGCAGAATGTTCAGGAGATTTCAAAGGTGCATGTGATGGAAGCAACTAAGTTCAAAAAGCCCTTCATGAACAGGCATAACAAGCTTGGTGGCTTCAAAAAGTCTGTTGGTTCGGGAAAATTGAACAACCAAAATCAGAATCAAAGGAAGCAGAAAGTCACTTGTTGGTTATGCGGGAAAGATGGCCACCTCAAGTCCGAATGTTATCATTGGAAGAGGAAGCAAGGAAAAAATCATGTTTCCTCTAGTGTTGCCAAAGGTGCAGGTAGCGACAATGATGATCTCATTGCTATGATATCTGAAATCAACGTCGTTGAAAATGATATGGCTTGGTGGGTTGATTCTGGTGCTACTCGACATGTCTGCAAGAACAAGAGGTTCTTCAAGACCATGGAGGCAGTAGATGAAAATATTGTCTTATACATGGGAAATGATGCTACTGTCCCTGTTAAAGGCATATGTAGGGTTGATCTGCAGTTTACTTCCGGCAAAATTGTAACACTCACTAACGTGTATTATGCACCAGAAGTGAGGAAGAATCTTGTGTCGGGTGGTCTTTTAAATAAGTTTGGATTTAGGCTTGTCTTTGAGGCTGACAAGTTTGTACTCTCCAAGGGAGGGGTATATGTAGGGAATGGGTATGCTTATGAGGGCATGTTTAAGCTCAATGTAATCGCTTTATCTAATAAGAATGTTGTTTCTGCGTATCTTGTTGAGTCTCCTTCATTTTTATGGCATCATAGATTATGACATGTTCATTTCAGAAAATTATATGATATGGAAAATCTGGAATTACTGCCTTATTTTGATAAATATGAAGGAAATTGCAATACATGCATGAAAACAAAAATAACTAGAAATTCATTTCCAAATGTTGAAAGAAATTCAAAGTTGCTAGACTTAATACATTCTGATGTATGTGACATACATAGTACACCATCAATAGGAGGCAATAAATATTTTATAACATTTATTGATGATTATAGTAGGTACTGTTATGTTTATTTGTTGCATTCCAAAGATGAGGCAATTGTTAAGTTTCGGGCCTATAAGGCAGAAACTGGATTGCAATGTGAGACCTTTATAAAATGTTTAAGGTCTGATAGGGGAGGAGAGTACTATGATCCAAAGTACTTTGAATCCACCGGAATAGTCCATGAGACTACTGCCCCTTATACACCACAACAAAATGGTGTGGCTGAGCGTAAAAATCATGTTTTAACCGAAATGGTTAATGCTATGCTATCAAACTCGGTTTGAGTAGTGGATTTGGGGAGAGGCATTTTTGATCGCATGCCATATTCGAACATAATTCCACAAAAGAGGAATAAAGTCACCCCATATGAGCTTTGGAATAAGCGAAAACCAAATCTTAATTATTTAAGAGTTTGGGGTCAGAAAGCAAAGTAGTAAAAGTACATGAACCCAAAAAGAGGAAATTGGGTGAAAGGGGAGTGGAGTGCATATTTATTGGATATGCACAACACAGTAAGGCATATAGGTTCATGGTAATTGAGCCTAATAATTCGATTTCAGTGAACACTGTAATTGAATCAAGGGATGCAATCTTTGACGAGACAAGATTTAAATATGTCACCAAAAGTATTCCTGAAGAAAACCAAAAATGGAAGGAAGTCATAGAAATAGAAAATGACAAAGAATTGGTAGAAGTTCCTGAACTTCGAAGGAGCAAACGAGCTCGGAAAATTAAGTCATTTGTTTCTGATTTCTATACATTTCTAGTTGAAGGAAGTAGAGAAACAGTAACTAGACAAATTCCGTATTGTTTTAATACGGAAGCTGATCCTCAAACAGTAGAGGAGGCAATGAAAGAAAGAGATGCAGCTTTCTGGAAAGAGGCATTAAATGATGAGATGGATTCAATAATGGGAAATAACACTTGGGAGCTAGTTGATCTACCTCCTGGGTGTAAACCCATTAAATGCAAATTTCTCTTCAAAAGGAAAAGAAGAGTTGATGGATCCATTGAAAAACACAAAGTGAGACTGGTTGCTAAGGGTTTCACCCAAAATCATGGAATAGACTATTTCGATACCTATTCACCAGTAGCTAGAATTGCTACTATCAGATTGCTTATTGCAATTGCAGCTATAAACAAGGTGGTCATCCACCAAATGGACGTTAAAACAACGTTCCTAAATGGAGAATTGGATGAGGAAATATACATGGAACAACCTGAAGGGTTTATTATGCCCGGTCATAAGAATAAAGTGTGTAGATTGCGAAAATCATTGTACGGTTTAAAGCAAGCACCAAAACAGTGGCACCAAAAATTTGACCAGGTTGTACTTGCTTTTGGATTCAAAATAAATGAATCTGATAAATGCGCATATAGCAAGTTTGATGGAAAAGGCAATTGTGTCATTATCCGTCTTTACGCAGATGACATGCTGATTTTTGGAACTGACTTGGAACAAGTTCAGTTGACCAAAAGGTTTCTTTCAAGCCAGTTTGAAATGAAAGATATGGGGCAAGCTGATGTCATACTTGGAATTCATATTGTAAGAGATGATGGGAGTATTACTCTAACTCAATCTCATTATATTGAGAAAGTTCTCAATAGATTCAATCACTTGAATTGTGCCCCTGTTTCTACCCCACTAGATTCAAGTATTGAGCTAGTGAAAAATACAGGCAATCCAGTTTCACAACTGGAGTATTCTAGATTAATTGGATGCTTAGTGTATGCAATGACATGCACTAGGCCTGATATTGCCTTGGCAGTAGGCAAGTTGAGTAGATTTACAATTAATCCAAGCGAGTTGCATTGGTTTGCAATTCGAAGAGTTTTGAAATATCTGAAGAAAACAATTAACTATGGTTTATGGTACAGTGGATATCCTTCGGTCTTAGAAAGATTTTCAGATGCAAGTTGGATTGTGAAAGATCGAAATCATGCATCCACAAATGGGTGGATTTTCACACTTGTTGGAGGTGCAATCTCGTGGGCTTCAAAGAAACAAACTTTAATGGCTGGTTCTACCATGAAATCAGAGTTTATTGCATTGGCCTCAGCTTCAAAAGAAGCTGAATGGCTATGTGAATTATTACACGAGATACCATTGTGGCCTAAACCGGTAGCTCAAATCTCTATCCATTGTGATAGTCAGGCCACATTGGCAAGGGCTTATAGCCAAAAGTACAATGGTAAGTCCAGACATATTGGACTGAGACATAGTTGTGTCAAAGAATTGATAAGAGGAGTTATCACGATTGACTATGTGAAATCTAGTCAAAACTTGGCAGATCTCCTTACTAAAGGATTGCCAAAAGACTTGGTGAATAAAACATCAAGAGGGATGGGTCTCAAGCCCATAAATTACAAGTCACTAATAGTGGAAACTCAACTCAACGCCTAACATTACGTTAAGTCTTGAGTTCAATGCAGACAATTTCATTATAAGAGTGAATGTGAGCACTAAATTTTTATAACCATCCCAAGGTTGTTAGTGCTCGGTACCTGCATGTAAATAGAGGAGGTTGAGATGATCTCTTAATATTCTTCTAAAGGTACTTAAATTGCGGGGGTACTAGAATGAAGACTACCTATGTGGATATGAAGTGCGGCCGCTTCAAGGAGTTCAAGGGCTTGGCTCCAAAGACATTCACGAGAAGATACAGGACACAAGGCCAATGTTGAATGTGTCGGGATATTTATGGCTATTTGCTGGAGTAAGTTATATGCGTGATTTGCTTATGCTACATATCGAATAGAATCATTAGTTCAAAGTGTATCTACCATGTAATTCTGATATGATGTAATGAACTTTTCACAAGTTAGTGGTTCAAATCGCAAGATACCATTAGTTATGCATATAATGTTTGAGATTTCGTGGATTGAATGATCTGATTATTTTGAAAATGGCGGGGGATTGTTGAACATTTTCAAATTAAATGTTTAGTCCCACATTGGTTAGGAACTTCCAGTTTAAAGAGTATATATGTACTCTTGCACCATAGTGTGTGTAAAATAAAATACAAGTGCTATGCACGGTGAGCCACACGTGTGCGCGCGCGGCTCGGCGCATATGGCGGATTTTAGGCGCTTTTATAGGTGCACTTAGCACTTGGCACTTGACACGTGCGTGTGCGTGCATATGTATGTTAGCTAACCATGGGTAAAACTTTTTACCATTAATTTTTACCATTTTCGAGATTAAATGGATAGTTAGTAGAGTGGCTTAGTGGGTGCAGTTGAAACTGCTCTCCATTAAGGAATTACTGCTCCACTACTCCATTGCATCAATGCTTGACTGCTCCATTATTCCATTGCATCAATGCTTGACTGTTCCACTACCCACTACCCCATTTTCATTCTAACTGGTCATAACCAGTGCTCTATAAAAGGGGAGGTTTGGGAGGAAGAAATCATCTCGAAATTCACTAGCAATTGCTCTTGTTTTCATCTTTCACTACTTCAAAGCGTAAGGTGGGTTACTTCATCGTATCCTTTAGGATATTTGCTGACTCTTGCAGTGTAGAGAGCAAAGTTTCCTTTAGAAAAGTGGCAGTGTTACACGCTTTGAAGTCATTGCAAGTCCCTCTGGTCTAACATTAGATATTACTTGCTAATAATGCCCTTGGTGGGGACTCCACAAACATCCTGAGGCAATGAATATCGTAAGAGGGGAAAACAAATGCATTCACATTCCATAGATACGTAGATCCAAGCCGATATATGATGCAACTCATTTCTCAAGTCTCTAGTTAAAAACGTATGTCCTAACATAACTAATATCATGCCATATTTGATAATTGAGCAAGCTCCTCACTTACCTCGACTCGTCGCGAATCCTATTCTCGATCCTTGCGCGCTCGGGGTCCAATGCGAACCGCCTTGCGAATCGCCTTGCGAATCTAGATAATTTAAGACACATTTACATCATCGACGAGTTGTATATTAATCTCAATTTATTTTTAAATTTATTTCGGGGTCCACTAGTTTGGGTCGCCCGATGCGAAGGTGTAGGGGTGGGACCTGGTCGGTTTCCTTTGGGGACACGGTAGTGCGTCACATTTGAAAGCAAAGATTAGTTTGTATTTTATTATATATATTTATCATATATGCATGAATATATTATTTATTTATTTTATATACATGTATATATATGTTATTTATTTTTCTTTATTTATTTATTTTTAATCCAGGAACCATTTGGCCCCAAGTTTTTTGTCCAGGGGCCAAACTGGCCCATGGCTTTTCTTCTCCCTCTCAGGCAGAATCTTCTGCTCGAGAGTGGAGATAAAGATGTGAGTGGTGCCATTGGCCCTCACTTAGAGGGATGGGGGCGGCCTAGTGGCCGCGGTGCAGCCGCCGCCTCTCTCTCTGGCGTCACTCTCTCGTGGCGCCGCGACTATGCTGCTCCCCCCTTTGAAGTTTTTCAACTCGTCGCAGCCGTCGGTTTGCCTCAAATCTAACAAATTTATTCAAATCTTCACAAATAGGGTTACCCAATCCAATTGGGCCTTTGAAACACAAACACACCATTATTTGGTGGTCGTATTTCAAGACCGCCATTAATGTCTTCTAAAGCTTTAAATCATTAAAGAACAAGAGACAGGGAGAGAGAAAAGTGTGATTACTTTTAGTAGGGGACTTTATTGACTTTGCAGCACAACACCCACAGCAAAATCACCAACAAGCTTTCCTCTATCTTTCTCTTCAAATTCGGGGTTTTGAACAAAAAAGGGGGCTAAGGTTTATAATTATATAGTGGGATAAATTAGTGTAGGGTTTGCAAAATTACTAAATCGACTCTTGGGCAGGTCTTTTGGGTTTCGGGTCATCACGATCAGTCATGGAGAGCTATGGAAAAACTGCAGCTGATTCATAGTGATGTTTGTGGTCCTATGAGTATTCCCTCACTTAATGGTAGCAAATGCTTTGTTCTCTTCATTGATGATTTCTCTAGATTTTATTAGGTGTCTTTTCTACAACAAAAATCGGAAGTGTTGAGTATGTTTCAGAAATTCAAAGTGTGGAGAATCAAAGTAATTTCAAGATCAAAGCTCTCAGATCTGATAATGGCATCGAGTACATTAACAAAAACTTCAAGAAGCTATGTGAAGAAGCGGAAATTCAACATCAATTCACAGTCATCTACACTCCACGACAAAATGGAGTGAGCGAGAGGAAGAACAAAACTATCATGGAGATGTCTAGATGTCTAATGTTTGAAAAAAAAAAACTTCCAAGGAAGTTTTGGGCAAAAGCTGTAAACACTTCAGTTTATCTTCAGAACATATTTCCTACGAAAGCATTGCAAAAAATGACTCCTTTTGAAGCTTCGTTTGATGTTAAACCATCAATTGAGCATCTTAAAGTGTTTGGCAGCATTTGTTATGCTCACATTCCTACAGTAAAAAAACACAAGCTTGATCACAAATCAGAAGTTGGAGTTTTTCTTGGCTACAACAGTAATGTGAAAGGGTACAGTCTTCAACTTGCAAACTGAAAATGTAATGATTTGCAGGGATTTGAAGGTTGATGAAGAAGCTTTTTGGGACTGGGAGAAGTCACAAGTGCAACAAATGGACAGAAGTTTAGTTCTATCCAATTCTCAAAGTCAAGATGTGATTGTTGAAGAAGATGATTCAAGTAGTGACTCAGATTCAAATTTTGCAGTTAGAGGTACTAGGTCGTTGGTGGACATTTATGCAAGATGTAATGTGGTACTTCTTGAGCCAACAACACTTGAAGAAGCAATGAAATCAGCAGATTGGAAGCATGCAATGCAGGAGGAGCTGAAAATGAAACCTGGAATTTGATTGACAAGCCAATTAACAAAAAAGCAATTGGTGTGAAATGGGTTTTTAGAACCAAATTAAATCCCAATGATACAGTCAACAAATAAAAGGCCAGATTAGTTGTGAAGGGATACTCACAACAATTTGGAGTAGACTATACAGATACTTTTGCACCTGTGGCAAGCTATGATACAATTATGCTTCTTATTGCCTTGGCAGCTCAAAGAAGTTGGAAGGTATACCAACTTGATGTCAAATCAGCCTTCTTGAATGGTTATCTTCAAAAAGAAATCTTTGTGGAGCAGCCTCTGGGATTCATCAAGGTTTTCTTGCTGAAGAAAGCTTTATATGTTTTAAAGCAAGCCCTAAGGGCTTGGTATAGCAGTTTTGATGAATCTCCTATAGCTGGGATTCAAGAGAAGCCTAAATGAAGCTACATTGTATCTGTAGACACAAAATGCTGATTTTTTGTTGGCGTCCTTGTATGTGGATGATCTCCTTATCGCAGGAAGTAGCACTGACCTTGTGAAGCTCTTTAAAAAGGAGATGGAATATGTTTTTGATATGAATAACTTGGGCAACATGACATTCTTTCTTGGTTTGGAGGTTCATCAAACAAATCAAGGAAGCTTTATATGTTAAGAAAAATGTGCGAAAGAGGTTTTGAAGAAGTTTGGAATGGAAAATTGTAGCAAAGTTGATACTCCCTTAGCTCAAAATGAAAAACTGAGCAAGGAAGATGGCTTCGATAAAGTTGCTGCTGGAGTTTATATAAGTCTTATTGGTCGTTTGTTGTATCTTACTTCGTCTAGACCTGACATCATGTATGTCACAAGCTTGTTGTCAAGATTCATGCAAGAACCAAGTCAAAACCATTTCAAGGCTGCAAAAGGGTTCTCCGATATGTCAAGGGAACCATTGATCTTGGAATATGGTTTAAAAATGAAATGGATGTGAAGTTGATTGGCTATGCAGATAGTTGATGACTGTTGACATTTTTGTTGTTCTGAAATTGTAATTATGTATCTTTTGTTATGTATTTCTTAGTTTAACTTGTATGTTTAAGCAAGACATCGTCAAGTATGGACTTGTCATGGTTTAGGTGAAGAGGACTTCACAAGTATGGTGAAGTAGATCATTAGTTTGTACTTTTGGTAATGTGCGGAAGTTAACTCTGCAGCTTTTGTAAGACCATAAGAAGCTTTAATTTCAGCTATGTAACTTAAGAAAGAAATCAGATATTAAACCACTGATGTTCAACTCTTTTCTCCACTTCTTTGTGTTCTAAATCTTACACTCTTGATGGGGTTCTTTTTGTTTAATGACAACTGCATGTTGTTTAATCTTTTTTATTATTCAATTCATTAGCATAAGTTCAGTGATTATTCTTGACTGATACTGAACTTTAAGTCTAAAAATTGAGGAATTGACAGCTTTCAGTAGTATCTGACTGCTTCCTAAAAGTTAGGAATCAACTGGTTTGTCTTCCGTCCAGTTTATACATGTAGTTATGGTTCTGTTTTCTTTTAGGAATGGAGTTGCATGGATGGCGCTGTTTGATACAGATTAGATGATAGCATTTCAAATCCCATGTTATCCATAAAAACGTTTTCCCCAGTAATGCATTTCAGTTGCATGCCAAATAATACTTTGAACTTGGTTGTTGATTGAGTTTGTTAGAAGTCTTCAATTTATATGCTTTTGTTGCTGTCTTTTACTTGGGTGTGGTTGACATAAGATTGATTTAGACCATGAAAACAGAATAGGATTTAACTGAAAAGAGATTTTGTCATGCTGGTTAGTTAGAAAGTTTGAGAACTGATGGAGACTAGCGGATCATGGGATTGTTATGCTCTTTGCAAGCACTTTTACAAATCACAAAGATGGAAAATAGGTGGTTGATAAAGAATCTTCTCCTGCATAAGTTGTTTTGACTGCAGAGCTGATGGCCCTCTGCTATACAAGTCCTTCCATGACTTGTTGAAAAAATTCGCAACTTGGTTGAATGGGTATGCTTCGATGCGGAATGGAGCTGATCCGATTTTAATACTTTATTGTTAACCAGATGAAGGTGGAGCTAATTAACTAATAGCAATCTTAGCCCGATAAATACTAATAGCATTCGTAGATCTGCTGATGTTGCTGGTTATCAAATGTTTGTCTAAACCCCTGCCCATTCAATTTGAATAGTTTCTCGAAATGTACATACTTCTATCCTCATCCATTATTTTCTAGGTGAAGTCATCAATATGTCTGTATGTTCTCGAGTACATGCATTTTTTTTTCCCTTTTTTGGGGAAATGCCTCAGAAATAGTTTTAAAAACACTTAATTAAACTACAAATATTAGGTTTTGATCACTTTTAGTTGCTTTCTATGCTTCGAAGGAATTGAAGTTGTGAAACTAGAACATTTACTTTTCAAGAAAGTGTGATTTCTCCTTGCAGGTATGGAGGAAAGTTCTTCCTATCAGCACTCGTTTACCTTGAGCACAAGTCGGTAATTTAATTGAAAGATCTCAACCTTCCAATTCAGTTGCTGGTATGATTTTCACATTGGCGTTGGTTTTTCAGTTGCTCTGACAAAGTCAGGTTCGAAACATGATATAGTCACATATTTCCACATACATACAATAATGTCTTTTCATCGATCCTATCTGCATCAGCTGAGTCTTTACTTGTGATACAAAATTTATGGTCGACCGAATTGTTGGGATTGATATTTAATGTCTCTGTCAAGTAATAATATTTTTTTAGTGACGCTTTAGTTTATGTTCGATGTGAGGAAATTGTTTTTTCTCTTGTTAAACAACCTATGTTTGTTTATTTTTCAAATTTCCAATCAATAAAAAAATTGTTTCTACTTTTCTTTTGGTTGATTCCTTTTAAACTATTGTATGATCTTCTCTCGGCCAATTCAACCGTATGTGTATGCATATTCTTCGTACCTCCCATATCAAGTTGTTTAGATGGTCTCAGTTTTTAATCTTGGTTAGTCAAATTGCTTCGATAATGTCATGCAGTATATTCTGGAACCCATTCTATACATGGACTACTGAGTAAACAAGTACAATGACTTGAGGCTTTTCTTGCTGGCACATAGCATGTTTTTTAGATGCGAGACATTGCAACCTTCATTTCCATAGCAGCTTATTATTATAAGTTGAGATTTCCATTTTAATTTCTTTGTTCTTTTTCTTTTCATCGACTCCAACTGATTTCTATAATTCTATTCAATTCGTCCATCCTTTTCGAGGGCGTTCCAATGGATATTGGGGTTTCTGCTTATTGGGAATTGTGCTTCCTGTTAATCCACTTATCTAATGGCTTTTAGTCAAGGTATCACATTGGGGATTCCATTCATCCTTTTCTGAGTTTTTTTTTTTGTTGTTTTTTGTTTCTTGTGTGCTTACTTAAAATACAAGTTTTCTTACTCTTTGCATTTTAACATTGACTTCAGAAATTGCTGTTAAATTTCAACTCCTACAAAGAACCACTGAAGATACAACTTTCCGGATTGTGGCGCATGCGGATGCTCTGGTTAGTGATAAAATATCTTCGCTGCCTTATATGAATTGATATATTGTGCAAAATATAAATTTAAAGGGGATCATAGGAAGGTGGCACCATGGCATAAGAGACTACATGAATGCAATGCCTCTACAGCTCCTCTAAATATATTTGTTGTTCCTGCTGCTTTGCTCTTTGCTCCATTGCTTCCCCTTACATAATTGAAGTAGAACATCTCAATTTCTTTGTCAGTGTCCGCATAAAGCCTTCCATGGACATCCTTGTTTTATCTTTTTTACATTAAGCTTCGAGTTCCTTGGCTAATTATCACCAACAAAAAGAGGGGAGAGATTTCCTTCTTGTCAGTGGTCCAATGATCTCTAACAACTAGAAGAAATAATTCTGTTGGAGATGCGTGTGGACAGAAATAAGGTCCCACATTAGTTAAAGAATACTTCATAATAAAGTATATTAGTGTGGATATCCTTTCGATTAGTACTGAGGTCTTCTGAGTTAAAACCCTACAACTATGATCTAAAAATTGATAGCTTATAACCTTAGTTTCAACTAGGGATGCAAATGGGAAGGGTAGGGGATGGGGACCCCATCTCTAACCCCATCCCCGCTTAAGAATTCATAAATCCATCCCCATACATGGGGACCCATAAAACCACCCAGCCATAACTAAGAATTTAGCTTGCCTAGATCCACTCTACCTTATCTATTCCCCAATAGGCTTTACAACATCTCCTATCCACTAATTGGATTCACAACCTTGTCTATTCACAAGTAAAAGTCAGACTTTTCCAATTGAGATGTCTAATGAAATCAATTTTTATAGGCTTGCTCTCAATATTGAAACCAACGAAGAAGAGTATAGATTAAGCTAAACTTGATTTTTCAATAAATGGCTAATTAATGTACTAATGAATGATACAAGTTTAAGCTCAAATTGTACAATCAAAATTTCGGGGTACAACCGATTTATAGTGGTTCAATCCCTCAGATCTACATCCATTATCTAACCTCCCTGGTTAGGATTTTGAACCACCACTTATATTCCAATAAGTGAACAAACCTAAACCCGCAAGCTTCGTGTGCCTAGCCTCAACTAGGTCTTTTACAATTGCCTTGCCCCAATAAAGACTTTTAAAACCACCTAGCCTCAATCATGAATTTAACTCGCGTAGATGCAACTAGGACTTAACTTGCCTATTCCTCGATAGGCATTACAACCTCTCCCATACACCAATAGGATTCACAACATGGTCTATTCACCAATAAACCTTACAACCTTTATAATTGAGAGTGATTTGCCGCTTACAACAAGTAAAGTGGTATAAGATGTTCTCCTCTCACTAGCCAAACGTAATCCTAAGATGAATCAATGCAAGTGAGACTTTGCCAATTGAGATGCCTTGTAAATCAACTTTTATAAGCTAACTCTCAATATTGATACCAACAAAGAAGAGTATAGATTAAGCTCAACTAGGTTCCAAAGAATGGCTAATTGATGCACTAATGAAAAATACAAGTTTAAGCTCAAGTTGTGCAATCAAAATCTCGGGTCACTAATAGATTAAGATTAATAACACAAACCCTTGTAAATATGTTGTCAAAAGCACATAAGCATGAAACCACAAAACCAAATATAGATTAAGCACAAGTCGGTTTCAAGTCAATTCAATGCACTGTGGAAAATCACAATTAAGCTCAAACAAGTGCACTCTATACTTTGGGTTTATACAAACTCAAGCTTAAGCTAAAAACCCCTTTTTAGTGGCGTTTCACTCATACTTCAATGAAAACAGCCTAGATAAGTATATGTTGACCTCTATGTGGTTTGTCTAGTTTCACATGCACAATAGTGATTCAACTGTCAACTCAATAGGTGCAAATCCGTTCTAGGTCTTATCTAGATTTAATATTAGGTGCAACCTAATATATGATTATATCCAAATTAGTCACATATTGTTCCCACACAAATATTTAATAACAAGATATAGATTAAGCACAATAGTGTAAGGAAAAATGAGATCTTACAACTTAAGATGTGGAGATGATTCAAATCGATTTGGACAGCGGGTTGAGAGACTTCAAACACTTCATTTGACCTCACTTGACTTGCATGAGTTCAACTCCAACATCCTTTAAGTGAGTGTATGTGTTTGATCTTCACTTTTCTCGCATAAACTTCACGTTTTAGCTTTCTTTGTAAGTATATGTGCAAGTGAGATCAAGAACTTGTTCTATGTGGTTTTAATGTCCTCTCCAATCACTTTTGACTATTTTTTTGCCGTTGTAGTGATCCGAGGGCCCAAAACCATCCATACATTCAAATTAAAGAAAGGTGTAAGCTTTATAAAAAGCTGTCAAGAGACTGGTTAGCGTGCTAACTGAGATCATTAGGGCGCTAACCAGTAGGGAACAGAGAGTAAATACTTATTGGTTTTGGTTAGGGACTCTCCAACTCACCTATGACTTTATTAAACCTCTAGAAAAAATTGGACATGTTTAATATGAGTCATTTGACCCATTCGGACATCCTGAATCATTTCACAAACCTCGAAAATTGAAAATTTCGTTTTTCATGAAACGTATATGGGCTTTTTCTACAAATATTTTAATCATGATTAAAAAACCGTCCAAACTAATACCGATGCATTCAAAACCAATTCCAAAAGTTTTTTTACACATCAAATGCATGCTGAAAATCATGTTTGCATGATCTAAAACGTTTTAAAATTCACAAACTTGAAAACTTGAAATTCATGAAATGCATGAATCTAATGTATTTGGCTCATGTATTTGAAATTTTATAGCTTATAAATGATGTACATGACTCCATACACGTTTTCAAGTGCCTTTCTTTATATTAATCAATTCTTGAGCTTTTTAAGTCTCATTTCTTTCATTCCACTTGAACTTGAATTTGTACCTTTTGGCTTCCTTTGAACTTGTGAGTTCTAACAACGTTTGACACACTGAAATACTTGACAAACTTGTTAGTATCATTTCACATTCTTTTTTGTCATCAAAATCTCGAGACGCAGTCTATGTGATGGAACACTAAGTCCAACAACACATAAACTAGTGTTTGAGTCGCGAACATCAAACCACAAAGACGGTGTAAATGCTAATTTATAGTCTAACTAGAAAATAAAGTTAGGAACCTTGATTTTGACTTTGAATTGAAATTTGACCACTAATTAACTTCTAACTAATTGCAAGGCATTCACGTTGTGTTTTAACAATGGAGAAGTAGTCCAAGGGAGTCAATTTCACTTAGGTTGTATTCTTTCATTTCAATTTTATCTCAAGGTTCCCAATTCAAGTGTAGAAAGGCAACTTTCTTAAAATTCCACTATACTCTAAGGTCTTGGTGATAGAGATTCTAGTGTCGCACTCAGACTCTGCCGATCGGCGTGAATAGCATAGGTGCGACACCGCATGAAACATCAAATTCAAATGCCTCCTTTATCAACGACCATTGGTCGATGTGAAGTATGTTTAAGGGTTGCTGATCACATGTCGTAAATGTCAAATTTAACCCGTAATAGGTTACCAAATCCTACTGGAATGTAGTAGAGGTAAGAACGTGGTCAAATCCCCAAGATTCAGCCAAACCGAGTTACAAACAGAAAAGTAAATCTTAGGGATTTTGAAAGAGTTTTATTTAAAAGTCTACTAAACAAGAAAGTAAATAAGTCTTAAATTAGAGAGAAAAACATACCTAAGTCTAGGAATCCACAATCTAGCCCTATATTATTTCCATGTCTTGTATAATTGACTTTAAAAGATGGGTTTCAAAATAGTTTTCCTTAGATTGGCTATAGGTGTTGGGGTCACCAACACCCTAGTCCCCCTATTCTCGATAGATAGGGCAACCACTCTCTAAATTCTTCTCATACTCCACCGTACATCCTTGGGCAACCGCTCTCAAGATTTAACATGTGAGCATAATTAACAGCTCTGTGGGAACACCTACCCTTTGACAACTTTGGGCAATTGCTCTCCAGATTTAGCCTAGTTCTCGATGTTGCTCACCTAGAACAACAAGTATGTGAGGTTTCTTGCTTCAAATGATTGCCACTTCTCAGCCCGGTTGGTATCACAGACTTAACCCGATTGATAGTAGGTCAAAGGGTTTACGCTTAGAGATTTGCAATGAATATACAAGCTCTAAAATACCATTGAGACATCGTTAAAAATAGCAACACAAAGATAAAAAACTGAAACAAAACACTATTATTATAGAAAATCTCAACAAGACATAGAAAACAACATACTACAGGCAAGAGAGCTTCATCCATAACCTAAGTATTAAAGAACCTAGCCGAACATGACTACTCTACCTTGCTTTACTCCTAAATCCCTCTAAATACAATATATTTTAGTTCATAGAGGTCCCTCATTTATATAGGTGAGCATGGGTACAAGAATAGGAAAGCCTGAGAAATAAAAACCTTTTAAAAAAATATAAAACATATATTTTGTGATTCTGGCGCTGTCTGTTGTGCCACCATTATGTATGGATGGCGCAGGGTAATGGTGTAGGGTCTTTATAGAAACTCTTGGTCTTCAAGTTAGTGGGAGCTTCTATTTTTAAGTTTGGCATGGTGGTTGACATCGCTTGTGTTAATTTTGGCATTGTAAATTCAATCTTGACGTTGTTTGTTAATCTAGCTTGATGCCTTGGTGGTGGTCTTTGCTCCTACTCGGCATCGCTTATGTTTCCGCACTGCGTCAAGCCTGCATTGCTTTGACCATTAGTTGACTTCTTTCCTAGAATGATCTAATTCAAGCACAAATATACCCAAATACCCTATAAATCTCCGAAGTAAATTTATAGAGCCATAAAATACGATTTTGGACTTGATTTACATAGCAAAACACCTATGAAAGAGTGCACGAATAATGACTCATCAAATACCATCAAACTTAAAACTTTGTGAGTCCCGAGTAGAGGGTTATCTGACTACAACGACCAAATATACTATGAAAAATTAAGTGATGCTTTCCTAAAGACTTTATACATACTTTTCAAAACAATGGAGTCCTTACAATTGAACCTTGACCAATTTGTTTAACAAGAGACTCATAATTTTCGAAGGCCGGTCAAAAATAGTCATACTTAAAGACAACACTTTTTCAAGACTTGAAGCATTTACAAATCATAACCTTCAACTTACTTATAGGTTTTCTAGGTCTCTTTATCAAAGCAGTAGATCCAAATTGATCTCTTTATTAGATGGATTCTTTTAAACGAACTTTATCACCACTTTTCACTTGTTTGTAGGTTTTAGCACCTTAAAGAACCCATAAGGCTTACTTGGAGGTAGGCTATTATTTGGTTCATAGCATTGGAAAAACCTACTTCCCAAGTTGCAAGCATTTAAGCTTAATCTTTCTTTATATAATTTCTTTTCTGAACTTTTTTTATTCAACTACATATCCTCACTTTCCACTTTTTAAGGTTTTATTGTACGGTGCCTTCTCCGTTTCCCGTGGATATCGATTTTTCATTTTTTCCCAACCATCAAGTTCCCTGCTCTATTTCCTACAGAACTTGTGGGATTCTCTAATTGTTTTAAGGAATATTCGGTTTACACTTCTCACTTTTGCAAGAGTTAAGTTAGCTTTCCAATGTAGAATCTTCAAGCCCATATTATAATAAATAAGCCTACTTCTTTCTCTTACAAGTGCTAAATCTTTAACAATTATACTACAAGTGGATTAGTCATAATTTCAAAATCTTAGAGATCGAATTTTTTTGCAAAGTTAATTTGACCACTTACCTACTTTGGTCTAAAGTCATGGCTTATCCTTCCCAAAGTTCCTATTTATTGTAACAACGCAAAACTTATTAATAGTAAATTAGTCACTAATCAGGGTTCCTGACTCGCGACATGGCCCGTGAGTGGGTACACGACCCTAATACTCGGTGTGAGGACCGAGTAATATATTATTTTTTGAGTGATGGATGCCTAGCATAATGTATGTGTGTACACTATATAGAATGTTTTATTGGTTTTGAATAGTTTGTTAATTCAACATGTAAGTGGAGTTCAAGCCTTGAGATGTGTGCCGATGTGGGACCGGGGTAGAAAGTGATGGGGTAAGTCCTAACTTTGCTAATATGATGTAAATAATTAATTCAATGTGCCTATAGTTCAATTTACATAAATGTGGTCTAAGTTAGAAAAAATAAAACAATAGCCATTGATGTACTTCGAGACACGTGTGGACATCATTACAAAACAAATTGAGTTAGAGCGTATGTTAGTAGAGATGAGTTAGTGGATGATTAATAGATTGTAGGATAGATATGAGTGATAGGATGTTCATAGCGATGAGTAATTTAAACAAGATCAATGGTATAAAACTCACCTCACCATTATATATAAGAGTGAAATGGGTTTTGCTATGCAAATTATCTTCATTTATAATCCAATGAGGGAAAGAGTTCTAGAGAGGGAGATCCAATATTTGTGGTGAAAATTTAAAGAATTAGAAAGGTGATGATAAACCTAAGGAAGTCACACCACTAGGTAAACTAATCTATACTACACTTTGTGAAATTCAAACAAAAATTATAGGTTTTGGTTCGTTTTGGTTTTTCAAGCAATTTGGTGGCGAATGAATTTGTTTTTATGATCTAATTCCATGTTTGGATTCCTTATAAAATTTCACTAATTCTACTATAAACAAGTTCTGGATTTGAATTTCTTTTTATTAAGTTATGAATTTTTGAAATTGTAAGACAAATTGGAAATTCTGCATGTTGTATTATGAATCATTCTCTGTAATTTAGTCATAACTTCTTCATTTTAAATTGGGATTTATTCATTTTAGTGGCATTTGGAAGTTAGGGGAACAACTTGGGTAAGATGAAATATTTCGACATTCGAATGTTTTCATGTCTAAAAACCCTCTTCAACTTTGGTGATGAATCTGAAACTTTTAGGTTCACATTTTTGTAAATGTCATATTGTTTTAAGCTTAACTCCTTCGTTTCTTATTGGATTGAGATCATCTTTTAGTATGATGTTTTAGGCTTCAGTAAAAAAATATGAGTTTTTAAGCTATGGTTTAGGAGAAATAAGATTTTCAAAATTGTGGTAGATTTTTCGTATCTCCTTCAATTCTTATCGAAATTGCAAAAACTTTATAGTTCTAGAAAGCTAAGGCATAGCTCTAAAAATAACTATATTAGCAGCAATATATAATTTTAATGTTTTGGTAGTTGAAATCAACTCACAAGTTGTTGCACCAAAACTGTCCCTATTTTATTAAAGTAGATTTGGACATAACCAAATTATTAATGGGGCTGATTTTAAAAATTGGAATGCACAACCATTTGAACCAACTTTAACTTCTTGTATGAGTCATAAAGCACACTAATTAATGTTAGGAACTTAGAAGAGAGTCTCGGGAGTTCAGGTGTTATGCGGTGTTAAGAGGCCGGGTTAGCCTAGGAACTTTGCGTGCTTTGGCAACTCTTTTCATTTCATTTCCATTATTGAGTTGTTATTTAGTCATTTAGACTGTTTTCTTTGTGATCTTATTTTCCTAATGCCATGCCTTGTATATATTTTAGTGTGTATGATTTCTTTGGCTATGATTAGCGTGTGATGACTTGTAGCATGACATTCATTTTTTGTTTTCGATGATTGGACTCCTTTGGTGTTGTTGATTTCTGAGCCATCGACTTATTTTCTAAATAGCATGCTATAACTTCTTTGTCTCTCTTATTAGTGTATGTATACACCCATGCCATTATACTTGTTGTGTGATACTTGTTTCTATAGTCTATAACATGAACAATTTCGATAGGCATGACCTGAGGGGCTTACTTACGTAGGTGCCTTAACCTTATTGTTGGGTTTTGGGGTTCATACGCAACGGAAATCACAAAACAATTTTGACAAAAACTCCAACTTGATCCGAATCTAATTCCATTAAAAATGCTTAAGCCATGAAAACTTAATCATATCTCAGTTGCAATATACCTTTCTGAAGATTGATCAATCTCTAAGGTGCTGCCAACGACAAACGCCCTCTACCAGCAGTCCACACACGAACAGCGGCCGAGATTCGAAATGTAGCTTCGAGAGAATACCAAACCTTTTTGTTTCTCTCCAAAACGATCCAGAGCGTACCAAAAAACCCTAAGTCGTTTCTAAAATGAAAATAGAGTTTTAGCCCTTAATCTTTCGTACGTGTGTTCTAACTTAAAGCGTCTATTTATACAACCCTTGTATATAGACGGTTAAGTAAATTACACGTACCCCTACTTAAAGAAGTATAAGTGTAATACACCACGAGGACGTTTCTGTCATGAATTTTATCATATAAAATTCATTTTTTTGAACCATCTTAAAATCTGGCAAAACCATTTTTAGTGTGCGACCCAATAGGTTCATACAACGTTGGCAGTGTACCAAAACACATTTTGATATACAAGTCATAAGCGGCCTTTAACAAGACATTATGACTACCCCCAAGTTGTACGAATATCAAATCGATACAACTTAATCAATAGTGTATATAACATCATTTTGTCACACGATATCCTTTTGATTAAACGTAAGACATGGAATTGTCATCCAACATGTTCAATCGTACTAGTCTTGATCTCTAGGTAGTCTGAAAACATCCAAGTGACATTGATCAATATCAATCCACTTAGACTAGGCCTTTTAACAGTCTAACACATCGAGGGATCCACTTGATATATCTCTTTATATGAGAGGGACAAATTCTATCTCGATTACACAATTTCATCACATTGCTCACACAGTAACCAATCACAACCTTTATAATCATCCGGTTAAAAACAACATTTGATTGTGTCAAATCACTGTGTTCCTAATGTTGAAGTCTCTGGTAATCTCAAGTCAGAGGATTGAAAAATATACCTATTATGAGAAACAACTATGACTTAATCCATGTGATGTTCTCATAACGGGTCGATCCAGTACTTTGTTCCTTAACAAGTACTCGTGATCTTGATTTATATCCATATACGTATAATCATCATATGATCATCAATCAAGACTCACATTAGTCTTAATTCATTATAGTTCCCAGTATAATGATCGACTAGGGACATTTAGGATATTTCTGTAAATAGCCATGCATTTTATTATAATGTAAACATGCAAATTAATTATAATAAACAACAAATGAAATCCTCTATTTTATTAACTAAAAATATTCATAAAGACAGTTAATTGATTGACCTAGGGCACATGCCCCAACATCTCCCACTTGCACTAGGGCCAATCATACATGCATCTAATGCCTAATGACCTAACATGACCATCATGTTTTGCTAGTGGAAGAGCTTTTGTCAATGGATCCGCAACACTGTCTTTAGTAGGTACTCTACAAATCTTCACGTCTCCCCTCTCAATAATTTCTCTGATGATATGAAAACGCTTTTGTATATATTTGGATATGTGGTGTGATCTAGGTTCCTTGGCCTGTGCTATTGCCCCGTTATTGTCACAATACAAACAAACAGGGTTCGCAATACTTGGAACCACACCTAGTTCAGAAATGAACTTTTTGATCCAAACTGCCTCCTTTGCTGATCGGACGCTTCAATATACTCAGCTTCTGTTGTAGAATTTGACATAGTCCCTTGCTTTGAACTTTTTCAGCTTACTGCACCCCCATTCAAAGCAAACATATATCCAGACTGCGATCTAAAATCATCTATATCATTTTGAAAACTTGCATATGTGTAACCATTTACAACTAAATCATTTTCAAAACCCCTATAGACCAAGAACACTTCTTTGGTCTTTCTTAAGTATTTAAATATGTTCTTTACTGCTATCTAGTGACTCTCACAAGGATTTGACCGATATCTGCTTGTAGTGCTCAAAGCATATGATACATCAGGTCGAGTGAATAACATGGCATACATGATAGATCCAATAACTGATGCATATGGAGTCTTATTCATACAGTCTCGCTCATCATTTGTTTTAGGACATTGAATCTTGCTGAGATTTATGCCATGAGACATTGACAACAATCATCTTTTAGAGTCTTACAAACTGAACCTATTCATCACCTTATCTATGTAAGCACTATGACTTAGACCAATTAGCCTCTTAGATTTATCCTTATAGATCCTTATCCCTAGGATATAGGCTGCATCTCCTACCACTTTCATTGAGAAACACTTCCCTAACCAAGACTTGACATTCTGCAATGTTGGGATGTCATTTCCAATGAGTAATATATCATCAACATACAGTACCAGAAAAATAACTACACTCCCACTGACTTTCTTGAACACACAAGTCTCATATTCGTTCTTAATAAAACAAAAATCCTTGATTGCTTCATCAAAACGAAGATTCCAACTTCGAGAAACTTGCTTTAATCCACAAATGGATCTTTGAAGCTTGCATACCTTCCTAGAATTCTCAAGATATACAAAACCTTCAGGTTGTGTCATATACAAGTCCTCAAGCAAATTTCCATTAAGAAATATTATTTTTACATCCATTTGCCATATCTTATAGTTATAATATGCAGCAATTGCAATTAAAATTCTTATGGATTTAAGCATGGTTACTGGCGAAAAAGTTTCATCATAATCAACACCTTGAGTCTGCTTGAAACCTTTTGCTACAAATCTTGCTTTAAAAGTATGCACTTTTCCATCCATATCAGTTTTCTTTTTGAAAACTCATTTACATCCAATGGTCTTACCACTTTCAAGTAAATAAACTAAGTTTCAAACTTGGTTATCACACATGGATTGCATCTCAGAGTTCATGGCACTTGGCCATTTATCTAAGTCTGGTCTAGACTTAGCCTTTTGATAAGTAGTGGGCTCATTTTGATCCATAAGCAACACATCACGACTATCAGTAATGAGGAATCCGAACCTCTCTGGCTCATGTCTTACCCTACTAGATTTACGTGGGCCTTGTGTCACTTGTGGAGGTTCAACTGGTTCAGAACGTTGTTGAACTTTCAGTAGCAGTTCAGTGTTTATCTGTGATTCTTAAACTTCTTCAAGATTTATTTCTTTCCCAGTAGTGTCTTTTGAAATAAATTGGTTTTCCATAAAGGCACCATACCGAACAACAAACACTTTGTTTTCAGCGGGATTATAAAAGTAATATCTTTTTGTTTCCTTAGGATACCCCATAAATAAACACTTATCAGATTTATGTGCTATTTTTTCTGAGACTTGTCGTTTTACGTAAGCCTCACAACCCCAAATCTTAAGGAAAAACAAACTAGGTCTCTTCGCGTACCATGTCTCATATGGTGTTTTATTAACCGTTTTAGAAGGAACTCGATTTTGGAGTGAAAACAACAATTCGTAAGGCATAACGACAAAAGGATAACGGAATATCTGCATGACTCATCATAGATCGAACCATATCTAATAAGATTCTATTTCTCGTTTCAGAAACTCCATTCCATTGTGGAGTTGCTGATGGAGTCAATTGTTAGACAATCCCACAATTTCTAAGATGATCATCAAATTCTTGGCTTAAATATTCACCACCTCGATCTGACCGAAGTATTTTGATAGTTTTACCAAGTTGATTATGCACTTCATTTTGAAATGTTCAAGACATCTCAAATGATTGAGCTTTATGTTTCATTAGATATACATAAACATATCTGCCGAAATCATCATTAAATGTAATGAAGTCTTGATAACCTCCTCTAGCCATTGTGTTTATAGGACTGCATACATCAGTATGTATTAGACCAATAAACCACTTGCCCTTTCACTATGTCCAGTAAAGAGACTTTTAGTCATCTTGCCTAGTAAACAAGATACGCACGTTTCATATGTTTCTAAATCAAATGAATCTAGAAGTCCATCTTTATGGAGCTTCGTTATGCGTTTCTCGTTTATGTGCCCAAGACGACAATGCCAAAGATAAGTTTGATTCAAGTCATTTGACTTGAATTTCTTTGTATTTATGTTAAAGACTGGAGAAATTGAACATCTATTATTAGTTAATCCATTAACTGTCTTTATGTTAAAGACCATCACACAAATCAACATTTGTATAAAATATACCTTTACGAGAAATTAAACATCTATTATTAATTAAAGACTATGTTAAAATCAAAACCATCCATATCCAAGCATGAAACAAAAATGATGTTTCAGTGGACCTTTTCATGCTTAGAATCACACAAATCATCTATTATTAATTGACAGTTAATCCATTAACTGTCGGTTATCAGTGGACCTTTTCATGCTTAGAATATAAAGACCATTACACAAATCAGCATTTGCATAAAATATACATTTACGAGAAATTGAACATCTATTATTCGCAATAATAAAATCAAAACCATCCATATCCAAGCATGAAACAGAAATGATGTTTCTGCTCAAGGCAAACACAAAATAACAATTATTTAAAGTTAAAATAAGTCCACTAGGTAAGACTAAGTCATATGATCTAACTGCCAGGGCAACAACTCTTGCTTTATTCTCTACGTGGAGGATGACTTCTCCTTTCTTCAA
Source organism: Stephania yunnanensis (assembly GCA_039657365.1). NCBI lineage: Eukaryota > Viridiplantae > Streptophyta > Magnoliopsida > Ranunculales > Menispermaceae > Stephania > Stephania yunnanensis. The sequence goes on from JBBNAF010000043.1 coordinate 59,486, forward strand.
CTTTCTACTTCTGGTGAGTCCCTGCGCATTTATACAAATGCGAGATCCATATCCGGTATCTAATACCCAGGAATCACTAGTAGATAAATTAATTTCAATAACATAAATACCTGTAGTAGTAGTCACACTACCCTTTTTCTTCTTTATATCTTCCATATAGAGTTTGCAATTTCTGAACCAATGTCCAGGTGCATGACAGAAATGACAATTTCCTTCCTTTTCTTTTGGGTGTTTTGAAGCAGGAACAGGCTGGGGCTTGACTTGTTCCACAGCCTTTGTGACAGGTGCAGCGACAACCTTGACAACTTTAGCCTTGCCTTTGCCTTTCTTCTTCATTCCCTTTCCCTTTTGGACCATCAACACATTACTAGAGGGTTTCTTGATATTTTGTTCAGCAGTTCTGAGCATCAAATACAACTTTGAAATTGATTTCTCCATATTATTCATATTGTAGTTCATCACAAATTGTGAGTAACTCTCTGGTAATGAATTCATGATCAAATCCGTAGCCGACTCTTGGCTTATGAGAAATCTAAGTCTATCAAGCTGGTCAACATAGCCCTTCATCTTCAGAACATGAGGACTAACTGACGCACCCTCAGTCATCTTGCAAGAATGTACGTTTTTGATTGTCTCGAACCTTTCTTGTCTAGTTTTCCGTTGGAATATTTCCTTCAGCGTTATAGCCATGTCGTATGCTTCCATTAGTTCCATGTCATTTTGAAGTTCAGGAACCATAGTTGCCAGCATAGTACATGCAACATCAGTAGAATCGTTGACATGCTTATTATGCGCATCCTTCATAGCTTTTGTAGCATTGGCTGGTGGGTCCTCAGGGACTAGAGCATCCAGGACATACAACTTGCGTTCATGCTTAAGAACAATTCTCAAGTTTCTGAACCAGTCAAGAAAGTTAGTCCCAGATAGCTTATCCTTCTCAAGGATGGATCGCGGTGACAGGGGATTATTGTTACTTGAAGATGCCATTGATCTACAATAAAGATTACGCAAAGTTTATTTTAGTATAGAGGAATAGACTCATACTAAATTAACAACTCCTAAAACATATTGTTTATATAGGGGACTAAAATCCATATTTCACCTAATTCTATGATAGCTATGACATGAAACACAGAACTAGATTATTTAAGTAGGTAATAGTTATCAATTACATCTTATGTAATTTTAGATACTTTTATGAGATACGAGACATCTTATGCCTTATCATGTTTTTATCTCATCATGTGCCTAAAGCTCAAAACTATTTTGATAGCTTTATTAAGTCAGACCATTTTAAACATTTAGGTAACTCTTACCCAACTTGTCTCACCAAGATAACACAATACACCCAGCTATGGCTGAAACTATATTAGTGTGATCGAGGCCTTGACAAGTGTTTAAAATGGATGGCATGAGACTTAAATTTTCATAGAGGGATTTTATTCAGTTTTAGTTATTTTATGTAAACAATGAAATATCATATATTTTATTGATTTGTTAAATCACTAAACAATTTAGAAATTTTTATATTGTTCACTAATAAAAGAATTTTCGTGCGCTAGGATTAGTTAGACGGCGGTCTCATTGTTTGGTCAATGACGGGGGGTGTAGGGGCAAAGCGCCCCATTTTTTTTAGGAGACGAATTTCAATTCCGAAAATTAAAAATTCGCTATAGAAAATCATATTTTTCGCTGATTTTAGTATCATAAATTAACCCCCTTAATTTATCTGAAATTAAGTCAATTAAAATATTTTTAATTAACCCAGGCCCACATCTAACTAATCATCTTATCCTAATCCAATTAGGACTTAAGATATTTGAATCCTAGCATATCTCCAATAACAAAGTTCTCGATATTTATCTCCTATCAAATAGGGATAACAAAACCGATTTTGCTAATATCTACTAATCTAATTTGTTATCTATCTCTTATCAAATAGAAATTTCATAACAGAATAAATATAACGAGATAAATAAATAATTTCAAAAAATAATTATTTGCAATTTCGGTCCTCATCCAATAATCACAAACATGTAATTGAATCATGAACTACTATCCCAATCGAACCTAATCATATTAGTCTCGAATTAATATTCAGACTTATACGATTTAAGAAACGTAAACAATGTAACCTAAATATGCATACTGAGTTACAAAGATTTCATCCATGCATCAAATACACGAAAAATAAAGATTATACCTAATGGTGTCATGGATCACAGAACATGAAATTCAATTCATTAAAATTATTCGAATTAACCTAACATGGTTACTAGCATGTACGAAATTGATTTCAATTAAATCACGAATATGTGTATCATATACATAAAACATGATAATAAATCTCACAGAATACTTTGCATACACATATACATAAAATATTAACATGCTTTCAATCATATATTATGTATATATCATAAGAAAACATGCAATGAATTTAATGGAATCAAACTCGAAGTCTCTGATACCACTGTTGGGTTTTGGGGTTCATACACAACGAAAATTACAAAACAATTTTGACAAAAACTCCAACAGGATCCGAATCTAATTCCATTAAAAGCGTTTAAACCATGAAAACTTAATCATACCTTAGTTGCAATATACCTTTTTGAAGATTGATCGATGTCTGAGGCGTTGCCAACAACGAACGCCCTCTACCAGCAGCCCACACACGAACGGCGGTCGAGATTCGAAGTGCTAGCTTCGAGAGAATACCAAACCTTTTTGTTTCTCTCCAAAATGATCCAGAGCGTACCAGAAAACCCTAAGTCATTTCTAAAATGAAAATAGAGTTTTGGCCCTTAATCTTTCATACGTGTGTTCTAACTTAAAGCGTCTATTTATACAACCCTTGCATATAGACGGTTAAGTAAATTATATATATACCCCTACTTAAAGAAGTATAAGTGTAATACACCACAATGACGTTTCTGTCATGAATTTTATCATATAAAATTCATTTTCTAAACCATCTTAAAATCTCGTAAAACCATTCTTAGTGTGCGACGGAATAGGCTCATATAATGTTGGCCGTATACCAAAACACATTTTGGTATACAAGTCATAAGCTGGCTCTAGCAAGACATTATGCCTACCCAAGTTGTACGAATATCAAATCGATACAACCTAATCAACAGTGTATATAACATCCTTTTGTTACACGATATCCTTTTGATCAAACTTAAGGCATGGAATTGTCATCCAACATGTTCAATCGTACTATTCTCAATCTCTAGGTAGACTAAAAACATCTAAGTGACATTGATCAATATTAATTCACTTAGACTAGGTCATTTAACAGTCTAACACATCGAGGGATCCACTGGATATATCTCTTTATATGAGAGGGACAAATTCTATCTCGATTACACAATTTCATCACATTGCTCACACAGTAACCAATCACAACCTTTATAATCGTCCGGTTAAAGACAACATTTGATTGTGTCAAATCACTGTGTTCCTAATGTTGAAGTCTCCGGTAATCTCAAGTCAGAGGGCTGAAAAATATACCTATCATGAGAAACAACTATGACTTAGTCCATGTGATGTTCTCATAATGGGTCGGTCCAGTACTTTGTTCCCTGATAGGTACTCGTGATCATGATTCGTATCCCTATACATATAATCATCATACGATCATCAATCAAGACTCACAATAGTTTTAATTCATTATAGTTCCCAGTATAATGATCGATTAGGGACATTTAGGATATTTCTGTAAATACCCATGGATCTTATTATAATGTAAACATGCAAATTAATTATAATAAACAACAAACGAAACCGTCCATTTTATTAACTAAAAGTATTCATAAAGACAGTTAATGGATTGACCTAGTGCACTTGCCCCAACACTTATAAGTTGCCTGATACATGAGGTTAGAGTCCCTAGAGTTATCAACACTCCACACAGCTAATATAGTTCCATTTTATGAGATGTGCGACTCAAGAGGTTAGAGTCCCTAGGGTGTCGGCATTCCTCACATCTGATGTTATTAGCACAACACACGAGGTTAAAGTTCCTAAAGATGTTGGCTGACCTAAACCTAGATTTGCTATCTATTTATTATTTATTGTATAAACATGGCAATTGTTTGCATACTTTCCTTTCAGCTTGTCTTTCTTCATAGCTAATGTATGCATCCAACTACCATTCTTTGTATATCTTGGAAATGTGGATGAATAGCCTTCAGGTTTTACTTTCTAATTTATCGTACTCACCGTTCTTTTTATGACGTTCTGTGCATATGCTTTGAGTAGCAGATTAGGGAAGGAGTAGATGGTCGACTAATTTTGAGCCGTCGGCGAATTGTTTTTGCTATTTTGTAGTTGGTCGTTTTGTGTATTTATTACTTCCGTCTTTTTGTATAACTTTGAGTTGTATATTTGGTTGAGAGATTAGACTTCCCTACTAGTGCATGTATTACTTTGGTTAGTTTTATGTGATCGCCTGTTTACCTAATTTTCACAATATGTGTTTTTATAACTGCTTCTTCTAATCTTATTAAGTCTTGCACTGATAATATTAAAATTACTAAATGGCTTTTTAGCTAACACCGAAAATCATAGTTAATGACAAATGGATAATACATATGTTGAACACGTATAACGATGTGAATGAGACGAAAATGCTGACTAATACTTTGTTAAGTTTTACGTGACGTGGATTAGAGCTTAATGTCGGGATTAGGCCGGACGGTACTCGGTTTGGGGAATTGGGTCGTCACATTTATGTTGTCAAGTAGGTGTAAAATAAGCTCTTCTACTTCTTATAAGTCTGAAGGTAAATAGTTTGGCCATATTTTTACTCTAAAAATTGAAAGCAAAGTTTCGTTCATGGTAAGACTCTATAAAATAGTAAATATACTAAACCACCTAAAACATGCATGTATTATTGTACTAATTTCTAAGTAATGGGATGAAAGGGAAGAACTATCACCACGATTCCACTGAAGTCACAAGTAAATAAAATAAAAAACGTAAATCTTATACTTGCGGTTCTTCAACCAAAGGTTATGTCCAATAGTCCGCTTGCCTAAACACCCACAAACTTATTTGAACCTTGTTCTAAAGGTTCAAAATAAGCTAGGCATACTAGACATAAGAAAAATGGTGGAAATAGATGGATTATATATATATATATATATATATATATATATATTAGTACAATACTTCATGCATGGTTAGGAAAATAAGAAAATTCAAAATTAACTAATCACTAACTACAAAATTGTTCAAGGTCAGTCTCCCAATAACGCTTTCGTTTAACGTTGTTGGCTCGGCGAATATACCTCCCTTTAGTTGGGGTCTAAATCAATAACTTTGATTGTCGGTACGAAGAATCTTGCCACTTGCTATTCGTCATGTAAGATCTCGTTCTTTTCCTGGAAGAGCTTAGTCCTCTTACTTATCTAGATGCTAATGTACCATAACTGCACATCGATCAATGCTCCAGCTGTCGCTAAGAATGGTAATTCCAACTGAAGTGTTTCACATTGGGTATTACTTCCATTAACCACATAGAAGTCTATGATGAACACGAGATCTTCTATGCGAACATATACATTCTCGATCATCCCTCTAGGTTTTTCCACCGTCTTATTTGGATATATTGCATTGGTCTCAGCATCACCTGTGATACATAATCGGCATAGGTTGAAGATTTTAGATGACATTATGTTAACTGTAGAGCCCGTGTCACATATCCCCTTAGGGAACCTCTTGTATCTGATCTTGCATGGGAGCATAATCATCCTAGGGTGTTTTTCATATTTGAACTGGTAATGTAATGTGTCAGGAGGTACGGTCCTCTTCTCCTCGCTATCATCCATTCTTACACATTTTTCCTTCACTTGGTGAGTTACAGGTTCTATGGAGGCCTGCTACCGATAGGTGCACCTCTTTACAGAGGCTTTCCTATTTGGACTATCTTTAGCTCGATCTCTCCCGGGGGGCCTCCATACTCCATGCATACGCATCCATAAACATTATGTTTAGAACAATAGTGGAATAAGCAAACACAGTGTCTGTCAAAGAATTCAAGATATGTGGAATTTCAAAACTAACTACTTTTCCTTTAAGCTCAGCGAACACAAAGCCCTTGACTAAGTAAATGTTGGCTCTGTAAGCTCGCATTAAGGGCTTACCAAAAAGGACTGAGAATGGGCTAGGCTTGTGTGACTTCGTTATGTCGATGACATGAAAGTTTGCAAGGAATTTCAAATCCCTTACATGTACCATTAGGTCTTGGATTACTCTTTTTGAAGATATCTCCTTGCTGTTAATGACATTGTAACGACCCGTATTTTTAATTCGTAATCTAATCGCTAATCATGAATTATTAGTGGTCTAATACCCAATTGAGAGTCGTGGTAGTCGAAGTGCTCAAATATTTATAAAACAAAATAAATAAAATGATCTAACTTTATCTGGCATGCTACTGCGTGTAGTATATGGTATCGCGAATTGTTTGAGTTAATTAAATTAAGTTTGTGCGGCAATGAGGCCTTAGACTATTAATTATTGAAAATTTGCTAAATCAAGGTCTAGACAAAATTTGTGTGTGCTAGGCGTGTCAATTTTAGGGTCACAAAGTAATCGGGACAAGTCTCAACCTTTAGATCTAGCCATAAGTGAGTCATATCAACCTTAAATCTAAGTGTTGCTCCAATTGTGAAAGAAATGGAGCAATGAGGTGATTCTCAAATAAGAAAAGAAAAACAAAAAACAAAAAATAAAACAAAACACAACTTAAGAACTCATAAACAAAAAAAGGGTTTCTAACCCCATTTCACTCACACTCGTAACATAAAAGAGAGAGGCGAACATAGAGGAGGGGCCCACGTCTGTACCAAGAGCAGCACGGTGGCAACGCGGCTCCAGCAGCTATGGACCAACAGGTTGGTGGGACGGCAGGCACGGATGACGACCAGCAGATGCGTGGACAGCGGCTGGCGTGGATGGCCAGCGAGATGTAGAGGTCTCGACGCTGGCGAGGAGCAGTGACTCCAATGAGGAGCAATGATTCCGGCAAGGGACGGCCAGCAGAGCGGTGAGTCACCAATGGCAGCGGCGTGACGAATGGCATGGTGCGACGACGGGACTCCGGCGAGGCTTGACGGCGGCGTTGCTACATGGAAAAAATCGCAAATCGAAACGGAATTTTCCGTTTCGATTTATAAAATTCCGTCTCTCGAATGAAATCGAAACTGAAGTTGAGATTAGATTAACGCGTTCCGTCTCTCGAAAACGTTGATTTAAACGCCGATACGATCGTTTTTACTAAACGTAAACGAAAAATCCGATTCGATTTTTTCGAGAGATAATAATAGATCGAACGAAATTATCCGTTTCGATTAGAGACGAATAGAGACGGAAATTAGAGACTGATTTAGAGACTAAATTAGAAACGAATGAGATTTTAACGTAAATGGATTTTATTTCGAAATGGTACATTTGTAATTGCATTTCGTCTCGATTCGTCGATTAGCAACTAATCGAGACTTTCGAATTAATAAATTTATGAATTCGTCTCGATTCCGTTTCTAATCAAGAACGAATCGAGATTTAATCGAGATTTAATGCAAAGAGTCCGTCTCTCGATTCCGTCTCTAATTAGAAACGAATCGAGACGGATTATTCCGTTTCGATTCCGTCTCGATTCCGTTGTTAATTAGAGATTTTAATCGAGACGAATTAATATTTCGTCTCTCGATCCGTTTGTGATTGATAGAAATATTTCGAAAATTAGAGATTTAATAGCAACGGAAAATTTGAATTCGTTGCTAATCCGTCTCTAATTTTCTCGTTTTGTTTAAATATGGCACTGATAAATAAGCCAATCGATTCTCCAACCTAAAAATCAAAATACAACCCGATATGACATACTCCATCGCCCGACCCTCCAACAACTCCTCGAGGGTGCTAACATCCCCCAAAGAAGCCAAATTGCGCATCCATACATCAAAAATATATATCAACAAAAATTCAAAAGAGAAAGAAAAAATGTGAAACTCAAAATTAGCCCAAAAATTTATATATCCACTTTAAAGTTGTCATGTATTACAAAAGCTCCAAAATTTGGAAGTATACACAAAAACCAACCAATCCTATCGTTCAACAAGCAAAAAAAAAAGAACACTCACAAACGGTCCAAAATTAGAGATGCATACACAAAAAGGACTTCATCTAATAAGTAAAACGCAGCTTTGAAGCATTTCGAATCTCCATCCGAGGGCAACAACCAAATGAGTATGCACCGAAAGAAGTAGGCAAAGGAGAGATTAATTAGTTTGAGGTCCCCGCAGCTAGCGCGCTAATTCCAAAGATTAGCGCGCTAATTAGCCATCGCGATATTTTTGACTTTTGGAAATCAAGCTTTAAATTTGAATTTTTGATTTCCCGGATTCCTAGAACGGCTATAAACGGTCATATTGGAATTCCTATCACTATAAAACCACCACAAACTTGGTTTTAACATAAGGAAGACGAAACACATTCAAAAATGCAAGATCTACAAAGAGAAGAATGGCATAAGTGCAAGAATGCTAAAAGGGAAAACTAAAAGTTAAGCACAAACCTATCATGTAAGTATGATTCTAGAACTCATCCTCTCACCCAATCTAAACTCTTGTGTGCTCCAAAGGCGACAAGCCATGTGTTCCTACTCAAAAAAAAAAAACAACAACCACTGGGATTCAAGAAAAGCAAGAAGAAACGAAAAAAACCATACAATGTTGAATAAGAATGCTTCCAAAAAAAACATGATCATCAAGCAAATGCAACACAGATCGAAGTTGGTGTCAATGTTGCTATTTTCCTACGCATAGGAGATGGCGAACAATGTTTCTATAAGATGGACCTATCATGTAAGTTGAGTTGTAAAACATGTATAACATGTTTTATAAGGGATGGTTAGGTCCCGGACGAGTTTAATGGTCGCTAACACAAAGGGATAAATTAATTAGTTTGAGGTCCCCGCAGCTAGCGCGCTAATTCCAAAGATTAGCGCGCTAATTAGCCATCGCTGTGGCTTTTTGACTTTTGGAAATCAAGCTTTAAATTTGAATTTTTGATTTCCCTCGATTCCTAGAACGGCTATAACCGGTCATATTGGAATTCCTATCACTATAAAACCACCAATAACTTGGTTTTAACATAAGGAAGAAGAAACACATTCCAAAATTCAAGATCTACAAAAAGAAGAAATTTGATTTTTTAGAAGGAGCAATAGGAGATCACTATAAAACCACCAAAAACTTGGTTTTAACTATAATATACTAGTGTTTGAAACAAAGTAAACCACCAACAATATGTAAATCAAGTAACTTAAAAAGTCTACACGACAAACTATTGAAAGGAAGTGATTCAGCCGCTAATTAAAATAGAATAGCCAAGAGAAGATTCACCTCGATAAGCACCTAAGCCATCGCCCCCAAAGCCTCCATAACCCCCACCAAGCTCACCGCCTCCACTATACCCACCACGCCTACCTCCGAGACCCGGAGTCCTATAAGGACCAAAATCACCACCACCAAAAAAAGAATGAGTTTAACATGCAAATGAAACAAATCGTCTACAACATGCTCATCGTCAAAAGCAATGAACCCATTCCCTCGAGAACGATAGGAAAACTAAAACCCGCCTTTCCGAAAAACAGAAAATAAAAATAAAGGAACTTCATCATCGTAACCTTCTACTACATCAAAGCTTCAACAAACCACCATCGTCCGCAGTAAATTCATTGTCCATTTATCCTCTCGTATATCTTAGTTGGCTTGACGCCAGCATTGATGCATAAGTTATCATGGATTTTATTTTTAATACATTATCCTCCCCAAAATAAATTTTTTAACCTCAGCTTTAAGTAAAATATACTATAAGTACGAATGTTTATGCAGCTTAATTAATCCATGGGAGAAAAAAATCATGCCGGGCCGCAGTGCAAAATTATGCCGCTGCAGTTCTCTCGAGTGCTATGATGAAGAAAGTGGTAGAATCGACAGTGGAGCAACATCTTCATGCCATAGCAAATGAATTTGGGAAATGATAAAGGGTCAAAGTTCCGGCCATCTCGTGTTGAGAAACATGTAGGCTATTCTTCTTCTACGACATGCCATAATAGAAGAAGAAGAGCCTACATGTGCAGTAATACGTATGACCGAAAAACGACCCTTTATCGACTTCCCAAATTCATTTGCTATTGCATGAAGATGTCGCTCCCCGTCGATTCTACCACTTTCTTCATCATAGCACTCGAGAGAACCCGCAACGCATAAGATTTGCACACACAACAAACAAAGATGTTTTCTTCTCCCATGGATTAATTTCGCAAACATTCTAAGACTTATAGTATATTTTACTTAAAAACAAAAAAAAGAATTGGGGGAGCAAAAGGGAAAAAAATAAAATCCACGATAAAATATGGAACATCGACCTAAAAATGCACAAAAAGAAGTGTGAATCATAAAGTAATTCGATGAATTTCTAAAGTTGTCTACACTATAAAACGTTTAATCTAAGCATTTGAAACAAACAACAAGTGAAGTACCTATGTATCACCAACCCGCTCATCTCTCGAGAGCCACCGCTTACGTCTCACGCCCAACATTGTCCCCTTGTTGGGGTGGATCGACCGATCTATTTTGCGGCGGCCGTTGCTGGTCATGAGGTGGCGGTGGTGGTGGCGGTGGTGGTGGTTGGTGCCGAGCTAGGTCTATTTCGTCCATGTCCATCCCAAGACGCCGTTGCATGAAGTTCATAACCTTTCGTAGTTGCTCCGCAACGACATCGAACTCGCCGCGCGCACCACATCCGCGCTCGCGCGACGTGCTAGCACCAGGAGTTCCGTATCTCCTCTTCTTTCTCCCTACGACCCGAGTCCGTAGACACGTCCTTTGGAAGACTCACCCGCCACATTGAGGTACACCGCCTCATCATCCACCGATTGCTCCGGTGTAGCTCGGGTCGCCCCCGACGTCCGCTCGGAGCCTATCCCGCATATATGCACAACAAACAAAGTACATGATATGGGGTAAGTGAAAGACTTACTAATATTTTACATTTCATTTCTATACTTACATAGAACCGCTCCGATCTAGTATCGATGAATGTCGTCCCGTCGTGATTAACGGTGTGGAGATGCAAGTACAAATCATTCACCGACGGCATGCCTCTGATGAATCACTGCGCGTGCAGACCAAGCATAGTGAACAAGAGTATAAATGTACAAAATATCCTAGATGTTAAAAAAAAACTAACCAATCTTTCTTGGGTAGTCGCAAATGACACGAACCACCACCGTGCTTCGAGGGTCCGGGCCCCTGTGGCCTTCGACCTCGTTGTTCCTATTCTCGTCGTCGCTTGCCTAGACCTAGCCTCGGAAGTCCTCGCTCTCCCAAGCATCGCAAGTATCTCCTCCATGCCTCATCTCGTAACATAAACCGGTCGCACCCGATTCTTCTTCAACTTGTGCATCAACGCGTGTACCTCGTGCTCGCAAGCTCGTCGTACGCCGCCGCACGAGATCCCTGGGAAGCGCATCATCCCATCTAAAATATATCTACAAATTGGCGATTGCTATTGTTAGCACTTATTTGAGAAAATAGTATAAATCATAAGGCACATGGTAGTCTTGTTTACCTTCCATTGTCGCGCATTGGTCTTTATGATGAGGCGGCACGACTTCCAACAATACCCTTCAGAATCATCCATCGTTTAAAAACTTTTGTCATCCTCCGTGCACAAAAGTGCGAAGGATGCAACTCCCCGTGTTTCATGAACATGCATATCACCTTAACTACTTCTTCAATATTTGACATCCATATTGAAATTGACATATAAAAGTCAAACGCAAACTTACGTATCATTGGCAATCGTAGTGATAGGGATCCCCGCACGCGAGGGGCCTCCATCCCCGGCCTCTCGAGGTGGCCGCGAGGGCTCGTCACCTCCAACCCCGTTTCTTACGTCTTCTCTCGGATGCCGCCGGTGATGCCGTGGTCGGGGTGCAGCCTCGCGGGTAAAGGAGTCATTGATGTCTGAGAAGGTGCGGGGAAGTGTGTAGTAGGCATAGTCCTTGATGACGACGAAGATGGTACATACGACCCGACTCGCATGGAAGGGGAAGGTGACGCCGCGGCCGTATCTTGCTCGAGAGACCGAGCAGCCGAATCGATATCGCAGTATCGAACCACGACCTCGACCGCCACGACCTAGATGGACCCTCGTGTGGCCCGACCACGAGGCTGTGTGGTATGTCGCCGCCGATGTCTCAGTGCCGCATCTATGCCTCCCGGACGACGCCTCCTAATGGCAAACCTCGACATCCCCTACGACCACGTCCCGCCATGATACCTAACAATATTCACGAGTAAAACATCATAAAAGAAGTGGCATACAATAAGTAGAAATTCAGCCTATATTATTGGACTAAATAAGAACAAAATCCATGCAAATAAAAGTAACTACATTATTGGTCGTTGACATATCATATACAAACTTTATTCGCTATCATCCGTTTCAAATTCACTCTCATGAGTAGAAGGTGATGATTCTTCTTCTCGATTCATCTCCACTATAAACTTCATCGCTTGGACCCGCTTCAACAATGAATCGAGTCCCACGAACATCCGATTGTTGATATCGGCGCTCGCATCATCGACTACGCACGTGGTGGGCATCCCATCTTGAAAGCACCGCCGAGCCCCGGTCATTATCGTCTTTGCTAGTTTCCTCGTCGAATTTTGGCCGACAAAGAACAAACCGCTAGCCATTCTTGTCGATCGTTCCGCATAGAAGTGGTACGAAAGGTAGTAGACTTGAGTGGCTTGCATTGCCAAGACAAATGGCTCGTAGTTGTTATATCGTCGACTTCGTTGAACCTCTACCAATTGAAGTGTGGGTGAGTCCTCACACCATGATTCTGGTGTAGGTCATACCATTCGCACTTAAACAAGACCACACGTTTGAGGCCTAGATACTCAATCTCCACAACCTCTGCAAGCACTCCATAATAGTTATGGGAAACATCGCCGTAGTTTGAACCCTTCACCAAAACACCGCCGCTTCGCTGATCTATTAACGTCATATGTCATGAGAGTGGAACTTATACCCATTAACAAGGTAACCAGGGTAGACAAGACATGATCGACTAGGACCAACAGAAAGATCAACGAGCGTCTCGTCAACTATAGAATTCCGAGCCTATTCGTCAAAATTAGAGATGCAATATGACACATTAGTTATGGGAGAAACATTTGAATCTATAACGTACAAAAGTAATGCCCTTACATATTGTTGAAACCAAATGGGGAAGTTGTGCTCTAGACTACTATCAACTTGCGACTCCCCCATTGCTTGAGTGATTTCATCGACGAATATCCTAGAAGAAACGAACGTGTAAGTCTGATGTATTTATAATGTATGAACAATGAATGTACCGCATTAATGAAAGAAAGTGATGGACATATCGAACGTAAGGAGCGATCTCTCGGACAATTGAGCAAGATGTACGAATGAGCGCATTATACTCCCCGCTCGTTAAGTACCGCTCCTTCGACTTGCCCACGGGTCGACCAGATAAGTGAAAATTGAGAAATTGCCAACGAAGTTCTGTGGGCCCGAGATCGCCATCGTCGTTACGTGGCACTTTGTCATGCAACGTAAAGACGTGATCTTCGAAGTAGTAAGAACAAAAGGATGTGACCTCTTCGACCAAATAAGCATTACACATGGAGCCCTCAACCTTCGCTTTGTTTCGCACATTGTTCTTCAAATGTTTAAGGTACCTATATGAATGTTATAGGAAATGTTGATATAAAACCTATTGAATGGGAAAATAATATCAAGGGCTCAAGATAGTACCTCTCAAATGGATACATCCATCGAAATTGAACGGACCGCCAGACGGCCTCGTAGGCCAAGTGGATTGGTAGGTGTTCCATAGAGTCAAATAAGCTTGAGGGAAAATTTTTTCCAACTTGCAAATGATTTTTGGAATTTCAGACTCTAAGACCTCCATATCTTGGATACCGACACATTTCGCAAGAAGGGACCGGAAAAATAGGCTTAATTCGCTAATTGCAACCCAAACCGGGTGGGGAGAAGTTCTCTCGAATGCAATTGGTATCAACCGTTGCATGAATATATGACAATCATGGCTCTTCATGCCGAACATTCGCAGCTTTTTTGGATCTACACATCGACCAAGATTCGATGCGTAACCATCAGAAAACGCAACTTTTCAACCCACTCGCACAATTTTTGTCTTCTTGATGTATCAAGAGCATAGCACCCAAGGACGTAAGTATTTGTCGCCGAATCAATGTGTAGAGAAGGTCGGTGACAATATTCACGAATATCTTGCCTCGATTTTGCATTGTCCTTACTCTTGCCCTAAGTACACACATAATAGTGTTGAAAATGTTGTCAAACACATTTTTTCGATGTGCATGACATCTAAGTTGTGGCGGATCAAGTTTGTCTTCCAATACGGCAAGTCCGTAATATGCTTTTCTTCCTCCATCCCGAATTCTTAGCTATCCGCCCATTCACGTATCATTCGCCGATTTCGTCACCTTCATCAAGCCAAACGATTCAATTTCGCCAAAATTTCTTCACCAGATCGCAAAGCGGCGGATCATCGCTATGACCATTTTGCCTCTAATGAAATTTTTTTGTCTTTCCTTAATGGTGATGACTTATCCAAGAAACGACGATGACAAATAAACCACGATGTCTTACCTCCATTTCGCAATTGAAATGCATTTGTATCCTCCATACAATATGGACAAGCGTATTTTACCGTGTGTGCTCCAACCGACAACATGCTATATGCGGGGAAATCACTAACAAACCCATAAAAGGGCAACTCGCATGACAAAATTTGTCTTGGTGGAAACGTCGTATGTAACCACCCCATTGTTCCATAAATCTTGCAACTCTTTCACAAGCGGCCAAGGAACACGTCGATTTTCTCGCTTTCAATGGTCTGGCCCAGAACGATAACCGTTAAGAACATAAACTCGTATTTCATGCACATCGACGGTGGAAGGTTGTAAGGAGTCAAAATCACGGCCACGAAGAGTACGATTTCCTGAAATCCCAAATACTTGAAAACCATCGCTGCACAATCCTAAACGAACATTCCGAACTCCTGAGGCAAAGTCTTTATTGACGTCATTAAAATGTCTCCAAGCAATCGAATCGTAACAAAGTTGTTGCATAACATCTTCAAAGCGATGAATGATCTCCATGCCATCGCATATGTTTTGCGGTTGACTCGTACGCATACAATCGTTGCAACCGAGGGCCCAAAGGGAAGTAGTACATTCTTTTGCAAGGGCGGTTTTTTGTGTTCCGACCACGACCTCGTCGATGTGCAACGTATCGTGATTTCCCACAAAATTTACATGACGTCAACTCGTAGTCCACTCCCCAATAAATCATACATTGGTCCTCACAACAATCTATTTTCTCAACCTAGAGACCTAGACCTCGCATTAGTCTTTTAGTGGCATAAAAATTCTCAACCATCGAGTTGTCATTTGGCAAACAATCCTTCATGAGTTTAATGATTTCATTATACCCTCGCTCGTATATGATGTTCGACTTGATCGCAAGTAATCTTGCTATCATGCGGACAACGTTGTCATGGTTTCGCAACCAGTGCCACAATTGTTCCCTACTTGCATCAATCATGTCATATAGTTGGCGTGTTTGGGGTTTGGTGATTCTTCCACGACATTCCAATTGAAACTTGGACCCGCCACGTTGTGTAGCATCTCGCGGTAAGTGTCTGATCGTAGCCTCGAACATCAAGCATCATCAATATGGCAATCCATTGCGTGAAAATTTTGCGGCCCTTCATCTCCGTTCTCACCATGTTCGTACTAACCGTGATATCCCCGACAAATCCATACCTACATAGGTGGTGCTCAACCGTTTCGACGTCCTGTGTACGAACAAGTCGACATTTCTTAAAATTGCACTGACATCTAATCTTCCGTTCACTTTGGTATGTAGGACAATGTTGTTTTGCAAATGATATGAATTCTTTAACCTTCGCCGCGAATTCAATTCGAACATAACCGTTTGTCGTGGCCGGTTGTACATCCACTCTGTTTGTAGACGACATTCCTAGTCGAACGTAACCCTTGTCGAGCCGGTTGTCTATTCAAGTAATGAAATAATAATGATTAAGATGATAAGAAGCCTCCAAAATGGAGAATATTGTAAATCGGAAATGCGATCTACACCATCTAAAGAGAAGAAATTGATAGCTAAGTGAAAGAACGAGGTTCGCACATTAAACTCATGAATAGAGAATAAATTGACAAAGTTAGGAAGTCATTAATGAGTCATCACAATCTAAAGAGAAGGAATTGATTGAGTTATGTTGTTTATGTAAGAAGTTTTGGGCATTATCAAAAGGATTGTTGTAAATGACTCATAATAAACATGTATAACATGTATTATAAGGGTTGGTTAGGTCCCGGACGAGTTTAAGGGTCGCTAACACAAAGGGATAAAATAATTTTTTTGAGTTCCCTCGCAGCTAGCGCGCTAATTCCAAAGATTAGCGCGCTAATTAGCCACGCCGCCTATATTTTTGACTTTTGGAAATCAAGCTTTACATTTGAATTTTTGATTTCCGGATTCCTAACACGGCTATAAACGGTCATATTGGAATTCCTATCATGATAAAACCACCACAAACTTGGTTGTAACATAAGGGAGAAGAAACACATTTCAAAATTCAAGATCTACAAAGAGAAGAAATTTGATTTTTTAGAAGGAGCAATAGGAGATCTTTGTGGTCGTTCTTAAGTCCTCAAATCCAAAGACTTTGAGGCTTGTAAAGGAAATGCGATCTACACCATCTAAAGAGAAGAAATTGATAGCTAAGTGAAAGAACGAGGTTCGCACATTAAACTCATGAATAGAGAATAAATTGACAAAGTTAGGAAGTCATTAATGAGTCATCACAATCTAAAGAGAAGGAATTGATTGAGTTATGTTGTTTATGTAAGAAGTTTTGGGCATTATCAAAAGGATTGTTGTAAATGACTCATAATAAACATGTATAACATGTATTATAAGGGTGGTTAGGTCCCGGACGAGTTTAAGGGTCGCTAACACAAAGGGATAAAAAAAATTTTTTGAGTTCCTCGTAGCTAGCGCGCTAATTCCAAAGATTAGCGCGCTAATTAGCCACCGCCATATATTTTTGACTTTTGGAAATCAAGCTTTAAATTTGAATTTTTGATTTCCCGGATTCCTAACACGGCTATAAACGGTCATATTGGAATTCCTATCATGATAAAACCACCACAAACTTGGTTGTAACATAAGGAGAAGAAACACATTTCAAAATTCAAGATCTACAAAGAGAAGAAATTTGATTTTTTAGAAGGAGCAATAGGAGATCTTTGTGGTCGTTCTTAAGTCCTCAAATCCAAAGACCTTTGAGGCTTTCAAAGGAATATAAGAGTCTCGCAAAGCTAATCTCTTTTGTCATCCTCTTGGTTGTAAGGAAATCCTTGATATAAACTCTTTCTTGTGCTTAATCGACATAGTTTTGTGTATTTGATTTGAAAATCAGTTTGATGTGTGTTTGAACAGCTTCATCCCGCTCTTGCACTTAAATTAAAATTTTTAAGACCCTAAGATTGCAAAAAGAGACCACCAAGAGTCCGACATTTAGTTGTGCTGGGAATCGAAGTCGAGGCCGTGCGCCTAACCTATATCGATATCGAGGCATACAAATACCACATAGTATCAACGCGTCTACTACTTGTTCACTCATACGTCCTTAAGGTTATAGGTTTATTCCATTCTCTAGAAATGTAATGTGAAACAAAGAACATTCACTAAAAGAGTAATCCTAGTGTTTCTAACCCTAACTAGTAGTAGAAATTAAGTAATTATAGGTATTATTCAATCGTAACCAACAACACCTAACTAATCAATCATCCATAGCAAGTGCATGAATATGAAATTACTAACAACTATAACATCAAACGACAAAGTAATTACCTCAAGACATGATTCTAATGTATTATAATGACTCTCATGACATGCTTTACCGATAAAATAAACATGGAATAACAACCAAATACGGATGACATGCTTTACCGATAAAATAAACATGGAATAACAACCAAATACTTTAATCAATATAAATCTTGAATTGCTCAATTAAAAGGTTGAAATGAAATAGTACATATTAATAAACCTAAAAATAGAACAAGCATAACCTCAAAAACTATGCATGTAAGAGAAAAGCAGTAACAAAAACTTCTAAACCAAACAAAAGACACAACATTAACTTAATAGATCAAGTGAAGAACACCAACTAATGAACAATCAACCAAGGAACAAATCAAATCACTCAAGAACAGCTTAAAATAAAACCTCATAAAGTAATAACAATTATAAGAACCGAACTCTTAAAATATGTCACCTGATCAAGAGTTTGTTCCTTCACAGCTCATAAACAATAAGGTAGTACTATAACACGGCCAATTGCCAAGACGAATTTACAAAAATAAAATGGATTCCATGACCATAATAGCTAAGACCTTTCAAGAAAATAAATTTTTAACTGTTCTTCCATTTATTCGACTAGTATAGCCGAGCCGCTAAGAAAACCTAGTATACACAATGGTCACCACATTATGTTCATTTCCTATATTTGAACATCAAGGCATATATATGATCGTTTCCCTAGCAGATATAGCTTCAGCTCAAGTGAAAATCTATAACATATTTCATTCATGAGCATAATATTTGCAATGCTAACAAGTATTACGACTTTAATATTCCCGGATGCCGCATATAATGTACGTAGGAACACCGACACCCCAAATATTTATTGATAGATGGAAATTTATGAAGTCTCGCATGCTTAATTTAAATTGGAAAACCTTTCTAGATAAAATAGCTTCTTGCCTTCAACTCCGATGTTTACTAGAAGATCGAACTATCAAATGAACCATACGAAACTTAAATAATTCTCATGTCACCCGACGGATTATTCCATAAATTTTTTAAATTAGATAAACAAGGGGACTAGAACGCCAACCCGACAGACGCAAATTTTTAGCAAAAAAACAAATAAGCCCAAGTCGTTCAAGATTTCCTCAAAACCGTCACAATGTGAATGATCTCTATGAAAGTCAAGAGCTCTTGATCATGAGTGTTGCCTCGCATTATAAAGAACAATAAAAACAAATAAGAAATGAAGATTGTAGTAAGACTCCAAAACTACAAATTCCTTGCTAACCGATCCGAATCGAGACCAGAGAGAGCGAGAGATATCGGCGATGACGAGACCGGCGCGACGAGACGAGAGAGACAGAGAGAGACGGCGAGACCAGAGAAGAAGAAGGCGACTGTGTAGCACGACCAGACGGAGAAACGGAGACCACCGCGAACGACGGCCAGAGAGCAGAGCACCAGAGACCGCCTCGCACGATCAGACGGAGAGACGAGACGATCGAACGGGATGGACGTCTCGGGGACGAGACGATCGACCGGCGCGACGAGACGAGAGACGGATTTAGGTTTTTGGGGTTTTTTCGTGGGAATGATTTGGGGATTTGTCGCTTGTTGGGGGGGGGGGGGTGCGGGAAGGAGAAGAGGTCGCCAGATCGACAAAATACAAATCTCGAGGAATGATGAACGGCCATAAGAAATGAAGAATTTCAGTCGCTAAAGGAATGGTGGCGCCAAATTTCAGAGACGGAATTTAATTCCGTCTCTAATTCCGTCTCTAATTCCGTCTCTCGATCCGTCTCAAATCCGTCTCTCGAATATTTCCTTTCGGGGCCCGTCGCTAATTGAAGTTACATTTAGAAACTAACTTATTCCGTTTCTAATTCCGTTGATTTAGAAACGAAATAAGTTCCGTTTCTAATTCCGTTGTCGATTTGTCGTTTTTTTGGAAGCTATATTTGGTAGTTGTAGGAATCCACACGCCTTTGAATATACTTTCATATACAACCACATGATTGGACAAATATATTGTTTGGGTTTAAATTACTAGAAAAATGATTTTATGAACTTGGGATTCCGATATTTATATTCATTAAGTTAAGATCGAAACTCATATAAGATCATCTTAGTGGATTAAGTCCCTGATATAAGAAATTAAATTTCGAAAATAGCTAGTGGATGAATTATTCCCTTTAAGTTACGTACTAAACCTCAACTTAGTAAACGGTCCTTAAAACAATTATGTTATACATTGTTTGATTGTAGATACGCGTGGAGGGTTCAACTAGGTTATTCGAAGGATCGACTTGACTTGGCGAGTTACATGGATAATTGTAAGTAAAACACTAAGAAATTCAATATTAGTTCTTTTCCTTTCCTTGTTTATTTTGATGGAAATGATACCTATTGTTGGACTCTACTTCCCTATTGAGTGGCCTAGGGTTTAAGTGGTCGAGTTGAGTCATTGTTTACTCGTGAGTTGAGCATCCGAGTCGCACTCGTGGCTCCTATATGAGACTGAATCCTTTGAGTGAGCATTCACCCGGTGTCATGGCTCCTCACGGGACTTCAAGGATTCCATTGCGATTAAGCATCTGATTGCGACTGTGGCTCCCATTGGAATGTTTTCTCAGGCTGTGCTCAAGTGAGCCAACAGTACTGAACGGATTTGGTGCGGTTGAAGCGGAATTGGTCCCGTCGTACCAATATTTAAGACCTACATGTTTTAAGTGGCTTTGAGCCAACGTGCAGAGTGTCACGACCACTTATGCGCCTATCCTTTGCTTCCGGGTCACTTGCTCTTTATTGTTGACCATTGTAGTTTGTCTATCATGCGCTTTATTATTTTTTCAGCTTCATTTCTTTCATGCATGATTTATAGACTTATTTATTATTTAATCTGAATTAATGTTGAACTTCTTCTAGATTTACTCACTGGGATTGTCTCCGTTTTTTGTGACAATTTCAGGCATAATCTCTGAGCTCAAGAACATTGATGTGTGACATATATAGGTCATTTGATGTATTTATATTGTAATTACTATGTTTTATAAACGGGTATTTGGGTTGAGAGATACTATGTATATTGTATTCGTTGTACAGGTTTTCCACATTCTAGCTTCCACACCTAGAACTCGTGTGTTTAATTTATTTGTTATCTTGTTTTCATCGCATTTAAATTTTGCTACATATATACTATGTTGTGTGGACTATCAGGTACTGAAGACTAGTTTGTGAGGCTGACTAGGCCTTTATTATCTCTGAACTGGTTTATCAGGGGTTAATGGAAGCATAGTAATGGGCGATGCCCAATTTGTAGGGTCGGGGCCGTCACATGCATGAATTTGAGTCTTTATCTCGATCAACTCACCAATCCCTATAGAATTATGAAAATATGAGGACATCACATTAATTGATGCTCCCAAATCAAGCATTACATTTTTCAAGTAGATTCCACCTATTGTGCAAGGGATACCTACAACCCCCAAACCGACACATTCAAGCAGGATGTCGTTGGGACTTCCCTGGGGTTTGGGCTGGTCATCTAATTTGGTTTCTCCAAAGGTGATGGTTTTGCAACCTCATTCTCTAAGGTGGTGTTATTGCAAATAATAGCATTCACTTGCGCGCCTGGCGAGTTAGTACCAATATTTGGATTGGGGTAAGGTTGGGAAGGTGATTTTCCTATTTCCTCAAATTTTTCCCTATTGTTGTGCAATTTGGCCCACCTTAACCTCTAGGTTGTCATTGAGAGCTTTCTCAGTGTTAACTTGGAACTGGTTGTTGTTTCTAACAAATTGGCTCTATTAGGCCTCTAGAGTTTAAATCATGTGCTCCGGTGAGGAATGACTAATCTACTAGTTCAGAAAACGGTTGTCCTTTAGGGACAAAAGATGAGTAGTTCTGGTTTCGAGGCCAATAACTAAAGTTAGGGTTGTTCCTCGTCGTTACTTGATTATAGGTATTTTCGAAGGATACTCGGGTTTGCCCTTTGAATTGGTTACCTACGACATTGACCTGATGATGGTCCTCAAACAACATAGGACATTTATCAGTCACTTGACATATGGCCGAAAAGAATCCACAAGCTTTAACATGCATTTGGCTATTACTCAGGAGAATTTCCACTAGGAAAGTCAACTGATTGATTTTCTTGTTAGTGGAACTGGTAGTAGCTCCAACTGACGGACTTTAGCATGCGTCAACAATAATATCACTGTATAATCAGGACTATTGCCCTATGTACACGTAGAGTTACTTCATTTGTGCATGGGTTTTGTCACTAATGTGACTACTACAAGCATTATCAATCATATGCCTCTCCGGGGGCACATGCCAACATAAAAGAACTAGACAACAACCCTATCGGATTGGCCATCTTTTGGACAATTGGCAATTAGGGGCTTATAGCAGTCCCAATAATCACTAAAAGACTTACCGGTCTTCATCTTAATGCTACATATCTCATAGATGAATTATGCTACCTTATCCTCAGGGAAATACTCCCTAAGGAACTCATCTATCATGTCGCGCCATGAGTCAATGCAGCCAAGCGAAGATAAAAGAGCCATTGTTTGGCCTTATCCTTTAAGCAGAATAAAAAAAAACTAAGCTTTACCATATTCTTTTCCACTTGAGAAGGTTTCATAAATTGGCAACTTGTCCGAAGCACCTTTAAGTATGCCACCGAGTCTTCACTCTCCATGCTATGGAAGGTGGGCAGGAGGTGAATTAACTCAGACTTGAGCTCGAAACCTTCGTCGTTCAGTAGAGTGTTTATGCATAGGGGATGCTGAGCAAGAAGATTTTATAGATCTTCATTGATGTGCCCCATAGTGATCTAACGATCACTGCCAGAGTGGCGATCTTTGTCAGCTATAGTAGATTCGGAAAAATTGGACTCTTTGTTTATAGCTTCTCTGGCCAACTTCAGGTGGGTTCTATCAACTTTTGCATCGAAGGTAACAATGAACCAATCGATTTAGATCAAGTTATCCTACCGTGCATAACCTAGTAGACTTAAAGAACAAAACAAAAGTAAAAAGAAAACAAAAGTTAAACTCGACTTGGAACCAAATACCCGACAACTGCACCAGAATTTGATCACGTGTCGTGCGTGTTAAAAATAACCCGTAATAGGTTACTAAATCCTACTGGAATGTAGTAAAGTTAAGAATGGGGTCGAATCCATAAGATTCAATCAAATTGAATTTAATAAACAAAAAAGTAAATCTAGGGGTTTTTTTAAAGAGTTTTATTTAAAAGTCTACTAAACAAGAAAGTAAATAAATTGTAAATTAGAGAGTAAAAACATAACTAAGTCTAGGAATCCACAATCTTGCCTTATATTATTTTCATGTCTTGTATCATTGACTTTAAAAGTTGGGTTTCGAAACAGTTTTCCCTAGATAGGCTATAAGTGTTGGGCTCAACAACACCCTAGCCCCTATTCTCGATAAATAGTGCAACAAATCTCTAAATACTTCTCTTATTCCATCATACAACCTTAGGCAACTACTCTTAAGATTTAGCATGTAAGCAGCATTAACAGTTCTATGGGAACACCTACCCCTAGACAACCTCAGGCAATTACTCTCAAAATTTAGCTTAGTTCTCAATGTTACTCACCTAGAACTACAAGTGTGTCAGGTTTCTTGCTCTAGGTGATTGCCACTTCTCAACTCGGATGGTATGATGGACTCAACCTGATTGATAATATTTCAATAGGTTTACGCCTAGAGATTTGTATTGAATATACAAACTCTAAACTATCATTTAGACATCTTTAAAAATAGCAACACAAAAATAGAGAATTGAAAAAATACTATTATAATAGAAAATCTCAACAAGACATAGAAAACAACCTACTACTGGCTAGATAGCTTCATCCTCGACCTAGGTATTAAAGAACCCGGCCATACATGCTACTCTACCTTGCTCTACTCCTAAATCACTCTGAATACAATATATTTCCATTCATAGAAGTCCATTTTTTATATAGGTGAGCCTCGGTACAAGAATAGGAAAGCCCGAGAAATAAGAACCTTCTAAAAAATATACAAAACTTCTATTCTGTGATTCTTGCGCTGTTAGTGGTGCCGCCATCATGTATGGATGGCGTTGGGTTACGGCGTGGGGTCTTTAGAGAAATTCTTGGTCTTTAAGTCAGCTGGAACTTATATTTTTGAGTCTGGCGCTTTGAGTGACGTTGACTGTGTTAATTCTAGCGTCGTTAGTTCAATGCTGACGCTGTTTGTTGATCTAGTCTAACGCCTTGGTGGCACATTTGCTTTTTCGCACTCGCTTATATTTCGCACGCATCATGCCCATTCGCTACTTTGACCATTAGTTGACTTCTTTCTCGAAATTGTCTAATTCACGCACAAATACCCAAGTACCTTGTAAATCTCTAAAGTAAACATATAGAGCCATAAAACGCGACTTTAAATTTGATTATAGCAAAAAACTTATGAAAGAGTGCACAAATAATGACTCATCAATTGTATTCCCTATTTCTTGGTTGAAAACCCTAAGTTCATAGATGAGTTCGAACCTTGAGATCTAAACATACGTGTCCAATGCAAGTTTAACATTAAAAACAAGCAAGACACAAATCAAAACCATTTTCAAGAAAACCAAGAGAATTTGTATCAATTTACCCATTGATCCCCGGGACAAATTCAATTACCCCATATTAGGGCAAGAAACAATACAATACATGAAGAAAACTAATGAAAACATGAAATCAACATAGAAATTGAAGTCGAATCCAAGATTTTGATCCAAGTCTCCAGCCTCCACAAGTGTTTCTCCTAAGCAAAATTAGTATCTAACCTAGTTTTAAGTCCTCTTTACACCCATATAGGCAATTTAGTTCAAAAATTATACAAAAACCTAGGGCTGGCAAAATGTGTACGGTCCCGTTTTAAACGGGACCGGACAATTTTTTTTTGACAAACATACGGGACTGGACAATTTTTTTTGTCCGTTTAAAAATACGGGACCGGGTTCGGGTAGAAATTTCAAAAAAATGAGTACCCGTTTGTGATTAATTTGAAGGGCATAAAAGTAATTTCACAATGTATTTAAAGTTTTTAACTTTTATGAGATTTATGATTTATCTCATGATCTCATCACATCTGTTCGAACTGCTCGTCCCCAATCAAACAAACCCTAACGCCTCCCGGCCTCCGCATATCAGTGCTCTCACCGCCTCACTCCGCCTCTCACCGTCTCTCACCGCCTCACTCCGCCTCTCACCGCCTCACTCCGCCTCACGGGCGTCTCTCATAGCCTCGCGTTTCACGGCCACCCACGCACCGCGGCTCACGGCCACGCACGGCGCGCCTTCGTCCGCCTCTCACTCTCTTTGCCTCACGAGTCACGCACGGCTCGACGTCTCTCAGCACAAAGATAAGCCGCACCTCTCGCTCCATCCGCTCTCACGGCTCGACATCTCTCGCACAAGACAATCGCACCTCTCGCTTCTCCGTCGCCTCCTCACTTCTCTCGCTTCACGCACGGCACCAGGCGTCTCTTCCTGAGCAGATCGCACTCTTCGCTTTCGGCCCGCTCTCACGGCTCTAATGTCTCGATAACAACACATCGCACCTCTCGAATGGTGATGCATTGTGTTCGCTCTATACTTGTGATAGCCGTATTGTCCGCAAAGTGAAACTTGGGTCATGATTTTCAACAAAAATATTCGACGCAAAGACCCTTTTTCGAGGTGATCAAGTACATTCGAAGCATAGTTCCGATTTATACTTCTGGGAACATGTTCAATTACCATCAGCAATCGAGAACATTAGGCAGCGAGTATTCTTTCTTCAAATGAAGGTTCATTAGAATTGGTCGAAAAAACAGGCAAAACGGGTCCCGTATGTTCTACAAACATACGGGACTGGACAAAAAAATAGTCCCCGTTTTGAAAACGGGACCGGGACCGGGCACCAAATTTAATCATTTTCAAAATGGGTGTCTAGTCCCGTTTTTGTCTGTTCCCGTATTTTTGCCAGCCCTACAAAAACCCATAAAACTCACTTTTGATGCACTTTCCTACAATGGGCGCTAAGCTCAAGCGTTGTGGTGCCACGGTCGCTACTATTTTTTGCCACTATTTTGTGGTGTTGGGGCTGGCCTCGGCGATGGGTGTCGAGCCCGAATCCTATGTATATCCTCCACTTTGTGACACAATTTTGGACCAGTTAGGTCAAATTTGATGAAGCTTTTAAGCTATGATATTGTTCAGCTTTGATTCTACTCTCCAAAGGAAGAAACAACAAGTCATTTGGATTTGAAATGAGGGAGTTATGGCTAAACACTAAATATTAGTCAAAATGGACTTCGTTGAAACTTAGCCAATTTGATGCCATTCTTTGCTCAAACATTGTATTCTCATCCCAAAACCTCCAAACATCTTCAAAGCACATAAAATCATGTGACATATCATCATTTCATCACTCGCCTTTCGCCTTGCTTTCCTCCTTCTCGCCTCACTTATTACCCAAATCAGTCAATCACATCCTTTACTTACCACGCACACAAAATGCCTTGAATTATTATAAACTTATGATTTATCTTGTCATGATATAAAGTAAATACTACTATAAAATATATAAACTATGTTGCGCATCATTAATAATGTTACATTCTTCTTCTTAGAACTTATCATGGTCCTTTGTCCATGGCGTGAAAGGGTGTACTCTCGTTCTGAAGAATCATGCTTAGTAGAAGTGTTAAAGATTTTGATTTTCTTGTTGTTAGGTCACCCCTTGTCCTCATTCTTCTCTCGTTGTGAAGGCTCATGCAACATCATCATTATTTTGTAATTTCTCGACCAATTTTTCTACAACCTCTATATTTGGGAACTAATATGACACTACTTCCTTATTTGGCACCATGCTCAACTTAAATCAGTGTGAATGCACATCACTAATCGAGTTAGGTAAATGCGATTGCTAAACTATCGCAATCTCATGAGCATACGGAAAGACCATGTGTCTAGTTTAGTTTTTGGGGTTCACAACGCAACAGAGATTTTAAATTTTTATTTCGAAACCCCAACAGGATCAAATCCAAATTCTATTGAACTGATTAACAAAAGTAAATTGTACCTCAATTGCTAATTTTCTTCTCTGCATTGATTGATGTTTATGAAACTATCAGAGATGAGCATCCTCTATCAGAAATTCATACACGAACGACGACCGAGAATCCGAGTTGTAACCCAAAAGAGAACACAAAAACAATTTTGTGTTCTCTCTAAAAACTCTAGAATGGCAAAAAATCTAACTCATTTTCTAAAAAAGAAATTAGATTCCAACTATAATTTTTATCGTAATGTGAATTCACTTAGCACACCTATTTATATAAGCCTTGTATAAAGCCGGGAAAGTGAATTACCAATATACTCCTACTGAAAATGGTATTAATGACACATCTTAGGGATTTGTGTGTTACAAATTTTATCATATAAAATTCATTATTTAGAGTTATGTAAAATCTCGCAAAATCATTTTTTGTGTGCGACCCAATAGGTTCATGCAACATTGGTAGTGAACCAAAACCATTTTGGTACACAAGTCATAAACGTTCTTTAGTAAGGCATTATGACTACCCTAATTGCACGAAGATCAAAATCGATACAACAATAATATATATCATATCCTTTTGTCGTACAATATCCTTTGATTAAACATAAGGCACGGAAAAGTCACAATTAATGTTCAATCATACTAGTATCGATCGATAGATAGACTGATAACACTAAGTGACATTGATAATATAAATTCACTTGGACTTGGCCATTTTTAGTCTAACAGATCGAAGGATCCACTGATATCTCTCTATAAACGAGAGGGATAAACTTTATCTCGATTACATACCTTCACATATTATTTACATAGTAACTAATCACAAACTTTTTAATTGTCCAATTAAAGGCAACGTTTGATTATGAAAAACCACTATTATCATAATGTTGAAGTCTCTGGTAATTTTAAGTCAAGGGACTAAATGATATACCTACCATGAGTTAAACCTATGACTTAATCCACATGGCATTCTCATAGCGGGTCGATCCAGTAGTTTTCCCTAACAAGTAGTCATGAACTTGATTTGTGTCCTTATACACATGATCATCACATGACCATCAATTAAGACTTACACTAGTCTTAGTTCATGATAGTTCTCAGTATAATGACCGATTATGGACATTTATGATGTTTCGGTAAACATCTATGGATCCTATTACAACGTAAACATGCAAATCAATTATAATAATGAACACCAAATGAAATAATTTATTTTATTAACTAAAATAGTAATATAAATAATGTTCATAAGATCGACCTATAGCATATGCACCAATATGTCTTGCGTAGAATGCAACCACATGAATTTGCATCCAAACCCACTCCTTGCACAAGTTTTGTTATCTTGGTAATCTATTTCAAAGCCTTCCTTAATACTATTCCATGCAATAAGGAAAGGTGTTGAAACTCATGCACAACACGAAACTTGCTTGTTTCCAATGATTCCTTTATACTTGTGTGTTGAGTGTGAATAGCACTATCGACCCTCTTCCAACAACTTAAAAAATCCCCATGACTAGTTCCTAAATAAGAATTTATTCTAAAGTGAACACATTCCACCATGTTTGTGGTAGTATTGCCGAAGTGTAATAGGTGGTTTGTCTAAGCATTAACGAATCATTCCTTGTGCAAATTGAACCAAGTATCCCCCAAATACAATAGGACATTCGACAATGAAGTGTACTGTAACTCAAACTCAGCAAGACGACTTGTGACAATCGATACTTTTAATTCATTAATTAATTTCTAATCATGAATAACTAGTGGTCCAAAACCTGACTAAGAGTTGCGGTTCGTCAATGTGCTCAAATATAAAAAAACAAAAATGTTTTTGATGTGCCTACTATGATGTACAACTAAATTAATTTGATTTAAATGAAGTAAAACTATACATTTGATTTAAATAAGTGGTTATGGTCCAACTTTAAATCAAATTATATGCAACAAGGGCAATTAGGTAATTTGCCAATAAAAATAATAAATAACAGAATGAAATAGGGCTCCCTTTGTACAACGCAATGAAGGGGAGACCCTTCCCTCTTCATATCCTATTTGCGTCCATCTTCATGTGCGTGGTGGTCATCAGAGCATATGGCACGGCTCCGGCAAGACGACATGATTCCAGTGGGGCCGCCGCTCCGATGACGACATATGGCATTGTGAACATTAGCAATGATGAGAAGGAAATGGAGTTACATTCGCGAAGCTCGCGAAGAAAAAGAAGAAAAAGAAAAAAAAAAAAAAAAAAAAAAGGAAAAAGAAAGGGTTCACAATATTGAAAGAGTGTTGATCTTTGTTTGGAGAGTCAAAATCTTGGAGTTGAGACTCTATTAGAGGCTATGGTTGTTGGGTTTTGAGGTTTATACGCAGCGGAAAATTGAAAATAATTTTTGAAAAACTCCAATAGGATCGCAAATAAGTTCCATTAAACTAGATTTACAACGGTAAACCATACTTTAATCCGTGATTTCCTTCTCAAATTGCTCGATCCCCAAGATGTTCAAGCGCGTCCTCTATCAGAAATTCATACACGAACAATGACCACAATTCGGAATGCTAGCCCCAAGAGAGATATAAAACATTTTTCTTTCTCTCCCAAAGTCCAGAGAACTTAAAAATAACAAAAACGAAAATCTTATTTCGTTTTAGAGTTTCACACTTTATTTATATTTGTAGATAACCCCTCACTTAAAATCTCATTTGTAATACAACTATTGTATTTAGGCTGTTTAACCAAATTACACATACGTCCCTATTAATAAGTTATCATATAACAAAATGTAAGGGTCTTTATGTCATGAGTTTTACCTTATAAAATTGATTACTCTTGATCAATTAAAATTGCGCAAAGCCATTCTTAGTGTGCGACCCAATAGGTTCATGTGATATTGGCAGTGAATCAAAATCATTTTGGTACACAAGTCATAAGCGGTCTCTAACAAGGTATTATGACTACCCGAGAGCATGAATATCAAAATCGATACAACCTAATGAATAACACATATCATATCCTTTTGTCGTGCAATATCTTTTGATTAAACATAAAGCATGAAAAGTCACCTTTAATGTTCAATCGTACTAGTCTCGATTTTTAAGTAAACTAAAAACATCCAAGTGATATTGATCATATCAATTCACATGGACTTGACCATTTTAAGTCTATCAATCGAGGGATCCACCGATATCTCTCTCTATAGGAGAATGACAAATCTTATATTGATTACACATCTTCACATATTATTCAATTGGTAACCAATCACAATCTTTATAATCGTTTGATTAAAGACAATGTTTAAATGCGTCAAATTACCATGTTCCTTATGTCGAAGTCTTTGGTAATCTCAAGTCGAATGACTAAATGATATACCTGTCATGAGTAACACTTATGACTTAATCCATGCGGTGTTCTCATAGCGGGTCCAGTACCTTATTCTCTAACAAGTACTCATGATCTCGATTTGTATCCTTATATGCATGATCATCGCATTGTTGAGTTTCGGGGATCATGCGTTGCGAAAGTTTTTGAAACCTTTTTCGAACATCCCCGAACAAAGATCCTATCGATTCCATTAAATTGATGTGCCAATAAAAATCATACCTTAAAGAACAACTTCATGTCTACCTTGTTTGGTGTTGATCGATTCCTTCTAGACTCTGCCGGAGACGAACATCCTCTATCAGAAATCCATACACGAACGAACGATCACGATCCGGAGTCCTAGCCCCAAAAATCTGAGGACAAAAATTCTCCAGAAAAAAGCTCTCTCGAGAATTCCCTTCAACAACTATGACCCTAATGTCTTATTTATAGTACACTAGGTCGAGTTGTCAAAGAACTTCATATCCTAGTCACACTCCAAATAGAGTCCTAAATAAAGTCCAACTTTAAAAAGAGTAGAATCATAGAGAATCAACAATCACTAATCCAATAAAAGTTGTAATTTATCTAAAACTCAAATAAGAATTAAATTCATGCTATAATTCCAATTGGAGTCCTATTCAAAATAGGATTTACTAAGAGCCAAAACTTCTAGTCACACTAGAAATGTATGAGAATCTTAAATTCTAGTCAAACTAGGACATTTAATGAAAATCTCCAAAATAAGTTTTATCAAATAAAATTCATTGACCCAGAAATATTAAATCGCGCAAATCTGTTCTTTGTGCGCAACTAAATAGGTTCATACAACGTTGGCAATGAACCAAAACCATTTTGGTATACAAGTCATAAGCAGTCTCTAGCAAGGCTAAATGACTACCCAAGTAGCCTGAAGATCAATAAATCGATACAACCTAATAGACTGTGTATATTATATCCCTTTGTCATGCGATGTTTTTTGATTGTACATAAGACATGGAATGTCACCCTTATAGTTCAATCTACTAGTCTCGATCTTCGAGTAGACTGAAATTGTCAAGTGACATTGATCCAATCAATTCACTAAACATGGCCATTTATCAGTCTAACATATCAGGGGCTCAATAGATATCTCTCTCTAAAAGAGAGGGATAAATTTCATCTTGATCACATAACATCCACTCATTAGTCGAACAATGACCAATCACAATCTTTATAATTATCTGGTTAAAGATAATGTTTGATTGTATCAAATCATTGTGCTCATAATGTTGGAGTCTCTGGTGATCTTAAGTCCATGGACTAAATAATATAACTCTCATGAGAGTCACTTATGACATTGACCATGTAGTGTTCTCATAATAGGTCGGTCCAGCATCTGTTCCCAACATATACTCATTATCTTGATCCGTATCCATATACACATAATCATCGCATGATTATTAATCAAGACTCATACTAGTCTTAATTTATTATTGTTCCCACAATAATAACTGACTAGAGACATTTAGAATAATGCAATAATTATCCATGGATACTATTATAAAAGAAACATGCATCTACTTATAATAATTAAACAACATTTACAGGATTGGCTTAGGGGACATACCCCAACATCTCCCGTTTGCACTAGGTCCAATCCTACACGTATTCAATAATGAGTAACCTTAATGCTTTCTTAGTGGAAGAAGTTTGCTTATGTATCTGCTACATTGTTTGTTATTGTTGTTCTGCAAATCTTTACGTTGTCTTTTTTATAAGATAAAAACACTTAAGTGATTGTTTAGATCTATAGTTTGATTTAGGTTCTATAACCTAAATTTATTCATTGCTTTTACAATAAAAGCCAACATTATCTCCAACACTTGGAACCACATCTTATTCAATCATGAACCTTACGATCTAAACATTTTCTTTAGTTGCATCAAATGCCGCTTAAAACTCAGTTTTTGTTATAGAACTTGTTAGAGTGAGTTTAGAACATTTCTAACTCATTCCTATAAAGTAAACATATATCCATATTGCGATCATTAATCTTTTATATTAACTTGAAAGTTTGCATCGTGTAACCATTTACAAGACTTATATCTTTCAAACCTTTGCAAATCTAATATCATCTCTTAAATGCTTATGAAATGCTTAACAATGTGTTTAACAATGTTATTAATAAAGTCACTGGAATCTATGAGATGTATGTATGTTTTGCCCAAAGCATATGACATATCAAGTTGAGTGCAAAATATAACATATGTGATGATTATCATAGCTCATACGTATGAAATCTTATTCACATTGTCCCGCTCATCATTTGTCTTAAGATGTTGAGTTTTGCAGAGACTTTTGTTATAAGACATAAGTACAAGTTCTTTTAAGAATCTCGCACATTGAAAATTTCGTAGTTATTTGTATGTATAAGCACTTTTACTTAAAGCAATTAGTCTATTAGATCTATCTCTATAAATCTATATCACAAGGATATAAGTCTAATTAGCTAAGAATCTCATTGAGAAACTTTCCTTAACCAAGACCTGACATTTTGCAGGGTTAAGACATCGTTTCCAATGAATAATATATCATTAACATACAGATTCACAAAGATAATTGCGCTCCCACTAACCTTTATGTATACATAACGTTTATCTTCGCTTCAATGATTGTAATTCATTAATTATTTCATCAAAACAAAGATCCCAACTCTGATAAGCTTACTATAATCCATAAATGGATCCTTTAAGCTTGCATACCTTTCTCAAACTCTCAAAATAATCAAAAAACTCTTAAGTTGTATCATACACATCTTTAAGGAGCATAGAGCAATGTTATTTTTGACATCCGTTTGTCATATCTTATAGTCAAACTATGAAGTAATGACAATATAATTCTAGAACTTGAGCTTAGCTACCAGTGAAAATCTTATCATAATCAACACCTTGATTTAGATTGGAATTTTCGATAAGCCGTGCTTTTAAGTATGCATCTTTTCTTTTTTGTGTCACTTTAACTCATTTACATCCAATGGTCATACCATATTCAGGTAAATAATTCAAGTTCCAAACTTTGTTAACATATATGAATTAAAATTCAAAGTTAATAATACTTAGTTTTTCGTTCAATATGGACAAGACATGTCTCTTAATAAGTAGTGATTCATTCTGATCCAGTATTAAAAATACATCACAACTATCAATAATAAGAAATTTCAAATTTCTCTGGCCAATTTTTAATTATTTTAGATTTTCAAGAGATATATGTTACTCGTGTATACTTAACTAGTTCAAAACTTTGTTGATATTCCTAAAGTGGTTAGGTTCTTATTTGTGGCACTTGAACATTTCAAGATTTATTTTATTCCCAATAGTGTCTTCAAAATAAACACTTTACTTAAAAAGACATCATTTTTAAGCAACAAACAATTCATTTTCAATTGTATAAAATAGTATCATAGTGTTCAACCTCAATTAGACACAATTTATCAATTTTCTTGTACTAATAGATGATAGTTTAAAGGAATCATTAATCTAAGACATGAATCCTTGTTTTATGATTGATAACATTTATCAATTTTCTAATCAAAACAGGGAAATTAGTCTTAGAAATTATTTTATCCTTATTAAGAATTGATCGCAATTACTCTAGATTAGTGTTACTATATGTTTAACATCTACACCTAGAAGATTATGCAGAATAATTTATTAGTGAGTAATTAAACTCCCACTAAATCAATAACCCTCGTAAATATTAATTTAGTGGTCTAAGATCCACATTTCACTTAATTTTGAGACGACTAAGGCATGACACTCAAAATCAAGTTATTTAGGTAGGTAACCATTACCAATTGCATCATATGCAACTTTTAGAATCTTTACGAGACCTAGACATCATATGTTACTACATGTTACGCCTCATCTATGCCTAAAGCCCAAAACCGTTTTGATAGCTTTATTATGTCAAACCAATTTAAAATATACAGGTAACCATTACCTAGCTTGCCTCACCTAGATAACACAATACACCCTGCGAAGGCAAACCCATATTGATGTGATCGAGGCATTGACAAGTGTTTAAAATGGGTGGCATTAACTTAAAACTCTAATCGAGGGATTTTTATCAAGTTTTATGATCTATGTAGTGTTTTTACAATGATTAATTCTAGCATCTATTTAATTATGGAATATCATATATACCCAATATGCATAGAATAAATATCATTAATATAAAACAAGAATAAACATCTTCATATATTAACAAGGCATCATAAAACAAATCAAGGAAATTAAATACCTTAAAATTTTCCAAGTGCATGAAAGATTATATTTTCATTAATCTCATTAATTAAATATATCTCAATATAAATTTTATCGGACTCTATTTAATTAAAACCCATTTTAATTAATATTAATAACACTCCCACTAATTTAAATTGATACTAATTCAATTAAAACACCTTACAATAAAATTCTGCTACATATGATTTCACACATATATACTTTGTTGTGTGGACTATCAAATACTGAATAACAGTTTATGAGGCTGACTAGGCCTTTATTAACTTCACACTGGTTTACCGAGTGTTAGTGGAGTTCCAGTGTCGGGCGGTGCCTAATTTCTAGGATTGGCTCCGTCACACGCTTGTAGTACGTGAACTCGGTGGTTGATTTACATAGGTTGTTCCATTTGCACAAAAAGAATTTGAAGTCCTCTTACTTAGCGAACTTGTCTCTAGTGTTTGCTAATACATTATTATTAATGTGCCATTAGCATAACAAATTTTTTGCGGAAGGAAATACTTTGGCAATCACAGTTATCAAAGCAATATTCAGCCAATAAAAGTCATACTGGGCAAAGACCAACAATCAAGTAAGTCCTTTAACTTATGAAGTATCCATGTGAAGTTACCTTTATTCTCAGCTGGCATGTAGCCAAATGCAATGAAAAAACAAAGATTTGTACTGGTTAGGCCAATGATTTGAAGAAGAAGATATTCGTACCTATTTGTCTTATAAGCACAGTCCATGAAAAATGTATGAGGAAAAGACATGAACAAATCAATAAGCACGTGACGAGCCCAAAAAATATCATGAAGTACATTTGAGCTTAGAGAGACTCTATATCCCTCAACATATAATGCATCATTTAGCAAATTTAAAAGTGTTGCATTTGCAACATCCCCCTGACTCTTTCTTTTTTATCTCTGTCGTTTATTGTAGATATGCTTCCTAGTTGAACAATTGTCTTTATCGCAAAATTTAAGCATTGCCAAGATCTTGCGAGGCTTCACATGACATCTGATGTGTGAATTCATTATCATCCTCATGTAGCCTTTGTATAATTGAATGACTATTCATGAATTTTGCGACGTTATTGTTATGTGTGCCACATGAAATGTTAAGGATCCACGAATCATCTTTGAGATTTTTTTCGATTAATAGAAATGGGCATTCACATTTCTTTGTGCTTGTATGTGACTTATCCTGCCTCTTCTTGTCATCTAATACATTTCGCACTAGTAAAACACACCTTAACAATTGTTCCTTTTTGGAGCTTAGATTCCCTATACTTCAGATCTCTCACATGCAAGCAAAACCATTCTCGATGCCCATTACCGCTTTTATTAGAATGTGTGATAGTAAAAATAAATCCAATTTCCTTTCCAACTTTTTGAATCCAACTTACAGTTCATCCCGCATATTGAATGGATCTTCATTAGTGAAAATATCATTATAGACTACTTTTATAGGACTGCATGCATGTGTACCCTGAAAAGTGTAACGACCCAAATTTTAATTACGCCGTTATTATTGATTATTTTCACACTTGAAAGCCAGCTCAGATTCGCGTGGATGCCGCAGATAGGTCAGGGCACACATGACTAGATAAATAGTGATTTTTCGTGATTGTATGTCTATTTGCGATGTCGTATATCAAATTATTCACCTAGCATCGCATGTGTGTAATTATATCATTGAATCGAGCGAGATAGCGTAACGGGTGTTTGTTGGGGCATGTGCCCTAGGTCAATCCATTAACTGTCTTTATGAATACTTTTAGTTAATAAAATAGAGGATTTCATTTGCTGTTTATTATAATTAATTTGCATGTTTACATTATAATAAGATCCATGGGTATTTACAGAAATATCCTAAATGTCCCTAGTCGATCATTATACTGGGAACTATAATGAGTTAAGACTAGTGTGAGTCTTGATTGATGATCATATGATGATTATACGTATAGGGATACGAATCAAGATCACAAGTACTTGTTAGGGAACAAAGTACTGGACCGACCCGCTATGAGAACATCACATGGATTAAGTCATAGTTGTTTCTCATGATATGTATATTTCTCGGTCCTCCGACTTGAGATTATCGAGACTTCAACATTAGGAACATAGTGATTTGACACTATCAAACGTTGTCTTTAACTGATAGGACGATTATAAAGGTTGTGATTGGTTACTATGTGAGCAATGTGATGAAGTTGTGTAATCAAGATAGAATTTGTCCCTCTCATATAAAGAGAGATATCCAGTGGATCCCTCAATGTGTTAGACTGTTAAAAGGCCTAGTCTAAGTGAATTGATATTGATCAATGTCACTTGGATGTTTTCAGCCTACCTAGAGATCGAGACTAGTACGATTGAACATGTTGGATGACAATTCCATGCCTTATGTTTAAACAAAAGGATATCGTGTGACAAAAGGATGTTATATACACTATTGATTAGGTTGTATCGATTTGATATTCGTACAACTTGGGTAGTCATAATGTCTTGCTAGACGCCGCTTATGACTTGTATACCAAAATGTGTTTTGGTACACTGCCAACGTTGTATGAGCCTATTGGGTCGCACACTAAGAATGGTTTTGCGAGATTTTAAGATGGTTCAGAAAAATGAATTTTATATGATAAAATTCATGACGAAAACGTCCTTGTGGTGTATTACACTTATACTTCTTTAAGTAGGGGTATATGTGTAATTTACTTAACCGCCTATATACAAGGGTTGTATAAATAGACGTTTTAAGTTAGAATACACGGACGAAAGATCAAAAGGCCGAAACTCTATTTTCGTTTCAGAAACGACTTAGGGTTTTTGGTATGCTCTGGATCGTTTTGGAGAGAAAAACAAAAGGTTTGGTATTCTCTCGAAGCTAGCACTTTGAATCTCAGCCGCCGTT
Organism: Stephania yunnanensis; assembly: GCA_039657365.1. NCBI lineage: Eukaryota > Viridiplantae > Streptophyta > Magnoliopsida > Ranunculales > Menispermaceae > Stephania > Stephania yunnanensis. Next base: position 97,123 of record JBBNAF010000043.1, read on the forward strand.
CGTGTGTGGACTACTGGTAGAGGGCGTCGCCTTAGAGATCGATTAACCTTCAGAAAGGTACATTGCGACTGAGGTATGATTAAGTTTTCATGGTTTAAACGTTTTTAATGGAATTAGATTCGGATCCTGTTGGGGTTTTTTGTCAAAATTGTTTTGTAATCTCCGCTGCGTATGAACCCCAAGACCCAACAGTGTTCGCCTCGAGAAACATGTCAATACAGGTACTAAGCGGGCGAATTGTAGGTACACTAAGTCGGGAAAAATAAATTGGATAATCAAATTAATTAAATGTGACAAATATTAATGATAAATACAGTCCAGGCAAATTGATCGAAATTGGCAACTATGGTGCGTCTCGTTATGCGTGCCGAGGTGCGGGACACCATGTAATCGAAGGTAATTGAACAAGGCTAAAAATGAAAATAAAAATTTGGTGTCTAATGAGGAGCAAATGGAAACATGACACCTATACACCTAACACCCCAAAATGAGGGTTACCACTTACTTCTTCACTCTTCTTTACATTTTCTCTATTTCCCTCTCTTCAACACAAAGCGAGAAGAAAAAAAAGTGTAATTCCTTGAAAAAAGAAATTTATAACAACCATAGAGAATGTGAGATTCGTAAGAGATCCTTGGAGTCTGGGAAGTGATTTGATCAAGGAAGCAAGTGATCAAGGTGAGCATCTCCACTTTCTTTTAAATTCTCCATTAAAATGAAGCCTGATGTGTTTTAATGGTAGAAGTTGATTGTTGGATAAATGTTGGAGAAAACTTGATATTTATGGTGTTGGTTGTTGATGATGATGTTGTTATTGTTGTTGAAGTTGTTATTGTTAATGGTCGAAAAAAAAAAGGAAAAACAGAGACTGGCGTCTCTGTGAAGAAGATGGGGTGGGGGAGGGGTGCACGCACGCGTGTGCGTGCGTGCAACCCCTGGACCGGGTCTGGCTGGTCCGGGCCCGACCAGGTTGGACTAGATCGGACTCTACTCGGTTAGGCCGGATCGGACCCGACCCGGGTGGACCCGAACCGGGTCAGGCCGACCCGGTTGCACTGGGTCAAACCCTGTCTAGGGACCCACCCATTTATTTAAATAAAATAATATTAAATTTAATTTAAAAATAATTTTAAATTTAATAAATTATAGAAAAAATAAGAAAAACAGGTAGAAAATTATGGAAAAACCCAGAAAATCAGGAAAAATATAAAAAAAATGAGAAAAAGATAGAAAAATGGTATTCGAGAATTTTTTGGGCATTTAACACCCCGATATAATTCGAAAAGTGTGCCAAACCAAACTTTCTGAAATAAAGTTTTCATATTTTCTGTCGCGAATTATAAATTCACTTAATTTGACTTTAAACTAGTTAAAATGGTTTAATTGGATACCAGGAACTTAGGACACCATAGTCGGGAGTCGGGCGCGTTTGTCGAGACGTGAGTGGGACTTGGAATGCGTTTTTTAGGTACGTAAGAATCTATCTAAAAGTCACTGAGGGTTTACTTTTCCATCGTTGATTTCTTATTCCTTGTTATTGTACTCTATTCCGTGATACATTTGGGTTGGTGGTCGAGCTACTCCTACCTAATATTCGTAGTGTACTATTGGCACACTAAGCTGTAGCACGTGTGATCAGACACTCGGTGAATTGCAACCCGAGTTGCATTAAAGGTGCACGTATCGGACACACCGCGAGGAACCAGGTGAAAGGAAGTGGGGGCACCCATCGAAAGGATCATGGGGGTCCGAAGTACAGTTTATTCTGATCGAGACGAGTACACACTTCGTTTCTTTCGTGTTATTTATTCATGTGATGATCGTAGCATAGTTGCCTATTTAGTTTCCGCATGATTATTTAACATGATTATTGGTATCTATTTATTTTCTTATAATGCTCGGTGTACTTCGTTTGAAATCTTACTAGTTGTACTCTCCATTTGGCTTTTTGTAATGGTTGAGTGCAGATCCTAGTACTAGTAGGGGCAAGGGGATTCTTGGCAACTTCATCTGATTGCCCGCGGTTGAAGACCCACTAGTACGTGTTATTTTGATATTTTGCTTTACTTTTGGGTATTGGGACACTGGATAGACATTGTACTTGTATATATTACTGCTTAGTATTGTCGCCTATATACAGAGTACTTACCCGGGTTTTCCACAATAGGAGTTGTTCTTATAAACGATGATTTTTATGATGATGAACTTAATTGCTTTACTTGCTTTAAATTTAAGACTTCCGCTGTTTCGATGGTAAAAATAATTCAACTGTCTAACTAAACTGATTAATGAAATGAGTTAACACGCATATCGAGTAGTCATGATGTAGCAAAAGACGTTAGTAGTGTATGGGACCCCATAGGTTAATGATCTGATAGGACTGCGGGGCTGCGACACTCCACATGGCGACCTCGAGATTTGGGGCCGCCACAGGTGGTATCAGAGTGAGAGTTCTAGGAACCTCAGGAAATTAACTGAAAGAGCATAAGACTTAAAAAAATATTAGATGTGGAAACCCGATGTACTTGCCTTAGAACTCTAGTTGGGAAGTGATGGTGAAGCGGGTAGACTTAGGGTTTATATATGTTATTATGTTTTATTGTAAATGATATATTAACACTTATATATACCGAGGCTTATCCGACGCATGTTTTTCGATACAGATCATGATGGACGGACAACCCTCGACACAGCCTGAGATAGGACAAACTAGTGATCCTACTAGATACACCACTACTATTACCGTATCGACTTAGAGCATAGAGGATCGACTCATCGCCCATCCTCCAGTTACTTAGGGCTCATGCCGTGACTGCCGCCACAATAGCACTAGCTCCCACAATTCTTGTCGCACCTACGATACAGACAGCCATCGCCTCGACTACACCACATATGCCTATTGATACATCACTTTCAGAGACACGAACTGAAGGAGTCTCGCTAGCGATTGTGATACTATTAGAGACTTCGACTCTTACGCCCTTACCTATGACTACCGAGCAGTCATCAACTACTACAGTTGCTGGTACTTCCGTATTCGTCTAGAGTCCGGAGGCGAAGCTTGTCAGAGAGTTTATAAAGTTTTAGCCGGGATACTTCTACAAAGGTGGAGACCCTGAGGCAGCAGGGAAGTGGATAGTTTCGTATCAGCATTTCCATAAGACGATACGAAACTAGGGCTGGCAAAAATCCGGGACCGGACATAAAAGTGACCGGACACCCATTTTTAAAATTATTAAATTTGGTGCCCGGACTCGGTCCCCTTTTTGAAATGGGCAATTTTTTTTTTGTCCAGTCTCGTATGTTTGTAAAACATACGGCTCCCGTTTTGTTCGCTTTTTATTTTTAAATATGATTAAATATTTTATTTATCAATTATTTTTTTTAAAAAAACCTTCAACTACAACTTACGAGTCTACAATTACAAGTCACCAATTAGTTGACACCATAACAAATTGCAAACTTAAGCCTAAGCTTGTAGCAGAGATGAAGAAAATAATTGAAACGAAAGTGCGTCTATATGCAAGAGAGGGAGAGAGGTCGCCTTTAAAATGCTCAACCACTCTTCATGAAAGCATCCATCTCCGAGGGGGCTTCGAGACGAATATAGTCATACATGACGCCTTCAAAAGGACCGATATTGATCGATTGATACAAATATATAATGTTTTTACCTGCCACTAGACAAAAACTGGGTACATCTACATGAAACAACCAATACACACCATGAATTCCATGTCTTGCTATTGCATTGTCTCTTCCAATCATTCTAGTTTGTAGTAGCGGAGGATCACTCGGCAAGGAATTCACTCGGACCTTCAAAATCCAAACAAATCAATAAACTGGCATTGCTACCTCAAATATGACAGATCAAATTATAAGTTCACAAAGGCTTATCCATATGGTGCTTATTAACGATTCCAACTATACCTGTAAATCAGCTAGCGTGGCAGATGCAAGAGCCAAACTGAGTTTATAGGTTCCGTACGAGACAACACTTTGAAGATGGAATGCAATCTGCCATGTCATATGGCGAAAAATGTTGTCCTTGTTCTTCCTGTAATGCAACAAAAGTTCATAATTTCAGAAGTCATGGAACATTTGTGTTCAATCGACTTTCAATAGCCTATCTATGCAATGTTGGTAATATTGACATAAATGGACCTTGTAACTTGTGCATAAAACCAGTCCTTGATGTTTCTTCAAAATTTATCGTACTATATAACAGGACATTAATATCTACTACTTCTCAACGATCAAAATAAAAAATGTATTTTACCAAAGAATCAATATTAAGATGGGTTCGACTTTAGTCACTTATTAAAAAAAAAAGGTATTTTAAAACTCTAAAAATTAAATAACAAAAAATGGACTATAATTTTATTTTTTTTTATTTTTTTGACATTGGACATCAACTTGATATTACGTGATAAAATATGTGTTTATTGAACAACAACATCATCAAATCAGCTTAAGTGAGAAAATAAATTTAAAACAAATTTAAGAAAAATCAAACAAGAAATATGGATTAGATATGAATGGAGAATGAGTTGAAAAAATTTACATTGAGAGCAGAGAGATGAGTGGGCTGTGGGGACAGGCCGCACAGCTGTGGTGGACTGGCGAGGGTGGCGGCAGTCGCCGGCGACGCCCAACTTGGAATTGCTGACGGTGTAGACAGAGGTGCCGGAGAGAGTGTTGGCGACGAAATTGGGGGTGAGAGCAAGGTCGAAGGCGTGGTTGGGGCGGTGGTGCTGGTGGTGGGAGGACAAGAAGGCGAAGGAGGAGTGGTGGCGGTGGCGCCGCCACGACCGAGGGAAGTGGGAGAGGAGGGCATTTTCGAGGAATTGCTTGGCGCCGTCGAGGCGGTGGGAGAAATGGGAGCCGAAGCGGTGGAGGTGGAGCCGGCGACGCCCGACTAGCCGTGCGAGACGGCTAGCGCGAGACGACGAGTCTGGTGACGGCGAGAGGGTGGGAGAGGGTTTGCCGGTTTGGTAAGAGAGAATCGAGAGAGCGTGAGAGTCTGAAAGAGACGGCGATGAGAGTCGTGAGACTTGAGAATTGTGAGAGGTGAGGACCGTGAGGTGAGAATCGTGAGATGTGAGTGTGAGAGCGAAATTAGGTTATGGAGTGTGAAATTACTTATATGCCCTTCAAATTAATCACTAAATGGGTACCCTTTTTTAAAAAATTTTGCCCAGACCCGGTCCCGTATTTTTAAACGAACATAAAACATTGTCCATACCCGTATGTTTGTCAAACAAATATTGCCCGGACCCGTTTAAAATGGGTCTGGACAAAATGGGACAAACGAGATCGGGCACATTTTGCCAGCCCTATGCGGAACGGCGACAGCATACTAGCACGTTTATTCGAAATGTGTCTGAAAGGTCATGCATCGGTTAGGTGGATGACTTATCTGGATATCCACCCGGAGCAAGCGACATGGGCGGAGATTCAAGAGTTGTTCTACGATGAGCTCATTCCCAAGCAGGTGAGGTTGAGGTTGGGGGAGGATTTTCTGGCCCCATGGCAAGGTAACCGCTCATTGATGCAGTACATGGAGCGGTACCGATACCTATTACTGTTCTTGATGGATGTTGCGGGCACAGAGACACTTCAGATTTACTATTTTGTATATGGTGTTGATGAGCGGATTGCTGACACGATAGTCTCGACAGTTGCTACTACTCTTCAGGAGGTGTACCGCTGAGCATTTTCTTATGAGACCCTGCTCTTGGAGAGATAGAGGGCAGGCGTACGATAGGTATTGCGGTACAGGCGGGTCAGGGTTCTTGGTCAGATTGGAGATCGAAGAGATAGAAAGATCAGCTTGACAGAGGTCGCCAAGATGATCGATGAGATAGGGACCGTAGGGTTGATCACAGGGACAACCAGTTCCAGTACGAGGATAGGCAGCAGACGCACGCATTAGCACCTGCACCCATAGAGCAGTAGTGACATCAACTACAGTAGTATCGTCAGGATATGGATCAGGGAGGCAATGATAGGGGTCAGAGAGACTAGGGTCAGGGTCAGAGATTTAGAGACATGCAGGAGAAATGTCGATGTCATCATTGTAGTCAGAAAGGGCACTTGAAAGCCAACTGCAGGGCACCACTGACATTACCAAGAGCACATCAGGGTCAGGGTAGCGAGAGGGCACATGCAGTCGCACAGCCAGATCGAGATGCGACCATACAACGTTCTGTTAGTACATTATCATTTATTGTTGAACTCGTGGTAGGAGAGTTAGGGTTAGCATCACAGACGCTAGACACATACCTTGTCCTTAGTACGACCTCTGAGGATAAGATATACCCTAACCGGATATGTCGAGGCTGCATGATAGAGGTAGATGGGCATCAGTTGCCGATAGACTTACGAGTCCTAGAGTACCTCGAGTTTGACATACTTTTAGGGATGGACTGGTTGGCGGCATATCATGCACAACTAGATTGCTTCCAGAAGACTATCACATTTTGGGTTTCGGGGATTCCAGAGTTCATGTTGATCGGAGTCGCGACCACACTACCCATTACTAGAGGCCAACTAGCTACGACTCAGGAGATGGAGGCATTTGCAGCGATAGTTGAGCCAGAGGTTAAGACCGAAGTCATGATTGAGGATGTTCCAGTAGTCCAAGACTTAGTCAACGTATTTCCAGATGATTTACCAGGATTGCCACCACCACGAGCGATTGAGTTCATCATTGAGCTGATATCAGGGGCTCAGTCGATCGCTAGCAGACCTTACCGGATGTCACCGTCAAAGAACGAGGAGGTAAGGAGGCAGTTGGATGACTTACTAGAGAAGGGCTTCATTCACCCTAGCATATCACCTTGGGGAGCTCCAATGTTATTTGTGAAGAAGAAGGATGGCTCAATGAGGATGTGCATAGACTACATGAACTTGAATCAGGTGACAGTTAAGAACTGTTACCCACTCCCCAGGATCGACGATCTTTTCAATCGTTTGACCGGCGCCAAGTTCTTCTTGAAGATTGATTTGCGTTCGGGCTATCATCAGTTAAGGATTCGAGAAGAGGACATCAAGAAGACCGCTTTTAGTACAAGATAAGGGTTATTTGAGTTTACAGTCATGCCTTTTGGGCTTACTAATGCCCCAGCGATCCTCATGGACTTGATGCACAGGGTCTTGAGACCATATTTGGATATATGTGTCATCGTCTTTATTGATGACATCTTGATTTATAGCAGGACTCGTGAGGAGCACGCGAATCATCTCAAAGCGGTTTTGACGACACTGAGAGAGTATATGTTGTACGTAAAATTTAGTAAGTGTGACTTCTAGCTGAGTGTAGTGAGATTTTTGGGACATGTCATTAGCTATCAGGGTATCTGCGTGGATTCAGAGAAGATTCAGGCGATTATTGACTGGAGGACGCTTGAGTCTGTTTCAAACATTCAGAGTTTCTTGGGACTAACAGGGTACTACCATCGATTCGTACAAGACTTTCCTCGATTGCATCACCGATGACTAGACCGACCAAGAAGGATGTTAGACTTGATTGGTCAGAGGAGTGTGAGCAGCTTTCTGGGAGTTGAATAGGAGATTGACTTCTGCACCAGTGTTGACATTGCTAGAACTGGGCAAGAGCTTGTCAGTGTATACAGATGCATCGGGCATTGGACTTGGATGCATTTTGATGCAGGAGGTAGACCAGTAGCTTACTTGTCTCGACGATTGAGATCCCACGAGGTTAACTATCCAGTGCATGACTTGGAGCTTGCAGCAGTCATTTTTGCACTGAAGGCTTGGAGGCATTATCTCTATGGAGAGCGATTCGTACTCTACACTGATCATCAGAGTCCGAGATACATTTTCATTCAAAGAGATCTGAACATTCGTCAGAGGAGATGGCTTGAGTTACTGAAGGACTACGACTTCACTATTGAGTATCACCCAGGGAAAGCAAACGTTATGGTTGACGCATTGAGCAGGAGCGGTATTGACAGTCAGACTATAGTGCGACATATGACACACGAACATGGCTTATTACAGGCGGCGTCAGTTATGTGCATGACTGATGTCTTTACTACGACCGAGCCACACATTTGTTGTCAGATGAGAGTTCCGACTGTATCTATTGAGCGAATTGCCGAGTGTCAAAAAACTGATGGACTCTATGAGCGATTCAATAGTATGGCTCGGGATCCAGAGTGTACAGATCGGGCAGAGTCGACAGATCAATGTTTGAGACACCGATGGAGGTTGTGGATACCTGCAGTTTCGAAGATACGGGATGGAATTTTGGAGGACACACAGGTCTCGCTAAACGGTTCATCCTGGTCGGACCAAGATGTATCATGATTTGAGGCGATTGTTCTGGTGGCCAGGGATGAAGGCCGATGTTGGCAAGTATGTCAGGAGCTGTCATATTTGCCAGCAAGTTAAGGCTGAGCATAGGAGAGCAGGCGGTTTACTACAGCCACTACCAATTCCACAGTGGAAATGGGAGCACGTCACTATGGATTTTGTTAGTGGGTTACTGCAGACTACGAGGGGACACGATGCAGTTTGGGTTGTGCTTGACAGACTAACAAAATCAGCGCATTTTATTCTTTTTTCTCTGAGATATTCGTTCCCACAGTTGAGCATTATCTTCGAGAGGGAGATCGTTAGATTGCATGGGGTGCCAGTCTCTATTGTATCTAATTGAGATCCTAGGTTGACTTCAAAATTCTGGGAGGCGAAGCAGGAACAGTTTGACACCAGGTTGCAATTTAGTACAACTTACCATCCTTAGACAAACTGACAGTCTGAAAGACTGATACAGATTCTGGAGGATATGCTCAGGGTTTGTATTTTGAAGTTTGGAGGTTCGTGGAGGATTATTTACCGCTGTGTGAGTTTGCTTACATAATAACAGCTATCAGGCGAGTATCGGGATGCCTCCGTTTGAGGCGTTTTATGGTAGGCCCTACAGATCTCCTGCGTGTTGGGCAGAGCCTGAGGATACATCGGCGATTGGGCCAGAGATAGTTGTTGATCACACAGAGAATATTAGGCATATTTGATAGAGACTTCGGGCGGCACAAGACAGACAGAGAAATATGCGGATAAATATCACGAGGGTTTGAGCCATGAAGAGGGCGACATGGTTTATCTGAAGGTTTCCCCTTGGAAGGGCAAGCAGAGATTTGGGATTAAAGGGAAACTGACGCCGAGATACATAGGACCATTCAGAGTCGCAGCACGAGTTGGCAGTGTGGCTTACAGACTGGACTTGCCAGCAGAGTTAGCTGGGGTTCATCTTACGTTTCATATCTCGATGTTGAGACTGGCTAGGTCAGGACCGAGACCGATGGTTGACTTGAGACAAATCGAGGTTCGGCATGATGTAACATATGAGGAGCGACCGATAGCAATTGTGGATCGCGCGATTTGGACTCTTAGGAACAGGGAGATCCCTAAGGCGTTGGTTCGATGGTAGCATCATGGTATAGAGGGACTCACTTGAGAGCTCGAGTCTATTATGTGGGAGCGTTACCCTGAGATATTTCATGGTACGAAAATTCAAGTTATTTAAAACTTCGGGACCAAATTTCTTTTCTCGTTGGGAAGAGTTGTAACGGCCCAAATTTTAATTACGCTGTTATTATTGATTATTTTCAGACTTGGACGCTAGCTCAGATCCGCGTGGATGTCGCAGATAGGTCAAGGCACGCCTGACTAGGTAAATAGTGATTTTGCGTGATTGTGTGCCTATTTGCGATGTCGTATATCAAGTTATTTACCTAGCATCGCATATGTGTAATTATATCATTGACTCAAGCGAGATAGCGTAACGAGTGTTCGCCTCGAGAAACGTATCAATACGGGTACTGAACGAGTGAACAGTGGGGGTACACTAGGTTGGGAAAATAAATTGTATAATCAAATTAATTAAATGTGACAAATATTAATGATAAACACAGTCCATGCCAATTGATCAAAATTGGTGACTATGGCGCATCTCGTTATGCTTGTCGAGGTGCGGGACACCGGGTAACCGAAGGTAAATGAACAAGGCTAAAAATAAAAATAAAAAATTGGTGTCTAATTAGGAGCAAATGGAAACATGAAACCTATACACCTAATACCCCAAAATGAGGGTTACCACTCATTTCTTCACTCTCCTCCATGTTTTCTCTATTTCCTTATCTTCAACACAAAGCAAGAAGAAAAAAAAGTGAGTAATTCCTTGAAAAAAAAAAATTATAACAACCATTGAGAGTGTGAGATTTGTAAGAGATCCTTTGAGTCTGGGAAGTGATTTGATCAAGGAAGCAAGTGATCAAGGTGAGTATCTCCATTTTCTTTTAAATTCTCCATTAAAGTGAAACTTGAATGTGTTTTAATGGTAGAAGTTGATTGTTGGACAAATGTTGGAGAAAACTTGATATTTATGGTGTTGGTTGTTGTTGATGATGTCGTTGAAGTTGTTGAAGTTGTTATTGTTAATGGTTGAAAAAAAATAAAAATAAAATAGAGACTTACGTCTCTATGAAGAAGATGCGGTGGGGGAGCACCCCTAAATCGGGTCGGGTTGGTCCGGGCCCGATCTCGTTAGGCCGAACCGGACCCAACCCGGGTGGACCTGAACCGGGTCAGGCCGACCTGGGTGGACCGGGTCAAACAAAAATAAGAAAAATAGGTAGAAAATTATGAAAAAATCCAGAAAATCAGGAAAAATATAAAAAAAATGAGAAAAAGATAAAAAAAATGGTATTCGAGAATCTTTCGGGCGTTTGACACCCCGTATAACTTGAAAAGTGGGCCAAACCACACTTTTTGAAATAAAATTTTCATATTTTCGGCCGCACATTATAAATTCACTTAATTTGACTCTAAACTAATTAAAATGGTTTAATTAGACACCAGGAACTTAGGAGACCATAGTCGGGAGTCGGGCGCATTTCTCGAGACGTAAGTGGGACTTGGAGTGCATTTTTTAGGTACATAAAAATCCATCTGAAAATCACTGAGGGTTTACTTTTCCATCGTTGATTTCCTATTCCTTCTTATTGTACTCTATTCCGTGATACATTTGGGTTGGTGGTCGAGATACTCTTACCTGATATTCGTAGTGTACTTATGACACACTAGGTTGTAGCACGTGTGATCAGACACTCAATGAATTGCAACCCGAGTTCCATTAAGGGTGCACGTGTCAGACACACACCGCGAGGAATCATGTGAAAGGAAGTGGGGGCACCCACCGAAAGGATCCTGGTGGTCCGAAGTACATTTAATCTGACCGGGACGAGTACACACTTTGTTTCTCTCGTGTTATTTATTCATGTGATGATCGTAGTACAGTTGCCTGTCCGCATGATTATTTAACATGATTATTGGTATCTATTTATTTTCTTATAAATGCTCGATGTACTTCGTTTGGAATCTTACTAACTGCACTCTCCATCTGGCTTTTTGTGACGATTGAGTGTAGATCCTAGTACTAGTAGGGGCAAGGAGATTCTTGGCGACTTCATCTGATTGCCCGCGGTCGAGGACCCACTAGTACGTGTTATTTTGATATTTTGCTTTACTTTTGGGTATTGGGAGACTGGATAGACACTGTACTTGTATATATTACTGCTTAGTATTGTTGCCTATATACAGAGTACTTACCCGGGTTTTCCATAATATGAGTTGCTCTTATAAATGATGTTTTATATGATGATGAATTTAATTGTTTTACTTGCTTTAAATTTAAGACTTCTGCTGTTTTAATGCTAAAAATGATTCAACTGTCTAACTAAACTGATTAACGAAATGAGATAACACGCATATCGAGTAGTCATGATGTAGCAAAGGACGTTAGTGGCGCGTGAGACCCAGTGGGTTAATGATCTGATAGGACTTCGGGGCCGCGATACTCCACATGGCGACCTCGAGATTTGGGGCCGCTACAAAAAGAAACAACACGAATTTGTTAAGTTCTATAATACTTGAAATGCTCTATTATTGTTCAGCAGAGGTGGCTACACATAAACACAATGGTCGGCCATGCAAGCCGAACATAATCCATATGTTCGGTTTTATTGGTCGAACAGATTATGCATACCAACAATTAACATGATTTTGTTCGGCCATTGTTACCGAACATCTAGCTAGTGTTCAGCTACGGACATCGAACAAGGGTCTCAAGTTCGACATTGTCGAACCAAACATATCGCTCGTGCTCGACCACATAAGCCTGAACACAACCTCGAAAAATAGGTAATTGGAGCGCCATTTTTAGGGGTTATTTGCTTTAAAGCTTACCTCGTTTGGCCGGCATTCGCTCCTTACACTCATTGCGACTCCATGTTACATCAAATCCATGAACATCAAGATGCCCTAAACAAAAAAAAAACCATTAGTAAATCGAAAACTAGATGGTTATGATGTACATTATTAAAAAGATTATCAAGGATCAGCTCACAGCAAACGCAATTCACTTATTCTTTTTGTTCAAAACGTTGTCGTTTGATGTTATCAAACTTGATTATTTGTTGACGATGGTGTATTCGTTGATCGTTCAAAGTGACATTCGATGCGTGCAAAATAGGTTAATCAAGACATTTTATACAAAGTCAACTAGATCTAAATGGGTGCGTAAAATTGGTGTATTGTCCCTCCACACAAACACGTTCGTGTCTAAGTAATTGAGAAGTAAAGGAAAACTATTTACTGTAACACCATCCAGAATTTACATATTTAAGCTATGCACAATAACATATACTAGTTTTGATACTCAAATTTTAAGAAGCTTTCGTTGTTCAACATAACTCGAACGTAACCGATTTGGTAGCCGTCTTATGTCCGATTAACCAAGAATTAAGGATCGCTCCCTTTAATGACAATGTTCAAGTTAAGCTTCAAAGCTTGAGGGCCGCTAAGGGCACCCCACCAATTAATGAAGGCACCCAAAGTTTTTGTAAAAATTTCAAAGAAAAGTGGAAAAGACCATTTTGCCCTTGTATATATAGTGATTCAAACCTCACAAATCATTTTGACAAAGAAAAAAGGCACCCCACCACAAGGTTGAACCACAAATCCACACCGCGTTTGTCGGCGTTGATCGATTATTGCGGATTGTCATCATTCGACAACGAGGTAACAATGTTTGACAACCATATTCGTGTTTTTAGAAATGTTGAGTTGTGTATAATCGTGAAAATGATGATTTGTTTGTCAACGTAGGTTTGGTAATTTATTCAAATCCGAACTTGACTCCACTATATAATGGAGGATTGTACCGCTTCGGTAAGGGCGAGGAGGTCGTATTTGAGGTAATTTTGAAAATGTTTTGTGTATTCGTTGCATGTTAACCGAAGTTTCGTCTGGGTGGTGCGCGATTGTTTCGCCTCGCAGACCGAGATGTAATGTAATGTCTCGGTCGTAGAGGACCGAACTGTTCGCGTCTCTCGACTTTGGAACTGCTAAATCGAGAGTATTCATTAACTCTGGCCGGTCGTACGCGAGCGAGACCACTAAGCTAGTTGCGGACCCGTACTACCGATAACATGTTTTTTTGGATGTTATTGTGATTGTGTTGTACATTTCGGTTGATTATAATGTTACACCGTTTGTATTGTGTGTAATGCCGGTTTTCGCCTTATTTCCGTACTACACGGACACGTTTACACCTTGTAGGCCATTTCCAAGTAGAGAAGCAAAGCAGCTTCATGGCTTCAAATGATAGGCCGTGAGAACATGTTCGTGCTAGTGACAAAGCACTCTGACGCCGGGGGCATTAAGCGCAGGGGTAGGGTGAAAATTGCCTGTGAGAGGTCAGGGACTTATAGGGGAATGTCACAAAGAGTTGGTAAGGGTAAAGCGAAAAAATTGCTTCGAAACCAAGAAATGAAGAAGAAGACGAAACGGGGAGGACTCAAACAGGTACGAAGAAATGTGGATGCCCTTTCCTTATCAACGTAAAGGAAAATGCTGACTCGTTGTGGTATATCACTGTTATATGTGGGAGGCACAATCACGAGCCCGCAAAACACTTGGACGGCCATTCTTTTGCCGGAGATTGGATAAGGCTGAGCAGAAGTTGTGGTGCAAATGACAAAGGGGAATGTGAAGCCAAGAGACATCCTAAATACGTTGAAGCAAAGAGACGTTAGTAACGTATCGACAATGAGGACTATATATAATGCAAGACAAAAAGCCCGAAAGGAGGATGCGGGTGGGAGGACTCAAATGCAACAACTCTTGCACATTTTGGAGAAGAATAAGTGGTTGTCATGGCATAGGAAGGATCCCGATACGAATGTTGTCACGGAGTTATTTTGGTCACATCCCGACTCAATAAAGTTGGTCAGGTGTTTTCCATCGGTTATTTTGATGGATTGCACGTACAAGACAAATAGGTACCGAATGCCTTTGTTGGAGATTGTTGGCATCACTTCTACGCACTTGACGTTCTCCGTGGGTTCGCATTCTTATCATCGAGAGTCATGGGCATTATGTTTGGACACTTGAGAAGTTGAGATCCATATTGGATGGGTGGCCTAAGCTCGACGTGCTTGTTACCGATAGGGACTTAGCCCTTATTAGTGCAATAGAAGAAGTTTTTCCGCCTCGCCTCACCTCCTTTGCTCTTGGCACATCAACAAAGTAGTTTTGTCTAAGACTAAGAAGATGTTTGGGGAGAACGATGGTTTTGCGCGTTTTATGGGTAGTTGGACGAGCGTGATGTATGCCAACTCGGAGGCGTTATTCGAAGTTAGGGTGAATGACCTCCGTTGTGAGTTTGGGCATGTAAAGGGTCTTACTGAGTACTTGGACAACACATGGTTAAAGAACTACAAGGAGAAATTTGTCTCGGCTTGGACAAATAGACTTATGCACTTTGGGGAAACGACAACGCAGAGGGTGGAGTCTCGCGCATTCTACTCGAAGGTACACCTGGGAACAAACAGCCAATTTCGACACTCTATGGCATGTGGTTGATGGACTCCTTAGAATCCAACACAACAATATCAAGACATCGTTTGAGCTAAGTTTGAATGTCGTCCAACATGAGTACGTTGATGAGTTGTATCGACGATTGCGCGGTTATGTCTCTCAACGGGCGCTTAGGCTAATTAGAGATGAATTGGCCCGGGGAGAGGATGTTGGTCACGATTCCACTCGTTGTGGTTGCGCGATACGCACCACACATGGCCTTCCTTGTGCACATGAGCTGAACCATCATATATTTGCTGGGACGCCCATCCCTCTCCAGGACATTCATGTGTACTGGCGAAAGTTGAGTATGATACCTGAGAGTCCGGTGGAGTCGTCTGGGTACAACGTGCACGATGAGATTGAAAGGGTGTTGGAAAAGTTTAATGCATGCAGTAATGAGGACGATCGACTCAAGATTATTCAGCAGCTCAGGGAGATTAGTCGACCGTCGTCTACCTGTGTGTGCCGCCGCAAAAATTAAGACAAAAGGGAGGACACCGGGGTCTTTGAAGAGAAAACACGACTGTCCCGATTCTTCTACGAGACGGTTGCCGAGTGAGTTTGAGTACGTGCTATCGACTCAGGAGGCCTCAAGTTCTAGGCAGAAGAAAAGTAAAGTTGTTCCTAAAATGCGTCGTGGTAGTCGACGCAAGCAAAGTGCAACTAACATGGCTTACGGTCATTGCGTAGAACCGGATTGGTTGCTACATGTTCGAGGGCATCATCGATGTGCTAGCCGATGATGGAATTGTGGATATAGGTGTGTTGCGCATGGGCTTGGACTAGCAGATGACGACGGGTGGAGGATCGTCCGTAGAAGGATGTACGATGAGCTTATCGGGCATGAAAACCATTGGCGCGAAGTGCTAGGTTCGGGTTACGAGAGTGTGAAGATTGGTGCATTGCGTAGAGAATCAAGTTGGTGCAACTTTCCAAGAATGGTTCACACTTCCGACATGGGATTGTTGGTAGCCACCGCATCAATGTGGTTCTCGTCAACCTATCGCTATGGGAGTGCCTCCACATTTCTACCTCTACGCAGTTGCTCCACCATCCACCGGCACAACAGATCTGTCATTGCCATGATTAATGACAGAATATACATTGGCTTAGGGTATGTGATGCGAATTTGGTTGAATTGTTATGTTGTTTCCCGACAATATGGTAATGGTGTACGTTGAAATTGACAGTGTTGCATTGAGCACGAATGCACCATTGCCATCCTTATACCCGTCGCGGGGGTACGTATGTTCAGATAGTGCGAAAGGTTGGCGAGATAGATTCGTATTCGAGACATCGCGCCCATTGCAACTCTACTTGATGCCACCATAT
This sequence comes from Stephania yunnanensis, assembly GCA_039657365.1. Taxonomy (NCBI): domain Eukaryota; kingdom Viridiplantae; phylum Streptophyta; class Magnoliopsida; order Ranunculales; family Menispermaceae; genus Stephania; species Stephania yunnanensis. The sequence continues at coordinate 113,404 of JBBNAF010000043.1, forward strand.
CCGTTGTAGATTTGGGTACACCGTAGTTGTTACAACCGGTACCTCTAAATTAGTTTGGTTGTACATTTTGTAATTTTCAAAGTTAGGATATAGAATGATTGAAAGTTAGTTGCATTTGTAGTTGGAAATGGTTATCGGAACATTCGTTTTGGCCATGCATGACCGAAACAAATGTTCCAATACGGTGCGTTGCCACCGTAACTTAACGCATAAGCTCCGCCATGCAAGACCGAAACCGCCCTTATCGTCTCGGCTGATCCAGACCGAAAGTTGCACCGGCATTCGGTCGGGTGACCGACACAATGTAACGAAGCCAACACAAATTCCAACCGTAAAAATGGACAATGAAACTTTATAAACTCGTCATGATAATGTACTCAACATTGCGGAAGGAAACACATAAACCATTTAACAATGTAATTAAAATGTAATACAAATGTCTATCCCTCCATGATGGGTTGATCATTGCTTGGGTTTTTTCACGTTCTTCCTTCGATACTCCTTCCCATGCATTCTCTTCTGGGGCCACCATCGGCGCGTGGCAGCTGAGATGTGGCCGGGTCGAGGGTGTGGAAGTGCTACCATGATGGGAGTGCCTCGGGCCCGGGTTCGGTAGGGCCGGTTGTCGCGGTTGTGCGGTTGCGGTCGCGGGAAATGTACTCGTGGGGGTGGGACTTAAACTCCTTCCCGAAAGGAGGTTGACCATGTCGCCGAGTGGTCCTCGCCGAGTCAAAAGTAGACATCTCTGGGGAGGTCCATCCATCGCAACGCCGCGTCCAACGCTCGCCTATTACGCCGGTGAAAAATATCGCAATTTATCACAAATACTCAACATTGCGGAAATAATTATAAATGTCATAATACGTATAACCATTCCAATACCTCAAGTATCTCGTTGTCCGCTATGGTCGAGGCGACCATTACACGGTCCTCAAAGACCGGAATCGTGATAACAGGATGAGACACTTTGACGAACCAAGTGGAGGTAGTCCGGTGTAGCGTAAACTCAAATACGCGCTTCTCGCCCGAACTTCAGAGCCAACACATGGTTCCTCCATCGCTCCCAATTGTCATGTTCGAACCCATACTTGACGGAGTACTTGTTCGCAAATGGGCCTCTCGCGTGCTTCCAATGGACGGACGGAGGATCCGGTATCGACCGCACATGGCCAAACTGTCTTAGAATCCTCTCCGGTGGTAGGGCTCCACCACATCCATGTACTTGATCTTCCCACCGTAAAAGGCCATCGCTTGCACAACGCCATTTTCCCTTAAATTCACATATGGGTCCCAAGTGACCTACAAATAATTCAACAAGAAGTGGGTGTAAACTAAATTACCAAATTTGAAATCAGTCATCAGAGGACATCAGAGGTCATGGATAGGCAGCTCACCTCACTTGGTCGCAACCTATCCAAGGTTCTCCTAATGGCCCCGAGCTTGTCAACATTCGCAACCGTCTCGTGCTTTTGAATCCATCTGGAGACACGAGGGTGCACGTAGTCCACGTACTTCGCATTGGGCGTGGCCATACCAAGTTTGAAATGGTCATACACCCATCCCTGCATATAATGTTACAATGTTAGTTAGTCCACAATTGCAATTAGGGCCAATCGAACAACATAATGCCTATTCAGTCTATTTAAAAACAAACCTCAAGCAATGTGAGGTAGCCAAAGCAACTGGGACACTAGACTCTTGTGGCGGACCCCAAGTGTCGATACAAGTAGGCCAACGCAGCCGCTCCCCATGCGTAGTTCCCTACGTCGTCCAAGTCCTCAAGTAGCTTCAAGCAGCCGCGATCGACACCCGAGACCCACTCTTATCGGCAAAAAGAGTGCACGACAACAAGTACAAGCAGTACGCTCGGGCAAAGTGCATTCCACAGAGGATAATTTCGGGTATCGAACCAGCTTTGGGGCACCATCGACTCTTCAACCAATGTTTGTGCATCGTGAGCCCCTGGTGATATTCACCTCCTCCTCCGCCTCCTCGGCGCTAACCCCAAGAAGGTTGGAAACCATCTTGATAGTGTCCGATCGAGATTCCTCCGTGTACCTAGCAAAGTTGTCCACTTCAACAACTTTGCCCGTCACAGGATCTTCGGAGGAAGCCGACATCCTCTAATCGAGATAGACATTTCACCAAAAGGTAGGTGAAATGTGTTCATCTCCGCCGCCACCGCTCCACAAATGCAGAGATCAACTCCTTGTTGGCCTTGCGTATGAGCAGCTATCTATCGCCGCATTCAACCCGAACGCCGAATAATCCTCTCAAGTCCCGCCGTGTCCGGTGACACGATCAGAATCTCATTCCGCTATTTGAGCTCCGTGATTGATACACTTAAGAACGGCCGCTCCCGCAAATGTAAAAACATTTCGTCATTATGCGAAGACCATGAGTGTTAAGTTAATAATTTCAATGAAATTGAAATTACCTCATTCCTCCATATCGATAAAGCCACATGATCCTTGAAGCTCTTCAGCAACGCCCCGTCTATAGGACCACCGGGGAATGGAGCACGCGCATCAAAAGCCACTTCTGGCTCTCCTTCATCATGGCCAGCCTCCACCTCTTCCGCTCCCCCCACCATTACGATCTGTTTCTATCATGGTAGCCACTGCATCTGAAGAGTCACTGCTACTTGACTCCGATGCATGCCCCTCCTCTTCTCCTCCGACAACAACAAGATCCTCGTGTCGCCCAAGCATCGAGGGTCGAACCCTCATCGTGCAAATGTAACCTTCCACGATTGCCATCTACCTTCGCCTTGCCCTTACCATCCTCATTCTCCTTCTTTCTCTTTCCGCACGATGTCGTTCGGGGTCTCCGCCACCTCGCCCCGGCTCGGCTCGGACCTCGGCCCCATTTCTTCCCTAGTCACCTAGTAGCTTCGGACGAGCCATACCCGAATAAATTACAACATATAAGCGCATGGAACAGATCCCAAATTAAATTTACAAAAAAACAATGTCCAAATCATCCATTTCTTATGTCTCACAAGCAGTTTGTGAAACGACACATATTGTCTGGCCACCCATGACCGACAATTCCTCCAATATATCGACATTGAACAACCGAGTCTAATGAAACGGTCTCGTTTTGCGCCACCGAGATGAATTGACCATTCCAATTCGACTTGCTCTCGCCACTCACGACCGAGCCTACTTTTACACTCACGCATGGTACAACCAAGAGTATGAACAAATTCTCGATTGTACACCACCGCCACCACATTACCTAGCAAGAATTCCATCTCTCGTCACATCTCGACCGAGAGACCTAGAGTCATCTCGCCTTGAGTAGTCGAGACTCGTGCTCTTTGTCGGCCTTTGTAGCCGAGAGTTCGATTTCCCCAAAATTTGGCTACTCTCTGGCCATCCTTGTCCGAGAAGCATAAGCACATTCTCTTGCCTCGTGTGGCCGAGAACCGCGAATTCCTAGTTCTTACACTAATGAACAAACCACCACCGTAAATCACAACTACTCTACCAAATGTAACTTAGTTACACTAAAAACGTACCTTCAATCGACCGATTTCGCGCAAATATCGTGTGTTCGAAGATGTTCACGAACCCTAACTTCGAGACGAAATCGGCTCACACCACGACCCTACGAATCGCAAAAAACCGTCAAACGGAGGAGAAACACAAGGCGAGACACGGAGACACGTTTTCGGAGATTGCCCCCATCGCACGGCTCACACAAAACGTGTTCTTGGAGTCCAAAGCGGTGAAGATGGTGCCGGGGGTGGTGGGGTGCGATGGATTTCCACGAGGGGTAGTTTAGGTATTTCGGGTCTAATTTTTGGGTGCCCAAGGTAAATTGGTTTGTGCCCACATTAACCGGGTGCCTTCATTAACTGGTGGGGTGCCCTTAGCGGCCCTCAAAGCTTGTTAGAAACCAATACTTCTCTAGCTATATGGAGGTTCAATCTCAAAAAACAAAATTATCTAAGACAAACTGATGAGAAGCAAGTTCTTCCAGCTCAAATGCTCAAGCTGATGAAGTTGAGGATGATGATGAAACTGGAGATGTCACAGGCTGATGCTCCGTTGATTCGGATGTTTCTGTCACATCAGGGTCGTTGGCCCTGAGAAAAAAATAATATTACAAGTTCTTAGTATCTGATATGAAATGCAATTAACGATCAGATATCAATACTCGTTTAAGATTATAACTGTAAGAATTGAACATTGAGTAATGACCAAAAAAAAAAAAAGAATCAGATGAGGAATTTCAGGGTTTCGCTTCAAACATTTCACACTTTCAGCACTACACAACTAGAAAATCATAGATAGACCTGAAGTTTGTTTAGCAAGTAATACATTGTGGCGGGCAACTGCTAGATATCACCATAGATGGCGACTCCTGATCCTAGCATAAATTCTACAATGCCTAATCACATTTGATCTTAAGTAGAATCCTATCCTGGTAGAATCTCAATCCAAGAAATAAGAACGACAGAGATTTCTATCATGCTAAAGCTTAGAACTGCACATTCATGCCAAACAATTAACTATACGTCATTGATACTTAGATATATTGATAAATTTAAATTCCTAAAATGACTATTCTGCATTTAAATTTGTTTTTCCTGATATAATGACCTCTTAAAGAGTAAAAAGTTATTTCAATTGCATCATAGTATATTTTAGCATTATGTAAAACCTTACAATTTTGCACTAAATCGAGCACGATGGAAGAGTTTGATCCATGTAGCCGTTCCCAATCAATTTGGGACTGAGGTCATGTCGTCGTCGTCATTGTTGTTGCTGTTAGTATGTAAAATCTTACAATTCTTGGTCCTATCTAACATTCAATTCTGAGACTGTTTCAACAATCAAAGACAGAATCTCAATTCGAGCCTTAATTGTCATCAACAAATAAGGTTGGGCTTTTAGGGGGAGAAAAAAAAAATGGAATGGGCTTAATTTCCTCTACCAACATCAAGTTTTCAAGTAAGCTAACTTAATGATAGAACAGACGCATGAATGGGAGTACTCAAATTTCTCTAGCTGAATATTGCAAGTGGATTTTTTTTTTCTTGGGCACTTCACACCGTGTACAAATGAATGGGAGTACTCAAAGTTTAGCATGTAGTCAGTCACGGTAAAGCCTAACTCCAATGATAGAGCAGATGCATAGTGAATGCAACATCTGTTTTTGAGAAGAAACTGAACACCATGTAACATTGTCAACGTAAATAACAAACATGTTCTGTACCTTACCCACCCTGATTTTACCATTTTTGCTTGAACAGTGATTGGACGCCCCTGTATTGACAAACTTTTGATACGTACATTTGCCAGACAGTTTAGGAGTCCTTTATACACATATTGAGATGTTCATCTCAATGCTTTTAGTTATATCGATTTAGAATTTTTGAAGATCCATAAAGTAGGCTTGAGAACATCAATGACATTTTTAATAAAACTCAGGCCACTATTTCAGTGATATAAGAGTAAGATACTTCCACTTTTTCTTACCCACCATAACCTTTCATCTGATCCATACCTAATCGCAACATCCTACTCAATACATTTGGAACTAGAGTAAAGAAGTGGAGAAGATAGTTCTCACACTCATCCCCTATTTAACTTTTGACTTGGTTGCCCATACAACACTTGGGCATTCAACGCTTCGCCTTCCCATTCCTTCATCAAGTGCCACACGATCTAGGAAAGCTTGATCTACAATGTCGTAAGCAGAAGCAAAATCAACTTTTCTTTCTAACTACGGCAAAAAAAACTTTTAGAGCAGTCACTTCCTTCTCATTCTGTTCGACCACAAAACTTCCCTACTTTGATGCTTACTGAGAGTCCATTTAGGATTTGTCTCCCTTGAACAAAGTTCATCATCACTTCAACTAGTGATTTAAAGGCGGTGCCTGGGAGTGCCCATCGCCTAGTCCTTAATTAGACACCTGAAAATATTTTTTAAATTTTTTTTTAAGGAGGTCTCTATAATTTTCAAAACCTTTTTATTATTTTAATATTTTATTTGCTTGAAAATATATTTTTATTTCAAAATGTGTAGAAAAATGTAGAGGTGAAAACTTGTTGATGAAAATGTATAGGTGAAACAATATGCCCCTTTCTGTTGAGGGGCCTCTGAAAAATTAAATTATTTCTTAAGGAGATCTAAGTAAAAATTTTTGTCAATGTCCGCATAGACAACGCCTAGGTGTCGCCTAGACAAGGCGAGGCTAAACTGCCTAACACCGCCTTGAAAACATTGACTTCAACAATGAGGTGGAGTCCAATCCTTAGGTTGTAGGGACTTTGGTGACGATCTTATAGACTCGTAAATGACTCTTTATGCTTGAAGTTTATCAGTTTCCAAGAACTTAGGTTTTAGAAATGAAATTTCTCATTTCTAATTTTATTAATCACGCCATTTATATGGAACTTCTTCAACACTTGAAGCACATTTTCCTTCACCAAATCCCATGTTCTCTTTTTTGAAAAACCAACATTCAAAATCCATCACGACCAGGTGCTTTGTTTCCTTCCCATGCTAACACTAACTTACTATACTCCACCATCTCAACAAGTCTCTCAAGCAAATTTCTCTCTTGATTCCCAATAGGAGCCCAAGCTGCCCAACCTAGAGCTTTAGGATCCAAAGAATCTTTTCTTACTAGAGGAAGAAAAAAGGAAAAGAAAGTTGGGAGGAAAGTGCGATTTTTTACATTGCTTTATCATCATCATAGGGTCCCAATGTCGATTTAAAGCATGTCAAAATCATTGATCTTCGGCTAACAGTAACTTGTTAAAGAACTATCGGGGTCTTAGAACTTATAGCCTAGTAAGCAAAACAGTCCTCCATCTAACCTGTGTAATGAACTGAAAGGATAATGACACCCACAATTTACAAATAGATATACATGTATTCCTTTGCATTGACTAAATAAGTTGCAACTAAGCGGTTAAATATGAATGTCTGTCACTTATAAGCAAGGATCGAAACTTCGGTTTCGCCTTATAATTCGCCCTCTTGATAATTAGAATTAATTCGGAGAAGTTTAATTCGACGTGGAAAATTTTGATAAAAATTCGCTAACTTAGAGAAGTTTAAGAAATTTTTATTTAAATAGTCAATAAACTGAAACTCATTTTACGGATGTCAAAACAAACACAATTATTCATTTATACCTAAAAAATTTACAATTTAATGGTTTCAAGTCAATTTTATTGGAGCTAGTCATGCATATTGTGTATGGTAGATCACTTTTTAGTGATAATAATTACACTTAGTTTGATTATCTAACCATTTATTAATTGCACATTTACATAAGTAAAATTAAAATTACGAAACATGCGTTTTCATATGGGTAAGTATTTAAAGCAAAAAAAAAAAAAAAATCCACTTTTTGACTACAAAGCGTTGTAGAGATGTGTGTGCAAAAGTGAATATCGATGCATACATTAAATCTTGATGCAAAATCAATGGATCACATTACAAAAGTGAGTCACTCTCAAATTCTCGATAATCCCCAAAAAGCCACCATCAATTACAACCCTCAACCCTTCTGTTTCCTACACACTTATTTGGTTTTTTTTTTACCAAAAAGTTTGAAATTTCTCCTTGTTTTTAGCAATCAACATCAATTTATATCAATGTTGTCGATTTTTAACATAATATTCGGAGAAGTTTTGTAATTTTTAAACTACTCGTGAACTTCGCTTCGATCCCTTCAACTTCGATAAACTTCGTCTAAACTTCGGCTAATTTTATAGAATTTTTGTTCTTTGCTTATAAGAAACTAACCAAAACACATCGACAAACTTAAAATAATATGAGATAATATAGTATCATGCACGTGAACTTCGCTTTGATCCCTTCAACTTCGAAAAACTTCACCTAAACTTCAGGTAATTTTATAGAATTTTTGTTCCTTGCTTATAAGAAACTAACCAAAACACATCGAAAAACTTAAAATAATATGAGATAATATAGTATCATGCAAGAAAATGAGATTTTCCTTTAAAAAATTAATTTCTAGGACCACATATGTGGCTTGATATTTTGATCCTAATTGAAGCAAAAAAACACTACAAAACAAAGAAGGATTTCTTACTGTTGCAAATTAAAGAAGAGTTCTTACAATCAAAGATTGGAAGCAATTCATGACTTTCAAGCTGATATAGATAATAGATAACATGGCTATATAAGGGGCTGATCTTACTACTTCCTAATATGAAGGATGTTACATACCAAGAATCCATAACAAGGAGTTGCTTTCAGATATAATATCAAACCCAAGATTAGAGACTGAATGTAAGGCAGGATATTAAGATGCATGATTTTTTTGGGCCTCTTAAGGCTCTACCTAACAGCCATTGTTCTTGGATGAAGTGTAATATCACAATTAAATTAATTAATACAGATAATTTTCTCTCCATTTGTTTTAACAACCAACAATCTATACAGAAAACTCGGCATGTCTCTTGAAAGTTGACAAAAACTTAGTTACTATTACAAGCAAACCATCGACCAACGATTAAAGCAAACTCAGTGACTATTACAAGCTTGAGCAAGACATCACTTACCTTAAAAGTTTTTCCAAAGTTCTCACAGCTTTTTTGACAGCATGAAGAGCCATTTTCTTCACCTAATGAAGGACAAACCAGTGGTCAACAGACAAAGACGATCATTCATGAAGAAAGACAAAACTACAAGAAAATTAGCAAAGTAATAGAAAGTTCCAAGTATTTATATCCAAAATATTTTTCTAAAATGTCTCTATCCACAACCCTAAGCTCAAAACCGTACAGCCCCGCAGCCCACATGCAATAGATTGGTATCTCATATATATCCCATCAACACGACATAAAAACAATGATTGTAAATTGCCGCCTAGGCACTCACTTGGGAATTTCTGGACAAACCACCTAAGCAGTAGCCTAGGCAGAGTAGTCCTAAGTACTAATTTTAAGAAAGTAAAATGAGCTAACTACATTTAAGTTTGTTGATTCATATGAATGCCTACAAAAACAACAAAACTTGGTATATTTAATTTTACAAAAGGATCCAAAGGCTTATTGATATTCTTAAAACACGCAAGATAAATGCTACAATTACATTCGTATGCAACACTAAAAGACATTCTCCAATGTGGCACGCCGACCATCCTCTTTAAAATGATTTTGGAGTCAAGGTAGTGGCTTGGTGGTTTCCAACTGACAAGACTTTGACTACCTACAAAAGAAAGAAAATAAATAAATAAAAACCACGGCAGCTCTTCTTCTTCCTCTCCATCTCTTTACACCCCCACTCATTCACTACAAACTCACCACTTTCATTTATTCTTCATCATCGCATCACACCACCATCAACCCCTCTCCGTCTCCCTTCCTTGCCGCAAACCTAATTTTTGCGTCAAGAATGACGATGATGATGGCGATGAGGACGTTGGCACAAGGTCTACGTTGCTCGACAACAAGGACTACAACGTCAAGGAAAATGAGATTTGGGTTTGAAGTAGAGGAGATTTGGAGACTTGGGTGTTGAGAGGTTGATTGAGATTAGTGAGGAGAGTTCGCAATAGTGATTCTTGCACCTTGTTACTCCCTCCATCCTATAATAGTTGTTATTCCAACAAACATGTCACATTAGAAAATCAAGGAAGCATTAGTTGCTTCATTTTCAATTTTAAACCCAACCAAATTAGTCAACGACAACATTAATCACTTTTTTTCACAACACCTTGATCACCATCAGAAATGAAGTCGTTTATTGGAGGGTAATTTAGTATCTTTATGAAACTTTATGGTGAATCCATTATTTTCTTAATTCTTGTGCCAATGATGCATGTGACAATTATTATGAGACGAAAGGAAGTAATTAATTAAGGAAATCTAAATAAATATTGTGCCGCCTAGGCAATGCCTAGGCATCGACTTGGGATTGCCTTGGGCCTAGCAATTTGATAGAACCCCGAAGTTTAATGGACTGAACTAACAAAGAAAAGATAAAGAACAAGAAGAATGTGAGAGAAGAAGAAGAAGATATATTGCTGAACTGAACCATAGAACAAGCAATCTCACAACATTCAAGAGGTTGAACTCTCCAAGAACTCAAATGAGTTTCTAAGAAAAGACAAATGTACTAAATGAACTTACAATATCTTTCCACCCTTATTTATTGTCTTCCCACTAACTAACTCTAGAAGGCTCTATGTGGGATCTTATCATTACTCCCCTCTTTAAAAATCTACCTTGTCCTCAAAGTGGTAACTAAAGAAGATAGATATGTCTGAATGTTAACTCTCATGGAGGGTGGAATGTGAATGAGTGCGAGGAAACGACCGTGCCAAGATCTATATGAACCTTGCTGCCAAATCACAACATAGACCATTCATAAGCCCTATGCTCAACCAAGCCATACGGATAGGTACATCAAAGTGAAGAAGCATGAGCAAACTTAAAGCAACCCTGCCCAACATGATCATGCGACCAGTAGAAAGGATAAGGCAACATCGATGAACGCCTTGTGCGCTAGTCCCATCAAGTAGCAAATGCAATTGTTGAATATCGCGAAAGTGAACCCCAACAATAGCCCTTGAATTGATGTAGAACAATAGACCAATATCAAAGAAAACTTGAAGATAATAGAAGGGAACACTCCCATAGGAAACTCTAAGTAAACTATTTCCCATCGTCGAGCCCCGAACATAAAACGTACCCACTTCAAGCTCTTGATACATGACGTTAATGGTACGCATACCCTCATCTCTGATGGTAAAGCCAAATTTCATGGGGCATGCCCAATTGATATGGTGCAGAGTAACCCATCGAGAGGCCCAAAACAGGGGCACCATAAACAAAAGGAAACGAGAGCTTCGATGGATCGAAACGACAAACTGTGGAAACCATTACTGAAAAGAACAACTAGTGAATACCTATGAATAATAAGCGAGACTTTTGCACACCGATTGAGTACATGACGGGGAGGCAAAGGTCGACGACGTCATGAGAAAGAGGAGAGGAATCGATGAAGCTTCGAGGCACAACCAGCGTCATCATCAGATGATTCTCGAATATCATACAGCTCAAGTGGCCCAGCCACTTTGAGTGAAAAAAGAAATATGCAAGGCAAAGAACCAAACGACCACATACAAAAGTTATTAGGGCTCATAGTGTATGTGTGAACATGACAGTAGTGACTAACGCGATGCAGTGGCATACCTCTTATCGTCCAATCACCTCGAGTACCACGTCTGACATCGAAAGTCGTCTTCTCAAATTGAACTGGAAGAGAGGGATTACACCAAGAAAAAGAAGAAAAATCTACGCAGGAAGCGAAAATCGCCTAAATCATGAAGACTACTACTGGCCACGACGGAGGCGGTGGCCACAGTGGCAGAGCTAAAGCGGCAAAGCGATTGTCGCTCGACAAAGGAAGGGAATCAACCTCTATCAAAGACTCCCGAAACGCGACCTGATCTGTTGAATATAAGTTTATAGTGCCCTTAGTGTCACCGATCTTCTTTATTGAAGCACAGATCAAGGACAAAAAAGATGCCATGGAAGTCGACAACACCTTACTCAGCTTTAAATCTGGTGGATCTGAGAGTTGAACGAGAGTCGCTTCGCACTGCAACACTACCACGTGGTATGTTGAATTCACCACAGTTCAAAATCAAACGACTGTTGCTTCTCCAGATCTGGGTTACCGACAATTGGAAACACCTTGACCGTCACTAGATCTGACCCTTCAACTATCTGAATCAACTCAATCATCGTCGGATCTGTCGAATTTGGTGCTTTCATGCCGGTTGATTCAATCACGCGATGACGAAGGAGTTCGTTAAACCACTTATTCAACCCACTAAACACAAACCTCATCTCAGATCTAAGCTCCCCAATCGACACTTCAATGGTCGACACTTCAATGGTTGAAATCTTCTTTAACTCCTCTTTAATTTGATCTAATTGAGCTTCCATTCGATCTAATTGAGCTCCCATTTTTGAAAGTGTGCTATGATACCAATGATAGAACCCCAAATATTAATGGATTGAACTAACAAAGAAAAGATAAAGAACAAGAAGAATGTGAGAGAAGAAGAAGATATGAACTGAACCACAGAACAAGCGATCCCACGGCATTCAAGAGGTTGGACTCTCCAAGAACTCAAATGAGTTATGTACTGAATGAACTTACAATATCTCTCTACCCTTATTTATACTCTTCCCACTAACTAACTCTAGAAGGCTCTATGTGGGATCTTATCACAATCATTGCATTAAAGGAATCTTTTTAAGCCGCATTAAAGGAATCTTGGATGACCCACCAAGGCACAAAAACTAGGATCTTTCAAAAGATTCATATTTGAATAGTGCATAACGGCATGCACAAGCTTGAACTATTAGAATTCAAAGAAGATTCTATTTTCAAGTTTTCACACATTCGAGCAAAAGGAATGAAATAAAAAGGAATATAACCAATTTCGAACTTGCAGCTAAAATTCAAATGGTTAAAGCACCAACTTTGAAGGTCCAAAAACAAAATGTAAAGTTGCAATAAATCTAGCAAACTTTGAACCATTAATGAAGTAAGAAAAAAGATTTGAGAAGGAAAAGTTTCTCACAACGTCAAATACTTAATGTGCCATTGCTAAACATTCTAAAACAATTTTTTTTTTTTGGCATCATGCAAGCAAACACATCTCGATTGGTAGAAAATCACGAAAACGAAGGCATGATTGTCGGGATATTTTTCTCCGCTTCCTTAGGAAAAGTGGCGCTTTTTGGACAAAACACACCCTTGAAAGTTGCCCCTCCATCCAAAGCATTTGTTGTTGACGCATCCCTCTTTGTTGTTGTTTTTTAACGTTTTCTATTAACAAATTAAAAACCCGATCACATGGATCAATAAATTTTGGTTCTTTGAAGAAATAAACAGATTTTATTTTTTATTTTTTTAAATGAATTCATTTGTATTATATTATGTTTATTACTAATAACTATTTGACAAATAATATTATTAATGAATTTAATTCACATCAATTTATAATTACTTTATGTTCATTATTTTTTAAAGAGCACAAGGATCAAACTCTTCCATTGTGTTCAATTTCGTGCAACTGATAGTATGCTTTCCAAATTATTTAAATCCTTCTTAATTAATGTGTCCAAAGTTAGCTTCAGTCCACCCCTACCTTGTCAAATTTCTTCAGTTTCTATTGAATCGAGTTTTCTAGTGAGGGCATTTGTAAGCCGTCTTTTGTCAATTTGTTTTACTCCTACTTTTCTTTGAATTTCTATATTTCTTACTCTATCTTCACGAGTAGTCATCCGCACTTCCGCTATGATCATTTTATTTACTTGTTTTTTTTATCGCTTAACATTCACTTCCATAAAGCATAGATGGGCTAATTGCGGTCATATTTTAAAAGGGCTTAGTAATTAAATGTATATATATACTTCCCACCAATTTCACAACCCTTCCCCACCTCACCATTTATTGTGCCCCATCACCATCCATTTTTCGATTTTCGCTAAGGATACCGGCGAGCTTTCGACACTCAACAAGTCTCTGACGACTCTCCGACAACTCAAAAAAAAAAAAAATCGTCGACTTTAAGAAAAAAAAATTGTTTACTTCTTTTTTTTAATTATTTACTTATGCTTTTCTTAAAAAAACTTTCTTTAAAAAAATTATTTATTTCTGTTTCTGTTTTTTTAAACAAAAAACAAAATTTCAGTTTTTTGACTTATTTTTTTTACTTCTTTTTTTTTTTTTTACTTTCATTTGTTAATGAGTTTATTTCTTCTTTGGGATAACACTCTAGGACATTATGTGCTACATAATTGGTTGTTGCTTGGTTTGTTGTTGAAACTTGAAACTTGAAATTGCATTGTCGTATAAGTTGTAATGTCCTTTATTTTGTATTTTTGAAGAATTACATTATATTTTATTTTTATTATTTTTTTAAGAATGAAGCTTTAATATTAATGCTTATGATAAAGTAGGCAAACAGTGAGTAGTAGTATTATAGGCAAACAAACAGGTATAGAAAATTAAATTAATTTCAGGGGCCTCTAAATAAATATTCTTTTCTCTCCTAGGCAATGCCTCACCTTAGCAAGGAAAATGCCTAGGCATCATCTTGACACCTTGCAATCCTTGTAGCTTAAAACTACAATAATTTAATATTTTCTAAATATGGAAGTTCTTGGGAAGTAAAAACTCAACCAAGCCCATAAGCATATCAACATCATGGGAAGGTACTTCCCAGGAAGTGCACTCCTCAAGAAGGTAAACGAACCAAACAAGGCCAAAGACAGGTAAATGGTTTTCCAAAAAATTATAATTGAAAAAATGCATCGATACTTAAACATGTTGCAAATACAAGTTGAGACTAACTATTAAAAGTTACTATCATCCAATAGCATTTATTTTCACAATTACGCTACCCATTTATGACGGCCACAATTATATGTTTCTCATCCCATTCTTTTTTAACGCTCCCAATTCCTCACACGTAAACCATGTCCTTTCAATTTCTTAATTGCACTACTATTTATGTAATTTTAATATGTTCTAGACATACAATGAGTACTCTATGAAGTGTGAGTGTGATAGTCTATAAAACAAAGTGAAGTTTGTCTTTCAAGTAGTGTGCATCTAAGTTAATTTTTCTTTACAAATGTCTATGGGTTTTTCAGATCTATGAAGTGAATCTATGAGTCATAGGGCATACTTTGGAATTTTTTTTTATCAAAAAAATTGACAAGTTTCTAAAGCTCGCTACAGGTTTGTCCTTTACTCTTTTGGACTTTCATTGCTTGAAGTATAGGTTTTTATCTTTCTTGTGTATAACTGCAATGGGGTACGACAATCATTGACACCCTTTTTCCTTCATCGGAACTTTGTTCATCTAAAGAAGCAAAACCAACATAATAGAAAAATATAAATAGAACTTCAGGAACATCCGAACATCCAAGCTACCAAACCAAGAATTCAATAACTCAAACAGACCCAATCTGTAAAAAAAATAAAAATAAAAAAAATAAAAAAAATGCTACTTCACGTTTTTGAGCTAGAAAGGCCCGATTAGGCGATTACTTGAGCCCTTTTCGCTCAATCTTGCTACATTACCATTTATTTCTTCAAAAAAATTAGAAGCTTTCACGCAAAAAATGTGTAAAGCTAGTCTGTCATACACTGCAATTATAATCCTTAATAGAGCTGCTTCATCATTCACATTCTAGTACCAGTACTGCATCAAAAACATAATACCTAGTTTCCTTAATCATATGAAGAGAAGCACAAACCTTTTTGTCACATCAGAAATACATACGAGCTCATTTTTCCAGAATGTTTCAAAAGCTTAAGGATTAATGGTTTGATTGAATACCGATGAATGAAAAAGTTCGACCAAAGCACTTATTCAAATTCTGAAAAGTTTGTGACTAATGAAAATATTGCAACTTATACAGTTAGACATAGAAGAGACAAAAAGACCAACCTCCAGTTTGTCTTCCTTTGCTCTGTGATTTTCAGGAAGCACGCGAAAATCTTCAGTCAAACGGATGCACTCTTCCACATTTTCCGGTGATACAAAATCAAGAGCAACTTTTAAACATGACTGAAAAATTACAGAAAATTAGAAAATAAAAATGACATACTTAGTCTACAAAAGATGGATTGAATAGCAGCATAATGGAAAAGGAATTGTAATGAATAATAAAACAATAAATAAGTCAAGAGGAGGGACTTTCACGAAATTTTAAAAAGGAAGAGAAGTCATTGGATGGCATACTGAGGATTCATGCATTTGCAAAGCAGTTAATACAACAAGCTGCTCCACTACCATCATTTATTTAACAGACCATAATAAGTTCAGTCTAATCTGCATTACTAAGACTTCAGAAGCAAAACCAAAAGAGAGTCCTCAAGAGCACTTTTACCTTAAGATTTCGAACTTGATGAGGACATCCAGCAGGAATAAAGACTGCTTCTCCAAGTTGTTGCACAAAAGTCCATGGTTCAATTCCTATTAGCAAAGAACCAACATATACAAGTAAGAAACAAAGCAAAGAATATTGCTAAAGGAAAATATGCAATTTGAGCTTTTGGACAAACCAAATTCCTCTTTAAGCTTTTTTTTGTGCTCTAGTGTCAAATAAAATGTTTGATCATGGATCGGGTGAACAACCTGTAATGAGAAGCTGCAAGTTTCATGTAAATAGATAGGAGCAATGATAATGGCAACTGAATTGACATTTAATCCTCCCCCCCCCCCACAACAAAAGGCCTTTGTGCGCTTTTGTTTGTTTATTGATTTATCTATCACATTATTTTCGCCTCGTACTTGTAACATCTAAGTCAATCCCAAACAACATACACATCAACAGGAAATATCCATAACTTGGCACAGTGTAGCATCACACAGGATCATATTGAAAAGCAAAAACCACAGGAAAAATGAATTCACACCCAAGGAGTCTAATCCCTACACAAACACAGCATAGACATAACAGGCTGAGCATCCCTTCAATCCGTAGTGCACAGATAGATTCTCATAGTTGCATGTATATTTGTAATTGTGTACTAGGCTTACTAGCTTTGTTCATACCTGCTCAACTGGAGAGCAGTGGGTGTGTCTAAATTCCCTACAATGCTTCCTAAGATACTCCTGCAGTTTAGGTACATCATGCCGGCGAAATATGTCCCATAGAGCTCCACCATTTGATACCTCCGGCAACTCCAGAGTTTGATCATTCACACTTAGTTCACTTCCGACCATCTTACTTCTATTGCCCTCTTTGTTGACGTCAGGTGCATTTTCACATAGTTTCGCATCAGTCAGGATATTGTCCTTAATTTCAACTTCTGAATTCGAACATAAAAATCCAGTTTCATGAATAGACTGATCAGCAAAATGTCCTTGATTAGTTGGGGGATCACTATTTGACAAACCCATATCACATTTAATTCCAATTTCCGGCGGAGCAACACCTGATAAATGATTTGCCTCTTGCTGAAAACCATGAGGTGCTTCAATATCAAAACCCTGGTTATATAAAGGATCATTCTCTCCCCTCACGTGTTTTCCACTTCCATCCTGATTTCCTTCCCTGTGAGATTCATCTGGAGAAAAATTAGGATTCGATGCCAAAGACTTTTTCTTCAAGGATGCTGGCAACACGCACCTCTTCTTTCTACCTCTAAAGCCTCTAGTGCCTCGAGTACTTCTTGTCTTTTTCAAACTCTCAGCTGCCAGATTACAGTTCTCTGATTTATCTGACAATGGCAACCCAGAAGAACAGTTTATGTCATTCAATTTATCTGATAAAACACCAGAAGTTTTATTTTCCTCAGTTTTGGGATTTTTTTCCATTTCAGTATCGCTATGTGGCATATCTGTTTCACCCATTTTTCCATCTTTTGGTGATGCATAACTGGATAAATTATTTTCCTTTAAATGGAAACCAGGAGGTGCTTCATTAAGAAAAGATTCATCACACAGAAGACTAGCATCATTTCCTCCTTGCATCACATTCTTTACATGTACTACCTGAGGTCCTTCTGTAGCAGTTAAGGGATGAAAAGCCAATGACTTAAACGAAGCTGCAGGCTGCTGTCCTTTCTTCTTTTTATCTCTAGTGTTTTCTGTAGCACACACACTTCTCTCCTCCTTACATTGTATGGAATTGCAGTCCTCTGTTTTTTTCAAAGATGTCAACCCAGATAAACAATTTCTTTGATTCAAATTGTTTGATAAAACAGAAACTCCACTGCCTTCATTTATGGAATTGTTTTCACCATCATACTGTGTGCCATTTTCATACTCAGGCGCGGTAGAAATACGACATCCTTCATTTACTAAGTTAAGGGCTTCAGGAATAACAAATGGTTCAGAAACAACTGCGTCAGCAGATCTGTCTCTTGATCGTGACTGGTCCACTACAACTGAGTTTTGTACCTGCTTCTCGGCATCAGCATGTAGTTCCTTCGCGCTTTGAGCAAAATGTTTCTTTTGCTGCTTCTCTATTTTGGCAAGCTGAGTGGGAGGAGGAACCACTTCTGCAGTATGCATCAAAATATTCACCTGCATGACAAAGCAAGTTTTTTAAATACAGAGATTAGAATCACAAAGGAAAGAGAACAATAAACCCGTTCAGCCTTGAGAAAAATAGTAGGTTCAAATCAACCCATTATTCAAACAGAAACAGACAAGCAAAAAGAGGAAACGATCAAAGAAAAAAAAGGAACAAAGAAACACAAAATTATAGTGAATGGAAGAATCACATAAATAAGAAACGGATAAAAATTGAAAATTCTGAAACTTCAAATAATTTTTCTGTACACTTACGAAAAAAAAAAAATCAGTTACAAAATGATAATTCAGACATTTGTGAACACTGACTACTTGACGAAAGAGTGAAAAAGATAGAATACAGACGACCGCGCCAGCAAATTTGAGGATGATAAAACACTCAATGACAACAAAGAGTTCATTCAACCCCCAAGGGGTGCGGTGCAGTGCAAACAAAAGAGCACTAAAGCTCTTACAAAGGCGGGTGTCATGGGTTCGATTCTTGGTATCTAGATTATATTCTCTTGGTTTCTCTGAGTTATGGGGCTGGGGCACCCGACTAACTCTCACGGGATTAGTGGAACCAAAGTAAGGAAGGGCTGAAAAAGGTTCGGACACTCATGGTTATAAAAAAACAAAAAGTTCATTAAAATGATGGCTTGTACATGTTGAAGCCCATAAGGCATAAACTAATATATTGCATTCCCAATTCCCATGCACTGAACATAGAAAGCACATTTATGCAAGTTTTATCTCATTGCATGATCTTTTCAAAATTGTAAATCTAAGTCTCATAGGTACTAGGAAGATATGCACTCTGGGAGTTCCAAAAGATGAGAGTACAACTGAAAATGTTAGGTTGCTAGAGAAAGAGCATACCGCATCAGACATGTCGCAATGAAGCTTGGTTACAGAGTCCCCACGTCCCAGTTCTTTGCTGAACCCATAAGCAATATAGGTCTTTGGCCCCAAATCAGGTTTCAAGCATTTCTTTGGCAACTTTACTGCAAGATTCAGAAACCCTTGTTTGGGATGTGTATATTCCTGAAATGGCAAGGCGCTGATGAACTCCAGACCATGACGTGGCAAACGCTCTTCAAATAAATTTGAGGGGGGCCAATCTTTCAATTTGAGCATCTCAGGCCAAGAGTTGAAATGCGTTCGACCCTTTGAGTACCCTTTGAAAAATTGGTGAATATTAATATCAACCTGCGTGTCGTTGCAAGGTCTGTAATCAGTCACATAAGTTTCTCAACTGATGTTGAAGAATGTCAAAATTCCGTCCATCGACCAGCAAATATATCATAGATTCATAAACAACAGGCAGGCACCTTTACTAAAAACAAATAATTTGTTTGATATAATAAAAAAAAAAAACAGTGTACTAACAAGACATGCATCAAAATATGATATAACCTCTACTCTAAATCTTTAAATCCAATATCAGTTATCTGCATTTTGGCCCCGTTCAATATAAAAAACTTTCCTTTAAAACCATTCCATGAGTAAGAAACTACCACTTACAAATCATGCCAAATGACTATTTTCAAGGATTAAGTTCTAATGTTCCTGTAAAATTCCTCTCAACTGCCCTACACGCGCGCGCGAGCTCGTGGATCTCCACCAACACCGATATTGTCTCTAACTTAACCACCTTCAACTCTTAGGTGTGAGATTTTATCTCAAAAGACCACTGCGTTAGTTAGGAGGGAGATAATCACTTATGTACTTCTTTATGAAGTCATATTTAATTGATATGGGACTATTATTTCGGTCCACACATCTCAATGCTCCACCTTGGACAGAAACCCATCCAAGGAATTTTTCTCGACAAGTCACAACCGAACTATCGACTCTGATACCACATAAAATTCCTCTCAGCTGCGCCGCACAAGCGTGCGCGAGCTCGTGGATCTCCGCCAACACCAATATTGTCCCCAACTTAACCACCTTCAACTCTTAAGTATGGGGTTTTAACTCAAAAGGCCTTGGTGTTAGTTAGGAGGGAGATAATCACTTTTGAGTTAAAACCCCACACCTAAGAGTTGAAGGTGGTTAAGTTGAGGACAATATCGGTCTTTGGCGGAGATCAACGGGCTTGCACACGCGTGTGCAGCGTGACCTGAAGAAATTCTCTAGTTCATGATGTTACTATTTCTTTTGTACTCAGTGTACTTACAACATGTGTTAATGGAATTGGAAAAATTAACAAATTGGATGTTCCTTCTAAAAGGAAGAATGGTGATTCAATTAAAGGAGGAGATATAAGAATTGGCAGCTATACT
The DNA here is from genome assembly GCA_039657365.1 of Stephania yunnanensis. Lineage (NCBI taxonomy): Eukaryota > Viridiplantae > Streptophyta > Magnoliopsida > Ranunculales > Menispermaceae > Stephania > Stephania yunnanensis. The sequence continues at coordinate 133,741 of JBBNAF010000043.1, forward strand.
AAAAATCAAGATTCATTGGTATATTCTCTACAAATCAAAGTGAAAGGTTCAATGTTATATTCAAATTGGTTGCATTATCCTCCTGATATAATTCAAGTCAACAAGTTCGAGCTCCTCAATGATAGTGAAGTTTGGGGATCCTAAAGCAAGGAGTATTAAAATTAGTGCTTTGGTATACCTAATAGTTTCTAATTTCGTTATTTAGTTTTATTTAGTGCGCGTTCGTATTCCTAGTCCTAGATCTTAGAAGTTTCTATTTATATGCGCAAGAGTTTTTTAGTTGTCCTATACTATAGGAAGTTACTAATTTTTTGGTGTAGATTAGAATTAGAAGGTTTAGTAGTTATAGGACTTTCTTTAATTATGTTTTCTATTCATATATATGTGTGTGTGCGTGTGTGTGTGCGTGTGCGTGTGTGTGTACAACAGATTGTCAAATTAATTAGAAAGAGAAACGAGAATTCAGATTTGTCTACTGTTTTATGCAAACTGAAATTGTGAGAGCCTAAAACAAATGATTGTTGGGACTCCATTAATGATTTCTCTCCTTGCATAATTTCTCAATCTTTCTTCCTATCTTTTCTTGGTCTTCAAAATCAACAGTTCCCTTTGAATAACCATAATATCTATTACAAAACCTATCACTTCCACATATTTTCATAGGTTAACCAATGCTAAACTGAAACAGTGTACTTCAACTTTATAATTTTCTCTCGGAAACATGGGTGTGAAGATTGAATGAATAATAGGGAAAAACAACAGCGAATTTGCATTGTTTATATTCTATAAAGAACCAGAGATTGAATTGTTTATATTCAATCAAGAACCAGAGCAGTCAGAAAAATAATCTGACCAAATATAAATATGACATTTTTTGGTGCGTAAAAAACAAATGCTGTATATACATTCTACAAGGAAATTATATGTGCTTTATGAAACCAAACAGTCCTAAAAAAAAAAAGAAAGAAACCACAATCATAGTGATAGATTGGCAACTACGGTAGGGCCCACTAAGACCTATCGAATAAGGTATGATGCAATCACTTAATGATGCAGTTTTTCTACATTTATAACAGTATCACTGTGTAGCGAAAGAGTAAAATAATTCATGTGAATCCAACTCATTAACAACCAAATAAACCACCAGGAACTCATGCTAAAAAAAGCATAGAATGGAGAGCATCCGTCTTTTAAACCACGCGACCCGTCCAATAAATATATCCAGGCTGTGACAAGCTCCCTCGTGGCCCACCATGCTATGTAGAACTGATTTAATCTTTTGTAGGAAAAGAATAAAGATCTAAAGATGCAAGGATTAATGCAAACACGGACAAAAATATAAATAATGAACGATGAAAAAAATACAAGAATATATATAAACATAATAAATTTGAGACTGAGGCTATGTTGTTGTTGTATATATAAACATAATAACAAAATGGTAAATATATACACGAGGATTTTCAAATTGGATCGCAAATTTCAGCAACAACTAAAACATAAAGAAAATTGCAAACGACCGTAGGTAGATATATGGCAAGAAAAATCTCAAAATTTTAAAAACTTCAAACATGCATTGATCAATTCAAGAAGCTAAACAAATAATTTACTGTTCAACAAGCCAAAAGTTTAGCAATAAAAATGTATTGAAACACGACCTAAAAGGAGACCGAATTTGAAGTTTAGATGAGCAGTAATTGTTGTGCAATGAACATAGCTATCTTCCAACCAAATGTATTAAAGCACGTGTAATTTTCTTCTTATGGAAGGAATTCCACCACATACAGTTATTTATGTAAATAGAAATAAAAAAAAGTGTTATTCCATATGGACTAAAGAAAGTTATGATTTTAAAGAGAACTAAGGTTTCACAATACAAGTATCAAGTATGCACAAGATTTTTTTTTCTTTTTTTTTTTTCATAATGGATCACAACTTAAAAAGATTTGGGATTGAGGTTATGCTGTTGTTGATCACAACTTAGAACAAGTAACTAACCTCACACCAGTCCAAGCAATCAATGGAAGTCACTGTCAGCTCAGCAGAAAGCATCTTCTTCTTTCTTATTACCTCACGGAATGCACGCCACATAACCATAGGCTCCCAACTCAAGCCAGTTGTAATCTCAAGAGTGTTCTTAACAACAACAGGCTCCCCTCTGATCCAGTGCTTCTGGAAATGTTCTAGCTCTCCATGTTGGACATCTTCAGCTGTTGGGTAGTACAAGTAATTATCATCACTGTCTTCTCGAGAAGCTGCCTTTAGCAAATTCTTCTCCCTAAAGTGAACAGAGGATGAGCAAGAGCACTGTTGTCTTGAAGGTCCAGACATGCCTTGAAGTTCGTAACTTTCATATACTTCTTCTGCCTTCTTCTCCAGCTCTGAAACCCAATTTTCTGGGAACATGGACTTCAGCTCCAAAAGTCCAGACCCACACCCACCTAATTCCTTGGGAGGACAAGGGATGCTACCATCTTCATTGCAACGCCAGTTAGACTGTAGAATTTCACAGTTTTTAGGGATCCTTTCAACATTGAATTCCATGGATTGCACCGGCTGCAAATACTTGGGATCTGGATCTCCACCATGCAAATAAGCTTTTCCTCTGTCAGGGTATTGCATGTCAACTGCCTTCCTGCCTCCCTGCAGGCAGTTATTACGAATCTCACAACAACATTCAACACAAAGATCGTAAGAACAGTTTGGACAACTTCTATGATAATCAATGATCGAAGTTCTACAAGTGTCACTGCAATGAAAGTAAGAAAGTATCAGTTCGTCAAGAGGAAAAAAAAATACACATAAGAAACAGAGGAACAGCTTAAGCATAACGCCCCTACCAGTAGACACGCTCATCAATAAAACAATTTGTTTGTTGCAACTTTAACTCTGCTAGAGGAATTCCTAGCAAATAAGTTAAGTCAACGAAACAAATCAGTTAAGTCAACGAAACAAATCAGTTAAGTCCTTTAGCATTTGATATCTCAAATGAAAATGGTCACTTTTTAATCTTGGAATGGAATCAGTTTGTAACAGACTCTTAAAAGAGATTAAAACATACCCTGTATCTTAGCCTCTGCTGCTCTTTCCGCTATCTGTTCTTGGCTTATCTTTTTTAGATGAGGAAGAAGCAAATGCACCAAATACTGACAATAATACTGTATTGATTCCTCCTGCCGCTCGACCAAAAGTTTATCCTTTTTAAGCCCCTATGTGTAGCTCGATAAGAAGGAAGTGAACAATCAGGACTCAGCCATCATTAGTGTACAATGAAATAAAAATAAGAACATATAAAAACAAACAACCTTTCCGCTTGAACGCAAGCATGCTTTGCAATTACAATTTCCGCAGCAAAAAGGACATTTTCTCTCTACTTCCTCCTCCGAAAGATGAGGATACCTGAGTATAATAAAAAAATAATAAAAAAAGTCAGCAAGTGGAAAATTGTATAGTAACATTAAATAGATGTTCCGGCGATTTCTCACAAAAAAATTATGTGAGAGAAAAAAATCCTAGTAACCAAAGCAGCTCAGACCGTTGTGAAAACTTCCAAACCAGTAAGGCCTGACATTTAATAAATCAAGAGCTCTCTCAGCAATCATTCATTGACTTGGTAAGTGAACTCATAATAAATGAGATACTTCTCTTGCACGAGTAATTAATTGTGTCTAGTATCCATTATTTACTAATCCGAGTTAAAACTAGTGTAAAATGAATTTATTTCTTTTGTAGTTCTCAATATTGGCTGTATCATCAAAGTTATTACGATAACAGATCATTTTTCATCCCAAATAAAAACAAATTGAGTTTTCAATTATTAAGTCATTAATCTTGAGTTGATTTGGGGGAGAAATTTTATGTTGTTGTTGATGTTGTTGTTGTTGTTGTAATACTGAGTTGAACCATTGATACGACAGTATACATTGATAGGACCATTTAAAGATTTCACTGACACCTAAATTTGGAGTTGGCTCTTCATGTGAATTGCAACACATGGAGTAATTCCAGAAGAGCAAACGCAAACCCATAACATTGCAAAAAAGTTAAGTCAAAATAAAGCATGTGTGACCAACCAAGTGGTACTCAAAGGTTTGGTATGTGGTCGCTATGAATGAGGTTGAGCGTTCGAGACTTTCTCAAGTGCAAGTTTGAGAAGTATTAAGTAGATTTCCTATTAAAATAAATCCATAAATAAAGGATGTGTAGTACATCTCATAGTCAGAACACATTCAAACAAAGCAGCTGCGCCTACCATTCAATCGTAAATTATCACGTTACCCGTATCTATCTGTAAACTACCATGTTAAACAAGATTGAACTTAAAAAAGTATTAATGAGCTAGGGCAGCTTTCTATCATTAAATCACCCTGAAGACAACTAAGCATTACGCACCAATAACAAAGGAATCTAAAAAGAGAAAGTAATAGATACCAGCGGTTTACACACAGTACACAAAATCTTTTTCGCTCACAACCCTTGCATCTAACGACAGGATTCTCGCTTCTTTGGCATTGATGGCAACACGTTGAGTTTTCATCAATCCTCCCCTATTTATCCGCAACAGTAAAACAGTGTTAGTTCAAAAACAACTCCCTCGAAAATGGAGGAAAACACAGTTCAAATGCTATCATGACCAACATTGCTTGACTTAACAAAATATGCACAATAATGGAAATCTGAAAACACATCAAAATCAAGAGAATTGAAAGTTCCCAAACATACAAGTACTCCGATAAACTTCGAACCGTGAATAATACCCCTAGAAAGACACAAACTGGTCCTCAAAATCATACAAATCAAAGCTTTCCTTTGGTTTCTTCTCAATAGGCTAAAAAAAAGACCCCACCTTTGTCACTTTAGGCAACACATCTTCTCTAACAACGCGATTCCTCGCTGCTCTCGAGCTCCTCTCCAATGTAGAAGACGAATCCTTCGAAGCCTCACATCCCTTAAGTTTCACTTTCTTCGCATTCTTTTCCACCTCTACTTTCTTATCATCCTTCTTCACCTTCTTTCCTGTCTCTGCTTCCTCATTGTTGGCCTCCACCACTTTCTTCGCCCTCTTCGCCTTCTTTTCCACCTCTACTTCCTTCTCATCCTTCTTCACCTTCTTTTCAACCTCTGCCTTCTCATTCTTCACCTTCTTTTCTGCCTCTGCTTCCTCCTCTACGCTCTCCTCCACTACTTGCTTCCCGCTCTTCGCATTCTTTTCCACCTCTACCTCCTTCTCATCCTTCTTCACCTTCTTTTCTGTCTCCACTTTCACCTCATCGCTCTCCACCTCTACTTTCTTCTCGATCTCTGCCTTCTTCTTCCCTACTTCCCCCTCCCCTTCTTCAGCTTAAAAATCCTCGCTTTCTCACCAGAACCCTCGCCAATCTCTCCACCTCCACCGCCGCTGGCGGCCTCTTCGCGACGCCTCTTCAGAGCCCTAGTCCTCTCCGTCCCCACCGCCATCCACCCCTCCTTCGGCTTAGAAAGAACCTTCACCACCAGCTTATTATTCTTCATTTGCATCAGAAAATGGACCTGACAGAAACTCCTGTCCTGAATCTTCCAGTTCTTGCACCTCCATTTGTTCCCATCGGTTCGGCTGCACCGCAGACGATGCGGCGGCACGATCGGTTCCTCATCTTCAACTTCCTTCACGCCTTTCATGCCTTTCACGGCCGAAGCCACGCTCGATCGCGATCGCGATCCCGATCGCGACTTCATTTCGCTAAATCAGGGCCAAAACCTAGGTTTTGCAGAGACGAAGAAGAAGAAGAAGAAGAAGAGTTTCTCTGCTTTTGAAAAACCTTGCAACGGCGAGAGTCCGCGCCAAACAAACAAAGAACGAACTGTACAAAATGAAGGGACGAAGCAGCCTTAAATAGGTGGAAGTCGAGACACGCGTCTCGTGCGTGCGGCTAAGTTCGCATGGCGACTCGTGCTGAGATGTGCCGAGGGTGTTTTGGTCAGAAAATGGGGAAGTACGAGTGTACGACGTTTGGGGTTTGTTTCATTTGGTGGGGAGACTGGGCGGCTGTTCAAAGGTACTGCTACAGTAAAATGGTAAGAATCATGGGTCAGTCGATTTGGTGTCAGACTCGCAGTTACCTTCTTAAAAAGGAAAATGATTGAGTCACGTCCTTAAGATAGAAACACACGAGGGCCTCTATGGGCACCCCCCATTCATAAAGGCACTCTCTTGTTAAAGGCGTAAAGTCATTTATCAAGGGCACCTAAAATTGAGGTCCGAAATTTTCAAAATACCCCTCATTCAAAAAAGAGGCACCCCATCACCTCATCACTGTGCTCTTGAACCCACTATTTTTGCTCGATCCATTGCAAGCAACCTACGAACCCCAGATTTATTTTCGTTCCTCTCCGTCTTTCTCCTCTGTCGTAGGCGGTTGTTCGAGTTTGGAGGCTCTGTGATTTGTTGGATTTCGTCTCCACATTAGGGCTCGGGTCTAGGTTTTCGTTCTCGCACTCAAGTCGTGAAATCGGTCGTTTGAATGTACATTGATAGTGTAATTAAGTTGCATTTGATAGAGTATTTGTTATGTTTGTGTACCGATGCATTCAATGGTTCGTTCATTGCAAACTCATGGTTCTCGGCCACACAGGCTAGAAATAAATTGTACAGTCTCGGCCAAGCATGGCCGAGACATAGGGGAGGTGTTTGGGAACTCGTGGTTCTCGGCCAGACATGCCAGAATAGTTTATACAGTCTCGGCAAAGAATGAGCGAGACTAATTGTGTTATCTCGGTCTCGCGTCACCGAAATTGTAATGGTGTTATTGTTTTAGGTAGCGTAACGCTGTGATTGCTCTCGGTCACCACATCACGAGAGTAATTCGAAGTGTATAGTTGATGTCCTGTCGGCGATGTACAACCGAGAATGTAGCAGATTTCTCGGTTGTCCATTACCGAGACTTATAGTGTTATCTCGGTCACACGTAGCCGATATTCTAATTGTTTTCTCAAACCTGCTTGACCGAGACTATAGAAATGGAAGATTTTGTTCTTATTTTTTTTAATTGTACTTCTGTTTCTGCTTAAGGCGCTTACATGTTGTAGTCTTATCAGGTATGGCTCGTTCGAGAACTCCGGTGACTAGAGAGGAGGTTGGTGTTGAGGTGTTGAGGGGTAATCGTGGGCGAGGCGGCCGGAGACCCCCGACTGCATCTTATCGGAAAGAGAAAAAGAAAGAGAAGGTAGATGTAAAGGGAAATGGTAAGATTGCTGGAAATCGTGCAAAGAATTTACAATTGCACGATGAGGGTTTCAACATTGACACGCGGCGACATAAGGATCTTGTGTTGGGGCATGTGCCCTAGGTCAATCCATTAACTGTCTTTATGAATACTTTTAGTTAATAAAATAGAGGATTTCATTTGTTGTTTATTATAATTAATTTGCATGTTTACATTATAATAATATCCATGGGTATTTACATAAATATCCTAAATGTCCCTAGTCGGTCATTATACTGGGAACTATAATGAATTAAGACTAGTGTGAGTCTTGATTGATGATCATATGATGATTATACGTATAGGGATACGAATCAAGATCACAAGTACTTGTTAGGGAACAAAGAAATCTTGGACCGACCCTCTATGAGAACATCACATAGATTAAGTCATAGTTGTTTCTCATGATAGGTATATATTCCAGTCCTCGACTTGAGATTACGAGAGACTTCAACATTAGAAACACAAGTGATTTGACACAATCAAACGTTGTCTTTAATCGGACGATTATAAAGGTTGTGATTGGTTCTTGTGTGAGCAATGTGATGAAGTTGTGTAATCGAGATAGAATTTGTCCCTCTCATATAAAGAGAAATATCTAGTGGATCCTCGATGTGTTAGGTTGTTAAAAGGCCTAGTCTAAGTGAATTGATATTGATCAATGTCACTTGGATGTTTTCAGTCTACCTAGAGATCGAGACTAGTACGATTGAACATGTTGGATGACAATTCCATGCCTTATGTTTGATCAAAAGGATATCGTGTGGCAAAAAGATGTTATATACATTATTGATTAGGTTGTTTCGATTTGATATTCGTACAACTTGGGTAGTCATAATGTCTTGATAGAGGCCGTTTATGACTTGTATACCAAAATGTGTTTTGGTACACTACCAACGTTGTATGAGCCTATTGGGTCGCACACTAAGAATGGTTTTGCGAGATTTTAAGATGATTCAGAAAAACGAATTTTATGTGATAAAATTCATGATAGAAACGTCATTGTGGTGTATTACACTTATACTTCTTTAAGTAAGGGTATATGTGTAATTTACTTAACCGTTTATATACAAGGGTCGTATAAATAGACGCTTTAAGTTACAATACACGTACGAAAGAAAAAGGTCGAAACTCTATTTTTGTTTTAGAAACAACTTAGGGTTTTTGGTATGCTCTCGATCGTTTTGGAGAGAAACAAAAAGGTTTGGTATTCTCTCGAAGCTAGCATTTCAAATCTCGACCGCCGTTCGTGTGTGCTTAATTTCGATTGAGGCGTTGCGTCATTTGGCAACGCCTTAGAGATCGATCAACCTTCGAGAAAGGTATATTGCGATTGAGGTATGATTAAGTTTTTCATGGTTTAAACGTTTTTAATGGAATTAGATTCGGATCCTGTTGGGGTTTTTGTCAAAACCGTTTTGTAATCTCCGCTGCGTATGAACCCCAAAACCCAACAGTGGTATCAGAGACTTCGAGTTTGATTCCATTAAATTCATTGCATGTTTTCTTCTGATATATACATGATATATGATTGAAAGCATGTTAATAGTTGATGTATATATAATATACATAAGTTTCCTATGAGAATTATTATCATGTTTTGTGTATATGATATATATATTCGTGATTTAATTAAAATCAGTTTCTTACATGCTAGTAACCATGTTAGGTTAATTCAAATAATTTCAATGAATTGAATTTCGTGTTCTGTAATCCAAGACACCATTAGGTATAATCTTTATTTTTCGTGTATTGATGCATGGATGAAATCTCTGTAATTCAGTATGCATGTTTAGGTTACATTGTCTTACGTTTCTCGAATTGTATAATTTGAATATTAATTCGAAACTAATATGATTAGGTTCGATTGGGATAGTAGTTCATGATTCAATGACATATTTGTGATTATCTGGATGAGGACCGAAATTGCAAATAATTAATTTTCAAAATCGTTTATTTATCTCGTTATATCTATTTTGTTATGAACTTTCTATTTGATAAAGATAGATAACAAATTAGATTAGGAGATATAATCAAAATCGGTTTCGTTATCCCTATTGGATAGGAGATAAATATCAAGAATTTTGTTATTGGTGATATGCTAGGATTCAAATATTTAAAGTCCTAATTGGATTATGATAAGATGATTAGTTAGATGTGGGCTCGGGTTAATTAAAAATATTTTAATTGACTTAATTTTGGATAAATTAAGGGGTAAATTTAGTATAGTAAAATCAGCGAAAAATATGATTTTCTATAGCGAATTTCAATTTTCGGAATTGAGATTCGTCTAATAAAAAAAAAAAAAAAAAACAGGGCAGTATTGCCCGCACTGTAATCCCCGTCATTGTGACCGGTTAGCGGAACCACCGCCACATTGATGCAGTTAGCGGAACCACCGCCCGCTGACCAGCCAGCGGGACCGCCGTCTAACTAATCCTAGCGCACATAAATTCTTTTATTAGTGAATAATATAAAAATTTTCAAATCGTTTAGTGATTGAACAAATCAATAGAATATATGATATTTCATTGTTTACATAAAAATCACTAAAACTGAATAAAATCCCTCTATTAAATTTTAAGTCTCATGTCATCCATTTTAAACACTTGTCAAAGGCCTCGATCACACTATAATTTCAGCCATAGCTGGGTGTATTATGTTATCTTGGCGAGACAAGTTGGGTAAGAGTTACCTAAATGTTTAAAATGGTCCGACTTAATAAAGCCATCAAAATAGTTTTGAGCTTTAGGGAAATGATGAGATAAAAACATGCTAAGACATAAGATGTCTCGTATCTCATAAAAGGATCTAAAAATTACATAAGATGTAATTGGTAACTGTTACCTACCTAATTAATATAGTTTTGTGTTTCATGCCATAACTGTCATAGAATTAGGTGAAATATGGATTTAAGTCCCCTAAATAAACAGTATGTTTTATGAGGGTTGTTAATTTAGTGGGAGTCTATTCCTTTATACTAAAATAAACTTCGCATAATCTTTATTGTAGATCAATGGCCTCTTCAAGTAACAATAATCCCCTGTCACTGCGATCCATCCTCGAGAAGGATAAGCTATCTAGGACTAACTTTCTTGACTGGTTCAGAAACTTGAGAATTGTTCTTAAGCATGAACGCAAGTTGTATGTCCTGGATGCTCCAATCCCTGAGGACCCGCCAGCCAATGCTACGAAAGTTGTGAAGGATGCGTATAGTAAGCATGTCAACGATTCTACTGATGTTGCATGTAATATGCTGGCAACTATGGTTCCTGAACTTCAGAAGGACATGGAACTAATGGAAGCCTACAACATGGCTATAACGTTGAAGGAAATGTTCCAACAGCAAGTTAGGCAAGAAAGGTTCGAGACAGTCGAAAACCTACATTCTTGCAAGATGACTGAGGGTGCGTCAGTTAGTCCTCATGTTCTAAAAATGAAGGACTATGCTGACCAGCTTGATAGACTCGGATTTCTCATAAGCCAAGAGTTGGCTACGGATTTGATCCTAAATTCATTACCAGAAAGTTCCTCACAATTTGTGATGAACTACAATATGAATAATATGGAGAAATCAATTTCGGAGTTGCAACTGCTGAACAAAATATCAAGAAACCCTATAGTAATGTGTTGATGGTCCAAAAGGGAAAGGGAATGAAGAAGAAAGGCAAAGGCAAGGCTAGAGTTGCCAAGGCTGTTGCTGCACCTGTCGCAAAGCCTGTGGAACAAGTCAAGCCCCAGCCTGTTCCTGCTTCAAAACACCCACAAGAAAAAGAAGGAAATTGCCATTTCCGTCATGCACCTGGACATTGGTTCAGAAATTGCAAACTCTATCTAGAAGATCTAAGGAAGAAAAAGGGTAGTGCGACTATCACTATAGGTATTTATGTTATTGAAATTAATTTATCTACTAGTGATTCCTGGGTATTAGATACCGGATGTGAATCTCACATTTGTATAAATGTGCATGTACTCACCAGAAGTAGAAAGTTGAAGAAAGGAGAAGTCATCCTCCGCGTACGGAATGGAGCAAGAGTTGCTGCCCCGGCTGTTGGATCATATGATTTAGTTTTATCTAGTGGACTTATTTTAACTTTAAATAATTGTTATTTTGTGCCTGCCTTGAGCAGAAACATCATTTTTGTTTCACGTTTGGATATGGATGGTTTTGATTTTATTATTGAAAATAATAGATGTTCAATTTCTCGTAAAGGCATATTTTATGCAAATGCTGATTTGTATGATGGTCTTTATATTCTAAGCATGAAAAATTCCACTGATACTCCAGTCTTTAACATAAATACAAAGAGATTCAAGTCAAATGATTTGAATCAAACCTATCTTTGGCATTGTCGTCTCGGGCACATAAATGAGAAACGCATAACGAAGCTCCATAAAGATGGACTTCTAGATTCATTTGATTTAGAAACATATGAAACGTGCGTATCTTGTTTACTGGGCAAGATGACTAAAAGTCCCTTTACTAGACACAGTGAAAGGGCAAGTGATTTATTGGGTCCAATACATACTGATGTATGCGGTCTTATAAACACGATGGCTAGAGGAGGTTATCAGTACTTCATTACATTTTCGATGATTTCAGTGAGATATGGTTTTGTATATCTTATGAAACATAAAGTTGAATCATTTGAGATGTTTCGAACGTTTCAAAATGAAGCGCAGAATCAACTTGGTAAAACTATCAAAACACTTCGATCAGATCGAGGTGGTGAGTATTTAAGCCAAGAATTTGATGATCATCTTAGAAATTGTGGGATTGTCTCCCAATTGACTCCACCAGCAACTCCACAATGGAATGGAGTTTCTGATAGGAGAAATCGAACCTTATTAGATATGGTTCGATCTATGATGAGTCATGCAGATCTTCCGTTATCTTTTTGGGGTTATGCATTACAAACTGCATCTTTCACTCTAAATCGAGTTCTTTCTAAAGCGGTTGATAAAACACTGTATGAGATATGGTACGGGAAGAGACATAGTTTGTCTTTTCTTAAGATTTGGGGTTGTGAGGCTTACGTAAAGCGACAAGTCTCAGAAAAACTAGCACCTAAATCTGACAAGTGTTTATTTGTGGGGTATCCTAAGGAAACAAAAGGATATTACTTTTATAATCCCGCGAGAACAAAGTGTTTGTTGCTCGGTATGGTGCCTTTTGGAAAAACAGTTTATTTCAAAAGACACTAGTGGGAGAGAAATAAATCTTGAAGAAGTTCAAGAATCACGGGTAAACACTCTTGAACCGCTCTTTGGAAGTTCAACAACGTTAGAACAGTTGAACCTCCACAAGTGACTCAAGGCCCACGTAAATCTAGTAGGGTAAGACATGAGCCAGAGAGATTCGGATTTCTCATTACTGATAGTCGTGATGTGTTGCTTATAGACCAAAATGAGCCCACCACTTATAAGGAGGCTATGTCCGGACCAGACTCAGATAAATGGCTAAGTGCCATGAACTCTGAGATGCAATCCTTGTATGATAACCAAGTTTGGAACTTGGTTGATTTACCTGAAGGTGGTAAGTGTTGGGTTTTGGGGTTCATACGCAGCGGAGATTACAAAACAATTTTGACAAAAACCCCAACAGGATCCGAATCTAATTCCATTAAAAACGTTTAAACCATGAAAACTTAATCATACCTTAGTCGCAATATACCTTTCTAAAGGTTGATCGATCTCTAAGGCGCTGCCGACGACGAACGCCCTCTACAGTAGTCCACACACGAACGGCGACCGAGATTCGAAGTGCTAGCTTCGAGAGAATACCAAACCTTTTGTTTTTCTCTCCAAAACGATCCAGAGCATACAAAAAAACCCTAAGTCATTTCTTAAACGAAAAAAAGAGTTTTGGCCTTAAGGTGCTGCAACAGCCTTGGCAACTCTAGCCTTGCCTTTGCCTTTCTTCTTCATTCCCTTTCCCTTTTGGACCATCAACACATTACTAGAGGGTTTCTTGATATTTTGTTCAGCAGTTGCAACTCTGAAATTGATTTCTCCATATTATTCATATTGTAGTTCATCACAAATTGTGAGGAACTTTCTGGTAATGAATTTAGGATCAAATCCGTAGCCAACTCTTGGCTTATGAGAAATCCGAGTCTATCAAGCTGGTCAGCATAGCCCTTCATTTTTAGAACATGAGGACTAACTGACGCACCTTCAGTCATCTTGCAAGAATGTAGGTTTTTGACTGTCTCGAACCTTTCTTGCCTAGCTTGCTGTTGGAACATTTCCTTTAACGTTATAGCCATGTTGTAGGCTTCCATTAGTTTCATGTCTTTACGAAGTTCGGGAACCATAGTTGCAAGACATATTACATGCAACATCGTAGAATCGTTGACATGCTTACTATACGCATCCTTCATGAGCTTTCGTAGCATTGGGTGGCGGGTCCTCGGGGATTGGAGCATCCAGACATACAACTTGCGTTCATGCTTAAGAACAATTCTCAAGTTTCGAACCGATCAAGAAAGTTAGTCCCAGATAGCTTATCCTTCTCAAGGATGGATCGCAGTGATAGGGGATTATTGTTACTTGAAGAGGCCATTGATCTACAATAAAGATTATGCAAAGTTTATTTTAGTATAAAGGAATAAAATCCCACTAAATTAACAACCCTCCTAAAACTTACTGTTTATTTAGGGGACTAAAATCCATATTTCACCTAATTCTATGACAGCTATGACATGTAACACAGAACTAGATTATTTAGGTAGGTAACAGTTACCAATTACATCTTATGTAATTTTTAGATCCTTTTATGAGATATGAGACATCTTATGTCTTAGCATGTTTTTATCTCATCATTTGCCTAAAGCTCAAAACTATTTTGATGGCTTTATTAAGTCGGACCATTTTAAACATTGAGGTAACTCTTACCCAACTTGTCTCACCAAGATAACACAATACACTCAACTATGGCTGAAACTATATTAGTGTGATCGAGGCCTTGACAAGTGTTTAAAATGGATGGCACGAGACTTAAAATTTAATAGAGGGATTTTATTCAGTTTTAGTGATTTTATGTAAATAATGAAATATCATATATTTTATTGATTTGTTCAATCACTAAACATTTGAAATTTTTTTTTTTTTTTAGAAGACGAATCTCAATTCCGAAAATTAAAATTTGCTATAGAAAATCATAATTTTCGCTGATTTTATTATCATAAATTAACCCCTTAATTTATTCGAAATTAAGTCAATTAAAACATTTTAATTAACCCGGGCCCACATCTAACTAATCATCTTATCCTAATCCAAAGTAGGATTTAAGATATTTGAATCCTAGTATATCTCCAATAACAAGATTCTTGATATTTATCTCCTATTCTAATTTGTTATCTATCTTTATCAAATAGAAACTTCATAACAAAATAGATATAACAAGATAAATAATTAATTTCGAAAATTAATTATTTATTTTGAATTTAAGATATTTGAATCCTAGTATATCACCAATAACATGATTCTTGATATTTATCTCTTATTCTAATTTGTTATCTATCTTTATCAAATAGAAACTTTATAACAAAATAGATATAACAAGATAAATAAATAATTTCGAAAATTAATTATTTAATTTGGATTTAAGATATTTGAATCCTAGTATATCACCAATAACAAGATTCTTGATATTTATCTCATATTCTAATTTGTTACCTATCTTTATAAAATGGAAACATCATAACAAAATAGATATAACAAGATAAATAAATAATTTCGAAAATTAATTAATTATAAATAAATAATTTCGAAAATTAATTATTTATAACTAAATAATTTCGAAAATTAATTATTTATAACTAAATAATTTCAAAAATTAATTATTTATCGAAATATTATTTATTCGCAATTTCGGTCTTCATCCAAATAATCACAAACATGTAATTGAATCATGAACTACTATCTCAATCGAACATAATGGTATCATGGATCATAGAACACGAAACTAATTTCAATTAAATCACGAATATATGTATCATATACACAAAACATGATAATAAATCTCACATAAAACTTATGTATATCACATATACATAAACTATTAACATGCTTTCAATCATATATCATGTATATATCAGAAGAAAACATGTAATGAATTTAATGGAATCAAACTCGAAGGCTCTGATACCACTGTTGGGTTTTGGGGTTCATACGCAGCGGAGATTACAAAACAATTTTGACAAAAACCCCAGTTAGGATCGAATCTAATTCCATTAAAAACGTTTAAACCATGAAAACTTAATCATACCTTAGTCGCAATATACCTTTACGAAGGTTGATCGATCTCTAAAGGCGGCCGCGACGAACGCCCTCTACCAAGAGTCCACACGAACGACGACCGAGATTCGAAGTGCTAGCTTCGAGAGAATACCAAACCTTTTGTTTTTCTCTCCAAAACGATCCAGAGCATACCAAAAAACCCTAAGTCGTTTCTTAAACGAAAAAAAGAGTTTTGGCCTTTTGATCTTTATATCTATGTGTTCTAACTTAAAGCGTCTATTTATACAACCCTTGTATATAGACGGTTAAGTAAATTACACATATACCCTTACTTAAAGAACTATAAGTGTAATACACCACAAGGACGTTTCTGTTATGAATTTTATCGCATAAAATTCATTTTTCTGAATCATCTTAAAATCTCGCAAAACCATTCTTAGTGTGCGACCCAATAGGCTCATACAACGTTGGCAGTGTACCAAAACACATTTTGGTATACAAGTCATAAGCAGTCTCTAGCAAGACATTATGACTACCCAAGTTGTACGAATATCAAATCGATACAACCTAATCAATAGTGTATATAACATCCTTTTGTCACACGATATCCTTTTGATCAAACATAAGGCATGAAATTGTCATCCAACATGTTCAATCGTACTAGTCTCGATCTCTAGGTAGACTGAAAACATTCAAGTGACATTGATCAATATCAATTCACTTTGACTAGGCCTTTTAACAGTCAAACACATCGAGGGATCCACTAGATATCTCTCTTTATATGAGAGGGACAAATTCTATCCCGATTACACAACTTCGCCACATTGCTCACACAGTAACCAATCACAACCTTTATAATCGTCCGGTTAAAGACAACGTTTGATCGTGTCAAATTATTGTGTTCCTAATGTTGAAGTCTCTGACAATCTCGAGTCAGAGGACTGAAAAATATACCTATCATGAGAAACAACTATGACTTAATCCATGTGATGTTCTCATAGCGAATTCGATCAAGATACTTTGTTCCCTAACAAGTACTCGTGATCTTGATTCGTATCCCTATACGTATAATCATCATATGATCATCAATCAAGACTCGCACTAGTCTTAATTCATTATAGTTCCCAGTATAATGATCGACTAGGGACAATTAAGATATTTATGTAAATACCCATGGATCTTATTATAATGTAAACATGCAAATTAATTATAATAAACAGCAAATGAAATCCTCTATTTTATTAACTAAAAGTATTCATAAAGACAGTTAATGGATTGACCTAGGGCACATGCCCATCAGTAAGACCATTGGATGTAAATGGATTTTCAAGAAGAAAACTGACATGGATGGCAAAATGCATACTTTTAAAGCAAGACTTGTAGCAAAAGGTTTCAAAAGACTCAAGGTGTTGATTATGATGAAACTTTTTCGCCAATAGCCATGCTTAAATCCATAAGAATTTTAATTGTCATTGCTGCATATTATGATTATGAAATATGGCAAATGGATGTAAGAACAACATTTCTTAATGGAAAACTGCTTGAGGACGTGTATATGACACAACCTGAAGGTTTTATACATCCTGAGAATTCTAGGAAGGTATGCAAGCTTCAAAGATCCATTTATGGATTAAAACAAGCTTCTCGGAGTTGGAATCTTCGTTTTGATGAAGCGATCAAGGATTTTTATTTTATTAAGACGAAGATGAGCCTTGTGTATACAAGAAGGTCAGTGGGAGTGTAGTTGTTTTTCTGGTACTGTATGTTGATGATATATTACTCATTGGAAATGACATCCCAACATTGCAGAATGTCAAGTCTTGGTTAGGGAAGTGTTTCTCAATGAAAGTCTTAGGAGATGCGGCCTATATCCTAGGGATAAAGATCTATAGGGATAGATCTAAGAGGCTAATCGGTCTAAGTCAGAGTGCTTACATAGACAATGTGCTGAATAAGTTCAGTTTGCAAGACTCTAAAAGAGGATTATTGCCAATGTCTCACGGCATAAGTCTAAGCATGACTCAATGTCCTAAGACAAATGATGAACGAGACCGTATGAATAAGATTCTATATGCATCAGCTAATGGGTCTATCATGTATGCCATGTTATGCACTCGACCTGATGTATCATATGCTTTGAGCACTACAAGCAGATATCAATCGGATCTGGTGAGTGTCCTTTGGATAGCGGTAAAAAACATCCTTAAGTACTTAAGAAGGACTAAGGAAGTGTTCTTGGTCTATGGAGGTTTTGAAAATGATTTAGTTGTAAATGGTTACACTGGATGCAAGTTTTCAAAGCTGATATAGATGATTTTAGATTGCAGATCACGGATATGTGTTTACTTTGAATGGGGGTGCAAAGAAGTGAAAAAGTTCGAAGTAAGAGGCGTGGCGGATTCTACAATGAAGGCGAGTATATTGCGGCGTCCGATGCAACAAAGGAGGCAGTTTGGATTAAAAAGTTCATTTCTGAACTAGGTGTGGTTCCAAGTATTGCTAACCCTGTTTGTTTGTATTGTGACAATAACGGGGTAATAGCACAGACCAAGGCACCTAGATCACACCACAGATCCAAACATATACTCAGACGTTTTCATCTCATCAGAGAAATCATTGAGAGGGGAGACGTAAAGATTCGCAGAGTACCTACTGAGGAAAACGTTGCGGATCTATTGACAAAAGCTCTTCCACAAGCAAAACATGATGGTCATGTTAGATCATTAGGCATTAGATGCATATATGATTGGCCCTAGTGCAAATGGGAGATGTTGGGGCATGTGCATTAGGTCAATCCATTAACTGTCTTTATGAATACTTTTAGTTAATAAAATAGAGGATTTCATTTGCTGTTTATTATAATTAATTTGCATGTTTACATTATAATAAGATCCATTGGTATTTACATAAATATCTTAAATGTCCCTAGCCGATCATTATACTTGGGAACTATAATGAATTAAGACTAGTGTGAGTCTTGATTGATGATCATATGATGATTATACGTATAGGGATACGAATCAAGATCACAAGTACTTGTTAGGGAACAAAAATTTGGACCGACCAAGCTATGAGAACATCACATGGATTAAGTCATAGTTGTTTCTCATGATAGGTATATATTTCAGTCATCGACTTGAGATTACCCAGAGACTTCAACATTAGGAACACAGTGATTTGACACAATCAAACGTTGTCTTTAACCTGACGATTATAAAGGTCGTGATTGGTTACTTTGTGAGCAATGTGATGAAGCTGTGTAATCGAGATAGAATTTGTCCCTCTAATATAAAGAGAGCTATCTAGTGGATCCCTCGATGTGTTAGACTGTTAAAAGGCATAGTCTAAGTGAATTGATATTGATCAATGTCACTTGGATGTTTTCAGTCTACTTAGAGATCGAGACTAGTACGATTGAACATGTTGGATGACAATTCCATGCCTTATGTTTGATCAAAAGGATATCATGTGACAAAAGGATGTTATATACATTATTGATTAGGTTGTATCGATTTGATATTCGTATAACTTGGGTAGTCATAATGTCTTGCTAGAGGCCGCTTATGACTTGTATACCAAAATGTGTTTTGGTACACTGCCAACGTTGTATGAGCCTATTGGTTCGCACACTAAGAATGGTTTTGCGAGATTTTAAGATGGTTCAGAAAAATAAATTTTATATGATAAAATTCAAGACGGAAACGTCCTTGTGGTGTATTACACTTATACTTCTTTAAGTAGGGGTATCTGTGTAATTTATTTAACTGTCTATATAAAAGGGTTGTATAAATAGACGCTTTAAGTTAGAATACACGGATGAAAGATCAAAAGGCCGAAACTCTATTTTCGTTTCAGAAACGACTTAGGGTTTTTTGGTATGCTCTGGATCGTTTTGGAGAGAAAAACAAAAGGTTTGGTATTCTCTCGAAGCTAGCACTTTGAATCTCTACGCGTTCGTGTGTGGACTACTGATAGAGGGCGTTCGTCGTTGGCAGCGCCTTAGAGATCGATTAACTTTCAGAAATGTACATTTGCGACTGAGATATGATTAAGTTTTCATGGTTTAAACGTTTTTAATGGAATTAGATTCGGATCCTGTCGGGGTTTTCGTCAAAATTATTTTGTAATCTCCGCTGCGTATGAACCCCAAAACTTAACAGTGGTATCAGAGCCTTCGAGTTCGATACCATTACATTCATTGTATGTTTTCTTCTGATATATACATGATATATGATTAAAAGCATGTTAATAGTTGATGTATATGTGATATACATAAGTTGTCTTTGAGATTTATTATCACGTTTTGTGTATATGATACACATATTCGTTATTTAATTAAAATCAGTTTCGTACATGCTAGTAACCATGTTAGGTTAATTCAAATAATTTTAATGAATTGAATTTCGTATTCTGTGATCCATGACACCATTAGGTTCGATTGAGATAGTAGTTCATGATTCAATTACATGTTTGTGATTATTTGGATGAGGACCGAAATTGCAAATAATTAATTTTCGAAATTATTTATTTATATATAATTAATTTTCCAATTTATTTATTTATAAATAATAAATTTTCGAAATTATTTATTTATAATTAATTAATTTTCGAAATTATTTATTTATCTTGTTATATCTATTTTGTTATGAAGTTTCTATTTGATAAAGATAGATAACAAATTAGAATATGAGATAAATTTCAAGAATTTTGTTATTGTTGATATACTAGGATTCAAATATCTTAAATCAAAAATAAATAAATAATTTTCGAAATTAATTATTTATCTTGTTATATCTATTTTGTTATGAAGTTTTTATTTAATAAAGATAGATAACAAATTAGAATAAGAGATAAATATCAAGAATCTTGTTATTGGTGATATACTAGGATTCAAATATCTTAAATCCAAAATAAATAAATAATTTTTGAAATTAATTATTTATCTTGTTATATCTATTTTGTTATGAAGTTTCTATTTGATAAAGATAGATAACAAATTAGAATAGGAGATAAATATCAAGAATCTTGCTATTGGTGATATATTAGGATTAAAATATCTTAAATCCTAATTGGATTAGGATAAGATGATTAGTTAGATGTGGGCCCGGGTTAATTAAAATGTTTTAATTGACTTAATTTCGGATAAATTAAGGGGTTAATTTATGATAGTAAAATCAGCGAAAAATTATGATTTTATATAGCGAATTTTAATTTTCGAAATTGAGATTAAATCTTAAAAAAAAAAAATGGGAAGTATTTCGCCTCAGATTTCCAAATCCATTGATTGTAGCAATGGATCGCTACTCATTGATCGTGGCCAATGGATCGCTAAATCTAACTAATCCTAGCGTGCGGAAATTCTTTTGTTAGTGAAAAGTGTATATATATATATATATATATATATATATATATATATATATATATATATATATAAAATTTCAAATTGTTATTGATCGAACAAATCAATAAAATATATGATATTTCATTGTTTACATAAAATCACTAAAACTGAATAAAATCCCTCTATTAAATTTTAAGTCTCGTGCCATCCATTTTAAACACTTGTCAAGGCCTCGATCACACTAATATAGTTTCAGCCATAGTTGGGTGTATTGTGTTATCTTGGTGAGACAAGTTGGGTAAGAGTTACCTTAATGTTTAAAATGGTCCGACTTAATAAAACCATCAAAATAGTTTTGAGCTTTAGGCAAACGATGAGATAAAAACATGCTAAGACATAAGATGTCCCGTATCTCATAAAAGGATCTAAAAATTACATAAGATGTAATTGGTAACTGTTACCTACCTAAATAATCTAGTTCTATGTTTCATGCCATATGTTTGTCATAGAATTAGGTGAAATATGAATTTTAGTCCCTTAAATAAACAGTACGTTTTAGGAGGGTTGTTAATTTAGTGGGAGTCTATTCCTCTATACTAAAATAAACTTTGCATAATCTTTATTGTAGATTAATGGTCTCTTCAAGTAACAATAATCCCCTGTCACTGTGATCCATCCTTGAGAAGGATAAGCTATCTGGGACTAACTTTATTGACTGGTTCAGAAACTTAAGAATTTTTCTTAAACATGATCGCAAGTTTTATGTCCTGGATGCTTCGATTCCTGAGGACCCACCAGCCAATGCTACGAAAGCTGTGAAGGATACGCATAATAAGCATGTCAACGATTCTACTGATGTTGCATGTATTATGCTAGCAACTATGGTTCCTGAACTTCAAAAGGACATGGAACTAATGGAAGCCTACGACATGGCCATAACGCTGAAGGAAATGTTCCAACACCAAGCTAGGCAATAAAGGTTCGAGACAGTCAAGAACCTACATTCTTGCAAGATGACTGAGGGTGCGTCGGTTAGTCCTCATGTTCTGAAGATGAAGGGCTATGTTGACCAGCTTGATAGACTCAGATTTCCCATAAGCTAAGAGTTGGCTACGGATTTGATCCTGAATTCATTACCAGAAAGTTACTCACAATTTGTGATGATCTACTAAATGAATAATATGGAGAAATCGATTTCTGAGTTGCATTTGATGCTCAAAACTGCAGAACAAAATATCAAGAAACCCTACAGTAATATGTTGATGGTCCAAAAGGAAAGGGAATGAAGAAGAAAGGCAAAGGCAAGGCTAGAGTTGCCAAGGCGATTCTTTCAGAATGTCGCAAAGCCTGTGGAACAAGTCAAGCCCCCAGCCTGTTCCTGCTTCAAAACACCCAAAAGAAAAGGAAGAAAATTGTCATTTCTGTAATCAAACCTATCTTTGGCATTGTTGTCTCGGACACATAAACGAGAAACGCATAACAAAGCTCCATAAAGATGGGTTTCTAGATTCATTTGATTTAGAAACATATGAAACATGCGTATCTTGTTTACTAGGCAAGATGACTTAAAGTCCATTTATTGGACACAGCGAAAGGGCAAGTGATTTATTGGGTCTAATACATTTTGATGTATGCGGTCCTATTAACACAATAGCTAGAGGAGGTTATCAGTACTTCATTACATTAACTGATGATTTCAGCAGATATGATTATGTATATCTTATGAAACATAAAGCTGAATCATTTGAGATGTTTCGAGCGTTTCAAAATGAAGTACATAATCAACTTGGTAAAACTATCGAAACACTTCGATCAGATCGAGGTGGTGAATATTTAAGCCAAGAATTTGATAATCATCTTAGAAATTGTGGGATTGTCTCCCAATTGACTCCACCAGCAACTCCACAATGGAATGGAGTTTCTAAAAGGAGAAATCAAACCTTATTAGATATGGTTCGATCTATGATGAGTCATGCAGATCTTCCATTATCCTTTTGGGGTTATACATTACAAACTGCAGCTTTCACTCTAAATCGAGTTCCTTCTAAAGCGGTCGATAAAACACAATATGAGATATGGTACGGGAAGAGACCTAGTTTGTCTTTCCTTAAGATTTGGGGTTGTGAGGCTTACGTAAAATGACAAGTCTCAGAAAAACTAGCACCTAAATCTAACAAGTGTTTATTTGTGGGGTATCCTAAGGAAACAAAAGGATATTACTTTTATAATCCCGCTTAGAACAAAATGTTTATTGCTCGGTATGGTGCTTTTATGGAAAAACAGTTTACTTCAAAAGACACTAGTGGGAGAGAAATAAATCTTGAAGAAGTTCAAGAATCACAGATAAACCCTGAACCGCTACAGGAAGTTCAAAAACGTTCTGAATCAGTTGAACCTCCGCGAGTGACACATGACCCACGTAAATCTAGTATTGTAAGACATGAGCCAGAGAGATTCAGATTTCTCATTACTGATAGTCGTGATGTGTTGCTTATGGATCAAAATGAGCCCACCACTTATCAGGAGGCTATGTTTGGACCAGACTCAGATAAATGGCTAAGTGCCATGAACTCTGAGATGCAATCCATGTATGATAACCAAGTTTGGAACTTGGTTGATTTACCTTAAGGTGGTAAGATCATTGGATGTAAATGGATTTTCAAGAAGAAAACTGACATGGATGGCAATGTGCATACTTTTAATGCAAGACTTGTAGTAAATGGATTTTCAAGAAGAAAACTGACATGGATGGCAATGTGAAAACCACCAAACCGCGACCAAACCAAGGGTCTACGGTTTAGCGATTTCTCAAACCACCACCAAACCGCGAACCACCAAAACCGCAACCAAACCGAATCGCGGTTTGCGCGGTTTGGTCGGTTTGGTTGCGATTTTGGTGCAAGGCAGCGGTGCGAGGCGGCGGTGGACGTTCGCGTGGTGGAAGGCGACGACGATGGCGATGGATTTGGTGGCGGCGGTGAGACGGGGAGTGAGAGGAGAGAGGAGACGGCGGCTGTGAGCGGAGAGAGGAGCGACGAGAGTGACGGGAGTGAGAGGAGAGAGGAGCGACGAGAGTGACGGGAGTGAGGAGCCGGTGGTGAGAGGAGGAGCCGGCGGTGAGTGACGGGAGTGGGAGCAACGGGGGTGAGAGGAGGTGACGGGCTGGAGTGGGAGTGAGAGTGAGGTGACGGGCTGGAGCGGGAGTGAGGTGACGGAGGGAGTTAGAGGAGGTGACGGGCGGGAGTGAGAGGGACGTGAGGGGAGGTGATGGCGGGAGTCGAGAGGAGGTGACGGGCTAGAGCGGGAGTGAGAGGGAGGTGGTGGCGGAGTGTGAGAGGAGGTGAGGGGAGGTGACGGTAGGAGTGAATCAGAGGAAGAGGAGATGATTGGTTTTTTGGTTACATTTTAGGGTTTTTTATTTGTATTTACCAAAATTCCCTCGGTTTGATTAAACCGCGGTTTTCCCAAAATGAAAACCGCGACCAAACCGCGATTCTGCGATTTTTACGTTTTTCAAACCGCGATGAAACCGCGAGTTTTAAAAACTAGACCAAACCGTGCGATTTGGTCGGTTTGGGGCGGTTTTTCAAAAATCGCTGCCCACCCCTAATGACTACCCAAGTAACATAAATATCAAAATCAATACAACTTAACGAATAACATATATCATATCATTTTGTCTTGTTATATCATTTGATTAAACATAAGGCATGAAAAGTCACCCTTAATGTTCAATCGAACTAGTTTTGATCTTTAGGTAAACTGAAAACATCCAATGACATTGATCATATCAATTCACAGGGACCGGGTCATTATCAGTTTATCATATCGAGGGATCCACCGATATCTCTCGCTATATGAAAGTGACAAATTATATCTTGATTACACACTTTCACATATTATTCACATGGTAATCAATCACATTCTTTATAACTGTCCAATTAAAGACAACATTTGATTATGGCAAATTACGATGCTCCTAATATTGCGGTCTATGGTGATCTCAAGTCGAACGACTAAATAATATACTTATCATGAGTAGCACTTATTACTTAATTCATGTGGTGTTCTTATAGCGGGTTGATCCAATACCTTATTCCTTAACAAGTACTCATGATCTCGATTCGTATCCATTTATGCATGATCATCATATGACCATCAATAGAGATTTACACTAGTCTTAATTCATTATAGTTCCTGTATAATGATAAATTAAGGACATTTGGGATATTTCATCAAATATCTATGGATCTTACTATAAGGATAACATACAATCACTTATAATAAAACAACAAATGAAAACCTTCATTTTATTAACTAAAATTATAAGATAAACAATGTTTGTAGATTAACGTAGGGCCCATGCCGCAACAACCATAGGGTGTCAGTCACATATGACCATTAGGTTCAATTATTGACGGTTACATTTAGCCGTGATGTAAAAGGTTTGACGTCACTCTAAAATCGACATGCGCACTAGGATTTCAGTCGATGAAAACCGATACCTTTTAAGAGTTGGCGGTAGTTTATAACTGCTACCCTTAGGTATTTGTATCGACTCCGTTCAACCGACAATCAAGGAAATTGAATTTTTTGTTACATATATTTAAACTGTTAACATTATTTTGTCATTGTGGGTCGAATTTCACCATTTATTTAGTGTTTAGGTATGGCTAGAAAGAAGATGATCGAGCAAAACCATCCGTAGGCTCAGCGACACACGCAAGCTAAATCTGTTAGAGTTGTTGCTACTGTTGTTGCTTCCTCTACCACTGCAGGGTCGTCCCAGCTGCAGCAAGTAGAGTCGTCCCATCTGCAGCCCGAAAGGAAACGTATGACTGCCTCGCTACGGAAAAAAAGAACGAGAACCCTCTGCTTAAAAAAAATGAATCAAGCATTTGGATGACTGTGCAAAAGCCCGGGTGGAGACATAAGGGAGTCGTTCCCCATCATGTGATTCAGTATACCACTCAAACGTCACTGAAAACTCGGTAGCTGGTACATCTCCAGCTGGTATATCGGAAGGCGATGCAAATGAAATGACCATTTCATTTCTTGGGGGCCATCATATTTATCATTGTTGCCATCATTTTGAAACCACGTCTTGGTGGATATTTGGAATGACATCCAGGTACATTTTATATATACATTCATTACTTAATGTGCATAACATTATGCTATGTTAATTGTATGCAAATGCGAATGTTTTTCAGTCCAATTTTTTTTCTTTGTAGGCTTGAGGATATTTAAAGTGCATCAACCATGGTATTCAAATCACTTCGTGGGAGACTATGACGTGACACCCTAAAAAAGAAATGGTTGACAAGCTCATCGAGGACTCTAGTTTACGCCCATTAGGTTACATCTCATACGATGTATGTAAAAGGGTATTAGTGTCTAACATTGTTGAGAGGTGGCAGCCGAAGACCAACACATTTCACTTACCCCTTCAGCGAGATGACTATCACTCTAGACAACACGTGTGTACTTCTCGGGATCCCGGTTACTGGAAATACAGTTGTTACGAAAACTAAAATTGCACTGAGGTGATCTCAATGACTAGTCGATTGTTAAGGATGACAGTCCAATCAGTGGAGGATGAACTAAAGAGAAATCCTGGCTAAAAATCAAGTTTAGCATGGTTGAAGGACCAGTTCTCTACCCCATTTAGAAAAGTGATGCAACTAGATGAGAAGAGAGGTGACGAAAAATTCCCTTTCGCCTGATTCCCTTCTTCGAGCCTATAAATTATATTTTCTTGGAACCACCATTTTTAAGGACAAGTTTGCTACAAGAGTCTTCTCTAATCTCCTTTAACTTATGGACAACGTGGAAAAGATTGGTTCATATGGGAGGCGGTGCGACACTAGCTTACCTGTAATGCCAACTCGATATTGCTAGTTGCGTCAATGCCAACCAAATTTTTGGTTACATGAAATTGTTGGAGGTACTCATTGTGCATCATTAATATTGTTTTTACTATCATTCTTTCAATGATAACAATTTTTTTCAATAGGTTTCGTTGTACGACCACATTCCATTTGTTGAGCCTGTTCCACGTAACATTACAAGTTGGGTATGACCTCGGTGATGAAGTGGCACCATAAGAATGATTCGAGGCAGCCTGATGACCTTCTTCATCGATTTAGGGCTCAGCTTAAAAATCATAGATCCCACAAGGTTGGGCACTCCCATTTGGTGCTTTTAATAAATGTATCATGTTATTAAACTAAAACTAACTCGACCTTGCATTTCGTTTTGTTTTTTTTTTTTGCTAGGTAAATTGGGATAATACTTCGAGGGGTTCCCCACCGGTCTGTCAGCCCCCTCGTCATTAAGATGACTGACTGACCTACATTACTTCAATCCTCTAATAATTTTGTCAGCCTAATCCGTTATTGTAATTTTAATCTCAAAGTAACAATTATTTCAATCATTTGCAAAGCTCTAAAACTAAATTTATATCCTCAATGAAACTTAATTCATGATTTGTTCAATTTGAGCAAATTAAAAGATCATATGTGTTTAAAAATTTCAGCGGCACATGCCCTAAAAGTGGCATGCCGAAAAATTTACATAATAGACAACATAATTGGAGAGAGGCTTAAAAGGACTCATAACTCCCCGCAGTTCACAATATGTATGAAATCCAAATTAATAAACTAACTTAAAGTCTCTGATAACTTAATTTCAACTTTACAATCCCAAATATTCCTAAATTGAATATAAACCTTGTCAACTTATTCAAAATTTCTAACTTATGAGACTCTTATAACTATTTAAAGTAACTTCACGTCCTTCACTCATCCCTAGAGTCCCAAAACAATATCTATAAACTATTTGCAATAAGAATTAAACTTTAAAAACTTAAAACATATCATCAAAATTCTCAAAGTCTTGTTTGTTCTTCCGTGTCTTGACATAGAACTTGACGTCATAAAAAACAACTCGACGATATCAGGTAAGTAAATCCCTACATTGATATGTACTTCTACAATTATTAGTTTGATACATGGAAACATGTAATTGCATTTTCAAATAAACAATAAAATATATGCGTCAACATGACATGTAATCTACTCTGTCGCTGTCTCCTAACTATAATCAGACGTCAACTTCCAAAAATAGTACAGAGATAGTATTAAGAGATCATGAAATGCAGAGATAACTTGTTAGTGTTAGACTCCGCTAGTCCCACTAGACGACATATAGGCAGGACTGAAACCAAGTTTCAAGCAAACTGAACTCTGAAACAAGCTTATCCTCCTCACCCACTCTATGTATGCATGACCAACAATGATAAAATGCAATGCAGACTATGATACAATTATGGGTGCAAATATATTCAATCAATAGTAAATATCACTATATGGTTTACTTACTACCGAACCAACTCAAAGTTGGTTGCTTTCACATACTTTAACAAATCCTATTTAGATAATAAAATTTAGGTGTTAGAGTTATAACTCTATTTTAATACTTCAAAACTATTTTTCAAGCTACAATGGAGTTTAAACCACTCCAAATTTCAACAACTTCATCTTAAGTCTCAAATCTTAATTTATGTCTTCAATTTCGGTTATAACCTACTTGATTGGCTTCAAAAATAATTTACAAATTTACTATGAATCTTAATTTAGGATTTTAACTCAATTGACAATTTTAATCTTACCAATTCCAAATTTCAACTTTAGAACTTCAATAAATACTAATTTACCCATTTTATCAACTTTTAAAGCCTTTTTCCGTCGCCAAAACATTTAAATATTGCAATGTAACATTTCTTTGAGTCTTTAAATAAGATTCAAAGTCAAAACTACCCAGAATAAGCCTTCAACACTTAGTTAAATTATAGGTAGTGCAAATTTTTCATTAGCGAGACCTTATGTTCAACACTAAATTTCAACCGCTAAACCAATGAATTTCACCACAAGTCTTATGGACCATTGAAATAGAATATAACAAGATTCAAACAAACTATTCGCAAGCATTTTGGACACCCATAAGGTCTTTGAATCATTCATCAAACATGGCTACTCGCATCTGTCGAAATTGTTTACAATTTCGACAATAGCTTGCAGGCTACCTTTGCACCACTTTTTTAATACAAAAATAAATGATTCTAAGTTTTTACCTTTCCATTCTATAAAATAATGATAGACAAGGGTTAAAATAAGCTCAACCCCATGTAATTTGGATATCGTTTGATACCTTAACTTATCGATCCAACTTGCTTGTTGCAAGCAATTTTTATACATAGCCAAAATTTGAGGCTTTTAAGTATTTCAAAACTAAGGTCTACCTCCTATTTGAATTTCCAAATCTCCACATACATTTACCCAACCTTAAAACCGAAAATCCTAGATAAAAATAGATTATTTTGAATATGAATTCACCAAATATCATCACTAAATACCAAGAATTGAGAAAAATAACCATACCCGACTTTTCCTATCTCGATAGTTCAAAATTTTGAATTTTCATCATTTTGATTTATCTAATCAATCAAAACAGTTTCAATTGTAACAAATTCCCTTCCAAATTGATGAAACACATTGAAATATATGAAACTCCATTGATTTCAACTGAAGTCGCATTACTTTTATCAAAATTCATTAATTAAACATATCACCATCACAACATACTCTTTATCATCCTCATAACATCTCCTCTAAAACAAGACTTACATCTTTTCTTTATTTTTATCCCACCACCAATCAAACCCAACTTTAACAATCAATTCTCAAAACAAAATCACAAATTCAATTGAATTTACTTGAATTTTGAATCATAATCTTACCTTAAGAATTTATGCCTCTACTAAATCGATTCCCACTGTTCTTCATCATCATCACAACAGTGAGAGACGAGTTTGGAGATGTGTGCGTAAGAAAGAGAAGAGAAAGCTGTTGAGAGAGGGAATTGAGAGGGAAAATCGAGAGAAAGTGGGAAAACACAAAGAGAAAGAGAAATCAAGAGGAACCTGAGTTTTAGAGAGAGAGAGAGAGAGAGAGTGAGTGAAGAGGATGATCAATGGGAGGAAAAGAGAGAAACGATTTGGGTTCAAGATGAAACCCATTTTCGTTTCTCACTATGTTAAAAGGGTTTGGATGGACAAACGACACTTTTGCCCTTTTTATTTTAGTCCATTATTAACCTTAACACTACCCCTTCTGGGTTATTTCACATTTTTCGTTAATTTTCTTATGTTTATCTCCTTATTTATACCGAATCTAAATCCTGAAAAATACCTCAATTTCACGAAAAAATTGGAAAAATTCCTAATGTGCTTCGACACTTGTGAACACCGCATCGACATGTCCACTTAACCCTATTTCATGATGAATAGAGTATATTACACCAATTATTCATGTGGTACATAAAAATAATATTTTAAACTTATGATCTTTGGTTCGTAATGTATACCTCAAATACTTAAATATCAAATTAAATCCAAAAATACTTAATTAACATCCTAATTGAGTTTATGAAATTCTCGGATGTCACACAGTCAGTGAAATTGCCTTCTATAACAAGACTATGCAGTATTTGGATATTATCAAACTACATAATCTGAAACGTGTTTTGAGGCAAATAGGCTATTTCAAGATAAACCCAGAGAAACCTTTTGACCCATTGATGTGGATAGGAGTAAGTTAACAATTTTTTACTCCATAAAGTAAACTTCGATGCCCAATTTTGGGAGGATTGGGAAGCCAATATCCTAAGTGCCAAATGTCGCGGTAAGAGAGTAGACCATACATGTCAAGTTACTTATGATTATGTTTAATGGTTTCAATTAGTCAGTCATCCCTTCGCGTGTAATCCTAAACTTTCAAGCATGGTTATTCATGAGGACGATACTAGTTTTGTAAGCATTTTCGCTTTATTTTTTATGTTTTTGCTTATACCTCTTGTATGAAGGTGTATGTCGAGATTTGGTATACTTTGAAAAAACGTAATCGTTGTGCATTAGATGTCACTTTATGGTTTCAAAACATGAGCATTACGGAAGATAACACATTCAAAATGGTTGATCAAATCATAGCCTTCCTTTCCGGAGTTTTAGACTATACCCAAAGCTCTACCACTCCAAATCAAAACGATGGAGGTACTACAGAGACCGATGTGCATTTTAGTTACAGAAGCAAGAAGGTAAAGTGAAGGAGAGTTTTTGGAGTTTTCGTAATTTATTTTATATCTTCAAACAATTTTAAATGCGTGTTCAAACAATTCTCAATGTATGTTTGTTTATGTGCATTCTTTGTTATGGACAGTTTCAACTACTTGTATGTTGATTTTAATTGGTTATGTGTAAGCGATGTTTCATTTTCAATTATTTTGGGTTTAAAATTTATTATTTAGTGCATTTTTTGCATTACAGTCATGCAGGGCCGACGCCTCTGCATAACTGACGGAGAAACAATGCCACACCTCGCGATATGTTGACAACCATTTTTAATCAAAATTCTTCATACGCCCTCGTAGATGGGTACACAAAGTAACTTAGTGGGTAGATTTAGCATGGCGGTGAGAACATACCGAATAGCTTACATCGATCTCGGTTGGTTATCAACCACCGTTAAACAAAACAATACCAGTTAAACATTGGCTACGTGAAATATAAAATGGGGTAAGTGTAGAACACCGACCATAATGAGTTGTTAATATTTATAGTGTGTCGATTGTACCTTATCGATGATAAAAAAGTTTGACGAATCTTAATGGCTGACGATGTTGTCAAATTTTCTTATCAATTAAACGAGGGGTATATGAAGTAAATAAATGGGGTAGTTGTGGAATAACAACTTATATTTGTCGTTATGCTTTGACTGTTTGTGGTTGAGTAGTACCGTATATCGTAAAGGTTTTCGGGTCTTTATGGCCAGCTGTGTTAACAACTTAAATCATCACTTTAGCGTATGGTAGATTTATTAAATATGAGGGGTAGACGAAACATATCGGGATGTATTGGCTGGTATTCTTGAGGGCTTAATGGCCAATCAAAACCGAGTGTTTCAAGTGTATTGCGGTTCTCTTTGGCCGCTGGTCTCATAAATTGACATAAATACTAATTTTGTTGGATAAAAAATTATCTAAGTCAAGTACAACCCACTGTGCAAGTTTGAATTAACAATAATACCACTAAGTTGGATACCATCAATGTAAACATCATTGAAGACATAACCAAATACAAAATAAAAAACTATGAAGTCACGTACACCAATAGTACCAATAATACATAAATGTTCAACCTAGATCAAATAAGTACTATAAAGCAAACAAATATTACAACATTTTCGTGGAGAATACACTATCACAATGTAAGTGCATGTCGCAATCTAATCATCATCCAGTTCCACCGTATCCATAGGACCAACCGATTTAATAGGCGGCAAAATATTCAAACCGGCCTCCCATTCCCTGGTTTGCACTTTAGCATATGGTTCCATTATGGTGCGATTGGTGGGAAAGGCGTTTCACTGCTCATGATCAGCTACAAAAAATGACCATATAACCATTCATCAATGAACAATAATACTTAAAAATAAAATATAAGGACTTATGTAAAGAACTTACACTAACAAAATGTTTTTGGCCAACAAGGCACAACCATATGAATCATCTCTCGACTAAGGAAGATATCGAACCTTAAATGGGGAAGTACACATTGGATGTTGTCATAGACAATACAATAATGCCCATTCCATAACGATTGGCCACAATGAAACCCATATCCAAAAATATAGGCAAACCAATTCCAATTCAGGGGCACACATAATAGTTAAGAGTTTTTCGAAACTTCATGTAATAGATATGTACCTGAAAGTAAGCTTCGTAGCTAGCACTGTGCTAGTCCATCGCTTCAACCAGTTTCCTCCTCACCTTACGCCAACCATCATTCAAATCATAAACAAGAAAATGTGTTATGACTCAATAACTGTAATGACCATTTGCGGTAACATCCACTGTTTGACGCCGGGAATTGCGTCAAACTTCTAGCACTTTACTAACATAGTCTGTTGCCACTAAGTTGCCATTAAGTTGCAGGTCATGTTGCAGCTCCCTTATTGCGATCCTTTCCACCACTACTTGACATGGATTGTTGGGGCGGTTTATCATTTACCGTGGTTTTTTTTGTGGGTTTCTCATCGGACATAAATCTGGAAGGAGATAAACTTCTTGACTTCTCACTCTCCATTTGCTTCACTTCCTCCTCCATTACTTTAACTTCCTCATTTGGAATATCAACTTTGACCTTGTTGGCTGCCCAAGTTCTTTGATTCATATCCAATAAAGGACTGATAATCACCTTCTTCTTAGCTACCCGAATCCTTTGCTTTATATCTAATAGAGGATCGACAATCACATTCTTTTTTTGGCTGCCCGATCCCTTGGCCTTCTTTATCTCGTCTGGGATGTCAATGATTTCCCTCAATTTCTTCAACATGTTTGTCTTCAATCTGGCCCAAAATTAGTGTACTTTGTCTCCACAGCTCGTAATTCCATACTAATGTCCCTCATGTCTTCCACATTGCCTTTCTCCAGTGTAGTGACCTCCATTGTAGTTTCATTCGATGTAGGGACCTTCGATATAGCAAGCCTCTCACCGACTCTATGAGTGTGCACCCCGCATACAACTTTAAGGTGACACAATCATCTACCTCGTGCTTCATAAAAAGTTTAAATTGACAACCGCACTTCTTCGTAGTCGTTCCCCGTTGCCTACCATTATAGTGCCCAGTCCGTTCAACCGATCGACATCCTAGATCAGTGACTAACGCCCACATCAAATTTTTGAATAAGCGGCATAAATGCACATTTAGCAGTTGTATTCTGAGCCCAAGCGAGGGCCTCCTTCCTAGACTTCAATGGGACGATCGACTTAAATGAGGAAGTAAAGTCCATGAAGGGCTCTCCCTTCTTAGACGTACTAGGCATGGAGGTACCAGCTTGGTCAGCCATAATAACCTATAAGAAGCAATAAAAGAACCATTACAATCAATATGGATGTAACAAATCCAATTTTCAACGTAATAGAATAGATGGCGGACAAGTAGGACCGATACGTAAACATCATTGTCTGTGAAATCACACTAATATGTACAAAAAATGTGGCATGAAAAATTAATCGACATCATACAACGACATGCGGTTACATGAGGCTGATAGGAAATATATTGGTAATGACCAACAAAAATCGTCAGCCTATTTTTCTTATCAGTCCTGTGTAATCGTCAGCCAGATCCCTTTATCGATTTTATGTGACCACACACCACGAGATTGAAAACCGTGAATGATAACATATAAAATGATGAAACATGGTGGAAACATAAGAAAACTTACATCTTCTTCTTAGATATCACCTCATGGAACAAAATCTTGATCTATTATGGTGGTTTTGCCACAATACATAAGAAGAAAGGGGAAGCTATAAAAAATCATAAATGAAAAATCAAAAAATGACTCGAAGAACAACCAAACAACAAAAATGAAGCTAATCGAGTTCAAAACAAACTTACCTAGCTGGATTTCAATTGTTTCACCAGATTTCACTCGTTTTAAGGTCAGGTGTCGTGGGTAATGATTTAAAACAATCATGTGGGGGAGTGGAGTATGGGGTTAAACGACAATTTATTTAGGAATGAGGTTAAATGGTGAGGTATATGAAGCAAACGTATGGGGTGCAAAATGTAAATCGGCTCGCATTGACCGTCACTAATATCTATATGAGATAAATGGTGGGGTCATAGTAACAAATATATATATATATATATATATATAGGGTATTTGTATTGATCGGTTATGAGTAGCAGTTGGGCATATATACCCTACGGTACATTACCACCGATGGCTAGGGAACATATCAGCTCCACTTGACCGATGCTTATATAATTGTGATTAGTCACCTAATTTTCTAGGTAATTCCAGCAATTATATGGGGTATGTAAAGTGTATCAATCACAAGGACCCGAGATTCATTGCTAGCCAATGGTACATCACCACTAGAGGCTTCAGGAGAGATAGGTTTTGTTTGCCCGATAAGAATGAAAATGTGCCAAGATCATCTAATGTCCCGCTCAACACTTATCAATGTGGTTGATGCAGTAATTGTGTAGGGGTACATAAAGTATATCGACCAAACGCAGTCATCAGAAAACATAACGGTAATTCATACCAGAATGCAGCCTTATCGGTTCGGCTCGGCCATTGATCAGAAAATTGTGCGTAATCATCTAATTTCCCCATCAAATAATTCATACAGTTGAGTTGACATACATTGGAGTTCATTAATTAATCATTTCAAACATCATTAATGGTTCAAAGTCAACAAGTATGTGAATTACATACACCTTTAAACACTAATGAATACGTAAGTGTAGCTACAAAAAAGCACATGTGCTATAAAAAAGGGACATGTGCATGTTGAATTCTAATCATCATCAAGTTGCACCATATCCGTGGGACCAACTTGTTGAGTCTTTGGCAAAATATTCAGTACGACATCCCATTCTCTGTTTTACACCTCTGCATATGGTTCCCATTGTGGCGCGATTGGTGGTCAAGGCACTTCATTGCTCATGATTAACTACAAACAAATAAATAGACCATATGAGCATTCAACAATTAATATGTAAAATCACAACAAATTTGTAATGTAAATAGATAACTCACTCTAACAAAATGGTTGCCACTAACAAGGCACATCCATATGATGCGTTTGTCTGGTAAGAAAGGTGTTGCGCTTTAGTGGGGAAGTACACATTGAATGGAGACCTAGTCATACATAAAACAACAAAACCTATCTAATAGCGATTGGCCATAATGAGCCCCATATTTGAAAAGTTAAGCCAACCTTTTGCGTCACTCGGGCATACAAAGTAGTTAAGCGCATTTCAAACTTGGGTTTAGTCATCTTCAATTTGAAAGTAAGATGTGTAAGCGGCACTGTTATAGTCCATTTTTTCAACTAATTCCCTCATCACCTTCCTCCAACCATCATTCAAATCATACCCAAGATCATGTGCTATCACCCAAAAATCATAATGACCATCCCGAATAACATTCATTATCTGTCGGTGGTGCACATGATAAAGTTCAGGTATTTCACTTACATACTCATTATTCACTTCGCGGGTTGAGCAATGCCAAGGTGCGGCATATGAGATTGCAGCTCCCTTACTGTAACCTCTACCACGTTTGGAAGAAAGACTTCCACCTATGTTTCACATGTTCGACGAGGAGTTTTCAAGTGTTGGATTCTCGCTTGCTGGGGACTTTTATGCTACTTTGGCCTTTGACACAGACTCTTAACTTGCTTTATCCATTGCTTCAGCCAGTTTGCGAGATTTTTCTAATCTCACAGACTCTTAACGTGCTTTTTCCTCCGCGTACTTATGACCAGAAGGATTTCGCCTAATTGGCTTCTTATTATTGTCAATCTTGAGCTTTTTCTTGGATGGTCGACCCTTGTCTTCACTTTCTCCTTTGGAACCTCAATGGTGGTGGATGCAAAAAAACTGATTTCCCACAACTTTTGCACAATCTTTGCCCTCAAGTCTAGCCCATCATTCATGTACCTTTGCTCCACAGCCTCTTATTTCATACAATACAGAAGTTTGAACTCATGATCAATAAATAATGATTGGATTGGGGTCATGTTAAGTTTCTTTGACTGTAGGCGGATCTCATTAAGACTAATAGGACCACTGACTAAAATGTGTAATGAAATCTCGTGAGCACAAGGAAATCCGTGTGTTGCACGCAATACACACCTACATAGGGCCATATCCATGCCAACAACGTTGCTAACTTTCTTCACTTCCCTCTCAATCTCATCCGATGCCTTACTCGCAACGAAACCAATGATGTTACTGTAGATGTGTCTTGAAAGTGGTATGTCACAAGATGCATAGATCTGTTAAAGGAATCCATAATACCGTGGTATTGATGACTTAACACATTGTCTATATTTTGCCCCAAGTTTGCAAAATGACCTTGTGAGGTCCCCATCTCCCTCTTTAACTTACTGTGCACACTCTTAACCCGAGATGTAGTGGAAGTGTCAAAGACCAAGACCTTATTAGTCCAAGCGTGTACAAACTTTTCCTTTCGGATCGACCATGTATCCAACATATAGTCAACCAACCCTTTCACATTTTCTTTAGTCGACAAATGTATGATTCCTCGATCTCGAAGTATACCAAGTCATCCTAAAACTCAAACCATGCATCCAAATCCTCTTTTTTTGAGAATAGTCATCTTGTCTTGGTTACTACGTTCCTGTTGACATGTTACACGCAAAGTAAGTGGGTGGTGGTAGGGAACACATCCTCTATAGCCAAAATCAACCCAAACTCTCTATCTATCAATATAATCCCGGGGAGTTCCCATCCGTCCAATAAATCCTTCAACTGACTCAATGCCCACATGTAGTCGACACATGTCTCTTTGACCATTAAAGCATGGGCCACTACAAAAGTCAGGTTCGTAGTATTGAACCCCATAATCTCTAGCAATGAATATCTAAACTAATTAGTCTTGTAGATGCAATCCACGATCAAAACATAAGGAAAACATATGAGAATATCAATTGAGGTAGGGTGTGCAAAAAATAGGTCCCTAGGACGGCACGTTCCCTCTCAAAATGAATGTTACTCGATATAATTGTGCTCATCCAACTTTTGCATCTAGAGTTGCATTTTCGTCTTCCCCTCCCTCTCGATCCTTTTCAACATTGCTCTCGTATTGTAGATAGTCTTCATTCCAGTGGATTTATTAGGGTTTTTTTTTATGGATTTGTGAAATAATGTCTTTAGGACGAATAATGGTCTTGCTTAAGTATTCCAAAATGACTTTCTCGAGAGTAGTCAACCTCCCAGGATATGCAAGTCCTACCAAACTATTTGCAAGTCTATGGTTGTGCACCTCACGCACAATTCTAACACTTCACTCGCTATTTACCTTGTGCTTAAGGACAAACTTAAACTCATACCCGCACTTGTCGGTGGCAGTCAGCTTTTTCTTTTCTTCTTCTTCCCTATTTATGTTAATATCCTTTTTCTTCCCCTTAATCTATTTTGAACTATATAGCCCAGACTGCTCACAACCTATCATTATTCTAGCTCGCCGACCACTCCCACCACTGCCGACATCATATTTCATAATTATAACAATAAACCCATATTTCGAAGCTATATCTTGAGCCCAAGTGAGGGCCCCATCTCTAGACTTCAATGACACATTTGGTTTGAATGAGGCGACAAAGTCTGGGAAGGGCTCCCCCTCCCCGAATATACCAGCTTGATCACCTATAATAAACTACAAGAGGCAATATAAGAACCATTAAAATCAGGTTCAATGTCAAAGACCCAATATCTAATTCAAAATTATAGGTGGCAGCCAAGCAATACCAATATGTAAAGATCCCTACCGAGGTAACCTAACCGATATGTATGAGATGGTGTTGGGAACAATTAACCGACATCATATGAAGACTTGCGGTTATAAGATAATGACATGTATTTGATTGGTAGCGACCAATACTAACCTTTAGCCCGCTTTCCCTATCAAACCTATTTAACTGTCAACCAGTTTACCTTATCGATTTTGCATGACCGCACACTACGAGATTGAAGACCGTGAACAAAATTTGTAAAAAGATGAAACATGGACAAAACATAAGAAAACTTACATCTTTTTCTTCGATACCACCTCCTTCAATAGAATCATGATCTATTGTGGAGTTTTTACCGCAATACTTACGTCCAAGAGGGAAACCTTAAAAAATCAAAAATGGAACAACCAAAACTAGTCAAACAACAAAAAAAAATGAAGAAAAATTGTCAAAACAAAGATAAACGAGTTCATAACGAACTTACCTAGTCGGAATTGTGTTGTTTCATTTAATTTCACTCTCTTGAAGATCGGGTGTAGGGGTGGACTTCGTGGTTTTCCCGTGGTGCACTCTTGGTTCAAAACAAAAATTATGGGAGTCGTAGGGTATGGAGGAGTAAAACATCTTTATATATGGGGGCATCAAAGACATTTCACATGGGGTCCAAAAAAACTAAAAAACAAGGTATAAAGAGTAAAAAGTGGGGTCTGAATAGTCGCCGCCAAAGTATTTAGCACCATTTTCTATTACAAAATTGTTGAAGATTCATGTAGATAAATAGATTGTACTTCCAAAAATTAAAACTGAGTTATGTATAGATTGTGAATTTTTGCACGGATCTTAATATGTATCCAAAGAGTAATAAAGATTTTCTTACGAGTTTTGGGCTAAAAGTCTTTGGGTCAGTTTTCTAATTTAGGCTTAACATGACGGTGCTTTGAATTACTTTAAGCCCAACAGAGCTTAATCAAAGCCCAAAACATAGTAATTTATATTTCTTACACATAAATATTGTGCCTTTTTTAATATCAGCTTATAGAAACCTCAAAATAATGCAACTACGACGGTCCAATCTCGCCTAAGAGCATCTCCAATGGAATGCTATTAGATGTCAATGTGTGCCACTTAGTATTAAGTTGACAATGAGATGAAAAAAAATTCTCTAATGGAAATGCATATTTAGAATGTCATGCTGATGTGGCATAAAAAAATTGACATTGTTAATTTCAGATGTGAACTATGTCAAATTTACAGCCACATAAAATTAGGTTATTTTGTTTAGATTTTTATTTTCACATTTTGATTAACAAAATTATAAAAAGAAACATCACCTCATCAATTGAAGTTCAATCCACATTTACTAATGAAGATAAGTTTTAGAGCCAATGCCTGTTTGAGCCACATAGGATGACATACTCTTCACGTTGATAACATGGCAAGAATCCACACCCATAATCTACATTTGATGACATGCTCTAAGAGCATCTCCAATGGTAATGTCGATTTAGATCATGGATTGGTGCCACATCATGGATATGGGGAGGATGTCTATCCTATATGAAACTAGATAAACATTCACCTCTCAAAATGCTCTCCAATAGACAATGAATTTAGACTATGGATTGATGAGTTAACACTTTTTATTTTCAATTTTCATAATATTATTCAAGGCCTGAGAAAAAATAAAACTTTAAAAAATAAAAAATAAAAAAGAATCCACTTGTCTGATGTGGTTGTCTATCACAATGTCTAGAAGTAGACATTTGGTTGCATAACTAAAAATCTTCAAGTGTGAGATATTTGGTTGTTGACCTAAAATGAGTTGCGTGGAGGAATGTTCATAGTATATAGTAGGTCTATAACGAATGATAGATGATGCACGAAGGAGAACATGTCCATAAATTGAAGTTGGTAACTTATTTATCATTATTAATGGTCTAACAATTAATTGAATGCGTTTGATCAGAGATTCTGTCAAGCCATTCTGAGTATGCATATATGGAACAAACTGTTCAATGGTAGTTCCTATATACATGCAATAATCTTTAAATGCTTGAGATTTAAACTCTCCAGCATTGTCAAACCGAATGGTCTTGATTGGGTTGTCAGGGAATTGTGCTCTTAACTTATTGATTTGGGTAAAAAGTCTAGCAAATGCGACATTACAGGTCGAGAGTAAACAAACATTTGACCACCTAGTCGACGCATCTATTAAAACATTATAATATCTAAATGGTCCGCATTGAGGATGAAAAGATCCACATATGTTTCTCCGAATGCGTTCTAAGAAAACTGGGATTTCACAAAACTTTTACTTGGGGATGGTCTAACTATTGATTTACCTTGAGAACAACTAGCACAATCATAATTACCAGGTGAAAGTATTTCGTGACTCTTTAAAGGATGTACATGCAAATTATCAATTATTCTTCACATCATTAATGATCCTAAATGACCAAGTCGGTTATGCCATAAAAATGAATGTCTTTGGATGATTGATTTTTCTATTTATGATGACATTCATTTCAACGTACCTTATATGAGTGAATATAATCCAGAGGATAAAGCAGAGAATTTCTCTAACATCTTTTTCTTATTTGAAATCAATGTAATATAGTGGAATTCTCTATTATTTTCATTCAAAGTTTCAATATGATATCTATTTTGTCGAATATCTTCAAAGCTAAGTAAATTCCTTTTGAATTTTTTTGAGTATAAATGTCACGACCCAAATTCTTAATCCTAGTTTAATTTTTTTAATTAGAATCATTAACCTACGAAGTGGGACGTGCATCTAGATACGTGCACTGATCAAGGCATGCGACCGAGGTATATGTTAGATTTGTTGTGATGTATGCCTAGTGTATTGTATATGTGTAGACTACTAAGTCACTTCTAGTTTATATAGATGTCGAGACGTAAGCGGGGGCACGTTTTGAGATGCGTTCCGAAGTGGACTGGGATCAGAGTGATATAGTAAGTTTAATTTAAGTTAATGTGACTTAAATAGCTAATTTGATGCGGCTATAGCTTGATTTAGGTGGATGTGTGATAAAACTCGTAAAGATAGAATAGGAAATATAGAAATTCAAAGATAAGTGGGAGTAGCACCAATTGATACAAAGATTAGGGAAGGGCGGTTGCGATGGTTTGGTCACCTGCAAAGACGACCTACAAATGTCCCAACTAGAAAACTTGACTTAATAGAAACTGTAGAAATTCGATGAGGTAGGGGCAGACCAAAGTTAACTTGGGATGCATTAATTAGAAGGGATTTGAATGGTTTGTAAAGCTCACCATCAATTGCACTTAATCGAGCACAACGGAAAAATTTGATCCATGTAGCCGACCCCAGTTAATTTGGGACCGAGGCTATGTTGTTGTTGTTGTATAGCTTGATTTACATTAATGAAGCCTAAATTAGAAAAATAAAAACATTAGTCATTGATGTTCCTCGAGATACAAGTGAACACATCACAAGACCAATTGTGTTACATTATGTGTTATCAAAGAATAGTTAGTGGAAAGTTAATGGATTGTGGAGTCACAACTAAGGCCATTAGATTGATATAGAAATAGGTGATATACATAAGATCAAGGGCTTAAAATCTACCTTAACTTAATATATAAAAGATTGAATGAGATAAACATGCAAACATTTCATTTGATCTAAATGAGAGAGAAGATTTGGTGAAAGATTTCATTAAAACGAAGTTAGTTTACTTCGATGGACAACGAGACTTTGAGAAGGTAGAGAAGTGGGTTTTATTTGAGAAACTGCATAGAGTTGTGAGGATTGAGGATAGACTTTAGGCTGGGATTTCATCGTATACACTACAGAGAGACGTTGATGTTTGGTGGCATGTGACAATAACTTATGATGGAGATTTTGAGTTATGGGATGCATTCATGAAGAAGCTTTATCCGCAATACTTACCATATGCAATGATTAAGAGGTTGAAGAAGGAGTTCATGAACCTGCGATATGGAACTGATGAGTTTGTAATGAGCTATAGACACAAATGAGACTTTTCGAGGCAGTTTGCTGAAGGTCTAGTGATAGATGATTCTAAGGATGTATATCATTTC
This sequence comes from Stephania yunnanensis, assembly GCA_039657365.1. Classification (NCBI taxonomy): domain Eukaryota; kingdom Viridiplantae; phylum Streptophyta; class Magnoliopsida; order Ranunculales; family Menispermaceae; genus Stephania; species Stephania yunnanensis. The sequence continues at coordinate 176,054 of JBBNAF010000043.1, forward strand.
AGAGATGAACTAAGGCCATATATAGGGTTTTGTGTGATCAATTCAGGTGTCAAGAACTTGGGTGAGATATAAGAGCGTGCACTTTCTCATGAGACTTATTATTTGAGCAGAGTTTTAGATGGGACACCGTTGGGACCAGTGTTATCATTTAATCAGGTCGTGGAGTTTGAGAGGATGAGACAAAGGGGAAAGGGACAGATGAGATGACAGAGAGGTGCTCAATGATCGGGGGCAGCTACATCGGCTATACCTTTCGTATCATACCTTACTCCACTACATAGTATAGTAGGTAGACCCCTTTGCCACCTCAAGTTATACCAACTATGCTAACTCCCAGTACTTTACTAACACTTCCAGCACCACAAAATGCTACATCAGCAGTAACATGATGCTTGAGGCCAAGGAAAATGTAAAGGTAGAGGTTGAGATGGTTCTCGATAGGGGCAGAGACAGACACAAGATCAGGATCAGGCACAGGGTCAGCGCAGGCTATTGCTTATTATAAATGTGGGCAGGTTGGTCACATGTTGAGAGATTGTCCATAGTTGACAGCAGTATTTCCACAACAGAGTCGAGAGGGAATACAAATGATGGCATAACTAGATGCCAATGCCACACAAGGACTTATCGAGGGTAAAGTTTCTATTTGCAGTAGAGATTTATGTCTTGTTTGATTCAAGTTCTACAATATTTTTTATTTCTGGTCATATGATAGACATCCTAAGATTAACACCGGTTAGAGTTACTGTATATTTGATTTTTAGTATCGCAACCAGGGATAAGATTTATCTTAATTGTCCAGTTAGAGTGCTAGAGTCTTTAGATTTTGACGCGTTGTTAAGGATGGATTGGTTAGCAGCGTATCATGCTCATATAGACTATTTCAACAAGACAGTGATATTTAAGATCCCAAAGCGTCTAATGTTCACTTACAGTGGTAGTACGCAGAGAGCTGAGGGCATGAGAGGTCGACTTGCTATTATCGGAGAGATGGAAACTCTGGCATCATTAATAGCAGAAAGTCAGAGACCAGGACTTGAAGAGATTTCAAATATGCGCGAGTTTTCAGACGTGTTTCCGGAGGACTTACCAGGTTTATCACCGTCGAGAGAAATATATTTCACTATTGAGTTGGTACAAGGCATCATGCCTATTTCTATATCGATGTACCACATGGCTTCGAGAGCGTTGGAGGAGTTTATGAGTCGACTCCAAGATTTGGAACAAAAATGATTCATCGCACATTCTATGTCGCCATGGGGACCACCTTTCCTATTTGTGAAGAAGAAGGATGACACTTTGAGATTGTGTATTGATTATAGACAGCTGAATAAGCGTTTTCACGGATTGACGATCTATTTGATCAGCTGAGATGAGCACATTTTTTCTCCAAGATAGACCTAAAATCAGGATATCATGTAAAGACCCACTCTAATTAATTCTAATTAATTTAATAATTACATATTAGGACACGTAGCTCAGACCCGCATGGACACCGCCGTCAAGTTTAGGGTACGTCAATCTAGGTATAAATAGTTATCTTTATGTGATGCATGTTAAATTCTTTTATATTATTATTTAATAATACGTGTAACACTAGTTAAGATTCTCATTGGTGGCAATGTGTGCGTGTAGCAACGAGTGTGTAGGACATCGCAGGGTGCGCGTAAGGCGGGTGTATGGGGTAGTCAAGGGTTTGTAGGTTACATCACCCGTCACATCACATCACCTATGAAATCACCCATACCCACCCTCACTTTTTCTTACATCTCCAAACAAAACCCACCAATACTCCTTCGTCTCCAACTACCTTCTTCTTCCTCACACCCCCTCTCATTTTTATGCCTTACTAAGTTCACATCACATCACCTATCAAACCTCTCACACAAAGTTCTTCCCTTTTGGCGGCTCCCATCGGCGACTTCTAAAATCAAAGTGAGCGGTGATTTTTGTTGTCAAATCTTAGAAATAATTTGGGAGCTTAAATGGTGGTGGTGTTGATCTTGTTGTTGTTGTTGTTGTTGTTGTTGTTTATAAAAGTAAAAAAAAAAACAAAAAAAATGATTGAACGTCTCTCTAAAGACGAAATTGGAGGGGGAATGGGGTAGCCTAGTGGGATGGGCCTGACTGCCCGTTCACCTGGCTACCCCCAAACGGGCTAAGGTCTGGCCGAGCCGGCCCGAACCTAGACGGTCTAGTTAGGTCGAACCATGCCAACTGAGGCAAGCCTAGTTCTGACCTAACCCATTAAATAGTTTAAAATTAAATAAAAATGGTTTAAATAAAATAAATTACATAAAATAGATGAAAATTATGTAAAATTCCAAAAAAATAAAAAATCGGAAAAATTAGAACAATAAGAAAAAACTAGGAAAATAAGTTTAAAAGCTTTTTTGGGCGTTTGGCACCCCCGATTTAACTCGAAAAGTGTGTCAAAACTAAACCTTTTGGAATAAAATTTCAAATTTTCGGCCATATATTATAAACTCACTTAATGTGAATCTAAAATAATTAAAGTGGTACAAGTGGACCCGTTTCATCGTAGGATTTGTGATTTGTCACCAAAATAATGATAAATCCCAGTGAGTAAGTCCCAGAGAAAGTTAATATTCATGTAATTCAATAAAACGGCTACAATTCATGCATTTTAAATAAGGAAAAGAAAATAAGATAATCGAATGAAGATAAGTCGCAGAGAAGTCGAAACTAGATACGAGTGCAGTGTGACAGAAACCCTGTTTGATATGCAGGAATGGACCTAGCTAAACCGATAGGAACCCATGATGATCATTTCGCCAAACATTTTACGGTCGAACGAGAGGAACTCATGAACGGTTGAACCCCGTCTAAACTTCTCTCGAGAGGAACCCATGACGAAGACTTAAGTTTTCATCAAATATCTCTCAACCTAGCGAGTCTCGTGGGACATAGTCACCGCGTAACCCCGACGTGGGCAACTACTCAAACAATACAGGGTAGCTAGCCTCGGGGTGTGAGTCAGTGCCATGTCTGACCTCGTCAATAAACACACATACACACTTGGGAGCGGATGAGCAATAAGTGGGTGGCAATGAATAACACGATAGAACAACTTAAATTTAAGTTTAATCAAGTGCTATAAATGAATTCTAACTAATTTTCTCTTAGGTATACTTACCTCAAGCAATCATAAATCGTCCTCAAAGGGGGTCTTAGGCGATTACCTCTAAGTTAGAAGAGCCCCGTCGACTTTTTGCATAGGTGTTTGTATATATTATTTATTGCTTTTTTGAGATTTTGGGAGGCTTTATGTACCCGATAAATGTATATGACCATATTTTGTATTTTTGTCGGTTTTTGATATATACGGTATCTCATGTCATGTTTCAACACTATAGGGTTGTTTATAAAATAGAAACTTTTCATTTAGTTGCATGCTTTAAAACTTTCGCTTATATACTCCACTTACATTAATTTAATAAGTCATGAATAACTTAACTTAGTTAAATTATTGTAAATAGTCATAAATACATGGTAAATACTAAGTTAATGAGAATAAAATATAAACGAAGGTTTAGGTCGCGGGTCGTCAAGGACAAGTGTGTAGTGACGAGGCATGCTTAGTGATGTGTCTAGTGACGTGGCGGTACCCGATTTGCTTCGAGGTTTGAGGATCATTACAGTTGGTATCAGAGCCAAGGTTGAGGTGAACTTATAGGAAATATTAATCAAACTGAATAAGACTTAACAAAACAAACTTAGACGTGGAAACTCGAAGATCCTAACTTAAGACCTTAGGTGGTAAGCGAACGTGAGATGGGTAGTACCAGGGCTTATACATTATATATTTTGATTGTCATAGTATATAGACATATACGAGGCTAATACAGACACATATTCGCTATTGCATATACGATATGGACGAACAACTGACTCCACCTATAGAGGATGAGAGATAGACAAGTGGTACAACACCCGTTGCGACTGATCAAAGTGTACTCGATCGTATCGTGGCTCATAACCGCCAGTTTGAGCATATGACGGCCTTGCTCCATCCCCAGATAACAACTATCACGACGCTTTCTGCCCCCACTACACCGAGCGTCAATGAGATGACAGTCGCTCCCATCGTCTAGGGTACGCTAGTGACTACAATTTTGGTAGATACTACTACGTTGACTAAAACTTTAGAGACCCGCACACCAACGTCTGCGACCATAGCGACACCGACATATACCCCACAGGAGATCACATTCGAGACCTTCTTGTCAGCTTGACAAAAGAGTTTGTGAGATTTTAGTTGGGATATTTTACTAGAGGCGAAGACCCGGAGGCAGTCGCGAGATGGGTTCTCGCACACGAGAAGCTCCGTAAGCTTCTTAGGATTCTTGATAGTATTAGGCCCAATATATCTTGTTATATGCTGAGAGGAGAGGCTGGAGTTTAGTGGACCGCCCATACTGAGACTTATAGAGAGCCGACTACCTGGGCTAGTTTTAGATAGATCGTCTATGACCAGTCCATACCGAGGGAGATACAGTTGCGACTAAGATATGAGTTTTTGTGTTTTAGGCTGGGTAGCTGCACAGTTGTTCAGTTTATGGAGAGGTAGCGCTACCTGTTACAATTCGCTGGGGATTTGGCTTATACGGACCGCGATTAGGTTCACTATTTTGGAGTATGGCTTAGAGATGGGATAGCGAGTGTAGTAGTATCAAGCGGAGCTTGTCCACTATAGGAGATCTATGAGTGAGCCTTTGCCAATGAGACATATATTCTTTACCGCACCACAATGTGCGCGCCGAATGAGTTAGTAAAATAAAGTTCTTAACCGACTATTTTGTAGAATAGTGGCAAATAGTCGATCCTACTGAGATTGGTAGTCTTTCTAAGATTAAAAACAATAAAAAGGGAAATCGAGGGTTTTAAAATAAATCAATTTAATTAACTAAACTAAAATAAACTAAATAAATAAAATAATGAAAACAACTTTCAAAACAATTAATGGGTTCCTAGGTCTAGAGTTCCACAAATCAAAATCAAGACTTAATGGCATATCATGGTCTTCAATCTTTCCCAAAAATTATTAATTTGAATTCTCCTAGATTAGCTATGGAAAATGGACAAACGCAAGAAATTCTTAATTCCCCTAATCTCGATAGCTAGGACATCCGCCACTAACTACTTCCCTAATTAATGCATAAACTTAGACATCCGCTAATCGAGTTTAACATACTAACCGCAATAATAAGGATCCGTAGGAATACTAATCCTAAATAATCAAATTGTACCGCTTCCAATTTAACTTAGATTTAATTGTTGCACACTCAAGATTCGAAAGTATTTTATGGCAAAAGGGTGAGTGTTCGTCACTTTATTGGTCCAAAAGTATAATTACGGATATAATCGGCCCAAATAACTATAAATTGTCCACCTAAAACCATGCACTAGCCATATACATACCCTAGATCTAAACCATATTCATTAAAATCAACAACAATGAAATATGAGAAATTAAATCAAACTAAATAATATAAATCATAGATCTCACAAGTTATTCCATAAATCAAGAATCCTGACTTGTTTCCCCTCCGATCTAGGCAAAGATTTGATTAGCTGGACATGGACAATGCCTCTGGCTTCCCAAAATAATAAAACTCGATAATCAAATATAAAATTTGTTAATCTTTAATAAAACCTAAGTTCCTAATATATAAAACTACTAAAAATTGGTCACAGGAGGTGAGAGAAACTAATTTTGGAGTCAGTGGAGTGACACGTGTGTCGAGGAGCATCTGAGAGCTGCTAAGCATTTTCTGCACACTTGGGACATGTGTCGCTGCTTGATTGGCTTGGTTGCTATCGCCTACCGACGTGGCACATTCTCATTGGCTGAAACTGTTCATGCAACGTGCTTGAACGTGGAGGGCCCAACACGCGGCGGATGTTAACCACTCGGTTGAGGATTGCATGAATTCATTAAAGATTTGGGAGCTGATGCAACATGCAATTCGATGAGAGTACTTTTCGCTCTGTAAGTTTACCTACAATAACAGTTATTAGGCCAGTATTGGGATGCCACTCTTTGAGGCGTTGTACAGTATACTGTGTAGATCACATGCTTGTTAGGCAGAGCCTGAGGATACAACGCATAGAGATTATTTTGGACCATACGCAGAATGTGAGATTGATTCATCAACGATTGCAGGCTGCCCAACACTGACATAATAAATATGTAGACAAGTATTGTGATAGGCTTAGCTACAAGGTTGATGATTGGTTTATTTGAAGTTTTTCCCATTGTCATCAAAGATTTAAGATCAAAGGGAAACTTGCACCAAGATTCATAATTTTTTCTACATTTCGATGTTACGGTTGGCTAGGACCGAGACCAATGGTAAATATGACTAGGATCAAGGTTCGACCAGATGTGACGTACGAGGAACAATCCATTGAGATAATGAACTGCGGGGTACAAACTCTAAGGAGGAAGGAAATACCACTAGTACTCATTCGGTGACATCATCATAAGAACGAAGGACTTTCTTAGAAGTGAGAGTTTACCATACGAGAGCAATACCTCTAGTTGTTTTAAGGTTAGATTTTTGCTTGAGTTTAGATTTCGGGACGAAATTCCTTTTAGTTGGGAAGATTGTCACGACATGCTCTAATTGATCTTAATTAATTTATTAATTAAAGATTAGGACATATAGCTCGGACCCACGTTGACACGTCGATAAGTCTATGACAAATCAGCCAAAGTATAAATAGTTATTTTTATGTGATGCGTGCTAAATTTTTTGTATTATTATTAAATAACTCGCTTCACACTAGTTAAGATTTTCATTGGTTGGAATGTCGTATGATGGTCCCTCCTTTAATCTAGGGCACCGCCCGGCCTAATTTCGTCATTAAGCCCCAATTCTATCCATGTAGAACTTAACAATATATTAGTCAGGCTTTTTACACTATTTACTTAGTTATTCACGCCAAAAATAATGATTTTACAATTCATTTTATTTCAGAGTTAATTAATAAGTTGGTATTATTTTAAACTTATCAGCAGAAGACTTAATAAAAACACTTACTATGGAAACCAAGAAACAACAATCAAATGTATATAACCAATATAACGTGATAAATAGTGTAATTACATGTGTTTGGACGGGAAACTATCGCTTAACCCAATATATATAACCTAAAAAGTATATAAAAGACATATACAAGTCTTACAACGAAATCTCAACCCACAATATCAGAAGTAATAGTACTTTGAAGGCTCAGAGGTAGTCACCAATCTTCTCCTTGCCCGGTTTGCTACTCGATGGATCTGTACCCACCGTTATAAAAAGGAAGATAAGTACAGTAATGTAGAAAGTAATACTGAGAGACATTTATCTACATTTCCAAACACAACAAGATAATAACTTACAATACATACATTCATTACACAACAGTAATTAAGCATAAACTTGTCACTAAACATCACAAGTAAATAATGTGACATCAACACAAATATTTATCAAAAAACCAAACCTAATAAGCTATGTATCCAACACATTATCCCAGATATACCCTATTGATCACATAGAACAAGACTAGACACTTATTTAGTTGTACATATAGGCATTCGCCTTAATGGGTGTGAAACATGGAATATCGACCTCATGTAATAGGTATGCACATATAGTTCTTTGGTATTACCCTTATTGGTCGCCGCTTATACATAGGCATTCTCCTTATTGGGTGTGAAACATGGCATATCGACCTCATGTAATAGGTTCGCATATATAGTACTACGGTATTACCCTTATTGGTTGTCGCTTAATCATTTCGCACATTGTCCTGGATATTACCCTTTAGGTAATATCTTCTATAGCAGTGCACGTAGGTACTATCCTTATTAGTTGCAAAACACGGCTTATCAACCTCGTGTAATAGGTCAGCACCCATAGCACTTCGTATTACCCTAATTGGTCACCGCTTGTTCATTTCATCAACCTCATATAGTAGGTATGTGATACTAACCAGTTAGTATACCGACATCCCCGAGTCTCACACCCCGTGTGCCGTATACACCCCAAACCATATCATAAACATAAACACACATATTCTAATTCAAGAACAATCACATAATAAGATAAAGCACACCAATCATAGCACTAAAAATCTAAACAAACATAAATAATATATACAACTATAAACAAACAGCAACATCAAAGCATGAAATGAAGAAAAATATCTCAATCAATTTACTTATAATCCATGCAAAGTCCTTAGGCTAATCCGACATCCCAACACTATGTATGTGGAGGCCCAAAATCCCATGGCAACCCTGGGCACCGCCATGTCACATCGCACATCACCAAGCCTTACCACGTCATGGCATGCTTATATATGACGCTTTGTGACTTAACTAGTTGTTTACACATTTCCAACTAACACTAGCTTAACAATTTATTCTTTATACAATTACTAATGATTTTGTTTATTTAGTTAGTTAATCTATCAGGTCTCATTATCATTTTACCGCAGAAGACTTTAAAATATATGAGTATTTTATGCATATTATCAAAACTTCTAAGTAATGGAAAACCCAAAAATAAAGTGCCCTATATATAAGGCAACAAGATAAACAAAAGTAGGTATATGCATGTACAATGTCTCTCATAGTCTCTTGATACCCATAACAAAGCAAAATATATCAAAATATAAACATACACGAGTATATCCAAGGCCGTCAGCAGAAAGAGATAATGGCCTAAGATTCTCCTTTGTCATTACTCGTAGAAGGATTTGCACTCGATCACCTAACAAATGCAGTGACGAGTCCAGTGAGTAAAATCCCAAGAGAAGTTCACACAATATTTAGCAAGAAATTAAATAAAACTACAAGACATGTAAGTATGCTATCTGGCAATAGAAAGGCATACTCTCATGAATGTAGAGCAACATAAAACCCAAAGCAGCTGGTAGATAATCAGAAAACATAATAATAGTTGTATAAATAAGTAGAAATGTAAACATAGATAGCCCCGGTGAACCACTCAATCGATAAATCAATCACTCATATACCACGTCCTTTGAAGCCCGGTAAACCACTCAACTGGTAAATTATTCTGTTACACAACAATAACATAACATAACCCCGTTGAACCAACTCAATAGGTCTCCATAACAAAACCTCGGTGAACCAACTCAACCGGTCTTCAAATAATCCCCCGATTATTCAACATGACTAAACAACAATAAATCATGATAATGTAGTATAGTTTGTAGTTGAATAAAATAACAAAACAAAATAAACGACACTTGTAAAATACATAAAATAAGTAAAAACAGTCGGCAACTAGAAAAACAAATATTAAAAGCGAACTGAATTCTATGAAGAATTCTCATGGGTTTTACTCACCTCAATGCGTGTTCAGACTTCTCCCAAATACAACCCCATTACACTTCTGATTATCGTACCATAGCCCCCCGAGTCCCCTAGGATCCATTTCCAGTGTTTTAGAGTGACTTAAGGTGTTTATCTCTGAGTAAGCTTTTTAACGACGTATGATCTGCCTCATTTGGAGTTCGTATGAGAAAGTTATATTTAATTTATAGAGGTTGGGTCAAGAAATTTGCTAAGAACTAATCATGTATACATCAAGAACTCATGAAACTTCAATTTCTTGCAAAACTAGTTTGAAACATTATTGATCAACAAGATCAGTTTATAACTCTTATTTACGCAAGAAAAATAGTGGCTTAATCTGTAAAATTCATTTTTGCACAAACCCCAAAAACTTGAGTTTTCATGTAAACATTTTAATGAATTTAAGTATATAAAGAGTGGGTTCTTTGTACCTAAATGGTGAACTCTTGGACTTAATCCTCCTATCTTGATTCCTCTAGAAGATAACCTCCATTCCTTCATATTCTTGCTAAATTTTCCAGCACTCAATTACAAGAACAAAATTTTGTTATTGTTGCATGAAGAGATTCCCGCTAACTTAGCTATATATAGGTTATGTTAAAATCAATTGTGTTCACATATCTTGAGGTTAATTTGATGGTCCTTGTTAACTCCTAATCCGCTAACTTCTATCTTGTTAACACCAGTTCCTAACTCTAATCTCCTAGGATTCCATTATAGTGTGAATATCAAGGCAAATCTATGACATCAATTTATCCATCCGACTACAGGAATTTATAATTAATTGATTCAATTAATTTAACTTAAACACTTTTATACATATGTAAGCTATTTAGGTCTCTAATAGGTGTACTAATACTTCCTTTAGTACCCAATTACTTGGCAGCCAGTGCCCCGCGTTTTGGCACCCATCCCGAGGCGCGTCAATCTTTGATGTACCTGACTATTATGAATTAGCCTAAAGTTTGATTATCCATTTTATGCAATATTCGCCTTTTTTCTAGTCATTCTAGTTAAGTTAGAATTATAAGACTTAGTGTATGCATACTAAGCTTACTTGATACTCGCGCGACACGCTTTACAAGGCATTTTCCCATCATGCAGTCTCGCACGATATGACAATATAAATGCACACATGCGTTGAGTTATGAAATACATAATAATTAAAATCACAATCATGCAATCAATAGACAAAAATAATGATTTATTGCCAGTTAGGTGTGTCCTAGACTCTTCAAGGCGTCTACGTGGGTCTAAACTGGCATCGTTACAATATATCTCACCACCAACCTCTCGAGGCTCTTCCCTAGTTTACTGCGGTTACTTAAGGTGTTTTAGGACTTATACAAACTATTAAAACATGCATGCATTTTTAATAAAACTTAAGTATACACCAAACATTTTGATTGATTATAACTTCGTCAATTTAACTCAAAATCCCAAAACTCATTATATAGAACTCAATGGTTTTTTGCAAGGAATCCAAATATGTAATCCAGTTTTGAAAAAAATCTCATCTAACCTCTAAAACCACATAAAAACCAGAACTGATTTAATATATATAATTTTCTCAAAACATTGTTAACTAGTTGTGTAGACTTGCTTGCCTAATTATGTAAGTCCCTTAGCTCGGTCATCCCTTCCAAATCATCATAAATTTACCATCAACCTTGTCGATCTTCTTCTCCAACTTACTTCTTCTCTAAGTAAATGAATGAGAATGAAATGGTTTGCCTGAGTTGATCTATTCAATCTTATATATATAAGATTGATTAATAGCAATTGATCTTAATGTACACACGTATCTCGAGACTAATCTAATGACCTACATCATGATTTACATCCACTAACTCTCCATCGCAAACACCAATTTCATATTTAATTGGTATCTTGATATGTCCAAACGTGTCTCGAGGAACATCCAAAGGTTGTTATTTTAATTTGATCACTTAGGTTACGTTTAATGTAAATGAACTGTAGCCACATCTCATTCAATTAATTAAGCTATATTAACTTAAATTAAGCTTATCACAACACTCCTCAGATCCCAGACCGACACACATCTCGAGGTGCGTCTCCGCTAACGTCTCGACAACTACATACAAGTAGGAATGACTTAGTAGTCTACACATATATATCAAACTAAGCACCTATCACTCAAAAATATTATACTACTAAGTCCTTACACTGAGTATCCAGATCGTGTACCCACTCTTGGGCCACGTCACGGGTTAGTAACCATAATTAGGGACTAATTTACTATTAGTGAATTATGGGCCATTATAGTGCTCGTGTAGTGATGAGGGTGTAGGACGTGCGCGTAATGCCGGTGTACGGGGTAATCAGGGGTTTAGTGGTCACATCACCCGTCACACACATCTCCAAACAAAACTTACCAAGCTCTCTTCACACCTCCACAGTTTTGTTATCTTTCTTGCGAAGTCCTTCCCATTTGGCTACTCCCACCGGCGACTTCCTGAACCAATGTGAGTGGTGATTTTTGGAGATAATTAGGGAGCTTAAATGGTGGTGGTGTTGATCTTGTTGTTGTTGTTGTTGTTGTTGTTGTTGTTGTTGTTGTTGTTGTTGTTGTTGTTGTTGTTGTTGTTGTTGTTGTTTATAGTTTTAAAAAGAAAAGAAAAAAAAGATTAAACGTCTCTGGAGAAATGAAATTAGAAAGGGAATGGGGTAGCCAGGTGGGTCGGACATGGCTACCACCAGACAGGCCAAGTTTGGGTCGAGCCAGCCTAAACCCAATCGAGCCTGTCCAGACGGTCCAGTTGGGCTGAACTAGGCCCAACCGAATCGGGCCCGATTCAGGCCTAACCCATTAAATAATTTAAAACTTAATTCGAAATTTTATAAAAATGGCTTAGATAAAATAAATTACATGAAATAGATAAAAATAGATGGAATTATAAAAATCCCAAAAATAAAAAAAAACTAGAAAAGCTAGAAAAATAAGTTTCGGGGCTTTTTTCGGGCGTTTGGCACCCCAGTATAACCTGAAAAGCGTGTCAAAACTAAAATTTTTGGAATAAGATTTTAGATTTTAGGTCTTACTTTATAAACTCACATAATGTGACTCTAAAATAATTAAAGTGGTATAATTGGACATTAGGGACTTAGGAGACTATAGTCGAGTGTCATGTGCTTGAGGCATGAGTGGGACATTTCAAGGGTGATTTGCAATTGCTTTAGTTAAGTAAACCCACGAGAAAATTAGTTAGAATTCATTTATAGCACTTGATTAAATTTAAATTTCAGTTATTCTATCGTGTTATTCGTTTCGTGTTATTCGTTGCCACTCACTTATTTCTCATTCATTCCCACGTATGTATGCGTGTTTGTCGATGGGATCGGACATGGCACAGACTCGCACCTCGGGCTAGCTACCTCGCGTTGTTCAATTAGTTGCCCAGGTTGGGGCTACGTGGTGACTATTTCTCGTAAGACCCGCTAGGTTGTAAGATGTTTGATGAAGACTTAAGTCTCCATTATGGGTTCCTCTCGAGAGATGTGTGGACGAGGTTCTATCGTTCATGGGCTCCTCTCATTCGACCATGAGATGTTTGATAAGATGATCGTCATGGGTTCCTCTTGGTTTAGCTAAGTCAATTACCATATGTCAAACCGGGTTTCTGTTATGTTGCATTCATGTCCAATTTCGACTTTTCTGCGACTTATCTTCATGTGATTAACTTATTTTCTATTCCTTATTTAAATTGCATGAATTTTAGTTGTTTCATGAAATTTTGTAAATATTAACTAACTTTCTCTGGAATTTAATCACAGGGATTGTCATTGTTTAGTTGATAAATCGCAGATCCTATGATGAGCCGAGGCAAATGGATCTTAGGTGACTACTTCTGAGCTAGGAGAGCCCCATCATCTTTTTGCATAGGTATTTGTATATATTATTTACTGCTTTAATGAGATTTTGGGAGGACTTGTGTACCTGATACATACGTATGACCATCTATTGTATATTTATCATTTTTTGATAAACATGATATCTCATGCCGGGTTTTCACACCATTTTAAAATGTAAACTTTACATTTTTACAATAGTTGCATGCTTTAAAAACTATTGCTTAGATACTCAACTCATATTAATTTAATAATTCACGAACAACTTAACTTAGTTAATTTATTGTAAATATTCATAAATACATGATAAATACTAAGTTAATGAGAATAAAATACAAGTGAAGGTTTAGGTCGCGTGTCGTCAAGGACAAGTGTGCGGTGACACGACATGCTTAGTGACGTGTTTGACGACGCGGCGGTACCCGGTTTGCTTCGGAGTTTAAGGCCATCATATATCATCGGCTGAGGATCAGAGATGAGGATAAGACCAAGACAACATTTATCACAAGATATGGACATTATCAGTTCACAGTCATGTAGTTCAAATTAACCAACGCCCCCACCATGTTTATGGATTTGATGCATAGGGTGATGAGACCATTTCTTGATCGCAAGAGGATCGCAAGAGGATCGGAAGATATGGACATTTATCACAACATTTATAGTAGTTTTTATTGATGGTATATTGATATATTGGAGGACTCAAGAGGATCGCAAGCAACACCTCTGGGAAATGTTGTAGACTTTAAGAGAGCACAAATTATATGCCAAGTTTAGCAAGTGTGAATCTTGGCTGTTAGAGGTCGAGTTTTTAGGTCATGTTGTTAAAGCAGTAGGTATTGTAGTGGATCAGGCAAAGATTCAAGCTATCATGGATTGGTCGGCATGACTTCATTTACTGAAACCAGGAGTTTTATGGGGTTAGCAGGGTATTACCACAAGTTTGTTAAGGATTTCTCAAATATTGTTTCATCGATTAGCAGATTGACCCAGAAAGACGTCGTAATTGATTAGTATGAGGAGTGCGAGCATGCATTTTCTTAGGTAAAAAGGTTGTTGACCACAACAATAGTATTAATATTGACAGAGGCTATATAGTGATTCTTGGTATACGTAATGCTTCTATTACAACTTTAGGTTATGTATTGATATGTTACAGATGTACAGTGGCTAATGCCTCTAGACGACTAAAGATACATGAGAAGAATTATCCCACGTATGATTTAGAGTTGGTATCGGTGGTGTTTGCTCTGAAAATATGGAGACATCATCTGTACGGAGAGAGATTCACACTGTATACTAATCACGAGAGTCTGAAGTGTTGGGGCATGTGCTCTAAGTCAATCTATAAACATTGTTAATCTAATAATTTTAGTTAAGAAAATTGAGGTTTTCATTTATTGTTTTATTATAACTGATTGCATATTTTCCTTATAGTAAGATCCTTGGTATTTGTTGAAATGTCCAAAATGTCCCTAGTCGCTCATTATATTGAGAACTATAATAAATTAAGTCTAGTATGAATTTTGATTGATGGTCATGTGATGATTATGCGTATAGACATACAAATCGAGATCATAAGTACTTGTTAAGGAATAAGGTACTGGACCGACCTGGTGTGAGAACACCACATGATTAAAGTCATAGGCGTTACTCATGACATGTATATCATTTAGTCATTCAACTTGATATTACCATAAACTTCAACATAAGGAGCATGGTAATTCTACACACTCAAACGTTGTCGTTAATCAGCGATTTTAAAGATTGTGATTAGCTACCATGTGAATAATATGTGAAGCTGTGCAATCAAGATAGAATTTCTCACAATCGTATAGAGATATATTAGTGGATCCCTCGACATAATAGACGGATAATGGATAAAGTCCATGTGAATTGATATGATCAATGTCACTTGGATTTTTTAGTTTACTTAAAGATCATGTGACGGCCTCAAATCCTGAGGCCGCCACATAGAGCATCGTTGCCCGGTAATCCTGTCAATTTCCACGTCCCTACTCCTCGATATGCACGTTAACTCATTTTGTTCAATTAGTTTAGTTATACAGTTGAATCAATTTTTGCATTTAAAATAGCGGAAGTCTTAAATTTCAAGTAAGTAAAACAAATAAGTTCATCATCATTTAAAGCATCATTTATAAGAGCAAGTCCTACTGTAGAAAACTCGAGAAAGTATTATGTATATAGGCGACAATACTAATAAGCAGTAATATATACAAGTATAGTGCCTATCGAGTCTCCTAATACCCCAAAAGTAAAGCAAAATATCAAAATAACACATACTAGTGGGCCCTCAACCGCAGGCAATCAGATGAAGTCGCCAAGAATCCCCTTACCTGTACAGTACTGGGATCGCACTCGACCATCACAAAAAATGAGATGGAGAGTACTAGTAAGATTCCAATACATTGAGCATTTATAAGAAAGTAAATAGATACCAATAATCATGTTAAATAATCATGCGGGAACTACGAAGGCAACCGTGTTATGATCATCATATGAATAGATAACACGAGAGAAACGAAGTGTGTCCTCATGGTGCGTTTCGGATATGTGTACCCTTTGCAACTCAGGTTGCAATTCACCGAGTGCCTGATCACACGTGCTACAGCCTGGTGTGCCATAAGTACACTACGAACATCAGGTAGGAGTAACTCGACCACCAACCCAAATGTATCGCGGAATAGAGTAGAATATCAAGAAATAGGAAATCAACAATGGAAAAGTAAACCCTCAGTGACTTTCAAAATGGATTCTTACGTACCTCAAAACACACTCTGAAGACTTGCTCACGTCTCGAGATACGCGTCCGACTCCCGACTATAGTCTCCCAAATCCCTGGTGTCCAATTAAACCATTTAAACTAGTTTAGAGTCCAATTAAGTGAATTTATAATGTGTGGCCAAAAATATGAAAATCTTGTTCCAAAAAGTTTGGTTTTGGCACAGTTTTCGAGTTATACCGGGTGCCAAACGCCCGAAAAACTCTCAAATATTATTTTTTTATCCTTTCTCATTTTTATATTTTTCCTGATTTTTTCGGATTTTTCCATAATTTTCTATCATTTTTTTCTTATTTTTTGTAATTTATTTAATTTAAAATTATTTTCAAAAATTATTTTATTTATATGAAGGGGTGGGTCGTCAAATTTAATCGGGTCGGGCTCGGTCGACCCAACCAAGTCAAGCCCGGGCCAGGCTCGGCCGATCTAAGGGACCGCACCTTCCCTCCCTGAGATTTTCTTCTTCGTCCACAAAGAAGCCACTATTTCTTTTTTGTTTTTTTGTTTTTTCTTTCTTCAACAAATGAAACAACAACTAAAACAACAATACTACAACAACCTCAACAACCACCTAACTACCATAAATATCAAATTTTCTACAACATTTAAGAATAATCAACTATCACGATTAAAATCTCATTTAAGCTTTATTTTAATGGAAAATTGAAAGAAAATTAAGATGCTCACCTTGATTACTTGCTTGCATGATCAAATCACTTCCAAATACTCCAAAGATCTCACAAAAGCTACCACTCTCAATCAACCAACTACTCCAAGAATTTGTTTATTCTTCACTTAAATACCCACTTTTTTTGTTTTTTTATGTTGAATAGAGGTGGAGAGATAGAAACGTGGAAGAAGAGTGGTAAATGAGTGGTAAGCTTCATTTTGGGGGGAGGGGATTACAGATTGCATGTTCCCTTTTGCTCCTCATTAGACACGAAATTTTAGTCTTATTCAATTGCCTTCGGTCACCTGGTGTCCCGCAGCTCGACACGCGTAAAAAGGTGCACCATAATCACTAATTTCAATTAATTGGCCTAGATTGTGGATTTATAATTTGTATTTTTTGACATTTAATTAACCTAATCATCCAATTTTTTTTTTGACCTAGTGTACCCACATTTTGCTTGCTCAGCACTCGTATTGACACATTTTTCGACGCGAACGCCCGTTACACTATCTTGCTCGATTCATTGATATAAATACTCACATGCGATGCTAAATAAAATAATTTAATATATGGAATCCCAAATAGGCAAGCATCAAGCAAACAATCACTATTTACCTAGTCAGTCGCGCCTTGACCTATCTGCGACATCCACGCAGATCTGAGCTCGCGTCAGAATATGAAAATAATCAATGATAACGGCGTAATTAAAATTGGGCCGTTACAACTCCTTCCAATTAGAAAAGAAATTTCATCCCGAAATTTTAAATAACTTGAAGTGTCGTACCATAAAATAGCTAAGGGTAACACTTTCGCATAGTAAACTAGAGCTCCCAAGTGAGTCCTTGAGTACCATGATGCTGCCAACGAACTAACACCTTAGGGATCTCCCTATTCCTAAGAGTCTAAATCGTGAGATCCACAATCGTTCCTCATATGTCGCATCAAGCTGAGCCTCGATCTGTCTTAAGTCAACCATTAGTCTCAGTCCCGACCTAGCCAGCCTCAACATCAAGATATGAAATGTAGAATGAGCCGCAACTAACTCCGCTAGTAAGTCCAATCTGTAAGCCACACTGCCAACTCGTGCTGCGACTCAGAACGGTCCTATATATCTCGGTGCCAGTTTCCTTTAATCTCAAATATATGTTGGCCCTACAAAGAAGAAACCTTCAGATAAACCATCTCGCCCTCTTCATAGCTCAAACCCTTGTGATACTTATCTGCATATTTATTTTGTCTGTCATGTGTCCCCAAAGTCTATATCGAATCTGCTTAATATTCTCTGAATGATCAACAACTAAGTGAAAATATATCTCAGACTCTGATGATCGGTGTATAGTAAAAATCGCTCTCCATAGAGATAATGCCTCCAAGCCTTCAGTACAAAAATGACTGCTACAAGCTCCAAGTCATGTATTGGATTGTTTCCTTCATGACATCTCAACCGTCAGGACAAGTAAGCAAATGGCTTGCCCTCCTATACTAAAACACATCTAAGTCCAATGCCTGATGCATCCATATACACCGACAAGCTTTTGCCAGGCTTTGACAATGTCAACACTAGTGCAGAAGTCAATCTCCTCTTCATCTCCCAGAAAGCCTACTCACACTCTTCTGACCAATCAAATCGAACATCTTTCTTGGTCAATCTAGTCATCAATGGTTTAATCGAGGAAAATTCCTTTACGAGTCGGCGGTAGTACCCAGCTAGTCCCAAGAAACTCTGAATGTCAGAAACAGACTCAGACGTCCTCCACTCAATAATTGCCTAAATCTTCTCATAATCCACAAAGATACCCCGATCGCTAATGACATGTCCCAGAAAATCTCATTGCACTCAGCCAGAAATCACACTTGCTGAATTTTACGTATAGTTTATGCTCTCTTAGTGTCATCAAAACCACTCTGAGATGACTCGCGTGCTCCTCACAATTCCTACCGTAAATCAAGATGTCAACAATGAAGACTATGACGTACCTATCCAACTATAGTCTCAAGACCCTGTGCATCAAGTCGATGAAGATTACCGAGGCATTAGTCAACCCAAAAGGTAATACTGTAAACTCAAACAACCCATATCTTGTACTGAAGCGATTTTCTTGATGTCCTCTTCTCCAATCCTCAACTGGTGATAGCCTGAACGCAGATCATTCTTTGAGAATAACTTGGCGCATGCCAATTGATCGAAAAGACCATCGATCATGGGGAATGGGTAACGGTTAATAATTGTCATATAATTCAACTTCCTGTAGTTTATGCACATCCTCATTGAACCACTATTCTTCTTCACAAATAACATTGGAGCTCCTCAAGGCGACATGCTAGGGTGAATGAAACCCTTATCCAGTAAGTCATCCAACTGCCTCCGGACCTCCTCGTGCTCTTATGGTGACATCCAATAAGGTCTACTAGCGATCGACTGCGTCCCTAATATCATTTCAATGATGAACTTAATCGCTCGCGGCAGTGGAAGTCCTAGTAAATCATCTGTAAATACATCGACAAAGTCTCGGACTACTGGAACATCCTCAATCCTGACTTCAGTACCAACC
Organism: Stephania yunnanensis; assembly: GCA_039657365.1. Taxonomy (NCBI): domain Eukaryota; kingdom Viridiplantae; phylum Streptophyta; class Magnoliopsida; order Ranunculales; family Menispermaceae; genus Stephania; species Stephania yunnanensis. The sequence continues at coordinate 195,352 of JBBNAF010000043.1, forward strand.
TTCAGCTCAACTATTACCACAAATGCCTCCATCTCCTGAGTCGTAGCTAGTCGACCTCTAGTAATGGGTAGTACGGTCGCGACTCCGGTAAATGTGAACTCTGGAATCTCTAGAACTCGAAACATGGCAGTTTTCTGGAAGCAATCCAGATGTGCTTGATATGCATCCAACCTGTCCATCCCTAAAAGTGCGTAAACTTGAGGTACTCTAGGACTCGTAAGTCTATAGACAACTGATGCCCTTCTACCTCTATCGTGCAATCTCAACATATTCGGTTAGGGTATATCTTATCCCCAGCGGCCGTACTGAGGACAAGGTGTGTGTCTAGTGTCTGTGATGCTAACCTAACTCTCTTACTATGCGTCCAACAATAAATGACAATGTACTACCATAATCATCATAACATGCATCGATCTACACATAATAGATAATGTACCCTCGACGAGCTATTTAGTCGCATCTCGGTCCGGCTGCGCGACTGCATGTGCTCTCTCCCTAGCATGACCTTGTTATGCTACGAGTAATATAGGTGGTGCCCTACAGTCAGCCTTCAGGTGCCATTTTAACCATAATGATGGCATCAACGTTTCTCTTGTATGTCTCCCTGACCTTGGTCTCTCTGACCCCTGTGATCAACCCTATAGTCCCTATCTCGTCGATCATCTTGGCGCCCTATCAGAATAATCTCTCTGTCTCTTTGGTCTATGATCTGACCAAGAACCCCGAATCGCCAGTACCGAAGTGCTTGTTTTACGCCTGCCCTCTCTATCCAAGACCAGTGTCTCATAAGATAATGCTCGATCATACACCTCCTGAAGAGTAGTAGCCCTTGTTGAGACTATCGCGTCAACAATCTGCTCATCAACCCCATGGTCAAAATAGAAAATCTGAAGCATCTTTATGCCCACAACATCTGTAGAGAACAACAATAGGTATCGGTACTGCTCCATGTACTACATCAATGAGTGGTTACCTTGTCGTAGGGCCAGATGGAGAGTACAGTCAGTAAGGTTCCAAGCGACATACACCGAGCATTTATAAGAAAGTAAATAGATGCCAATAATCATGTTAAATAATCATGTGGAAACTAAACAAGCAATTGTGCTACGATCATCACATGAATAGATAACATGAGAGAAACAAAATGTGTACTCGTTCAGGTAAGACTAGACTGCACTTCGAACCCCGGGATCCTTTCGGTGGGTGCCCCCACTTCCTTTCACCTAGTTCCCCACGATGCGTTTCCGAAACGTGCATCCTTAATGCAACTCGGGTCGCAATTCACCGAGTGCCTGATCACACGTGCTACAACCTAGTGTGAAGTATACTACGAACATCAGGTGGGAGTAACTCAAACACCAACCCAAATGTATCATGGAATAGAGTACAATAACAAGGAATAGGAAATCAACAATGAAAAAGTAAACCCTCAGTGACTTTCAAATGGATTCTTACATACCTCAAAACGTACTTCGATGTCTCGCTCATGTCTCGAGATACGCTCCCGACTTTCGACTATAGTCTCCCAAGTTCTTGGTATCCAATTAAACCATTTTGACTAGTTTAGAGTCCAAATAAGTGAATTTATAATGTGTGGCCAAAAATATTAAAATTTTATTTCAAAAAGTTCGGTTTTAGCACATTTTTTGAGTTATACGGGGTGCCAAACGCCCGAAGAACTCTCAAATACTATTTTTTCTATCATTTTTCATTTTTGTATTTTTCATGATTTTTCCATGATTTTCTACCTATTTTTCTTATTTTTTGTAATTTATTTAATTTAAAATTATTTTTAAATTAATTTTTAATGATTATTTTATTTATATAAAGGGGTGGGTCTTTGGACAGGGTTTGACCCAGTCAAACCAGGTCGATCTGACCCGGTCCAATAGGGTTTACCAAACCCGATCCAATCAGGTCGACCGGACTCGGTACAACCCAACCGGGTCGGGCTTAGTTAGTCCCAGATCGGTTCGGCTCAGTCTAGGGGACTACATCCACGCACAAGCGTGGGTGCGTCCCTCTCCTCCCTAGAGTTTCTTCTTTTTCCACAGAGAAGCCATTATTTCTCTTCTTCTTTTTTCTTTTTTTCTTCAACAACTCAAACAACAACTAAAACAACAATACTACAACAACCTCAACAACCACCTAACTACCATAAATATCAAGTTTTCTCCAACTTTTAAGAATAATCAACTATAACCATTAAAACCTCATTTAAGCTTCATTTTAATGAAAAATTGAAAGAAAATTAAGATGCTCATCTTGATCACTTGCTTGCTTGATCAAATCACTTCCAAATACTCTCTAAGGGTCTCATAATGACTCTTACTCTCAATCAACCAACTCCTCCAAGAATTTGTTTATTCTTCACCTAAATACCCACATTTTTTGTTTTTATATGTTGGAGAGAGGTGGCGAGGGAGAAACATGGAAGAAGAGTGGTAATGAGTGGTAAGCCTCATTTTAGGGGTTAAGTGTATAGGTGGAATGTTCCCATTTGCTCCTCATTAGACACCAAAATTTTAGTCTTGTTCAATTACCTTCGGTCACCTGGTGTCCCGCACCTCGGCATGCACAACGAAGCGCGTCATAATGGCCAATTTCGATCAATTGGCCTAGATTGTGGGTTTACATTTTGTATTTTGTCACATTTAATTAATTTAATCATCCAATTTATTTTCTCGACCTAGTGTACCCACATTTCGCTTGCTTAACACCCGTATTGACAAGTTTTTTAGGCAAATGCCAGTTACACTATCTCACTCAGTTCAACGATATAAATACACACATGTGATGCTAGGTAAAATAATTTAATATACGACATCATAAATAGGCAAACATCAAGCAAACGATTAGTATTTACCTAGTCAGTCGCGCCTTGACCTATCTGCGGCATCTACGCGGATCTGAACTAGCGTCTGAATATGAAAAATAATCAATAATAATGACGTGATTAAAATTGGGTCGTTACAGATCGAGACTAGTACGATTGAACACTAAGAGTGACTTTCCATGCCTTATGTTTAATCAAAGGATATCGCACGACGAAATGATATGATATATGTTATTTATTAGGTTGTATCGATTTTGATATTCATGCTACTTGAGTAGTCATAATGCCTTGCTAAAGACCACTTATGACTTGTATACCAAAATGGTTTTCGCTCACTGCCAACATTGCATGAACCTATTTGGTCGCACACAAAGAATGACTTTGCACAATTTCAATTGGTCCAGAGTAATGAATTATACGTGATAAAACTCATGACATAAAAGCCCTTACGACTTGTTATATGATAACTTATTAATAGGGGCGTATGTTTAATTTGCTTAAAACTCATAAATACAATAGTTGTATTACCAATAAGATTTTAAATAAGGGCTTATCTACACATAAATATAGGGTGAAGCCCAAAAATGAAATCGGATTTTTGTTTTTGCTATTTTCGAGTTCTCTGGATTTTGGGAAAGAAAGAAAAACATTTTCTATCTCTCTTGGGGCTAGCACTCTAAATTATGGTCACCATTTGTGTGTGGATTTCTGATAGAGGATGAACGCTTGAACATCTTGGAGATCGAGCAATCAGAGAAGGAAATCACTGATTAAGGTAAGGTTTACTTTTGTAAATCTAGTTTTATGGAGCTTATTTACGATCTTGTTGGTTCAAAAATTGTTTTGAGTCTTACTGTTGTGTATGAACCACAAAACCCAACATGAAGTATCTTTACATAGATAAAGAACTGAACATGAGACAACACATATGGTTGGAGTTTTTGAAGGACTACAACTTTCTTGTAGAGTATCGCTCAGGAAAAAGTTAACGTAGTTGTAGATGCGCTAAGTTGGATACCGATTGGAGATGCTGAGGTTGTTAGATATCATGTGACGCATAAGTATGGATTACTCATAGTAGCGACGATGATGAGTTAGCCAATTTTTTAAAGACTCGAATAATATAATCCTAGTCAGTTTGTCATGTAAGACCATGACCTAACGGCCAATCCTACGTATTATTCTAAGTCATAACTTGGGCGTCGACACCAAGATAATTATTAAATTGATTATTTCTATATGTGTTTGATTTCATGTAATATATTATACTTATCTAAAATAACCTATAAATGGTACTAGCGCTAACATTTGACGAGTGAGTTTAGTATATTAAGATGCTTGCGTGTGATTATTTAGATGAGTTGATGTGCTAACGGGGGACTTGGGTGGGCTTACAACTTAGGCTTTTATTTGAGAAATTAGGCCTCAAACATTTTGTGAAATCAAAATACTCACCTAAGTCATTGAATTAAAATGAAATGTTTATCCTATATATTAATCTAAGTTAAATGATATACCAAGCTAATTATTATATGATCAAGCCTAGGTTAGTTTATAAGACCTTGACTAAATTAACTAATTTAGTTCATAGCATCAATTGTCTCAAGTTACAAATGTTATTCTCTAGAGTCTTAATAAAAATCCCATGAAATATGAACCATGAGATTAAGTCTACGGAGGAATCCTAGGGTGGCATGTTTTAATTAAAACTCACCTTAGATCCACATAGAGATGAATAACAAGTGGGATGCTAAGTAAATCCTAAGATGAGTGGTTAGATATCTAAAAGTCTATAAATTAAGGACTTGGTGGAGAGGCCACTAACATCATCTCTACATGCATTTTCTTAAGAGAATAAATAGAGGAGATTAAGAGTGCTGGGATTTTAGAAGATTATGAGGCTAAATGAGTGGAATTAAAGCTAAGATTGAATAAATTTCAGCCCTAAAAGAGTTCATGACCTAGGTACTTTCTTTTCTCTCTTTTTCTTGCTCTATATAATGGAAATTGGGGGTTTTGGAGACCTAATTCCAATTCTGTATTTTTAGAACTTCGATTCTCTTTATAATGCAAGGATTTTGAGTCTTAAATGAGGTTTGCAAAATTTCATTTATAGGATAAAGTCTTTGTTCTCAAACAAGCCATGTTTCTTTTTCAAATTTGGAGTTTTAGTGTTCAAATTGATAATGGATTGTTCTCTAAAGTTGTAGAATATTTAGATCATTCATCTTCACTTCAAAAACAAGTATCTTGATTAAGTCTCAATTATGGACAATAACTTCTTGGAATCGGATTCATGGTTTCTAATATTTGGTGTTTATATTGTTCATAAACAATGCATGTTTGATGAAATGCCACAATGAAGAGTTGCATTGCCTTAGGTGTTAGGGATTCACTGATTCTTATTTTTTGGATTGTTTAATTAATTTGAAAAGATTATTAGGACCATAATAGAGTTGAAAAATGGATGGAATTATTTTCATGAGTTTGTGTCTTTAATTGAGTTGAATGGATGAATTGATGCCTTGAATTAAGCCAAAGTTATATCTGAATATCTGGATAGCATAAGTCCTTCATTTCTTTTTAGAATATGGTGATTTTTTTATGTGTTATTCTTGGATATTTGGAAAAGATTTTCAGTAAAAATCACATTTTTTGAATGTGTGGTTTGAGAGTCATATTTCCCAACACTGATGGTCCGAAACTCTCTTTAGTTGAGTTATTTTGGAAGTTTCAGCATAACTCTCTCAATTTTAATCAGATTTGAGCGTAATTTACCATTTTGGAAAGCTAACACATAGAAAAACAACTTGAGTTTAGTATTCATGAAAAAAATTAGTTCTCTTCTATGTCGCTAATGGACTAAAAACTAGTGCTAATCTGTCGAGATATTCCTAGTGCAAGTGTTTGGGTGTCGGGACCTCTTCCAGGGACCTCCACTAGTCCAAAAATAACAAGAATATTTAGAATAGCTTGAAATATTATAAATTAGGTTCTCCAAGAGTCTCAAGTGATATTGAGGTGTTTTGAATGGTTTTCCAAATGAGTTTTGAAATAGGCAAAACTTAGTTACTTTATGAGCTAATTTTTGGCTTAAGGTGTTTCGGGCATCAAATAATGTCGAAATTGATCCAAAGTTTTTAGAACATGTTATTAGATTATAGTAAATGTGTCCACAAAGTTTCATGATTTTTCAGTGTGCCTAACTCAGTTTTCAAGTCATGCTTGGAATAAGACACCGATAATTACAAATAAGGACTTAAAGTTTTAATTAGAGTCTCAAATTTAGTTTTTGATCATATTGATGAGATTTTATCACTCTAAAATCTTTGTTTAAAGTTAATAGACTTCAATGAACCAACACCTAGATTTTTAGAAATTTCTATGAGTGTTTTGGCCGCTTTTTAAGTTGCATAAAATCCAGTTTTTGTAAATTATTTTACGGTCCTTAGAGGACTATTTTGCAAACCAATGCGTTAAACCAACTTGAAATGATTTCCAATAGAATTTAATGATTCAATAACACTTAAAAACAATAGGAAAAATGTCTAAAACTTTGTAACACCACGTTTGGGCATTTGGTCAAGTTAAGTGTCAAAAGGGTACTTAAAACGATTAAAATAGGTCTTTCTGTGTTATTCCTTCGCATCAAGCCTTTGTATATGGTAAGAATAAGTGACTAGGGACCCTGGGGATTTATCATAAACTTTTTTATGAAACATTGAAGTTGAGATTTTGTCTAAGTTAAATAAATAAGACATTGAGGTAAATAGTGGATTATTTTACAATGAACTAAGATAATCAAACTTAAATAAGCTCTAACACATACCGAATTAACTCTAATAGGTACCAGAGGCCTAGAACATCAATATCATGTATCGAGAGTGTAGTACCGGCATGTGGGAGCCACGTTTATCTTGGGAATTATTGCATTTTTAGGTAAGTACATCAATAAGATTATCAACATGATTTCTTTTCAACTTCTTATTGTTAATCTCTTGAAAAGGATGACATACTTTTATTCCATTCTTGTTTTTATTGGCCTAGGGTCTAAGTAATCCATGAGTTGCGTTTTCCTAAGGGGTTAAGCATCCGAAGTCACCGTGGCTTTTCATTGAGGACTATGCAAGGGATAAAGCATCCGGTGTCACTGTGGCTCACATTCATAGTTTAAAAAAGGCTGTTGAAATTGGCTCGAGGAGTCCACATTGCCTAAAAAGTCGTGTCGAGGTAGTTGGAAGTAGCCTTAGGCTCGTTGTGTTGACTTAAAGCTGTGTTTTGGTCTGATGACCCACAGTTTGGATATGATTATCTATCGCCTGTCTATTTTGCTTCCTTGCACTCGACTTTCACGGCTTTACTTAATTAGTCTATTTATCATGCACTTTACTATTTATTTATAGCTTTCTTTAGATACCGCATGATTTAGAGACTATTGTCATTTTTATTTAGAAATAACTTTGAGTTTTCCTCATAGTTGACTCTACCTTTTTTTTATCCTAGGTATTTTAATTGTATCTATTATATTATACTTGATGTTTTTATACACATTCGGGTATGGGTTTTGAGAGATACACTTGAGAGACAATATACAATGCTTATTTACATTGTCATCACCTGAGATACATATGAGATCTATACTATGCAGGATTTCCACATCTAGGACTTGTCCCGAACTTAGTTTATTTTTTAGTTGCTTCAAGTTACTTTTCACTACGTAATTAATATTAAGACTTGTTAAACTAATTAGCACACTCAATAAGCAACCAATGGATGAATAATTTGTGTAAGAGTTTGACTAAGCGTGCGTTGACTCAACAGGGGTTGATCAAGGGTCCACACAAGCTTAGGCCAGGGAGGCCCAGTTTGTGGGGACTAGGGACATCACAATTTGTTCCTATAGAAACTTGGGGGTTATGATATGTGCACAGATGAAGCTACAAACAATGTCTACATATAGAGTTTCAAAGGGTTAGAGCCCCGACATCTTATACTTGAGATTCAACGAGTTAGCGTAGAGTACCGATTGTATTGATTGGATAGAGATGACGGATAAATGTATGAGATTTAAAGGCAGATTATGGATACCATCAATGGCAGAGCTAAGGGATGAGATTCTTCAAGACTCACACTGTTCTCGTTAACTATTCAGTTAGCCTAGAGTACTTATTATACCGATTGGACAAGGATGTACCCTAACATGAGGAGACATTTCTAGTGGTCTAGGATGAAGGCAGACGTATCAGAGTTTATTGTGAACTGTTGGATTTACCAACAGGTGAAGGCTGAGTGTCTTAGACCAAGAGAGTTACTATAGCCACTTCCCATTCCACGATGGAAGTGCGAAGACATTGCCATGGATTTTATCAGAGGATTGTCGACAATTGCCAAACGACATGACTCTATCTGGCTAATTATGGATATATTGACGAAATCCATCCATTTCTTACCAATCGTAGGTCATTACATATTTGACAAGTTGAGTGCATTGTTCGATATAGAGATTATCAGGCTGCATTGGGTGCCATTGACAATTACGTCAGATAGAGATGCTATGTATACGTTCCAGATATAGCGAAATATGCAGGAGCAGTATGGTACGCGCCTATAGTTCAGAACAAATTTTCACCCTCAGATTGATGAGCATACTACTAGGGTGATTCAGGTTCTTAAGGATATGCTCGGGTCTTGTGTACTTAAGTTTGGCGGATCTTAGGAAGAATACATACTATTGTGTGAGTTTGCATAGAACAATAGTTACAAGGTTAACATTAAGATGGCATCATTTGAGACTTTATATGGTAGACCGTGTCACTTGCCATCATATTGGGCTGAGCCAAAAGACCGGGAGTTAGTACTGTTGAGTTTTGGGGTTCATACGCAGAGGGAATTACAAAAATTAATTTTGACAAAAACCCCAACAAGATCTGAATCTAATTCCATTAAAAATGTTTAAACTATGAAAACTTAATCATAACTCGGTCGCAATATACCTTTCTGAAGGTTGATCGATCTCTAAGGCGCTGCTAACTACGAACGCCCTCTACCAGCAGTCCACACACGAATGGCAGCCGAGATTCGAAATGCTAGCTTCGAGAGAATACCAAACCTTTTTGTTTCTCTCCAAAATGACCCAGAGCATACCAGAAAACCCTAATTTGTTTCTGAAACGAAAATAGAGTTTCGACCCATAATCTTTCATACCTGTGTTCTAACTTAAAGCGTCTATTTATACAACCATTCTATATGGACGGTTAAGTAAATTACACATATACCCCTACTTAAAGAAGTATAAGTGTAATACACCACAAGGACGTTTCTATCATGAATTTTATCACATTAAATTAATTTTTTCTGAACCATCTTAAAATCTCGCAAAACCATTCTTAGTGTGCGACCCAATAGGCTCATACAACGTTGGAAGTGTACCAAAACATATTTTGGTATACAAGTCATAAGCGGCCTCTACCAAGACATTATGACTACCTAAGTTGTACGAATATCAAATCAATACAATCTAATCAATAGTGTATATAACATCCTTTTGTCGCATGATATCCTTTTGATCAAACATAAGGCATGGAATTGTCATCCAACATATTCAATCGTATTAGTCTCGATCTCTAGGTAGACTGAAAACATCCAAGTGACATTGATCAATATCAATTCACTTAGACTAGGCCTTTTAACATTCTAACACATCGAGGGACCCACTGGATATCTATCTTTATATAAGAAGGACAAATTCCATCTCGATTACACAACTTCATCACATAACTCACATAGTAACCAATCACAACCTTTATAATCGTCCGGTTAAAGACAACGTTTGATTGTGTCAAATCACTATGTTCCTAATGTTGAAGTCTCTGGTAATCTCAAGTCAGAGGACTAAAAAATATACTAATCATGAGAAACAACTATGACTTAATCCATGTGATATTCTCATAGCTGGTCGGTCCAGTATTTTGTTCCCTAAAAAGTACTCATGATCTTGATTCGTATCTATATATGTATAATCATCATATGATCATCAATCAAGACTCATACTAGTCTTAATTCATTATAGATCCCCGTATAATGATAAACTAGAGACATTTAGGATATTTCTATAAATACCCATGGATCTTATATAATGTAAACATGCAAATTAATTATAATAAACAGCAAATGAAATCCTCTATTTTATTAACTAAATGTATTCATAAAGACAGTTAATGAATTGACCTATGGCACATGCCCAACATCTCCCACTTGCACTAAGGTCAATCATACATGCATCTAATGCCTAATGATCTAACATGACCATCATGTTTTGCTTGTGGAAGAGCTTTTATCAATGGATCTGTAACGTTTTCTTCAGTAGGTACTCAGCAAAAATCTTCACGTCTCCCCTCTCAATAATTTCTTTGATGAGATGAAAACACCCGAGTATATATTTGGATATGTGGTGTGATCTAGGTTCCTTGGCCTGTGCTATTGCCCTGTTATTGTCACAATACTAACAAACTAGGTTAGCAATACTTGGAATCACACATAGTTTAGAAATGAACTTTTTGATCCAAACTGCCTCCTTTGCTGCATCGGACGCTGCAATATACTCAGTTTTTATTGTAGAATCTGCCATAGTTTCTTGCTTTGAACTTTTCCAGCTTACTGCACCCTCATTCAAAGTAAACACATATCCAGACTACGATCTAAAATCATTTATATTAGTTTGAAAACTTGCATCTATGTAACAATTCACAACTAGATCGTTTTCAAAACCTCTATAGACCAAGAACATTTCTTTAGTCCTTCTTAAGTATTTAAGAATGTTCTTTACTGCTATCCAGTTACTCTCATCAGGATCTGACTGATATCTGCTTGTAGTGCTCAACGCATATGATACATAAGGTCAAGTGCATAACATGGTGTACATGATAGATCCAATAGCTGATGCATATGGAATCTTATTCATACGGTCTCGCTCATCATTTATCTTAGGACATTGAATCTTGCTGAGACTTATGCCATGAGACATTTTCAATAATCCTCTTTCAGAGTCTTGCAAATTGAACCTATTCAGCACCTTGTCTAAGTAAGCACTCTGACTTAGACTGATTAGCCTCTTAGGTCTATCCTGATATATCCTTATCCCTAGGATATAGGCTCATCTCCTAAGTCTTTAATTGAGAGACACTTCCCTAACCAAGACTTGACATTCTGCAATGTTGGGATGTCATTTCCAATGAGTAATATATCATCAACATACAGTACCAAAAAAACAACTACACTCCCACTGACCTTCTTGTATACACAAGGCTCATTTCATTCTTAATAAAACTAAAATCCTTGATTGCTTCATCGAAATGAAGATTCGAACTCCGAGAAACTTGATTTAATCCATAAATGGATCTTTGAAGCTTTCATACCTTCCTAGAATTCTCAAGATGTACAAAACCTTCAGGTTATGTCATATACACGTCCTCAAGTAGCTTTCCATTAAGAAATATTGTTTTTACATTCATTTTCCATATCTCATAGTCATAATATGCAACAATGACAATTAAAATTCTTTGGGTTTAAGCATGGCTACTAGCGAAAACGTTTCATCGTAATCAACACCTTGAGTCTGCCTGAAACCTTTTGCTATAAGTCTTGCTTTAAAAGTATGCACTTTGCCATCCATGTCAGTTTTCTTCTTGAAAATCCATTTACATCTAATGGTCTTACCACTTTCAGGTAAATCAACCAAGTTCCAAACTTGATTATCATACATGGATAATATCTCAGAGTTCATGGCATTTAGCCTTTTATCTGAGTCTGGTCCAGACATAGCCTCCTAAAAAGTGGTAGGCTCATTTTGATCCATAAGCTACACATCACGACTATCAGTAATGAGAAATCCAAATCTATCTAGCTTAGGTATTACCCTACCAGATTTACGTGGGCCTTGTGTCACTTATGGAGGTTCAACTGGTTCAGAACGTTGTTGAACTTCTAGTAGCGGTTCAGTGTTTATCCGTGATTCCTGAACTTCTTCAAGATTTATTTCTTTCCCACTAGTGTCTTTTGAAATAAACTATTTTTTCATAAAGGCACCATACCGAACAACAAACATTTTGTTGTCAGTGGGATTATAAAAGTAATATCCTTTTGTTTCCTTAGGATACCCCACAAATAAACACTTGTCAGATTTAGGTGCTAGTTTTTCTGAGACATCTCGCTTTACGTAAGCCTCACAACCTAAAATCTTCAGGAAAGATAAACTAGGTCTCTTCTCGTACCATATCTCATATGGTGTTTTATCAACAGCGTTAGAAGGAACTCGATTTAGAATGAAAGCTTTAGTTTGTAATGCATAACCCCAAAAGGATAATGGAAGATCTGCATGACTCATCATAGATCGAACCATATCTAATAAGGTTCGATTTCTTTTTTCCGAAACTCCATTCCATTGTGGAGTTGCTGGTGGAGTCAATTAGGAGACAATCCCACAATTTCTAAGATGATCATCAAATTCTTGGCTCAAATATTCACCACCTCGATCTGACCGAATAAATCACTTGCCCTTTCATTGTGTCCAGTAAAGGGACTTTTAGTCATCTTGCCCAGTAAACAAGATACGCACGTTTCATATAATTTTAAATCAAATGAATCTAGAAGTCCTTCTTTATGGAGCTTCGTTATGCATTTCTCATTTATGTGCCCGAGACGACAATGCCAAAGATAGGTTTGATTCATATCATTTGATTTGAATCTCTTTCTATTTATATTAAAGACTAGAGTATCAGTGGACCTTTTCATGCTTAGAATATAAAGGCCATCACACAAATCAGCAATTGCATAAAATATGTCTTTACGAGAAATGGAACATCTATTATTCGCAATAATAAAATCAAAACCATCTATATCCAAACACGAAACAAAAATGATGTTTCTGCTCAAGGCGGACACAAAATAACAATTATTTAAAGTTAAAATAAGCCCACTAGGTAAGACTAAGTCATATGATCTAACAGTCAGGGCAACAACTCTTGCTCCATTCCCTACGCAGAGGATGACCTCTCATTTCTTCAACTTTTTACTTATGGTGAGTCCCTGCACATTTATACAAATGTGAGATCCACATCTGGTATCTAATACCCAGGAATCACTAGTAGATAAATTAATTTCAATAACATGAATACCTGTAGTGGTAGTCGCTCTTTTTCTTCTTTAGATCTTCCAGATAGAGTTTGCAATTTCTGAACCAATGTCCAGGTGCATGACAGAAATGACAATTTTCTTCCTTTTCTTTTGGGTGTTTTGAAGTAGGAACAGGCTGGGGCTTGACTTGTTCCACAGGCTTTGCGACAGGTGCAGCGGCAGCCTTGACAACTTTAGCCTTGCCTTTGCCTTTCTTCTACATTCCTTTTCCATTTTGGACCATCAACACATTACTATAGGGTTTCTTAATATTTAGTTCAGCGGTTTTGAGCATCAAATGCAACTCTAAAATTGATTTATCCATATTATTCTTATTGTAGTTCATCACAAATTCTGAGTAACTATTCGGTAATGAATTTAAGATCAAATCCATAGCCAACTCTTGGCTTATGGGAAATTCGAGTCTATCAAGATGGTCAACATAGCCATTCATCTTCAGAACATGAGGACTAACTGACGCACCCTCAGTTATCTTGCAAGAATGTAGGTTCTTAAGTATCTCGAGCCTTTCTTGCCTAGCTTGCTGTTGGAACATTTCCTTTAATGTTACAACCATGTCGTATGCTTCCATTAGTTTTATGTCATTCTGAAGTTCATGAACCATAGTTGCCAGCATAAGACATGCAACAATAGTAGAATTGTTGGCATGCTTATTATGCGCATCCTTCAAAGCTTTCGTAACATTGGCTGGTGGGCCCTCAGGGATTAGAGCATCCAGGACATATAACTTGCGTTCATGCTTGAGAACGATTCTTAAGTTTCTGAACCAGTCAAGAAAGTTAGTCCCAGATAGCTTATCCTTCTCAAGGATGGATCGCAGTGATAGGGGATTATTGTTACTTGAAGAGGCCATTGATTTACAATAAAGATTATGCAAAGTTTATTTTAGTATAGAGAAATAGACTACCACTAAATTAATAACCCTCTTAAAACATATTATTTATTTAGGGGACTAAAATCCATATTTCATCTAATTCTATGACAGCTATGGCATGAAACACATAACTAAATTATTTAGGTAGGTAACAGTTACCAATTACATCTTATGTAATTTTTAGATACTTTTATGAGATACGGGACATCTTATGTCTTATCATGTTTTTATCTCATCATGTGCCTAAAGCTTAAAACTATTTTGATAGCTTTATTAAGTCGGACCATTTTAAACATTTAGGTAACTCTTACCCAACTTGTCTCACCAAGATAACACAATACACCCAGCTATGGCTGAAATTATATTAGTCTGATCGAGGCCTTGACAAGTGTTTAAAATGGATGGCACGAGACTTAAAATTTAATATAGGGATTTTATTCAGTTTTAGTGATTTTATGTAAACAATGAAATATCGCATATTTTATTGATTTATTCAATCACAAAAAATTTGAAAATTTTTATACTGTTCACTAATAAAAGAATTCCTTGTGCTAGGATTAGTTTGGCGACGGTCCCGCTGGCTGGTCAGCGGATGGGGGAATAGGGGGCAGCGCCCCCTTTTTTTTAGGAGATGAATCTCAATTCCAAAAATTAGAATTCGCTAAAGAAAATTATGTTTTTCGCTGATTTTTTTATTTTAAATTAACCCCTTAATTTATCCGAAATTAAGTCAATTAAAACATTTTAATTAACTCGAACCCACATCTAACTAATCATCTTATCCTAATCCAATTAGGACTTAAGATATTTGAATCCTAGCATATCATCAATAATAAAATTCTTGATATTTATCTCCCATCCAATAGGGATAACGAAACCGATTTTGCTAATATCTCCTAATCTAATTTGTTATCTATCTCTTATCAAATAGAAATTTCATAACAGAATAGATATAACGAGATAAATAAATAATTTTAAAAAATAATTATTTGCAATTTCGGTCCTCATCCAAATAATCACAAACATGTAATTGAATCATGAACTACTATCCAAATTGAACCTAATCATATTAGTTTCGAATTAATATTAAGACTTATACAATTTAAGAAACTTAAAACAATGTAACCTAAATATGCATACTGAATTACAAAGATTTCATCCATGCATCAATACACGAAAAAACCAGAGTATACCTAATGGTGTCATGGATCACAAAACACGAAATTCAATTCATTAAAAATTATTCAAATTAACCTAACATGGTTACTAGCATGTACGAAACTGATTTCAATTAACGCAAGAATATAAGTATTGTATACAGAAAACATGATAATAAATCTCACATAAAACTTATGTATATCACATATACATAAACTATTAACATGCTTTCAATCATATATCATGTATATATCATAAGAAAACATGCAATGAATTTAATGGAATCAAACTCGAAGGTTTTGATACCACTATTGAGTTTTTGGGTTCATACGTAGCGGAAATTACAAAAAACAATTTTGACAAAAATCCCAAACAAGATCCGAATCTAATTCCATTAAAAACGTTTAAACCATGAAAACTTAATCATACCTCGGTCGCAATATACCTTTCTGAAGGTTGATCGATCTCTAAGGCACTGGCAATGACGAACGCCCTCTACCAACAGTCCACACTTGAACGGCGGCCGAGATTCGAAGTGCTAGCTTCGAGAGAATACCAAACCTTTTTGTTTCTCTCCAAAACGATCTAGAGTGTACCAGAAAACCCTAATTCGTTTCTAAAATGAAAATAGAGTTTTGGCCCATAATCTTTCATACGTGTGTTCTAACTTAAAGCGTCTATTTATATAACCCTTGTATATAGACGGTTAAGTAAATTACACATATACCCCTACTTAAAGAAGTATAAGTGTAATACACCACAAGGATGTTTCTATCATGAATTTTATCATATAAAATTCATTTTCCTGAACCATCTTAAAATCTCGCAAAACCATTCTTAGTGTGCGACCCAATAGGCTCATACAATGTTGGTAGTGTACAAAAACACATTTTGGTATACAAGTCATAAGCGGCCTCTAGCAAGACATTATGACTACCCAAGTTGTACGAATATCAAATCGATACAACCTAATCAATAGTGTATATAATATCATTTATCACATGATATCTTTTTGATCAAATATAAGGCATGAAATTGTCATCCAACATGTTCAATCGTACTAGTCTCGATCTCTAGGTAGACTGAGAACATCCAAGTGACATTGATCAATATCAATTCACTTAGACTAGGCCTTTTAACAGTCTAACACATCGAGGGATCCACTGGATATCTCTCTTTATATGAGAGGGACAAATTCTATCTTGATTACACAACTTCATCACATTGCTCACATAGTAACCAATCACAACCTTTATAATCGCTCGGTTAAAGACAACGTTTGATAATGTCAAATCATTGTGTTCCTAATGTTGAAGTCTCTGGTAATCTCAAGTCAAAGGATTGAAAAATATACCTATCATGAGAAACAACTATGACTTAATCCATGTGATGTTCTCATAGCGGGTCGGTCCAATACTTTGTTCCCTAACAAGTACTCGTGATCTTGATTCGAATCCATATACGTATAATCCTCATACGATCATCAATCAAGAGTCACACTAGTTTTAATTCATTATAGTTCCCTGTATAATGATCGACTAGGGACATTTCGAAAATTTCTGTAAATACCTATGGATTTTATTATAATGTAAACAAGCAAATTAACTATAGTAAACAACAAATGAAATCCTCTATTTTATTAACTAAAAGTATTCATAAAGACAGTTAATGAATTGACCTATGGCACATGCCCCAACAAGTACAACCTAAAAGTATTGTTGATAACACGGAGAAAGTACGACGGATTCGTTAAAGGCTTAAAGCGGCTCGAGAGAGGCAAAAGAATTATGCAGATATTTATTTTAGTGATCTTACATACACCGAGTGAGCCATTGTATATTTGATAGCTTCTCCTTGAAAGGGTTTTCACAAATTTAGTTTAAAAGGCAAGTTAGCATCGAGGTTCATCGGGTATTTTAAAATCAAGAAACGAGTTAGGAAGGTTGCTTGTGAGTTTGAGTTACCTCTACCGATGTCACGATGACCTGAGTCGAAGGCATGTGTATGATCAACGGTTGACTTGAGCCAGATTGACTTGAGTGAGGATGTATCTTATGAGGAGCAGTTGGTACAGATTTTAGATTGAAAGGTATATCAGTTGAGAAGCAAGTATGTCCCGAAGGTGTTACTCAAGTTGCAGTTTCATGGTGACTCAGAACTTACTTGGGAACGGGAAGACTATATTCGAGATAGGTTTTCTTACCTTTTCGAGTCAGGTATCACTTTAACTTGGATTTTAATTTCGAGGTCAAGATTTCCATTAGTTGATAAGATTTGTCACTGCCCAAATTCCTAATGCAAGTTTAATTTTTTAATCAAGATTATTGACCCATGACGTGGGACTCAAATAGTTATACATACACTAACTGATGGATAAAGTCGAGGTATATGTTAGATTTTTTGTGATGTATGCCTAGTATATTGTATATGTATAGACTACTAAATCACTTCTACTTGTGTATAGATGTTGACATGTGAGCGGAGACATGCCTCAAGGTGCATGTTAATGTGGGACTAAGGTAGAGGGTGATATGGTAAGTTTGATTTAAGTTAATGTGTCTTAGATAGCTGATTTGATGCGGCTATAGTTTGATTTACAAAATGAATCCTAAGTTCGAAAAATAAAACATTAGTCATTGATGTTTCTCGAGGTACATGTGAACACATCACAAGACCAATAGTGTTACATTATGTGTTATCAAGGAATAGTTAGTTGAGAGTTAATGGATTGTTGGGCCACAATTAAGGCCATTAGATTGATATAGAGATAAGTGATTTATATAAGATCAAGGGTTAAAAGTCTAACTTAACTTAATATATATAAGATTGAATAGGATAAACATGCAAAATCTCATTTGATCTAAAGGGAAGAGAAAAAGATTTGGAGAAGGAAATCAAAGAATTGTGAGGAGATTTTGGTGAATTTAAGAGGGATTTATCAAGTTTGTTATGTTCTACAACTAGGTAAGCTAGTGTACACTATCATTTTGTAAAAGTTTATTAAAAAATTAGAGTTTTATTTCAATTCTAGTTTTTGCATAATTTCATAAGATAAATGAAATCATTTTCGAAATTGGTTTATAGATTCGTACTCCTCGCACAAAAATCAATAAATTTGCTATCGAGAAAATCCAAATTTCGATTTGAATTGATAAAGTTATGATATTTTGAAGTTGTAAGTGTTCTTGGCGGGTTTTTTAGCAAAAGCTATGAGTTTGAGATTTTTTTAATTGATTTAATTCAACTTTGATAGTTTGTATAAGTCCTAAAACACTCTAATTAACCTCGGGAATCAAGGGAAGAGTCTCGAGAGGTTGTTAGCTAGATAGGGATGTCGGGAGGCCGAATTAGTCTAGCAACTTTGCGTGGATTATAAGTAGACCTAATTATGGGCTCGAATACCTGTCCAGCTCGCCCAAACCCGTGACCAAATAAGTGGGCTTGGACAACTCTTTTCAAGAAAAGCTCGACCCGAGCTCGAGCTCAAGTAGGCCCATTTTAAAATTGGATGGGCTAGGGCCACCTTAAAAAGCCCAAGCCCGGCCCGAGTATAAGTTTATAATTAATATATTCTAAAATATAAGTGTTGTATGAGAGGTTTGAACCTAAGACCTAATGGACACATTAAGTGATGTTTATTGTTTGAGCTACTTCTTCATTTTTCAAAATATATGAATATACTATATAAATATTAAAAACATATGGTGTCAAAAAAGTCCATAAAAATTTATTAAATATATAAATAATTTATTTTTTAGATTTTTTAATATTAAGATACTTATTCATGTGTTTGATGGGTTAGGCTTAGGCTTGAGCCTATGTATAAGCCCGCATATATAGTGAGTCGAGTTTAGGATAATGTTCTTAAGCCTGGGCCTGGTTGGGCCCGGCCCGGGCCTGGTTGTAGCCTGGCCTAAGCTCCGCCCATGAACAGGTCTATTTGTAAGTAAACTGATTGAGATATTTATTTACATTTTTCTTCCTATTATGCTTTTCATTTACAATCATTTGGACTTACTTTCATATTGCACACTAAATGTTATGACTTGGTTGTTCTCTTTCATTTTCATGAGTTTGTTATCATGACATTATTTGTTGTTTAAATGGTTCCATTGATTCCAAATCACGTGTCATGCCTTTCTTGGTTGTTGATGAATTTGATCAAATGAAATAACATGCTATTATGTATGTGAATTGTGGTATTAAGAATTCATTTTATTTTAGCATTAGTTATGCAATTACAGTGTTGGATTCCTAAACCGTGTCATTTTTTGGGTTTTGAAACTAGTTTTTGTATCTACAACCATGATATGATAGAGATGAGCGTGACACACAGTGGTCACTAGATTTTTGGGGTTGTCGGGATCTCACCACTAGCTTGTACAAAGACATAGGGTATGAGACCCAAGGTTGTTGACAAGTATACTACACATTTGAATGGCATTTGTAAGTATTTATACATGTGTAATGGGCATTTGTAATGATGTGAAGGCATCTATTAGATAGATTACACCCTAAATAATGGAATAAGGTTGACGTGATGTAACTCACAACCAACATGCCTTAGATCATTACTGGTTAGCATAGTGTTAGTTTCATGTTGTTTAACTAAAGTATCTCATAGCATGATTCCTTTTTAACATAGTTACTATTGTTATGCTTTCAAATTCTTGTTGTATATTTGAAAATATAAATAAATATCTCTCAGTGTTAGTTTCTAGTTTCATGTACTCACCTTCCTTTTTATGATGGTAGGAGCAGATACATCAAGTAGCAGACCAAGCAAAGAGAAGATCGACGACAACCTATGACCACTAAAGTGCTGCTACCTCTGATATTGTAGGTTTTTGGTTTTGTTATATGACTTATATATATATATATATATATATATATATATATATATATATATATCTTTTATACACTTTTAGAGATATATACTATAAGTTGTAAGATAGGTACCCGACCAGACAATGTTGATATATTATTGTCGCAGTTCTATTATATACATGCATGTGATCTTTGTTTCCTAGTTTTCTAAATATTTAAGATTTTATGTTAATGGCTTCCACTAATTTGTTAAGACTTCTGTTGAATTAGGTTAAGTTATAAAAACTTTAATTATCCAGGAAAAGTTGATTGAAAAGATAATGACAGGTTGCTTATTTTAAAGTTAGCTAATTTGAAGAAAAGTCTAAAAAGGATGACTAATACGTTGTTAAGTCTTATGTGGCTGAGATTAAGGCTTAATGATACGATTAGGCCAGGTGGTGCCTTAATTTGAGAAGGAGTCATCACAATGAGGCATTATCAACATGAATTGTAGTAACATTTTCTCTTCCAAAGCTATTAATCAAATTAGAGAAGTCAGATATTTTTTGAACATTAGCCTCAACTAAGTTTAAGTTATAGAAACATTCTCTCCTTTTAAGGATTGTGTGCGTTGTAGCACAATCATCAAGATAAATATCGTTATTATTTAGTTCATGAATTGAACACATGACTTGATGATCCATCAAGACGAATAATGTTTGGCCAATTAGAAAAATAGTCATATTCCATTCATAATAAGGAACTAGTACATAAAAAATAGAAAGCACAACAAAACTAGTACACAGAAACTAGAAATCATAACAAAAACTAGTACATAGAATTATTGAAAAGCATTACATATGATCATTAAAAACATCAAGATTAATGTTTAGATCATCATAAAAAATTGGGCCATCCATATAATTAATGTCCGATGAACCATCTCCGATAGTGAAATTCATCTCAACTGTTTTGTCTTTCTCCTTCAAGGAGGCTTGATAAAGATTAATAAAATACTTAAGCGCACGACATACATGAGCCCAATGGCCTTTCAGACCACACCTATGATATGGTTGGTCATGATTACAAGCATGCCTGTTTTGGAACTTATCACCATGGAGTTTAGAATACTGCTTGCCATGGAGTTTAGAATACTGCTTGTCACGGTCTTTTCCAGTTCATATTTTCCCCTTTCCACATCCATGATTTTTCTTTCCTTGACCCATTTTGTGGTCATTATATTATGCAACATTCGCTTCATGAATTAAAGCGGAACCATTTGGACGAGAGTTATGATTCTTCAATAAAAGCTCATTGTTTTTTTCAGCCACTGATTAGTCTCTAAAATATATATTTAATTATATTTATTGGTCATTTTTAGGTGAAACGTAGTGTGGGGATTAATTCAGGGTGAAAAAATACTCAAAACAGAGTATTTACATGCAATGATCAGATGCCGAAATATTTGCCTCGAGTTACGTGCTATGTAGTAGGTAGAATAGGAGACAATAAACCAAATAACGTAGGGGAGTGACACAGTCAAGTCGCTTGGAAACAACTGTTGTTAGATTGCCTCAAGATACGTGTGATTTTGCTCCCACAAGTACGCACGTCTAGTGTTTTCTTTTTGACTAGCTAGTGCCACATGTCAATTTTCGATTCATCTAATCACACCAAATCAGCTCCGTGTGTTGAGCCATGACTCACCATGGCATCATCAACTGCTGTTTCCTCCATTCACGCCTTGACATGTTAGCATTTCCAATAGCTCCACCAACCGGTGCTTGACACGTGGCATAACTTGGATAAAATGGCCAGCAGCTCTCGGATCCTCCTTAACGCATGAGTCACTCCATCAACCCCAAAAATTAGTTTCTCTAACCTCCCATGACTATTTTTAGTAGTTTTATATATTAGGAACTTAGTTTTTATTATGGAACACCAACTATTATATTTTTAGCATCGACTCCTCTCGACGACGATGTTCGGCTAATAAAACATTGCCTAGGTCGGAGGGAAAACAAGTCGGGATTATGGATTCATGGCATATATTTTGTGAAATCTTTTATTTTATTATTTAATTTCATTTAAATTCTCTTATTTCATTATTGTTGATTTTAAAGAATATGATTTAGATCTAGGGTGTGTATGTGGCAGTGCATGCTTTTAGGGGGACAACCTATAGTTATTTGAACTAATAGTATCTGTGTAATTGTACTTTTGGACCAATAAAGTGACGAACAATCACCCATTTGCCTAAACCCTTTCGGTTCTTGAGTGTACAACAATTGAATCTAGGTCAAACAAGAAGCAGATGCAATTCGAAAGTGGACGCGATCCGGTTATTTAGGATTAGTCTTCCCACGGATCCTTATTATTGCGGTTACTGTGTTAAACCCAATTGGCGGATGTCTAAGGTTATACATTAATTAGGGAAGTAGTTAGTGGCGGACGTCCTGGCTATTGAGATTAGAGGAATGAGGAGTTTCTGGCGAATGTCGATTTTTCATAGCTAATCTTTGAGAACTTAAATTAATAACTTTTTGGGAATGATTGAAGATCATGATGTGCCATTGAATCTTGATCATGATTTGTGGAACTGTGGACCTAGGTGTTATCTTGTTGATTAATTAATTGTTTTGAAAGTTATTTTATTTATTTAGTTTAGTTAGATTAGTTATTTAAATTATTTCTTTAAAACCCTCGATTTCTTTTTGTTGTTTTTAACCATAGAAAGACTACCAATCTCAGTGGGATCAACCTTTTGCCACTATTGTACAAAATAGTTGGTTTATGAATTTTTTTTTATTTTATTGACGCATTCGGTGCGCGTCAACCACCATGAGACAAGAAACTAATTCAGAGTACTTTCTAAATTGACGTGCTATGTATTGTTTTTGTAGCAACAAATTCTAGACATGAAAAGTACTGAATATTTTTTCCATCATTGTCTTATCAAATATAATTTTTCTACATAGTCTCAAATGAGTGGTAATATTAAACATGATGGAGTTATAATCACTAACTATTTTGAAAATCTTGTAGTTTGATATTCAGCCAGTCATTTTGAGCTTTTGAAAATATCACCGTCTTTGGGTGATTATATCTCTCTCTTTCAAGCTTAACCATAGGGTGAGAAGATATTTTACAGTGAGATATTCACTTTCATACCTTCATGAAAAAGATGGCGAATGAATATCGGTTCTTTTACACGATCCTGCTTTGATATTTCATTTCTTTCCATAATAATTTCTCCTTAGTCTTTAGCTTGGAGATGTATCTCAGCATCCAATTGTCATGGCAAATAATTATTGCAAGTGATATCAAGGGTAACAAATTCAAGTTTTTCAAAGTTTGCCATAGTTTGAAAATATGTAAAGAAATTAAAAATTAAGTAAATAGTTTTCTTTTTCATATAAAATAAATAATATATGATTAAATAAATGTTTACAACTCGATTATTAATATGCAAAATGTACTACTTGTATGAGTCTGTGGGATAACCTCTAGGTTGGGTGGTGAGACGAAGTCCACTTAAAACTATGTTTCCTCGAAAGGGATAACTCGTCTAGCTTTCAATGTTTAGCTTTACTGAGGACATGACTTGCCTACTATCAACCCAAACATAGCATTATTTGCAATATAAAAATCAAGAATATAGCATAATGAATCGTTTGTAGTATAGCGAGAAAACTAGTAATGTCACTTATTGGCTTTTGATTCCCGATGTAGAAAATCGTACATGTCGCAACTACATAACATACTTTTAGATCGATGACGTTACAATGCAAAGTGTATGAATAAAGCATGCATATATAAGTGATGCATGTAATAAAAAGAAAACAACCATGATAACATGGAAATAAATTGAACTTATTTAAATTAGCAAAAGTTATACTTTCCTAGTTTTATCTCAATCAGACTCCACCTAATTAGGGCATTTGATTGGCCTATATTACTTTAATCCTTTGATAATCTAGCAGTCTTAATCTCATAATCAATAAATAATTAAAATTATGTTCGAAGTAATCGTCAACTATAATACTTAATCAACTCTAAAGGATTCTAAAAGTAAATCTCAAACCTCAAGGTTCTGTAAGATTGATTAAATAATCCGTGAAAATTTCATAAAAATCTTTTGACAACACCTCCTCTTTTTTAAGCCTACATCGAAAAACTTGACCTTTAAAGATTCTTTAACAAAACCTACGCAGCTTGGTGGAAATGTCGAAGGACTCACAATCCACCCATAACAATATATATTGTATTACAAAAACTATTTATTCATTCTAACCTATTTCAAGTTTTGAAAACCCTTAAACCATTATTACCTTAGCTCCATAGCATTCCAATTCGTCCCAAAACCATTTCGACAATTCCAAAAGAGATCATAATCATACTCGAACCCAAAAATATATTTATACTATATATTATATTAAAAGAAATAATACATACATAGAGAGAAAGGAACTTGGCAAATCACAAATAGTCAAAAATATTTCTCTTCGCCTTGTTGCCGCTATAACCTATCATAACCCAATTAAAAAAATGTGATAATGTTAGAAAAGTAAATTCCACAGTATCCAATACACCAGTAGTAACCAAATGCATAATAGTATAAGGAATTAATCGAACAATATATTCCAAAGAATTTAAATACAACCGTAAATCCATCCCGTTTCTGTTATCCTACCGCAATCAAATGACAAGCTCCAAAAGTGGTAAGTAACAGTAATAAGGACTCATGCCTAGAAAAGGATAAACAAACGAGTCTCGTACCTCATGTCTATCAAAGTATGATTTGTTTCAACGTAATCTCATAATAACCACGTGATGCAAAGTATCAGTGACTCTAGCCCCTCAAGCATAATATAGTTCTACCCTGTACACATAGTCAGGTAGACATTATAAGGAGACTCAAATCGACCTTATCCTCCTTACCAGTGTATGCATGTACAACAAATAATGCAATATGAAGGATCAAGGCAATATATACAAAATCATAATTATATAATGTAATGGTTACTATGGGATTTACTTAACCTTACAAACATGATATCGCAACTCCCTTGCGCTTCAAGTTAGTAAATTAGTCCACACGAGGTTCCAATTGTGGTCCTACAATTCATTTACAAGTTCGGTTAGATTCCAAAATCATTCCACAAGTTTTTCCAATTAGTTGCAGTTTAATTGTGCCAATTGCATCCCGAAACAAAATACTTCCCAAAATAAATTCTCAAATGCCCAAATTTCATTTTTGACTCAAAATTGTTGTTTGGCATTGAAAATTACGTTGTCTAGGATTAAATATAATTTTTCCAATTCATTACTCCCTCTAGTTGTTATAACAAGTCATTTAAGCAAACTTCTTTTATTCAAATATATAAGTCGGTCTCCCTATTTTACACTTATTTTACCTATTTTACCCCTACCTATAAAGGTAAATAAGTAAATTTTGTCTTTCATCGACTTTGTCTTCATCGTGTAAACTTCATCACATCAAGGGTGATTCACTCCATGGATGGCCAGATCGAAATGGTAAAAAAAGTTGAGGACTCTCTGTCGTTAGCCGCGTCACAAGAGATTGGTATACTCGGTGTCGGAGCTCCATCCTTAATGTTTTTGCTCAGTCGATGGTGGGCTCCTTCTTACCTGAGGTTACTGAGATAGTATCTACTCAAAGTAACCTCGATTTGCGACTCGTAACCACTTGTGTGTGAATCGGATCAAGGGTGATGCAACCAGGATCGTCTCGCAGATTCGAACCACAAACCCTAACCGTTAATATTCGGGATTTAGAATAAGGTTGGCTCACGTATTCGACCTACATCGGAAACTCGGCTCTCATGGAATCCCATCATTATCTCTACAAAAATTTAAAAAAAAATCCAAAAATCTCAAACTATATGTCCTCATCTCTCAAAACCCCTCCAGTTTCCTTATCTTCATCTTCTCTGTGTTCTTCCTCTCTTTCATCTTCCTTAGTCGATTCCCATTTAGGTCTCAATTATTTGCACAATTCTCACCATCTATCGCGTCCATTCCCTTTTAATTCAAAGTTAAAGTTTTAGGTCTCTGCCTCTTTAAATATTGAAAATCGAATTTCCTTTCTTGAACATTTGTGCTACGTGTTGGCAAACAATCACTATTGTCTAAGTAGGATTATTTCAAGAACTCAAAAACATAAATTGATGGGTAATATACTAATATCAATACATAATTAAATGACTTCTTAAATAGTGTGCCACGTCCTTAAATGACTAATATAAGTGACCAGAGTGAGTATATATTTATTGGTCTTATCTCAACTCAAAACCCTGAAATCAGTCCAAACCAAATCCTCAAACGTTCGAATATCAATTTTGACTTAGAATTATTGTTCGGAATAAGAAATTAGTCTAGACTATGCTTTAAAACAATTTTCTAATTTTGGGCATTTTCAGTGTCGTAATACGCATTACAAGGCAATATCTCTGGTATAAATTCTTGATAAAATTCTGAAATCCTCATTTCATAAAATTCTTCAATTTCTATTAATTTATCCCAAAATATAATTTTTTGATTTTATATTTTCTAGTATTTTTTCAATTTCCAGCATTTTTATGGATTAGGGTTTGACCCTTGAACCAGACCCGATTCGGTCCGATCTGGGGGATCAAACCCCCATTTTTCTCCTTCTTTTTCTTGCCTCTACTGTTGTTCAAATTACAGTTTCAGTTTTTTTTCTCGATTAGGTTATCAGTTGGGTTTGTGTAAGGGTATGGTTTTTTATTCCTCAAATGCACCAACCTGCATCCTCAACTTCTCCAACCTCCATTAACACAATGCCAACGACAACAACAAAGCACAACACAACAACGAAAACATAAAATGATCAACAACAACTCGCAACAAAACAACAACAACTCACCTTGGTCTCCATCCCTCCGTCTCTCTCGTTCAATTTCACGGTCTCTCTCTCAACCAATTTTGATATCTTTGTTTCAAAAACTCACCGTGAAACAATACATATGAGGCGGTTATGTTGTTTAGTGATATATATTAAGATCATCTTAAGATTCGCACCACATACATCTCGAGACAAATCTAATGGTTCTATTTTCATTATATAATTTGATCTTTCTCGAGATAATGTTGCATATCTCAAGATCGATCTTGTGGCTATTAACAAGATAATCATCTATGACTGACTTATATAAAATCAATTATATTGATCTCCTAGATATACATAGCACGTATCTCGAGGTAGATATATGATTTTATAATCATGCACTAATTGATTTTCCTTGAGATGGGGTGGCACATATCTCGAGGCATGGACAAACGCTCCAACAATACCAATGTTCAACCCATTTCCTTCCTTGACGCTCATGCTACGCGTGTCTCGAGGCAAATCCAATTTATACTTTTATTTGAATAAAACTACAAGATTTATTTATATATTTACTAGTTTCACTACGTGTTTCGCACGAATGAGCCCGCTCGCTACGCTCGCGAGAATTAATTGAATTACAAAAATATATGGTGTAAAGATTAAATTATTATTCAAAAAATATAATTTTGGATAAATTTGAGAGTTCATATATGTAATTTTTCTAAGCAATAAACATTTTGTATTTGGTCAAACAATGAACATTTTATTTGATGATCTATAAAAACTTCCACAATCAATTCGATATAAACGAAATCTATCTAAATATTTACTTACATGTACAAAGGGCAAGAACATTAGGGCATGTTGACGAGACAGAGAAAGAACTTAAGAAGATGAAAGATGATGTGATTGAGATAGACATGAGATAGGAGACATTTGCAAGGAGAGGCAAGAGATATAATTTAAAAAAATGAGTAAGAATAATTAAAGTTGAGTTGCCAAGGATGAAAGCATAATTTTATCATGGCTAAACTTCCTTTTTTTAGTATGTTATTACATATAAGATTTATGCACAATGAAGAAGAAATTGATACAATTGTGTAGATATTTTTAGTAAAAGCTTTCTTATTTATTTTTTATAATTTTATAATTGGGTAGGATGATAAAAGAGTTTGAAATGCATACGTGCAGCACGTTAAGGTGTATAAAAATGTTGTAATTTAGATGAATCATCAAATAATTTAATATTGAGAAAAGAGTTTTATTGGTACAATCAATATTGAGAAAAGAATTTTAATTCTTCTCAAAATATCAAAACTTGTTGGCCTTTCACAAATTGCAAGGTTTATTCGTTGACAATCGACTCAACTTCAAATTATTTAATGCAATATTTCTAAAACCCACAGTGAATTATGTGAGTCTTACATGCTATATTACTACATATAAAAAGCTAAAAGAAAAACTACAATCTGCATATTAGTAATGTAAAAAAAGAAATAAAAAAAGAACAAGCCTGAAAAAATAAAAATAATAAATATCAACCACTGCGCTCACATTGCTTGAAAATTTTCGATGTGAATGTCATTCAGACCACCATTGCAAAACTTCTTCGAGTTTTTTCTTGCTTGCTCTGAAAATGAAAAGTAAAAGATGAGTTTAAATACTTTTTAGTGGATTCAGTAATGTAAGAAAAAATTGAAAATTATATTTTTAAAATTGTTCATTGACAAAAGAATATCGTAATTAAGTTTCTAAACAAGTAATCAAATTGTGATAACCAAGTAAGAATGATGTTGTTCAAACCTTTTCAAGGGATAATATTTTACATGCATAAATTATTCCTAATCAACATAAGTAACTCTTTCACGCTTAACAACTAATGTTGCTTGAATGCTAATTATGGTAACATTAGGAAACAAAACCTCACATGACATAGAAATGGATTTTTAAGAGGAAATCAAGAGTTATCCTCTTACTATTTTACACATTAGCAGAAAATATTGAACACAATACACATTCCGCATAATTTATAAGTATTTGGAATTTTTCTTTTTTTTTAGCACCATGTAATCTGTAAAATCAATTAGTTAAATGCAAAAGTACTTCCTTTGCATCTTTAGAACTCTCTAACACTTGTGATTTTTAAATAAAAAAAGAGTAATTACAAACTTTAATGAAATAAAATTTCCCCATAGTTTTACAAGTAATTCCTTTCAGATCTTTTCTTGTAAATTTCAAAACTTCTTTTTCATACTACACCTCTTAGTCCATGCACCTAAAAATGCAGAGGATGCGCAAGTTATCATGTTAAAGGAACGATTGTTTTTCTTTCAATGCTAATATGATCATTTAACTGAGATAAAATATATGACAAGGTAGAGATCTATGACTCCACAAAATAAAATAGATAGGCAAGTGTGTAGCACTCTTAAATTGAAGTCTTCACCACAAGAAATGTCTTTGCTTGCAAATACCAATGAATTCAGATCAGTTGGAACAATAAAATCGGAATTAGCTATAGAAATGAAGATTTTGAAGTAATCAACAAAAGAACAAGAAAATAAAATTAAATTGATTCAAAACCTATAAACAAAAATCTTAGAACCTCTATTTCGAATTTGAATAAAAAAATGCAATTTATGCCTTTTTCTTACTCAAGCTTTCCTACTCTATCAATTTATCTAGTAATGATATATTCCACTACTGGCCATGAGTGATTTGGGATACAAAACTTTATTAAGGATTTATATCAAACAATTGGTGTGCATTCCAAAAAGACTATTTTGTGTAGAAGAATCAACATCAACTAATCAACTGGGTGCAAGCTTGATCAAGAAAAATGCCATTGTTGGGCATAAGCATAGCAAAAATATAGATATATCATATAACCGGAAATACATGTAAGCATCACAAGTCTACCTTGAGAAGGAAAATATACCATAAGAGAGATTCAAAGGGATAAAATTGACTTTTTCAAGTCAACAATGCAAGTTTGCTCATCGAAGAATGGGTAAAAGAGTAAGTTTGCTTACAGTTGATGAATAGTTGATTCGTGTTTTTATATATTGTATATATAAACTATATTATATATGTACACACTTATGTATTTTTACGGCTACAAATTCGTCACACGCACTAAGGACCATCCTCGAGTGTGCACACTATTGTACATTCCACGCGTGTCACATTTGACCCCGCGTGTCACTAAGTGCCCACCAGTTTATTAATTATTTTATTCAATTTTATGATTATCTTTTTTATGTCCAAATTAAACCCCCAAAAATTGTCCAAATTCCACCAAAAATTAACAAATTCGCCAATACGCTTCGAAACTTCTGTACAACCCACTCGCACAAAATTCGAGGTGTGGGACCCACATCAACATGTTAAATCCATTTAAAGTTCAAAATTTGGATTTTTAAACTTAAATATCATTATTTTCACGAAATCCAAAACGATAGTTCGGATCAACATTTTTACTCTCTCGAAACTTATTTCAACATGTATCTCAGGATAAAACCCTACGAAGTCTCGAATTTACTCATTTAACTTGAATTTCGCAAAATAACATAATATATATTACACAACATTAGGCATACATCACATGATAATAAAATTACTCATAAATCTCAATTCACTGGTCTTAAGCTTCTAACTCGCGACCTAAACCATAATTAATATCTATTAATCCCTTATTAGACGTAATTATCCACTACAAAAAAACAGCAAATCAGCAACGGAATTAGAAACGGAACTTATTTCCGTTTCTAAATTAGAGACGGAATTAGAAACGGAATAAGTTCCGTTTCTAAATGTACAGTTAGCGACGGAACTGAAAGGGAAATATTCAGAGACGGATTTGAGACGGATCAGAGACGGAATTAGAGACGGAATTAGAGACGGAATTAAATTCCGTCTCTGAAATTTGGCGCCACCATTCCCGCCAAATTCTTCATTTCTTATGGCCGTTCATCATTCCTCGAGATTTGTATTTTGTCTGATCCTGGCAGCCTCTTCTCCTTCCCGCACCCCACCCCCCCCCCGCAACAAAACAGCAAATCCCCAAATCATTCCCACGAAAAAACCCCAAAAACCTAAATCCGTCTCTCCGTCTCGTCGCGCCGGCCGATCGTCTCGTCCCTGACGTCCATCCCGTTCGATCGTCTCGTCTCTCCGTCTGGTCGTGCGAGCCGGTCTCTCTCGGTGCTCGCTCGGCCGTCCGTTCGCGGTGGTCTCCGTTTCTCCGTCCTGGTCGTGCTACCGGTCGCACTGCTGTCTCTCGGGTCTCGCCGTCTCTCGGTCTCTCGTCCGTCTCGCGCGCCGGTCTCCGTCATCGCCGATATCTCTCGCTTCTCTCGGTCTCTCGATTCGGATCCGGTTAGCAAGGAATTTGTAGTTTTGGAGTCTTACTACAATCTTCATTTCTTATTTGTTTTTTATTGTTCTTTATAATGTGCAACACTCATGATCAAGAGCTCTTCAAACTTTCATAGAGATCATTCACATTGTGACGGTTTTGAGGAAGTACTGAACACTTGGCTGTTTTCGCTAAAAATTTGCGTCTGTCAAGTTGGCGTTCTAGTCCCCTTGTTTATCTAATTTAAAAAATTTATGGAATAATCCGTCGGGTGACATGAGAATTATTTAAGTTTCCGCTATGGTTCATTTGATAGTTCGATCTTCTAGTAAACATCGGAGTTGAAGGCAAGAAGCTATTTTATCTAGAAAGGTTTTCCAATTTAAATTAAGCATGCAGACTTCATAAATTTCCATCTATCAATAAATATTTGGGGTGTCCGGTGTTCCTACGTACATTATATGCGGCATCCAGGAATATTAAAGTCGTAATACTTGTTAGCATTGCAAATATTATGCTCATGAATGAAATATGTTATAGATTTTCACTTGAACTCAAGCTATATCTCGCTAGGGAAAGCAATATATATATGCCTTGATGTTCAAATATAGGAAATGAACATAATGTGGTGACCATTATGTATACTAGGTTTTCTTAGCGGCTCACTATACTAGTCGAATAAATGGAAGAACAGTTAAAAATTTATTTTCTTGAAAGGTCTTAGCTATTATGGTCATGGAATCCATTTTATTTTTGTAAATTGCCTTGGCAATTGGCCGTGTTATAGTACTACCTTATTGTTTATGAACTCGTGAAGGAACAAACTCTTGATCAGGTGACATATTTTAAGAGTTCAGTTCTTATAATTGTTATTACTTTATGAGGTTTTATTTTAACTGTTTTGAGTGATTTGATTTGTTCCTTGGTTGATTGTTCATTAGTTGGTGTTCTTCACTTGATCTATTAAGTTAATGTTGTGTCTTTTGTTTGGTTTAGAAGTTTTTTCTCTTTCTTCTCTTACATGCATAGTTTTTGAGGTTATGCTTGTTCTATTTTTAGGTTTATTAATATGTACTATTTCATTTCAACCTTTTAATTGAGCAATTCAAGATTTATATTGATTCCGTATTTGGTTGTTATTCCATGTTTATTTTATCGGTAAAGCATGTCATCCGTATTTGGTTGTTATTCCATGTTTATTTTATCGGTAAAGCATGTCATGAGAGTCATTATAATACATTAGAATCATGTACCGAGGTAATTACTTTGTCGTTTGATGTTATAGTTGTTAGTAATTTCATATTCATGCACTTGCTATGGATGATTGATTAGTTAGGTGTTGTTGGTTACGATTGAATAATACCTATAATTACTTAATTTCTACTACTAGTTAGGGTTAGAAACACTAGGATTACTCTTTTAGTGAATGTTGTGTTTCACATTACATTTCTAGAGAATGGAATAAACCTATAACCTTAAGGACGTATGAGTGAACAAGTAGTAGACGCGTTGATACTATGTGGTATTTGTATGCCTCTGATATCGATATAGGTTAGGCGCACGGCCTCAACTTCGATTCCCCACACAACTAAATGTCAGACTCGGTGGTCTATTTTTGCAATCTTAGGGTCTTAAAAATTTTAATTTAAGTGCAAGAGGCAGGATGAAACTGCTCAAACACACATCAAACTGATTTTCAAATCAAATACACAAAACTATGTCGATTAAGCACAAGAAAGAGTTTATATCAAGGATTTCCTTACAACCAAGAGGATGACAAAAGAGATTAGCTTTGCAGAGACTCTTATATTCCTTTGAAAGCCTCAAAGGTGCTGGATTTGAGGACTTAAGAACAGCCACAAAGATCTCCTATTGCTCCTTCTAAAAAATCAAATTTCTTCTCTTTGTAGATCTTGAATTTTGAAATGTGTTTCTTCTCCCTTATGTTACAACCAAGTTTGTGGTGGTTTTATCATGATAGGAATTCCAATATGACCGTTTATAGCCGTGTTAGGAATCCAGAAATCAAAAATTCAAATGTAAAGCTTGATTTCCAAAAGTCAAAAATATATGGCGGTGGCTAATTAGCGCGCTAATATCTTTGGAATTAGCGCTTAACCGCAGTAGGAACTCAAAAAAATTATTTTATCCCTTTGTGTTAGCGACCCTTAAACTCGTCCAGGACCTAACCAACCCTTATAATACATGTTATACATGTTTATTATGAGTCATTTACAACAATCCTTTTGATAATGCCCAAGCTTCTTACATAAACAACATAACTCAATCAATTCCTTCTCTTTAGATTGTGATGACTCATTAATGACTTCCTAACTTTGTCAATTTATTCTCTATTCATGAGTTTAATGTGCGAACCTCGTTCTTTCACTTAGCTATCAATTTCTTCTCTTTAGATGGTGTAGATCGCATTTCCTTTGAAAGCCTCAAAGGTGCTGGATTTGAGGACTTAAGAACAGCCACAAAGATCTCCTATTGCTCCTTCTAAAAAATCAAATTTCTTCTCTTTGTAGATCTTGAATTTTGAAATGTGTTTCTTCTCCCTTATGTTACAACCAAGTTTGTGGTGGTTTTATCATGATAGGAATTCCAATATGACCGTTTATAGCCGTGTTAGGAATCCAGGAAATCAAAAATTCAAATGTAAAGCTTGATTTCCAAAAGTCAAAAATATATGGCAAGTGGCTAATTAGCGCGCTAATATCTTTGGAATTAGCGCGCTAACTCGCAGGAACTCAAAAAAATTATTTTATCCCTTTGTGTTAGCGACCCTTAAACTCGTCCAGGACCTAACCAACCCTTATAATACATGTTATACATGTTTATTATGAGTCATTTACAACAATCCTTTTGATAATGCCCAAGCTTCTTACATAAACAACATAACTCAATCAATTCCTTCTCTTTAGATTGTGATGACTCATTAATGACTTCCTAACTTTGTCAATTTATTCTCTATTCATGAGTTTAATGTGCGAACCTCGTTCTTTCACTTAGCTATCAATTTCTTCTCTTTAGATGGTGTAGATCGCATTTCCGATTTACAATATTCTCCATTTTGGAGGCTTCTTATCATCTTAATCATTATTATTTCATTACTTGAATAGACAACCGCTCGACAAGGGTTACGTTCGACTAGGAATGTCGTCTACAAACAGAGACTGGATGTACAACCGGCTCGACAACGGTTATGTTCGAATTGAATTCGCGGCGAAGGTTAAAGAATTCATATCATTTGCAAAACAACATTGTCCTACATACCAAAGTGAACGGAAGATTAGATGTCCGTGCAATTTTAAGAAATGTCGACTTGTTCCGCACTGGACGTCGAAACGGTTGAGCACCACCTATGTAGGTATGGATTTGTCCGGGGATATCACGGTTGGTACGAACATGGTGAGAACGGAGATGAAGGGCCGCAAAATTTTCACGCAATGGATTGCCATATTGATGATGCTTGATGTTCGAGGCTACGATCCGACACCTTACCGCGAGATGCTACACAACGTGGCGGGTCCAAGTTTCAATTGGAATGTCGTGGAAGAATCACCAAACCCCCAAGCACGCCAACTATATGACATGATTGATGCAAGTAGGGAACAATTGTGGCCTGGTTGCGAAACCATGACAACGTTGTCCGCAATGGCAAGATTACTTGCGATCAAGTCTCGAACATCATATATTCGAACGAGGGTATAATGAAATCATTAAACTCATGAAGGATTGTTTGCCAAATGACAACTCAATGGTTGAGAATTTTTATGCCACTAAAAGACTAATGCGAGGTCTAGGTCTACCGGTTGAGAAAATAGATTGTTGTGAGGACCAATGTATGATTTATTGGGAGTGGACTCGAGTTGACGTCATGTAAATTTTGTGGGAAATCACGATACGTTGCACATCGACGAGGTCGTGGTCGGAACACAAAAACCGCCCTTGCAAAAGAATGTACTACTTCCCTTTGGGCCCTCGGTTGCAACGATTGTATGCGTTCGAGTTAACCGCAAAACATATGCGATGGCATGGAGATCATTCATCGCCTGAAGATGTTATGCAACACTGTTCTGATTCGATTGCTTGGAGACATTTTAATGACGTCAATAAAGACTTTGCCTCCGAGGTTCGGAATGTTCGTTTAGGATTGTGCACGATGGTTTTCAAGTATTTGGGATTTCCGGGAATCGTACTCTTCGTGGCCCGTGATTTTGACTCCTTACAACCTTCCACCGTCGATGTGCATGAAATCTGAGTTTATGTTCTTAACGGTTATCGTTCCTGGACCGACCAGCCCAAAGCAGAAAATCGACGTGTTCCTTCACCGCTTGTGAAAGAGTTGCAAGATTTATGGAACAATGGGGTGGTTACATACGACGTTTCCACCAAGACAAATTTTGTCATGCGAGTTGCCCTTTTATGGATTCGTTAGTGATTTCCCCGCATATAGCATGTTGTCCGGTTGGAGCACACACGGTAAGTACGCTTGTCCATATTGTATGGAGGATACAAATGCATTTCAATTGCGAAATGGAGGTAAGACATCGTGGTTTTTGTCATCGTCGTTTCTTGGATAAGTCATCACCATTAAGGAAAGACAAAAAAATTTCATTAGAGGCAAAATGGTCATAATCGATGATCCGCCGCTTTGCGGTCCTGGTGAAGAAATTTTGGCGTAAATTGAATCGTTTGGCTTGATGAAGGTGACAGAAATCGGCGCCGAATCGTGAATGGGCGGATAGCTAAGAATTCGGGATGGAGGAAGAAAAGCATATTCGGGACTTGCCGTATTGGAAGACAAACTTGATCCGCCACAACTTAGATGTCATGCACATCGAAAAAATGTTTTTGACAACATTTTCAACACTATTATGTGTGTACCGGGCAAGAGTAAGGACAATGCAAAATCGAGGCAAGATATTCGTGAATATTGTCACCGACCTTCTCTACACATTGATTCGGCGACAAATACTTACGTCCTTGGGTGCTATGCTCTTGATACATCAAGAAGACAAAAATTGTGCGAGTGGGTTGAAAAGTTGCGTTTTCCTGATGGTTACGCATCGAATCTTGGTCGATGTGTAGATCCAAAGAAACTGCGAATGTTCGGCATGAAGAGCCATGATTGTCATATATTTATGCAACGGTTGATACCAATTGCATTCAGAGAACTTCTCCCAAACCCGGTTTGGGTTGCAATTAGCGAATTAAGCCTATTTTTCCGGTCCCTTACTGCGAAATGTGTCAAGTATTCAAGATATGGAGGTCTTAGAGTCTGAAATTCCAAAAATCATTTGCAAGTTGGAAAAAAATTTCCCTCCAAGCTTATTTGACTCTATGGAACACCTACCAATCCACTTGGCCTACGAGGCCCGTCTGGCCGGTCCCGTTCAATTTCGATGGATGTATCCATTTGAGAGGTACTATCTTGAGCCCTTGATATTATTTTCCCATTCAATAGGTTTTATATCAACATTTCCTATAACATTCATATAGGTACCTTAAACATTTGAAGAACAATGTGCGAAACAAAGCGAAGGTTGAGGGCTTCATGTGTAATGCTTATTTGGTCGAAGAGGTCACATCCTTTTGTTCTTACTACTTCGAAGATCACGTCTTTACGTTGCATGACAAAGTGCCACGTAACGACGATGGCGGTCTCGGGCCCACACCGAACTTCGTTGGCAATTTCTCAATTTTCACTTATCCCTGGTCGACCCATGGGCAAGTCGAAGGAGCGGTACTTAACAGAAGCAGAGTATAATGCCGCTCATTCGTACATACGCTCAATTGTCCAGAGATCGCTCCTTACGTTCGTATGTCCATCACTTTCTTTCATTAATGCAAAGTACATTCATTGTTCATACATTATAAATACATCCGACTTACACGTTCGTTTCTTCTAGGATATTCGTCGATGAAATCACTCAAGCAATGGGGGAGTCGCAAGTTGATAGTAGTCTAGAGCACAACTTCCCCATTTGGTTTCAACAATATGTAAGGGCATTACTTTTGTACGTTATAGATTCAAATGTTTCTCCCATAACTAATGTGTCATATTGCATCTCTAATTTTGACGAATAGGCTCGGAATTCTATAGTTGACGAGACGCTCGTTGATCTTTTGTTGGTCCTAGTCGATCATGTACTTGTCTACCTTGGTTACCTTGTTAATGGGTATAAGTTCCACTCCGCAACATATGACGTTAATAGATCAACGCAGAGCGCGGTGTTTTGGTGAAGGGTTCAAACTACGCTGATGTTTCCCATAACTATTATGGAGCGCAAGAGGTTGTGGAGATTGAGTATACCGGCCTCAAACGTGTGGTCTTGTTTAAGTGCGAATGGTATGACCCTACACCGAATCATGGTGTGAGGACTCACCCAACACTTCAATTGGTAGAGGTTCAACGAAGTCGACGATATAACAACTACGAGCCATTTGTATCGGCAATGCAAGCCACTCAAGTCTACTACCTTTCGTACCCTTCTATGCGGAACGATCGACAAGAATGGCTAGCGAGTTTGTTCTTTGTCACCAAAATTCGCCGACGAGGAAACTAGCAAAGACGATAATGACCAGGGCTCGGCAGAGATTGCTTTCCAAGATGGGATGCCCACCACGTGCGTAGTCGATGATGCGACGCCGATATCAACAACTGGATGTTCCGACGGGACTCGATTCATTGTTGAAGCGGGTCCAAGCGATGAAGTTTATAGTGGAGATGAATCAGAAGAAGAATCATCACCTTCTACTCATGAGAGTGAATTTGAAACGGATGATAGCGAATAAAGTTTGTATATGATATGTCAACGACCAATAATGTAGTTACTTTTATTTGCATGGATTTTGTTCTTATTTAGTCCAATAATATAGACTGAATTTCTACTTTTTGTATGCCCTTCTTTTATGATGTTTTACTCATGAATATTGTTAGGTATCATGGCCGGACGTGGTCGTAGGGGATGTCGAGGTTTGCCATTAGGAGGCCGTCGTCCAGGAGGCATAGATGCGGCACCGACATCTGGCGGCGACATACCACCTGGCCCTCGTGGTCAGGCCACACGAGGGGTCCATCTAGGTCGTGGCGGTCGAGGTCGTGGTTCGATACCTGCAGTATCGATTCCGACTGCTCGGTCTCTCGAGCAAGATACAGCCGCAACGTCACCTTCCCCTTCCATACCGTCGGGGTCGTATGTACCATCTTCGTCGTCATCAAGGACTATGCCTACTACACACTTCCCCACACCTTCTCCGACATCAATGACTCCTTTACCCACGAGGCTCGCACCCCCGGCCACAAAGATCGGCAAGCATCCCGAGAGGAAGACGTAAGAGCGTGGTTGGAGGTGACAGCCCTCCGCGGCCACCTCGAGGCCGGGGATGGAGGCCCTCGCGTGCGGGGATCCCTATCACTCGATTGCCAATGATACGTAAGTTTGCGTTTGACTTTTATATGTCAATTTCAATATGGATGTCAAATATTGAAGAAGTAGTTAAGGTGATATGCATGTTCATGAAACACAGGGAGTTGCATCCTTCGCACTTTGTGCACGGAGGATGACAAAAGTTTTTAAACGATGGATGATTCTGAAGGGTATTGTTGGAAGTCCGTACCGCCTCATCATAAAGACCAATGCGGCGACAATGGAAGGTAAACAAGACTACCATGTGCCTTATGATTTATACTATTTTCTCAAATAAGTGCTAACAATAGCAATCGCCAATTTGTAGATATATTTTAGATGGGATGATGCGCTTCCCGAGGATCTCGTGCGAGCGGCGTACGACGAGCTTGCGAGCACGAGGTACACCGCGTTGATGCACAAGTTGAAAAAGAATCGGGCAAAAACGGTTTATGTTACGGATGAGGCATGGAGGAGATACTTGCAGATCGGGAGAGCGAGGACTTCCGAGGCTAGGTCTAGGCAAGCGACGGAGAATAGGAACACCGAGGTCGAAGGCCCCGGGACCGGACCTCGAAGCACGGTGGTGGTTCCGTGTCATTTGCGACTACCCAAGAAAGATTGGTTAGTTTTTTTTAACATCTAGGATATTTTGTACATTTATACTCTTGTTCACTATGCTTGGTCCCGCACGCAGTGATTCATCCGAGACGCCACCGTCGGTGAATGATTTGTACTTGCATCTCCACACCGTTAATCACGACAGACGACATTCATCGATACTAGATCGAGCGGTTCTATGTAAGTATAGAAATGAAATGTAAAATATTAGTAAGTCTTTCACTTACCCCATATCATGTACTTTGTTTGTTGTGCATATATGCGGGATAGGCTCCAGAGCGACGTCGGGAGCGACCTGAGCTACACCGGAGCAATCGGTGGATGATGAGGCGGTGTACCTCAATGTGGCGGGTGAGTCTTCCAAAGGACGTGTCTACGGACTCGGGTCCGTAGGGAGAAAGAAGAGGAGATACGGAACTCCTGGTGCTAGCACGTCGCAGACGCCGGATGTGGTGTCGCGGGCGAGTTCGATGTCGTTGCGGAGCAACTACGAAAGGTTATGAACTTCATGCAACGGCGTCTTGGGATGGACATGGACGAAATAGACCTAGCTCGGCACCAACCACCACCACCGCCACCACCACCGCCACCTCATGACCAGCAACGCCGCCGCAAATAGATCCGGTCGATCCACCCCAACAAGGGGACAATGTTGGGCGTGAGACGTAAGCGTGGCTCTCGAGAGATGAGCGGGTTGGTGATACATAGGTACTTCACTTGTTGTTTGTTTCAAATGCTTAGATTAAACGTTTTATAGTGTAGACAACTTTAGAAATTCATCGAATTACTTTATGATTCACACTTCTTTTTGTGCATTTTTAGGTCGATGTTCCATATTTTATCGTGGATTTTATTTTTTTCCCTTTTGCTCCCCCAATTCTTTTTTTTGTTTTTAAGTAAAATATACTATAAATCTTAGAATGTTTGTGAGAATTAATCCATGGGAGAAGAAAACATCTTTGTTGTTGTGTGCAAATCTTATGCTTGGTTGCGAGTTCTCTCGAGTGCTATGATGAAGAAAGTGGTAGAATCGACGGGGAGCGACATCTTCATGCAATAGCAAATGAATTTGGGAAGTCGATAAAGGGTCGTTTTTTTCGGTCATACGTAATTACGCACATGTAGGCTCTTCTTCTTCTATTATGGCATGTCCGTAGAAGAAGAATAGCCTACATGTTCTCAACACATGTATGACCTAAAACGACCCTTTATCGATTTCCCAAATTCATTTGCTATGGCATGAAGATGTTGCTCCCTCGTCGATTCTACCACTTTCTTCATCATAGCACTCGAGAGAACTCCGCAACGCATAAGATTTGCACACACAACATGCCAAAGATGTTTTCTTCTCCCATGGATTAATTTCGCAAACATTCGGTACTTATAGTATATTTTACTTAAACTGAGGTTAAAAAATTTATTTTGGGGAGGATAATGTATTAAAAATAAAATCCATGATAACTTATGCATCAATTGGGCGTCCAAGCCAACTAAGATATACGAGAGGATAATGGACAATGAATTTACTGCGGACGATGGTGGTTTGTTGAAGCTCGATGTAGTAGAAGGTTCGATGATGAAGTTCCTTTATTTTTATTTTTCCTGTTTTCGGAAAGGCGGGTTTTAGTTTTTCCTATCGTTTCGAGGGAATGGGTTCATTGCTTTTGACGATGAGCATGTTGTAGACGATTTGTTTCATTTGCATGTTAAACTCATTCTTTTTTTGGTGGTGGTGATTTTGGTCCTTATAGGACTCCTGTGTCTCGGAGGTAGGCGTGGTGGGTATAGTGGAGCAAGTGAGCTTGGTGGGGGTTATGGAGGCTTTGGGGCGGTGGCTTAGGTGCTTATCGAGGTGAATCTTCTCTTGGCTATTCTATTTTAATTAGCGACTGAATCACTTCCTTTCAATAGTTTGTCGTGTAGACTTTTTAAGTTACTTGATTTACATATTGTTGGTGGTTTACTTTGTTTCAAACACTAGTATATTATAGTTAAAACCAAGTTTTTGGTGGTTTTATAGTGATCTCCTATTGCTCCTTCTAAAAAATCAAATTTCTTCTTTTTGTAGATCTTGAATTTTGGAATGTGTTTCTTCTTCCTTATGTTAAAACCAAGTTATTGGTGGTTTTATAGTGATAGGAATTCCAATATGACCGGTTATAGCCGTTCTAGGAATCCAGGAAATCAAAAATTCAAATTTAAAGCTTGATTTCCAAAAGTCAAAAAGCCCTGGCAGTGGCTAATTAGCGCGCTAATACTGGAATTAGCGCGCTAACTGCAGGGACCTCAAACTAATTAATTTATCCCTTTGTGTTAGCGACCCTTAAACTCGTCCAGGACCTAACCATCCCTTATAAAACATGTTATACATGTTTTACAACTCAACTTACATGGTAGGTCCATCTTATAGAAACATTGTTCGTCATCTCCTATGCGTAGGAAAATAGCAACATTGACACCAACTTCGGTCTGTGACTGCATTTGCTTGATGATCATGTTTTTTTTGGAAGCATTCTTATTCAACATTGTATGGTTTTTTTCTGTTCTTCACTGCTTTTCTTGAATCCCAGCTGGTTGTTTTTTTTTTATTTTTTGAGTAGGAACACATGGCTTGTCGCCTTTGGAGCACACAAGAGTTTAGATTGGGTGAGAGGATGAGTTCTAGAATCATACTTACATGATAGGTTTGTGCTTAACTTTTAGTTTTTCCCTTTTAGCATTCTTGCACTTATGTCATTCTTCTCTTTGTAGATCTTGCATTTTTGAATGTGTTTCGTCTTCCTTATGTTAAAACCAAGTTTGTGGTGGTTTTATAGTGATAGGAATTCCAATATGACCGTTTATAGCCGTTCTAGGAATCCAGGAAATCAAAAATTCAAATTTAAAGCTTGATTTCCAAAAGTCAAAAATATCTGGCGAGTGGCTAATTAGCGCGCTAATATCTTTGGAATTAGCGCGCTAAGCTCGCAGGACCTCAAACTAATTAATCTCTCCTTTGCCTACTTCTTTCAGGTGCATACTCACTGGTTGTTGCCCTCAGATGGAGATTCAGAAATGCTTCAAAGCTGCGTTTTACTTATTAGATGAAGTCCTTTTTATGTATGCATCTCTAATTTTGGACCGTTTGTGAGTGTTCTTTTTTTTTGCTTGTTGAACGATAGGATTGGTTGGTTTTTGTGTATACTTCCAAATTTTGGAGCTTTTGTAATACATGACAACTTTCCGTGGATATAAAAATTTTGGGCTAATTTTGAGTTTCACATTTTTTCTTTCTCTTTTGAATTTTTGTTGATATATATTTTTGATGTATGGATGCGCAATTTGGCTTCTTTGGGGGATGTTAGCACCCTCAAGGAGTTGTTGGAGGGGGTCCAAAGGCGATGGAGTATGTCATATCGGGTTGTATTTTGATTTTTTAGGTTGGAGAATCGATTGGCTTATTTATCCGTGCCATATTTAAACAAAACAGAAAATTAGAGACGGATTAGCAACGAAATTCAAATTTTCCGTTGCTATTCCGTCTCTAATTTTCCAGAAATATTTCTATCAATCACAAACGGATCAGAGACGGAAATATTAATTCCGTCTCTGATTCCGTCTCTAATTAGCAACGGAATCAGAGACGGAATCAGAAACGGAATAATCCGTCTCTGATTCCGTTTCTAATTAGAGACGGAATCAGAGACGGACTCTTTGCATTCCGTCTCTGATTCCGTTGCTGATTAGAAACGGAATCAGAGACGGAATTCATAAATTTATTAATTCCGTCTCTGATTCCGTTGCTAATCAGCAACGGAATCAGAGACGGAATGCAATTACAAATGTACCATTTCGAAATAAAATCCATTTCTGTTCCGTCTCTGTTCCGTTTCTAATTTACGTCTCTAAATC
Source organism: Stephania yunnanensis (assembly GCA_039657365.1). NCBI lineage: Eukaryota > Viridiplantae > Streptophyta > Magnoliopsida > Ranunculales > Menispermaceae > Stephania > Stephania yunnanensis. The sequence goes on from JBBNAF010000043.1 coordinate 238,381, forward strand.
CGTCTCTAATCAGAAACGGATAATTTCCGTCTCTATTCCGTCTCTAATCAAAAACGGAATCCATTTTCCGTTTCTGATCGTATCAGCGACGACGTTTTCAAAGACGGAACGCGTTCCGTCTCTGTTCCGTTTCTGATTTCATTCAGAGACGGAATTTTCGCAAATCGAAACGGAAAATTCCGTTTCTGATTTGCGATTTTTTTGTAGTGATCGATTTAAAGTTTTTGGGATTTGATAGTCTCCTTAGAAAGCATTCTTGAACTTCAAGATCTCCTTTGTACTAGAGCAAGCTCGTGTTGATAACGTGTCGTGAATTAAGTTAGAACTTGCTAGAAACTAGAGAAGGGAAGTAGAAGACTAAAAACTACTACTACAAACTACTACTACAAAGGAGAAGAGAAGAAATTAAAGTGTTGGAATGAGAAGCTCTTTATTCAACTTGGTGTGTACAATGAGTTTAACACACTTTATATAGGCGATTTGGTGACGATGATAAATGTACTTTGATAGTGTGTACAAGTAACACATACACGACATGCCATACAACACATTACAAGTATTTTGACAATACATGGAAGAGTTAATGTACATTTGAAATATTTACAAGTAACGTGACAATACATAGATAAGTGAAGGTACCATTAGTGAGAAATACAAGTTACATGACTACACAATATGTTGGTGTGCATGCATGGTCATCCACATTTCACAACAGGTCCAAACCATTATAAGCACCTTTGCATTTATCGGACCTAATTATAGGGTCCCTATAGCATGTGAATGGAATCTCAGATCAAGACCCACTGAATGGTACGAAATAGAGATAATGTAGCATAAATTCTTATAGTTCGAGCAACTCTAAAATAATGAATCAATATACCATTGTTCTTCGACTATTTTGTCATTTTCACATGTGATGGCCCTAGACCCCACAAACTGGGCCTCACCTAGCCTAAACCTACATGGACCTCCGGTCAGCTCCCGTAGAGTCAACGCAGGCCTAGTCAGCCTCTTATCTAATTTATTCAATCATTAGTTGCTTATTAAGTTTGTTATTTAGTTTAACAAGTATTAATGTTGACACAACGGAATTGAAGAAACATTTAAAGCAACTTAAATAAGTAAACACTAGTTGGGACATGCCTAGATGTGGAAATCCAGCAAAATTAGATCTCATGTCTATATCTGGTGACAAACAGTATAAAGAAGTATCATATACATGTATCAAATGCCTAAAATGCACCCCTAAGTAACCAACAACATAAATATATATCATATGTACAATCCAAAATATCAAAATAAACCTATTATAGTAGCAGAGAGAAGCTAAATATGAAGGAAGCTTAGAGGAAGTCACCGATCATAAGCTCCTTGCCCCTGCTACTAGAGGGACCTATAAATGTCACTAAAATTAGAGACAATTCCAATAAGTAAATCCAGAAAAAGTTCAATAGTAATTCAAATTAAACGATAAACAAGTCTATAAATCATGCTGGAAGAAAAATATAAGTGTTGAGAAAGAATAGTAAAATGCATGATAGACAAACTACAATGATCAACAGTAAGGACCAAGTGACCTAGAAGCAAAGGATAGAGAGTAAGTGGTCCTGACACTCTACACGTGGACTCAAGGCCATTTAAAATGTGTAAGTATCTAATACCGGTGCGACGGGTCAAAACCGCTTTGACCGCACCTAATCCATTCGGCACTGTCGACTAGTTTGAGTCACAGTTTGAGAAAGACATTCCAAAGGGAGCTACAGACTTAGCTGGATGCTCAACCATAATGGAACTCTAATACTTGAGAGGAGCCACGACACATGGCGGATGCTCACTCAAAGCCACAAGAGCTAGTCGATTGCTCAACACGCGAGTAGACATTACTAGACTAAACTACCCTAAGTTACTCAGTAGGGAAAATGAGTCCAATAATAGCAATAATTCCATCACATATAGCAAGGAAATGAGAAGATTTAATATAGAATTTCCTACTGGTTTATTTACCTCAATAACGCAAAACCAAGTAAATCACGTCTCCCACATGCCTCAAAATACGTACCCAATATCCGATACTAGTCTTTTAGGCCCATGACATCAATTTAATATGCATTAGGTGTGTTTGAGCCTATTTTATATGATTTAGATTTTTAAATATCAATTTAATTCAAAATAAGGAATTTATAGTGATTGCACATTTTTTGAGAAAAGTCTCGATGTAAGATTCCCCGAAAAATTCTCGAACTCACTTTCCTACAATTTTCTCACTTTTCTTATTTTTACTATTTTTCCCTATTTTTCTTTAATTTTTCTAATTTTTATGATATTCTATTATTTTTATGAATTAAAATGTAAAAATATTTTTTTAAAAAATATTTTTTTAAAAAAAGGGGCTTTTGGGCCCCCTAAACAGGACCTGGTCCTGCCATTTGGCGCGGTTTGACCTTGGGTTGGGCCTGGCACTGGCCAGGCCCAGTTTGAGGATCGCACGCACGTATTTCACGTGCGTACGTCCTCATCTTCCTCCGCAAATCACACGTGGTGATTCTAACCTCTCATACTTTTTTTTTTTTTTTTTTTTTTACTTTTCTTCTTTCTTTCTTTCTTCTTTTCATTTTTCTTCTTTTTTTTTCTTCATCGAACCATATCATACTCTTCATTTTTTATCAACTAAGATCAACTCAACTAAAAAATCAACTATATAACAATCAAGACTATCAATCATGAATCCCTCAAGTCTACCATACACATTAGCTACCTATAATTGAAGGAATGTAGAGGTTGAAGATAATAACTTAGGAGTTTCTTTTCTCTTGTTCTTCTTATCTTCTCCAAAATAAAACCCCAAACTCCTAATAAACCATATACCCATTGATTTTCCCTCCCCCTTATCTACTTTCATTTTTCACACTCACTCCACCAACAAGTAACACATGTGTGCAATGTGGGAATTGTCTATTTTGCCCTCAACCATTAATTAATTCATTTAATCAAACCATTAAACATAATTTATCACATTAGGTATTTTTTTATTTATTGATCAAACTATAGTCCCATACCCATGGATGCACGCATCTTGAGAGTTACCTCATCCTCAAATCAGCGATCAAAATAAAATAATTAAATTGTGTACATTTTTATTTTAGATGGGTAATGCACAAATCATCGAAAAACAAAATACCTTGGTATTGACTCTCGAAGGTTAACCGAGTGTGCCAAGTCACAACAAGTCCAGGTCACAGTCATAAAATATCACGTGGCATGAGTTAGAGTTTTTAGGGCGTTACAATCTTTCCAACTAATAAAAATTTCGTCATCGAAATTGAAATATCTAAAACAAAATTACTTACTAAAATCAAAAGAGAAATGGAAAACTCTTGTGCATATAGGACTCTCACTCTCGCATCAATTTATCGTCTCCATGGTGCTGCCACTTGACAAGAACTAACGGAATGTCCTTAATCCTCAAACTCCTCACCTTGCAGTCTAAAACCTGTTGGGTTTTGGGGTTCAAACGCAGCAGAGATTACAAAACAATTTTGACAAAAACCCCAACAGGATCCGAATCTAATTCCATTAAAACGTTTAAACTAAGAAAGTTTAATCAAACCTCGGTCGCAAAATACATTTCTTAAGGTTGATCGATCGCTAAGGCGCTGCCAATAACAAACGCTCTCTACCAGCAGTACACACACGAACGGCAGCCGAGATTCGAAGTGCTAGCTTCAAGAGAATACCAAACTTTTTTGTTTCTCTCCAAAACGATCCAGAGCATACCAGGAAACCCTAAGTCGTTTCTAAAACGAAAATAGAGTTTCGACCCTCAATCTTTCGTCCGTATGTTCTAACTTAAAGCGTCTATTTATACAACCCTTGTATATAGACGGTTAAGTAAATTACACATATACTCCTACTTAAAGAATTATAAGTGTAATACACCACATGGACGTTTCTGTCATGAATTTTATCATATAAAATTTATTTTTCTGAACCATCTTAAAATCTCGCAAAACCATTCTTAGTGTGCGACCCAATAGGCTCATACAACGTTGGCAGTGAACCAAAAGACATTTTGGTATACAAGTCATAAGCGGCCTCCAGCAAGACATTATGACTACCCAAGTCGTATGGATATCAAATCGATACAACCTAATAAATAGTGTATATAACATCCTTTTGTCACAGGATATCCTTTTGATCAAACATAAGGCATGGAATTGTCATCCAACATGTTCAATCGTACTAGTCTCGATGTCTAGGTAGACCGAAAACATCCAAGTGTCATTGATCAATATCAATTCACTTAGACTTGGCCTTTTAACAGTCTAACGCATCGAGGGATCCACTAGATATCTCTCTTTATATGAGAGGGACAAATTCTATCTCGATTACACAACTTCATCACATTGCTCACATAGTAACCAATCGCAACCTTTATAATCATCCAGTTAAAGATAATGTTTGATAATGTCAAATCACTATGTTCCTAATGTTGAACTCTCTGGTAATCTCAAGTCAGATGACTGAAAAATATACCTATCATGAGAAACAACTATGACTTAATCCATGTGATGTTCTCATAGCGGGTCGGTCCAGTACTTTGTTCCCTCACAAGTACTCGTGATCTTGATTCGTATCCCTATACGTATAATCATCATATGATCATCAATCAAGACTCACACTAGTCTTAATTCATTATAGTTCCTAGTATAATGATCGACTAGGGATATTTAGGATATTTATGTAAATACCCATGGATCTTATTATAATGTAAACATACAAATTAATTATAATAAACATCCAATGAAATCCTCTATTTTATTAACTAAAGTATTCATAAAGACAGGTAATGGATGACCTAAGGCACATGCCCCAACATCTCCCACTTGCACTAGAGCCAATCATACATGCATCTAATGCCTAATGATCTAACATGACCATCATGTTTTGCTTATGGAAGAGCTTTTGTCAATGGATTTGCAATGTTGTCTTCAGTAGGTACTCTGCAAATTTTTACGTCTCCCCTCTCAATAATTTCTCTGATGAGATGAAAACGCCTGAGTATATGTTTGGATCTGTGGTGTGATCTAGGTTCCTTGTCCTGTGCTATTGCCCCGTTATTGTCACAATACAAACAAATAGGGTTAGCAATACTTGGAACCACACCTAGTTCAGAAATGAACTTTTTGATCCAAACTGCCTCCTATGCCGCATCGGACGCCGCAATATACTCAACTTCATTGTAGAATCCGCCACGATCTCTTGTTTCGAACTTTTCCAACTTACTGCACCCCCATTCAAAGTAAACACATATCCAGATTGCGATCTAAAATCATCTATATTAGTTTGAGAACTTGCACCTGTGTAACCATTTACAACTAGATCATTTTCAAAACCTCCATAGACCAAGAACACTTCATTAGTCCTTCTTAAGTATTTAAGGATGTTCTTTACTGATATCTAGTGATTCTCACCAGGATCTGACTGATATCTTCTTGTAGTGCCTAAAGCATATGATACATCAAGTCGAGCGCATAGCATGACATACATGAAAGATCCAATAGCTGAAGCATATGGAATATTAATCGTACGGCCTCGCTCATTTTTTGTCATAGGTCATTGAATCTTGCTGAGACTTATGCCATGAGATATTGGCAACAATCCTCTTTTAGAGTCTTGCAAACTGAACCTATTCAGCACCTTGTCTATGTAAGCACTCTGACTTAGACCGATTAGCCTCTTAGATCTACCCCTATAGATCCTTATCCCTAGGATATAGGCTGCATCTCCTAAGTCTTTCATTGAGAAACACTTCCCTAACCAAGACTTGACATTCTTCAATGTTGGGATGTAATTTCCAATGAGTAATATATCATCAACATACAATACCAGAAAAATAACTACACTCCCACTGACCTTCTTGTATACACAAGGCTCATCTTCGTTCTTAATAAAACCAAAATCCTTGATTGTTTCATCAAAACGAAGACTCCAACTCCGAAAAGCTTGCTTTAATCCATAAATGGATCTTTGAAGCTTGCATACCTTCCTAGAATTCTCAGGATGTACAATACCTTCAGGTTGTGTCATATACACGTCCTCAAGCAGCTTTCCTTTAAGAAATGATGTTTTTACATCCATTTGCCATATCTCATAGTCATAATATGCAGCAATGGCAATTAAAATTCTTATGGATTTAAGCATGGCTACTAGCGAAAAAGTTTCATCATAATCAACACCTTGAGTCTACCTGAAACCTTTTGCTACAAGTCTTGCTTTAAAAGTATGCACTTTGCCATCAATGTCAGTTTTCTTCTTGAAAACCTATTTACATCTAATGGTCTTACCACCTTCGGGTAAATCAACCAAGTCCCAAACTTGGTTATCATACATGGATTGCATCTCAGAGTTCATGGCACTTAGCCATTTATCTGAGTATGGTCTAGACATAGCCTCCTGATAAGTGGTGGGCTCATTTTGATCCATAAGCAACACATCAAGACCATCAGTAATGAGAAATCCGAATCTCTCTGGCTCATGTCTTACCCTACCAGATTTATGTGGGCCTTGTGTCACTTGTGGAGGTTCAACTGGTTCAGAACGTTGTTGAACTTCCAGTAGCGGTTCAGGGTTTATCCGTGATTCTTGAACTTCTTCAAGATTTATTTATCTCCCACTAGTGTCTTTTGAAATAAACTATTTTTCCATAAAGGCACCATACCGAGCAACAAACACTTTGTTCTCGACGGGATTATAAATGTAATATCCTTTTGTTTCCTTAGGATACCCCACGAATAAACATTTGTCAGATTTAGGTGCTAGTTTTTCTGAGACTTGTCGTTTTACGTATGCATCACAACCCCAAGTCTTAAGAAAAGACAAACTAGGTGTCTTCCCGTACCATATCTCATATGGTGTTTTATCGACCACTTTAGAAGGAACTCGATTTAGAGTGAAAGCTGCGGTTTGTAATGCATAACCCCAAAAGGATAATGAAAGATCTGCATGACTCATCATAGATCGAACCATATCTAATAAGGTTCGATTTCTCTTTTCAGAAACTTCATTCCATTGTGGAGTTGCTGGTGGAGTCAATTGGGAGACAATCCCACAATTTCTAAGATGATCATCAAATTCTTGGCTCAAATATTCACCACCTCGATCTGACCGAAGTGTTTTGATAGTTTTACCAAGTTGATTATGCACTTCATTTTGAAACGTTCGAGACATCTCAAATAATTCAGTTTTATGTTTCTTAAGATATATAATCATGTCTGCGCAAATCATCAATAAATGTAATGAAGTACTGATAACCACCTTTAGCCATTGTGTTTATAGGACCGCATACATCAGTATGTATTGGACCCAATAATTCACTTGCCCTTTCGCTGTGTCCAGTAAAGGGACTTTTAGTCATCTTTCCTAGTAAACAAGATACGCACGTTTCATATGTTTCTAAATCAAATGAATCTAGAAGCCCATCTTTATGGAGCTTCGTTATGCGTTTCTCGTTTATGTGCCCGAGACGACAATGCCAAAGATAGGTTTGATTCAAATAATTTGACTTGAATCTCTTTGTATTTATGTTAAAGACTGGAGTATCAGTAGACCTTTTCGTACTTAGAATATAAATACCATCACACAAATCAGCATTTGCATAAAATATATCTTTACGAGAAATGGAACATCTATTATTCGCAATAATAAAATCAAAACCATCCATATCCAAGCATGAAACAGAAATGATGTTTCTGCTCAAGGCAGGCACAAAATAACAATTATTTAAAGTTAAAATAAGTCCACTAGGTAAGACTAAGTCATATGATCCAACAGCCAGGGCAACAACTCTTGCTCTATTCCCTATGCGGAGGATGACTTCTCCTTTCTTCAACTTTTTACTTATGGTGAATCCCTGCACATTTATACAAATGTGAGATCCACATCTGGTATCTAATACCCAGAATCACTACAAAAAAAAACAAAAAATCAAAAACGGAATTAGAAACGGAACTTATTTCCGTTTCTAAATCAAACGGAATTAGAAACGGAATAAGTTCCGTTTCTAAATGTAACAGTTAGCGACGGAACTGAAAGGGAAATATTCAGAGACGGATTTGAGACGGATCAGAGACGGAATTAGAGACGGAATTAGAGACGGAATTAAATTCCGTCTCTCGAAATTTGGCGCCACCATTCCCGCCAAATTCTTCATTTCTTATGGCCGTTCATCATTCCTCGAGATTTGTATTTTGTCCGATCTGGCGGCCTCTTCTCCTTCCCGCACCCCCCCCCCCCCCGCAACAAAACAAAGACAAATCCCCAAATCATTCCCACGAAAAAACCCCAAAAACCTAAATTCGTCTCTCCGTCTCGTCGCGCCGGCCGATCGTCTCGTCCCAGACGTCCATCCCGTTCGATCGTCTCGTCTCTCCGTCCGGTCGTGCGAGCGGTCTCTCTGGTGCTCTCTCGGTGCTCGCTCGCCGTCGTTCGCGGTGGTCTCCGTTTCTCCGTCTGGTCGTGCTACTGGTCGCACTGGCTGTCTCGGTCTCGCCGTCTCTCTGGTCTCTCCGTCTCGTCGCGCGGTCTCCGTCATCGCCGATATCTCTCGCTCTCTCTGGTCTCGATTCGGATCCGGTTAGCAAGGAATTTGTAGTTTTGGAGTCTTACTACAATCTTCATTTCTTATTTGTTTTTTATTGTTCTTTATAATGCGAGCAACACTCATGATCAAGAGCTCTTCGGCTTTCATAGAGATCATTCACATTGTGACGGTTTTGAGGAAGTTCGAACAGACTTGGTGTTTTCGCTAAAAATTTGCGTCTGTCAGGTTGGCGTTCTAGTCCCCTTGTTTATCTAATTTAAAAAATTTATGGAATAATCCGTCGGGTGACATGAGAATTATTTAAGTTTCCGCTATGGTTCATTTGATAGTTCGATCTTCTAGTAAACATCGGAGTTGAAGGCAAGAAGCTATTTTATCTAGAAAGATTTTCCAATTTAAATTAAGCATGCAGACTTCATAAATTTCCATCTATCAATAAATATTTGGGGTGTCCGGTGTTCCTACGTACATTATATGCGGCATCCAGGAATATTAAAGTCGTAATACTTGTTAGCATTGCAAATATTATGCTCATGAATGAAATATGTTATAGATTTTCACTTGAACTGAAGCTATATCTGCTAGGGAAAGCAGTCATATATATGCCTTGATGTTCAAATATAGGAAATGAACATAATGTGGCTAACCATTGTGTATACTAGGTTTTCTTAGCGGCTCAGCTATACTAGTCGAATAAATGGATTTAAATAAAAAATTTATTTTCTTGAAAGGTCTTAGCTATTATGGTCATGGAATCCATTTTATTTTTGTAAATTCGTCTTGGCAATTGGCCGTGTTATAGTACTACCTTATTGTTTATGAACTGTGAAGGAACAAACTCTTGATCAGGTGACATATTTTAAGAGTTCAGTTCTTATAATTGTTATTACTTTATGAGGTTTTATTTTAACTGCGTTCTTGAGTGATTTGATTTGTTCCTTGGTTGATTGTTCATTAGTTGGTGTTCTTCACTTGATCTATTAAGTTAATGTTGTGTCTTTTGTTTGGTTTAGAAGTTTTTGTTCGCTTTCTTCTCTTACATGCATAGTTTTTGAGGTTATGCTTGTTCTATTTTTAGGTTTATTAATATGTACTATTTCATTTCAACCTTTTAATTGAGCAATTCAAGATTTATATTGATTCCGTATTTGGTTGTTATTCCATGTTTATTTTATCGGTAAAGCATGTCATCCGTATTTGGTTGTTATTCCATGTTTATTTTATCGGTAAAGCATGTCATGAGAGTCATTATAATACATTAGAATCATGTCTCGAGGTAATTACTTTGTCGTTTGATGTTATAGTTGTTAGTAATTTCATATTCATGCACTTGCTATGGATGATTGATTAGTTAGGTGTTGTTGGTTACGATTGAATAATACCTATAATTACTTAATTTCTACTACTAGTTAGGGTTAGAAACACTAGGATTACTCTTTTAGTGAATGTTCTTTGTTTCACATTACATTTCTAGAGAATGGAATAAACCTATAACCTTAAGGACGTATGAGTGAACAAGTAGTAGACGCGTTGATACTATGTGGTATTTGTATGCCTCGATATCGATATAGGTTAGGCGCACGGCCTCAACTTCGATTCCCCACACAACTAAATGTCGGGCTCTTTGGTGGTCTATTTTTGCAATCTTAGGGTCTTAAAAATTTTAATTTAAGTGCAAGAGGCAGGATGAAACTGTTCAAACACACATCAAACTGATTTTCAAATCAAATACACAAAACTATGTCGATTAAGCACAAGAAAGAGTTTATATCAAGGATTTCCTTACAACCAAGAGGATGACAAAAGAGATTAGCTTTGCAGAGACTCTTATATTCCTTTGAAAGCCTCAAAGGTGCTGGATTTGAGGACTTAAGAACAGCCACAAAGATCTCCTATTGCTCCTTCTAAAAAATCAAATTTCTTCTCTTTGTAGATCTTGAATTTTGGAATGTGTTTCTTCTTCCTTATGTTAAAACCAAGTTATTGGTGGTTTTATAGTGATAGGAATTCCAATATGACCGGTTATAGCCGTTCTAGGAATCCAGGAAATCAAAAATTCAAATTTAAAGCTTGATTTCCAAAAGTCAAAAAGCTCGGCAAGTGGCTAATTAGCGCGCTAATCTTTGGAATTAGCGCGCTAAGCTGCAGAGGACGTCAAACTAATTAATTTATCCCTTTGTGTTAGCGACCCTTAAACTCGTCCGGGACCTAACCATCCCTTATAAAACATGTTATACATGTTTTACAACTCAACTTACATGATAGGTCCATCTTATAGAAACATTGTTCGCCATCTCCTATGCGTAGGAAAATAGCAACATTGACACCAACTTGGTCTGTGATCGCATTTGCTTGATGATCATGTTTTTTTTTGGAAGCATTCTTATTCAACATTGTATGGTTTTTTTCTGTTCTTCACTGCTTTTCTTGAATCCCAGGTTGGTTTTTTTTTTTATTTTTTGAGTAGGAACACATGGCTTGTCGCCTTTGGAGCACACAAGAGTTTAGATTGGGTGAGAGGATGAGTTCTAGAATCATACTTACATGATAGGTTTGTGCTTAACTTTTAGTTTTTCCCTTTTAGCATTCTTGCACTTATGCCATTCTTCTCTTTGTAGATCTTGCATTTTTGAATGTGTTTCGTCTTCCTTATGTTAAAACCAAGTTTGTGGTGGTTTTATAGTGATAGGAATTCCAATATGACCGTTTATAGCCGTTCTAGGAATCCAGGAAATCAAAAATTCAAATTTAAAGCTTGATTTCCAAAAGTCAAAAATATCTCGGTAAGTGGCTAATTAGCGCGCTAATATTTGGAATTAGCGCGCTAACTGCAGGGGACCTCAAACTAATTAATCTCTCATTTGCCTACTTCTTTCAGTGCATACTCACTTTGGTTGTTGCCCTCGGATGGAGATTCGAAATGCTTCATAGCTGCGTTTTACTTATTAGATGAAGTCCTTTTTGTGTATACTTCCAAATTTTGGACCTTTTGTGAGTGTTCTTTTTTTTTTTTTGCTTGTTGAACGATAGGATTGGTTGGTTTTTGTGTATACTTCCAAATTTTGGAGCTTTTGTAATACATGACAACTTTCCGTGGATATATAAATTTTTGGGCTAATTTTGAGTTTCACATTTTTTCTTTCTCTTTTGAATTTTTGTTGAAAGATATTTTTGATGTATGGATGCGCAATTTGGCTTCTTTGGGGGATGTTAGCACCCTCAAGGAGTTGTTGGAGGGGGTCCAGCGATGGAGTATGTCATATCGGGTTGTATTTTGATTTTTTAGGTTGGAGAATCGATTGGCTTATTTATCCGTGCCATATTTAAACAAAACGAGAAAATTAGAGACGGATTAGCAACGAATTCAAATTTTCCGTTGCTATTCCGTCTCTAATTTTCCGTAAATATTTCTATCAATCACAAACGGATCGAGACGGAAATATTAATTCCGTCTCTCGATTCCGTCTCTAATTAGCAACGGAATCGAGACGGAATCGAAACGGAATAATCCGTCTCTCGATTCCGTTTCTAATTAGAGACGGAATCGAGACGGACTCTTTGCATTCGTCTCGATTCGTCTCGATTCGTTCTTCGATTAGAAACGGAATCGAGACGGAATTCATAAATTTATTAATTCCGTCTCTCGATTCCGTTGCTAATCAAGAACGAATCGAGACTTTAATGCAATTACAAATGTACCATTTCGAAATAAAATCCATTTTCGTTCGTCTCGTTCGTTTCTAATTTTCGTCTCTAAATCCGTCTCTAATCGAAACGGATAATTTCGTCTCTATTCGTCTCTAATCGAAACGGAATCCATTTTCCGTTTCGATCGTATCAGCGACGACGTTTTCAGAGACGGAACGCGTTCCGTCTCTGTTCCGTTTCTGATTTCATTCAGAGACGGAATTTTTGCAAATCAGAAACGGAAAATTCCGTTTCTGATTTGCGATTTTTTTGTAGTGAATCACTAGTAGATAAATTAATTTCAATAACATAAATACCTGTAGTGGTAGTCGCACTACCCTTTTTCTTCTTTAGATCTTCCAGATAGAGTTTGCAATTTCTGAACCAATGTCCAGGTGCATGACATAAATGACAATTTCCTTTATTTTCTTTTGGGTGTTTTGAAGTAGGAACAAGCTGGGGCTTGACTTGTTCCACAGGCTTTGCGATAGGTGCAGCGGCAGCCTTGACAACTTTAGCCTTGCATTTGCCTTTCTTCTACATTCCTTTTCCCTTTTGGACCATCAACACATTACTAGAGGGTTTCTTGATATTTAGTTCAGCAGTTTTGAGCATCAAATGCAACTCTAAAATTGATTTATCCATATTATTCTTCTTGTAGTTCATCACAAATTGTGAGTCACTCTCTAGTAATGAATTCAGGATCTAATTCGTAGCCAACTTTTGGCTTTTGGGAAATTTGAATCTATCGAGTTGGTCGACATAGCCCTTCATCTTTAGAACATGAGGACTAACTGACGCACCCTCAGTCATCTTGCAAGAATGTAGGTTTTTGACTGTCTCGAACCTTTCTTGCCTAGCTTGTTGTTGGAACATTTCCTTCAGGCGTTATAGCCATGTCGCAGCTTCCATTAGTTCCATATCCTTCTGAAGTTCAGGAACCATAGTTGTCAGCATAATACATGCAACATCAGTAGAATCATTGACATGCTTATTATGAGCATCCTTCACAGCTTTCGTAGCATTGGATGGTGGGTCCTCAGGGATTAGAGCATCCAGAACATACAACTTGTGTTCATGCTTAAGAGCAATTCTCAAGTTTCTGAACCAATCAAGAAAGTTAGTCCCAGATAGCTTATCCTTCTCAAGGATGGATTGCAGTGACAGGGGATTATTGTTACTTGAAGAGGCCATTGATCTATAATAAAGATTATGCAAAGTTTATTTTAGTATAGAGGAATAGACTCCCACTAAATTAACAACCCTCCTAAAACACACTATTCATTTAGGGGACTAAAATCCATATTTCGCCTAATTCTATGACAGTTATGGCATGAAACACAGAACTAGATTATTTAGGTAGGTAACAGTTACCAATTACATCTTATGTAATTTTAGATACTTTTATGAGATACGAGACATCTTGTGTCTTATCATGTTTTTTTATCTCATCATGTGCCTAAAGCTCAAAACTATTTTGATAGCTTTATTAAGTCATACCATTTTAAACATTTAGGTAACTCTTACCCAACTTGTCTCACCAAGATAACACAATACACCCAGCTATGGCTGAAACTATATTAGTGTGATCAAGGCCTTTGACAAGTGTTTAAAACGGATGACACGAGACTTAAAATTTAATAGAGAGATTTTATTCGGTTTTAGTGATTTTTATGTAAACAATGAAATATCATATATTCTATTTATTTGTTCAATCACAAAACAATTTGGAAAGTTTTATACTGTTCACTAATAATAGAATTTTCGTGCGCTAGGATTAGTTAGACGGCGGTCCCGCTGGTCGGTCAGCGGATGGGAGAATAGGGGGCAGCGCCCCCTTTTTTTCTTTTTCTTTTTTTAGAAGACGAATTTCAACTCCGAAAATTAAAACTCGCTATAGAAAATCATATTTTTCGCTGATTTTATTATCCTAAATTAACTCCTTAATTTATCTGAAATTAAGTCAATTAAAACATTTTAATTAACCCGGACCCACATCTAACTAATCATCTTATCCTAATCCAATTAGGACTTAAGATATTTGAATCCTAGCATATCACCAATAACAAGATTCTCGATATGTATCTCTTATCCAATAGGGATAACGAAACCGATTTTGCTTATATCTCCTAATCTAATTTGTTATCTCTCTTTATCAAATAGAAACTTCATAGCATAATAGATATAACAAGATAAATAAATAATTTCAAAAATTAATTATTTGCAATTTCGGTCCTCATCCAAATAATCACAAACATGTAATTGAATCATGAACTACTATCCCAATCGAACCTAATGGTGTCATGGATCACAGAACACGAAACTCAATTCATTAAAATTATTTGAATTAACCTAACATGGTTACTAGCATGTACGAAACTAATTTCAATTAAATCACGTATATATGTATCATATCATAAAACATGATAATAAATCTCACAGAAAACTTATATATATCACATATACATAAACTATTAACATGCTTTCAATCATATATCATGTATATATCAGAAGAAAACATGCAATGAATTTAATGGAATCAAACTCGAAAGCTCTGATACCACTGTTGGGTTTTGGGGTTCATACGCAGCGGAGATTACAAAACAATTTTGACAAAACCCCAAAAGGATCTGAATCTAATTCCATTAAAAAGTTTAAACCAAGAAAGTTTAATCATACCTCGGTCGCAAAATACATTTCTTAAGGTTGATCGATCTCTAAGGCGCTGGCAACGACGAACGCCCTCTACCAGCAGTCCACACACGAACGGCAGCCGAGATTCGAAGTGCTAGCTTCAAGAGAATACCAAACTTTTTGGTTTCTCTCCAAAATGATCCAAAGCGTACCAAAAAACCCTAAGTCGTTTCTAAAACGAAAATAGAGTTTCAGCCCTTAATCTTTCGTCCATGTGTTCTGACTTAAAGCATCTATTTATATAACCTTTGTATCTAGACGGTTAAGTAAATTTCACATATACCCCTACTTAAAGAAGTATAAGTGCAATACACCACATGGACGTTTCTGTCATGAATTTTATCATATAATTCATTTTTCTGAACCATCTTAAAATCTCGCAAAACCATTCTTAGTGTGCGACCCAATAGGCTCATACAACGTTGGCAGTGAACCAAAACACATTTTGGTATACAAGTCATAAGCGGCCTCTAGCAAGACATTATGACTACCCAAGTCGTATGGATATCAAATCGATACAACCTAATCAATAGTGTATATGTCATCCTTTTGTCACACGATATCCTTTTGATCAAACATAAGGCATGGAATTGTCATCCAACATGTTCAATCTTACTAGTCTCGATCTCTAGGTAGACTGAAAACATCCAAGTGACATTGATCAATATCAATTCACTTAGACTAGGCCTTTTAGCAGTCAAACACATCAAGGGATCCACTAGATATCTCTCTTTATATGAGACGGACAAATTCTATCTCGATTACACAACTTCATCATATTGCTCACACAGTAACCAATCACAACCTTTGTAATCGTCCGGTTAAAGACAATGTTTGATAATGTCAAATAACTATGTTCCTAATGTTGAAGTCTCTGGTAATCTCAAGTCAGATGACTGAAAAATATACCTATCATGATAAACAACTATGACTTAATCCATGTGATGTTCTCATAGCGAGTCGGTCCAGTACTTTGTTCCCTAACAAGTACTCATGATCTTGACTCGTATCCCTATACGTATAATCATCATATGATCATCAATCAAGACTCACACTAGTCTCAATTCATTATAGTTCCCAGTATAATGATCGACTATAGACATTTAGGATATTTTTGTAAATACCTATGGATCTTATTATAATGTAAACATGCAAATTAATTATAATAAACAGTAAATGAAATCCTCTATTTTATTAACTAAAGTATTCATAAAGACAATTAATGGATTGACCTAGGGTACATGCCCCAATAAAATCTGCATAAGTTGTCCCTCATAAGTGATATTCTCGGTTAGGTCAATCTGAGTTAAGTACACTATTGGTATGTCTCCCTCTCTCGACCTGTCCAATCTCGGCATTGATAAATGGAACACTGGATGAATGTCTGGCAACTGCGGTAGTAACGCAATCTTATATGCAACCTTGCCAACTCTCTCTGCGATTCTAAAATGACCTTTAAACCTCAGTATGATTTTTCCTTTGATTCAGAACCATTTGTGACCTTTCGGTGGTAAAATTTTTAAATAGTAAAAGCCTCACACTTTGTACTCTAACCGATCTCAGTACTTGACACCATATTTGTTCATTTCTCTTGAGCTCCTTCAAGACGTCGACGATCAGTTGTATCTTTTTTTGTGATTTACCACAATCTCTGGCCCAAGTTTCGTTATGTCACCAGGCTCTGCCTAACATGCTAGTGACCTACATGGTTTTCCATAGAATGCCTCAAATTTGTTATCCTGATGCTAGCTTGGTAACTATTATAGTAAGAAAATTCACGTAAGGGTATATACTCCTCCCACGACCCCCCGCACTCTAACACACAAGCTTTAAGCATGCCCTCTTGAATCAGACTCTCTAACTGTCCATTAGTCCACGAATGGAACGTCGTACTAAGTTGTAACCTCGTACCAAAATGTGCTTGCATGCATGCTCCTCCATAACATGGATGTTGTAACGACCTCATTATAATTTGTTGTTATTTAATGATGTGGTTACAGATGTGGCCGACAGCTCAGACCTTAGTGGGACCCGCAATTAGGCTAATGCACGTCTGGAACAAGGTAAATAATTATTTTCGTGTGTTGATTTGTTTAGTCTAGAGTGTTACATTGAAATGGAGTAACGACATCATAATGTGTGTATTTATATTTCATTTGACGGGTGAGACGGTGTGAGAAGTATTCACCGCGATATGCATGTCGATGCGGGTATCGGGTAGCCTAAAAGACTAAATACTAGGCTGGGGAAAATAATACATACAATAAATGAATAAAATGAGTTAAATATTAAGATATAATGTATAATTAGTGGTCAGGGTTTATTTTGGTGCAAGTTTGGTTAAGTATGGCAAGAGGATTGGTCCATAAAGGTTTTGTATGTCATGGACAAAATTAAGATTTTTGGGGTCTTGGCATGATCAAAAACCAATTTCTTAGACATTTTATGAAAATGGACTATTTTGTTAAGAGTTTGGTTCAATTTGGTAAGAAATCGGATCGAAAACGAGTTCTGAAAGCCAAAACACGTCAAAATAGGACTTTTCTGAATAAATAAATAAAAAGAAATTAAGTTGTTGACAAGCAAGTGAGGGTTTATACATAAATATAAAAAAACAAATGAATTGACTTTCATTTCAATAGAGTGTTGAAATAGTTTTGTTCTTTAAACCCTCAATTTGGGTTTTCACTTACGGAGCTCTCGACATCCAATTTTCGCTCGCTTTCTTTCCTCAAAATCGTAGAGCATCGCGAGACGACCAATTCGAGCTAAAGTTCCATGGTGGAAATGAGGTATTCAGCCTGCAATTTGGTAAATTCTCAATGCAAGGTATTTTCCTCAATTCAATTTGAATTATCGCAATTTTTCAATTTCTTTCCCAAGATTGCGATAGAAATTGGTATGAGTTATTTTTAATCGGTATATTGGATTAATTTGCATCAATTTGGGATAAATTCCATCGACGTGGCCTAGGGTTTTGATGAGTTGGATTAATGCGATTCAGTTGATAATTGTTTTGGAGATGTTTTTATATTTGATATTGATTTATATTGGGTTTTCAGATGAATTGATTATTGATGTTGATACAATTTGACTCCACAAGCTGTGAAAATATTTTTCTTTTGGTATTGAGTGGTTTTGTGGCATTTGTTGTTGAGTTTTGAGGATTTAAGCTGCGAAAAATATTGATTTGGAGACATTTTCTAGTTGAAAATAAATAATGTTTGTCAAGTTGACATGCTATATTAGAAAATTCGTAACTTCTCCATTTGTGATCCGATTTGAGTATTCTTGGAGTCTATGGAAAGTACATCATGAGTACTACAAGTTCCTTTTTGATCGCCATGACAAATTATGAGGTTTTAAGAATTAAAACCCATACAATTTATTATAAATCACTGGTAAATGGTTATAGGTCATTTTGGACGATAAATTTGGATATCGGGGATTTTGAGGAGTCGGGCTGGGGATTGGTTAGCGGGACACGGAGTACGGATTGAGGCGTGTAGTAGCGGGACACAGAGTGCGAATTGAGCTGTGTAGTATCCCAACTGAAATTACTTGAGCAGAATTTATTTTTCTTTTCGTATTATGTCTTTCAATACTTTATTCCCGGTGTGGTTTAAATAGACGTACGTTAAGGCTCTCCTTCCGTGCCATTTTTGTGTGTATGTCCACTAGGCCATAGCACGTGAGTAACGGAATCTCTGTGATTCATGTTAGGGCACGTGTGGCTGCGTCGTTGGTTCCACGCCGACCACCTAATGGATCTAGATACTGGCCTTGCTTGAGTGTTAATTGCCGGCAGTAGTCTGTGGAAGAGTCCGAAGTATGGTGCTAGTCTGATCTAAGGCTCTAGAAACATACACATTTGGGCTTGCATTATTATTTATGCACACGATGATCATAATTACCTATATTTATTTTTGCTTGTTTAATTAATAGTTTTATTTTAATCCCAATATTTACTTTTCATTATTGCTCACTTAATTTCCTTAGGAATACTCACTTTGAACTCGTCATCTGTCTTTTGTGATGGCTGCGTGTAGATCCTAGTACGAGGCGAGGCAAAGGCAAGCTACCGGAATACCTGTGATACAAAAATTTGGGCCAAGCTTGTACGTTTATATATATATATATATATATATATATATATATATATATATATATATATATATATATATATATATATATATATTGTGGTCATTTTGGGATATGGGATTGTAAAACTCTTTAAGAACCTTTATGATGAGAATTTGAGACTTTGAGGTGTATACTTGATGTATATATTGATATATGGGTTTTCCACATTAGGTTTCAGATATTAGAGTTAAATGCATGGCATGTGCTGTCGTATCGTAGTTAGACTATCGTGCTAAAGGTCTTCCATTGTGTTTATTTATGGTTTTAAATGATTTAACAGATGATTTGAGTCCTTTAGAAACTTAAAATGTAAGTTGTGGTTTATTGAGCTTAATAATGATTTAAAAGTGTATGGAAATTGCATGTGGGAACACAGCTGGCACTGGTAGGCTAGGTTATGGGCCCGCATTGGCCCTCGTGGCGGCCACTTAGAAAGTAGGCCGCTACAGATGTGAACTACAATCCTCTATCTAACAAAATAAATAATGGCACCCCGTGAAGTTTGACAATCTCTCTCTAATAAAGGATGCTCAACTAATCGAAATCTTGTTTGGTAGAAATCGACAAGAAGTGTGTTGATTTGGTTAGTTTGTCCACAATCACCCAGATACTATCATCCTTGCGCAGAGATCGAGGTAAACCACTGACGATATCCATGGCAATATGCTCCCACTTCCACTCAGGAATGGGAAGTGGCTGTAACAGTCCTTCGGGCTTCTGGTGCTTAGCCTTGACCTGCTGGCAAATCTCACAACTTTTGACGTAATCTCCTACATTTACCTTCATCCTCGACCACCAAAATAGACGTTTCATATCCCGATACATCTTAGTTCTACCCGTATGAACGGTAAAACGTAAACAGTGAGCCTTCCGAAGTATCTCTATGCATAACTCAGTCACTATTGGAATCTACCGTCATCCCTTATATCTCAAGCACGAGTCCATCGACTGAATCCATAATTGTGTACCTTTGTAGTAGTCGGAATGTCAACGGAACCCATCATATATGTCGCCTTGAGGAGTGCAAACTAATGTGTCATATGACAAATAAGAACCTCTGCATCGAATCTCTAACGGCTCAATGCGTCTGCCACTACATTTGCCTTACCTAGGTGGTACTCTAAGGAGAAGTTTTAATCCTTAGGGAACTCTAGCCATCTATGTTGTCTCATCTTCAGGTCCTTTTGCGTAAAAATATAACTTAAACTTTTGTGATCAGTGAATAAAGTTAATCTTTCGCCATATAAGTAGTGTCGCCAAATCTTCAAAGAAAATACCATTACCGCAAAATTTAAGTTATGCATCGGGTGGTTCTTCTCATGAATCTTCAGCCATCGAGAAGCATAAGCAATCACACCGTCTCCCTGCATCAGAACTCACCTTAATCCGACCTGTAATGCATTGGTATTTACAACCATGCCCTTTCCTACCTCTAGCAGTACTGACACTAGAGTTGTCGTCAATTTCTCCTTCAGTGTCATGAAAGCTTGATCATATTTCTCATCCCACTCAAACTTGACACCCTTCTAAGTCAACCTCGTCATTGGTGTCACGGTCTTAAAGAAATCACGCACGAATCTCCAATAATACCCTCTTGGACCTAAAAAGCTACAAATATTTGTCATTGACTGTGGGTATATCAATCCATCACTGCTTGGACCTTCAACGGATCCACTTATACTTCACTAACTCCAACTACATGCCCCAAGAATCTGACCTCCAACAATCGAAACTCACATTTGCTAAACTTAACATAAAGTCAATGCTCTCTCAGTGTTTTTAAAATTATCCTTAGATAACCCTCATGATCCTCATGCTTCTTAGAGTAGATCAAAATATCATCTAAGAAGACAATCACGAAATGGGCCTATTGTCTCAACACATGGGGCATCAAGTCAGTAAACATTGTCAGGGCGTTCATCAGCCCAAACGGCATGACGACAAACTCGTAATGACCATAACGTGTACTGAAGGCAATCTTTTCTTTATCCTCAATCCTGATCCTGAGCTGGTGGTACCCTGACCTCAAGTCGATCATAAAAAACCACACTGCGTCTCTCAACCGATCAAACAAGTCATCTATTTAGGGAAGTGAATACTTGTTCTTGATTGTAACACGATTCAATTGCCTGTAATCGATGCAAAGTCTCAAATTTCCATCTTTCTTCTTCGCAAATAGTACAGGAGCACCCAATTGAGACATGCTAGGATGAATAAATCCTAAATTCATCAACTCCTTAAGGTGGGTCCTCAGCTCCTCTAACTCTTTCGATATCATTTTGTATAGAGGTATCAAAATTAGTTTCGTCCCAAGACTAGGTCGATAATAAAGTTGATTTCTCCTGATAGTAATCTGGGTAAATACTCGAGGAACACATCTGGGAATTCACATACCATGGGCACCTCCTCAATAGTCGCCATTGATTTCTCTGTTACACTCAAAATACTGACAAACGTCTCCATCTCCTGGCTCGTAGCTGCTCTACTTCTAGTACTCTGAAGCTATGTCGAATCGTCACGAAACCTAAACTTCGACTGCTCAGGTATATGAAATGTGATTGTCTTACTAAAAAAATCTAATTGAGCATGATATGTTGCCAGCTAGTCCATCCCCAATAACGCGTTAAACTATAAAAACTCTAGTACTCTGAGGTCTATCGGCATCTCGTGTCCTTCTATCTTGATGATAGTCCTTGGCAGTCGTGCTGAGGATTAAGTGGGTGCAAAGCCAAATGGGACTCAACCCTAACTCATCTACCATCTGTCCAAAAATCAAAGTCATGGTCGAACCATAATCAGTCAAAGTGTGCATTATGGGACAACGAATATAAATCGTACTCTTTATGAGTTGTCGTGTCATTTGTGGGTCAGCTTGAGTCACTACGTGTGCTCTCCCTCGGGGTCACTGCTACTGCAAGCTCTGCTGCACGCCAATGAGATGTGAACAATTGATTTTAATATGCGCATCCTGTTTGCAATCAAAACATAGTCTCGGTCCTTGTTGCCTAAATTGTCTGCTCTGCCACTAGCCTGGCCTCTCCCTCAATTGTCTTGAGCTCTAAACCTACTAGCCACTACCTTTGCCCCTAGTCCTACCATTGGTAGCCTTGAACTGTTGCCTTGACTAAGAAGGTCGTGGTGCTTGTGGAGGTCTGCCTATAAAACTTTGTATCTAAGTAGGCGCAACAGCATAAACTGGATGTTGTCCAACAGATCCTACGCTCTGCTCCTTGCCAAACCTCTGATGGTTCCTCCTCCTCTTCCTGTCCTTGTCATGACCCTGCTCAGATCTCCGCTCTGAACTCTGAGAAATCGGTGTCTCAGCAGGTCGTAGGGCGACATCCTCGGGGTGTGTGATAATGTCAAACCCACCTAATTAGGGCATCCGGCCGGCCTAGATTACCTTAAACTCCTAATAACCTAGCAGCATTAACCTCTCCTTCAATAAATAATTTAAAAACTATCAGAGTAATTATCAAATATGATTCTTTATCGACAACAAAAAATTCTAAAATGAATCTTAAACCACGAAGTTTAGTAAATATTAATTATATAATCCTCCGAAATTTGTAAAAGTTTTCGACGGCATCTCCTCTACTTTTAAGCCTACGCCGAAAATCTCGACTTTCATAAATCTTCAACAAACCTGCTTAGCTTCGTGGAAATGTCGAAAGACTCACAATCCACCTCATAACAAAATATATCGCATTAATAATGATTATTTATCCATTCTAACCTATCTCATACTTTCAGCATTATTAAATCATTAATACGTTAACTTTTCGGCATTCTAATCCATCCTAAAACCATTAAAAAAATTCCAATACTTCTCGAAACCATTTCAACACTTTTAAAAGATATCATAACCTCACATGAACCCAAAAACACATTTATACAATATTTTATATTCAAAAGTAGTGCAAACATAGAGAGAAAGAAACCGAGCAAGTCACTAATAATTGGAAAGCTTTTCCTTTCCTTTGTCACCGCTAAAAGCTGTCATTATCCAATTATAAAAATTAGATAACGTTAAATAAGTAAATCCCACACTAACCAATACACCTGTAGTAATCAAATGCATAATAATCCAAGGAATTTAAACGAACAATATAATCCAAGGAGTTTAAATACAATCGTAAATCTATCCCATTTTTGTTATCCGACCACAATCAAACTACTGGTCTCCGAAAATGGTAAGTAAACAGTAAAAATGACTCATGCGTGGCGAGAATCACCAAATGAGTCTCGTTCCATTAAATTATGGGAGTGTGATCTGATTCAACGTGATCTCATGATAACCACGTGATGTAAAGTATCAGTGACTCCAGCCCCTCGAGCATAATATAGTGTTCAATAAACCCAATATAGACATTATAAGGAGACTTATAATGCTTTAACCTCTCAAACCATGTATCCATATGTACAAAATATAATCATAAAATATAAAGGTTGCAGTGGGATTTACTTAACTTTGCGAACTGCTAACTTCAAGCTTAATTTTTGAAGTTCCTGGAGTGCCTAATCACCTTGAAAATAGTTCTAATAGCTTCCCTGCTTACCCAATTATATTTTAAGCCAAGCTTCAAGTGAAACGATATCACAAAGCCCAATGAAAACCACAATCAAAGTACGTTTGAGAACAATTTCCAAAAATATTAATTTATATAACTATTTCAACAAGCTTTCAACTAGCCAATTTGGGGTAACTTTTTAGTTTTAAAAACCTCAATATTTGTTATGATGACCTTAAAGGAACTTGTAGTACTCATGTCCTACCGCCCATAGACTTCGAGAACACCCAAATCGGATCACTGACGAAGAAGTTAAGAATTTTCCCATATGGCTTGTTGACTTGGCAACTTTATATATTTTGAACTAAAAAACAACTTCTCCAAATTAATATTTTCGCAATTAAATCCTCAAAATTCGATAATAAACACCACGAAACCACCCTATACAACAACAACATAGCCTCAGTCCCAAATTAACTAGGTTCGGCTACATGGATCAAACTTTTTCATTGTGCTCGATTAAGTGCAATTGATGGTGAGCTTTTCAAACCATTCAAGTCCCTCCTAATTAATGCATCCCATGTTAACTTTGGTCTGCCCCTACCTCGTCGAATTTCTACAGTTTATATTGAGTCAAGTTTTCTAATTGGGGGCATTTGTAGGTCGTCTGTGCAGGTGACAAACCATCGCAACCGCCCTTCCCTAATCTTTGTATCAATTGGTGCTACTCCTACTTGTATTTGAATTTCTATATTTCTTATTCTATCTTTACAAGTTTTACCACACATCTACCTAAGCATCCTCATTTCTGGTTCGTTCAGTTTATGTAATTGTTGTTGTTTTGCCACCCAACATTCACTTCCATATACTATAGCTAGCCTAATTGCGGTCCTATAAAATTTTTCTTTTAATTTAGTAGGAACATTTCGATCACAAATCACCCATGTTGCACTCTACCATCTCTTCCATCCGACTTGGGTTCTATGTGTGACATTATTTTCAATGTTACCATCATTTTGTATGATTGATCCTAGGTATCTAAAGTGGTTTACCTTAGGAACTTCTACTTCCCCTAATTTCACTACTCCATTCTCTCGATGTCTAGTGTTTCTAAACTCACAGTGCATGTATTCGGTTTTTGTTGTACTCAACTTAAAGCCTTTAGATTCTAATACATTCTTCCAGAGTTCTAATTTCCTGTTCACACCATCTTTTGTTTCATCCACTAAGACAATATCATCTGCAAATAGCATATACCATGGTATATCCTCTTGAATACGTCTAGTTAGTTCATCCATAACTAAAGTAAATAGATATGGGCTTAAAGCCGATCCTCGATGTAGTCCTATCGTAATGGAAAATTCTTTTATAGCTCCACCAAATGTCGTTATACTCGTTACTACTCCATCATACATATCCTTAATAGTGTCTATATATCTAGCATGAACTATTTTTCTTTCTAGAACCCACCAAAGAACATCTCTGGGGACCTTATCATATGCTTTTTCTAAATCTACGAATACCACCCGATACCAACATCAAAATATTTTCACAACCATGGAGTCAAATTGGATTAAAATCAATAATTAATATCAACTATTAAAACATCTCTAAAAATAGTTATCAACTGAATTGCATTAGTTCACCTCATCAAAACACTAACTCATGTCGGTGGAATTTATCTCAAATTGACACAAATCAATCAAATATACCAATTAATAACAATTATAACCAATATCTATCAAAACCTTGCGAAAGAAATCGAAAAATCGCGAGAATTCAAATTGAATTAAGGAAAAAAGTCTAGCATTAAGAATTTACCAAATTGCAGGTCGAATAACTCGTTTCTACTGCAGAAAATTAGCTCGAACTCACCCTTTCGCAATGCTATATGGTTTTGCGGAAAGAAACCAAGCGAAAATCGGATGTCGGGAGCTCACGGAGCAAAAATGTCCACGGAGAAATTTTGGAACAACGAACGAATTGACATTCTGTGAAATGGAAAGAATCGATTTTGATTTTTTTTATTTTATTTATATATTTATATGTAAGCCCTCATCAACTTGTCAGCAACTTAATTTTTTTTATTTATTAATTCCAGAAATTCCTATTTTGACGTGTTTTGACTTCCAGTGCCCGTTTTCTATCCAACGTTTTACCAAATTGAACAAAACTCTTGACAAAGCAGTCCATCTTCATGAGTTTTCCATAACACTAGTTTTGGTCATACCAAAACCCCAAAAATCTTAACTTTGTCCATGACATACGAAACCCTTATAGACCAATCCTCTTACCATACTTATCCAAACTTGTACTAGTTTGGACTAAATCTCAACCTCGACTAATGTCAACTGATACCAAACTCGAAATAAGATCTCACACAACTTCATCTCATTTAACATTACCTCCAATCCCAACTTACACGCACACCAAGGCAAATCCCCAAGTCAATTCATTAAGTCCATTTAAGATCTAAATCTCAAATTTTTTATTTAAATTCAATTATTCGTCGTGAAATTTGAAACTTATATTTATGTCAATATTTTGACTATCTTGGCACCAGTCCGATACGTATCTCGAGACAAAACCCCGCAAATCTCAAATTTACTCAATTACCCATATTTCATAAAATAAAATAATATTTAATACACAACACTAGGCAAACATCACAGATTAATAAAATTAATTATAAATCTCAAATTCACCAGTGTTTAATTCCCAACTCGAGGACAAAACCATAATTAAGCTTCCTTAATCCCGGATTAACCATAATTACCTATTTAAAAATTTCGAGATTTGACAATCTTCCCAACTAATAAGAATTTCGTCCTTGAAACTAAAATTTAACCAAATCTACTTGAACTCAAAGAGATTCGAAAAATGTTCTCTCATACACGCCTTTCGTTTTCATGTTAGCTCTTCATGCAACACATTACTGAACAAATCAAACTGATTCTATTTAACTATATGATGTGAATCAAATTCTTTCCGCCTAAGCATAAACATGTGAAATACGTCATCAATTTTAGCTTACTGAGGTGGTACTACCAATCCATACACAAACTTCTCAACCCATTTCACAATCTCAAACGACCATATAAATAAAAAAAAAAAAGAGTTTTCATTTCAGTTCAAACCTGTAATATCTTTTTGCGATGGGTGACTTTCAAAAACACTCAATTTCTTTCACTATATATCACAAACTGGTGATATAGATCATAATAACTATTGTATCTTTTCTAAACTATTTTCAATCCTAAACGAATCTGCTGCACAACCTCAATGTGATCTCCAACCATTTATGACTCCAACTCTACCTAATCTTTCGGTTCAACCCCACCGACAGGAGATCGACGGGGAATCCCATACCTGCCTAAAACAGAGTCATTTCAATACATAATTAACAATGGTTATAATAAAAGAACTCACACAAAGGTATATATTCTTCCCATAAACCTCCAAATACCAATACACAAGCCCTAAGCACGTCCTTTAAAACATAAACCCACTTTTCAGCCTGACCATCCACTCGATGATGCAATACAGAACTGAAATAAAAGTAAATATCGAAATAATCCATGTATGCCCTACCACAACTTTGATGTGTATCGAGCATCAAGATAAGAAAATATCATCAGCGACACTCCAAACAAGTAAACCACCTCTCGCCCACACAACAAGCTCAGCTATGTAAAGGTATCTGAAATGTACATAGAAAGAACATGGACAAACTTTGTCGTCCATCAACAATAATTCACACCACATCATGTTTCTCCTAAGAAATAGGCAAATGAATAACAAATTCTATCACGATATATTCTCATTTCATTACAATATGGGAAGTAGTTGTAACGTATCTCCGGGTTTCCGCCTATCGGCCTTAACTTGTTGAAAAATCTCACATTTCCTCACATGATCACCTACATCAGTTTTCACCCCTTGCCACTAATATAATCGCCCCATATCATAACATATTTTGATTCTACTGGGATGATTGCTAAATCTAAATCGATGAGATTCTCTCAATATCTCATCTCGAATCTCGGCCACTGATGGAGTCCATAATCTGCCTTTAAACCTCAAACTTTAGTTCCATTAACTTAACTCGATCTGGATTATTACTATTATCAGCAATCCCCTTAGACTTTTCATAATCCACATCACTTTGCTGACACTCTATCACTTCCTAAATAGAGACAAGTTATACTTTAAACTAAACATAAGTCAATTCATCTCAACCACAAGAACCTCCAATAAAATCATAACAATGACTTTTTCAAGCAACTCATACTCGTAAGTCAATCGACTAGTGGCACACAATGTTTTAGCACTCCTCATGCTCAGTGCGTCAGCAGCAACATTAACTTCACCCGAATGGTATTTAAGACTAAAATTAAAGTCTTTCTAACATTCTACTATTATTATTGTCTCATATTCAATTTTGTTTGAGAGAACAAATAATTCAAACTCTTACGATTTGAAAATAGCGTGAAGTTTCCCCCATATCTCCATAGCTTTAAAACAGACACAATCGCCACTAATTTCAACTTATAAACAGAATAATTCTTCTTGTAAATATATAATTGATAAGAATCATAAACAACCACCCTTTTTATTTTGCATTAGCACACAACTTAAACCCACTTTCGACGCATCAATCTAAAATATAAGCATTTTCCTCGCTTTAGGCAATACAAGAACTTATGTTGAAGTCAAACGCTTCTTCAATTTCTTAAATACAACACTACATTCCTTTGACCAAACAATTGGAATATTTTTTAAGTTAATTTAGTAACTGGGGCAACTATCTTTAAAAATCTTCACAAATCGATAATAATCACCACCAAACCCAGGTTTGTATCTCTATCACTTTGATAGGTTCCGACTAACCAATGATAGTTTTATTCTTGGTTGTGTCCACCAAAATTCATTTCATATAAACCACATCACCCAAAAACTTCACCTCAGACAACTAAAACTCGCATTGGCTAAACTTAGCATGCAGCTTATGATTTCTCAAATCTTAGAGATTAACTCTAAGATATTATTCATGATCCTCGTAAGTCTTAAAGTATATATATCGATATCATTAATGAACACTATCGCAAAGTGAACCAAACACAACCTCAACACTCTCAACATCAAATCTACAACCATTGTCGAAACATCCGTCAACCCAAATGACATAATAATAAACTCAAAGTAACCATAACCGATAATAAACGCGGTATTATGTACATCATCTTCCACAACTCTCGAGTGATAGTAAACTTAACGAAAATAACTCTTTCAAAAGAGTTTTGATCTATTCAGTTGATCAAACAAATCTTTAATTTAAGGCCAAAGATATTTATTCCGAACGGTTACTATATTTTGTTGTTTACAATTAATGTAGAGACTTGAATTTCCATTCTTCTTTTTCACAAAAATGACTATTGCACCTCACGGTGAATTACTCGATGAATAAATTCCTTCATCCATTAACTCATCTAGTTGATACTGCAACTCTTGTAATTCCTTCGGAGATATCCTATAGGATAACATAGTTATTGGTCTAGTTCCAAAACCAAATCAATCACAAAGTTAATCTCTATTAGAGATGGAACTCCAGTTAATTCATCAAAATACATGTCCATGAATCCCCAACCACAAGAATCTCCTCCATTTTAATTTTAAATCTTGCCTTTGTACTATAGTTCCAGTAAGAATTTCAATTTCTTCCTAATGACTAGCTAATCCATTATTAACAACACCTCAAGCTCTAATAACTATAACACATAAAATCAACAACCATCTCGTGTCCGAAGATCTCAACAAAATATTTCTCATACATTAAGTAAGGATACACCTTATCCCCAATTATTGTGTCAAGTACAAAATGAATAGGGACTCACACCGGAGTTAACCCTAACTCAATCACCACACGACCACAAACTAAAATCGAACCTTCAATAAGATTACGATTTGTATTTGAATTCCATTCAGTCACCACCTTAACACATTCTCTAATATGTTGTTCAGTATGTGACACATAAAATGATGTTCTTAAAAGTTATGGACATGTTTCTTGTAATGTCTTTTCTTTCCATACCCAAAATTCATAATCACACTCAGATTCTGAGAATAGTCTCGGCGATGTGACCCTCTTTTTCATACTTAAAACATGTCACTATAGGTTTATTACTTACAAAAGATTTCTAAATAGGTGTCGATCTCTGATTTAAGGCCTACCCCCTGATATCCTCAACCCTTACCTTCATTCCTTTGCAACTAAGGTATACTTTCGACCTGAAGACTGAGAATTATGTTTGTGTCATCTCAACTAATCCTCAAATCTTTCTTTTTCTCTCAGAACTTAGGGCAAGCCTGAAAGGAAAATTTCTCTTACCCACAAAATTTGATTCTTGTCCTAACTCCATGATGCCCTAGTATCATCGTCATTCATGCTGAAAATTTGTATAATCACATAGGTATTGGACCTATCTCGAACCTCTCGCAAAATGTTTAGTTTAATATTTAATATAATGGTACCAAACTCTTCCTACTTTTCCTAACATGACATTCCACTATCAACGAATGTATCAGTCTGAACCAAAAACTACAATAACTGGTTCAACTCTCGCACGAACTACAATGGTAGTATGCTCTTCCTGAGCGACTGAAGTGGCATTAGGAACTTCTTGGGCTACACAACCACAAATACCTGGGTTGGTAGCTCAGGTATTTATCGACTCTAATATTTTCACAGCCAAGTTCTCAAACGTGTTTGAATCCACACATTGTGGAACGATATCATGAAGCCCAATGAAAACTGTAATCAAAGTACGCTTGAGACCAGTTTCCAAAAATATTAATTTATATAATTATCTCAACTAGCCAAATTGGAGTAACTTTTTAGCCTTAAAAACCTCAATATTTGTCATGATGACCTTAAAGAAACTTGTAGTACTCATATCCTACTTTCCATAGACTCTGAGAACACCCAAATTGGATCACCGATGGAGAAGTTATGAATTTTCCTATGTGGCCTATTGACTTGGCAACTTTATATATTTTGAACTAAAAAAGAACTTATCCAAATTAATATTTTTCACAATTAAATCATCAAAAATCAAAAATAAACACCACGAAACCACCCAATACCAACACCAAAACATTTTCATAGCCCGTGGAGTCAAATTGGATTAAAACCAATAATCAATATCAACTATTAAAACATCTCCAAAATAGTTATCAATTGAATTGCATTAGTTTACCTCATAAAAACCCTAACCCACATCGATGGAATTTATCTTAAATTGATGCAAATCAATCTAATATACCAAATAATAACAATTCCAACCAATTTCTATCAAAACCCCGCAAAAGGAATTGAAAAATCGCGAGAATTCAAATTGAATTGAGGAAAAATGTCTGGCATTAAGAATTTACTAAATCGCAGGCCGAATACCTCATTTCTACTGTAGAAACTTAGTTCGAACTAACTGTCTCGCGATACACTACGATTTTATAGAAAGAAACCGAGCGAAAATTGGACATCGGGAGCTCATGAAGTGAAAATGTCTGCGGAGAAGGTTTGGAACAACGAACGAATTAACGTTCTATGAAATGGAAAGAATCGATTTTGATTTTTTTTTATTTCTATATAAACCCTCAGTTGGTTATCAACTACTTAATCTCTTTTTATTTATTAATTCCATAAATCCCTATTCTGACGTGTTTTGACTTCCATCGCCCGTTTTCTATCCGACTTTTCACCAAATTTGACAAAACAGTCCATCTTCATGAAATGTCCATAACATTAGTTTTGGTCACACCAAAACTTCAAAAGTCTTAACTTTGTCTATGACATATGGAACCTTTATGGACCAATCCTCTTGCCATACTTATCCAAACTTGTACCAGTTTGGACCAAGTCTCAACCTCGACTATTGTCAACCGACACCAAACTCGAAATAAGATTCCACACAACTTCTTCTCATTTTACACTACCTCCAATCCCGACTTACACGAACACCGAGGCAAATCCTTAAGTCAACTCGTTAAGTCCATTTAAGATCCAAATTTCAAATTTTTTTATTTAAAATTAATTATTCATCGTGAAACTTGAAACTAATATTTAGGTTAATACTTTGACTATCTTGGCACCGTCTCGACACATATCTCGAGACAAAACCCTACAAATTTCAAATTTACTCAATCACCTGAATTTCGCAAAATAAAATAATATTTAATACGAAACACTAGTTAAACATCACATATTAATAAAATTAATTATAAATATCAAATTCACAGGTATTTAATTCCTGACTCGCGGCCAAAACCACTACAAAAAAATAGCAAATCAGAAACGGAATTAGAAACGGAAATAAGTTCCGTTTCTAAATCAGAAACGGAATTAGAAACGGAATAATTTTCGTTTCTAAATTAAAAAGTTAGCGACGGAATTGAGACGGAAACATTCAGAGACGGATTTGAGACGGATCAGAGACGGAATTAGAGACAGAATTAGAGACGGAATTAATTCCGTCTCTAAAAAATGGCGCCAACATTCCCACCAAAATTTTCATTTATTACAACCGTCCGTTACGTCTCGAGATTCGTACGTGGTTCGATCTCGATGATTCAAAAACGAGGACTAAGACTCTCACCCAAATCTCTCTCTCTCTCTCTCTCTCTCTCTCTCTCTCTCTCTCTCTCTCTCTCTCTCTCTCTCTCTCTCTCGCTCAACCCTAAACGCAACAACACCGCTCTGCCTTCTCTCTCGCTCGGCCTTCTCTCTCGCCCGGTCACCTCTCGCCTTTCTCTCGCTCGGCCTTCTCTATCGCTTTGGTCACCGCTCGCCTTCTCTCTCGCCCGGTCGCCGCTCGCCTTCTTCTCTCGCCGGTCACCGCTCTGCTTTTCTCTCTCGCTTTCTGCTTTCTCTCGCTCGGTCACCGCTCTGCTTTCTCTCGCCGGCGGCCCTCGCTGTGTCCTCTTCGCCGTTTC
This sequence comes from Stephania yunnanensis, assembly GCA_039657365.1. Classification (NCBI taxonomy): domain Eukaryota; kingdom Viridiplantae; phylum Streptophyta; class Magnoliopsida; order Ranunculales; family Menispermaceae; genus Stephania; species Stephania yunnanensis. The sequence continues at coordinate 271,003 of JBBNAF010000043.1, forward strand.
AAGAAGGTTCGATCTCTCTCTCTAGAATTTCGTCGATAAGGTTGGGAAGTGATTTCGGCTCGTCCTTCACTCACTTGGAAAATCTCCTTTAGGTTGAAGATAAGGTTGGGGTGCGGGGAAGGTTAGGGTTTTGATTTTTTTTTTGTTGAATACTTGAAATTTCAAGTGATTTCTATGTGTTTTGGTGGAATTGGTGGTTCTTTAAACGTTCTCCGTATCTCTATCATTGAATACCTAACTTTTATTTTCTAATCATCTAAATTTGGAGATTCCTCACGTGTGTTTTGTTTTGTGTCTCAATTTTTGGTATTGCGAGAATCTACGTAGTTTGTCTTAGCAATTTGTGCACTTTGAATTTCTTCAATTGCACAAATGATGGCGAAAATTTAGCAGCCGTTCTTCTACTTCGTTTGATTTAGCGATCAAGGAAGTATGTGTATTACTTTCGTAGTCGTTGATATGAAATTAAAAATTTGGTGACCTTAGCAGCCAAGCCAAGTTGCGGGGATGGTATATCAAGCCTCAAGAGGTACAATAATATATCACTTGCTAATTAATTACTTACGTCATTGCGATCATCATCAAAGCTACACGAAAACTCTTGTATTATAATTCGATTCTGCTCTTTTCTTTGATATTTTGATCCTTGATTGATTGTTGGTTTTTGTAGGTTGCGGTGAAGATGGAATTCCTCAATTTGATAGAGAAGAGAACAGTGTTTGTCTACCATCTTGAAGGTTATGCAAAATGCTCAATTTAAGACTATGGCTTAGTGCCTTGGAAATGCTTTGATGGGTATTTATATTTATATTTGTAATATCGAATTCCTTTTCTTGGAAAGTTTTGCTAATACAATCGCATATTTAAATAAGGAAGAATGTTTATAATTCAGATTCGCGCTAATTATCTCTTGGTTGGCTACTGATTGTCTCTTTCCTATTGATCCAAGTATGAGAGGCGAGTTCAACACAAAGTCGCTCTTGTTTTTGCTTACAATTCGTAGTTGATTGCTCTTGAGAAAAGCTATTAGTTTACTTTCTTCTAACATTAAGTCTGATTGTAGATGTAAAGTAAATGGTTTAGTTAGAGTTTGGGTTTGTTTGATACCAAGTCTGACCTATTGGTTATGCTTTAATTACAACAAATTCGAATTATCGAACGACAAATAAATATCGAATGCGTATGCTCCATAAATTTATTGATCTTCCATTGTTTTTTGTTATTGCATTTAGCATGATTATTAGTAAGTTAGTTAAACATTTGCACACTTATGTCTCTCAATCATATGCATGACCTCGGTTAACATGTATCAGTCATGTGTATGCTCCATAAATTTATTGATCTTCCATTGTTTTTTGTTCTTATTTTTGAAATGTTTTTATCCATTAGGAGTTAAGAAAAAGGACGATCGAGTAAAGATTGGTTAAGATTGGTTACACGGATCAAACTCTTCCACTCCGCACAATTTAATGATGATCCTTTAAATGCAATCAATGCTTGGAAACTAACATAAGTGGAGCTATTTTTGATTAGGCTGCTTTCTAGTATGACATACAAAACGTGTTAGCGATGCATCTAAAATGAAATACATTTGGCTCTTTTATCTACAAGAAGGTTTAATTTTATATGTTTGCAAAAAAAAAAGGTTAAATCTTATATGCCTCCACTGAATTTCCTGTCCTTGAGATACAATGATATTGGGTCATCGATTTGAAGTAAACCTTGATACAATCTGTTCCTAACAACTAATACTTGTATTATTATTTAACTAGGATTCTAAGAATGATGTTTGAAAGAGACGGAGGTGTTAACGAGTGAAGCGGCATGCATGAAAGCAGAATTACAAAAAGTGAGAGATGAAAGAGATACCCATTATTTACAAGCACAGGCTTTAACAGTGAGTCTTTGCGAGTACAAAGAACGAACTGGGAGATCCTGCTCTGAGTTGGATAATCTGACAACAAAATCAAATGCCCTTGAGATAAGTTGCAGGTGTTGCTTTTATAAGGAGTGTTTTCCTCTTACTTTTAATATTGTTTATTAAATTATCTTAGTTGAAGAACTCACTTCTAATATTGTTTATTAAATTATGTTTACCACTCCTTTTGTTTTAGAGATTGATTTAAATACTATGAAGAGTAGAACTGAATTTGAAGAGCAAAAGAGACTTGCTTGGGATCTGCAAAACCGTATAGAAGATGTAATGTTTCAAAATGTTGTAGATGGTCACAAGGTATTTCTTTTTTCTTTAAATTTTCTTAATAAAAATTGTTAGATTCTGATTTATACTTCTTAGCACAGTTTCATAGGCATAGGTACAAATGTACAATTGAGATATGCAATGTGTACATCAGAGCAACCCTTTCATTGGAGATATCTATCGAATTGTATCTGAACATTCTAATTACTAAACCCTTGAATTGTACTTTAACCTCGCTAATTTCCAAGTGATGCTTGAGTATTTTCATAAGAATACCATGTGGCTCACTACAAGGAGATGTTTGTGAAGGTGTAGCTGAAAGTTCGGTTTTTAGCTCATGAAAAACCCCTAACGAATACTTGTACATATATGCATATGTATGTGAGCAGCATTAAATTATTTTGGATTCAAGTCAGCATGTTTATGAATATTGATGGATAGAAATTAGAAGTGAAAAGACAATGCAACCTTTTTAGTTCATTAACTAGCTTTCTATTTTTCTAACTGAACATGTGTTGTATTTACTGTTTCCTTAGTTATCACTTGCGGGTATCCATCTTCAAATTGTTGATTTTGATTCTACATGTATCCCTTAATTATTTTTCGAAATCTTGTCGTGATATTGCAATGGTCACCGCGTGTGCTCTTTTTATTCCTTGTGGAGATTAATGTTGGAAATTCTCTTGCTTTCATATTGAAATGCAGTTTATGGAGCTCAGCTATCATTTTGCTTGTCTTGGCCATGGTTGTTGTGGATCTCATGGCAAGTCTTTATTTTCATCACGTCACGCTGTTATTCAACCTAGAACAGTGAATAACCTGTATTTACCTAAAAAAAAGAGCTTATATACTCTTTTTTGTACTCTGCAAAGTTGTCAATGTTGAACATTCAGGTGTGAAACTCTGCTGCATTTTCTAATTCCGTATTATTTTAAGATAAACCATGTAAAGACCTTGATAGTATCTACTAAACTCCATTTTATGTAGATGTCGTTTCTTTATCGCCCAACCGCCATGCATAATTGGTTTAATTCTAGTTTAATAGAATTTTCTTATAGTTTAATTGTGGTGTTTGGTTGCATATCATACAGCTTGAGTTTTATGTACTATACATCCTCCTTTACTGTCATTACAGAAGGTGGTTGCGTTTAATTGTGGTGTTTGGTTGCATATCATACACCTACATAGTTAGCGAACACGTCAAGGAAAGAGCTGTGTTTGAGGGATTGGATAAGTGATTGTGTTTCACCATGTCAATTAAAGAACATATAAATATTTTTGTCTTGATTGATGACATGTTATTCGTATTTAATTTCATTCTTAGCATTTTAATTTGATAATCATATCATCCATGTTTAAGGTATGTATCTGATTTTAATATTGACAGACATGCCTACTTATCCTCTCATCTTTTATTTTATTTGCAGACTATTTGGTTTATGTACTTGATATCTTAGACACTCACTGCTCCATTAATTTTATGGATGATACGCTATAAATTGACATTATCCTGCATTATCTGATAAATTGAATGCAGTGATAGGACCCTTTCTTCCTTATGTTCCTCAAGTTTTAATGGTATTAATGTGATCCAAATTACAGAAAGCTAAATATGCAATTTTGCTAAGTGGAACGCTTGATTTGTCACGACCTATTTAGCTGTCAAACAGGTATCATGTCATTTAATTTTCACTCATGTATTATTGAGGCTACCATGCTAATTTACTAAGCTGTGATTTGTCTTTGTAAATGACGTGCTCCATATTTTTCAGTTGGAAGCATTGTATCCTGATGTCTACAGAAATGTTCATGAATATGGCATGGGAATCGATATTGCAAAGGTGTAAGTATTATTTTTTACGTTCATATTGTGGATGGTTTGAAGGATAATATGATTTTTAGATAATTTCTTTTTTAGGGTGTATTTGGAATCTATCAAGGTGCAAGTAACCATGAAGAGCTACACAATTTGATGAAAGCAACAATTATGATTCGTCGGCTCAAGAAAGAAGTTCTCTCCGAAATTTTGCTTTGTAACTTTTATAGTTGTTTACATGACTTTTATATTGATAATTCTTTTTGTGCATATTTAGAGGATTGTAAGTTTTTTTTTGTGGTTGTTGAACAATAGGATTGGTAGCTTTTGTGAATACTTAGAAATTTGGAGCATTTGTTATACTAGACAATTTTTCGTGGATATATAAATCTTTTTCAAATTTTGAATTTTACATTTTTTTTCTCATTTGAATATTTGTTGATATATATTGTCGATGTATGAATGTCAAATTTTGCTTTTTTGGGGATGTTAGCACCCCAAGGAGTTGTTGGAGGGGTGCAGGCGATGGAGTAGGTCATATGGTTTTAATTTCAAGTTATAGGTTGGAGAACCAATTGGATTATGTTTATGTTTCAAAATTAACCAAAAAGGAAAATTAGAGACGGATTAGCAACGAATTCATACATTCCGTTGCTATTCCGTCTCTAATTTTCCGAATATATGCATGGAAATCATTATTTAAATCTCGATTCCGTTGCTAATCGAAACGGAATCGAGACGAATTCTTTATTTCGTCTCGATCCGTTGCTAATCGAGAGACGGATCGAAACGAATACAAGAATTCCGTCGTCGATTCCGTTTCGATTAGCAACGGAATCGAGACGGAATTCATGAATTTATTATTTCGTCTCTCGATTCGTTTCGATTAGAAACGGAATCGAAACAGAATGCAATTACAATTGTATTATTTTGAAAAATCCATTTGTTCGTCTCTCGTTCGTTTCTAATTTCGTCTCTAAATCCGTCTCTAATCGAAACGGATTTTTTCCGTCTCTATTCGTCTCTAATCGAAACGGAATCCATTTTCCGTTTCTGATCGCATCAGCGACGACGTTTTCAGAGACGGAACTCATTCCGTCTCTGTTCCGTTTCTGATTGCAATTAGAGACGGAATTTTTGCAAATGAGAGACGGAAAATTTCGTTTCTGATTTGCTTTTTTTTTGTAGTGAACCATAATGAAGCTTCTTTAATCCTTGATTAATCGTAATTACCGATTTCGAGAGTTTGAGAATTGATAGATAAGATAAGCCTCCCTAGTCAAGTTGCGTTCGCAAGCCCTATCAAGGTTACTTGGCTCTATCGTAACAATTGTGCCCTCGATAGCAGGAAATAACCCCTCACAAAAAAATGGACATGGTCCCTGTCAGTATCAGCCACTCCATCAGCAAATGGCAACAGATGCTAGAATCTTCTCATATACTGAATCATGCACTCTCCAAGCCTTTGTCGGATATGCATGAATTCTGACCTATCGGCGATCATTACGGATGGTGGTAAGAACTTCTAGTTGAACAATCCCTTGAAATCCTTCCATGTATGCGGCTCTCTTTGGGTGGCTATCAGGTTAGTCCACCAGGTATCTATATCCCCTGATAAGGAAAAAGCTGCCAACCCAGACCTCTTGCTATCCTTTAACCTCAAAAGTCTTTAGATCTTCTCGTGAATCTTGATTATTTTCTCTACTTCTGACACATAAGAATCTCCATTGAACTTCCTCAATCTATACCTCTCGTACTCCCTAGTAATTCTGGCCTCAGACGTCAAATCAAAGTCGGTATCTCTCTCGGTCGTGTATGTCGCAATGCTGTTAGCCTTTGTAATGTTAGGTAGTAAGGCTTGCGCGAAGTAACTCTTCGCTAAATGCACCATAGAGCGTTGTAGAGTCTCCTGAGGTGTAGGTGCACTCGCGTTTAGTATGGAACCCACTGTATATGTCGATGGTGATGGCAATTGTCCCCTAAGAAGAGTCAAAATATCTTCCAGACGTATATCCTATGAAGCAACCCTCTATGTCAAGGCCTAAAAGTTTGTTGGATTAATAGGGCTTAAACCTGTAGCTCCACTCTGATCACCGGTGTCCCATTGATCAGCCATCGCAACCTGCAAACGCGAATAGCGAGTTTCGATCAGATCTCATAACTACTGTTAACAGTATATAATACATATCACTCAATTAACTTGTATAATCCAAACTTAGTTCCCCTTAGCTCTCTTTAGTTTCCAACTAAAACTCTAAGTCAGGATTATAGGATTTTCATTATTAGTTCAGCTTTCTCGTAACTTTCAAATTTGTATTTTAGTTGAGTTATGGGTTACAAAGAGTTGTATAATCCTATGCACTACCAATTATGATGGCCCAAGACCCCACGAATTGGGTCTCACTCGGCTTAAACGTATGTGGACCTCTGGTTAACTTCCGTAGAGTCAACACAGGCCTAGTCAGCCTCTTATCTAAGTTATTCAAGCATTAGTTACTTATTAAGTTTGTTATTTAGTTTAACAAGTATTAATGTTTACGCAGTGGAATTTAAGAAATATTTAAAGTAACTTAAATGAGTAAACACTAGTCGGGACATGTCTAGATGTGGAAATCCTACAAAAATAGATCTCATGTATATATCTGGTGACAAACAATGTGAAAAAGTGTCATATACATGTATCAAACGTCTCACAACCTAAAATAAACCCCAAAAGTAACCAACAACATAAATATATATCATATGTATAGTCCAAAATATCAAAATAAATTTATTGTAGTAATAAAGAGGAGCTAACTCTAAGGGAGACTCAGAGGAAGTCACCGATCACAAGCTCTTTGCCCTGCTACTAAAAGGACCTGCAATTGTCACTAAAAATTGAGACAATCCCAGTGAGTAAATCCAGAAGAAGTTCAACAGTAATTCAGATTAAATAATAAACAAGTCCATAAATCATGTTGGAAGAAAAATAAAGTATTGAGAAAGAACAGTAAAACGCATGATAGACAGACTACAATGATCAACGGTATGGACCAAGTGACCCGAAAGCAAAGATATGGAGTAAGTGGCCCTGACACTTTACACGTGGGTTTAAGGCCACTTAAAACGTGTAAGTGTCTAATACTGGTGCGGTGGGTCAAACCGCTTCGACTGCACCTAATTCGTTTGGCATTGTCGGCTAGTTTGAGTCACGGCCCGAGAAAAACATTCCAAAGGGAGCCACATATTTAGCTGGATGCTCAACCACAATGGAACTCGAATACCTAAAAGGAACCACGACACATGGCGGATGCTTACGCAGTGGATTCAGACCTGTCGGGAAGCCACGAGAGCTAGTCGGCTACGCACAACTACAACAAACCACTTAGACCCTAGGTCACTCGCTAGGGAAGTAGAGTCCAATAATAGCAATAATTCCATTACATATAGCAAGGAAATGAAAAGAATTAATATTAAACTCCTTATTGGTTTACTTACCTCAATAACGCAAAATCAAGTAAATCGCGGCTCCCACACGCCTCAAAATACGTATCAGATACCCAACACTAGTTTCCTAGGCCCATGACATCAATTTAACATTTATTAGGTGTGTTTGAGCCTATTTGATATAATTTAGATTTTTAAAACTCAATATAATTAAAAATAAAGAATTTATAATGGTTGCACATTTTTCGAAAAAAAAAATTATGGTGTAAGATTCCCCAAAAAATTCTCGAACTCATTTTCCTACAATTTTTTCTCACTAATTTTTCATAATTTTCCCTTTTTTGAATTTTTATGGTTTTTTGTTATTTTTATGAGTTAAAATGTAAAAATATTAAAAAAACATATATATTTTTTTAAAATTGGGGGTTTTTAAGGCCAGAACCACCAGGCTCGGTCCTTCCACTTAGCCCGGTTTGCCCTTGTGTTAGGCCCAGTTTGAGGATCGTACATATGCATTTCGCTTGCTTGCGTCCTCTTCCTCCCCAAATCACCCGTGGTGATTTTGATCTTTCTTTTTTCTTTTCTTTTCTTTTCTTTCCATCTCTCTTATTTTTATTTTTCTTCCTTTATTTCTTCATCAAATCGAATCATAATCATTTTTTATCAACTACGATCAACGTCGACTAACAAATCGATTCTATAAAATTCAAGACTATCAATCATGAATTACTTAAATCTACCATACACATTAGATGCCTACAATTGAAGAAATGTAGAGGTCGAAGATAATAACTTACTAGGAAGTTTCTTTTCTCTTGTTCTTCTTCTCTTCTCCAAAGCAAAACCCCAAGCTCCTAATAAACCACATGAAAAATGATTATTTAACATTTTTGAAAACACAATTTGTACAAGTCCCATGTGGCAAAGTTTTTGTCACGGCCCAAATCTCTAACCCCCGGTTTAATTCCTTAATCATGATCATTGACCCTTGACGTGGGACCTACACAATGATACATGCACCAATCGAGGCACGTGGCCGAGGTATATCATATTTTTGTATTGATGTGTGTCTAGTGTTATGTATTGTGTAGACTTACTAAGTTGATTTGTACAGTTGTAGGCGTCGAGAGGAGAGCGGGGACAAACCTCGTGTAGCATGCGAGCCGGGAAATCGGGTAGTTAGCATTTTGGTAAGTCTGATTTAATACTAATATGAAATAAGGAATTACTTGTAAGCCTATGGTTGTGTTGGTTAATGTAAATAAAAGTAAAGGCCTATAGTTGAGTAAATTCAATGGAAAGCATAAGATTGATCTAGAAATACAAATTGGCACATCTAGGAACTAGATGAGTAATGAAATGGTGTCACTTGAGGTTGAGTTAGTGGGAGTTTGTGGGATATATGCCAAAGGTGGACCATTAGATATTCCTAGGGATACATAAATCCATGAAGATTAAGGGCTAGGAAGTAACATCACATTAATATATAATATTAGTGATCAAACTACATGCAAACCAAATCACTCATTCATTTTTACTGGAGAAGAAGAAGGAATTGCTGGAGAGGAGTGAGTCATTAAGGTGTTAAAGGAATCCATGAGAGTTGGTGAGAAATTCTAAAGCTAGGGTGCTACATCAACTAGGTAAACATCTTTTTAGTTGAAATTCAAACAAGTTTTGGCTTTAGACTAATTTCAGATAGTAGATGATTGAGTATTTGCAATTAATTTATATATTTAGGTTCCTCATTTCAAGCTGATAATCCAGATATATTGAAGTTCTTAATTTGGTTTTGAAATCATAAAGATATGAATTTTTGAAGTTGCAACACCAAAACTAGAATTCTGCATGTTGTATTATGAATCAACCGGGATAATTTGGTCATAATCTACCCATTTTAAATCCAAATTGATCCAAACCAGCGGCATTGGAAAGCTTATTTAAAAAGGAATAACTTTACCTAAATGAAGGTATTTTGATTCAAGTTTGTTTTTATGTCCAAACATGCTCTACAAGTAGGTGATGGAATTAAAAAGGAAAGTAATGAAACTAAACTTGTTAAAGGCATAACTTCCTAACCACTTATTCAAATGAGATTATCTTTTAGTATGTTGTATTTGGATATATTTTCTGCGTTTTACCAAAAGTCACATTTTTAGGAACTGGAGATTGGGAGAAATAGATTTTCTAAATCCGCTGGTCGGATTAAATTCCAATTAGACCTTTGTTTAGTAAAATCATGATATCTCTTTCATTTTAAATCATAATTTTGTAAACTAAATCTTTTTAGAAAGCTATGAGAGAGACAAACAAAATTTTTACTGATGTATGATTTTGATATTTTGACCATTTCATGCCTAAGAACTGCGTTAAAGTGTAGGACCGAAATTGAAACTTAATTTAGTCTTTAGGGGCTGATTTAGGAATATTGATTTAAAGTCTATTGAACCAATTTGAATACACAATAAACACCATTAAATTGAGCTTAAACCCACTATATTTGAACTAATGAGATACCAAACTCAGAAACCTAGGAAAAGGGTACGGGAGAGCGAATACAAGATTTTGAGTATCGAGAGGCCAGTAAAGCTAGGACTTTACTTTGTTGTTGTGAGTATACCCAATGACAACTTTACTTGGCATTTCATTTCCATTAATTTTATCCTTGCATAGTCCTTTTGACTATTTTACCTTTGTATTCTTATATCATGTGTTCTTTGTGTCTATGCTCACTTGATGAGTCTAGTTGCATGATATCCATTCATTTGATTTGATTAATTGATTCTATCCCATGCTATATTTATTCTTGTTGTTTTAAATGTGAATTGAATGATAAATAGCATGCTATTAGGCTAGTTAATATCTTATAAATGTTTAAGGGGACTTGTATTCCTTATTTGTTTAGGTGTGTAGATGTGACTATGCCTTGGCAATCCATACTTGGTATTTCTTGAAATTTTAAAAGTCGTTTTCGCATTTAGGTCCCGTACTCGATCGAGGTGTGCGCGAGTCACAAGGTTAAAGTCCCTGGGGATATTGTATTCCTTATTTGTTTAGGTGTGTAGATGTCGACACGTGCTACCTGACACTGTATGACACTCGGAGTTAGAGTCCCTGATGTGGTCTATACATCGAGGTTAGAGTCCATGCTAACACTTGGGTTAAAGTCCCTTGTGTTATATGATTATTGAGTCGGAGTGACGCGTTTCACTGCCAACCAGACCTAAATCACCACTACTTAGTCTAGTGTCAGTATCGCTTGTTTAACTTTGGTATTTACTCGCATATGGTTTATTTTCTAGTTTTCCCATTTATATGCTTTTAAATGTCATTTGAATATTCGGAAATGCAAATTAAACTTGTCATCGGGGATTACTGTTTTATTCTTGTACTCACTGTCCTTTTTATGATGGTGGGTGCAGAGTTGTCTACCGGCAGGCCGGGCAAGGAGAAGATCGGCGATCATCCCTGAGCTCGCGGCGCGTCACTGCATCTATTGTAGGTCTTCTTCTGGTATTTTGATTGTATATGTCATATATGTCTTTCAAATACTATTTGGGTTGTATATTCGGTTGAGCGTTAGTTTCCCCAACCTGACTTAGACTATTTTATTGTTTCACTGCATTTTGAAGACTTTATATGTATGATGTCATTTCCTGGTTTTCCACACTTAAGATTTTATAAATGGCTTCTGCATAATTATAAATGATTTCGCATAATATACTAATTGCTTCCGCATAACCAATAAGACTTCCGTTAAATGATTAATTTAATAAAAAGTTTTAATTAACTCTAAATTTTATAAACTAGTAGGACTAGTGTATTACTTATCCTGAACACGAGAAAAGAGGCGTTTAAATTGTAAAGGCTGACTAATACGTAGTCGAGTCCTGCGTGGATAGAATTAGGGCTTAATTACAAGATTAGGCCGGGCGGTGCCCTAGATTACGAGAGGGGTCGTCGAAACATTGACGAGCAAACATAAGGGCTTTTTCAAATAGTAAGGTGGGTTTAACTTTTTATTCGTCAAATAGGGATGGTTACTTTGAAATTACAAAAGTAATGCATGTGTCCTTTTGAAAATGAGACATTGATGATGAGGTGGATGTATGGCATGGAGGTTTGATGAGGTGGAAGGAACTTGTATGAATAGCTCCTTTTGAAAATGAGTTATTCATATAAAATACTAAAGTGTATGAATTACTCTTCCTCAAAAGGAGTTATTTGTTCAACTTAAATATCACACGCACATATCGAGGTGGAGAACTCATGCAAACGACACGTGCATATCGAGGTAGAGAACCCATGCAACTTAACGACACGCACGTGTCTCGAGATGGACAACCCGCGTCACGTACATATCTCTATGTAGACAACTCATATAAACGACACGCACGTATGTCGAGGTGGACAACCCGAGCATATGTCATGCACGTATGTCGAGGTAGGCGACCCATATACAACCTCGTGCAATCCATGCAAACAATGCAAAGGTCACGCATGTATTTCGAGGTGGACAACTCATGTAAGTTCGTGCAATCCAAGTAAACCATGCAAACGTTGCGCACGTGTTTCGAGGTGGACAACCCATGCAAACGACACGCATGTATCTTGAGGTAGACAATCCATGCAAACGTCACACACGTATCTCGATGGAACAACCCATGTATATCCTCTACAAACCATGCAACTTATGCAAACGTCACACACATATCTCGATGTAGACGCCACGTGGACGTGCACGTGGCTGCCACGTGGGCGGTTCTGTTGTAAATACATGAACGACGCCTTTTGAAAATGCGTCATTCATGTTTTCTAAACAACCCACGTGGCGTCCACGTGGATTGTTCGATAACATGAATGACGTATTTTCAAAAGGCGTCATTTGTGTATTTACAACAGAAATGTCCACATGGAAGCCCACGTGGACTGTCCTTAACACAAATGACGCCTTTTGAAATTGCGTCATTCGTGTGACCACATTGCAATATAAATTGTCTCCCACTAGTGACGCATTTTGAAAATGTGTTTTACATTAGTTAGAGAATAAAAAGAAATATTAACTTATTTTACTTATTTAAATCAATATTTGCTGTCCGTTTTTATTTTTTCCATACATAAACGTCCTCCACTTTCGTTTTTTCGCCAGTGGGTCCCACTGCATGACACCTGACAGCGTCACATCATTTGCAGCTAACTAGCTGAGTGACTCATGTGCCAGATGACAACGAAGGATGAAAATACTTTTTTTCCCTTCATTTTTTTCTTTCAAACACACAACAAAGCAACAATGCCAACATGAGAAATAAAGAGATTGAAGCTTCTCCTCGCCAACCATTCACTCTGAAACACTGAATTTCTTGAGTAAACACGGTGGTGTTCCTTGTATTACCACGATAGGGGAGAGAAGAAGATAAATAGGTTGTTGAAAGTTGGGACGAGTCGATCCGAGGGCTTAGAGGGGCTTACGGTTCTATTCGTTTAGATTTCAATCAAGCCGCACAAGGGGAACCCGGGGTTTCAAGGTTCAAGACGGGGTTGGCATAGCAGGTTTCATTGAGGCAGAGGACGTCCTGAGTGAGCTACCATTTTCGACATTATCGGTAAGATTTTGCTTCTCCTTGATTAGGCTTGATTTTTTTTCTGATGAGAAAAAAATGTTTATCTTATTATTTTTGTTCTAGTGTTTCGATGTTTTGGTCGATTTATGTTAACTATTTTTATAATAATTTTTTTCGAAATGCTGATCAACATTACAAATCTGAGGTATCATTTCATTTTTGTATGTCATTGATCACCTGCAAAGACGGCCTACAAATGCCCCAACTAGAAAATTTGACTCAGTAGAAACTGTAGAAATTCGACGAGGTAGGGGTAGACCAAAGTTAACATGGGATGCATTAATTAAGAGAGATTTGAATGGTTTGCAAAGCTCACCATCAATTGCATTGAATCGAAGCACAATGGAAAAGTTTGATCATGTAATGTAAGCCACCTCAGGTTAATTTGGGACTGAGGCTATGTTGTTGTTGTTGTTGTTGTATTGTGAGAGGTTATTTTACTATAACAAACTATTGCCATCTATGTACAAAAAATTTAAAAATTGCTGGGTTCTAATTAAATATTTTAAATGTGTCATTATTATTTTTTTCAGTTTATAATTAGAGTACTATATATTTTGATAATGAGCTTTTTATAATATGATAGATACGTTGAGTTATTAGAGATAACTTAGATTAGTTATGTGAGAGCATCACAGTCTCATTCATATATAGGTTTTAACTTCTTATCACCAACTTCTTCAGTTTGTCTATTTGATAACTTAATTTAAGTCTATCAAGATTAGCTCCAAATAATCAGTTTAGGTACATATTAGAATTAGAGGTAACTCATTTATTTGTTGTATGTATACACACTTGACAAATCATTTATCAGTGTAACATATTTTTCACTTTGAATGAAATTGATCTAGAATGTGTGAACTCTTTTTTTTTTAACTGAAGCATGTGTAAACTTAATTTTAATTGCAGACCTATATCATAACATTTCTTCTAAGAAAACATTGATTGTAGATATTAGGGGTGGGCAAACCGCTGTTTGGTGGTGAAAACCACCAAACCGCGACCAAACCGTGAATCACCAAAACCGCAACCAAACCGAACCGCGGTTTGCGCGGTTTGGTCGGTTTGGTTGCGGTTTTGGTGCGACCCATTTTCAAAAAAAAAAAAGATGAGGTACCGCAATCCCGACAATGGCGACGACGATAGGTGGTGCTCGGAGGCGACGGCGACGGGTGTTGGTCGCCCCCAAACCACGACGGCGAGTCGGCGACAGTGGAGGCGGTGGAGGCGGGACTGGTGGGAGGAGGCGGTGCACGCAACTGTGGCGAGTTGGCGACAGTGGAGGCGGCGAATGCAAGCTGGTGAACGATGCGTCGCACCGCGGCGGTGCGAGGCGGCGAGTGAGCAAAAGAGAAAGGAGACGGCGAGTGAGCAGAGGCGGCGACTTGCGACGGTGAGTGAGCAGAGGCGGCGACTGGCGATCGAGTGAGCGGCGAGTGAGCAGCGAGAGTCGTAGAGAGAGGAGACGGGAGCGACGAGTGAGAGAAGAGAGATGGAGCGGCGAGCGAGGAGATGAGAGTGACGGCTGATGAGTGATGAGTGAGAGACGACTGATGAGTGAGAGAAAGAGATGAGTTTTTTTTTTGTTGTGTTTTAGGGTTTTGGACTTGTATTTACCAAAATGCCTTTGGTTTGGTTAAACCGCGGTTTTCCCAAAATAAAAACCGCGACCAAACCGCGATTCCGCGGTTTTTACGTTTTGTAAACCGCGACCAAACCACGAGTTTTAAAAACCAGACCAAACCGCGCGGTTTGGTCGGTTTGGACGGTTTTTCGAAAATCGCTGCCCACCCCTAGTAGATATTATATATTTTTTGCAATTTTTAAGTAATGCATTCTTACCTTTAATATTTGATCATTCACATTTATTAATGAGGGTTTTAGTTCTTCTCATAACTGTTTTGATTAGCATTGATCACAAAGGTGTAGTACTTGGCATTTTACATTTCTTTGATGACATCATATAAGTTTCTTCTTAAAGATGTAGTGATGACAATGACTACATTGGTTGACGTGAAGAGACCCATTAAGAGAATCAATGAGGCTAATTGATGATTAGTGGGTGTTTTTCATGAAATAATATGGCACTAATTTTTTATTTATCAAATAATGGGGCTTACTTTAAAATTACAAAAGAAATGTATAACTCCTTTTCAAAATGAGCTATTAATGATGAGGTGGTGTGCATCAATTGATGAGGTGGAAGAAACTTGTATGAATAGCTCATTTTGAAAATGAGCTATTTGTTCAACTCAAATATCAGACATTGAGGTGGAGGACTAATGCAAACGATACGTGCTTATCGAGATGGACAACCCACGTCACTCGCGTATCTCGAGGTAGACAACTCATGTAAACGACACGCACGCATATCGACGTACACAACCCATTCAAACGTCATGCTTGTATGTTGAGGTGGAGAATTCATGCAAACGCCACGCACTTATGTCGAGGTGAGCGACCCATGCAACCTCGTGCAATTCATGCAAACGTCACGCCCGTATCTCAAGGGATGCAACTCATGCAACCTGTCGCAATCCATACAAACGTCACACACGTATCTCGAGGTGGACAACTCATACAACCTCGCCTAATCCATGCAAACCATGCACAGGTCACGCACATATTTCAAGGTGGACACCACATGTAACCTCGTAAAATCCAAGTAAATCATGCAAACGACTTGCACGTGTCTTGAGGTGATAAAGCCAATGCAAACGTCACACACGTATCTCGTAGTTGACAACACATGGAAATGTCATACACGTATGTCGAGGTGGGCGAGCCATGCATCTTCGTGCAAACCATTCAAGCATCACACATATATCTCGAGGTGTGGACAACTCATGCAACCTCGTACAAACATGCGAATGTGAAGCATGTATTTTGAGGTAGACAACCCATGCAACCTGGTGCAGTCCATGTAAACCATCCAAACGTCATGCACGTAACTCGATGTTGACAACTAATGCAAACGACAGACATGTATCTCAATGTGGACGATCCATGCAAACATCATGCACGTATCTCAAGGGGACAACCTATGCATATCCACTACAGATCATGTGCCCCATGCAAACGTCATGTAAACCATGTAAAGGTCACACACGCATTCGGAGAATGCGCTATTCGTGTGCTCTTTCCCACATGGACATCCACGTGGAAAGAGCAACAAGAATAGCACATTCTCTGAATGCGCTTTTCTTGTTGTCGTTTCCACTTGGCTGCCCAAGTGGACCGCCCTTAAGATTTACACGAATAGCGTATTCTTTGAATGCGCTATTCGTGTAAATCCGTCACAACCAATCCACGTGGATGTCCACGTGGATTGATATATCACAATAACACGTATAGTGCATTTTCAAATGCGCTATTCGTGTGATGTGCCAATGTGGATTGATATACATGAATAACGTCTTTTGAAAATGCACTATTCATATGTCCACGTGGCCCGCAAAATTGTCTCCCATGATAGCGCCTTTTCAAAAGCCGATATACATTAGATCAGGAATATAAAAAAAAAAAAAAAAAAAAAAAAAAAAAAAAAACCATACTTGTTTTACTCATTATAACTGTTTTGCGTTGTACTTATGTAATCTCCATGTCTTTTATGTTTGAAATTAAAGTCGTCCATTTGTGGTAGAGGTGGTTTCCTTGAGTTTTATTGGAAGGTTATTAATTATGTTATTACTTTGAGGATAGTTCGAACACGCACCTCTGCTGGTACACCAAATTAATTTCATCTAGCATTAGCTAGTAATTGTATTTAAAGGTACTTGTTTTCTTGTTATGATTGAGATTATTGAAATGTTAATCATGTCCGTGTTCTAATGATTGTATTAACGATTACAATTGCAAGGCATGACTAACGAATGAAGGACGATGTTGGGAATGTGGATCCAAGTACTACTTTATTGATGATTGCTCATGGAAAGATGGTCCCAATAAGGGAAAATTCTTTTTTATGGCTGCACCAATGGTAGGTCTAATGGCGAGTGTAACTTCTTTGCTTGGGCTAACCTCTGTCCACCACGACGAGCAATGCTTCACTATTCTATTCTAGGCACTAATTAACGTTCACATTCAAATCATTCGCGATGAAGCTAGTAGCTCAGCTTGCAAAACTACACGTCAAGGATCGGAAAGAATAGTGTTACAAATAATATGGGCTTTACAAATGATTCCAAAATGGATGCATACTCCTTTGCTTGCCTCTTGAAAATAGCCTCACTAACACTGAACATACAAAATATAAACCAAAACACTTGTACCTAAAATCCACTTGCCCCAAATTGCCGAAAAATCTCACTAACTAGATAAGCGATGGGCCTACAGCCCCTTTAAATGTCAAGATTACTAAACATAAACTCTCGTACACATCAAAATATTTTCTTCACCGTTCAATCATCATCTCATTGTACGATAAGCAAACACTCCAAGCATATCCATGTTGTATGCCACCCGAATAATAAACCATACAAAAAGAACAGTTTACAACCAATCAATGGTTTTTCTATTAGTTTGTGAATAGAATATGTTTATTGTGTATTGATCTTGTGTACATGGTAATCTATATATACACGTACAAGGCTTAGAATATAAAAAGAAAGTTTAATCACAAAAGAAAACTACTAATTACACGAGATACTAATTTCCATAACTGTTAAATGTAATATTAAGTTTCCTTAACACGAACGGGTTTCCTTAACTGGTAGTTTCCTTAACACCCTCCTTCAAACTCAAGGTAGATTCATAGAAATCAACTTGAGTTTGTCAACCAAGGCATGAAAGCGACCTGAAAGATGAGCTTTGGTGAAGATATCAGTCGTCTGATTGGAGGAGGAAACAGAAGATAGCTGAATAGTGCCTCGAACTAGATGCTGATAGATGAAGTGACAATCATTCTCAATATATTTTGTTCTCTCATAAAAAGCATCATTGTGTGCAATCTGGATCGCACGTTGACTGTCACAATGCAGAATGGTAGCAGAAGCATGTGTAACTCTCATATCTTCAAGTAACCATGGAATGCAAAGTAATTCAGAGGTAGCATCAGCAAGAGCCCGATACTCAGATTTTGTGCTAGAGCAAGATGTTACTGTTTGTTTCTTGCTTCGCCACGATATTAATGAGTTGCCCAAGAAGAAATTGTAACCAGTAGTAGAACGTCGGTCGGTAGGATCACCAGCCTAATCTGCATCAGAATAACCCGATAATACCAACGGAGAGTTGTCAGAGAAGTGGAGGCCATGAAATATAGTACATTTCATGTATCGAAGGATGCAGAGAAGAGTAGTGAAGTGAGCAATACGGGGGGCTGACATGAACAGCGTAAGCAATATCCAGACGATTAACAGTAAGATAAACCAAACTCCCCAGAAGATGACGATATAAGGTAGGATCTGAAAGAAGTGTACCATCTGACGGAATCAGCTTGGCATTCGTGTCTAATGGGGTGGATGCAATTGCAGTATCAGTGATGACAAAACGAGAGATCAAATCAGAGGCATGTTTTGCTTATGAAAGATAACATCCATAAGAAGTAGAATTGACTTCAAGACCAAGAAAGTAGCTTAAATTACCCAAGTCTTTCATCTCAAAGTGACTTTTGAGATATTGTTGTAAGTCAGAAATCCCAGTTGAGCCATCCCCGTTGATGATCATGTCATCAACATAAACTAGGAGAATAACCATGCCACTGTCAGTTCGTCGGGTAAACAAGGCAGAATCATGAGGACTCGACTAAAAGCCAAACTGTGTAATAATGGAATTGAACATGGCAAACCAGGCACGGGGAGCCTATTTAAGCCCATATAATGCGCGACGGAGAAGGCAAACTTGTTTTGGAGAATAAGAATAGTCAGGAGGTGGACACATATAAACCTCTTCTGCAAGATCACCGTTCAGAAAGGCATTTTTAACATCTATTTGAGACAAAGGCCAATGTCGAACAGCTTCTACAACAAGTAAACTTCGAACAGAGGTCGGGCGGGCTACTGGGGCAAACGTTTCTTCATAGTCAATGCCATGTTCCTGTGTGTAGCCTTTAGCAACCAGACGAGCCTTATACCGCTCAATAAAACCATCATAACGAGTTTTTATCTTGTAAACCTACTTGCATCCAATCGAAGTCTTGCCAGAGGGTAGCTCCACTAAGTCCCAAGTATGAGTATTCTCTGGTGCACTCAGTTCTTCTGCCATTGCTTGCTGCCACAAGGGGTTAGAACTAGCCTCTCGATAGGAGAAGGGCTAATGTAAAGAAGAAATAGCAGAAAAACAATAATAATCTTTGAGGTAAAGGGGAGTTTCAGATACCCGTTCAGACCGGCGATGTGGGATGGAAGCAGGAACAAGAGTATCAGAGGGGACAGATTCTTCGATGATGGGTGCGAGAACGAGATCACGATCATTGAGCTCATCTGATGTACCTGCAGCAGGAGATGGGAAAAGCTCGATAGAGGGGTTAGTGAAAAATGGTTGAGGACATGATAGGGAACTGTCGAGCTTGGATAGAGTAGAGAACATGGTATTTTCCCAAAACGTGACATGTGTGGAGATGCATAATCTCCTAGAAAGAGAATCCCAACACTTATAACCCTTATGTTCAATTCCACACCCGAGGAAACAACACAAACGAGCACGTGGTTCGAGTTTGGGATGTTCAGGGGGGTTAAGAAGAACGAAATATGCACAACCAAATACCCGAATATGAGAATAATTTGGTGGTGTACCATATAGTCGTTCAAAAGGAGAGATGTCCTGTAACATTGGTATAGGAAGTCGATTAATGGTATAGACACAAGTTAAAGCAGCTTCACCTCAAACCTTTTCAGGACAAGATGCAGAGAGAAGTTTGGCTCGGACAGAATCTAGGATATGTCAATGTTTTCTTTCAGCTAGACCATTTTGTTGAGAGATATACGGGCAGAAACGTTGAGTAATGGTACATTGTTGTTTAAGGAACTGAAGAAGCATAGAATCACGGTATTCTAAAGCATTGTCAGTACGAAGAATTTTGATTGTACATGCAAATTGAGTTTTGATAATATTAGCAAACTCAATATATGTTTGAGATATTTCAGATCGATGCTTTAGAAAATATATCCAAGTGAATATGGAATAATCATCAATGAACAGTATAAAATATCGATAACCATTCATAGTGGAAGTAGGTGCAGGACCCCAAACATCAGAATGAACTAACCCAAACGGAGTATTATTAATGGACTCGTTAAGATTGAAGGAAAAAACTGGTTGTTTTGCTAACTGACAATGCTGACAATCAAAAGAGTCAAATTGAGAAATACTCAATGTCACACTGGAAACAAGAGTACGGAGTTTACTGGTTGATGTATGGCCAAAACAAAGGTGCCACTGATAGACTGATGGAGTGGAAACTACCACAGAAATATGTTTAACTACAGGCATGTGAAATGGCGTGAGCTCAAATAATCATCCTACTTTGATCCCCGTTCTCATAATCTGACCCGTATGAATGTTCTGTACCTGACAACCGTAGGAGAAAATAAAACAGTTAAGCCTTGCTCACATAATGGACCAACGAAAATCAAATTTAGAGTGAGATCAGGAACACGGTGGGTGTCAAGGAGAGTTAAACTGGGTTCGGATGTTGTTCCTGAATGAGTGGCAGACATGGAGCTACCATTTGTAGTTTGAATGCTCGAAGAATGATACGAGGGACTACTATTCGAAAGAAGAGACAAATTTTGTATCATGTGATTACAACACCCTGATCAAAGAACCAATGGTTACCTGAGGTGATAGATAGGGCAGTGGGTTGGGAAGGTATCACCTGTTTGATAATTACCTCCAAATCACTCATAGAAAACATCGGAGAGGAGTGTGACCTATTAGAGGCAGCAGCTACAACTGAAGAACTAGTGTTAGATACAGATGCAGACTTAGGTGTGCCTTTGGAGCGAGATCTTTTATTTGGGCAGTTCTGCACTATGTGACCACGTTCATGACAGTATCGGCACTCAATTATAGGACAATTAACAAATGAATAGCCTATTTTTCTGCAGTTCTTATAAGGGTGGGGGACGGATTTAGGCCATGATTGAGTAGTTGCGATGGCTACTTCTGACGAAGGGTCAGAGTTAACCAAGCCAAGCCGAGTTTCCTCAAACAAAATTTCTTTTATATAGTCAAGCTTCAAGAGAAGGTAGTGGATCGCAATGCTGAAGGGCTGCACGAACTGATTCATATTCGAGGCGAATAACCATGAGAACTTGGATGAGATGAAGGTGGTCTTTGTTGATTTCAGCCTGTTGTAACTGGTTCCAGATTGGTTGAATGAGTACTAAGAATTCATTGATAGACTGGCCAGCTTCTTGTTTCGGACTATTCAAAGTGGTGAACAATTGATAATATTGTGCCAAACCAGATGTTTTGTATCTAAGAGCCAAAAAATCTCAAATTTCTTTAACGTCTCAAAATCAACAAACTGAATATGAATAGAGGGAGTAGATGTGTTACAGAACCAGGTGATGATATGATGATTCTTATTGTCCTAATCGTCAAGTCGGTCAAGAAACTTGGCTTGTGTCTCCGTAGCATCCTTTTATGGTTTAGGGTTGTCTCCTGTAACGATTCTTTAAAATTTTTGACCAATTAAAAAACTTTTAATTCGTTGGGACCAAAGTGAGTAATTTGTACCATTAAGAATCATGGAGATAAGATGTGAGACTTCACTTTTCTCCATCGAATAAGGAGTTTGTCTAATTGTCAGATGACTGATTTGGTGCGCGGGCTACGGCAGCAATAGCGCGGCGCGATCGATGTGCGGCGCGTAGCAGCCGGCAGCGTGGCGAAGCAAGCGACGGTAGTGGCGAAAATGGCAAATGCAGTAGCGGAACGCGACGGCAGTGGCAAAGCAGGTGAGCGACGGCAGCGGCGGAGCAGGCGAGCGATGATGTTCAGGCAGCGCGACGGCGACAGCGACGGTTATGTGCAGCGAGGGAGATCGACGAGAAGTGACAAGGAGCAGCGGTTCCAGCAAGGGCGGTGAGGGTCAATCGAGCCTCTAAGACTGCAACGCAATGGCCGGCGCGACGCAGGCGACCAATAGCAACGGCAGACTAGATGTACAGACGGTGGTGGCGGAATCAGGCGGTAGTGGCGACGAAGACAAGAAGAAGAAGAGGACGAGTCGAGCGGATGACGTGGCTGGTGCGTATGGGGTTTGGCAGTGTTGTGTCTCACACAACCAGAGAGGCCAGAGTTGTGTCTCGCACAACCAGAGAGGACAGAGTTGTGTATCGCACAACCAGAAAGGTCAGAGTTATGTCTCGCACAACCAGAGAAACCCACAATTAGGGCTCTGATACCATGTTAGTTAATTTGTGAATAGAATATGTTTATTATGTATTGATCTTGTGTACATGGTAATATATATACACGTACAAGGCTTAGAATATAAAAGGAAAGTTTAATCACTAAAGGAAACTACTAATTACACAAGATACTAATTTTCATAAATGTTAAACGTAATATTGAGTTTCCTTAACACGAACGAGTTTCCTTAACTAGTAGTTTCCTTAACAATTTCAAGACTCGAACCCTCATTCAATATATATATATAAACAATACAAAAGAAATTAGATGCAAAAAAAGGAAACGAAATGTAGTACACCATTATGGAAACGAAACCCCACAACCATCATTCAATGTAGCAACAAAAAAACCCACAACCCCAACAACTGATTGTGTCTTATACAGACAAAATGCAGTACACCCTTATTAAATGTGCATCATCATATTAACTCATTTGTGTTAACGACCTAACGTACACATAACATTCAATACAGTTAACCATTAACGACCTACCACGTAACATTCAATGAAGGCCTCGTTTGGTTTGTTTTTGCCAACTTACAGTGCGAATGAAGTTAATTCCATGGAGTTAACTCACAGTGTAAGTCCATATTTCATGTTTGGTTGAACTTTAAAATTGCAGGTAAGTTGCAAATTTTTAAAAACAGTAAAATGTGGGAATTGAGATAAATGTCCTTCAAACATATTTTTAAAATAAAAAAAAAGATGATTTGTGAATGACTTGGGAAAAAGATGATTTGTGAGGGTATTTTTGTCCATCGAACTTCTGGGAGATATCTCCCAATGGGGTGAGGGAGATAACCAGGACGGACCCACGATTTTTTGCCTTGTCTTGGGCTATGACTAAACTAGTGCATGATATTTTTTTGTCCTTATTAACTAAAGTACAATGCTTCAATCATCATGTGGTCCATGTCTAGATAACGGAGGTTACTAGCGTGCCACAGATTCGACACCCACGTCTGATAAGCACTCAGCGTGCGCCCATGCAATATGCCTCACACACTCATCTCGAGGCTCATCGACGAAGCACGATGAGTGCATGTCGGACCTAAGTGTCGTAAGTGAGTGCATTTTTCATAAATAATTAAAAATATGCTAGCAAAGTTTAATTCACATCTTCTTAAATACTACACAATTTAAAATGAAAGTCATTAAAGTACATAAAAAAGGTAGATAGTAATAATCTCAAACTTTGAAACTTCAACATTAAATTGTCTCAGAAAAATCTAAAAAAACTTCAAAGTATGTTTCAATCTTAACCCAGCTTCATTTTTATAATAACTTTGTAGCAAATATATGTACCCAATAAATGCCACCCAATCCCTTCTACTTTTCACTTAGGGTATAAAGTTGCCCTTTTTGTTGACTTTATTTGGGTGGGCTTATTTTTTATTGGGGTAAAAGTATAAAAAGTATTACTGGGCTCTTTGGCAAAACAAGCTCTTGGGCTAATACAACCATTATTTAATTTTTTTAATGTGATAAGCCCATGTATAAATGGGCCCAAGAAAACTTGCACTAGGTTACTGACCCAAAGTGCAAGTGATACTGGGTTCGCTACTTAGAGATAACTCACCCTTCTCTCGTAAGTTGGGAGATATCTCATGAGAGAGTTGAACAACCAAATAAGATTGTTTACCCAATTCCCTGTGAGATATCTTCTGGGAGATATCTCACTCTTGTACCAAACAAGGCCGAAGTATACGATCAACGCCCTCACACTGAACATAGCAATGCAGTTCACGAAGCCTCAACATTAAGGAAAAGGAAAACAAGGATTTACGGATTTGGTTGATGCTTAATCTCGAGTTAGTTAGATTGAGCGATGATTGTTCTCTTTGTTTCCTAAGCACAGTAGAGCATCTTCATATCAACATCTCTGCTCTTTAACCTCCTTACTTTTTGTTCCATGAAATATATCCTCCTTAGTCGATCCTCAAATCAACATCAATGTTTCATGGTCAATGCTTAGTCTCTGCTCTATAGGCCTTGTTTGGTATGTGGGTGAAATATCTCTCAAAAATTTGGGGAACCAATCTTGTTTGGTTATCTAACTCCCTGTGAGATATCTCCCAACTTACAGGAGAGAGGATGAGTTATCTCCCCTCTCCTTCAAATATGGAGATATCTCTTAGGAATTCAATGGATAAAAATACCCCTCACAAATCATATTTTTCTCAAGTCCCTCACAAATCATTTTTTTATTTTAAAATATGTTTGAAGGGCATTTATGTCAATTCTCACATTTTGCTATTTTTAAAAATTTACTTCCTTGCAAGTTTAAAGTTCAACCAAACATGAAATATAAATTTACACTGTGAGTTAACTTCATGAAATTATCTCTACTCGCACTATGAGTTGGCAAAAATGAACCAAAAATTCGTACTTTACACAAATGTGAAAAGGAATGGCTTCATTCTTGTTTGCAAATCCATTTTTTCTCCGTCAAATGACGATCTTGCCCTTTGCACACACCTTTTTTAAACAAAACTAATAAAGGGCAGAATCGTCTTTCTTTATGAGAAGAAATTCATCTTATGCTCACCTACTAATGATATGACGCTTACAGCTCTATTTGACAAGGCTAGCTGATAGCTGATAAACTAGCTGATAGTTGATAATCTAGCTTATAGCTGATAAACTAGCTGGTAGCTGATAATCTAGCTGATAGCTGATAATCAACTAGTTGGTAGCAGAAAGCCGATAATCTAGCTGATCAACTAAAAATTGTTTGGAATGATAGCCGATTGATTAGATGATAAATGCAAAATAATAATAAAGGACATATGACACAATTAAGTACATTAATTATATAATCATATAATTAATTGTTATAAATAACTCTGTATTTTATTTACGAAATACAAATTAATACCATAAAATAGTTTATATTATTTAGAAAACTAAATTATGTGTGTCCATAAATGCTTACATGAAAATAACTCTATATTATTTTATAAGAATTTGCAAGAAATAAATACATGTAAATAAAATACAATAAACGACTTGGATAACTATACATATACCTAACGCATCATCCATGATTGAGAAGCAATATTATTGCGAATATTCTTCATTTCTAGAGAAGTCTCTATATAACTTAAAAAAATAGTAGATTAGTAAAAAAAAATTAAAAATATGTAGGATAGTCCACCACTCGAACACTACATTAAAAAATATTTTTATGACATCTAAAAATATTTTTATACTCGACGTTGTTAAAAATTATTTAATATATAATAAATATCTAACGAGATTATCTATAATTAAGAAATTAATGTGTAATGATTTTTAATTTTAGTGAAATTCTTTGTTTTATAATATTTAGTTAATTATTAATCACTATTTTTTCATTAACAATATTAAGCTATATGTTAATTTTAAATTTAATAAGTTTTAATAACGTATTATATAATTGTCGGTATAGCCTAGAAGAGCTTGAAATGCTGGTTTCGCCTCTGCCAACTCTACCAGGGTATAATTGCGGGGTACTAATATTCGCGGAGTTTGTTTAAGTATTTGCGTATTTTGTTTCCACTAATTTGCAAGGGCATTAATTTATTAATACCGTAAAAATAAGGGTATAATCGCGAGAAAAAATCCGAACGACGGATTTTCTGTTCAAACGCTACTAAGAGTAGCGTTTCAATTAGGAGCTTATCATCTAGATTATTTTTAAAATAAGCTACAAACCAAACACAACTTAACAAATAAACTAGTTCATGCTAGCTTACCAAACAGAGCCTACGTGAGTCGGTATCGTCACGTGTCATGTTGTGGGACCCACTGGCAAGAAAACGGAAGTGGAGGACGTTTATGCTTGTCCGTTAACGTTTCCTCCAACGCCATCCCACTCCACCGGGGTTGACCCCCTATGGCAAAACTTTGCCGCATGGGACATGTATAGATTGTGTCTTCAAAAAATGCTACGTAATCATTTTCTAAACCACATACCTATCAATTCTCCATCCCCCTTGTCTACTTCATTTTTCACACTCACTTCACCAACAAGTGACACATGTGTGCAATTTAGGAATTGTCATTCATTTAATCAAACCATTAAATACAATTTCAAACTTTAGATATTTTTTAATTTATTGATCAAACTATAGTCTTATACCTGCGCAAGGACGAAACTGTGTTATGAAAGGGGGGCTTTGGCTCCTCCAAAAAGTTTGTTACTTGCCCCCATATAATCATATGGGCCTATAGAAAAGTGTCAATCATTTGAGCATTGGTCCCCCCTAAATTAAAACAAAAGCCCAGCCAATTCATTACCCATATATATTACTCAATTCACAATTGCAAAAGTCCAACATCTTTTGACCAAAAAAAAAAGTCCAGCATCTCATTTCACGTTTCCACGTCCCACGGCTTTTTTCTTTTCACTTTCCGCTTCCACCCCGCACGGAGCACGCGGCTTTCAATTGTCGACTCTCTCTAGACCCCACGCAAGACCCTGATGCGTTTTCTTTTTTTCTTGTTGCCCTAATAAAAACCTCAAACTTTCTTTTGCTAAAAGCACAAATCCCTAGCCTCCATTTATCTAATGTTCTAAAAACTTGGTAGAATCTCACAGTAAATCGTCAGATCAATCAATTGCTTCTCATCTTGTTTTGCAATTTCTATTGCGAGGGTCCCTCAACATTATTCTTAGATAAATTTCTATGGCAAGTGGGAAGCGAAGAGGTATATTTTTTACAAAGCTTTTTATTGTCTCAAATTTAGTGCACTTCAGATTCTTAATTTATAACACTAGATAGAATATATAATATATCATGTTTTCTTTAATCTCTCATATTAAGTGCATCTTAGATTTTCAAGTTATTGTTGTTTAATTAATTTTAGGGTTAAAATATGTATTATCAGTTGACTCGTGATTTATTTAGTTGACTCATGATTTACTTATTACTTACTTGTTTCGTAAATTATTATTGAATAAAGCATAATTCTTCTAATTGTCTTTAGTTGTTGAATATAGATTATTTTGCAATAAAATTACATAAGTACCTAATTTGAAATTATAAAAATATTTACTTATTTTTATTTCAAATCAAAATTGATTGTTGTTTCTTTATTTTTATTTTATTGTTATTATAGTCCAATGTTTTAGTTGTTTAATGCATTTAATTTGTAGAATTTTCTTTAATGCAATTGAATGTTATTTCACTACACCTTACATTTATAATTGTAAACATAATTAATATGGTAATAATATAATTTCATTTTTTTGTGTATATTAGATGAGAAACACAATTGACTCTTATTTTAAGAGGAAAAGTGTTGAAACTCCACCAAGTGATAATACGTCGAATATTTCCGTGGAAGTTGAACCTTCAAATAATGAAGATCCTCCTACAAAGATTCCTAGACTTCTAATCAATGAAAATCTTGATTGCACTTCGTTGGAAGGCAATCCTGGATTAAAATGACGAATGTGGGAATACCCTATTGAGAAGCGTGATGAGATTAGTAGAGCATATATTAAATCTGGTCCGGATCAACCCATGCTCTTAAATTATCTGAAATCGAAATATACACATGGCCCCACTTTTCAAGCATCATAGTTTAAGCAATTTCCTTCATGGTTGGAATACTCTCCTAGTGTAGATGTTGCATTTTGTCTACCGTGCTATTTATTTCATACTCAAAATAAGCCTTCTGGATTATATGCATTTACAGTAAATGGATTCTGATCATGGAAAAAGGTACGAAGTGGAAAAGATTGTAAGTTTTGGCACATATTGGTAAAGATCTCACTTCACCACATCGAAATGCAGAAAGAGCATGGGAAGATCTCATGAACCAACCATCTCACATCATGCAAAGAATTGAGAAATTTAGTTCTAAAGCTAAGTAAGAAAATAGAGTTCGTTTGAAGACTTCAACTGAAGCGGCTATGTGGCTTGCATTTCAAGGTTGTTCATTTAGAAGTCGTGATGAGTCTAAAACATCAATCGATCACGGAATTTTTTTGAAATTATTAAATTCTATATGCTCCTATAATGATAAAATAGCGGAAGTCTTGGATAACACTCCACACAATGCTTCATATAGATCATCAACAACACAAAAAGAGATTTTACAAATGTTGGCAACTAAAGTCAAAAATGTCATTCGTGAAGAAATCGGTGACGCAAAGTTTTGCATGATTGTTGATGAAGCTCGAGATGCATAAAAAAAGGAGCAAATGTCGGTTGTTTTAAAATTCATTGACAAAAATGGATTTGTGCAAGAGCGTTTTTTTTTAACTTGTTCATGTTGCTGACACCGCATCTCAAACATTAAAATAGAGTATTTTTGCCCTCCTCTCTCAGCATAATCTCAATGTTCAAGATATTATAGGACAAGGTCATGATGGTGCAAGTAACATGCGTGGAGAGTGGAATGGGTTACAAGTATTGATTTCAAATGAATGTCCATATGCCTATTATGTTCATTGTATGGCACATCGTTTGCAATTGGCATTGGTTGTTGTATCTAAAGACGTTATTCCAATCTATCAGTTCTTCGATAAGTTGAATACTATTGTCAATATTATTGGTGCATCGTCCAAACAAAATGACCAATTAAAGACAGCGCATGCCACTAATATTGATTTCTTACTTGAGACTAACGTGCTTGAGAGTGGAAAATGACGTAATTAGATTGGAGCTTTACAAAGAGCCGGTGATACTCGATGGAGTTCTCACTTGACATCTATTTGTAGTGTGATGAATATATTTAGTGCAATATGTGAAGTTTTATCAAACATTTCTATAAATAAAGAAGCTACTTCTGCTCAACGTGCTGATGCAGACATCGCTTATGAAAACCTAACTTCTTTTCAATTTGTTTTCATTATGCATCTTATGAAGACTATTTTGGGTTATTCTGATCAGCTTTATTGAGAATTACAAAGTCAAGAACAAGATATTTTGAATGCTATGCATCTTGTTTCGTCTACTAAGGGGTTGATTAAAAAATTGAGAGATAAAGAATGTAAGAAATTAACCGCAGAGGTAAAAAAGTTTTGTAAAGCACTCAATATACCTACTCCAAACCTAAATGCAAAATATGTTGCAAGGAGAGGAAGGGCGCGTCATCAAAATTTACAATCGGACGTCATTATAGAGTTGACATTTTTAATGTTGTGATTGACACTCAATTGCAAGAGTTAAACAATAAATTTAGTGATCACACGGTGGAGTTGTTTATGTTTAGCTCGGCTTTGGATCTAAAAGATATCCGCAAATCATTCAAAACTGATGGCCTTTGCATGATGGTGGAGAAGTTCTATCTGCAAGATTTTGTTGAATATGAAATGATGCAATTAAGAACACAATTTTAGCATTTTGGTTATTTGTGTGAACTTCCTGATTTTCAACAATTAGTTATACCATTTCTGATTTATGTCAATGGTTGGTAAAAACAAGAAAATCGGTGATATATCCTCTTGTATATAGAGTGATAACTTTATTCGCATTCCTCCAAATTTAACGGCTACAACGGAACGATCTTTCTTGGCTATGAAGATTGTCAAGACTATGCAACACAATAAGATGAATGATGAATATCTTTCTGGCCTCTTACTTGTATATATTGAAGAGAGAATCGCTAAAGAGTTTGACATAAATTCTATTATCAATGACTTCAGTGACATGAAGGAGTGAAGGTCAGCATTTTAGTATGTTACAAGTTTTATATTAGTTATTGTTGCGGAGTATGGATGACCATGCATGTACACCAACATATTATGTAGTCATGTAACTTGTATTTCTCGCTTAATAATATCTTCACTTGTTTATGTATTGTCATGTTACTTGTAACCATTTCCAATTTACACCAACTTTTTCATGTATTGTCAAATTACTTGTAATATGTTGTATGACATGGGGTGTATGTGTTACTTGTACACATTGTATAAAGTACATTTATCGTCATCACCAAATGGCCTATATAAAGGGTGTTAACCTCATTGTAAAAACACACCAAGTTGAATGAAAGCATCTCATTCCAACTATCTCATTTCTTCTCTTCTCCTTTGTAGTAGTATTTTATAGTAGTAAAAGTTATTAGTCTTCTATTTCCTTCTCTAGTTCTTAGCAAGCTCCAACTCAATTTACAACACGTTATCAGCACGAGCTTGCTCTAGCATTAAGGAGATCTTGAAGTTCAAGAAGGCTTGTTAAGGAGACAAAGTTAGGAATGTATAACTTTTGTTATTCAAATAAGTTCAATTTATTTCTATATTATCATGGTTGCTTCCATTAATTACATCTATCACTTCTATATGCATACTTTATTCATATACTATGCATTATAACGTCACCGATTGCGAAAGTATGCTCTGTAGTTGCGTCTTGTACGATTTTCTACATTAGAAATCAAAAGTCAATATGTGACATAACTAGTTTTGTCGCTATACTACAAACGATTAATTATGCTCTATTCTTGATTTTTAATATTGCAAATAGTGTTATGAGTTTGGGTTGATAGTGGGTAAGCCTTATCCCCGGTAAAGCTAAACATTGAAAGGGACACAAGTTATCCTGTTCGAGGAGACATGGTTTTAAGTAGACTTCGTCTCGCCACCCAACCTGGAGGTTGTCCCACCAACTCATACAAGTAGTACATTTTGCATATTAATAATCAAGTTGTGAACATATATTTAATCGTATATTATTTATTTTATATAAAAGAAAAAAACTATTTACTCAATTTCTTGACATATTTTCAGACTATAGCAAACCTTCAAAAACTTGAATTTGTTGCTCTTGATATCACTGGAAATAATTATTTGTCATGACAACTGAATGTCGAGATACATCTCCAAACTAAAGACTTAGGAGAAACTATTATAAAAGGAAATGAAACATCAACGCAAGATCATGCGAAAGCACTGATATTCCTTCACCATCATCTCTATGAAGGTCTGAAAAGTGTGTATCTCACTATAAAAGATCATCTCACCTTGTGGTTAAGCTTGGATATGATAACCAAAAGACAATGTTATTCCCAAAAGCTCAAAACGACTGGCTGAATCTTAGGCTACAAGATTTCAAAACAATCAATGAATATAACTCCACCATGTTTAATATCACCTCTCGTTTGAGTCTGTGTGGAGAAAATATATCTGATGAGGCAATGATAGAAAAAACATTCAGTATTTTTCATGCCTCGAATCTGTTGTTGCAACAGCAATATCGAGCGCGTCAATTTAAAAAGTACTCAGAATTAACTTCTTGTCTCATGGTTGCTGAATGAACAAAATAATGAGCTTTTGTCGAAGAACCACAACTCCCCTCTAATTGGTTCCGCTTCAATTAGTGAAGTAAATGCAACATCCTATAATGACCATAAAAAAAGTCAATGAAAGAAAAACCACGGACGTGGAAATGGGAAATGATCAATCAATAAAGATCTTGGCAAGCCCTATTCTAAATTTCGTGGCAATAAGTTCCAAAATAAATGGAATAAGAATGGCGTCGTTCAGAATAAGGGGAAGAATACTGATGAAAAGAGGCATGCTCGTAATCGTGACCAACCATGTCACATGTGTGGTCTAAAAGGCCACTGGGCTCATGTATGTCGTACGCCTAATCATTTTATTGATCTTTTTCAAGCCTCCTCAAAGGAGAAAGGTAAAACAGTTGAGATGAACTTCACTGTTGGAAATGGCTCATCCGACATCAATTATATGGATGTCCCGAATTTTCATGATGATCTAAACACTAATCTCGATATTTGTAATGATCATATGTAATGATTTTCAATAATTCTATGTATTAGTTTTTGTAATGCTTCTTAGTTATATGTACTAGTTTCTTATTATGAATGAAATATAACGTTTTTCTAATTTGTCAAACATTATTTGTCTAGATGGATCAACAAATCATGTGTTCAAGTCATTAATAAGATAAGAGCGATATATGTCTTGCTGATTGTGCTACAATGCACACAATCTTTAAAAACAAAGAATATTTCTCCAATTTGAACTTAGCTGAGGCTAATGTTCAAACAATATATGGCATCTCCAATTTGATTAATGGCTCTGAAAGAGCAAATATTACGTTGCTTGGGGGAACAACAATTCATGTTGACAATGCTTTGTACTCTGAAAAATCCAAAAGAAATTTACTTAGCTTTAAAGATATTCGACAAAATGGATATCACATTGAAACCATGAACGAAAATAATAGAGAATTTCGCTATGTCACATTGGTTTCAAATAGGAAAAAAAAGTGTTAGAAAAATTCTCAGTTTTATCCTTTGGATTATATTTTACTCATATAAGGCATGTCGAAACGAA
This sequence comes from Stephania yunnanensis, assembly GCA_039657365.1. Lineage (NCBI taxonomy): Eukaryota > Viridiplantae > Streptophyta > Magnoliopsida > Ranunculales > Menispermaceae > Stephania > Stephania yunnanensis. The sequence continues at coordinate 303,717 of JBBNAF010000043.1, forward strand.
TGTCGTCTTAAATAAGAAAATTAATGATCCTAAGACACTCATTTTATGGCATGACCGGCTTGGTCATCCAAGATCATCAATGATGCTAAGAATAATTAATAATTAGCATGGACATCCTTTAAGTAGTCGCAAAATATTTTCAGCTGGTGATTATAATTGTGCTAGTTGTTTTCAAGGTAAATTGATAGTTAAACCATCCGCAAGTAAAATTGTTGCGGAATCCCCAGTTTTCTTAAAACGCATTCAGGAAGACATATGTGGACCTACTCATCCTCACTGTGGACCATTTAGATATTTCATGGTTTTGATAGATACATCAACGAGGTGGCCACATGTTTGTTTGCTTTCGACCTGCAATGTTGCATTTGCTAAACTTTTAGCACAAATCATTAAGTTAAGAGCACAATTCCCTGACAATCCAATCAAGACCATCTGTCTTGATAATGCCAGGGAATTTCAATCTCAAACATTTAAAAATTATCACATGTCTATAGGAATTACCATTGAACATTCTGTTCCACACGTGCATACCCAAAATGGTTTGGCAGAATCTCTGATCAAACGCATTCAATTAAGTGTCAGACCTTTAATGATGAGAACTAAGCTATCAACTTCAGTTTAGGGACATGCAGTCCTTTACGCAGCATCTGTCATTAGATATAGGCCTACGGCATACCATGAACATTCCCTCATGCAACTCATTTTAGGTCAACAACCAAATATTTCACACTTGAAAATTTTTGGTTGTGCAGTGTATGTTCTTATACCACCTCCCAATAGAACTAAGAGAGGTCCACAACGAAAACTTGGTATTTATGTTGTATTTAACTCATCGTCCATTATAAGATACCTTGAGCCCTTAACAGGGGATTTATTTACTGTACGTTTTGTTGATTGTCACTTTGATAAAGCAATTTTCCCACCATTAAGGGGAGATAAAAAGCCAATTCAGAAGGAATGACGCGAAATTGCTTGGAATGCATCAACTTTATCACATTATGATTCACGCACAAATCAATGTAAACTTGAAGTTCAAAAGATCATTCATTTGCAACAAATCACAAATCAATTACCTAATGCATTTACTGATGCAAAACAAGTGACAAAATCACATATTCCAGCCGTAAATGCTCCTGCAATAATTGATGTCTCTGTGCAACAAAATACACAAAAACCAACGAAATGCTTAAAGCATGGAAGATCAGTTGGTTCAAATCATACAATTTCTTGAAAGAGAAAAACGGGAGTAAAAATAAATACAAATCAAAATACTCCTAAGAAAACATAAGAATCATTTGTCAGAACAAGTTGATTCTCACGAGGAACAACTACCTCTAGAAAAAAAGGAAAAAAATGAAAATAATGAGATCTCGATAAATTATTTAAACTCTGGTAAGATTTGAGATCGAAATAAAACTGTTCCTGATGATATATTTGCTTTCAATGTGACTTTTGAAATATGTAAAAACGATGATGATCCAAAACCACGATCAGTGGACGAATGTCAAAAAAGACATGATTGGCAAAAAATGGCAAGAGGCTATCCAAGCAGAGCTAGACTCATTAAGGAAACGAAAGGTTTTTGGACCGATTGTTCAAACGTCGGATGGCGTAAAACATGTTGGATATAAACGGATATTTGTACGAAAAAGAAATGAAGAAAAATAAAGTTACAAGGTACAAAACAAGACTTATAGCTCAAGGTTTCTCACAAAGACTTGACATCGATTATAAGGAAACATATTCTCCTATTATAGATGCAATCACATTTCGGTTCTTGATAAGCCTTGCAATTTCCGAAGGGCTTGATATGCATTTAATGGATGTCGTTACAGCATAACTGTACGGATCTCTAGACAGTGAGATATATATATGAGAATCCCTGAAGGATTTGTAATATCCGAATAAATAAAATCAAAACCTCATAACATGCATTCTATAAAATTACAAAGGTCTTTGTACGGATTGAAACAATCCGGACGAATGTGGTACAAACGTCTTAGTAATTATTTACTTAAAGAAAGATATGTAAATAATCTATTTTGCCCATATGTCTTCATTAAAAGATCATCAACATAATTCGTGATTATTAATGTATATGTTGATGATTTAAATATAGTGCGAAACTACGACGACATCGTTAGAACATCCGAATACTTGAAAAATGAATTCGAGATGAAAGAACTTGAAAAAACAAGACTTTGTCTTGGTTTGCAAATTAAACATTTTTCAAGTGGAGTACTTGTCCATCAATCAAGTTATATTGAAAAAATATTAAAAAGATTTTATATGGACAAGACACATCCATTGAGCACTCCAATGGTTGTTAGATCACTTAAAGTGGATAAGGATCCATTTCGACCTCATGAAAGTGATGAAGAACTACTTGGTCTGGAGGTACCATATTTAAGTGCAATTGGTGCACTTATGTATATTGCAAATTGTACAAGACCTGACATTATTTTTGTTGTCAACCTACTTGCAAGATACAACTCTTCACCAACTCGAAGACATTGGAATGGTGTTAAACATGCTTTCCGATATCTTCGAGGAACAAGTGACATGGGTTTATTTTACTCGAGATGGGTAAAATTGAATCTCCAAGGTTATGCTGATGCTAGATTTTTATCTAATCCCCACAAGACCCGTTCTCAAACGGGATATGTATTCACCTGTGATAATATTGTTGTATCATGGAAGTTAGCAAAGCAAACTATGGTTGGTACTTCTTCCAATCATTCTGAAGTACTTGCAATTTATGAAGCAAGTCGTGAATCTGTATGGTTGAGAAACATGATTGAACATATTCAAGAATCATGTGGATTACCTTCAATAAAATATTCTCCAACCATATTATATGAAGATAATACAACATGTATCGCACAATTAAGTGAAGGATTCATAAAAGGGGACAGAACGAAACATATTTCACCAAAAAAATCTTATGCACACGAGCTTCAGAAGAATAGCGAAATTGATGTCAAGCAAATCCGACGAGTGATAATCTTACTGATTTATTCGCGAAAGTCTTACCAACTACGACATTTAAAAGGTTTACAAATGGTATTGGCTTGCGTAAATTTAAGGACATTGCAAGTAAAGAAACTGAACAAGTTTCACTAATGTCACATGAGGGGGAGTTATTGATTAGTGTATTGCATTATTTTTCCCGTAGCTATGGTTTTATCCCATTGGGTTTGCCTAGCAAAGTTTTTAATGAAGCAATCTTAACAATATTATACCCATCTTAATATTTATGAGAATAGTGTACTCTTTTTCTTTTACTATATTTTTCTCACAAGGTTTTTCTTAGTAGAAGTTTTGATGAGGCAAAATCTTTAAGCAAGTGTCATCCAAGGGGGAGTGTTGTGGAGTATAGATGACCATGCATGTACACCAACATATTGTGTAGTCATATAACTTGTATTTCTCACTTAATAGGACCTCCACTTGTCTATGTATTGTCATGTTACTTGTAACCATTTCTAATTTACACCAACTTTTCTATGTATTGTCAAATTACTTGTAATGTGTTGTATAACATGGGGTGTATATGTTACTTGTACGCATTGTATAAAGTACATTTATCATTATCACTAAATGGCCTATATAAAGGGTGCTAACCTCATTGTAAAAACACACCAAGTTGAATGAAACCATCTCATTTCAACTATCTAATTTCTTCTCTTCTCCTTTGTAGTAGTAGTTTATAGTAGTAAAAGTTATTAGTCTTCTATTTCCTTCTCTAGTTCTTAGCAAGTTCCAACTCAATTTACAACAGTTATGTTTTTTGAGACTTTGTTAGTTATATATAGTTTATTTATATGCTTTTGGTTTTTCTTAGTTGTGTTCTTGTTTTATATGACAATATATAATATTAATTTATTCGGTTTGATATTCTAATAAGTATCATAACACTTGTTTGACAATAGGCACTTTAAGGTTGGATTTTTTTTTCTTAAGTTCCCCCCCCCCACCCCCCCCCACCCCCACACACACACAGAGAGAGACAGAGATGCTAGCTTCGTCCCTGTACCCACGGACACATGCATCTTGAGAGTTACTTCACTCGCAAATCGGCGATAAAATAAGTAAATTGCGTACATTTTTATTTTAAATGGGTAATACACAAATCATCAAAAAATAAAATACCTCGATGTCGACTCTTGAGGGTTGACCGAGTGTGCCACATCACAACAAGTCTAGGTCAGAGTCCTAAAATGTCACGTGATATGAGTTAAAAAAATTTAGGGTTGTTACATCACATGAGTGCAACATTTAGGAGTGGGCAGTGGTTTCCATAAAACCGCCCAAACCATTCAACCGCATGGTCTGCTGTGGTTTTTTAAAATCGCAGTTGGAAGTGATTTAGAAAACTTAAAAACCACAATTCCACGATTTGGTGATGATTTTCATTTATGAAAAATCGCAATTCACCAAACTATAAAACCGTCCGCAAAAATGGAATTGAGTTTAAGCTTTTTAGTATTGTCTTAAATTTAAAAATAAAGCAAAACTCATAATTTTGATTGAGTTAATGTGTTTCATTGTGTTTTTCGTAGTCATGTATGAATATATATATATTTTGTTGCATGTTTTGTTAATAGACATGTATGGAATATGAGACATTCTTTATTTTTTTTAGGGTTCACGATTTAATGATGGTTTGCAAACGACCAAACCGTCAACCCTCGACTTGATCACGATTTGATAATTTTAACCACCTAACCGCAGTTTTCCCACCTATAACAACATTAGTCATTACTGAAATATAGACAATTGATATCCCATTGACGAGTTAATATGATTAAATGAAGTACAGCCTTTTCCCATCAAAGGTGTTTTAATAGATTAATTAAGACTTGCCCACTATGAGGCTCATACTTCCGACTTCTTACCCAAATAATCTCATAACAAATCATTGAGTCATCAACTTGTTCAATGTAAAACTCGCAAGTTATAATGTTCAATAAACAAACTGATTGTTGTCTCATAGGGACTCGTATTATGTAATAAAATACCTCCTCTGAGATAATAGGCATCCCTACATCAAAAACTCAAAACTTAATTCCCAATTTTCTTCTTCTAATCTAACATTTACCACCCACCACAGCTTCCCCATTCGCAATAACTTTTTCGTTTCCTCCTCTTTTCCGATCCAATGTTAAATGAGTACCAACCCTTATTTCTGGGTACCGGCCTGGACTGTTTCAATCACCTCAGCCTCAATGGCAACGTTGTTGCTGCTCCCGCTTCCACTCCACTGTGTGTTACTGTTGTGTCCTTGTACTTCAAAGGCAGGCGCCGTCCACTTGCTAGAAAGTGCGACTCCCATCATCTCATATATCTTACCTCCAAGTTCAGCTGGATTCTCAGGCTGCATCAAGTTTTGAATTTTATGAAATCAGATCATGAAGTGTAAACCTCTATAGCTGACCAAACAGCTACGGAAAAATGCTTTTTGGCAACTTGCGATAAGTAAATTTAAATCGTGTGAAGTGTAGACTGAGTGAAATGGCAACCAGTCTACGAAAACACCCTTTCTTTCAAGCATTTTTACCCAATACAGGTATCCAGACCACTTCGAAAAATAAATCGAGACTAAATTACTGTACTTACGGTAAAGCCACTTGATATCAGAGCGGTGTCGTACAAAAGATCAATTGCTCTCAGTGCCTCCTGATCATCTGGGTTGTTCTTGGAGGCAGCCTGCAAATGCCAAACCCCAAGGTCAAATTAAAAAATTAACGTGGATAAAATCAATGCAAACTTGAGAACATAATATAATCCATACGTTCAAGTTTTTAATGATTTGGTGCTCAGGATTGATCTCAAACACCCTTCTGCCTCTCATGAAGTCCAAGCTAGTTGTGTCTCCCATTGATTGTGCCCTCATGAGCCTGAAAACAAGAAATCTGGTAAAGCAGCTTGTATGCAATACGCATCTTCATCCTATGGTACAAATTTCCAAGTGCAGATTACTCGACCTTTCCATATTGGCAGACCACCCAAACTTCCCAGACACGAGAACGCAGGGAGAGGTGCTGAGACGGCTTGAAATTTGAACACTAGCAACTTTTTCACCCAACCGCTTCTTAATCCAATCACAAGTTTGTGCGAACTCCTGCTTGATCTCCTTCTCTTTCTCTTCATTCTTATCACCTAAATGAATGGGTGGAGTGTATCAATAAATAATATAAAGCAGCAACTATAAGAGATAACTTCACATTCTGTTAGGTGGTTCTACAACTCCGAAACTCGTCTAAAATAGAATGGTTATTTCCAACCTATTTATTAAGCCAAAATGTCAAGGAACCAAACCAACCAATTTCGAATCAGCTCACTCAGGTTCAATCGCACTTGTTGTAGTGTGGATGATCCTAAAAGATTTCCTAATGAAACCAGGTAAAGTGCACAAGGCTCTCTTATGGTTAGACGGCTTACAAAGGGTTATACAGACAGCCCTATCCCCAATTAATGGAGGTATCTGCAAATCTCAATATGGCCCCCGAGGTCATCATAAGACAGCCTAATAAGCTACCCAAACTGCTCATTTAAGCTGAAAGGTACAGATGATAGCTTCCCCCAGACAATTACGATCTTTTCTACCAGACGAAGTTGAAGGAAACAAACCCAAATCTAAATCCTCCTTGCTGATGTCAACAAAGTTCTTCTCCTTGTATGATTTCAGGTTCTGGATAGCAACCTCATCAATGGGTTCGACCAAGAAAAGGACCTGAAAGAAAAGTAGAAAAAGACATGCGAATCAAATATAAGAACTTTTGATAACAGAGAAGTAAAAAAAAAAAAAAAAGCATGTACCTCAAACTCCTTCTCAACCAGCTTCTCAAGGAAGGGTGTATTTCTCGCACTTGTCAGATTGTCAGACGCTATGAAGTAAATATCCTTCTGTTCAGGTTTCATATTCTCAACATACTCATCTAAGCTGATCATCTCCTCCTCGCTTTGAGACGAGAAGAATCGAAGAAGTGGAGCAATACGTTTGTGGTTTTCACGATCTTCAATACATCCAATTTTGAGGTGTTTGCCAAAATTCTCCCAGAACTTCTCATAGTCCTATAGCAGAAGCACAAAAAATGAATATACATAAGACAAGACAAGAATACTAGAACATCTAAACATACAGTGAATGAGATTCCAAGAACACCTCTCTGTTCTCACTCATGGAAATGCCTAGTATCATGTCAAAGGCCTTACGCACCAACCGCTTCCTCATAATCCGTACCTAAAGGAACAAGTTAAAAAAGTTAAATTCAGTTCATTTAGATGGCTAAGAGAAAGTCAACAAACATTAGAAATGCACTCACAATACGACTCTCCTGTAGTATCTCACGGGACACATTAAGTGGAAGATCATTGGAGTCTACAACACCTTTGACGAAGCTCAAATACCTAGGGAACTGTATCAAAGAACACAAAACAGAATAATTATGTTCAGAAAAGGAAAACTGTTTAGCGTATCAACAACAAAGTAAATAAAATGACAGGTCCACCACTTGCCAATTCTCCATCAAAGTCATCTGAAATAAATACTCGTTTAACATAAAGCTTTATGTTTTTTGTCTTTGGATTTATTATGTCATCTTTTCCTGAAGGAGCCACAGCTGGCACAAATAGTATCGATCTGAACTCCACCTCACCCTGTAAAAGCAAACATTCGTGATCCAGGAAGGACAATCAAAACATTACAATATTAAATAAGAGTACTGATAATTGAGGGAAGGCCCCTATTGGACATTTAACTTGATTATGTACCTCTGTAGTGAAGTGAGAAGATGCCAAAGGATCCAAATATTCATTGAAAGTCTTCTTGTAGAATTCATTATATTCCCCAGTAGTTACTTCCTTGGGAGTACGAAGCTACAGGAAAAAAAAAAAAAAGCAAAAATGTAATTGTGCATTCTCAAGCAGACAATCCTAGGCAAATTATTCATTTCTGGGCATCTGATTAGCAGGGCAGAGGCTCACCCAAATAGGTTTAGTCTCATTAGTCAACTCCCAGTCCCAGTACTTCTCAACGACAGTCTTCGTCTTTTTCTTTTTCTGTTCAATCAAGAAAGACAACAGATATACGACCTTGACTTTCAGATAACCAGAATAATAATTCTATATAAATAAATGCAATCTCTCTCGTCTCCTTCATGGAAACATAAGTTCTGAAAAATAACCTCAGCTTTGCCATCTTCTCCATCTTTTTTAGCTTCAGAAGGATCCTCATCAACTTCAATCTGTCAAAAAATGACAAGATCTTGCTGCCATAAGAAAAATTAGACAATAACTGGGAACGCTAATATCTTTTTTAATAAAATAAGGGAAACGATATCAGAAAGCTCAGCTTGAGTTCTTCCATTCCAGTTTGAACATCTAACATGTGCAATTTACATATAAATGTCATGAAGTCTCACCTCTTTGGTGAATCCCTTTTCTTCCCAGGTGTATATTGGGAATGAAACAAACTGTGAATAGTTTTTCACAAGCTTCTGAACCCTTTCAGGATGGGCAAAGCCTTTATCATCACGCTGAACGAGAAAAAATGTTCATCAGCAACTTAACTCTAATCAGTCTGATAGGCTAAAGTATTGGTAAACAGCAGTGCTCCACAGACCTTAAGATATAGTGTAAGGCGAGTCCCTCTTGGTAGGAGCTTCTCAGTGTCTGTCTCCTCTCTAATTGAGTAAGAGCTTGCATTGGCTTCACCCTCCCAAACATATTGCTTGTCAGATTTTGGACTCTTAGTTGACACAATAACCTTCACACACAGAAAAAAGAACAAAAAAAAAAGAAAAACGCTGGTTACAAAAATTCTATAAAAATGCAAAAGAAAATATTTTGAGCCATCACCCTCTCACTTGTTAAGAATGCTCAAATCTAAAACGTGCACAAAGTTCTCCAAATACCTTGTCGGAAACTAAAAATGCTGAATAGAAACCCACACCAAATTGACCTATCAAATTGTTGTCGGCACCTGCCTCCTTACTATCCTGAGGATGAAAACTAGTTCCTTTCAGTAATACAATCAATATAAACAGGAAAAACACTAGTTTTCAAGAACATTATACCTTTAAAGATTTCAAGAACTTAGCAGTTCCACTTTGAGCTATGGTTCCAAGACAATCAACAAGCTCTTGTCGTGTCATACCAATTCCTGAATCACTGGATAACACAGGAAAATTATAACAAGGACCCACATTACAAGGATAAAAAAACTTTATTCTCAGAAGCTCATATGGAGAATAGATTCATTTGTACGTACGTGATAGTAATGATTCCATTGTCTTTGTCTGCCTGGATACGGATGTCAAGATCAACCGCATCCTTCAAAAGGCCAGGCTCTGTGACGCTCAAATATCGCAGCTTGTCCAATGCATCACTTGCATTGCTGAACATAAATGTAAGAAGACAACCATCATAATTAATCAATATGACGAACATACCTTATGAGCTCATAAAGCACTCGCTAATATCCATAGACATTAGAAAATGGTAGGATGGATTATTGAGTAAGTTGACAATAGGAGAGAAAAGGAGAGAAAATGCGAACATACCTTATGAGCTCGCGAAGAAATACTTCCTTATTGCTATACAAGCTATGAACAATGAGATCCATGAGGCGACTCACCTACAACTCGAACATAAGAGAACATAAGGTAAAATATCCCAATCCCTTCTCCGTCACGAAGAACAACATTTGCACAGCAAATTTGCTACTTATTGAACATGCACTACAGTTCCTGCAGTCTACCTCTGCTTGATACTCAAATTTTTCTGCAGGAGGCTCTGATGAATCTGACGCAGTTGCAGTAGATTCATAGCGGTTACCGTAGAGCAAGCCATTCCTAGAATTTAACAGTTTGGTAACGGCTGTGTTACACTTATCGAAGTTCAACATTGTATACCATCTACGTGAATACTTGAATGACTTGGAGTCATCCCTTCCAGCCTATGCAAACAAATACACACTTAGCTAAAATACAGCAAAGAAAACATCATTTAAGAACAAAAGAGAATCCATGAAGAAAAAGCATAAACATAAATAAGAAAATAATAACATAAAAAGACTAAAAACTGGTGCATGCATCTTCATTCATCTTGTTTATTCTATTATCTATATTGTGATAGACCCCTACATATGGTTTTAAAAGAGGGTAATTAGTCATTTCATAATATTCTTGTTTGTTTAGTGTGAACAAGAAATATATTGTATAAATAAGGAATGTAGCTTATGAGGCATTTGAGAAAAGTGTTTAGGATTTGGGTTCTACTCTGGTAAGTGAGGGGAGGGGCCAACCTCTCGAATAGCTATAGTTTTTCTTGTTCCTCTAATGAGATTTCTTCTCCATCATCAATAAAATTTCATTAGGCCCCCTTTTTCATTCAATTAATTTTGTTGAATTGGAGTTTAAGCATTTAAGATCTTGTCACATTGTAGCAGTTAGTACCTTGGCGTTAATGCGATACATGATCAATAAAAATGAAAGGAACAGATTGGTATTTCAAACAAAATATGATCTTAGAACAATTCAAGCCCAACTCTCATGTCAATCTGTCACCTCCTCGAATAATTCATCATGAAGAATTTTTTCAAGTAATAATGATTTTACCAAACAATCAAAATTCATGTCACAACAACCAAAAAATATATGAAGAGAGTATTATATATGTGATGCGTAGCATATTTTAGTACTGATTATAAGTAGCATTTTGTTAATAATTTAGGCCTTTAATAAGTGAATTCGTGCTAATCCGATTTATTTTGTTGGTTTTTAGGTGAGCAAAGTAAAGTGGGAGCATTTAGAGCTTATGTTGAAGATTTGATAAGATTTTCCTCAAAAAGCATGCTAGTACAAATCATGAGGCGGAGAAAACGAGACTCGAGGCGAGTGATGAAATGATGATATTTCACATGGTTAGATATGTTTTGAAGATATTTGGAGGTTTCTAAATGAGAATACAAGGTTTGGGCAAGAACGACATCAAATTGTTTAAGTTTCGACGATGTCTGTTTTGACCAACCATCAGTGTTTTGGCCATAACTCCCTTACTTCAAATCCAAATGACTTGTCATTTCTTCTGTTGGAAAGTAAACTCAAAGCTGAACAATTTCATGTGTCACAAGTTTCATCAAATTCGGCCTCTAAGTGGTCCAAAATCATGTCCCAAAGTGGAGGATATGTGCAGGATTCGGATCCTGGCGCCCAATCTCAGCGCCCAGGCCAACCTCAATGCCTTAAATGGCAAATTGCAATGGGCGATGAGCCCACCCCAGCACCAAGGTCAGCACCCACTGTGGGAAAGTGAGTAAAAAGAGAGTTTTAGGGGGTCTAATAGGACTTAAAATTAGGGTTAAATACAACTTTTGCTTTGGAGAAACACTTGGGGAGACTAGAGATTTAGATCAAACTTCAGGATTCAACTTCAATTTCTAGGTTTGATTTCATGTTTTCTTTAATTTCTACTATGTTTTGTGTTGTTTCTTGCCCAGCTATGGGGTAATACTCTTTGTCTCGAGGATCGATGGATCCCGAGTTGCTTATCTTTCAATGCAAACGTAATTCATGAGTTTCATCTTCAATTTCTTGTTTAGATTTGTGCATTCTCGTGTGTAATGCTACATGTCTTGATCACCATGACCATTAGGGATTTTGGACTCGGAATCAGGGAAGCACTTGAACATACGGCACATCGACCGATGGTCATTGACAAGGGAGGCCTTTGAATTTGGAGTTTGATGCGGCGTTTTCACTTATACTACTCACGCCGACTGGTGGAGTCCGAGTGACGCGTTAGAATCTCCATCACTGAGACCTTGGGTGGAGTGATAGCAAAGGAAATTTGCCCATCTTAACTTCAATTGATGTATTTTGAAATAAAATTGGATAGAAAGAGAGCAACTTAGGTGACGCTAAATCCCTTGGACTACTTCTCCATTGTCAAAATTTTGATTTAAATTCCTTGCAATTTGTTAGAGATAATTAATTAGTTCAATTTCCATTACAAAATCCAAATTTCGGTTCCTAACTTAACTTCTTAATTGGACAATAGATTAGCATTCACACTACCTCCGAGGATCGATATCCGCAACTCATTCACTAGAGATAGTTGCTATTACTACCGCCAAAACCTTACACTTGAGGATTTGTGTCAATATATCACAAAAGTCTTCAAAAATATAAGAGAAACAACAACAACAACAACATAGCCTCAGTCCCAAATTAACTGGGGTCGGCTACATGAATCAAACTTTTTCATTGTGCACGATTAAGTGCAATTGATGGTGAGCTTTGCAAACCATTCAAATCTCTCTTAATTAATGCATCCCAAGTTAACTTTGGTCTGCCTCTACCTCATCGAATTTCTACAATTTCTATTGAGTCAAGCTTTCTAGTTGGAGCATTTGTAGGTCGTCTTTGCGGGTGACCAAACCATCGCAATCGTCATTCCCTAATCTTTGTATCAATTGGTGTTACTCCTAATTGTCTTTGAATTTCTATATTTCGTATTCTATCTTTACGAGTTTTACCACACATCCACCTAAGCATCCTCATTTCTGCTACGTTCATTTCAGTGTGACTTTAGATATCAAACCAAGAGATCTAATGATCCGACAAAAACAGACAGACCAAAAAAGAAAACAGAAAATCGACACAAAAAACTATTTCAAAACCAAATCACTGTTCTCGTACAATAAAAATGGGGCAAAGAGGGCTGTTGTATCAATTTTTTCACCTGATCTTGCAACTGAGAAGAGGAAGAAAGCGGTGCAGCAAGATTTCGCAAACTTCGTGAACCGCTGTTGCGTAGAATTGAATTGACGGAGTGCCTTGAAAGCTTATGCATTCTCTAACAGTATGAGTGCCCCAAATCAATGCTGAATTGGCAAGAAAAAGTAATATTAACATCTGAAGAATATCATGGAAACTAGAGTAACTAACAACAATGTCACAAAAGAGCTGTTGAATGCTGAGTTCTTAAAATCAATTCTTCAATGAAACATGTCATCTAGAGATGCATCCTTGATGTTTTTACATTACCGAAAACTATCACTGCTACTCTTAATAAATATCCTATTTGATAAAACTACAAGCATTTACAACACCTCCTTCGAGACGCGATTAAAATTGAGAAAGCAATGCACGTCGAAGCTAGATAAAACCATGAAATACTAAGTTTCTTCAGTTCCACCCATGAATTAAACTCATAACACTATGAATAGCAGAAAAGATGAAACAGATAGAGCACCCGGAACACGCAATTGCTTAATCAACCTCGAACCGATTCGATTATCAGCCGACCACGTCAGAATCCAAAACTAACTCATCGTTTTCAATGAAAATGAAAAGGAATGCCTAAAATCATCGATTGGGAGCAAACAAAATCCTATCGATTAAGCACCAAATGAATTTCAAATCCATAGAAATTAAATCACCAAACACAGAATGACAAATTGAAGATTGTCGAATCATGGTGTAGAGAATGAAAACAAACAAATTGATGAATCAACCCAAATCCAATGAAAATGAATTGAGAGTAAGAGTGAGAAGATGCGCGAGCGAGAGAGAACCTCAGAGAGTTCGAGAGAGTGCATGAGACAGAGAGAGTTTCGATCTTAAACCCTATAAACCCTAAACCCTCGGCGCTCTCTGCTTCGTATCTCCAAAAGAATTCTCTAGAAAGTGCTGGAGAGAGCGTGCTTGCTATGTTTCAATGATATGCATTTTTATGCATCAAGATGAGCGCGCACAAATACCAAAGTGCATCCTACGAACATCCACGATAGTTAAACTTATTTCAAAATTAGTGGAGTGTCACATCATCATTTTATTACACACTTCTATATAGTATATTTCACTTCCATAATGGTAATATAAGATCCAAAATCACTTCACACCATTCTTTTAAAAAAAAAAAAAAAACAGCACATTTTATTAAAAAAAATTGTTATATATTAAAGAAAAATGACTAACACAAAAAGGGCAAATAAATATTTTATTTGATTTTCGTGGGCCTCACGGGCATTGGGTCTACGAACCTGAAATATTAAAAGCCATACTGGGTGTGTAATCAATTGCTCGTGCAGTCCGCGAGCACTACATTGGCATTGTGGATGCTTTAAGAAAATAGTATTGATTTCATTTCAGTACTAAAGCAAAATAATAATTTCATAAATAAATAAGTAGTCTTAAATATTTTTAGTGGGATGGATGTGATATCATTTGTTAAAAGACAAGGTCACAGAGTTTTTAGATTGGACTCGTGATGGAGTCAAAAATAGATTAATGTAGTCTTAAAGTAATTCAACACCTATGAAAAAACTTTATTCAAAAATATAAACCGTTTCACCGAAAATTCACTTTAAAAAATATAAGTCTTTTTGTGAATCGAGAGAGTATTTATACTTGCAATACTTTTTTTATCCTTTTTTTATTAATAAGGGAAGGCAGAATTGCCAACATTACATCACACAAAAACGAGGGACCAACACTCTAGTTACATCATCTCGCAAAATACTACTCAGACCTTTTGGACATAATTGGGTGAATTGAGTTCCAACAGGTTGATGAAAAGCCTCTTTAGCCATCCAGTCAGCAGCTGTAACGGCCCGAAAAATTGACTTGTCCCACGTGTCAGGTCAGGGTCGTTTGTGGGATCCACTCGTCGAAATACGTATGTCCGAATATCCAATTTGAGATTATAATGCAAATTGTTGAACCGTTTTACGAGTTGGTATACGCGAGAAATTCGGTAAGCCGAAAAACGAACGGGAACATGCCTCGAGTCGCGTGCCGACGTGGGACCGAGATAGTAGCTTAATGTGGCTATATGGCTATAGTGGTTTTAGTGTGGTCACATTAAAACTATATACATTGGATACACCTCGTGCTGCGTGTGGCACGAATGTCGAGACTGCGAAATGAGGTGATACGGTGGTAGTAGTGTGACTAATTATGGTGCCTCGAGATGTGCGCTGCCCAAGTTGTAAGGAAAACATGTGAATATATATGTTTTTGATGTGCCTCGAGTTCTGCTCCGCACGAATCTCGAGGCCATTTGGTTTCTAAAAAAAAAGATTGGATTTGGATAAGAACCGGATGGAGGAGAAATAAATGAGAGAGAAAGAGGTGGCGAAGAAGAGGGAGAGCGGGAGATGGCGGAGAGAGAGGGGAGCGACGCCGACGAGGATAAGAGGTGTCGGCGAGGGACGGTGTCTTAGTGGTGGCTCAACATCGGCGCGGCTGAAGGCTCGCGCGCGACGCGTAGGCCGCGGACGAGGTGGCGCGACTCGACGCGAGGGCCGCGCCAACGGCGCGGCGGTGACGTCTCAGCAGCCAGTAGCGATGCGGCGGCAGCAGCGGAGCCGGCGATCGCGCAAGGCAGCGGCTGCAGCGTGGTTGTGGTGGAAATGACGAACCAGCAGCGCTAGTTAGGGGTGGCAATTCGTATCGGCGAGTCGTAAATGTGTCGTGTCGTAAACGTGTCGTGTCTCATATAATGCAAACTCATTACATGACATGTTTATTAATCGTGTTAATCGTTTTCGTGTCTAAGTGGGTCGTGTGTTAAACATGTCGTGTAATCGTGTCACCCACTTATTAAATATTGTATTTAAAATTTTTATTTTATTTAAACTTTTATAATTAAGTTACTATTTTTTAAAAATATATCTAAATGATTAAATTCGAAAAAACATACTAAATAACCAATAAAATATAATGTGGTTGTATATAGTCGTTAGTTTTACTTTACTTTTTCATTCAAGTCTTTATTACTCTTAAAAATAAAGCAAAAATGACTCGTAATAATAACATAAACAAAATTATAAGAATCATCTAAAAAAATATCTAAATTTTACTTTGGCGAAAAGTTTTACTTTTTTTAATAAATAATTATTAATAAAATCTAAAACATAAATAATATATTAAAAGTAAAATGAATATTTCCTCTCAAATATAAAATAAAATATGATAAAAGATGTCTATAAATAAAATAAATAAATCATGCTATTAACATGCATTCAAATAGGTGAATTTTGTATCAATCTATTTATTATACAATATTTATTATTTATACATTATTCTTTAGCCGTGTTAAGCGAGTCATAAACGAGTTGAGCAGGTTGACATGTTAATGACTCGTTTATTAACCGTGTATAAACGTGTTAACATGTTTATGACCCATACCCACTTAAGCCAAACCCACGACATGTTTATTACGTGTCGTGTCGTGTCGTGTTAATCGTTTCATGACCCAAATTGCCAGCCCTAGCGCTAGTGAGCGGCTGCGGTGCTGGTGAGGAACGACGGCGCGACTCCGGCGGCGGCACGGTTCGACAGCGGCTCGATTTCGGCGTGGCTGCGACGCAATGAACGGCGCGGTGGCACGTTGTCGACCGATAGGAGGCTTGAGTTCGACGACGCGGGGGATTCAAATGGTTTTGAAGGCCATGGTGAGCTTTATTTCACCAAATTTGATTGTGATTTGGATGACATAGTAACGTAGCCCTAAATGGACACCAGGGACATAGGAGTCAGGTGTCGAGTGCGCAAATCGAGGCGTGAGCGGACGTTTTAAGGGCGAATTGGATTGTGCGCGGAAACAGTAAGTAAACCAGTGAGGAACTGTACAGTAATTTCATTGCTTTGATATTGTTGATCACTGCTTTGATATTGTTATTCATTGCTTGGATAGTATCTTTGAAAGTGCTATTGCGTGGAGTGGTATATTGGCTATTGTTTACTGCTTTGTGATAGCTTCCTTTCACTATTGTTGATTACTGCTTTCTGATAGCATCTTTGAAATTGTTGTCGGTCGAGGGGTCCATTGGCAAGTGAGTCATGGTTACTACTTATCTGCGATATGAGCTCTTATCCGGACGCTGTCGATATCTCCCAATTGAGTGTACGTTGGGGGCACTTATCCGGGTCCGTGGATATCTCATAGTCGCAAGGGTTAGGGCTGGGAGGCAGGTGTATCATCCTAAACGCGAGTCTGCTGGGCTTTTGTCACGACTCAACGACCTTCTGGTCGGGATTCCTTGTTACTTGGCATCACTCATCGATGGATTATTTACAGTCTTTTATATTCATGCGTTACCTGTTCATTTCTTTCAAATTGCATGAATTCGACTGCTTTGGTTATTTTGAAATGATGTATATGTCCTATTGGCTTTACTTACCTGTGCTCGTCATTCTTATATTTGACTGAGTGTAGAGCCGCAGACGAGTAGCAGGGGAAAGCTCGATAACTAGGTGATTTTTGTATATCTTTTATTTCCTCTCCTCCAATGATGATATATCTATGCTGGGTTCCACAATTAGGTTGCCTAATTTTTTGACATTACGGTTGAGTTATTTATTTGTAGTAACTGCTTCCGCTAAATTTTAAAACTTGCAAAACATTTATAACTCAACTTAAAATTCGTGAATTTACGTATAATGAGAGAGATTGGAAGGCTGACTAAGTCTGCGTTGACCTTGCGAGACTGGCTCGGGGGTCCACTTGGGCTTAGGCTGGGCGAGGCCTAGTTTGTGGGAAACTAGGGTCGTCACAGTTGGTATCAGAGCCGAAGTTTTAAATACTCGACTCTTGATTTAAATCACAAGCAATGGAGACGTAAACCAACGAAAGTTAGGAATAGTTGAACTTAGAGTGGAACCCTATGATCCTGACTTAAGTCTTCATTGGGAAGTGAGGAGAGTTTGAGAAATAAAAATTTAAACTATATGTGATATTTGATGTGTTGTATTATATTATTATCGATAGATATACGATATTCACTCTTGTGTATCGCGTGAGACGCGATGAGTAAAATGAAAAAGTAAAGTTTGAAAAAAAAAAGAAAAAGAACGAAGAATTGTGAGACCAGCAGACTCTAAGGGAGCAGAGGGTTGAGATGACTTGAGAGCTAACGATTACATCATGTACGGACTCCTTTAGCTTTGACGAAAGCTTTGGAGTAGTACTGTTAGATCAGAAGCCCAAGTAACTCCACTTTAGTGACACTATGCAGTTATAGTCTAAGAGTTGGTGAAGTCGACTACCACCTTTAGGGACTTATAAATGAATTAAGTGTTACGAGTTGAGGTAGAGTCTGCAAATCGTTCTAAAAGTTAGGGGTCACCTAAGTCTAAATCCTACGAGATTATACATCTCAAGAATTCTCACATTCTAAAATTTGTTCAGAAGTGTTAGTAAGCGTACTTAATGGAATTCTCATGCGAGTAGTGCATGTTGAAAAGAACGAGCACATTTGAATAGAGTGAAAAAGTAATGAGACTTTGTAAAGTTGCTAAGATTAGCAAGTCACCTAATAAAAAAAAAGTGCGTTTAAAGTTGCTAAGAGAAGAGTAACACGTGACCCTATATGGTATATATGTTATGTTGTAATATACTATATACGATATCAGTAATTATACCCTGATTCGAGGATTCGTGGTTATGAAAAATGCGATTACGTTTCGGACCTGGTGTAGGAATGATCGTGAGGCTGCAGGTTCGCGGTTTGCTAGTACTGAAAAGCTGCATACTCTGTCATACGAATTGTATGGCGCGACCTACAACTGCAGGAGATTGATTGACGATTGGTTTAATAAGTGGTCATTATGATTTTAATGTGGTCACATTAGCATAAATATATAGTTTGAACACTTAAACAAAATGCATTGGATGCGTCTCGAGATACGCAAAGTGCAAGACTCGAGACAATTTTGGTCAAAAATAGAGGCGATGGACAAAGGGGTGAAATTATTGGATTGCGTCGATATTCGTGTTGCACGTATCTCGAGGACACATTTGCTTTCTGCTTGAGGAAGAAAACTTATTGTGTACCTTAAGGAGACTCCCTGCACGTGTCGTTAGGGGATCCATTTAGAACAATTAAGGTAAATAAGATTGATGTTAATGATTAATTGGATATAATAAGAGGGAGTAGGCTTGAGTGCATGCAACTATATCAATAAGCCTTGCTGGGAAACAAGCTTCTCCATCTTATCTTATTTTCTCCGTTATCATGGTGTTCTATTGAGTTTTTGCTTGAAGGATTATGATATCATAATAGGTCACAAACGCAGAAGAGGGATGTTTTTTAACTCTTTGTCCCATGATTGGTGTATCCGTTATAACAGTGGATTGAGTTTGTTGTCTATCTTTTCATTTAATTCATGTGGAGATTGTGTGAAACCAATTGCCTTCTTTACTTTGAGGTTGTATTGCATTGCCTTCATGCCTTCATGCATTGATCGAATGTGACAATGTTGGTGGTGGTGGCATATTTGGGAAAAGTGGAGCTGCAAGGTTTTTTTTGGATAAGTACTCGTTCCATGGAGGATTGGCTGAGAAACTGTCTGTTTCTTTCAAAACATTTATGAATCGAATGAACGGGTTACTCGAGAGAGAACTTGAAGATTGATAGGGCTAGGTTTCTTCAAGATCTTGAAGGACACCTATCATGTTTCAACAGCCCTAATTATTCAGGCTGTATGTGTGTTTTTATAATTCACGACAATTCACAACCCACCTCAAACATCTCTAGTTTAGGCAGGGCCTACAGTGGTCGAGGAGGCGTAGGTTCAAATTGAACTCATATTTCCTACATATCAGACACAACATGAGGAGATGCTGAGCGCGCCGACCGATACGGGTGCTAGTGTTACAGCTGAGGAGAGGCAAACTCGCACGTTTCAGAGGCATTATCGGGAGAAGTTGCACGTGGGTACTAACCTTAAGGCAACATATATATAGCCACGTGAAGATACATGATGTACTGACCGTATCAGCGCAAATGCAATCAAGTATTTCATCATCTCCACTAGTCGGCGAGGTAGATGTATGGTGGCGTACTACGGAGGTGTCGATGGGGAACAGTCTGTAACCTGCAGAGGAGTGAGTTTCAGACCATTCGACAGATGATCGGGGAGTTAGTTATGCCTTATATGGATCGGTATCTACGCTTGATGGAGTCGGTTGCGGTGCAGTCGATAGTAACGCCGAAAACGTTTTACTACTTTGTACACGGTCTACTGGACTCGATTGGTACTAGGTAGTGACGACAGCTCAAGCACAGTATAGGAAGCCTATGAGAAGGCTATGGCTAATTAGAGATTGGGAGCACACGCACCGGAGTACCAATCGCATTCTCGGCATCGTCGCATTCAGTGCGAGGGTCTGGAGATGATCAGAAGAAAACGAGGGTTAGACGGTCGTGGCAAAGAGATCACCTTATAGCGTATTGAGTTTCCACAGTATGCGGCGTATATGGCGCTAGCGTTAGATGATCCAGCGCAGAGTTACGCTAGTGCATTACAACATCCAACACGTCAAACCCTTAGCATAAGTACCATCAGAGGGTTGATGGCAGAGGCAGTGGCCAGAGACAGGGTTAGAGATCCAGTCGAGTGCACAATGCACATGGACATGGACATGTTCCAGTTGGATCGGGATTTCAACGTACCTGTATGGGCGTATGGATAGCCAGACACAGCAGAGCTAGGAGCAGGTTCATGCTATTGCCACGCCAGATCCGATTACTAACTATCGTACCCTGATAGAGGGTATAAGTTGGGTTGCGACCCACTCGAACAAGGAGACTGACGGACAGTCAAAGAACTGTAGTTACATTCTCGCGGACATACGACGAATACGAGTATGTTAGTGACGGTGGATCATGGGACTCATGTTCATTTATAGTCCAATATATGTTGCGAGGATGTTGCCCTGACATATATTGATGGGAGGAGGCCGGTAGTGTATTCTTTGCTTGAAGATCTCGGAGGAGCCCAGCTCGTCACGGAGGAGCCCAGCTTGTCGCGGCGGAGCCCAGCTTGTCGCGGAGGAGCCCAGCCCTATTGAGTAAGATGGGGGTATGGCCTTGGGCGAGTATAGCCTTGGGCAGGTATGGCCTTGGGCGAGTATGGCCTTGGGTCTTCATTCATAACACATTATCTTCTTTAGAGAATTGCGTCAATTTCGATGACGAAATTCAAATTCGTTGGGAAGACTATAACGGCCCGAAAATTTGACTTGTGCCGCGTGTCAGGTCAGGGTCGTTTGTGGGATCCACTCGTCGAAATACGTATGTCTGAATATCCAATTTGAGATTATAATGCAAATTGTTAAACCGTTTTACGAGTTGGTATACGCGAAAAATTCGGTGAGCCGAAAAACGAACGGGGACACGCCTCAAATCGCGTGTCGACGTGGGACCGAGATAGTAGCTTAATGTGGCTATATGGCTATAATGGTTTTAGTGTGGTCACATTAAAACTATATACATTGGATACACCTCGTGCTGCGTGTGGCACGAATGTCGAGACTGTGAAATGAGGTGGTACGGTGGTAGTAGTGTGACTAATTATGGTGCCTTAAGATGTGCGCTGCCCAAGTTGTAAGGAAAACATGTGAATATATATGTTTTTGATGTGCCTCGAGTTCCGCTTCGCACGAATCTCGAGGCCATTTGGTTTCTAAAAAAGGATTTGGATAAGAACCGGATGGAGGAGAAAGAAAGGAGAGAAACTGAGGTGGCGAAGAAAAGGGAGAGCGGGAGATGGCGAAGAGAGAGGGGAGCGGCGCCGACGAGGATAAGAGGTGCCGGCGAGGGACGGTGCCTCAGTGGTGGCTCGGCATCAGCGCGGTCGAAGGCTCGAGCGAGACGCGGAGGCCGCGGACGAGGGTAGCACCAATGGCGCCGGCGATGACGTCTCGGCCAAATGCCGGCGATGATGGCGCGGCAGAGCGGCGGAGCCGACGATCGTGCAAGGCAGCGGCGGCAGCGTGGTTGTGGTGGAAATGACGAACCAACAGCGCTGGTGAGCGACAGCGGTGCTGGTGAGGAGTGGCGACGCGACTCCAGCAGCGGCAAGGTCCGACAGCGGCTCGGTTCCGGCGTGGCTGCGACGCGATGAACGACGCGGTGGCATGTTGTCGACCGATCGGAGGCTTGAGTTTGAAGACGCGGGGGATTCAAATGTTTTGAAGGCCATGGTGAGCTTTATTTCACCAAATTTGATTGTGATTTGGATGACGTAGTAACGTAGCCCTAAATGGACACCAGGGACGTAGGAGTCGGGTGTCGGGTGCGCAAATCGAGGCGTGAGCGGACGTTTTAAGGACGAATTGGATTGTACGCGGAAACAGTAAGTAAACCAGTAAGGAACTGTACAGTAATTTCATTGTTTTGATATTGTCGATCATTGCTTTGATATTGTTATTCATTGCTTGGATAGTATCTTTGAAAGTGCTATTGCGCGGAGTGGTCCATTGACTATTGTTTACTGCTTTGTGATAGCTTCCTTTCACTATTGTTGATTACTGCTTTGCGATAGCTATCTTTGAAATTGTTGTCGGTTGAGGGGTCCATTGGCAAGTGAGTCATGGTTACTATTTATCTGCGATATGAGCTCTTATCCGGACGCCGTCGATATCTCCCAATTGAGTGTACGTTGGGGGCACTTATCCGGGTCCGTGGATATCTCATAGTCGCAAGGGTTAGGGCTGGGAGGCAGGTGTATCGTCCTAAACCCGAGTCTGATGGGCTTTTGCCACGACTCAACGACCTTCTAGTCGGGACTCCTTGTTACTTGGCATTACTCATCGATGGATTTTTTACAGTCTTTTATATTCTTGCGTTACCTGTTCATTTCTTTCAAATTTCATGAATTCGACTGCTTTTGTTATTTTTAAATGTTGTATATGTCCTACTGGCTTTACTTACCTGTGCTCGTCAGTCTTATATTTGACTAAGTGCAGAGCCGCAGACGAGTAGCAGGGGGAAAGCTCCATAGCTAGATGATTTTTGTATATCTTTTATTTACTCTCCTCCAATGATGATATATCTATGTTGGGTTCCACAATTAGGTTGCCTAATTTTTTGACATTACGGTTGAGTTATTTATTTGTAGTAATTGCTTCCGCTAAATTTTAAAACTTTCAAAACATTTATAACTCAACTTAAAACTTGTGAGTTTACGTATAATGAGAGAGATTGGAAGGCTGACTAAGTCTGCGTTGACCTTGCGAGACTGGCTAGGGGGTCTACGTGGACTTAGGCCGGGCGAGACCCAGTTCGTGGGAAACTGGGGCCGTCACAGCAGCCCAGTTACCCTCACGGTGGATATGGCAAACCTTCACTCTTCAATCTTTATCCATCATCTGCAAAAATAAACATAGTAAATGTTTGTGCTTGTTAATCAGGACTTCCCGTGTAACCAGTCGATCCGCTATCATCTTGTTATCCACTTCCAAAATAACTTGTTTTAATCCCAAGCTCCATGCGAGTTGTAATCCTACCAGAGCACCCCATAATTCAGCATCATATATGGAGTGGGAACCCATATTAGCCAAGAATCCACCAATCCATTCGCCATTTAAGTTACGAATTAGACCTCCAGCAATAACCAATCGATTAGCTTTTAATGCCCCCATCCGTATTGACTTTGAGCCAATTCAACGGTGGTGGTGTCCAACCAACGAGGTGTTCCTTCTTTTAAAGCCTCTTATTCCGATTATTAAGCCCCCGTAAATTTAATTCATGTATAGTAATAGCCTTAGCAAGGATCGAGTGAACAAGCATATTATTATTATGTGTTTCATTACATAGGATTGCCCTGTTTCGATTTTTCCATAGACTCCAACAAGTTACTGCAAAAAGAGTTCACTAAGAACAATTTCGAATCGTATCTGCCTATTGCAATTTTTCTTCTAGCCATTTATCCAGTGGTAAAATGCCCCATTGAGCCAATGTTTGGAAGCCAAACACCCTGCACTTTCAGTCGCAGTCGGGCATGTTCAGAGGATATGGTCAATGGATTCTTCAGCTGCATTGCAACTTTCATACCTAGGATCTGTCGTCATATGTCGTCTAGTCCGTTCTGCATTAGTAAGAAGACTAATATGAAGTAGTAGCCATAAAAAACATTTTGATTCTTTTTGGGCCTTTCTAGTCCCACGTCAGCTTCCACTTAAAATCAATTTCATTCTCACTCCCTTGTATTAAGCTTTGGTATGCAGATGAAACGGAGAAAGACCCAGAGGTAGATAGCCTCCAAAACATCTCATCTTGAACATTGTATTGATCTGTGGGAGCAGCGGTTCCTTCAAAGATCTGTTGGAAAGTAGCTAAAAGGAAGTTAAGGAATCTTCCTTTATCCTACTGACTATTCGGTAAGACATACTGACTCATCGTTTCCTTTAGCCTGTATTCCGAGACAGAGGTACTTGGATGCAGGTATAAAGGGCCTTTAACATCCAGCCACCAATCTCTCCAAAACAATGTCCTTCGTCCATCCCCCGACGCCCATTGAAGTCCTTTTTTAATATGTGGCCACATTCTTCCCAACGCTCGCCATAAAGGAAACCCTTTTTCGAGTATCAATATGCGAGGGACCTCCTTATGAACCAACTTCGTATTTAAAGTGAACCACTCTTGCCCAAAGTTCACCGGCTGGGATAATAATCCCTAGCCCATTTTCATTAGAAAAGTTGAGTTCATTATAGCCATTTTACGAGTGCCCAGTCCCCCTCTACTCTTGGGTTGGCAAACTTTATTACATGCCACCAAACTAATCCCTTTATTATCTTATCCAGATGGCCAAAGAAAACTTCTATTAAGTTTGTGCAGCTTACCACTTACACTTTTGGGTATTACTACAGTTTGCATTGTGTAATAGGGGAGTGAAGATATGACTTATTTACACAAGGTTGCTATCCTTGCCAACGAGATGCGCATATGAATAACTATTTACTCTCTTAGTGGATTTCCCAAGGATAGATGCATAGGTGTCTTGAGAGATCCGTTTATGAAGTAATGGCACTCACAGGTACCTGCCCAAGTCTTCACACTTATGTATTCCTAGTTTTGAGCTCAACAAGGCAGTCATCCTCGCATCCACATTAGGAGAAAAAAAAATACCTATGACTTGGATCTACTAATACTCTACCCAACATGGTTACATAAGTCTTCTAGTAGTTTAAGAGTAACAAAAACCTGTGATTCTGAGGCCTCCCCAAACAAGATAAGACCATCTGCAAAGAACAGGTGGAACACACTAACTGAATCATCGCCAATCAAGGGAGCGACCCATTCACCATCGTCAACCGTTTGCGATATAGACTACGATAGTTTCTCCATACATAATACAAAAACATATGGAGATATAGGGTTTCCTTAGCAGACTCCACGGGTTGGAGAGAAAGACTCTGAGGTGGATTGTAATGACCCTTAAATTATACGTGCCACGTGTCATGTTTCAGGAATGTGGACTGGACTGTCGTGACTTGACGTACTTTTTGAAACCTTTAGAATTTACACCGAGGTAAATATTATGTTTCCGTGGTGTATGTATTATTTATGTATACCAAAAAAATGTGAATTTTCTAACGTCCAAATGTATGTTTATTTTGTTGTGCCAACATTGCGTGTAAGGTACACGCAGGGCATTCGATGAGTTGAGACATTTAGCGGGGACGTATCTCGAGTAGCGTGTCGAAGTGGGACTGAGGTAGCGACATGTGATGTAAGTGTAATGTGAATTATCTATAATGGTGTAAAGGTTTTAGTGTGGTCACATTAACTAAACAAATAGAGGCTTAAAGTTAGTGAATTAAAACAAATGCTTTAGGGTGTGCATCAAAACCCGCATTGCACCATGTAGAGACCAAGTGAGTCCATGATTAGAGTCACTCAAACATGACTCGAGGGACAAGTGGGAGTTGATGGACCATGAGTTACACATTGAGATGTGTAGGTGTGAATTGATTTGTGGCTAAGGTATAATCAAATTCAAACATAGAAAACACTTTGGTCAAGCAAGCTTATCACCTTAATTTTCATTCTCAACGTTGGCAAGCAAGAAGGGAAGAAGAGAGGGTGTTGGAGTGATCAAGAGGTGGAAGAAAGTTCATGAAAACTTGATGTGATGAAAAAGATCAAGCTAGCTACTCTATTTGCATAGCTTGGTTCATTCATTCAATTCATGTATTTGGAGTTGTTGTTATTTTTTGTGTTTTGATTGATGTTGGGGACCCCTATTAATGTGTATGAGGGTTCCCAAACAAAAAACAAATCCATAGTGTCATGCAAAACCCAGATTCGAACTGTAGAATTTTGGCTTATGTTGTACATAGCGTGCTAGGTGAGAGATCTAGCGCACTAATATGTAAATTAGCGCGCTAATGTCAAAAACTAGCGCGTTAAACGTACACGATAGTGCGATAATGTAGGAATTAACACTATAATATCAGAATTAGCGCGCTAATTCCCCCTGGCAGTACCAAAAATTAAAAATTTCCAAAAGCTCCAAAACACTATAATTGGGTCTAAAAACATGTTTTAGGACCTTACGAACCTAAGGGACAATCTCGAGATTTCGGGTATTCACTTTGGGAGCTTTTCCAAATCGCGAGGGCGGATTAACGCGAGTCCGAGGTATGTATGTGAGTAAACTAGTTAAGAAAATGCAAAGTAAGTCATATTTCATATTTATTGTCTTAATTGAGCAATGCCTTTGTTTGGAAGTTCATTCTTTATTCCTTGGATGAGTGTATATGGCCTCAGTATGTCGGGAATGTACTCCTGGGATTATAGCTAATTGGGCTAACGTGAACACTACCTGCGGGGGTGCAGCTACCCAACCAAACGTGAGTTTTCCTCGAGTACTGGTTTGTTGTGGTTTATTGTGGATTGCTATGGATTGAAGACCACTTAGTTGCCTCTTTTGATTCCTAGACATTCATATTTCGTTGTATATCTCTGTCAGTCAGTTTATCATGCATTTTTTCTTTTTCTCTGTCTTTAAATACCCGCATGATAGTTGGACTGTGTTTACATGATTCATGATTTATTGTTTATATCCTTCTGGTTATTACTTTCTATTTTACTGTACTCACCGTATAGTTTGTGACGGTAGGTGCAGAGCAGACAGAGACGAGCAAGGGGAAAGGACCAGTGATTGGTGAATTTCTTTGAAGACTTTGTGGAGCGGTTCCTTCCTTGCATGACTGTATCTGTTTGCCATTTTTTGTTGTATTTAGTGTATATTATCGATTTTGAAGACACTGGGATAGAATGGGACCGAGTGATATCGGGTAAGCATATTTATATGATGGTTTTCAGGGTGTCCACACTGTAGGTTATTTCATTTTTAATGAAATCTACATTATTTACTCTTGTCATAAGTTTAATTTTAATGGAAAATACAAATTTAATGAGAATATAATTATTTGAGGCTAACTAAGCCTGCGTTGACTTGCGATGATTGACTCGGGGGTCTATGTGGGTTTAGGCCATGTGGGCCCCAGTTTCGTGGGGAACTGGGGTCGTCACATGGAGCCATCCCATAAGACTTGGAAATGACTTGAAGGGTAACTTCCTTGAATGACTCGTATTAAGAACTCTGGGATTCCTGCATCTTTCAAAATATCCTGAATAAAGTTCCAACTTAGTTTGTCGTAAGCCTTCTCAATATCTATTTTTTATTGCAAACCACCTTTGGGTTCTCTTAAGATTTTTCATGGAATGAAGAAGCTCATGGACAATTATGATATTATCCGTAATATGTCTACCACTCACAAAGCTGGTTTGCTCAAGTTTGATTAGGGCTGGCATTACTTTCTTCAATCGACTGGCCACAATTTTCATAATAATCTTCTAATTAACAGTATGAAGGCTTATTAGTCAGAAATGGCTAAATGTCTTTAGTTCCTCAACTTTGGGTATGTGGGTGATTTAGGATAAATTAGTGGACTCATCAATTATCCCCCGATTCGAAAGCTCGTTTTACTAATTGACAAACTGATGGTTTAACTGTATCCCAATGGTGTTAATAAAAGAAAGATTTCACTCCATCAAATCCCGGGGACTTCATTGGACTCATGGAGAATACTGCCTCTCTAATTTCTTCTTCTGAAACTTCGCTCCTCAATTTTGCGATTTGACTATCAGATAAGGTTGGGAAGTGGTTTTGCAGAGGAAATAAGAGCCCATTTGAATCATCTCCACAGTAAAATTTTTTGAAGAAAGTTACAGCCTCCGACTTCAAAGTGTTCTTATCAGAACACAATTCTCCATTTGTAAGTTTTAGTCTATCGACCCTCTTAGAATGCCTTCGTTCATTAACTTTTGCATGAAAGAATGTAATATTTCGATCACCAAGAGAAAGCCATTCCTGGTTAAATCTTTATTGCCATAAGAGTTCCTATTAAGTCTGGGTTATTTCAAGTTCCTTCCTAAGTTTTCTATCAAGCTTGATCAGTCCCTTAGAGATGCTCGTGTCAAGATGCTTCTGTATCCCATTTATTCTAGCCATCATTCGTCATTTGTTGTGGAATATATTCCAAAAAATCTCTTTATTCCAGGTGCAACTTTTTCCATGAATTCAGTAATATTTTTTTGTAGAAGGAGGTAGAAATTCCAATGAGCTTGAACGAAGGTATGCCATAGAGGATGTAATTCTCGAGCAACCAATAGTCAAGGACGTTTATGAGGGGTATGAGACGTTAACCCCTGTTGAATTATAAGAAGTAAGGGGAATGATCAGATTGTATGCGAGCTAGATGAACAACTTGGAAATCATATAGATATAGTTCCAGCTCCTGTTAATAAATGCTCGATCTAAAGTTCAAAACATAAGCCTCTGTACCAAGTAAATAAAGATGAATCTGAATAAGGGGCCACTGTAGTAAGGTCGGAGGACTCCACCTAGTATTGAAAAGATTTGCACCATCTGACTGGTCTAGCACCCTCTCGCTTGTCTGAATGATGTAGGAGAGCATTAAAATCCCCAGCTATAAGCCAAGGTTCCCAAGCGGACAGTGTCAACATCTCCAATTCATGCCACACCGTACGTTTAATAGCCTGAGGTGGGACTTCCATATACATCATGTAAATAAGAAAGGAATGTTCCATAGAGATAGTAACTTTCATATGTATAAATTGCCAATTGTTTTGAGTTACATGTATAGTAATTCCATCCTTCCATAAAACCCATTTGCCACCAGAGAACCCATTACTTCAATGTAATAAGATCAGTTGAACCCAATCTTTTTATAATTGTTTCAGTTTGAAGTCCATTCGTCATCGTCTCCACCAAAACTAAAATCTTGATTTGATGAATAGAGATGATGGATTTAAGATGTTTCAAGAATGAATTCCCTGCAGCTCCCTTACAGTTCCATACTAAAATCGTATAATACATTAAAAACAAATAAATAGAGGGGATGGGTGGTACCTATGAAGGCCCAAGGCCATACTCGCCCAAGGTCATACCCCTGTCGGTCTGAGCCAGCGGGCTGGGCTCTTTCGAGACGAGCTGGGCTCCTCCGAGACCCACAAGGCAGTGTGGGTGCACCTATGCGACCTCTTACAGCATCTACATCTCATCCCCCCAATTTATTTCATAAATGGGCTTAGCTCGATTGGTACTCGGTTCGGGAAACTCGAGGTTTTAAGCCTCCAAGACTCGAGTTCGAACCGAGGGAGGCAAAAGACTATGCTCATTTATGAAATAAATGGGGGGAGGGGGACGTAGATGGTGTGGGAGGTCACATAGGTGTACCCACATTGCCTTGGGGGTCTCGGAGGAGCCCAGCCCGCTAGCTTAGACCGGCAGAGATATGGCCTTGGGCGAGTATGGCCTTGGGCCTTCACAAAAATCCCGAACCAAATCCCAATTGAGCTGCCTTGGTGGTCTCGGAGGAGCTCAACTCGTCTCGGAGGAGCCCAACCCGCTGGTTTAGACCGGCATGGGTATGGCCTTAGGCGAGTATGGCCTTGGGCCTTCACAGTACCAGGCTAGGCTTCTATGTTGGGGGGAAAGGGGATCCTCCTCAGTTGAATTCTCCTCTACCTCATCATCAGTAGAGGTCATCATTACTGACTTTTCGCGCTTTTGAAGAGGGGTTTTGGAATCTCCAGCAACTTGTCCATTCTTTATTTGAAGGGGCCCTTTAAGACTCACAAACCTATTGCGATCAGGGGGTTTATTGGTTTTCCTCGACCGTTAGAGTAAGGAAAGATCATGAGTTCTTCCCTCTTGGTTTATAGATGTATGAGTTCCCTTACCGTTATAGACCACTACTATATGGTTAGACTGGTCCATAATACCATCATCTTTCATCGAAGTATCACCATTCGTACCCTTCAAAAGTCCAATATCTGTTATATCTGATGCTTCCCTGGTGTCTACATCCATCAGGTTTTTCATGTGAGAGACTCGGGCCCTAGAGGCGGACCTTTTCAAGTTCGGATTATTATTTTCCTTGAGCACTAGTAGGCCTGGATCTTGCTGTGATGGGTCGGGCTTAGAGGGTGCCTTGACTTTAATTTTATTCCTCACTATCCGTTCCTCTGGTTTTGTCCTTTTCCTATTGTTGGACGTACTTACCTCCTTATTAGTAGGATTTGTTTTTGGAAAGGTATGGATTTCCTCCACCAAATCAATTTCAATTTCCAAATTCTCCTTGTGATTTGTTGCCAGAACAACAAATCACGAGGATGTAGGGGTTGCTTTGGTGGCTGTGCGAGATCTTTGTCCTGCCACCTCAGCCGTTGAAGTGCTATGTTTGACCATTCTACCCATCCTAGCTGCATAGATCAACGACCCTATAAGGTTCGTCGGTGCTAGTGGTTGTTTCGGTTGTTCAGCTCCCTCCTTATGGCTTAGTAGCTTCTCTTCATTAGCTTTCTTCTCGGCCATAGTGATGGACATGAATCTACTACATGTCCATATTAAGCACATTTATGACAAATATAGGGGATAACTTCATATTATAACTTTTGGAGGGTACCATTGAGTTCCATTGTCGTTATCAGCAGTTTGGTAAGGTCTAGTATCACTGTAACCCTTGCAAATTTTCCGCGACTAGAAGCGGCAGTGTTAAAATCAATCTTAATAAATTGGCCAAAATATTTAGCAATCTCTCTTAAAATATGTTTACGGTAGAACTAAGGGGTAAGCCTGGGAAGCGAATCCACGCAGCTACAACTGATACATTCGGGGCATTGACAATAAATTTGGGGACCAAGGAAGCACTGTAAGGTAGTGTCCCATTATCACCTAAGGACCCCCAAGTAATGCTTTCAGATAATCGTCATCGAAAGTCAATCTAATCATAAAGTATCCATTCTCCATATCCATAATATGCATATCACATTTGGGAATCCAGGGCTTTGAGGTTGTTGTTGTAGGGTAAGATAACTGATATTCCTACCAAGGAGTCTGACGATAACCGTGTTCTTCATATATAAAGACATTCTATTCACCGGACTGTCGGAAAGTTGCAGTTTTCAGGGTGCTATTGACCCTTTCTCCAATGATATCACCATCATCCACCTCAAAATTGATAGGGCAGAAATCATGTTCATCTCCCTCGTCCTCTATATCAGCATTCACATTCTCTTTCATCACAACATCCTTAAAGGAAGCCCCTTGACCGTCCACCTCAATATCCTGTGCAACGGCCTCATCATGGCGGTTCTTGACCTTCTTTGTTGATTGATCTTCTTCCTCGGATAGTGTAGGAGGCGGCGACCTCCCAAAAATCGTCAGAGCAAGGTGCGTCATTCTTTCACTCAGTGTTCTGTGTATACTTGAAATGGCAGTCCTTCACTTTTTCTTTTATTTTTTTATTTTTTTTATCCTTTGGTTGATTATTTACATTTTTTATTAATTAAAGTTATTTTTCGTGTCAATGTGTAGAAATATAATTTAAACCCGCAATTAAAGTATACTCTTGATACATGTGTTTTTAGTTAAATAACTTATATTTTTGACCAGGGGAAGTATAAAAAAAATGTTAGGATGACCTAAAATGAGCATGACATGTCAAAAATGCGCGTAAAATTGATATGTACTTGTATGTCTCCATCAAATACACATGTAGACAGACACATTGATATATAAATATACCACACACAAGTAATCGAAAAATTTACAAAAGTACAATTGTATTTACTTTAAAAGAGGGAAATGGGGGTGTTTTTTTTTCTCGCAAACTAGGCAATAATGCCTAATGGAAAGGCGATATGCCTATGGATCAAATTTTTTTGCTGACGTGGACACATGGATAGCGCCTTTTCAAAAGGCGTTATCCATGTGTCATGGCCACGTGTGACGTGGACGTGGCACACATTGAGGTGGACGTGGCACACATTGAGGCGTTATCCATGTAGAGAATATATTCTCTGCGTCCCTACTTCGAGAAGAAGAAGGAGGTATAAGGTGCAGTTTAGGGTAGTAGGGTAGGTCACGGGTGTGTTGTAGGGGGGTGGGTCGGGTATTTAAGGAGGGGAGGGGCGGAGGGCCGGTTGAAGGAGCTCGGGTGAGTGGTTTTGGCGAGAGAGATGAGGCGACGGCTTAGGAATTGGCTAGAGAGGGGTGGGGTTGTCGACCGGCGGTGGAGAAGGAGGAGAGGGAGTTAACGGAGCGGTGGAGCGGCGGAGCGGCATAGCAAGGAATAGGAGCGATTGAGCAGGGAGGAGAGCGTACATGCGGCGGGGGAGCAAGAAGTTTTGGTGAGCGAGGAAGGCGCGCGGCAGAGGAGCATGGAGGAGTGGCAGCTGATCAGGGAGGAGCAGAGCTGCGGCAGGGGAGCGCGGAGCAATGGCGGCGGGGCACAGACGTCTCGGCGGAGGAGAAGAAGGAGGTCCGGTGAAGGAGGAGGAGGTATGTCTAATTTTGTTTAGTAGTTTAGTTAATTGTTTTTAGGTTGTTTGTTTAGTTAGTTAAGTTATTTCGGGGTAGTTGAGTTAGG
This sequence comes from Stephania yunnanensis, assembly GCA_039657365.1. Classification (NCBI taxonomy): domain Eukaryota; kingdom Viridiplantae; phylum Streptophyta; class Magnoliopsida; order Ranunculales; family Menispermaceae; genus Stephania; species Stephania yunnanensis. The sequence continues at coordinate 336,480 of JBBNAF010000043.1, forward strand.
TTGTTTAGTTTACGTATTTAGGTTAGTTAAGGTTCGTTAATTTAGTTTGGTTAGTTTAGTTTAGTTCGTTTGTTTAGTGAGTTAATTCAATAAAGTTAGTTTGTATTTGGTCTTTAGGTTATTTAGTTTAGTTAAAGTCGATTGTTTAGTATATTAAGACGGTGAAGTTAGTTTAGTATCGTTAAATAGTTTAGTTAATCGTTTGTAGGTAGTTTGTTTAGTTTAGTTTAGTTTAGTATAGGTATTTAGGTTAGTTAAGCTTAGTTAGTTTAATTTAGTTAGTTAGTTTACTTTAGTTAGTATGTTCAGTTAATTGCGTTAGTTAGGTTATTAATGTTTGATTACTATACAATAGTTTTTTTGTTTGACAATTTGCGGTCAGTATAATTTAGTTTTGTTGGGTTCGTTAGTTTAGTTGACATAGTTAGGTTATGTTAGGTTAGGTTATTTAATTTGGTTAGTTATGTAATTTATAGTATTTTAATTTTGTTAGTTAAACATTTCAGTTGAAAGTAACAATGGAACAGTTTCGAGGATGCAATTTTCACTCACTTTTGTTTGGGAAATATAGTGTTTACTTTTTATGTTTGTTAGCATTATTTTTAGTAATAGTACTTAAAATGTTATTATATCAGAATATCATTTGACGAGAAAGTTAGTTGAACCACTTTGACTATGTAGATTTAACTTACAAAATTAAAGTGAAATGTTGTGGTTGTTTCTGCAAAAGATTGACCAAGAACCTTGGACTCCTGTTATATGCCTTGTCATTTTTATGTGCATGCCTTCATGTTTGCATCATCGAGCAGCCCTTTAGAGAAAAGGAAATAGTGGCTTCACTACTTTTGAAGGACTAAAGGGATTAGCTTATGTCTGCCCACATTTTAAATTGAGAATACCCTTCAAGCAATCCAGATATAAAAACATTATGAGTTAGCTAGTTTGGTGTTCATAATGTAGTTAGGTTAGGTTAGGTTAGGTTAGGTTAGGTTAGGTTAGGTTAGTTAGTTAGATAAGTTCCTGGAGTTTAGTTTAACACTCGTTACTTGGGTAAAGGTTTACTTAGGTTAGTTAGGTTAGGTATGCTTGATTTTTTTACTTTAGTTTTGTTGACGTGGAACTAACAAAAATAAAATGTCACTGCAGGATTGTTACGTTCAAGACAACAAGATGAGGAAAATAGTAAGTTCACGAATTTGGTATTTTTCATAATTATTTATAATTGTTTGTTTTGATTTACATGATATGTAGTGACATAGGTGTTGTGGTGTTAAAAAATGGTTGATATGTTTATTTAATGGTATGTCTGCTTAAAACATTCAGTAACTCAAACTCAAATGAACGAGTATGCTCTGTAGTTGGCTATTGATGCGATCTTCTACATCAGAAAGTTCCATTTGTGTTTAAAGTGCTGAATGGAAGTATACAAATTTAATATTTTCATCATTACATATTTGGATTTGTTATAACTTGCATGATATTCAGTGACATAGGTGTTGTGGTTTTTCAAAATCGTTGATATGTTTATTTAATGGTATGTCTGCTTGAAACATTCAGTAACTCAAACTCAAATGTACGAGTACACTCTGTAGTTGCGCTATTGATGTGATCTTCTACATCAGAAAGTTCCATTTGTGTTTAAATTGCTGAATGGAAGAATATTATTTTTGGCATAAATTTGTAAACGAAAACCGTGCTCCTTATGGACTAGTTCGGTAGGTTTGGTCGTTTGACATGTAAGTACGACCTAGCTCGTGATTGGGAGTGCAAAGAAATGAGTATTCTCTGTAGTTGCGCTGTTATGGCGATCTTCTACATCAGAATGTTTGTCTTCGCATTAACTCCATTATTAAACAAATATTGCACTTAATATATTAGTTTATTTGTGTGTATTCCTTTTACATCATTTTTCAATAACGCATGTAGGTCGTGTCGCAAAGAAACATTCATTTTCTATTCTATGCGTACGGCTCCATTGTTAATGGGGTAAATGGCATCGCGTACAGCTCACCCCCATCAACAGCGTTGATGGTTAAGTTTGGGTTGAGTCGCCGTGAAATGATGGATGTCGTGTGTAACGCGTTCACTATCTCATCAACGAAAACTATAGTTCAGATGACTCATCGCCACCGGATAATCCTCCCCGACGGCTCACATTATTTCGTTCCTGTGTTGTTGCATGATACGACACACTTCGAGTTGCCAATTTACCAATAACTGCAACTGTTGATATATATTTGACATTTGAGTCAGTCGACTCAATTCAAAATCGCACGCTTCATTCACAAGTTCTTGACGAACGTGCCGACACGCCAGACGCAACATTACTGCTGGATAGGCTCATATGCATTCCCCACAGGCTGAGGTCGTGCAAGAGGGGTTCGTTGCTCCATTACATGAAGATATTACTGACGATGACGATAACGACGACGAAAATAATGAAACTGATGAGGAAATACGTCCCAACGAAGAAGCTCCATCGGTTGCCTTTTGGGATGACGTTAATGTTTGCACGGATGATCCAAGATATGAACCTCCGGGTGCGGAGAATGTTGAAGATGATGAGCAATTTACTATCGATGAAGAGATATTGTTGGAGGAAGCTAGTGATGATGAAGTTCACCAACCAATACCGAGATATAACGAAATCGATTAGGAGGTGACTAATTCAACCGCGAGCCAACATTCCCATAAGCAAACTGGGGGGGACATGTCTAACTTCGATTTGGAGATAGGGATGTGTTTTAACAATAAAAAAGACTTACAACATGCCGTTAAAGTGTGGCATGTTAATAGACATTTGTCAATTCCATGTGATGGAATCGACTACAACTACGTGGGTGATTAAGTGCAGATTTCCACAAGCAGGGTGTATGTGGCGTCTTCGCGCTTGTTTGCGAAAGAAAACACTATTATGGGAGATAACACAGTTAGACGTACCACACGCGTGTATTAATCCCGACGTAGAACGTGGTCATGCCTAACTTGACGCCAACATGATTGCGCGAGAGATACAAAGCGTCGTCAAGAGCGATCAAGGTATCACGATCAAAGCGCTAGTTGAAATAATAAAGGGAAAATACGGGCACAAAGTCAACTACAAACGAATGTGGGATGCAAAAAGGAAAGCAATTGCAAGTGCTTTTGGTGATTGGGATGAATCGTACGCCCAATTACCAAGATCGTTGGCAGTTGTGAGGAGTAAGAGTCCAGGTACAAGAATCGAGTGGTCACATAGACAATGACATGCTGATGAAATAAGAACTGCGTCTCCTCAATTTCGTCGTGTGTTTTTTGCATTTGAAGCTTCAATACATGCTTTCAAGTTTTGCAGGCCTTTACTTCAGATTGACGCGACATTCTTATATGGCAAATACAGTGGAAAGCTAATGATTGCGATCTCTGTAGATGGAAATGGCCACATATTACCAGTTGCATTTGCCGTTGCAGAAACTGAATCAACTGATTCGTGGGGGTGGTTTTTGCGAATGTTGCGTAAACATGTGACAGATCGAGAAGGAGTTTGCGTTATTTCTGATCGTCACCCTGGCATTTTGGAGGCGGTCAACACCCCAACCAACGGATTTTGTCCCCCCAAAAGGGTACCACCGTTATTGCTTGCGACACTTGCTTAGTAATTTCGGCACCCAATTTAAAAATGAACCCTTGAAAAAACTCCTTGGTGGAGCAGCTGTTCAACATCAAGAACGAAAATTTAATGCGTGCATGGAGCATTTCACATACTTATCTTCGCGAATGCCTCAATGCCTGCAATATGTCAATGCCATCCTCATAGCACTTTGGACTCAATCGCACGATGGCGGCATGCGGTACAGATGGATGAATTTTAATGGTGTCGGTATGTACGAAATACAATTTATGTTTTGCACTCAAATTCACGTAAATATTGGACGAACCATTATTACTGACTCGAGTTTCATCGGCAATTGCAGAGTGTTTTAACGGGGTCTTGAAGGGGGCTCGATTTCTGCCAATAACATCGTTGACTCAGATGATATAGTACAGATTGGTGACATATCACGATGAACGCAACCAGGAAATCAATGAAGCAATCTCAAGCGGACATGCGTACACAAAATATATCATGGACAAACTCACGAAAAATGAAAAATCCGCAAGGAGGCATCACGTCACGTTGATCAATCGAGACATTGGTGAGTTCGAAGTGCAGACTAGGAAACATGGAGATTGCATGCACAAAGGCAACAACAAACAAGTCGTTATCTTAAAGGACCGGGTGTGCAGTTGTAATAAATGGCAGTCGTTTGGTTTCCCTTGCTCACACGTGTTAGCATCATTTGCGTTTATTCGAGTGAGCTATGCGCAATTCATCAAGCCATACTATAGGATAGATGTGTACGCACAATGCTACTCCTACAAGTTCAAGGCCATCCCAGATGAGAAGTATTGGCCGACTTTCGGGACGAAGATCATACCCGACCTCGAGTGCAGACGTGGCCGAGGGAGACCTAAGGGATCGCGAAGACATACCGAGATGGATCTGCCTAATGTCCAAAGGCCTTTGCGATGTAGTATATGTCATAAAAAAGGACATAGAAGAACAACATGTCCAAATAGAGACCGTGAACGAGTCCCAACTAGGACGAACCGGTGTGGTCTTTGTCGTTCAGAGGGACATAACAAAAAAAATTGTCCTACCAGATCTCAACCATCAAATGAAAACCTATAGTTATTTAATTGTATAATGTGTGAAGTTACTTAAGTTCGTACATATGTTGATTTTGAGCATGTACGCAATTGTTTTAATATGAACATTTATTTAATACGTATAGTTTGGGTTTGTACAACACTCGTTTTGTTTTTCTAACAGTCATTTGTAGTTGTGCAGTAATGGATCCAGGTCCTTCAGATCCATCACTATTGCAACTCCAATCTACACTCAGATCATCGCGAACCTGGAGGGGCGAGGTAACCTGTTTTAATATGCCATATGTCAAATTTACATCAATCGAGTGTTAAATTCATACATTACGACCTTATCAATTGTAAGGTGTACGAAACAATGCGCGTACGTCGAAGACGTGGGGTCGTTGATCGAACAATGCAATATTATTCTAGGATGATCCTATATATTCATTCTAGTGGGTTCTATAAGATTTCCTGGGTAGCATTTTTCAGCCTTGATTGGGCTTTGATTACTGCGTTCGTAGAGAGATGGGGGCCTGAGACGCATACATTTCACATGCATTGTGGGGAGTGCACAATTACACTCCAAGACGTGCATGTACAGCTTGGATTACCTATCGAAGTTATGCCTGTGACGGGAACAACGGACGCAGACTATGCTGATGTCTGCGATAGGCTACTTGGACGAACTCCTAGTGGAGATGACGTCGTTGGGTGTAAACTTAAGGTCGATTGGCTTGAGCGTAACGTATCAGCAATATATGATGATAGCGATGAGGAGTCCGTCCAATGGTACGTTCGATCGTACATACTACAACTTATCGGTGGTTGCCTTTTCGCTGATAAGTCCAATCGGATCGTACATTTGATGTTCCTACCATTGCTGGAGGATTTCCAAGTAGCTGGACAATATAGTTGGGGGAGTGCATGTTTGGCCTATTTGTATAGGGAGTTGTGTCACGGATCGCGCGCAGGGGCATATGAGGTTGCTGGCGCGTCAATTCTTGTACAACTGTGGGCATGAGACAGATTTCCATTCATAGCACCGCGGCGCCTGCGTGTTTCTAGAGCTCAACCGCGAACGGTGGATGGCCAAAATATGCTTATGGACGTTCCACTGGGACACAGGTATTAAAGTCGATTTGTCATTAATTTGCTAAAAAATCATGTCCAATTTCATTTATCTTAACTTATTGTTTTCTACACAGATGGCTCGATGCATTTTCGGTTTCACAAAGTGCGACGCACGTCGTATTGGCTTACCGTGATGCACTCGACTCGCAAAGGCATGAGGATGATGTGGTATGGCAACCATATACTGAACTCATGGGGTCTCTTCCCGATTACTGTACTAACAGTCACGGTAGTTGGCTCTCGACGTGTCCGCTTATTTGTTTCCACATCGTCTAGTGGCATAGACCGAAAAGGGTTATGAGACAATTCGGTATGGTACAAGAGGTGCCACCAAATTGTGCTTACGACGCACAACTTCACCGCCTCGAATTGCGTGAACATCATCATGAAAATTGGGTGACTTTTCACGCAAGCTACATACACATGTGGGAAAATTGTGGGGACACCATTGCGACGGCGACACTTAATGAAGGGCACGATCATCAAGACTACATGACGTGGTATCGATCGGTCACTAGGAGATTCATTGGACACGACGGGGCGTTACGTGACTACATGATAATCTTCTAACTATTACCTTTCCTCGAACATCTAATATCTTATATTGCGTGCTTTGAGCTCTTATTTTTTGTATATCAGCGTAACTTGGTGCATCGACTGAGGAGAGTGTTTATTGAGGATGGGTACGAGCAAGGTCTTGCTGCGCTTGATGAAGGGATTAAAGTTTTAGATGAAGATGAAAGGCAAAGGTCTACTCTGTCGCATGACGGAATAGACGTCCAACAAGACATAAATGATGACAATGAACAGGAAGATGAAGAAGACGATCAGGGCGAAGCAAACATAGAGGTGAGAAGAAGACGAACATGACCAGAGACTGTGCGGGAACACACCAGACGTCCTCGTCCACCGCGTCCATCTACTCAGTTTGAGATTGTTGCAGAGAGTAGCAGACGTTCACCTCCAGCACGTTCATCTCGTTCGAGAGCGTCTACATCAGAGACTTTTGGCGAGACATCTCAACGATCATCCCCACCAACCCATTCTTCTCAAGGGTACATTCCTGTAGCTAGGCCGTCGATCGTGAATCTGCCTCCGTACCATTTTGATCCTTACGCACCTGGGCCGTCGTCTCCATTTGTGGACCATGGAATGCCTCATCGTCAGATGTATCCGTCATTGCCTCAATACGTGCCTAGTCCATATACTCATACTCCTTATAATTTCAATATGCCATATACTGGAGATGCCTCATTCATGAGCTTGTTGACCATGCCGCAGCCTCATGTTCCTTTCCCCAATCCCATACAGGAAGCCAGTATTTTGGGATGGTTCCACCTCCTATTTTTGGGAGCATCAGTAGCAGAGGTGAGTCGAGTGAAGCACCAGAGGAAACGCATCAATCTACTCGACGTGATTCAATGCAAGACCAGCTACCTCAATAACCTCAACCAGATGTACAAACACATCGTCCAACCAGACAAAGAGTACGTCCGGTTTGCATCACCGAGCAACAACGTCAACGTAACCGTCGGAATAGACCTGCATGATGAGTTTTCTTGATGTCGTGTTGATTTGTAGATAGCTTAAATTTTGGGTTCACGAAGTACGTGTATACAACCTTCTTATTGAATAAACTTATTTCTCATGTTTTCCATATTATTAGAATGTCGTATATGTGAGTACTCTTCAATATTCCATAACATAAACTCATCATTGTGAAAGATATATATATCTCGAAACATTAGAAGATTCGAACTTATAAGAGTAATTTTGCAGTAGAAAAAGGATGGCGAGGTGCATTAAATGACAGAAATGCGGATTGTGAGGTGCGCTAGGTATAAGAGTTATTTTTTAATACAATTGAATTTTTTTAAAGATTGACTTTTTCGTTAGAGCGCCTTAAGTAAAAGGTGGGGTGCGTCTAACTTCGCTCATGTGCTTTCGTATAGGTAGGATTTGTGTATTTTTATGTTGCTTTTGTTATGCTCACATTCAAGGAGGAGTCCTACACGTATATCCGTAACTGGCATAATTCGTGTTTCATATGCATGCGATGTACTTCACGATACGTATCATGCACATCACGAATAGTCTAGGGTACGGTATATGAGTTCTTGAAGTGATTGACTTCAATTTCGGTGCTTAATCAATAAATTTAATCAATCTTTTTGATATTATAATCATTTAATTGAAGAAAACTCTTAAGCCGAATCATATGAAAGAATATAAATTGAGGGACTTCAATGTGAGTATGGCTAGGGCAGAGCTTTACCAAGTAATTTGTTTAGTTTGGTAAGTGAGTTTATGTTATAAGTTTAATTTAACTTAAGTGGTTAGCTTAGTTAGTTAGGTGTAGGAGGTTTGTTCACATTAATTTAGTTTGGTTAGGTTAATTAGCTTAGTTGGTTAAGTTAGTTTAGTTTAGGTGTTGAGGTTAGTTTTGACTTCACGAATTTCAGTTAGGGTATGTTCGTTAGTGTAGTTTAGTAAATTTAGTTTACATAGTTAAGTTAGGTTAGGTTAGGTTAGTCGAGTTTAGTTCACATAGTTACATTAGGTTAGGTTGTTAACAAGTAACTCTCGAGCTACTTGGTTGTTAGTTTAGTTTCGTTAGGTAGTTTACTAAATCGATTTTTTGGTTGTTTTTTTACTTACTTAATTAGGTTATTTTAGTTTAGTTAGTTTGTATTGTTTAGGTGGTTAGGTTAGTTAGTTTAGTTTGGTTAGTTCCATTTACTTAGTATGTTTAGTTTGCAATTAAGTTAGTGTATTTTTTGTTGTTTGTTTAGTTTCGTTTGGTAGTTTAGGTAATCGTTTTTTGGTTGTTTGTTTAGTTAGTTAAGTTAGTTATTTTAGTTTAGTTAGTTTGTATTGTTTAGGTGGTTAGGTTAGTTACGATTAGTTAGTTTAGTTTGGTTAGTTCCATTTAGTTAGGTTAGTTAAGGTTAGTTAGTTTAGTTTGGTTAGGTTAGTTTGGTTAGTTACTTTAGTTAGGTTAGGTTACTTAAGGTTAGTTAGTTAAGGTTAGTAAGTTTAGTTAGGTTAGTTAAGGTTAGTTAGTTTAGTTAGGTTAGTTAAGGTTGGTTAGTTCCATTTAGTTAGGTTAGGTTAGTTAATGTTAGTTAGTTTAGTTAGGTTAGTTAAGGATAGTTAGTTTAGTTAGGTTAGTTGTTTTATTTTACATTTTAGCATTAAAAATTTGGAAGGATTGCAACTACTTGTGTGCAAATTTCCTTTCCGTAGCTTGGAAGTGTCAACTTCAGATTTTTGATATTTTTTGTCACTAATTTATGAGAACAAATGGCAAAAGTACTTTACCTTTTAGTTTAAACCCAACAAAATAAGTGTGGTTTTTTTTCTCTAAAACTAGGCTATCTCGTCTTTCCAACAGGTGCTATTAGTTGCGTAGATTTTTTCGTTGACGTGGGCGCTATCCGTGAAACACAATCCACGTATGACGCGTGAACATGAGCCGCTCGAAAGTTGGTTTAACTTATTGGTTAATTTGCTATGAACACTTATGTAAAATCCTTGGTCATTATGGGTAAGTTCGTTTCTTTCTAACCCTGACGAGTTGATCTAGTGGTAAGGTGAAGGTAGGACTATGTGGGTTAGGTGCATGATCTTAAGTTCGATTCCCCACGGCTGCCAATTGTTGGGCCTGATGGTCTACTTCGGCAATCTCAGGGTAAATACAACTATTTAAATCTAGATACACAGGGTTAATAAAAAAAAAAGTTGGTTTCTTTTTTATACAAAATTAAAATCCTCCTATGCATATTCAAAATTGGTTGTCATTGTCGAGATCGCTCAACTATGACGACGACGGCCAGCGGCGAGGGACGGAGCGGCCGAGGACAACGCGGTCCAATAGCTCGCGGTGATGGCCAGCGCAGCGGCGCAACCAACAACAACGCGCGCAGAGAGGCGCGGACCGCGGCAGCGCGTGGGCGAGATCAGATCTACGAGTCCCGTTGGTGACGTGGCGGTCAGGTGGCAGTGTCGTGGCGTTGCAATTGTATGGATAACGTTTTTTCAAAAGGCGTTATCCATACAATCGGTCCGCCACCTCACCGCCACCTCACCAACTGCACAAATAGGCAATATCGCCTTTTCAAAAGGCGTTATTGGATGTGTGTGAGGTGGCAGACCGATTGTATGGATAACGCCTTTTCAAAAGGCGCTATCCATACAATTGCAACGCCACGTCACCGCCACCTCACCGCCACGTCACACACACCAAATGCAATGACGCCTTTTCAAAAGACGTTATTGCTTATTTCTGTTATTTCAAACTACACCACCCTATTTTGTGAAATAAATTGTAAATGTGCTCTACTTTTGGAAAAACACCCAAGTGATCAGCCCATTTCGCAGGGTTAACTTAGTATTTTCCTAAAATAAAAGCTCGGGTATATATTACAATTATTGAATGGAAAAATGGATGGGTGACAAACTTGGATACATACATTTCCTACGAGATTGTTGTGGTCCTTTTATTTGTGCATCAATATTTTTTCGCGCATGCCATGGCGTCCATCCAAAGGACACCATTAACTATTCACTAAATCTGTATTAAAAGTATGACCCTACCATCATCAACCTACGGTTTTGGGCAACAATCCTAGGTTGCTGGGGCGTGGAAGGAGATCGTTTTGGGGTTGAAGAACGTTGACGTCTATACGTAAATTGGTATTGATGTCTATCTTATTTAATTTCTCATTTTAATGGACATAACTATTTGAGGTTGATTTTAGAATGAACTGGTGGGATTGAATTTGATTGGTTTGATTCTGTATAGTCACTTGACTAATTATTGAATCTCTGTTTGTTTTCGTTGAGGTTTATATTATGCTCTTACATTCAACAAATTCAAAAGTTTAGCTTAATTGTGTAAAGGGTTTTTACGTGTCTAACCAAAAAAGGGATTTTATGTGTAACGCTTGACAAAGTGAGATCTTGAAAGGTTGGGCTTTACTAAGAGATTGAGTTATCAAATGACTTCAACCGGTTGGTCCGAGTGGTGTTAATCTCCTACCGCACATGCTTGCACGAGCGGCAGATCTCTGTTAATTCGGATATTATCCCTAACTTAACCACCTTCAACTCACAGGCGTAGAGTTTTAATACAAAATGTCTCGGTACTAATTGAGGGGATATCCATACTTATATACTTCATTGTGACGTCTTACTTAATCAATGTGAGACTATTATTTTGGTCCACTCATCTCCAACAAGTTGTAAGGGACTCGGTTCTTCTTAAGCAAATTCTCGGTTTTGAGTCTTGCGAATGGAGCAAACTGGGTTGGGAGCGTCACCTCTCATTTGGGTCCTGACAGTGCCAAGCAAATTGGGTTGTGAGGGTCACCTCTCATTTGGGTCCCGTCAGTGCCAAAGTGTGGATTAATCGGCACGGTTGGTTTCGCACACCACTTGGGAAATCGAAACTAAAGTGGTTACATTAGCTTCTAGTTAGTTCAAGCTGTTAGGGAGTTGGTTAATTTAGTTATAATAGAATAAGTGAAAGACCTCAGGTATTCTGCTTTTTGACATGTTAGTTGTCTGCCCATTAGGAAAGAAAGGAATATTTTGTTGCTGCAAAAAGTTCTGATGTTAAATCTCTTATTTATTTATTTTTTTTGAATAAGAAAACAACTTAATAACACATCCTTGACTCCAACATGAGTTAATCCCAACCTTGCCCTTTGACAAGTAATGCCTTATCTATCTCAATAGAGATGCTTCGGCGATTAACTAAAATTTCATTACTAAGTATGTATTGGTTGTTTATACTTGAGGCACTTCAACATAAATCAAGTCAGCTTTGTCTTGATATACGAAATGTAATTTTTTTTTACTACTGTCTCTTTTGAACCAATTTATTCAAAGAAATGGCTTTTCCTCGCATGAATTAGAATATCAAATGGTCCTTTTAATTAATATTAATATCCACAGTATACTTCAGACATTTTTGTGGAAAAATGGATGAACACACAAGCAAGGTTTAAAAAATCGACAAACTGATACGGTCTTAGATTTAGGGTTTAGTATTTAGTAGTTTCTATTTTATTATTAAGAAAGTTTCTATCTTTATTATTCAGTAGGAATTATTAGTAGTTTCTAATTAAAAGTAGTTTCCATTTTAGTAGTTACTATCTTCTAGGTATTAATTAGTTGGAAGTTTCTAATTTTATTTTAAGTAGGTTTCTTATTAGAAGTTACTATTTATTAGTTTCTATTTTTATTGTATAAGGAAGTCTATACATATAAACATTGATGAATCAATAAAGTAAGCGATTTTAGTGAAAAGGAACTAAAGGAAGAATTGAAGTAGGAGAGTCGCGGACTCCGCCTTTTCAATTACCTATTCTATCTCTCTCATCTCTTGTACTATTTTATTATTTTTTTCCCTATCAACATAGGTTGAAACACAAATTCAATTGTGTCTAAACCCGTGACTAGATCATGCACAAAGGTTCATAACAACTTGGTATCATAGCCACTTGTCATGGGTGACACAAAAGCTCTAGTCGCGAAGTTGGAGACATTTATGGAGCAGATGCGCGCTCGACAAAAGGCTCTCAAAGAACATATGGTAGGTCTCATTACCGTGATTCGATGGACATCAATGAAACCCGCCAGTGTTGCTGCTAAGGAACAACATAGTGGTTGTGGAGGACACGACGTAAGGTCATAGGAGTTTGCCAACTTTAAGCAAATTAGTTATGTGGAGGAGTACCAACATCAATTCCAATCTTTGTTGTCCAGGACATCAGACATTAAACCACGACAATAGGTGAACTTGTTCGCCGCTGGTTTAATCGATGACTTGCGGATTGACATCGAGTTGCTACAACTGTGCACTCTGGGCATTGCCATGAATCTTGCTTGTGCCTTAGAACGCAAGCGAAAATTCGTTAAAGAGTCCCTTCCAGCATGCATCATGTCCACGGTGAGCACTCCTTAAACTAGTGGAAGTTCCACCGACACAGCTATCACCAAAGACTCTGGAGCACCCTTGAACGACCATACACAAAAGGCAGCAACCATTACCACTAGTATCAACACAATAGTCGACAACTCCTCACCTCCATTCATCAAGAAGTTATCAAGAGCTGAGATGACGGAACGAAGGACGAAGGGTTTGTGCTATAATTGCGACGAATCTTACAAACCTGGATATAACTGCAAACGCCTATTTTGGATAAAAGTTCCTGAAGTTGAAGATGGTGAAGCAGATAATGTGCTAGATGTCCATTGACCAAGTTCAAAAATTGAGCTTAAAATCAAGCTCAAAGGATAGGGGGGGAGTAATCATACGGTCTTATATTTAAGGTTTAGTATTTAGTAGTTTCTATTTTATTATTAAGAAAGTTTCTATCTTTATTATTTAGTAGAAATTACTAGTAGTTTCTAATTAGAAGTAGTTTCTATCTTCTAGGTATTAATTAGTAGGAAGTTTCTATATTTATTTTAAGTAGGTTTCTTATTAGTAGAAGTTACTATTTATTAGTTTCTATTTTTATTGTATAAGGGAGTCTATATTTATATAAGTATTAAGGAATCAATAAAGCAAACAATTTTAGTAAAAAGGAACTAAAGGAGGAATTGAAGTAGGAGAGTCACGGACTCCGCCTTTTCAATTACCTATTCTATCTCTCTCATCTCTTCTACTATTTTCTTATTTTTTCCCTATCAAAATAGGTTGAAACAAAATTCAATTGTGTCTAAACTCGTGACTAGATCTTGCACAAAGGTTTACAACACAAACTTCGCCGAAGTTCGGGTGAAGTTTGTTAATTTTAAGGTGAGCGAAGCGAAATGAAGCTCAGAGGCAGAAAAATTGCAAAAATTCAACTCAACTTCGGCTAACTTCGACCAAACTTCGAAAACATTGATGGAAGTTAATAAAACATGAAGTAAAATTGTTACGTTTCGTGGAAGTTGAGCAAACTTCGACTAAAACTTAGCCTATGCTAGAAATATACTTAAAATTCGGAATATCCTCCGGTGACATGAGTTTTATGCATTGTTGTATGATTAAGTATATTTATAGCATCTCTACGAAGAAACTTGAGTTTTTAGCATTTAAAGTGAAATTCCATAAACTTCCGTACACTGGCGAGTTTTTGTCAAACTTCCATCGTCGAAGTTAACTTCTTCAAATTAATTCCGAATTTTAAGTGAGCGAAGTCATAGGCGAAGTCGAAGTTTCGAACCTTGCACACAAGTGGCCTCAAAAACTTTTGTACAAAAATGGATAACAAATACATATTTGAAATTTTTATAAGTTTTTAAATTATTATAAATGATTAGACTTGCTGCTTCTGTAACTAATTCTTTTTAGGTCATCATGGGAGTAGAAACCTGCATTAATTTGTTTTTCTTTAGAAATGGTAAAACCCGTCTTGAAGAAGTAATTATATTAAGGAAAAGGAAAGAAGAAAAATAAAGTATTGTTTATCAACGTTGAATAAATTACAAAAAGAAGACAAGTCAAGAATTTCAAATGAAAAATCGATTGTCGATTGTATCTATAATTTATGAAAGAAGCAATGGAAGAGTTTTCAGTTTATGCATTTTTCGACTGATTAATGAGTCATTGTAGAGGTTTACAACTTTTGACATCATTTTCGTGAATAATAAAGCTATAAAAGCCTGAGAATTAAAACAAGAAAGAAAGAAAAGAAAAACCATTTTTTTTTTAAAGATATTGAAGTTCAAAGCTCATACTTTCACTTTCCCAAAGAAAAGGTCATATCTGTTGTGGTTCCTTTCTTACCTCGATTGAGGTTTTAACAGGAGAGTTATGTTTGCATGTTTGTGAAGCTGGATTGCTTGTTAGATGATTTTTGGTATTCGATCTGTTTTTAAGGTAGGGGTGCCTTAATATAGATGGATTTAAGCATGTCTTATTATGTACATGATTTTTTTTATTATTTATTATTTTTATTTTTTAAAGAAGCAAAACCGGAGTGAACTTTTGAAAACGGTCCTTCTCATTTATCGTTCCCTCCTTTCTTACATTGGTCTTATAGCTTGACTATTTTTGAATTATGTATTTTCTGAAGTTTCTAGTGTAGGGCACCTTAATATTTATGGGTTGAGTGTGTGTCTTATCTACATGAAAAATTAGAAACCAGATCACTTTGGTAACTGGAATCGAAGCGAAATTTTGAAAATAGTTGCATTCCTTCTTTCATGCATTGGTTCCATAACTTGAGTATTTTTGCTTTATGTATTTTCTAAAGTTTGTATGTGTATTTGTTTCCATGTGATTCCATTTTTCTTTTCTTTGTTCTGAAATATTTTGGCTTGCTATTGATTATGTGGATGTGGTTGGTTACTTGGTTGTTTATATTGATAATGGAGATTCAACTATAAATTTGCTAATTTAAGGACACGGGGACTCGACGTCTAAAAGTTGAGGCACATATGCTTATATATATGTTATTACATATATATAATAGCTAATATATATATATATATATATATTTGTCATTTTTCATTTCTTATTTTACACTAGAAAGTTCTTGTTAATTTTTTATTTATTCTCTTACATTTTGAATCTTTTTATACAAAGAGCTCTATAAATGGAGTATCCATGTCTTTTTTAAGTGTTGGGCATGTTTCAAGTATCTGACATGAGTACTTTGGGTTAGAGTGAAGAGTCCGGGTAACATAGGTCTAGCCCTATTTTATTTTTTGAAAACAATTTTCTTGCCCTTCTAAGAATATGGTATTGGTTGAATTAACCTTCACCCCAATCATATCTGTCCAAATCTTGCTTTTCTAAATGTATATACAAGTACACTACCTGAAAAGAACATTAAAAAGAAATTGTGCTTTTTGCAAACTCCTATGACCTTACGTCGTGTCCTCACATGGAATTCAAGCTGGATGGAAGAAATGATAAAGTGTAACAAAGGTGATTTGGGATCGAAATGTTCCTACTAAGTTAAAAGGAAAATTTTACAGGGCTGCAATTAGGGCAGCTATGATATATGAAAGTGAATATTGGGCGGTAAAACAACAACAATTACATAAAATGAACATAACAGAAATGAGGATGCTTAAGTGGATGTGCGGTACAACTCGTAAAGATAGAATAAGAAATATAAACATTCAAAGATAAGTAGAAGTAACACCAATTGACACAAAAATTAGAGAAGGGCGATTGTGGTGGATGCAAAGACGGCCTACAGATGTCCTCACTAAAAAGCTTGACTCAATAGAAATTGAAGAAATTTGACGAGGTAGGGGTAGACCAAAGTTAATATGGGTCACATTAATTAGGAGGGATTTGAATGGTTTGGAAAGCTCACCATCAATTGCACTTAATGGATCACAATGGAAGAGTTTGATCCATGTAGACGACCCAAATTAATTTGGGATTGAGGCTATGTACTACAAGATACAAGTATTTTATTTTGATGAAATTGCTTAGTGTATTGGCCCTTTTTTGAGTTACCTTTTTTGGTAAATGCCATAAAAATTAATAAAAGGTCGAAATAAAGAAATTTTATTCTTGGCAACATCAATTTTTTAGTTACTAAAGTATTTTTTTAAGCATTTTCATTGTGCTTAGTTTAGGGAGCTGCCTAAATTTTGCGCAATACACAGGTGTTCTCGCGATTTGTAGGGCGTCACTTGCTGATCCTCACTGGCTGGAGAACACTGCCATGCCAATCTAATTTTGTGTATTTAAAACAGCTTTGGACATAATTTTGTAGCTTTTTCTTTGAGTTCTCTGGAACATGAGTTTGGGGGTTGGTGTTGTATGTTTTGCTCCTCATATTATGCCCCAAATTGGCAGCTGCAATAGTTTTGTAGGTTCTAAGAATTTTGAGAAACTCTCACGGTATCAGTTATGTAGTAAAGCTGCTTTTGCCTCTACTTCTTCTCCCGGAGAAGCTGCTGATTATTCAGGTGATTATATTTGTGCAAATTTAAAATTGTGATAGATAGCTAGATAGAGGCCATGGTTGTGTAAATCACTGTTACTATTTGATTGTGCAGGCGCTGAGCAATTGTTGAGTGGCGGGAGAGGCAAGTTGAAGAAGCGTCTTGTAGCTGGGGTAGAGCAGGATGAACTAGTGGAACCCCATGTGTTAGCCGAGCAAGACAGCTGTTTCTGTGACTTCAAAGGGGTGCGCGTACACTACAAGATGTGCCATCATCATTATCATCATCATCATCATCA
Source organism: Stephania yunnanensis (assembly GCA_039657365.1). Taxonomy (NCBI): domain Eukaryota; kingdom Viridiplantae; phylum Streptophyta; class Magnoliopsida; order Ranunculales; family Menispermaceae; genus Stephania; species Stephania yunnanensis. The sequence continues at coordinate 353,488 of JBBNAF010000043.1, forward strand.
TCATCAAAATGTTGAATCTCATGAGGTTGCGATTGGGGATCGCATTCCCTTCCCTATCGTCTTACTGCACGGGTTTGGAGCTTCTGCATTCTCATGGGGTCGTGTGATGAGGATTTTGGCACGCCTCACTTCTTCCGGAGTTGTTGCTTTTGACCGACCTGGCTTTGGATTGACGTCTAGGCCACATGACATTCAAGAACAAATGGTCAATCCCTACTCTCTCTCTTTCTCCGTCCTCATAACCCTCCATTTCATCCATTTATTAGCGGCTCAGAAGGCTATTCTAATTGGGTACTTCATATTATATCCTACTTCATTCATACTTTTGTATTTCATCCAACTCTCTCTCTCACAGCACTGATGAAATTCCAGGCACTCGGCGGGTGCTCTAGTAGCACTTGACACTTACTTTGAGGCTCCCGAACGTGTTGGTGCTCTGATTCTTGTTGCTCCTGCTGTTTTTGCTCCTCTTAGGGTTAGAAGTACGGCTAGGTCTAAGTCCAGGATGGATGATTTCAATGGTAATACAAATATAATCCATGATGACGAGAGTGACTCTCCTTCCATCCTCCCTCATCGAAATCCTTTCCTTAGTATTTGGGAGATATTCTCAAGATTCTTCACTTACATTGCCTCCTCCGTAATGAAGTTGCTGAAAAGGATGATGAGCTTTACTACTTTTCTGTATAAGAGAGCCTTGACTGCAATCCTGCGCTCAACCATTGGTTTAACTTTGGTGGGTTGAATTCCTTTCTTTTTGCGTCTCTCTTAACTGTTTAGGCTGCTTATCTTTAAGTTCTTCCATCTCATCTCATTTATGGATGGTTTTTGCAGGTGAGGATGGTAATTGATAAATTTGGTGTGGCAGCCATTAGGAATTCGTGGCATGACGCGAGCCAAATCACAGAGCCCGTAATTCATGGTTACACAAAGGTAAGTCGTCTCTACTTTTTGCTATAATCTTTGGGCTGGTGCTTTTATCAAAATCAACAAGCTTCCTGGTAATGCAGCCATTAAGGTCCAAGAATTGGGACAAAGCTTTGGTAGAGTTCACTGTAGCGATGCTCACAGATTCCTCATCCGAATCAAAACCTCCGCTCTCACAGAGACTTGCTGAGATAACATGTCCAGGTAGTCACTATGTACGCTTCCCAAACTTCCTAATAATTACATTTGTGTTGCATCACGACCTTACAATGGACTCCCGTGAATGCTCCACCTACACCTGATGCCAGAACTTCTCAAATACGGGTGTTGATTTTATTTTATTATTTTTTTTTTTGAGGAATGCTGGTGTTGACTTAAATATTAGTTATGTGATACTTTTAAAGGGTTTGATTCCAGTGTTTGATTTTAACTCTCCAGTGCTTATAATTACTGGGGACAATGATCGACTTGTCCCCTCTTGGAATGCTGAGAGACTATCGCGTGTAATTCCTGGTTCGTGCTTAGAAGTGATAAGGAATTGTGGTCACTTGCCACATGAAGAAAAGGTGGAAGAGTTTGTTTCTATCGTGCAGAAGTTCCTGCAGAGAGTTTGGGGACCTTCAGAGGAGCAGCTTGTGCAGGCGGCTATAGCGTAACTTTGGAACTTCGAAGCATTAGACGTATATGTTCATTCGCTGCTGGTACATAAATAATGTCAATGTGTTTCTCGTCATAGTATGATGTGCAGTTTGCTAATTGAGGATGTTTTCCTTCTACTTTCTCGGGATGTCGATGTCATAGCAATGAATCTGCTGCAGTGAAGGTTTGGTATCATTCCTTTTATTGATATACAAAATGATAATTGATGTCCATTGAATGGCATTGCTCTATGCAAATCATATATAATAGCATAGAAAGTGTTCCAACATTGTCTAATATGCGCTTTTGCCTTACTAAATGTACATGAAATGTCAAGTGGCTAAATGGTGCATTCTTAATGTGTATTAAGTGTCGATGGTGCATAAACTAACAGGGCATATATAGGAGCACTGCAGTGTTAGAAGAGAGGATCAGTTGATATGGTGAGGGAACCATCTGGTAGTCCTGGAGGAAGGTCAAAGCCGGACATAAAATCATCGCCAAAGATGAAGGCACCAGCAGCCAAGGCACCCGCACCGACTCCCATTCCAAAAGCAGGTCCGGCTTTGGCACCGCGTGAGGGTGCTGAGGAAGCAGATGTAGAGGCAGGCTGCAGTAGATTAATGTAAGATGATGGTCCTGGTTGGTTGGCGCTTGGGAGAAAGGTCGGCAAGTAGCCAACATGACAAGGTGGCGGTGGAGGTGGTGGAGTGGGAACTCTTCTTGGTATTTGTTGATGGTGACTTGGTTTGACTGCTCCGCTGTTTGAGGATGTTGTAGGATGGTACCGATGTGGTTCGTATGGGGATGGTTGGGTTGCTGTATGGAATGGAGATGGAACTGCTGCGGATCGGTGGTTGACGCCTTGCAATTGCATTTCTCCACCGTGTTGTGGAGAAATTTTCTGCATCCTGTTCTCTTGTGCCGCTGCGAGTTCAAAGCCTTCTTCGTCACCACTGCCTACAGCAAGCATCATCAACACAACAACATCAACGCAGCTTCAACAGAAAAAGGTCATGATCATTTTATTTGGTTCCTTATTGGAATCCAAAATATTGCTTGATTGATAGCACTCTAATTGCTGCAGTAAAGAATGATGCAAGAGGTACCTGAGTAAGTAGCAATGCCCCCATCACCATGCTCAGAAATTCGGAAGGAAACATTAACAAAACCTCGCGGCTTTTCTGAGTTCTTCTTTAGCAGTTGAAAGCTTCCGACGCCGTCTGATGACAACCTCTCATTGGTATGCTTGCCTAAGAACTCTTTCAACTCAACAATAGCCGTCCCTTGTAGTTTCTCACGCAGGAAAATAGGATCTCTGCTATAAACTTCAACATGAAGTGCATTACATGATATTGAGGAGCTATTATCATCAATCAAGACTACAAACTTGGTCTTCCAAGTAGGGTTTCCGCTCCCCGAAGAATCTATCTTTGTGCAATACTTGTTGTCAGGATCAATCCACCCCACGGCAAACCACTGGCTTTTCCAAAGTGACGAGGATCGCCCTAGCCCCTGACCAGATAATATACACACTTCTGCACTCATTTTACTCATTAATACCTCAAAAATCTCTAGCTCTATCTCTCTTTGGCTCTCTAGTGTTGGTGATTATGGTAGAATAAATCTCTTTGGCGGAAAGAGATTTTTTGAAGGCAATTGCAAACAATGGTACTAACGACAATTAAAGTAAGAAGGATTCATCTTTCCTTGATGGAAAAGAAAAGCAAGTCCATTGCTTTGGTTCAAGGAAGAGAGGACTAGCTAGCTAGGTAATAAATTCCTTTCATTCTATGGACTAAGCAGATTCCATTTTTTTTTTTTTTGGCTGGAAGATTTCATTCTATTCAAATGTGCAACCTGTTAGACCAGAGGAACTTGCAATGACTTCAAAGCGTGTAACACTGCCACTTTCTTAAATGAAATTTTGCTCTCTACACTGCAAGATTCAGCAAATATCCTAAAGGATACGATGAAGTAACCCACCTTACACTTTGCAGTAGTGAAAGATGAAAACAAGAGCAATTGCTGGTGAATTTCGAGATGATCTCTTTCTCCCCAAACCTCCCCTTTTATAGAGCACTGGTCATGACCAGTTAGAGTGAAAATGAGGTAGTGGAGTAGTGGAACAGTCAAGCATTGATGCAATGGAATAATGGAGCAGTCAAGCATTGATGCGATGGAGTAGTTGAGCAGTAATTCCTTAATGGAGAGCAGTTTCAACTGCACCCACTAAGCCACTCTACTAACTACCCATTTAATCTCAAAAATGGTAAAAATTAATGGTAAAAAGTTTTACCCATGGTTAGCTAACACACATATGCACGCACACGCACGTGCCTCGTGCTAAGTACTAAGTGCGCCTATAAAAGCGCCTAAAATGCGCCATATGCGCTGCACCGCGTGCGCGCTCGCGTGCGGCTCACCGTGCATAACACTTGTATTTTATTTTACACACACTATGGTGCAAGAGTACATATATACTCTTTAAACTTGAAGTTCCTAACCAATGTGGGACTAAACATTTAATTTGAAAATGTTCAACAATCCCCCGCCATTTTCAAAATAATCAGATCATTCAATTCACGAAATCTCAAACATTATATGCATAACTAATGGTATCTTGCGATTTGAACCACTAACTTGTGAAAAGTTCATTACATCATATCAGAATTACATGGTAGATACACTTTGAACCAATGATTCTATTCGATATGTAGCATAAACATATCACGCATATAACTTACACCAGCAAATAGCCATAAATATCCTGACACATTCAACATTGGCCTTGTGTCCCGTATCTTCTCGTGAATGTCTTTGGAGCCAAGCCCTTGAACTCCTTGAAGCGGCCACACTTCACATCCACATAGATAGTCTCCATTCTAGTACCCCCGCAATTTAAATACCTTTAGAAGACTATTAAGAGATCATCTCAACCTCATCTCTTTACATGCAGGTACCGAGCACTAACAACCTTGGGATGGTTATAAAATTTAGTGCTAACAGTCACTCTTATAATGAAATTGACTGCATTGAACTCAAGACTTAACGTAATGTTAGGCGTCGAGTTGAGTTTCCACTATTCGTGACCTGTAATTTATGGGCTTGAGACCCATCCCTCTTGATGTTTTATTCATCAAGTCTCTTGGCAATCCTTTAGTAAGGGGATTTGCCAAGTTTTGACTAGATTTCACATAGTCAATCGTGATAACTCCTCTTGTTATCAATTATCTGACACAACTATGTCTCAGTCCAATATGTCTGGACTTACCGTTGTACATTTGGCTATAAGCCCTTGCCAATGTGGCCTGACTATCACGATGGATAGACATTGGAGCTACCGGTTTAGGCCACAATGGTATCTCGTGTAATAATTCACGTAGCCATTCCGCTTCTTTTAAAGCTGAGGCCAATGCAATAAACTCTGATTCCATGGTAGAACCAGCCATTAAAGTTTGCTTCTTTGAAGCCCACGAGATTGCACCTCCAGCAAGTGTGAAAATTCACCCACTTGTGGATGCATGATTTTGATCTTTCACAATCCAACTTGCATCTGAAAATCCTTCTAAGACCGAAGGATATCCACTATAGCATAAACCATAGTTAATTGTTTTCTTTAGATATTTCAAAACTCTTCGAATTGCAAACCAATGCAACTCGCTTGGATTAATTATAAATCTACTCAACTTGCCTACTGCCAAGGCAATATCCAGCCTAGTGCATGTCATTGCATACATTAAGCATCCAATTAATCTAGAATACTCCAGTTGTGAAACTGGATTACCTGTATTTTTCATTAGCTCAATACTTGAATCTAGTGGGGTAGAAATAGGGGCACAATTCAATTGATTGAATCTATTGAGAACTTTCTCAATATAATGAGATTGAGTTAGAGTAATACTCCCCTCATCTCTTACAATCTGAATTCCGAGTATGACATCAACTTGCCCCATATCTTTCATTTCAAAGCGGCTTGAAAGAAACCTTTTGGTCAATGAACTTGTTCAGTCGATTCGAAAAATCGACATGTCATCTACGTAAAGACAAATAATGACACCATTGCCTTTTTCATCAAACTTGCTATATGCGCATTTATCGATTCATTTATTTTGAATCCAAAAGCAAGTACAACTGGTCAAATTTTTGGTGCCCTTTGTTTTGGTGCTCGCTTTAAACCGTACAATGATTTTCGCGATCTGCACACTTTATTCTCATCATAGGGCATAATAAACCCTTGAGTTGTTCCATGTATATTTCCTCATCCAATTCTCCATTTAGGAAGCATTTGTTTTAACGTCCATTTGGTGGATGACCAGCTTGTTTATAGCTGCAATTGCAATAAGCAATCGATAGTAGCAATTCTAGCTCTTGGTGAATAGGTATCGAAATAGTCTATTCCATGCTTTTGGGTGAAACCCTTAGCAACCGATCTCACTTTGTGTTTTTCAATGGATCCATCAACTCTTCTTTTCCTTTTGAAGAGAAATTTGCATTTAATGGGTTTACACCCAGGAGGTAGATCAACTAGCTCCCAATTGTTATTTCCCATTATTGAATCCATCTCATCATTTAATTCCTCTTTCCGAGAAAATTTGCATCTCTTTCTTTCATTGCCTCCTCTACTGTTTGAGGATCAGCTTCCGTATTAAAACAATACAGAATTTGTCTAGTTATTGTTTCTCCACTTCCTTCAACTATGAATGTATAGAAATCAGAACCAAATGACTTAATTTTTAGAGCTCGTTTACTCCTTCGAAGTTCAGGAACTTCTACTAATTCTTTGTCATTTTCAATTTATATGACTTTCATCCCTTTTTGGTTTTCTTCGGGAATACTTTTGGTGACTGATTTAAATCTTGTCTCGTCAAAGATTGCATCTCTTGATTCAATTACAGTGTTTACTGAAATCGAATTATTAGGCTCAATTACCATGAACCTATATGCCTTACTGTGTTGTGCATATCCAATAAATATGCACTCCACTCCCCTTTCACCCAATTTTCTCTTTTTGGGTTCAGGTACTTTTACTACTGCTCTACAGCCCCAAACTCTTAAATAATTAAGATTTGGTTTTCGCTTATTCCAAAGCTCATATGGGGTGACTTTATTCCTCTTTTGTGGAATTCTGTTCAAAATATGGCATGCAGTCAGCAATGCCTCTCCCCAAAATCCACTACTCAAACCAGAGTTTGATAGCATAGCATTAACCATTTCGGTTAAAACACGATTTTTACGCTCAGCCACACCATTTTGTTGTGGTGTATAAGGCAGTAGTCTTATGGACTATTCCAGTGGATTCAAAGTACTTTGGATCATAGTACTCTCCTCCCCTATCAGACCTTAAACATTTTATAAAGGTCTCACATTGCAATTCAGTTTCTGCCTTATAGGCCCGAAACTTAACCATTGCCTCATCTTAGAAATGCAACAAATAAACATAACAAAATTTGCTATAATCATCAATAAATGTTATAAAATATTTATTGCCTCCTATTGAGGGTGTACTATGTATGTCACATATATCATAATGTATCAAGTCTAGCAACTTTGAATTTCTTTCAACATTAGGAAATGGATTTCTAGTTATTTTTGTTTTCATGCATGTATTGCAATTTCCTTCATATTTATCAAAATAAGGCAGTAATTCCAGATTTACCATATCATATAATTTTCTGAAATGAACATGCCCTAATCTATGATGCCATAAAAATGAAGGAAACTCAACAAGATAAGCAGAAACAACATTCTTATTGGATAAAGCAATTACATTGAGCTTAAACATGCCCTCATAAGCATACCCCTTCCCTACATATACCCCTCCCTTGGAGAGTACAAACTTGTCAGCCTCAAAGACAAGCCTAAATCCAAACTTATTCAAAAGACCACCCGCACAAGATTCTTCCTCATTTCTGGTGCATAATACACGTTAGTGAGTGTTACAATTTTGCCAGAAGTAAACTTCGGATCAACACTATCTATGCCTTTAACAGGGACAGTAGCATCATTTCCCATGTACAAGACGGTATTTTCATCTACTGCCTCCATGGTCTTGAAGAACATCTTGTTCTTGCAGACATGTCGAGTAGCACCAGAATCAACCCACCAAGCCATATCATTTTCAACGACGTTGATTTCAGATATTATAGCAATGAGATCATCATTGTCGTTACCTGCACCTTTGGCAGCGCTAGAGGAAGCATGATTTTTTCCTTGCTTCCTATTCCAATGATAACATTCGGACTTGAGGTGGCCATCTTTCATTGAGAACCAACAAGTGACTTTTCTGCTTCCTTTGATTCTCGATTTTGGTTGTTCGGTTTTCCCGAACCAATGAGGCTTTTTGAAGCCACCGGGCTTGTTAGGCTGTTCGGGAAGAGCTTTTTGAACTTAGCTGCTTCCATCACATGCACCTTTGAAATCTCCTGAGCATTCTGCTCTTTTTCATTTTCCTGCATGCGACAATCTTCTTCTACACGAAGATGGTTAGCAAGTTCATCAAAAGATATGTCATCTTTTTTATGCTTAAGAGTTCGTTCCTTCCAGGATGGGGGCAGTTTATCAATAATAGAAAACACAACAATTGTTTCATCCATGACAAGATTGTGTTGAGAGAAATTATTTCTAATCCTCTCAACTTCACGGAATTGTTCCATGACAGACCTTTCATCAACCATTTTAAAATTAATAAATTTCGATATAAGGAATTTCTTACTTGTCGCATCCTCCTTATGGTACCTTGCCTCCAATTTCTCCCACAGCTCCTTGGCAGAGGGGACGTCATGGTAGAGGTCGAACAGTGAGTCCTTCATGGCGTTCAGAATGTGACCTCTACAGGTGTGGTCATCCGTCTCCCATTTCTGCCTCTTCCTGATCTGCTCGACAGTTTCATCACCGGACTCCATCAGTTTCGGTGTATCCAGAACATACACCAGATGAAGTGCCACCAACAGGAAATACATTCGCTTCTGCTACCTCAGAAAATCGTCTCCATCAAAGCGATCCAACTTCACAATGTTAGCCGACAGTTCTTTGATTGAAGCCATTGCAACGACAACAAAATTTCCTTTAGATTGTTAGACCAAAGGAACTTGCAATGACTTCAAAGCGTGTAACACTGCCACTTTCCTAAAGGAAATTTTGCTCTCTACACTGCAAGAGTCAGCAAATATCCTAAAGGATACGATGAAGTAACCCACCTTACACTTTGCAGTAGTGAAAGATGAAAACAAGAGCAATTGCTGGTGAATTTCGAGATGATCTCTTTCTCCCCAAACCTCCTCTTTTATAGAGCACTGGTCATGACCAGTTAGAGTGAAAATGGGGTAGTGGAGTAGTGGAACAGTCAAACATTGATGCAATGGAATAATGGAGCAGTCAAGCATTGATGCAATGGAGTAGTTGAGCAGTAATTCCTTAATGGAGAGCAGTTTCAACTGCACCCACTAAGCCACTCTACTAACTACCCATTTAATCTCGAAAATAGTAAAAATTAATGGTAAAAAGTTTTACCCATGGTTAGCTAACACACATATGCACGCACACGCACGTGCTAAGTGCTAAGTGCGCTTATAAAAGCGCATAAAATGGGCCTAAAATGCGGCATATGCGCCGCGCCGCGCGCGCATGTGGCTCACCGTGCATAGCACTTGTATTTTATTTTACACACTCTATGGTGCAAGAGTACATATATACTCTTTAAACTTGAAGTTCCTAACCAATGTGAGACTAAACATTTAATTTGAAAATATTCAACACAACCATACATTTTTCATCCTCTTTTGATAAAGGGATGGTGCTTTTTTCTTCTTTTACGAAAGATTGCGCCACATTTACTTTAATTTTGACATGTGCACACTTGAAATTATGCATCGAGATGCATGCGACAATTGACGAGTGTAGTCTAAATAGTATATGGGTTATGTGATATGTTAGATATAATAGGGTAATGATAGGGTGATATCCTTTTAATTACAGTTTTACTACATTCTTATTTGTTAGGTTTCATTATTGCATGCGGCACTCATATTCTGCCCATACACATCCCCCTCAATTCATCACCCACGAGGGACAACAAACCCAATACCTTAAAGAAGAAAATTTTTAGCATTTACCTTCACTTTGCTACGCCTATTTGGCGCAGAATTCGCTAAATGGACGAGTTGTTCAACTTTGCAGTTGCATACGATACAACACATACACAACATATCGAACATGAGAGATACATTCAATCAAAAAACAACTGTCAAATTTGATTGATTCAAAATAGAATATCAAAAGCATTCGAAACTCTAATGTGATTGAACAATAATACATTTCAGCTCTAATTCTGACATTATGAATCAACTAAACCACTAAACACTACTACATGCAAATTGATCCGAACAACATCAAAGTCTCATTCCCAAATTAGTCTAGGTATTCAATGCCCTAATTTTTCAGGAAATCCACTCCAAACCAATGATAAAAGCAAACCTGAACAAATTCTTTGAGTTCCAAGAAACTTAAGTGCTCACTGTAGGGAACACCTGTACAAAATCACAGCCTAAGAATATTATAGCGACAAATCTTGTTAAAGAAATCTTGTTAAAAGAGATCGATCTTAAGTAGATAGTAATATTGCCTCTTGAATTGGGTTTGATTAGGTCCAAGTGATTTCCAGTAGTCTCAAGAGTATGTCCAACCTTAAGAACAAAGTTAATTACAAAACACACTTCACAAAATATCGAAATCCCAGCCATCCAATAAATATGGCTAGCAAAAACTCACTGAAGTAACTAGACAAAAAATCGTCCCATATGCCATACAGATTGCCCCTTTAGTTGGTCATTAGGCTCTAGGGAATCAGCGCCTATAGAGATGCAATAAGACATTAATAACTTGAGTAAAGGCCACCCACCCAAATGGCCATACTTAAATAAAAAACCAGTCCCCAAACTCCTCCAACCTGAATGAAATATTAGTTGAGGCGATCCTGGAATTTGTGCATTCACTAAAAAAAAAGGATGAAGGGCGTTCGCCAAAAAAAAAAAAAAGATGTTCATAAACAGAATTTGTGCATTCACTAAAGTACTTCAAACATAATATTACTCACCTGGCTTCACCTGGAATGGTAGAGGCGATCCTTAAGTTGAGTTGCAAGTACATCATCATATTTTACCCTGTAGAAACCAGTTTGTTCAACATTCACTTTAATACATATTTGCTCACCAACTTTTTCGCAGTTCGGCCATATGTTAGCGACACACGCATGTATGTATGGAGAAGTGAGATCAAAGCAGAATGTATTTAAAGAAACACAAAAGTAACAAAGATTAGTCTCATACAAAGCACTTAAAACTAGACAAAATAAGCTCATTTTCTATATACGAGCAAAAGTAATAGAAAAGAAGATATTGAAACAAATATGAAACATTGAAACAAATATGAAACATTGAAACTCATCAAATTTCTAGCACCATCTATACGCTCTTCCCATCATCTGCAAGCACAAAAAAATTAAATTCAGAGACACAAGATGAGTAAAAAAATAAAACTAAATGGTTGAAACGTACTTTCCTCAAGTGTTAGGTATGAAGACATGTTGTTTGGGCCATGGAATCGATTCCCCTAAAGCTTGATCTATTGTCCTCATATTAGCTGGAGTCCTCCATATCAAAGCATTGTGGTCAATGGTTGTTTGCACCCACACCATGTAAGATCCAACCCCAATAGGAGCACCCCCCACAACATGTAGCGGGTCATCTATTGCAATCTCTCCTTCTGCCACTATATGGGTACCAACAACCCAATCGATCAACTTGCACTTCATTCCTTACAATGGGGCTACTCTCTCCATGATGGAACCAAATTGTATACATGAGATCCAATCCATATATGATTAGATGGTTGTATGCAATATCACACTTCACACGAGACATGTTTCGACAGTTTTGACAAGGACACCTAATTCCTTCTGGATATCCTTCTCTAGCTTGAGCTTGAAGAACGAATGCATTTGCTCCTTTACAATATTCTTTTGAAACTCTAATACAAACAAAAAAAACTTTAAATAGTAAGTTTCAACCTTACAAAAAATATGAATGCTTCTATTACTATAAAAAGATAATATTAACCTCGAATGTCTGGCACAACCTTTATCCATCCTGAGATTGTAATCTTTGCTCTGTTAAATTTGAAGAACGTTAATATATATTACCTCCTTTTTGAATAGGATACAAAACCTCACATTAGTTCATAAACCAAGCAAATAAGACGTTAATATCTATTACCTCCTTTTTGAATAGGCTAGAAAATTAAGTCAATGAACGAACTTTCAAGAATCTCCTTTGGCTCAGCGTATGGTTATAAAGTGAAACAACCCTCACGGGATTGGTCGAACAAAAGAATAAGGAGGGGCTAAAAACGGTCCTGACACCCATGAATAACGAAAATCTCTAGTGACGAAATAAAAGAATAAATAGTGTTATGTTTCAAAAAACCTTAATAAATGAGCAATTAAGCATGACATTCGTAATTCATTGATTGATAAGTAACATTGATTTGAGCTAATACATGAACATTCCTCACAATCTAAGCTTAGGCTTCTAAATCTTAGCACCAAAACCTTAGCATAAAGTCGACGCCGAGGGAATTTGCCCGCGGAAATATGCTTGATGATAAGATTGAAACCTAAACTAAAAGGTTAGGGTATAATTGATAACACTAGCAAAGATTAGGATGTATTTGATCGTTATTCATGTGCCCGAACTATTTCTACATTGTAGCCTTGCTCAGGCTCTTAGGAAAGTGTTTGATGGGATTTTTGGCTCCCTACTATCATTGTTAGTGATTGGAACATAACCTTTGCTAGAAGATGTATTAAAAAGTCCTCAAGGAGATTTTGTAGCTATTGTGTAGTATAGGGGGTTCTTGGTTGGAGATTGCTCTATTTGCTGTAAAGTTTTATTTATCATGTTTGATGGTAATGCGGTTTTTTATTTTGTTAGCTCTCCTCTGTTATTTATTTTATTTTTTTATTAGTTCACATTTTTTTACATCCTTAAATTGTTGTATAGGGTCTTTAAAAAAAAATTTGTCATGTAAAACATTCTCAATGTGTACTTTATTGATAATCAGTTACGCCAATTTTTGGTTAGATCACTTGCTTGGCTGATAGTTTTATTTATTTATTTATTTATTTATTTTAGGATTCAACTCTTTATTCCTATACATACAACGTTGGACAATTTCTCCCTGCATCACTTTGCTGTGGAGAGAGTGAAATACCTCAGTCTTCAGGAGTTCCATCAAAAGAATTAATTGTTGAAACCGGTAATCATCAGTCTCTTTTTTGATTTGGTACTGCTATTAATATCGGACCGATCACAAACAACAATTCAACAAACAACAAACAGATCTGAATCAAAAACAACAATTACAAAAATCTGGACCGATCGACCGTATTCGATCGCTAATTCAATTCAATACATAGACTTAGAGAGACTGTAAATCAGTAACCATTTACCACAACCAATTCAACACAGAACCATAGAACCATAGAAACAATCTCGGCTAACCTAATCAACACAACGAGCAGTAAATCGTTAGGGTTTTGAGATCGATCGAGACTAACCTTGCAGATTGAACAACTGGTATTGAGATCGATCGTCCCTGCGAGCGAGGCGAGTGCGCGAAGGTGAGCGAGCGAGACGAGCGTGGCGAGCGAGCCAGACGAGGCGAGCGAGCGGACCAGAGCGAGCGAGGCGAGCGAGCGAGACCAGAGCGAGGCGAGCGACACAACGAGAGTGAGGGCGAGCGAGACAGCGAGAGTGAGTGAGAGTGTTGAGGGAATTTTGTTCTTGGGTCAGACTTTCCATAGAGGTTTTCTAAACCTCTATGAATTAGTGCTATTAAAAGTCTACTTGTCTAATTCATAGGGGTTAATTAAAACCTCTATATATCAATTAAGTGTTATAGAAACCTTAATCATCTAATACATAGGGGTTACTCAAAAACCTCTATCAATTAGGTGTTATAAAAAGCCTAAATTGTTCTAGTGCCTCTAACCCTCCACATCGGTCATTCGTGTTCTCCTCTAGATCCAGGTCCCGAGATTCAACACATGGTGGGATGTGGGAGGTGTGATGTCAGTAGGTGTTATTTTAGAATTTTTTTATGTCGCAAATGTATGTAATTACTTGTTAAGAATAATCCCACATAGGGTATCAAGTAAAATAAACTCGAGGTTATAAATTTGGATTGGAGATGCCATTATCTTGTATCGACATTTTGGTAAAACCTCCTTTTCAAACTTTCAGCCCTCACTTGTACACACACTCTCTCCTAATTTTTTTTGGACTTGTGCATTCAATCCTACAAAATCTAATATAACTAGCAATGTACATGTTTTTGTGTAATTTGATTATATGGACTTGGTAATAAAAAACTACGTGCTTAGTCATCCCATGCTCTATAATCAATGGCGTAAGTTTGCGATGTATAGTTGGAATATAATTAAGTTATGCCAAGAATTAGATGCCCAAGCCATTAAAGATACTTTACCACTTATTTACATAATTGCCTTCTACTTGAAGACGAGTATTCGTGTGAGCTTAAAAGATACCTTAACTTGATAGCAACAACACGTCAAATTGCATGACTAGTTCTCGTGCATGCGTGCATTAACTATGAATGAAATAAATACAAGCGACGATGCAACACAATATATACTGTTCATATATCGTTATTGATGGACGAGAAAGAGTTTCATGGAGAAGAGCAGATCAGCAAAAGTCATAACGATCAAGAAGATAGTTTGAATCCCGAGGGTGCCGACGCTGATCGAGAACAAATTCGTCAGCACCACCAACAGGTTCATCAATTAATTTGCTCAAATTATAAAGTACATATAGTTAACAAAACTCGCGTTTTGTGTTGTACTGCTTCTTCTTGGCTTAATTATAACTTGTACATTGTATATGTATAGTTAAGTATGACAATATAATTGTTGAAAGTTTAAAGAGAAAGAAAAGTTATGGCAAACAAGAGATTGGCATTAAAAATAAAAGACTGCATTTTTAGCTGTAATAAAATCTGATCGCTTATTCTTCTAATGTATTTATAGGTACGTGCACAATAAAACTACATCTAACTAACCAGGTGAGAACGTAGCTCCACTTACATGGTATGGACCGTACGTATAATGTACATGGTTATACTAGAGATCGGGGCTCAAATCTCAACGGGAGCAAGTTGCAGTTTCTTTGTTATAAAAAAAAAAATTACTTCTCCTATCCTATAAAAAAAAAAAAAAGAACTACTTCCATATAATGACCTAATTTGACTAAAACATTTTTTTTATAAGAAAGAATCCACAATTTGACTATATATATATAACTGTTTTTGTGAGAAGGTCTCACGACGTGACAGGTGGCTTTTGAGAAGCTCTTATAAATTGTTATACAAATAAGATTTTTTAGTTTTTAAATTTTGATTTTCTAATTTTCGTTTTTTTGTTATTTCTTAGGTTATGTTTTTAATTGTTATACAAATAGGGTTTTTGGTATTTTAAATTTTAGATTTCTGATTTTTGTTTTCTTTATGCTATTTTTTAGTTTATGTTTTTAAATGCTATACAAATATGATTTTTGGTTTTCAAGTTTTAATTTTCTAATTTTCCTTTTTTTGATATTTTTTGGTTATGTTTATTTTTGTGAAAAAGTCTCACAATGCGACACGTGGCTTTTTAAAAACTCTCCTAACATGAAATGTGGCATGATGATCTCATAATTAAAATTTATAACAAAAAAATAAAAAACACAAGCCATTGATCTTTCTCGCATTTAAGTGAGGGGTAGGATGGTAAAACACAAAATAAGATTTTGATCACTGTGACATGGTGACGTCATTAATTAAAGTATACTTTCTATTTTCGTTTTTTTATGAGATTTTTTAGGTTAGGTTTTAAATTTTTATACAAATAGGATTTTTTAACTTTTAAGTTTTTTTTTTCGTAATTTTATTTTTAATTTTTTGTTATTTTTAGGTTATATTTTTAATTTTTATACAAATAGCTAGGTTTTTTTGTTTTTAAAATTTAATTTTCTAATTTTTGTTTTGTTTGCTATTTTTAGGTCATATATGTTTTTAATTGTTATACAAATAGGGTTTTTGGTTTTAAAATTTTAATTTTCTTTTTTTTTGCTATTTTTAGGTTATGTTTTTAATTGCTATACAAATAAGATTTTTGGTTTTTAAATTTTAACTTTCCAATTTTCTTTTTTTTTTTTGCTATTTTTTAGGTTATGTTTTTAATTGCTATACAAATATGATTTTCGGTTTTAAAAAATCTTAATTTTTTTATTTTTTTACTATATTTTTAGGTTATGTTTTTAATTGTTATACAAATAAGATTTTTGATTTTTAAATCTTTTTTCGAAATTTTCTATTTATTAGATACTACATACATATGATATATTAGATTATTTTAAAAGATCAATTAGGCTATGCATATTTTTTAGGTTATGTTTTTAATTATTATACTAATATGATTTTTGGTTGTAATTTTTTTTTTCGGAATCGTTTCTGTGAGAAGCTCTCACAACGCGACATGTAGCGTGTGAGAAGCTCTCACAATATGACATATTGCATGATGGTATCATAATTGGTTGGGTGGCCCAATTGTATGATATTAAATTTAGAAGTAAATGGTCATGAGTTCAAACTCGACTATTTATATGTAATATTGTAAATATTTAATGTTTTGTGTAGATTTAAACATACGCATAGTGTTTGCAAATATTTTTTTTAATAATTATTGAGGGACCTAAAAGGAGGAACTTAGAGTTCATATAAGAGATTACATAATAATTATTTTTATGTATTTTCAACGTTTTTTTATATAATATTTTGATATTTAGTCTTACCCGCGCACAAAGCGTGGGATGCCGACCAGTATATATATAAGAACTGTTTCTGTGAGAAGCTTTTCACAAGGGCATGTGACATTATGATGTCATAATTGATATTTTATAAAAAAAAAAACACAAGCCATTGATATTTCTCGCACTTAAGTGAGGGGTATGATTAGGAATGCAAATGGGTAGGGGAGGGGATGATGACCTCATCTCCATTCCCATCACCGCTTAAGAATTCATCCCTCATCCCCATACCCATCCCCATCCCCACGTGGGGATGAATTTCATCCTCATCCCCATCCTCGCGGGGAATAGGAATCCCAAAGGGAAAAAAACATTCTCCATTGAATATCCCCCGCGGGGATTTTGCAGGGATTTTGGGAAGAATCATCGTGGGGAAATACTTTTTCCCACTTAATTTTTTTTTTTGAAAATTTATAAAAAAGTATGGTACACATGCATATAATTACAATTGTTGAAAATTTCAACCAAATAAAGTATAACATATAAATATAGTTGCAAACAATTCAAAACAAAAAAAACATAATCATTTAAAAAAACATATAATTAACCAAACAAGTTAAAATTATAAATCACATTAAAGTTTATTTATCACTATTGTTTTGGGTGAAAGCCTTGTAATATTATATAAAATTGATATATACAATGTATATAGATGTATTTGATAAATACATGGATCTTCGCGGGATCCCCGCGGATATTACCAATAGGGATCCCTCGCGGGATCCCTGCGAATGTATTTTTCCCCATACCTGTACTCATACCCGCGTGAGTATTAAATTTTATCCCCATCCTCACCTCCATCCCCATTTCAATTCTCCATCCCCATCCCCGTTGCTGGGAAATCCCTGTCTCCCGTGGGGATTCCCCACCCCACTTGCATCCCTAGGTATGGTGGTAAAATCTAATTTTTAATTTTTTTAATAATTTTCTTTTTTTATATTTTTTTGGGGAGTTTTTTTCTCGATCTTTTTTTAAGGAGTTTCTATTTTCGGTTTCAATTTTTCTTAATAATTTCTTTTGTCTATTTTTGGGGAATTCCTAATTGTAACACTGTATTTGACAAAAAAATTGTAACACAAGGATCACAAGTTTTTTTTTTCCATTACAACACAAATTTATATTGTAAAAAGATACGATTTTGTCTTTAGCAAGGTTAGAATCGGAAATGAAGCAATTGATGCTTAGTTTTTTTATTTCCTAAGGTTATAGTTGAAACAAAAAATTCTCGAAACGTGACAAATATTTGGGAAGGGAGGGATAACATCATAAGTTTTTTTTTTTTCTTTATCAAAATTATTTTATTTAATATATAGATACTTAATTATTCTTGCCCATGCGCGAAGCGCGGGATGTCGATTTGTTACTTAATAGGATAAACATATGGCTAAGTCCCAAACATTGAAAACATGTTAAATATTTAAATTTGAGTAATTAATTATCTAACACTAATTATACTAATTTGATTTGATTAGGAGAGGGAGTTGATGCTTTGGTCAATTACCGAAACTGATGATGATCACGATAGCGACGGTTCTACCGTTGATGATGATGAGGGCCCTCATTATGGAGGCTATAATGACTACATCATTGAAGGTATATATAGATATAGTCTCTCATAATGATGCCTGAGATCTTCGTATATATAACTTAAGGGGCTACGCACCAATGAACCTACTCGCTACGCTCGCGGGAATATAATTCTGACATGTTAGTATTCAACCTAAACTAAATATACTACAATTATATTATGATCTAATAAATTTTAATCGCTTCTAAATATGAAGATCATTGCAACTGAGGTTACGAGGTTAGTCTAATAGTGTACTACTCCAATATCAGTTACATATAAATTAATATTATTTTATATTCTTTAATAAGATCTCAATCAAGACCGATCAAATATTGTCAAATTTTCTCTAAAATTAGTAACAGGAGAATAAAATTAGTAAAAACAAAATAAAAAATTGATATAAGGAAATAACTATCAAAATCATCATCATCATTGCAACGTGTGGTTCACATGGATTATGATAACTATGATAGGCACACACATGAAGTGAGGATTGTGGAGAATATACCGTGACATCAGTGGTTTGATGAGATTTTGAAAGAAATAGAAGGCTTAATTGATGTACCTACTCGATAGACGAAAAAAGAAAGCCATACAATCAGAAGGTAATATGATGGTAGAATAGTAATTTTAAGTGTTCATCGAAAGGTTATGGAATGGTAGAATACTAACTTTAAGTGATGAAGGAAAAATTGAAGATTTGTGCTTATTATATTACTTTTATGAAATCTTAAATATTAAATAGACTCCTAAATCCTAATCTAATAGGTCTATGTATAGTTTGATATATATATATATATATATATATATATATATATATATATATATATATATATATATATATATATAACATCAAATAAACCTACAATACTAATCCTTATAATATGCCATGTCCATACATAGTTATGTATATATATCGATCATATCTTAATTTATAGGAGATCTATAAATAATCAATCAATCACAACCATTTGAGATAAACAACTTACTAATTCTAATTAATATAATTTAATTATGCCTTTACCTATTATGATCGATTCTAATTTTACTAGAAAAAGGAATCGTTGTCATACTTATATATAGTTATGTATATATATCGATCCTAACTTAATTAATAGGAGATCTCCTATAGATAATCCATCAATCACAATCGGTGGGATAAACAATTTATTAATTCTAATTATTATAAATTTAATTATGCCTTCATTAATTATGATCGATTCTAATTTTGCAAGAAAAAAGGAATCAAATGTAATTAATAACTATTATTAGATAAGGACAAACTTGTACATTCAAGTAATGAAGGAAAATCTTAAGATTCGTGCTTTTAAAATATGGGTATATATATATATATATATAGGAGTTTAATTAGTATAGTTTTGAAGATGGATAAAGAAATTAAATGTCATTCATTAGGTTAATATTTGTAGCGGAACTAAAAAATCTTGTCAGGGGGGATGAACTTTAACGTAGGGAGTGTTTGTCGACCTTAAGGGGAGCAGGAAGGACAAAATTATATAGGGATCATATGTCGACCGTAAGGATATTATAGAGAGTCCCAGAGGTTGGGGGGGGGGCGGGGAGGGAAGTGACGGCCCCCGTGCCCCCTCCCCCTTCCCCTTCCCCTTCCCTAGATTCACAAGTGGTTAATATGTACAACTCTTCAAAATTATTCTTTTCTAAACAAAACGTTGATGGTGAAAATATTTTGAAATTAAATAAATTAAGAACTCAAATGAATAAATTGAGCACCGACGGGTGTGGCGGAGTGACAACGTCATGAGTGTTAAAGGCATTAAGGCAGCTAGTGTTGAAGTCGTGGTAGTTGCTTTATCGCTAATTTTCTTGAGTTGTCTCTAGGAGTACGTGGTTGAAGCGCCCCACTAGTCTGCCTTGGGGAATTAGTCAAATCGAAGGTCTTGATACGGATGATGCACATGCATGGTTCAAAAAAATAAATAAATTGTTATTTTAGTTTGTATGATTTTGGGAAGAAACAAAATAGCTTCGCGCAATTTTAGGGTGTGGCTTGAGACACAAATTTGTTCATGAAAGAAAATGTAGTTACTTTAATTAATTAGGATATATCTAATTGGAAACGAACTGTGATTTTTTAAAGCTGAGTTGGATACCCTGCTTGAGGAAGACGTGGACAGTGACAACCATACTGATCAGGTATGACTTTCCCCCTTAAAAATTATTACATATATCTTTCATTGTAAATAATGTAAAATTATTAAATTTATTAGTTAGAAAGTTTGCGCTTGAATCAGATCTTTCTATGATTTAGTGATTTCTTACTAAATTTAATAATTATGCTGTGATTTGTGTTAGAGCTAATTTGCTGGGATCAAGATAAAGTCCTTTACATAAGACCAAAGAAAGTCCTCTTTTACATGCTTATTAATTTTTATTTTTGAAAATTTATTCTCTTTCATGCATAAAGATTTTCCCCTTAATTTGCTAGTGTCATGTTGCATTTTAAACTACCAAACATGTATGTCAACATGTGAAAAAAAATCATCACCTCACTTCTTTAATTTAATAACTCTTTCACCGGCACCTTCTTCAACCTTTTCATATATATCGCTTCTTCATTCTTCTTCTTCATCATCCCTCTTTTTTTTTTTTTTTTTTTTTTTTTTTTTTTTTTTTAATCCCTATCTCTTCTTTATCATGTATTAAGTGAAACTTTGCTTCCACGTGCGAATACACATCCCATATATATATATACACGTGTATGTATGTGCGTATTATTTATTACGATAGAGGGTCAAATTTATAAGGTTGGTCTTCCTAATATAAGATACAATCATTTTATGCATAAGTGGCTTAATTGGGATAAAACACCTTCGACGTCGACGTAATCAAACCTTCTTTTCACCATTTTTATTTTTCTTGGTACAAAAACTTCTTTTATTGATACATGCATTGCAAACATTAATTAACTAGAAATTGAGGCTTGGTTATTTTTGTTGTGGATCAAGCGCTCATACCAAAAACAAAAACAAATTACTGCTACTTTATACTTTCTAATATGTCAAACTTATAAATATTAGATATATTGATGTTAAAATTACTCTAATGAATAGAGGTTAAAGGATGGATTATTGTTTTTTTTTTAATAGGAACGAGACTTTATTTTATTATAACCAAATATATATATATATATATATATATGTATATATACAATATTTACAAATTAAGGCGAAAAATAATGTGTTTCCCTAAAATTAAGTCGAAAAAAACCCCTACCGGTGTAGTAGGGGAAAAATGTATCATTCCTTAGATGAATCTTCATCGCACCCCACATTGAGACTAGGCAATGAGTAAGCCTGAGATTCATGTGGTGTCGCACTCTCACCGAATCAACAAGGTTGAACCCGTGATTAAGTAGCCTGGTGATTACAAAAGTGTTAAAATAAAAAATACATCCCCTACCATCTCTTCTTCATATAATTCTACATTATTCCCCTGTTAAGGCCATCCAGTCCTATGCCTTGAAGAGATGAGAACCTGTGAGTGAACTCGCGACCTTCCTCTTAACTCTGTCCTGTACCTCCATGGCGCATAAGTCATGTTCCTCGAAGACTTTGCGATTTCTCTCTGCTCATGTTTTTTCCACAGTATTGTTATTGAGCATGCTCTCCATAGAGCCAAGCGTTTCTCGTTCACCAACCCAATCTGATCCTTCCTTAAAATTTCCTTCACCGATCCTTGTGCTACCCACTGCATTGCTAGTTCCCTGTCCAGCTCTTCCTACAGTAGATTTGTGAACACATAGTCCATAAATGTATGATCAATCGTCTCCTCCGTAATGAAATATAAACTGCAGCTCGATGGGGAAATACAAAGGTCTTGTCATCGTCTTTGCATCACCTCTGCTACACTCATCTTTCCCAGTGAGACTAATGAAAAGCGAAAAACTTAGCCTTCATTGGGGCCGAACTGTGCCATATCCCTCTGCATCATCGTGTCGACTATCCTGACTGCCAACACTGAACTGCTGCAATGCTAATTGAGCAGAGAAGCTCCCATTTGTGTCCCGCCTCTAGTGTTGTTTATCTCTGTATTTGTAATCAAGTGAACCGATTGCAGTTGATTTAGTAAAAATTGTGTGTCATTGGTCGCCTGACCTCTTGATTCTTTCCTTAAACTCGAGTTCCAACCGCAGTTGTCGGGCCCGCTACCCCTTTCCA
This sequence comes from Stephania yunnanensis, assembly GCA_039657365.1. Taxonomy (NCBI): domain Eukaryota; kingdom Viridiplantae; phylum Streptophyta; class Magnoliopsida; order Ranunculales; family Menispermaceae; genus Stephania; species Stephania yunnanensis. The sequence goes on from JBBNAF010000043.1 coordinate 375,744, forward strand.
CCCTCACCTCAGTAAGGTTACTGGCTTTTGTGCGTGCTACCGGATATAGGCGTGGATAACATTCCTTTAAAGCCTTATCCCCCAACTAAACATTCGTCTTAAAACTAGTTCGTCAACCATCCCCATTGTGATTCCGATTCCCCTGTCGAACTCCTCTATGCACTCGGAGATGAATTTCCATGGTGTTTTGCTCGGCACTTGTCCAGCCCCCAACGCCCATCTATCTCGACTAGCTCCATGATTACTTTTGATTACATGTGGTTCCTCTTGACACCTTCATAACCATTTAAATATAAGGGATTTGTTTCTATTTAACAAATTATTGATCCCGAGACTCATGTAATCTTTTAGTAAGTTAACTTGTGTCCAAGAAACCAATACATGAGTAGCTTCGGACCCCATTTTCTGCCATAAGAAATGTCTCATCAATTTTTCCATTTCCTTAGCTACCCTACTCGGCATATTATATAAAGACATGAAGAAGGTTGGTAAGGTATCCAACACAGAATGAATCAAGGTAAGACGATCCCTTTTTGATAAGCACCCCTTTCCATCCATCCAATCTTTTGGTAATTATTTGCATCACTGCAGCCCAAAACCCCTTATTCAATGGAGATCCTCTAAGAGGCATGTCCGGCATGTCCAAATACTTGGTCGGCTATTCACCCACTTGACATACTACCCTTTATGCTTCCTATATCAATGATTCTTCCCCCATATTCACCCCAAGCAAAATGGACTTCGAGATGTTTAGTCTCAAACCTGGGAGTAAGCAAAACCTCCGCACCAAGGACATCATCCTCCCTATCTCGCTCGACTCATCTTTAGTAAAAAGGAGAGAATCATTTTCGAATTGAAGATGTGTCACATTAACGCTATATCCGCACAATAATAGTCTCTGTATCAACCCTGCAAATTTGGCTTGTGTTATGATTCGACCGAGCAAGTCAGCCACTAATATAAATAAAAATGGCGATAGTTGGTCACCTTGTCGTAATCCCTTTTCCCCCAAGAATCTCCCTGTTGGTCTCCCATTAAACATTACCAAGAAGTTAGCCGAGGATAGACAACCCCTAATCCACATTCTCCATATCTCCTTAAAGCCCTTCATATCTAACATATAGTCTAAGAATTACCAATTCACATAATCGTATGCTTTCGCAAAGTCAATATTCATCACATACTCTTTCCTATGTCTCATTCTCATGTATTCCACTGTCTCATTAGTAATGAGAACCGAGTTCAACATCTGTCTGCCCGGGATGAAGACATTTCGTTCCTCTGCCACCGTATTGTAAATCACTAGCCACAGTCGGCCTGCCAACACCTTAGCCAGAATTTTGTAGATGGATGTCACTAAACTTATTGGCCTATAGTCAGAGAGTTGACCTGCATTGCCCCATTTTGATATTAAACTTACATAGGTCTCATTCATCCTATTGCAAACAACCACATTGCGGGGAAAATCTACCAAGAATCTCATTACATCTTCCTTCAATACCCCCCAACACTCCTTCACCATTGCCATGGTGAATCCATTTGGTCCCGGAGCCTTATCACCTGCACAATTACACAACTTGCCGAACCTCACTTTCAGTGAAAGGTGTCTCAATCTCGATTGCATCAGTGTTGCTAATCGGAGCCCGTTTTATTCCTATGATCTCCTATTGCTCCTCTCCTAGGTCCTTGCAGAGATTCTTATAAACTCCCACAATTGTCAAATTTTATCTCTTACAAATCCTTTATGAATACCCCGTTCAGTCGTTGTAGCCGATTTATACACTTTTTGGTCTTTCTAGCATCAAGTATTGAATGTAAGAGCCACGTGCTATATCTCCATTTTGTGCCCATTTCGATTTCTTTTTTTACTTGGCCATACGGTTCTCTAGAAGTGATATGCACTCTAACTCCCCTTTCATTTCCTTCCGAAGCTAACTTTTCTGTGAGTCCCATGTGGCAGTGCCTTCCTCCCCGTCCAGACTTGCTATGCATGCTACTACTTCTTTTTTACTAATCGAGAGAGCTCCAAATTCGTTTCTATTCTAATCCTTGATTTTTCCTTTGCCAATTGTAACTTCCTCATCAAGCTATACCAGGGCATACCCTCTGATGGTAAAAATCCTACCATGCCTGAAACTTTCTTCCAAATGTGTGATCTTCCAACCAAGTATTCTCGAATTGGAATGGAATTAGACACCATTTCACCCTACTCGTATCAAGTAGAAGAGGGTGGTGATCAAATGTTATCCGTTCACTAATGAACTACCTTGGTTGAGCAAATCTCTCTCCCTACTGCTGTGTGTGTAGAAACCTGTTGAGCTGTGCGCATGTCTGGGAGTTCTGATAATTGGACCATGTAAATATCCTATTCACTATTGATGGGTCAATCAACCCCATTTCTCTGATAGTTATTGTTGACAATTTTTTTCGAGTTTCTTTTTTTATTTAATTATATAAAAACTCCTATAAATTCTTATAATCTAATAATTATTATTTAATCATATAATAATAATATTATATTAATTAGAAATTACTTTTATATCTTTACATTTAGACTTAATTTGTTAAAATATCGATTCTAACCTTTCACAACTTTTGTTAGTATATCCTAACTTTTTAGATTTGTTATTATTATCATAATTTTTCTAAGTGTTTGATTTGTATCTCAACTCACTTATTTTTAACTCAAAATTTGATGAGGTATCACCTGTATAAATATCGAGTTTTTTTTTTAGGACTTACACAAATAATGAGTTTAAAAAGTCACCTCGTCATTTGTAATTACTAAAATAATTATTAAATTTATTATTTAAATTCATTGTGTAAGTCGCACATCATCAAATTTGAAATTCAAAAGTGATTGGATACAATTCAACAAATCTAGAAAGGTTAGGATTTACTCCATTCGATACAAAATATAAGTCTTTCTAGTAAAAAATTATTGGTTAAAATTATAAGTCATTTTCGGAATTCGAGAGTGTATTTCTTATTTTTTACGAATTATACATTTATACAATCCAAATATTTATGATTATTCAATTCTTCAATTTATTTAATGTCAAAGAGCGTATATGTAAATTACACTTGTAATTAAGGCTGTCTTAATTTTTATGCCCTTACCTTAAACGATTTGTATTTGCGACCGGAGGTAGTAATCAATAACAAAACTCAAAAAGTTAGGATATAACAAAAATTTTGAAAGGCTAGTGTAAGATATTTTGAACAATTTAATTGGCCTTATATGTATATATATTTATAGATATATGAGGTAGGGCCCGAGGCAATGCCCAAGTGCTAGAGCCGCCCCTTTCACATATATGTTCGTAAATGTATTAACAACAGAATCTTGATGAGAATGTATTGACAATACAATTAATGATACTATTAACTTTTTCATAACTTGTATAGGACATGGAAGAAGATGATATAGACCCAGATGAAATGACATATGAGGTTTGTATGCTATCAACCAACTAAGCTTAATCAAATGTTAAACAATGACTCAACCCCCTTTTCCAATGAATTTGATATATTCGACCTTATTATTATTATTTAACTTTTTTATTATTTTTGTGCGCATACAACGTACAGGATTTAATAGCCCTAGCAGAAATAGTAGGGAGCGAGAGCAAGGGACTCTCTCCAAGTCAACTCAATTGCTTCTTGCGCCCTTACAAGTACCAAGATTATAATATTAGCCATTCACCTTGCAAATATGAATTCAATCAGTAAGTTGACAATATAAATTGAGCTAAATAAAGGCTGCACTTGCAACTAAAGTTGCATTGAAAATGCTATAAATTAGATATTTGAGTGTTTCAATTCGAACTACCAAGAATAAGGAGTTATACTATCATGTTATAACATCGATTGGGATGTCAAGTATACAAAAGCTTGTTACAGTTTGTTTGTCACATACAATTCAATATATTTAATTAAACAATGGGTTTTGCATAATTTAACAACTCAATTAGCTGGACTTGCGTGTGTTTGATGTCCTTAATGCCATACAAGTATTATTTTGAAAATTAATTAACTCATGAAGGTCTAAAACTTGTAATGTTTTGGAATATATAGGTGTGTAATATGCCAAGTTGAGTACGAAATAGAAGAAGCAGTTGTGGCACTACCATGCGAACATACATACCATTTACAGTGCATAATGCAGTGGCTTCAAATAAACAAGGTTAGCTATAGCTAATATATATTGTCTATTTATTCATATTTCCAAGTAACATGGTCGACTAAATTAATTTAAATTAGCAGGGTATAGCCTTTCGCATATAAGTTCTTTTTATTGAGGAAATGTAGCCTTTTGTACTTATATATATGAATGTTTTTGATGGTTTTTACTGACCGAGTTTTTTTTTTTTTTTTTTTCATTATACTTGACGATGTTTTGGTCACACCTTTGCAGGCATGCCCTATATGTAATGTGGACGTCTCCTCATCCCAATCTCTGCCTACCCCATTTTCTAAGAGTGCATAAGAATTAATGTTACGTCTTTTGTGTTGTGAATAAACATTAATTGTTCATTGACAAAAAAAAACATTGAAAAAAAAAAGAATAAACATTAATTGTTTGAGTTAATAATACGACAGATTAATGATATTTTCTATAAAGATTTTCATTGTATATAGATTATACAACAAAGAACTATCTGAGGAATAATTGGGTTAATTTTGTATGTTGTATATATATTAGTAACTCAAAAAATGAGTACCATACACAAGGGATACATCTACAAATACATAGATTTATTGCGACGATCCTCATTTCCACATAGAGGCCGCATGTCTTTAATCATTGTCATACCTCTGGAAATAACTTAGTGAGTAGGGTGACGACTTAGTAAGGAAATTAAACAGTAACTTACGAAAATCATTACAGTAATTAGGCTCGATTCTGTAGAAGCGCCTGGTGGGCGACCACTCTAGGCTCTCCAATTGGGTCGGGGAATTAAGGCTTCATTTTGGGCATGAAGTAGGGGCACTTCTGTAATTTTACATGTTATTTTTCAAAGTAGAAAAAAAAATGTACTACCGCACAAGCACTAGTGTCTTCTCTCGTGACACGTACCCTCTCTCTCAAACATCTCACTTCACTCACTCTAAGTAACAAATAAGAAATAAATCCTAAAAAAAGAAACAAAATCTTGTAAACTTTAAAAAAACTCTTATTGTTCCTCTCTCAACCCCACAACATCTCTCACGTCCCCTCCTCCTTGGCTATTCAATATACTATGTATACGACCCCAAACTCTAAAGCAAATCAGGTACCGCCACATCGCCAAACACATCACCAAGCATACCACGGCGCCACCACACACTTGTCCTTGACGACCTAAGACCTAAACCTTCATTTCTATCTTATTTGCACTAACTTAGTGTTTATCATGTATTCATGAATATTTACAATAAGTTAACTAAGTTAAGATGGTCACGACTTATTAAATCATTATAAGTTGAGTATATAAGTGGAAGTTTTTAAAGCATGCAAACATTGTAAAAATCAAAAATTACATTTATAAACAACTCTATAACGTGGAAACTCGACATGAGATACCATATATATCAAAAGCGACAAAAATATAAAAGATTGTTATATACATGTATTGGGTACATAATTCCTCTCAAAATCTCATAAAAGCAGTTAATAAATATATATAAACACCTACACAAAAAGCTTATGGGGCTCTCCTAGCTTAGAGGTAGTCAGTCGCCTAAGACCCCCTTGCCCCAACTCGTCGTAGGATCTAAAATTTATCACAAAAAATAAATTATATTGAGTAAATCCTAGAGAAAGTTAGCTAGTATTCACAAAATTCAATAAAAATGGCTACAATTCATGCAATTTAAATAAGGAATAGAAAATAAGGTGATCGCATGAAAATAAGTCGCAAAGAAGTCGAAACTGGACATCAGTGTAGCGCGATAGAACTCCTGGTTGACATCCGGGAATCGAATTGCCTAAACTGAGAGGAACCCATGATGATTATCTCTCCAAATGTCTCACGGTCGAATGAGAGGAACCTTTTAACAGTAGAACCCCGTCCAAACATCTATTGAGAGGAAATGCGTGATGGAGACTTAGGTTTTCGTCAAACATCTCTCAACCTAGCAAATTTCGCGAGAAATAGTCACTGCGTAGCCCCAACATGGGCATCTACTCTAACAGCGCGGTGTGGCTAGCTCCGGGGTGCGAGTCGTGCCATGCCCGACCTCGTCAACAAACACACATACACATGTGGGAGTGGATGAGCAATAAATGTGTAGCAATAAATATCACGATGAATAATATAATTTAAAATAAATTAAGTGCTATAAATAAATTATGACTAATTTTATAATGGGTTTACTTACCTCAAATAATCGCAAATCACCCTCAAAACGTCTCACTCACGTCTTGAGATGCACACCCGACACCCGACTATAGTCTCCTAAGTCCTTAGTCTCCAATTATACCACTTTAAGTATTTTAGAGTCGCATCAAGTGAGTTTATAATGTGAGACAAAAAACTTAAATTCTTATTCCAAAGTTTAGTTGTGGCACACTTTTCGGGTTATACCAGGGTGCTAAACACCCAAAAAAAATTTCGAAACCCATTTTCCTGCTTTTTTTTTTTTTCTAATTTTTCATATTTTCTTTGATATTTTTGGATTTTTTTTGTAATTTCTTTCTATTTTAGCAATTCTTTTATAATTCATTTCATTTAAAATCATATTTATCTAATTCTTAATTACTTAATGGGTCGGGTCTGAATCAGGCCTGGTTTGGGCCCACCACTTGAGTTAGGGTCAGCCGACCTTGTCGACTTGGACTAGGGTCGACCGAACCTAGTCCACTGGACTAGGGCCCTATTTGGCCCCACCACTTGGCTACCCCTCCCCTAATTCATCTCTGGTTTTCCAGAGACGAATTGCATCAACTATTTTTTTTTTAAATTTTCTTTTTAAGCAAATAACAACAATAACAATATTAACAATAAGATCAACACTACCACCATTAGAGCTCCCGAACTTTTCCACCAAATCAACAATGAAAATAACCACTTACCTCAGTCTAGGAAGGTCGTTGGCGTGAAAGGTGGTGATGTCAGAGCCGAGAAAGGCTAAGAGTGTCGCGGGATAGAGGATAGCTTGTTAGAGTGAGATGAGATCAAATGAGATGGGGATGAAGTGTTGAAGAAGAAACTAAAAATGAGAGTATATAGAAGAAAATCATTGGAGAAGGAGAGGGAAATATTGCGAGTTTAATTTGGAGATGAGAGAGAAAAGTGAAGGATGGGGTGATGTGATGGGTAGGTGATGTGTTGTCACATTGTGAGTGATTGAGTGTTCCCTTATACTACCCCATACACCCGTGTTACGTGCACCCCATAACATCTTGTGCTTTCGCCACTCCATACACACAACGTGACGAATGTAATCATAACCCTTGTGCGACGCAAATTATTGAGTAATAATACAACAAATTAACATGCATAACACAAAATAACTATTTATACCTTGGTAAGTGCGCCCTAGACTTGTCAGCGGTGTCCACGTGTGTCCGAGCTACGAGTCCTAATCCGTAATTAATAATTTAAGGGAGCGGTTAAGAAGTCCCCAGTTTTTGCAAAATGGACCCCATTTTTTTAAAAAAGTTTAATGCATGTGTGAAATGACTCAACCGACCCTCCACATAAAAATGTTTTTGCTTATCCATACCCTGCTCTTCCTATTCAGCCATACCCCAGTAACCCCTCTCTTGAATCGCATTCACTTTCGACCCAAATCCGATGAAATTCAAGCGAAACCACATCACATTTTTGGCACAAGATATCGATGGAATCGAGAATATCTAGCGATTCCGAGCAAAATCTCCAATTCTTCGGCCAGTCTCATGTATTTTTTTTGAAGTTTTGAGATTTTTTATTCATTTTTGTCAACTATGAGTTTTGGACACACATTGCTGGGATCGCTTTGAAAGTCTTGGTCATACAAGTCCGAGACTTTTTTTTTTAAAGGTTTCGGTTGGCTCCCACCGTGATCCACTACAAGATCGATACCTCTTCAAAGATCTCAGTAGGAGTCGATCGAGACCTTTAAAGATGTCTCGGTGTAAGTCAACCGAGACCTCTAAAGAGGTATCAGCCATGTGTGCCAAAACCCATGGGCAAAACTTCCTCACTTCTAGGACATGGGGTAAGCAAGTGTATTTCTGAGATTTATGAAAATAAAGGTGGGGAATGTTTAGCAAAATCGTGGTATGATTGAGTAATAATGTACGTTTAGCAAGAACTGGGGTTCGTTTAGCCGCTCCCTAATTTAATTAAGATTAATTAGAGCCGTCTGTTGCAATTTTTCCAACTAAAAGAAATTTCGTCCCGAAATTTAAACTTAAGTAAAAATCTTACCTGGAAACAACTGGGGGTATCGCTCTCGCATGACAGACTCTTATTCTCGAGTAAGTCTTTTGTTCTTATGATACTACTACCGAACGAGTGTTAGTGGTATTCTCTTCCTCTTAAGAGTCTATACCCTACAATCTACTATCTCAATAGGGTGTTCCTTGTACGTCACATATGGTCAAACCTCGATCCTAGTCATATCAACCATCGATCTCAGTCTTGATCTGGCCAGTTGTAACATCGAAATATGAAAAACCTTATGAACCCTTACCAATCGACTTAACAATCTCAACCGATAGGTGACCTCCCAAACTTGTTTCTTAATATAAAAGGCCTAATAAATCTTGATGATAGTTTCTCTTGATCCTAAATCTCTGACGGCTCTTCAACGGGTAAACATTCAAATAGACCCAATAATCTACCTCGTAGCTCAGCCCATTGCGGTACTTAACAACATATTTCTTCTGTCTGCGTTGGGGAGTTTGCAACCATTGACGGATCAGTCTCACCTTCTCTATATGGACCACAACAATCTTAGGCCCCACAACAGCTGCATTTTCGGGCTCTGCTCAACAAGTCAGTGATCTACATGGTCTACCGTATAATGCCTCGAACGATGACATCCCAATATTGGCCTGATAATTATTGTTGTAGGCAAACTCATGGAGCGACAAGTACTCTTCTTATGACCTACCAAACTGTAACACACAAGCCCTAAGCATAATATTTAGTATCTATATCAATCTCTCCGAATGTCTATCTGTATGAGGATGGAATGCAGTGCTAAATTGTTCCTGCATAACCTGCTATGACGATGATGTAAGACGACTGTCCCGGTCTGAAACTATCAAAATTGGTACTTTATGTAGCTGATCATAATTGCAAGTATAATGGTTCAATTACAGTAATAATGTGATCAACAAAGATTGATTACGAATATCGTTCCTCTGGGAAAGGTGTATATGGACACAAATCACTTAGCCAAATTCACTATATTATTAAGAAGGTCTCTTTTGTTTTGATTTAAACTATACTACTATATTCTATAAAACAATGTAAATTAACTTGTATTCTTATATTGAGAAAACTCTTAGTTCACAACTTCACATAGGTAATGAATTACTATGCTTCCATATCATATTTCCTTCATCTTTGTTATGTGTGTTCAATGCTTAATTAGAATAGACAAATTTCCTCAATATTCACTTCAACCCACTGTCGTGGTGAAAAAGATCTTAATGTGCAAACTAAAACTCCACCTATCCGTGTGAATAATGTAAGTCTCATATAACATTAAGTACCAAATCTTTAGATTCATAAACACTTAAGTTTACTATCCATGTTTTCCTAGTCAACAACTATATATTGATGTTATATATTTTACTATTGTATTGTTCATATCTGGCTTAAAAGCTCTAATGGCCATGGTAACTTCTAAAACCCTAATCAACAAACATTTGATCAAGATGTTCATAACATTACACATAGAATCAAACACAAACTCTAACCATTGCACTTCTAAACATTATAATCAATTCATACTTCTTTGCATAGTATTTGTACTATAAAATTCATTGATCCTTAAGATAAATAGATTACTTACTCTTCATCATAAAAATGCACAATTTATGATATTTATTACAATCAAAGATTACATCAAATAAATTTAATCAAATCAAAGAAACATACCAAATCACCAGAATTGGAGTCTTCAATGTATCTCCTTCAAAACTCTTCTCAATACTCAAATCTAATGTAACTAGGATAATCTATGATGACGTGTTGTGTTGTATGTGTTTACCACGTTCTAATACCTATTTAAACTCTTAAGACTCCTAAAAGTATAATTAAAAACCAAAATTAACAATTCTAAAAAACTAGAATTCTAAAACTTTCTATTTTCTGTCCCAACACCATGTGTAAGTGATCCATGCTCTTTATGTAAAGTGACAACGCCGCCACAATGACAACCTTATATGTATGTTTTCTCCATTCAGTGGACTCAGTGCCATCTGTACAACTGTTTGATGCAGTGTGTGTAAACCCCACAACATCAATATAAAGTTCATTACTTTGGACTAATTGAAATTATGCAAAGCCATTCTTTGTGTGCGACCCAATAGGTTCATGCGATGTTAGTAGTGAACCTAAACCATTTTGGTATACAAGTCATAGGCGATCTCTAGTAAGGCATTATGACTACTAAAGTAGCATAAATATCAAAATCGATACAAACTAATGAATAACACATATCATATCCTTTAGTCGTGAGATATCCTTTAATTAAATATAAGGCATGGGAAGTCACCCTTAATGTTCAATCATACTAGTCTCGATCTCTAGGTAGACCGAAAACATCTAAGTGATATTGATCATATCAATTCACTTGGACTTTGTCATTTAACAGTCTAGCATATCGAGGGACCCACTGATATCTATCTATACGAGAGGGAAAAATTCTATCTTGATTATAAACCTTCACATATTATTCACATGGTAACTAATCACAATCTTTATAATCATCCGATTAAAGACAATATTTGACTGTGATAAATTACCATGCTCCTAATATTGAAGTCTATGGTAATCTTAAGTTGAAGTACTAAATGATATACATATCATGACTAACACCTATGACTTAATTCATGTGGTCTTTTCATAATGGGTCAGTCTAGTACCTTATTCCCTAACAAGTACTCATGATCTTGATTCATATCCCTATTTGCATGATCATCACATAACCATCAATCAAGATTCACACTAAGTTTTAATTTTTATAGTTTCCAGTATAATGACTGACTAGGGACATTTAAAATATTTCAACAAATACATATGGATCTTATTATAAGGTAAACATGCAATCACTTATAATAAAATAGTAAACAAAAACCTCCATTTTATTAACTAAATTATAAGATAAATAATGTTTGTAGATTGACCTAAGGCACATGCCCAAATAAATACCTCGTTTCCACCATTGAAAATTCACTCGACCTGACCGTCTCACAATGCTCTATAGTTTTGCAGAAAGAAATCGAGCGCAAATCGAATGTTGAGAGATTGCGAAACGAAAGCCCAAGTTGAGAGGTTTAGGGAATGAAGTATTTTTAGTTCTCTATTTGAAATGAAACTAAACGTTTCATTGTTTTGTTTTTGTTTCATATATATATACCCTCTGTTGCTTGTCAGTAGCTTAGTTTTTTTATTTATTAATTCGTAAAATTCTAATTTTGACGTGCTTTAACTTTCACCGCTCGTTTTGGATCTGATGTTTCACTAAATCGAGCCAAAATCTCGACAAAATAGTCCAATTAGATAAAAACTTCATAACACTGGCTTTGGTCATGACGAAACTCCAAAAATCTTAACTTTTTCAATGACTTACCAAACACTTATAGACCAATTCTGTAGCCATACTTAACCAAAATTACATCAATTTTGATCCAATCTCAATCTCAATCATTGCCAACTAACACGCAACTCGAGGCCAAGCTTTATACCAACTTCATTCTCTTTTTTATTTCACCAATCCCAACTTGCACGTAAATCGAGGTAAAACCCTCACATGATATTTGACACTAAATTTACTAGTTTTCAATATGGGTGGGCAAACCGCGGTTTGGTGGTGAAAACCACCAAACCGTGACCAAACCGAGGGTCTACGGTTTGGTGATTTTCCAAACCACCACCAAACCGCGAATCACCAAAACCGCACCAAACCGAACCGCGGTTTGCGCGATTTGGTCGATTTGGTTTCGCGGTTTTCATGCACCCTATTTTCAAAAAAAAAAGCAAGCAAAAAAAAAAAAAAAGCAAGCAAAAAAAAAACAAACAAGCAAAAAAAAAAAAGCAAGCAAACAAAAAAAAAAAGCAAGCAAAAAAAAAATAGCAAGCCTAAACAGCAAGCCAGTGGCAGCACACCACATTCACAGCAAGCCAGTGGCGACGACGATGGCGATGGATTCGGCGGCGGCGGTGCGAGGCGGAGTGAGGAGGATGAAGGGCGGCGGTGCGGGTGCAGTGAGACACGTCACTCCGCGACGGGCCGACGGCGGCGGTGAGAGTGCTCGAGAGGTGGCCTGTAGTGCGGGAGTGAAAGGAGAGACGACGGTGAGAGGAGGAGCCGGCGGTGAGAGGACGGGAGTGAGGAGCGGTGGTGAGTGAGGAGCGGCGATGAGGGAGGTGAGTGAGGAGCAGCGATGAGGGAGGTGAGTGAGGAAGATTTGTGGTTTTTTTTGGTTTTTAGGGTTTTGGTTTGTATTTACCAAAATGCCATCGGTTTGGTTAAACCGCGGTTTTCCCAAAATGAAAACCGCGACCAAACCGCGATTCTGCGGTTTGGTTATTTTTCAAACCGCGACCAAACCGCGAGCTTTAAAAACCAGACCAAACCGTGCGGTTTGGTCGGTTTGGGCGGTTTGGGCGATTTTTCGAAAACCGTTGCCCACCCCTAGTTTTCAAGCAACTAATCACTTTTTTGCTTGTGCCCTTTATACACACAATTACAACCCTGATTATGAAAAATTGAGGATATACCTCAACGCACCCCGACTTCATGATAAAATTTTATATAATACAAATATTAGGCATTCATCAATTAAAAACAACAATTTACCTTACGATCTCTAGTCCGAAACACATGGTTCCCACCTTAAATGCCTAAATTCCAAATAAAATTCAAAAATATTTAATTGGCATATTAATTAGGTTTATGAACTTCTCGGATTTCACAAATAAGAAGAAGAAAAATCTAAGTTTATGTCCTATAAAGCTGAATGATCCTGGATATATACATTTGAATATAAAAGTCAAATAGACTTGGTACTATAAAGCTCAGTGTGATACGGGTTCTAATGCAAATCTCATGCCATTACACTTCTTTCTACATAATTAATTAGAGTTCAATGGAATTGCTTCTGAACGAGTTCCTTTACCAAATGGTTTTTCAATTAAACTAATAAGGGTGGTTACGAATGTACCAGTTCAAGTAGACAAGTCTATTTTACCAGCATACTTTATGGTTATGCCATATTTTGTCAATGAAGATCCTCCTTCAATTTTAGGCCACTCTTTCTTAGTCACTTCTCAAGCTATCATGGATATTATGAATAAAACAATCACTTCAAGAGTGAATGACCAAGGAAGTACTCTTTTTGGAATGGCACTAGAGTGGAAAATTGTAAATTCAAGTTTATAGATCCGGTTTAATAACGGAATAGTTCAGTTGAGCCAACGACAGTAAACAAAAGAGCTCTATGTGAGGCAGCCCATATTCTATCTTTATTTTCATTTTATTAGTATAATATGTTTTTAATCTCTCGCCTTTTAACACTTTTTTTGGAAATATTTTCTTAATTTAAGCTTTGAAATAGCTTTAAATGAAAAGGGGTGATCAAGTTATTATACCCTTCTTGCAAATATATTATCTCCTTTATGCAATTTATATTATTTATCAATTTATTTAATTAAAATAGTAATACAATTATTAGTTAGTTACATATCCTACTCAAATTTTTAAATTTTTAGTGAATTCAACCTTTATAATGATTATTATAAGTGACAAATATGATAATTATGAATTAAATTGGATATACAGTATTTAATGTTTAGCAAATCATGAGCAATGTAAGTTTATATTATAAATCATTGGCCAAATCAGTAATGGTGATCAAAATTATTTAGTGATGTTCAAATATAGCGATTTAATAGCGATTTGACATACAACTAAAAATTGTAGAGTAAATCGATGGGGCACAAAACCTTATTTCTACCGATTTAAATAGTGAATCCACTATGATTGATTGAGCCCGAATTCGATTTATTAAACCAAAATCTAATTCGCTACACATAACTCATTTACACACACTAATCATTGCATCCACTCGATTAAAGGACCATAATTTTGCCTAGATTCAACCTTCCTAAGATAAGTTTAAGTGTGTTTAAGTGGTTCCTACCTCAATCTTATTTCATTCAACCTAAAATAGGGCAAGTTTGAGAGTGTACAACCATACTAGGGCTTGAGCAAGATAATTTCGAGTAGAAGCTTGGAAGAGAAATTTAAAGGAGTTCAAGAGTTTATAACTTAAGTTACTCACTCTCAAGAAGGTAATCACGGACAAACCCTGTTTTTTATAAAATGAGAATTTTTGGTTTTGATGCATTTTTGAAATTTTTGATGAAGAATTGATTTCGAAAATTGTTTATTAGAATTTATTTTACTACTATTGATAAATGATTTCAATAGATTAGAAATAGTGAGTATGATGATTCTTAGTTTACAAATCAGATTTTCTTTTTTGAGATTTTAGTATTTATCAATTCAAAGATTTTTCTATGCAATTGGAATGAAATTAAGTTTCAAATGTGTGTGGGGATGTGTTTTGTTTTGAAAGACTTGAATTGATTGCAAGATTGCTTTATGTTATGATACATTATCATTATTATTAATGATGATGCTTGGTAATTTATTTTTATCATAATTTCTTTGTTTATGGAAAAGTTTATTAATTTAATAATTTGTTCATTAATTATTTTATTTTATATAGTTCATTTATGCTTCATGAAGTATATTTGTTTTGTTGAAAATTCAACTTAATTTTTAAACCATGAGGGCAAGGTTTGGAATGAGTTTGAGTGTATTTAGGTGAAGTGAAGTATTAAAAAGCCAAGTATGGAAGACTTGAGAGGTAGAATTTATTCAAATTGACTAAAATTTTCAAATTTCTTATGAAGATACAAGTAATATTTCATCATTCTATTTTATTTAGTTAGGAAACTATGAATTGAATATAATTTGGATCTAAATAGAAGTGATATTTTTATTACCCATGAAAATAGAAATTTTATGATAGAAAGAAATTGTTATACATTATTTGACTTAGCTAAATTGTTTATGCACTAAAAGAGTTTAAAGGAATTGATTGCTTTATGTTAGACATGAAAATATGGGTAGATGATCGAAACGAAAGTGCAAGATAAACAAGACAGATTTTTAAGAATCTTGTTATACAAATATTATTAGTCAAATATTATATATAATAAAAAGAACTTAGGCCACAATTAAGGGAAGAAACAGGAAATTAGCCAATAAACCTTTATTAGTTGGAAATAATATTTCCTTAACCATAATGAAAGTGAGAAGTGCTAACATGAGTTTTTTTTTTTAAAATAAAAAGACCTGCAAGTTTCGAAGGAAATAAAGAAGGGAATTTAGTGGTGCAAAAAATGCGAGAAAGAATTCCTATAAAAATAATAACGATATCTAAAGGAAATGGATAGAGCAAGGAATAGTAAAAATGAAAAAGAAAAAAAAATATGGGAAGAAAAAATAGAAAAGAGAGAGAGATAGAAAAATGGAAGAATATTTTTAAGAAACTTTTTATAATAAAAGATTTAGATTTTGTGAAGTATCTCTTTTCCCCAACATTCCAATAATTGAACAAGATAATAATATTTATTGGTGTCTTAAAAAATTCCAATCGACTTTGATTATGGTGTTATTTTTAGATTTTGTTTAAAATTAAGATTGATTTAGTGATTTTTGTATATTGAGATTCTTTATTAGTCATCATAAGCTTGATACTTGTCAGTGGAGATTGAGAAAACCTATATTATGGCATGGCCTTGATATTGATTAAACTTTAAGTTATGTAGTGTATTGCATAAGGAGGGTTGAGTTGTCATTTAAGGGGTTGTTCTTTAAACATTTTTATTCTATCATGATTTTATTCATGTGAGTGTAGTCTATATCTATTTAATGATCAATTCTGTTTAAGAATAAGAGTGAGTAATTATGAAATCAGAATAAGGAATGAAAATAAAATATAATTAAGAATATACCTTTGTTCGGGACAACAAAGTGCTGAGTTTCGGGGCATTTGATATTTCAATAATTAGACAGTGTTTATAGTATATTTTAGAATAATTTTATATGAAAAAAGGGTATATAAAACTAGTTTTTTCTTGTTTTTGTAATTTCAGGTTATGTTAAGGTTATATGAAGAAATAGAAGAAAAAGGGAAGAAAAGTAAAAAATTCAGTCAATTGAAGAAAACATCTAGCGATTCAACATAGATTCAAGATATGGAAGAAATACAATAGGATTCGTTACATAAATCGATAACAAAAAAGTCTAACGATTCATCAACGATTCAGAAAATGAAGTAGGACTTGCTACATAAATCGGTGAAACCATAAAGCCATTATTCCACCAATTTTCTTAGCGATTTAGTTGAGAATGAGGATTCAGTCAGGATTCATCGATGTTGTCCACAAAAATATTGGATTAAAATAAGGAATTTTAGTTTGATTGGGATATGTACTACTTAGGATATTTGGATAAGTACTACTTAGGATACTATATGTATGACATTAGGGCTTCGAAATTAAGTGCCCTTAGAAGTCTTAGAAAGCTCTTGATTAGCTTTACTTGTCATTAATTAGTTTTTGACTATTTTTAATTGAGTTCAATTTATTTTTATTATTCTTGCTTTTGAAGACTTTTTGGAGATTCAAGTATTCAATAAGAGGTATTTTTCATTAACATCTTTTATCTATTTCATTGCAATATTTATTTTAAATATGTGTGGATGTTTTATTAGTCTAAATAAAGTCCAATCATGAACTTTAACCATTTTGCAATGTAGTCATAATAAATAAGAATTTGTGTTTTATGCTTTAAACTAAATCATATACGTCAATTCACGGCTTCAATAGATTTTCTTTTCCATATTACAATCAAGAAACTTTGTATTGTATGCATAGTTTGGAATGTGTATTGCGATATTTAGGTCCTAACTCTAATATAAAGTAGTAAATAGAATTAATCTAAAATATCTTTATTGTTTAGATGTCTTAAGTAAATAATGTTGTAAGTTTGATATGATACAACTAATTTCGATAATATTGGCTAAGTAGTTAGTAGTTTTCATAGAGTGTAATATTGTTTTGTTTTTATTAGTTATCTTTAAGCTTTCGAAGAACTAATAGTACTAAGATTAGAATGTGGCTTTGTCATTAATATAAGAAAAATTGATGGCTTGATAAAAGCTATCAATCTTGCTTATGATTTAGGTTTAATGATTCAAGAATACTACATAAGATGATGATAGTATGATTATGACTATACTTTGATTAATATGTTCGAATTCAAAACGATTTATGTTTTATTGTTCTAGATATTTATTTAGATTATTTGTTTCATATTGACGTGATTTGAATTGAATTTAAGATATATAGTATTAGTGAATTTGAATTGTCTTAGTTTAATTAGTTTAATTATTTGTTTTAGTTATTTTAGTTTGATTAGATAATTTCAATTCTCATTTTAATTAAGTTAATGTAAAATAATTAAAACCCTTGGAAAACCCTTTTCTTAGGAAGTTTGCAAGATCCTTATGGAGACTATCCCATTTACCACTACTACAAACAATAATAATATATGAAAAACTTATTGTATACCCTCGATATGTGTCACTCGTGTCACTTTAAGGTTTTATCCTATAGATGCGCATCGAGATCCTTACGGGAGATGATGATGGAGAGAAACATATGGTGGATTGAAGTAGGAGGTAGATGGTTATAACAAACATTAAGTTAGGAGGAGATGATTATTATTATCTCCTCAACCTCCTCATTGCCGCTTTCACTCCTCACTGCCACCACCGCCACCATCCGCTCTTCCTCACCACCACTACTATCATCACCTTTGTCCTTGCATGAGAGAGAGAGAGGAAGTATAAGTCGTCTTCTCTGTCGAGCTCGGCGAGTAGCTTCCTCTCTCTTATATTCTCATAAGGTTTTTGATGGGTTGTTGGTAAGAACAAATCATGGTGACTGGGGTTATGGTTCTGGGGTGTATAAGGGTGGTTAAAAAGGTTCACTAGAACCTTAGTTTCATGGTGGTTCGATGTTGAAGTTGAAGTTGAGGTTTTTGAAGTGTTGTTAAGATGTTAGTAGTAAAACTCAACATGAAATCACATAATTTTATGTATTTTTGTTGAGTTGAATTTTATGGAACGGTTGTATATGAGGTAAGACCTGTTTCTGGGCTTTCTTCGAGGTTTCGGACGTGTTTAGAGGTAACAAATGGGTTCGAGACGATATAAGAGTCACCGGGAAGGAAAGCAATCCCGTAATGGGGTTGCTTATATTGGCACCACTCATAACGCTGTCGGCACCCAGAACACAGTGCCACCCGCAATGTCGTGAATAGGTTTTGTATATCTTATTCGAACGAGATTTTGGCTGAGATTCTTAGATCATTCTAGGACTATTTTAACATCGAAATTAACCAAAATGAACTTACCTTTGTGAAGATTTACTCGAGAGTTCCCGAGGAGACTCCTGAAGCTTAACAAGACTAGGAAACATAATTCCATGTAAGTAGGATTTGCTTACTCGTTAATTTTGACTGGATAATTAGTATATGTAGTTCATGTAGTTTATGGACTTAAATAAAGTATTATGTACACTATGATGTGAATTCTTTAAAATGGAAAAACGATGTATAGTGTGATTGATGAGAATAAATCCTCGAGTTGAGAATAAGTTGTACAGGATATGGGTTTAGTTCCCGACCTATCTACTCATTCTTGCTCAGCTAGATAGGTTGCATGAATTTACACAATTATTAGAAGACTTTGTATATAATCATTAGACATTAACAGGTGGACCAGATAACACATTGGCTAATGTGCTTGTCTACCAATCACATTAATGGTTTCAGTGGGTAACCGACCATAGTTTTGTAAATGAATGAATCATATTGTAATAGCCAATGATGAATGGCTCATTCATGTATATATTAAATTACATGATTTCCAATATCATGTTAACTATGATTGGATCATATTGCTATTGCATTTCTTTCTTAATTACTATATGGACTGTCGATGATTATGTGAATCCTAACTTATTGAGCAAGTTGGAGTGCTTACTCAAGTTAACATTTTAGGTTCACAGCCTATCACTCCGGCTAAAGGAAAGTAAAAGGCTTAAAAGTCTTTCAGTCTTCACTTTGATGTAATTAGTTTCCTTTGTGTATATTATATTGTTTGAATTACAATTTTGTAATATAACAGGGTTGGGAAGTCTTAGATAACCAAGGTTTGGTCTGTAAACTCTAATTTTTTATATCGTATATAATGTTAATTTTTTTTTCAAATTCTTTGGTGAGTTTATCTTTTATTTTATTTCGACATCAAGTATACAATGGTGTTTATCATGTACTAAAGGAAAGGTTGTTGGCTCTAGTTAAATCTTGCTGTTGTAGAGGGGTTTAATTAGGGTTTCAAGCCGAGTATTGTTCTAATTGGGATAGGGGATGATACTGTTACAATCATTAAAAAGAGCCTTCATAATTATTGTTGAACTTGTTTGATTTTTGTTTTAATATTGTTATTTGCTTTTTGGGGGTAGATAAATGGACCCCAACTTTTTGTTGAGTTTACCCCAATTGCTCGCCATACCCTGATTTTTGAATTTCAGTTGTTGAACGTGCCCTATTTTTTCTAAAACCTTTAAATATTGTTACTAAAGGTACCCCACTTTTTGCTAAATATGCTCAATTACTCAAACATTCGGGCTTGTAGGTTTCAGACATACAAGGTTAAGACCTTTAAAGAGGACTTGGTTGACTCTTAATGAGACCTTTGAAGATGTATCAATCTCAGTAGAAGGAAAGTGAGACCAATAAAGAGATCTCAGTGGGATCTGGCCAAGACCTCTTTAGATATCAAACATGTGTGTCTGAGACCCTTGAGCAATGGGAACGAACCAAAAAAAATGAAAACTCCAAAAAATACATGAAAAAGACAAAAAATTAGTGGGTTTTGCTCATAATCACCAGATATGCTTGATTCCATCAACATTTTGTATCCGAAATGCGAGATTAAAGACCCAAACCAAATCCCTAAATCCAACAACTTAGAATTCGACTAAAAAACAACAAAAAAAACCTAAAAATCGACACAAAAGAGGTGGGGAATGCACTCACAGCTTGGAATCAATATGCTTTCCCTAGATTTCGTCAAATTTCGGCTAGAAGAGAGAGAGAGAGAGAGAGAGAGAGAGAGAGAGAGAGAGAGACGATGGTGTGATTCAGATATTGATGGATGAGGTGAACGAAAAACCCTTTTATATGGAAGGCAGTTGTGTCATTTCATATTTTTTTTTTGAAAACGTAGGGCATGTTTAGCATAAGTGGGGTACGTTCAGCCACTCCATTTTCTGTGTGGAAGCTTTTTTCAGTTACTAACCCCATTTTTATTTATATGCTATTATTTGTTGCTTTTTTGTTACTTCGTTTATTCTTTTTGTTACTAACAATTTTTAACTCTACCAATAATAAGTATTTAATTCCTTATTGGTCTTGAGTCCGAAGAGATGAGGGAAATGTCAAATAATATCTTAACTAGTTATTTAATCTTATGTCCAATGCATGCTAATTATATTTAGTTGATTTGAAGTTAAATAATGCAATTCATAACTTACATAATCTTTAATTGAAATTAAATTTTAAAAAATATCCCAGACCTTAAAAATGATGACATTGACCCTGACAATAATAGCTAATAATTCTAAGGCAACATAAAATTTATGGAATTAGAACATTTGTCTTCATATTTTATATCAAAAGAAGGTGGCTAAATTCTACAACCATTGTGTACTTGGATTCCAAATATGCAATGATCTATTTAATTAAATCTAATTTAATTATGCTCTATCGTGGGGATTAGCGGCCCATAATTCATGCCGACGTGTAAATCTCGATCAAACCTTAAGCACGAGAACTGAGGAAATGTTATTTGTGTTTGATGACGTTCTATTAGAAGTATATTATAGCTTACATGCATTGCATGCCAAACTTCTTGTTATTTCGTTGATTTTGATGTAAGCGAGGATTTCTCAAGATGTTTCTATACTCGGGTGATGAATAGTGTATTTGATGAGACTTTATTATATACTTCACCACATTGCCACTGCACATGATCCCTACCCTCAACTCATTGTATACTTCCCTTGTGTTTTCCATTTCAAATATGTTTAATCAAGGAAAACGAGTTTGTAACCCAACACAAAAGCGCATTATCGACACGCACATGTTAGCCTCTCTTGATTTTGGCATCACGCACACATCTTGGTATGTTTAATGAAGTAGAATCCCATAAGTCCCCAACTCAAAGAATTGATATTGATTGTAATTCTCTTAAAAGAGATCCAAATTTGCGTATTTTGATTAGAGAATACCCTATTAATTTGTGGAATGAAGTACGAATGGCATACAAAAAAATGGACCCTTATCAACCTTACTTGCCATAATATCCTCGAACTCCATTTGGGAAACAATATCATAGATTCAAATATGGTTGGTTTGAGAATTTTGCATGGTTAGATTATTGTCCTTCAAAGGATGCTGTATTTTATTTTTTGTATTATCTTTTTTAAACTGATATTACACCTCGTTGCACGTTGACTAATGAAGGTTTTACAAATTAGAAAAGGATAAATAATGGACAAGATTGTGCATTTTAATGCATGTTAGGAGTATCAGTTCTATGCATAAGCATTGAGTACAAGTTTTTGATGATTTGTTGAATGTTACTAGCTATATTGATAGGTTGTTGAATGCATAAACATCTGATGAAATTTAACATAATCGATTATGATTAAAGATAAGCATTGAGAGTGCTCAATGGTTTTTCTTACAAGCATGCACATTTAGAAGTCACGATGAGTCTTCAAATTCTAAGAATCGAGAAAATTATGTGAAAATGATAGAACTTTTAGAAAAATTAAATGTCAATATTCGTGAGGTTGTTTTAGATAATGTTCAAAAAATGCAAAATACACTTCACCTATGATTCAAAAAGAGATTTTACAAATAACGGCTCGTATGGCAAGAACTAGAATTCGTGAAGAACTTGGAGATAAAAAGTTATGTTTTTTAGTTGATGAAACTAAGGATGCATCGGAGAATAAGTAAATGACTATTATCTTGAGGTTCGTTGATTGTTAAGGTTCTATCAAGTAGCGTTTTTTTATATTGTGCATGTCGATGATACCATTGCACTAGCACTTAAAAAATAATTGGATTCACTTACTCGCTATAACTTACATGTTCATGATATACGTGGTCGAGGATATGATGGTGCTAGTAATATGTGTGGGGCATTGAATGGATTACAAGTTTTATTTCGTAGAGATTGCCCGTATGCCTATTATGTGCATTGTTTTGCCCACCATTTGCAGCTAGCATTGGTTTCATATTTTTCAAAAGACACTTCGACTTGGCTACTCTTTTCAAAGTTGACATCTATTATTAATTTTATAATTGCTTATCCTAAGTATGTTGCTAAGCTAAAACCCATCCGTGTTGATTACGTTGCTAAAGAGATAGCTAATGGAGAACGTGAAACTGGCATAGGAGCTAATGAAATGGGGAATTTGCAATATGCAGGAACTACTCGATGGAGTTCTCAATTCGATTCTATTTGTAGCTTGTTTGATATGTATTATTGATAAGTAATTATTTATACATATATAAGGTTAATTTAGTAGTATAGTTAGTATAAATATCTTCAAACGAGTGCTAATTCATGGTATTATTGCATTTTTAGGGAATTAAGGTGTTTGAAATCAATAAAAAAAAGAGAAGAAACAGAGCAAAAATCCACAAAATCAGAGTTGGCACCGTCAAACCATGTGTTGACACTGTGGGAAGACATGCCACGATATGGGGATGAAAGGTACTGCGTGGGAGAGAAGAAGAAATGAAACAAAATCAACTTTGAAAGTCTGACACAGTAGCAGCGTCGTGGCTAACAAAGGATATCGCCAGGAGATAACATGATGGCGTCAAGTTTCTAAGAGCTAAAAATCACATGATGAAGCTCTGGCGTAGTGGTGGTGCCATGACTTAACACACACGGCGTCGAGGCACTAATTACTGCGCTAACTTCACTGAAACAAGAAAGTGAAGCACTAGTTCGGGTAAATTTGTAATTTACGGTTTCTAATTGTTACTAGAGAGTATAAATGAGTATTAGGACATGGAAAATAGGAGAAAGCCAACCACGCATAAGGAGATTAGCCTCCATTAGAGTAATTTAACATTTAGTTAGAGTATTAAGGTGTTTTTGTTGGATAAACTTTGAAGACTCCACGTTTGCAATCAATATTTGGTTTCATTGATTAATTCAATGTGATATTTATATTCATCTATGTTTTGCAATGAATTCTTTGAATTGTGAGGTATGTGTTTCAATGACGTGCAATTAGTCTATTTATCTTAGGGATCTATGGTAGATATGTCATAAATGTTATGCTTTGAAAAAGAAACAAAAAATGATAATAAAAAGTGCAATGGTTAGAATTTGTATTAATTCTAAGTGGAGTGCTTTAGACATCTTGATCACGTGTTTAATTAAGTTAGGCTTTAAGAGTTATCTTGTCCATTGAAGCATCTAATCCGGACATGAGCGGTGTAACCATAAAATACACAACATCAAGCAGTAGTTGTTGATTAAGGAGGCGCGGATAGTAAACTTAGTTGGTTATGAATCCAATGATTTGAGGCTTAAAGTAATGTGAAACTTACACTATTCAAACCGATAGGTGGAGTTCTAGTTTGTACATTAGAATCTTCTCCCTTACGATAGTGGGTTGGAGTAGATTTGAAGGAAATCTATCTATTCTAATTAGGCAATATATTGAGATGTACACATGAATAAAAAGCATAGTATTAAATTACCTAGGTGAAATTATGAATTAAGATATCATTAATATAAGAGTTCAACTAAGATTTAAAGTGATTTGTTAAAATAGTTTAGTATAAAATCAATTAAAAGTGAATCCCTTAGCAATAGTTCAAGTTAAGTAGGTGATATACAACTAGTACAAAAACATTTATTGTAATGGCCCAAAATATCTTAAGTAGGTGATATACATATGCACAGTTAATCATTTAGTCGTCGATTTTTGAGTGAGTGCTCCTTACGATGAGTATGCTCGGCGTTGGTTAGATCGATGCAATGTTGAGACTTAGATTGATTCATAACTTAAGTTCTCATTTTTATTTAAAATTTATGTGTCTATGTTATGGAATGGAGCTTGCTTATCTAGCCTAAATTAAGAAAGTAATGAAAATTCCTAAGTAGGCTAAATGAGAAAATAATCAAATTTATTGAGTACATAAGTGAATTAAAAGAGATCAAATATTAAATGTAAGCTAGCCTACTTGACTAATAAATTTAAAGGCCTATGGTATGCTTGGTAAGTATGTTGAAAAATAAGGTCGCTTAATCTATTTAAATATCTTGGTTGCATGGAAAATACATGGATGAACTAAGGGCAAAATTTTCATTTTACAGTTTGTATGGCAGTTAGCATATGTAGAAATGAGATGGAGAACTTTGATTTAGCTTAATTAAGCTATGTTAGCTTAATTAATCCATCACTAATGAACTTCAAATAAATGTATAAAGGGGTAGAGGTTATTAAGGACTTTAACTCAAATTTATTTTTAAGAGCTCTAGAAAATAAATTGGAAGGAATCCCACTATTAATGGAGTTGGAGAAAGCTTGAAGACAATAAGGAGTTAAAAATTCATATGGTCTCAAGGCATGTTCTACATCTTCTCCTTAATACTTTCTCCTATTTGAATTCTTATCCATGCTTTTGATTCCTATTGATTGGTTTCCTTTTTTATGATGATCTTATTCATGCAAGCTACTTCTTCTTAATACCCTCATTTCCCTAATCTTGCTTGCATCCATTTAATTAATCAACAACACACGCATATGTATATTGATCTACTAAATTAATACATAGCTTCCTTGAGTGTTTATGGTTTATCCAAATTAATGGCACAACTCATTGTTGGGTTGGCCTAAATGTATTGGAACCATGATATGAATATAGCTAAGAATAATGAAAATAATAATTATAATAATAATATGCATTAATAAAAGAAATGGTGCATAGATGGATGACATATTCATTAGCTAAGATTAAATTATTTGAGAATTGAAAATTTGAGTATAAGATTGAGTTAGCTAATAACTTGCGTAGTAATTAGAAAAACTTAAGTACCTAAGTCAAATAAATGAGGTAAGCTAATTCTATTTATCTAATATGCCTAAGTTGTGAAATAAAGACAATTAGGCTTAAAGACAAATGAATCAATTTACTTGTATAAATTAATGACATTTCATAAGTTAACGACATAATTACACTTGAATCATTTAAATAAATTAGAGGGCTTGAATTTACTTGAAATAAAAAGTCTAAGTTGACTTTAAGACAAAAATGGGTATATAAGCTAGTTTGATGTGCTTGAGTAAGCTAATCTAAAAATTTACTATTGTACCCAAGTAAAAGTGGGTTTTTATGTGACCAAAGATTAATCTAGTGTTAAATAATAATAATAATAATAATAATAATAATAATAATAATAAGTGTTAAGATTCCTAAAATAAGTTTGTAGAGATCTATTGATGCATTAAGTAGTTATATATATAAGAATAATAATGTAAAGCAAATCATACTATGTACTGAATTATACTTAATAGAGGATTAGTAAGACCAATGGACTCTAACATGATAAAAACTGATCAAAATGATTACTAGGGACTTAGCAAACTAGCTTGAGTGTCAGTATTGGTTTAGGGAACGTGTTGGAGCCCCGAGAGTGCGTATATTAGCGTGATCCGAGGTGAGTAAAACCCGATAGGGGATATTTAGTAATTCATTATCTATTATGCTTCTTGATATTCGACATGTTTATTCATTGGATTTCCATTCCTTATTTTGAGTGTCTATGACCTAAGTGTGCTAGGAAGGTACTCTGGGTTTAGTGCTAGATAGACAAACGTGAACTTACACCAAGTACTGAATTGTAGGTCGTAGATGTAGGCGAGGTAATTGGGGAACCATTAATGCCCCCATGCTACTAAACTGAATTGTCGACTTGTAGAGTCGCAATTCTAGGAATTCGAGTAGTGGCATTTGCTCTCGATGGATGTGGACCACATAGTTGTCTTCCCTTCTTTCTAGATACTCTTTATTGCTGATATTACTTTCCAGTCCATTTATCATGCACTTTCATTTACTTATCAGTCTTTTAAATTCCCACATGATATCTAGATCGCTTTATTTATTTATTCATGAAATACTATCTACATCCTATCGGCTGTTACTTATTGGACTCGTCGTTCTTGTGTTGATGACTTGAATACAGATCCACGGTCGAGCAAAGGCAAGGTGCTGGTGATTGGTGACTTTCGCAAAGGACTCTAAGAGCGGTTCCTCCTATTGTTCACTTATAGGTTTCTGCCACTTTTATTCTTTTGTATTATGTATATATATTGTTTTGATAACATTTGGGGTATTTTGAGGTTGAGAGATCCAGACTCATGTATTATTGTACGTACTTATTACTTTGTCACTACATATGGATGACTATCTATATATTTGCAGGGTTCCATGCCTTAGGTTTTCCCGACTTTATTTTGTTGAGTTATTATAATTTTTTTAAGTTTACTTCCACTATAATTACTTTAAAAATTGCACAAATTAATAACCCAACTCTAAAACATGAAATTTATAAAAATAATGGAATTAGAGGCTTACTAGGGCCGCTTTGACCTTATGAAGGTTGACTCAAGGGTTTAAGCGGGTCTACGTCGGGCAAGGCCCAGTTTGTGGGAATTGGGGCCGTCACATTTCCCTAAGGACGATATATGTGATCAATGTAAGTTTATTGCACTATTACTACAAGCTAACCATTATAATTGCGGCACGCATCAAGTTTTTGGTGTTATTGCCAGTGAATGGGTAGCCATTAGTATTACTTAGTTAGTTTGAATTGTTGCTAAGTTTTATTTTCAACACATTAAATTTCAGTTTATAAAAACAAAAATAAAAAATATAGGTTTAAGTTTTAGTTTGACTTTCTGCACTTGATCTTTTAGTATTTTCTTTTCAAGGATATTTAGTGCATGCGTAGCAAGGGAGAGAAGGATCTAATGCCTTACAACTCAGAGATTGAGAGAACAACCAAGGGAAAGAAAAAGAAAGGAGTCAAGATGGCCGAAGAGAAAGCTAAAAACCAATAGTAGTCGCGGGAATACCAACTCGTAAGTAATCTTGTAGTGCAGGAGAGAGTGCAAGGATAGAGAAGACATCGTGACTATTTCAAGCCAGAAGTTCATGAGACTTACAATGGAGTGATGAAACTTCCTGCCAACATCACAGAGTTCGAGCTACGGACATCTCTGATCAATATAGTGCAAAATAGTCTATTTAGTGGGCTGTCAAATAAAGATCTAGTAGCACACATTTAGAAGTAATCGGAGAAGTGCGACACCATGCACATCACCGGAGTTATGAAAGAGGTGATCATAATATGAATTTTCCCATTCTCATTGGGTGGAAAAGCCATGTCCTGGTTCCAATGACTAAATGCAGGGAGTTTGAGTTCATGGGCAGAAATTAACGAAAGATTTCTCCACAAGTTCTTTAACCCAGTGAAGGTCAGCGCAAGAAAACAAAAGATTAATCAGGTCAAGCAAAAAGATACCAAGTCTCTTAACAAGGCTTAAGAAAGATTCAAATAGATGATGATGAGATGTCAGGGACACGGATACGTGAAATGAGCACAACTCTAGATTTCCTACTATAGGATGAACTACAACATAATAACGTTAGTAGATGCTGCATCGGGTGACACTCTACTTACCAAGGATGAGGATAGAGTATTGAATATCCTAGATCTTATGTCTCAAAATTCTACCATCGTACTCGTTCCACAGTATGAAAACTAGCAGGCCTTTACGAGATTGACTCACAAGTGGTAATTATGGCACGACTATTGAATCTAAGCGGTCAAATGGGGAAACTTCAGATGGGACACCAGGGTCCACAAGTAGCACAACAACCTATGAGTCACCAAGGCATGGTGGTTAGTGTCACGGGGCTATTAAGTGTTACCCTAAGAAGATTTTTCTCACTCGACCCAACCTGTGGCGCCTAAGGGCCATCTTAGTTTAGCACTACCAATACTCAATTGAATGAACAACAAATAATAACACCAAGGAAACGTTTTACTAAGCTCTCAATGGGAATACAACACTGACACTCTATGCTTCCCCGAACCTAGAGCCCATGAATTTATAGATTAGCCAACAAGTAGTTACATAAATGTCAAGGACACCTGTCCTGATTACGTTGATTCGTAGATTAAGTAAAACCCCACTCCTTATGGTCAAAGTAGTTACCTAACGGCCTTGTTCTCTTGCTACCGCCCGGTTCCATAACCGCCACAATTGTTTGATCAATTAGCACATGCTCCATGTATTCGGGACATTATCGTATGTGCCTTGGTCGTGCTAGGGGCCATGACCAAGGTAGTTACCCAACTGCTTGGAACTACCTTGACTTGGTCCATCCACGCCTCAAGGGGCTTGGTCCATGTTTCTCTTAGGGACAGGGACCGCTTGGTGGTGCCTAGCTGAGCCTAGGCACCCTGGGTGTTAGCCGGGGCTCGGTCGAGTCCCACCGACTTTGGGTGGCTCAGACCGTGGGTTCGTGGGTCTTGTCTTGGCATGGTGCCCAAGGCATGCTCGAGGGTCTTCTTTGCTACTATGCTCATGCCGCCCCTATGAGAGAACACACATCTCCTTATAGTAGATTTTAAGTCGTTTCCCTAGCTCCGATAGGAAATATCAAGAAATGAGACCAAACGTACTTTGACTTGGTCAACGCCCAAGTCAAGATTTGTCAACCCTTGCCAAGGTATGTCTTGTCCGTGCCAAGGCGTGGCCTTGCTCGTGCCAAAGGAATCTGCCAAGTTATTGCCTTGCTTGTATCCAAGGAACCTTCCAAGGCGCGACCTTGCTCGTGCCAATGGAATATACCAAGGCGCGACCCTGCTCGTGCCAAGGGAATTTGCTAAGGCTTACCCGTGCCTATGTCAAGGGATGCACCAAGGCACATGCCAAGGCACAACCTCGTATGAGCCCAGGAATAGTGCCTAAATGCGCGACCTTGTCCACACCTGTGCGTTGCCTCATCGGTCTCGCATGCAACCAAACCTCATGGAACTTTCTGAGTCCTCCAGAACTCGACTATTTGCTTGGTTTCTCGCTGCCCATCCCTGCCTACTCGGGTTACGCTACTGAGGGGTTGACAAACATCCCCCTGCCGAAATGTTCGATGCCCTCATCGAACTGCTCGGTTGCTACCGCTTCTGGTGGTTAGTTATCTCCTTCTCAAATTGCTAGAGAGTAGTGTCTCGCTCCCAAGTAGGTTCCTCAACATCAACCCTCTTGATCAAGTAAAAAGCTCACCTATTTTTCTTGCTTTGGCCATGCGTCTCGTAGATTAGAATCTGATCGATTTCTCCCGCAAACTCCTTTCATGCTAAGGGTGGAGCTCGTCTTGCTGTGCTCCTCCCTGGATCTGCCTCGTCAGAGTTGAAAGCTTTAAGATAGCTGACATAGAATTTGGGATGTATCTTCAACCTTACTAGTAGCTTAAGGCGATAAGCTACCCTCCCAACTCGCTTGACCACCTCAAATGGTCCTTCGTATCGCTGAACCAGGCCCTTATGCGTCTGCTTCTTATTAAACTTTTTCAGAATCTGAGGAGTGAGCTTGAACAAGACTAGGTCTCCTTCTTGGAACTCCAAGGGTCTTCTGTTCTGGTCAGCATACGTTTTCATCCTCTAGACAGCTTTGGCCAAACTGTCTTGAGCTACCTCTCTCAGCTCCTGCTTGTTTCTCGCAACGCGATAAGCCGCTAGGATCGACCCTATCGACTTTGATTTGGATACCTCAAGTGGAGTAGCCGGCTGTTGTCCTGTCGTCACCTCGAATAGACTAAGCTCTGTACCTAAGCTTTTGTGAAGATTGTAGCAGAATTGAGCTGTATCGAGTAAGTCCACCCAATTGGACTAACTTGCATTCACATAGTGTTTGAGGTAGTCCTCTAGCAATCCATTGATTCTCTCCGTCTGCCTATCCGTTTGAGGATGTTTTGCTGTGGAAAACTTCAACTCCAAGCCCATCAGATTGAATAGGGCAATCCAAAACCTTCTAGTGAACAGAGCGTCTCGATTACTGATAATGTCCTCCGGTATCCCCAATATCTTGCCACATGCTTCAGGAACAACTCCATAGTAAAGTCTATATCACAATTCTTTGGAGCAGCTATGAACGTAGCATACTTCGAGAATCGATCTACCACCACTAGCACGCTGCTCATTCCTTGCACTTTAGGAAGACTAGTGATGAAATTTATAGGTATACTCTGAATAGGTCTATCTGGTACAGGCAAAGGCTCCAACAACCCCAGCGCCTTCCTCCTCTATGTCTTATCGTGCTAGCATACAAGACAAATCCGCACATATTGATCTACGTCCTACTCCATCTTAGGCCAGAAGAACGAACGTGATAAGAGGGCACAAGTGCGCTCCATGCTCGGATGCCCAGCCCACCGAACATCATGTGTCTCCTTCACAAGTTGTCGCCTTAGTCCACCAGAACTAAGAATATATGGACGTCATCCTTTATCATAAAGGACCCCATCTTCGCACCAAAACCTCCAAGTGACTCCCTCAGCTATTAGCTTTAGCATCTTTGTACAAACAGTCTTTGCTTGTCTCCTCCTTGATGTGAGGTAAGAATTCACTTTCCAGCCTCACCACTGCTGACACAATCTCTGCACCATTTTATGGCTAAGAGCGTCCATGACTGAGTTAAGCCTTACAGGCCTATGTTCGAACTGAACATCAAACTCTGAGATGAGATCTAGTTACCTTGCCTGCTTCTGATTGAGCTTCTTTTGACTCATGAACGCTACAAGGAAAATGAAATTTAGAAACGAAATTAGCAACAGAATTAAGTTCAGTTGCTAAAAAAAGTAGTTAGAGACGAAATTGAGACGAACTAATTCAGAGACGGAATTGAGACGAATCAGAGACGGAAATAGAGACGGAATTAAATTTCGTCTCTAAAAAATGGCGCCAACATTCCCACAAAAACTTTCTTTTCTTATAACCGTTCATTAAATCTCGAGATCTGTGCGTGCTTGGATCAAGGCCCCTCCACCCCACCCCCCCCCAAATATCCCCAAATCCCGTTCGATCGTCTCATCCAAAATCCCCAAATCCCGTTCGATCATCTCGTCCAAAATCCCCAAATCCCATAAGTTCGATCGTCTAGTCTCGGTCTCTGGCTCTGCTATCAACTCTCGTCTCTCCGTCTCTTGCTGAACCAGTCGCGCTGGTCTCTCCGTCTCTCTCTGGTCACAGCCCAAAATCCCAAAATCCCACAAGTTCGATCGTCTCGTCCCGGTCTCGATCTCTGCTCTCAACTCTCGTCTCTCCGTCTCGTCGCGCTGGTCTCTCTGGTCTCTCTGTCTCTCTCCGGTCACCGCCCCCCAAATCCCCAACCCCCAACAAGTCGATCGTCTCCGTCATCGGCTCTCAACTCTCTCTCTCTGGTCTCTCCGTCTCTTGCTCGGTCACGGCTCTCCGTTCTCTCTTCGGTCACCGCTCACCGCTCTCTCTCTTTCATTGCTCTCACCGGTGACCGATCTCTCATCAGTCATCTTCGCTCACCGCTCTCTCTCTTTCATTGCTCTCTGCTCTCTGGTCGCTCTGTGCTTACTGCTCCGCTCTCTGCTCGTAAAGGTAACAATAAAAAAAAATCGTAACACCCTAATTTTCTTGAAATTGTATCTGCTCACATTTTCCTCCAGTTTGGCTTTCATGTGCATTTGTTGGTGTTCTTCACTTGATCTATTAAGTTAATGCTGTGTATTTTGTTTGGTTTAGAAGTTTTTATTCTGCTATTCTCTTGCATGCTTAGTGTTTTGTGGTTATGCTTGTTCTACCGAGTAACAATGAAATGTGAACTGCATTTCTCTGTTGTGATATGGGTTTTGTAGTTATGTTCATTTTGCCATGTTTTAGTTGTTGCAATGCTACTTGTGAGTGACACAGTTTTCCCTAATTCACTGGTTTTATTTGATGTCATGCTATGCTCACAAGAAGTTAATTATAAGAATTTAAATTTAATTTTAGAGAGTAAGAGAAAAGTAGCATAATAGGTTGCCAAAAAAGATTAGATAAAAGTATTATGCAATAAATTTTAATGACATAAGTAATATTAGAAGATAAATAATATCTAATTGAGATATTAGCGAGAGATTTGCGAAATCGAAAATTGAAGTGTAAAATTGTAATTCAAAGTAAGTTGTTTTATTAATGCTTATTAAGTATTGGTATATATATATACGAACCCATTGGGCCATTAAATTAGTTAGTACTGCATATTCCAAATTAAAAGAGTTAATCACAAGTTTGGATTTTCTTTTGGAGGAAAAAAAAAATACATTACATTTTGGATTTCTTATTTATTTGATAGAGACTTAAGTTGATGATCAACCTTCAATTTTTTTTTTTTAAACAAGATAATTATAAAGAAGCAATAATGCATGATTACAACAGCCTTAATTAAATTAAGTTGATATATCTAGGCCATTTTTCCATGAGTGACATCCCTATAGCACCAAGTAGAACAACAATGTAGGCCTTGATCTGGAGCTTAATGCTACCTTGCAACTTAGGCCCCATGAAATATGCAGATAGAAGGTCCACTAGAGCCATGTAGATTAGCAACCCAACCGACGACGCGTTTAATAATCCAACCGTAATTAGTGAGCTTGGGCTATTTTCTTTATAAACACTAGATAATGCAATGCCAATAGCAATCCCAAATGGAGTTGTAACTGAGAAGAAGAACACCATCACTGCTTTCTTAAAGAACTTGTACTCTACCTGTACAAGCATTAAAAGATATTAGTTAATTAGTTATTCAATTAAGCATGTTAATTCGAAATCTAATTGTTCACTAATTAATTATATATGATCACCTGAAGAATACAACCACCAAGTCCCATCCCTTCAAACATTTGATGGAAGCACAAAACCGCTACTAATGGCTTAATTGTACAAGTATTATTTGATGCTCCTAATGAAAGTCCAATCACTACTGAATGAACAACAATACCCAGCTCCGAGACCTGCAACATTCACACATTATATCATAATATATAACTCATTTCATTGCTCTATACCAATATAAGAAAGAAAGTAACAAATTTATTCCGTCTCTGATTATGCAAATCAACTGCGCACAAATTTAAAGTAAATGTTGCTATTTCACATAAAATTTCAAGAGAATTGAATAAACCTATAACCTTAAGGAGGTACGAGTGAACAAGTAGTAGGAGCTTTGATACTATGTGGTATTTGAATGCCTCTTATAACTTATGATTTATTTATTTTTTTGAACTCCTTGTTGCTTTTATTTTTACGACCAATTATCATACTCTGTTTGGTATCAATAATGTATCGAGCTAGGTATTAAGAAAGTTGTTTCCAACCCCCTTTATTCAATGGCTAGAAACAAAGCTTTTTGTTCATGTAGTTAGGTAGGTCCTCAGATTCCCCCTTCTAATAAATTGTGTTAGTTGGACACACAAGTAGCCATGTACCATCGGAAATTATGAAATTAGTTGACTAATTTAATTGCACAATTACAATAGGAATGCCGTCTACAAGTCGAGACTGGATGTACAACCGTCTTGACAACGGCTTCGTTCGAATTGAATTCGCTGCGAAAGTTAAAGAATTCATATCATTTTCTAAGCAACATTCTCCTACATACCAAAGTGAAAGGAAAATTAGATGTCTGTGCAATTATAAGAAATGTCGACTTGTACCGTACCTGGACGTCGAAACGGTCGAGTACCACATATGTAGGTATGGATTTGTTTCGAGATATCACTGTTGGTACGAACATGGTGAGAACGGAGATGAAGGCCCGCAAAACTTTTACCAAATGGATAACCATATTGATGATGCTGAAGTGGGAGGAAACGATCCGACAACTTACCGCGAGATGCTACACAACGTGGCAGGTCCAAGTTTCAATTGGAATCACGTGGAAGAATCACCAAACCGCCAAGCACGCCAACTATATGACATGATAGAGGCTAGTAGCGAACAATTATGGCTGGGTTGCAAAACCATGACAACGTTGTCTGCAATGGCAAGATTACTTGCGATCAAGTCAGAACATCATATATCTGAACGAGGGTATAATGAAATCATTAAATTCATGAAGGATTGTTTGCCAAATGACAATTCATTGGTTGAAAATTTTAATGCCACTAAAAGACTAATGCGAGGTCTAGGTCTACCTGTTGAGAAAATAGATTGTTGTGAGGACCAATGTATGATTTATTGGGGAGTGGACTCTGAGTTGACATCATGTAAATTGTGTGGGAATTCACGCTACATTGCACAACGACGGGGTCGCGGTCGGAACACCAAAAAATGCCCTTGCAAAAAAGTGTACTACTTCCCTTTGGGCCCTCGATTGCAACGATTATATGCGTTTGAGTCAACGGCAAAACATATGCGATGGCATGGAGAATATTCCTCGCCAGAAGATGTTATGCAACACTGTTCTGATTCGATAGCTTGGAGACATTTTAATGATGTCAATAGAGACTTCGCCGCCGAGGTTCGGAATGTTCGTTTAGGATTGTGCACTGATGGTTTTCAAGTATTTGGGATTTCAGGGAAATCGTACTCTTCATGGCCCGTAATATTGACTCCTTACAACCTTCCACCGTAGATGTGCATGAAATCTGAGTTTATGTTCTTAACGGTTATCGTTCCTGGATCGACCAGCCCAAAACAGAAAATAGACGTGTTCCTTCAGCCGCATGTGAAAGAGTTGCAAGATTTATGGAACAATGGGGTGATTACATACGACGTGTCCACAAAGACGAATTTTCTCATGCGAGTGGCCCTTTTATGGACTGTTAGTGATTTCCCTGCGTATAGCATGTTGTCCGGTTGGAGCACACACGGTAAAATGGCTTGTCCATATTGTATGGAGGATACAAATGCATTTCAATTGCGGAATGGTGGTAAGACATCGTGGTTCGACTGTCACCGTCGTTTCTTGGCGAAGGCATCACCATTCAGGAAAGACGAAAAAATTTCCTTAGAGGCAAAATGGTCATAAATGATGATCTGGCCGCTTTGCGTTCTGGTGATGAAATTTTGGCAGAAATTGAATCGTTAGGCTTGATGAAGGTGACATAAATCGGAGTTGATTCTGTGAATGGGCGGATAGCTAAGAATTCGGGATGGAGAAAAAAAAGCATTTTTTGGGACTTGCCGTATTGGAAGACAAACTTGATCCGCCGTAACTTAGATGTCATGCATATCGAGAAAAATGTTTTTGACAACATATTCAACACTATTATGTGTGTACCGGGCAAGAGTAAGGACAATGCGAAAGCGAGACAAGATATTTGTGAATATTGTCACCAATCTTCTCTACACATTGATTCGGCGACAAATACTTACATCCTTGGATGCTATGCTCTTGATAGATCAAAAAAACAAAAATTGTGCGAGTGGGTTGAAAAGTTGTGTTTTCCTGATGGTTATGCTTCGAATCTTGGTCGATGTGTGGATCCAAAGAAATTGTGAATGTTCGGCATGAAGAGTCATGATTGTCATATTTTCATGCAACGGTTGATACCAATTGCATTTAGAGAACTCATCCCAAACCCGGTTTGGGTTGCAATTAGCAAACAAACCTTTTTTTTCGATCCCTAACTGCGAAAAATGTCAGTCTCAAAGATATGGAGGTCTTAGAGTCTGAAATACCAAAAATCATTTGCAAGTTGGAGAAAATATTCCCTCCAAGCTTCTTCGACTCTATGGAACACCTACCAATCCACTTGGCCTACGAGGCCCGTCCGGCCGGTCCCGTTCAATTTCGATGGATGTATCCATTTGAGAGGTAATATCTTAAGCCCTTGAAATTATTTTCCCATTCAATAAGTTTTAAATCGACATTTCCTATACTCCGACGGGTACCTTAAACATTTGAAAAAAATGTTCGGAACAAAGGGAAGGTAGAAGGCTCCATGTGTAATGCTTATTTGGTCGAAGAAGTCACATTCTTTTGTTCTTACTACTTCGAAAATCACATCTTTACGTTGCATGAAAAAGTGCAACGAAACGACGATGGCGGTCTCGGGCCCACACCGCATTTTGTGGGCAATTTCTCAATTTTCACTTATCCTGGTCGACCCATGGGCAAGTCGAAGGAGTGATACTTAACAGAGCAGGAGTATAATGCCGCTCATTCGTACATACTACTCAATTGTCTAGAGATCGCTCCTTACATCCAGTATGTCCGTCGCTTTCATTCAATAATGCAGTACATTCATTATTCATCTTTTACTAATACATCCTATGTACATGTTCGTTTCTTCTAGGATCTTCGTCGATGAAATCACTCAAGCAATGAGGGAGTCGGAAGTTGATAGTAGCCTAGAGCACAACTTTTCCATATGGTTTCAAACATATGTAAAGTTATTACTATTGTGCGTTATAGCTTCATAAATTTCTTTCATAAGTAATGTGTCTTATTATATTTCTAGTTTTTTGCGAATAGGCTCGGAATTCTATCATAGACGAGATGCTCGTTGATCTTTCGGTTGGTCCTAGTCGATCTTGTACTGTCTACCCTGGTTACCTAGTGAGTGGGTATAAGTTCCACTCCGCAACATATGACGTTAATAGATCGACGTAGAGCAGCGGTGTTTTGGTGAAGGGTTCTAACTACGCCGATGTTTCCCATAACTATTATAGAGTACTGCAAGAGGTTGTGGAGATTGAATATACCGGCCTCAAGTGTGTGGTCTTGTTTAAGTGTGAATGGTATGACCTTACACCGAATCATGGTGTGAGGACTCACCCAACACTTCAATTGGTAGAGGTTCATCGAAGTCGACGATATAACAACTACGAGCCATTTGTCCTTGCAATGCAAGCCACT
Source organism: Stephania yunnanensis (assembly GCA_039657365.1). Taxonomy (NCBI): domain Eukaryota; kingdom Viridiplantae; phylum Streptophyta; class Magnoliopsida; order Ranunculales; family Menispermaceae; genus Stephania; species Stephania yunnanensis. The sequence continues at coordinate 413,078 of JBBNAF010000043.1, forward strand.
CAAGTGTACTACCTTTCGTACCCTTCTATGAGGAACGACCGACAAGAATGGCTAGCAGTTTGTTGTTGTCAACCAGAATTCGCTGACGAGGAAACGAGCAAAGACGATAATGACCAGGGCTCGGCAGAGATTGCATTCCAAGATGGGATGCCCACCATGTGCGTAGTCGACGATGCAATTCAGGATATCAACAATCTGGATGATCCAAATGGGACTCGAGTCATTGTTGAAGCGGGTCCAAGTGAAGAAGTAAATGACTTCATCGTTGATAGTGGAGATGATTCAGAAGAAGAATCATCAACTTCTACTCATGAGAGTGAATTTGAAACGGATGATAGCGAGTAATGTATGTCTATGTTATGTCAACGTTAGCTCGATGTTACGTGAATTTTCTATACCTTTCTTATATGGAGTGCAACTTCTCGACGATGCTTGGCAAAGATCAACCCATTCTTTCACATAAATTGGCCTCTCAAATTACCTTGTTTGTCTTCTTATATTTTGAGCTATGTTTTACCCTTTCTTGCTCAATGGGTAGATAAGGGGAAATAATCACAGAAAATGGAGAAAGGTTATCTTATTTCGAAAGATATTTTGCTTACCCTAAAATTGTTTTGTGAGATCCAATCATTTGTTATATTTTTAATTTGCTCATCCTTTCCATAGCACACTTTTGAAGTTTCCAGGTTAATGTTTGATGTTGGAGGTTATTTTTGATATAGGTTATGGCAAAACTACGTCCAAAAGCTATTACAATGTAGTCCCATTGGAGAAGGCCCAAATTGGCTATAAATATTTAATATGTTGCTTGATCTTTTATAGGTCTAATCCTTTTTCCATCAATTAGAGATGAAACATTATGATATATAGACATCCATACTTTTGACGATATATTTCTTAATTTCCTTTTATCAACATGGATCCTGTGTTCTTAATTCCCATCAATTAGAGTTCATTACTTTTTTTATATGACTTTGTTCTCTAAACTTTTATTGGTATTTTGTTAGGTTTCATGGCGGGCAGTGATCACCCCCCACGTCGAGGGATACCTTTAGGAGGACATCGTCCAGTCGTAAGAGGTGCAGCACAGACCTCTGGAACCGAAATACCGACAGGGCGTCATGGTCAGGCCACACGAGGGGGTCAAAGAGGTAGTGGCGGTCGAGGTCGTGGGTCGATTCCGACTTCTCGTTCTCTCGAGCACGATCCACATTCAGCGTCACCTTCGCCTTCTATACCATCCGCGTCGCCTGTACCATCGACCTCGTCATCAAGGACTATACCAAATTGCTCGTTACCGTCACCGTCGCCGACATCGAGACATGACACTCCTGTACAGACGAGGCCTGCACCCCCAGCCACCGCATCACCGGTAGCATCCCCATATTACGACGGCGGAAGCGAGCTTGCGGGTGACGAGGCCTCCGCGGGCACCTCAGGGGGACGAGGATCGAGCCCCCTCGCGTGCAGCGGATCCCGATCACACTGATTGCCAATGATATGTAAGTTTGTATTTGATGACATTGTGTACTTCTAAATATCGATGTAAATTATTAAAAAAGTAGTTAAGATGTTATGCATTTTCATGAAACACAGGGAGTTGCATCCTTCTCATTCTTATGCACGGAGGATGGCAAAAGTTTTTAAAAGATGGATGATTCCATAAGGGTATTGTTGGAAGTCGGTAGCGAATCATCATAAAGACCACTACCGGCGCCAATGGAAGGTACGCAGGACTATTAAATATCTTAGGATTTATACTAGTTTTTAATGTCTTGTAACAATTGCAATCGCCATTTTGTAGGTGCATTTTTGATGGGATGATGCGATTCCCGAGGATCTCATTCGTGCGGCGTACGACACGCATGCAGGCACAAGGTACATCGTATTGATGCACAAGTTAAAGAAGAATCGTGTTCAGTCAGTTTATGTTACAGATGAGGCATGGAGAAGATACTTGGAGTACTGGGAGAGCGAGGACTTCCTTGCCAGGTCTAGGCAAGCGTTAATGAATAGGAACACTGAGGTCGAAGGACCTGGGACTGGACCCTCGAAGCACGGTGGTGGTTCGGTGTCTTTTGTGACTACCAATGAAAGATTGGTAAGATTTTTTTACACTCTAGTTTATTTTTTTCATTTATACACTTGTTCACTACGCAATTGATTTGTGTTTGGCGAATATGAGTTCGCTGATCTACTACTAATAGACATATTTATGTTGAATTTATAATCGGTCCTGTACGCAGACTGATTGATCCGAGACGCCACCTACCGTGAATGAATTGTATTTGCATCTCCACACCGTAAATCACGACGGGAGGACATTCATCGATATTAGATCAGAGTGGTTTTATGTAAGTATAGAAATGAAATGTTAAATAGTATTAAGTTCACTTTAAAGCATATCATGTAAGTTGTTTATTGTTGATACATGCAGGATAGGCTCCAGAGGAGACGTCTGGAGCTGACCCAGGCTACACCGGACCAATCGGTGGATGATGAGGCGGTGTATCTCAATGTGACGGGTGAGTGTCCCAAAGGACGTGTCTACGATCTCGGGTCTTTAGGGACAAAGAAGAGGAGATATGCAGATCCTGGTGTTAGCACGTCCCAAATGCTGAAGATGGTGCCACGTGTAGAGTTCGATATCGTTGCGGAGCAATTACGAAAGGTTATGGCGTTTATGCATCGGCATCTCGGGATGACCGTGGACGGAGCAGGCCTATCTCAGCCACGGCCACCACCACCACCACCACCACCTCATGACCAGCACCAGCCGCTGCAAATAGATCCCGCCGATCCACCACAACAATTGGACAATGTTGAGCGAGAGACGCAAGAGTGGCTTACGAGAGATGAGCAGCTTGGTGATACATAGGTATTTTTCTTGTTGTTTGTGTAAATTTTGGGATTATACTTTTGCTTTTGTAGATAACTTTAGCAATTGTTCGCTTGACTTTTAGATTATACTTTTGCTTATGTATATAACTTTAGCAATTGTTTGCACGACTTTTAGATTGACACTTCTTTTGTTGGGTTTTGGGGTTCATACGCAGCGGAGATTACAAAACAATTTTGACAAAAACCCCAACAGGATCCGAATCTAATTCCATTAAAAACGTTTAAACCATGAAAACTTAATCATCCTCAGTCGCAATGTACCTTTCTGAAGGTTAATCGATCTTTAAAGCGCTGGCAACGACGAACGCCCTCTACCAGTAGTCCACACACGAACGGCGGCCGAGATTCAAAGTGCTAGCTTCGAGAGAATACCAAACCTTTTGTTTCTCTCCAAAATGATCCAGAGCATACCAAAAACCCTAAGTCGTTCCTAAAATGAAAATAGAGTTTCGGCCTTTCTTTCTTTCGTTCGTGTATTGTAACTTAAAGCGTCTATTTATACAACCCTTGTATATAGACGGTTAAGTAAATTACAAATATACCCCTACTTAAAGAAGTATAAGCGTAATACACCACATGGACGTTTCCGTCATGAATTTTATCATATAAAATTCATTTTTCTGAACCATCTTAAAATCTCGCAAAACCATTCTTAGTGTGCGACCCAATAGGCTCATACAACGTTGGCAGTGTACCAAAACACATTTTGGTATACAAGTCATAAGCGGCCTCTAGCAAGACATTATGACTACCCCAGTTGTACGAATATCAAATCGAAATAACCTAATCAATAGTGTATATAACGTCCACGTCCTTTTGTCACACGATATCCTTTTGATCAAACATAAGGCATGGAATTGTCATCCAACATGTTCAATCGTACTAGTCTCGATCTCTAGGTAGACTGAAAACATCCAAGTGACATTGATCAATATCAATTCACTTAGAGTAGGCCTTTTAACAGTCTAACACATCGAGGGATCCACTAGATATCTCTCTTTATATGAGAGGGACAAATTCTATCTCGATTACACAACTTCATCACATTGCTCACACAGTAACCAATCACAACCTTTATAATCGTCGGTTAAAGACAACGTTTGATTGTGTCAAATCATTGTGTTCCTAATGTTGAAGTCTCTGGTAATCTCAAGTCAGAGGACTGGAATATATACCTATCATGAGAAACAACTATGACTTAATCCATGTGATGTTCTCATAGCGGGTCGTTCCAGTACTTTGTTCCCTAACAAGTACTTGTGATCTTGATTCGTATCCCTATACGTATAATCATCATATGATCATCAATCAAGACTCACACTAGTCCTAATTCATTATAGTTCCCAGTATAATGATCGACTAGGGACATTTAGGATATTTATGTAAATACCCATGGATCTTATTATAATGTAAACATGCAAATTAATTATAATAAAAAGCAAATGAAATCCTCTATTTTATTAAATAAAAGTATTCATAAAGACAGTTAATGGATTGACCTAGGGCACATGCCCCAACATCGTTTTGTGCATATTTAGATTGATACTTCTTTATGTTTCATTGGATTATTGTTCAGGATTTTAAAAATTCCATTTACTTCTTCTTTCTTACCTTACTGTAGATGTTACATTTGCTTGTCTGAGTATGAAGAAGGTGATAAAATAAGAGTTCTCCCCTGTCACCTTGAATAACATATGATATGTGTTGATAAATGCTAAATATTTTCTGATCTCTGGTGTGCAGGGTATGCCGTGGAGATGTTTGTGAAGGTGTAGCCGAAAGTTCAGTTTTCAGTTCATGAAAAACCTCTAACAAAGACTTGTACATATATGCATATATGAGGCCTGTCAGCCAATGCACTTTACAAGTTCAGATGTTGCATGTTGTGTGTACTCATGGTTTTATCTTTATCTTATTTTTTGAAGAAAATTTTCTTATCTTAAAAAGTGTGATAAGATGTTAATGACAAGAAAAAATAGTTGCCAGACAACTGTTGCACTTTACATTTTAGCTGATTTTACTGCTGATCTTTTTGACTATTGCTCCACAAGCTCATTTTGATCACTTGGTTGCTTCTCTACTTGAAATAGATTATCATGTATGTTTAAGAATTGTCCTGCTGAAGGTTCGTTGTACATGTATTTTTTTTAAATGATAGTGCATTTCTATCTATCGCATATTCACATTGCTTTAAATTATTTATTGTTAATAAATTTATGATAACATCTGAACGCAGTAATTTTCACTTGATTTCTCCTTGAAATGTTCATGCTATTCAGTCATGTGTAGGTACCGTCTGCTTGGAGGCCAGTTCTGGAGGATCCTTCAAACCCGCAAATCATTTTTTACTACTATGCAATCGCAAAACCTCCTATCTCAAAGGAGGTTAGATCAGTCTCATATTTTGTACTTAAGTTTATAAATTAATTCATTTTTTAATTCACTCGATTCACTTCATCAAACCTTCTCACTTCTATGACAAATTGAAGTCTTACTTGTAGATTTTGATAATCTAGTTGCTTTTGCTACTCATGCAGGTTACATGGTTAGAAACTGATATTTTCACTACTGGTCTTGGTTTTCTTATGCTTTCTGTTGGTTGTAATGGAGTGACCAATATATTGTCTTTGCTAGTTTTGTTAATTTCCTTGCTTATGGTTTGGAGCTTATTATTTTTGAGTGAGGCTATAGTCAAAGTCAAATAGTTACTCACAATCTAAAAGCTTCTCGCTGCTTATCAAATATATAGATTAACAATGATGGGGAAGCTGCTTATCAAATATATGGATTGGTTCTTCCATTCCACGTTTCTTTGCTGATTAAGTGTTATGATTTTGTAGGTTTCAATCTTGGCTGGGACCCTTGCTCGCTTGGATAGAGATGCTCCTCATTACAAAAAGTATGTAGTAATTGTACTACTTTACTCTTGTTTTCATAATTGATTGAAATATAAACAGTTCACTGATAAATTATGTTTCTTTCCTATCAAGAATAAATACAATTCGTTTTATAAAAAAAAAAGAATAAATAGAGTTCTGCATTAATAGAAAAATGTAAAATTAATTGGAATAAAATAGTGACGAACAAAGTGAGACATATTATCTCATCATTTACTTTATGGCCTGCCACAAAATACCTGAACCAAAGGCCCTTGTTGTTTGCATCTTGAAGCAGGCTTTATGTATCTTTCTATTTTTTTTTCTTGAAATAATTTACAGTGCATGGATTGTTTGGTGAAGGTAACCAAGCTCCATCCATTGTTCTGAAGAAGTGAAAGTTTGCGGATGCATATTCATGTTATGTGTATGTAGTTCATTAACTTATTTTAGGTGTTGAATCTTTTTGTAATTCGACTTCTTACACATGTGGGACTGAAATAATTTGTTCCTATTCTTCTTTATAGGGATGGCTATAATGACTTCAATACATTCTATATGCAAGTAAGCAATCAGACTGATAATGTAGCATTTTATAGTGTCTTCATATCATCAAAATGGCATCTTTGTACTTTTTTCCTAATGTTTATATTCATTCAAACTTTTTGTCAGCATCCTTGCTACAATTGCAGACCAGTCAACTGGATAATCTATAGTTTACTGTTTACATTCTTCTTTGAAATACTTTTATTCTCTTTTGTTGTATATTTTCATTTTTCAATTGGTGAATCACTAGCATTTACCGAAAACTGTATGTAGCAATATAGCAAATATTTAGCCATTGTGCTGTAGCTAATTGGTGCTTTAGGTTTGTGAATTTTTGAGTGCAGTCTTTTATAGATTGATGAGTTGATACCATTGATTGGTCTATGATGATCAATTGAATTATTTAAATTTTTATTTTTTTTCTTCTTCCACTACTTTCTTAGTTGCCCATTTTTTGACTTGTGGTTTGATAGGCTGCATCTGGAACAAGAGGAGGTTCTAGTGGTTCCCCTGTCATTGATTGGCAAGGGCAAGTTTGTGGCCTTGAATCTTTGGGAGCAAGTCATCAAGTGCTTACGCATTTATTCTTCCTCTTGAGCGAGTGAGTTGTTGTTCTTCCATATTTTATGATTTAAAACTTATTTCTCTAATTGATTTGTGCCTTTGTGGTGTAGATCTCAACATCCTAAGCTCCTTTTGAAAGTTGTTTACATGTTAGGAGTTTAGTTTCTCTATCTATGTAGCTATATTCTTAAGATTTTATCAAGTTAAGCGGAAATGCACTTTGCAGAGGAATAACAGTTAATGATATTTATGATAATCTACCTTGCCATTACGACTAAGCTTAGCTTCTTCGTGTCCTTCCAAATCCTTATTTATATTTTGTTAATTTTTACACGAAGCTTCCAATTCACTTTTTTTTATGTTTCAGCTCTATTACTTTCCTCTGTAAGTGCATGTTCTTTATGTAGTATTCGCGTGTTTCGGAGTGTGTTGGTATTTTCTCCAATTTTTAGTGAAATTGAGGTAATTCATGGATTTTAATTCAGGTTTAAATTAAAAAGATAAATATGAAATAAAAGAAAAAAACTTGAAAATTAATAAGATGGGTAGTATGGTGTTAAGTGATGGTTATATAAGTCATTTCATTGGTTTTGGTTGTTGGTATGTGTGAGAATAGTAGATTTGGTTCGGTTGGTTGAGAGGAGTAGAGGAGAGATTGATGACAATGAACTCCGTATGTGTGTATTGTGGTTGTGGTATCGATTAGGAAAATGAGTGGTGAGTAGTTGGAGATGACAATATGCAGAGCTGCTGTAAGGTGTTATTGTTGTTTGTGTGGATTTGGGAATTAAGGAGATGAGTGAATGAAGATGAAGTAGACAACAATACTACTAGCAGTTTGTTGTTGTCGTCGTCGTTTATGTTTTGTTTTGGAAGGGAGACTGAGAACGATAAAGGGAGGGGCATGTGGCAGTGTCGTGATGTGTTGGTGTTGTTGTGTTGTACGTTAGGGCAGGGGTCTCTCTTATGCCAGCCATGCCTAAGCATGACATGGCATGCCTTGCAGTGCAGGGCATGGTCCTGCCAAACCCAAGGAAGGCCTGGGTAATGCCTCAGGCCAATTTATGGGGTTCTTGGGGGCACAATACCCAATGAATGGCGAGGCCAAGCTTCGGCTCGGCCAATGCCATTGCATTCGGGGAAAGAATTTCGAACTAAACATGAGAATTTAGCCAATAACCTATGAATTGAGTTCATTATTGAGAATCAAGTCAATCATAAGTTTGTTCAAATGAGTTGAAGATTTGAGTTTGATTGATCTAATGAACCATTGAATTGAACTAGTTAGTTGATGAAATTTGTGATTTGTTGAAGAAAATGAACTTGAATGACATTGTTGATGAATTACATGTTTAGTTAATGAATCACATGGTTATCGGTGATATGAATGATATGGAAGCTTGTTTGAGTGACTCGGCAACAACCGATGGTTTGGTGATTCAATTAAGTTCAATGGCCTTGTATCTTATTGAAATAAGTCAAATGATATCTCATTGAGGTTCCTAATCAAAGTATGAGAAATGAGATAGCTTAAACTTGTCAAATGGGTGAAAATCCCAATTGGTGAATTGTCAATGGTTAGGAACCTATTTGGAGTCCAATGAGTAATTTAACACCCAATGAGAGTTCAAAAACATGAAAATGAGGTGTGAAGGATGTTTGTAGGATTTACAAGGTTTTTCAGATTTTGTAAGAGATTTGAGCTCCATTATGACTTGAAAATAGATTTTAATTCCATTGTAACTTAGAAATGGTTTTGAAGTGTTGAAATGGAGTCGTAATTCTAAAATAGTGAATTATTTATGTAATAGGATTTATGGTTGTATGTGAAAGTTTGAGGAACTTCATGTGAGTCTTCACAACCAACTTTGAGTTGGTTTAATATTAAGTAAACAATATTTTGTTAATTTTTACACAAAGCTTCCAATTCACTTTTTTTGATGTTTACGCTCTATTACTTTCCTCTATAAGTGCATGTTCTTTATTCTTCTGTTATGGCCTTATTTGACTTATTATGTTCTTTTCTAATTTTTGCTAGACCTACAGACACAAGTGCTTTGTTTTCATTATTTGCTCTATAATACTGTAAAATCTCAACGTATTATGTTCTCTTCTAATTTTTGCTCAATATTGTGGATCTTTGTACTTTTTGTATTCCCTTTGTTTTCACCTTATGTAGTTTTGTGATCATTAGACATTTTTAATGAAATGATTCGAATTTTCCTTTTGCTGGCATGTTGTCGTGTTTTAGCACTTAAAAAGTTTTCGTAATTGTGCTTTAGCAAAGCTTTTTGTTCATGTAGTTAGGTAGGTTCTCAGATTCCCCCTTCTAATAAATTGTGTTAGTTGGACACATAAGTAGCCATGTACCGTCGAAAATTATAGTAAAATATATTGTTTTCTTTTGCACAGTAAATGGAGATAATATTTTTGCAGTTTCGTTTTGTTTATCATGAGTTTGATCTATTTTGCAATATTTGCAGAGCGTGGCCCTATCTGTAGGTGACTGGTTCTTTGATCGAGTGGGAGTTAGTGCCATTGATTGCCCATATCCCTGTGACAATACCTGCCATAATCTGCTTTTCAAGTGAGAGATGAGGAATTTAAAGCATATCATGTAACTTTTATAGTTATTTACATGACTTTTAGATTGATAATTCTTTTTGTGCATATTTAGAGGATTGTAAGTTTCTTTTTGTGGTTGTTGAACAATAGGATTGGTGGTTTTTGTGAATACTTAGAAATTTGGAGCATTTATTATACTTGACAATTTTTCGTGGATATATAAATCTTTTTAAAATTTTGAATTTTACATTTTTTTTCTCTCATTTGAATATTTGTTGATATATATTGTCGATGTATGAATGTCAAATTTTGCTTTTTTAGGGGATGTTAGCACCCCCAAGGAGTTGTTGGAGGGGGTGCAGGCGATGGAGTAGGTCCTATGGTTGTATTTTCAGGTTAGAGGTTGGAGAACCAATTGGATTGAGTTTAGGTTTAAAAAATAAAAAAATGGAATTGAGACGGATTAGCAACGGAATTCAGAGATTCCGTTGCTATTCCGTCTCTAATTTTTTAGGAATATATGCGTGAATCAGCAACGGAACAGAGACGAAATTAATTCATTCCGTCTCTGATCCGTTGCTAATCAGAGAAGGAATACAATAATTCCGTCTCTGATCCATTGCTATTCAGAGACAGATCAGAGACGGAATTATTGTAATCCGTCTCTGATCCATTGCTAATTAGAGACGGAATAGAGACAGAATCTAATAATTTCGTATCTGATCCGTTGCTAATCAGAAACGGATCAGAGACGGAATGCATTAATTTCGTCTCTGTTCCGTCTCTGATTAGCAACGGATTAGAGACGGAATGCAATTACAATTGTACCATTTAGAAAAATTTCCATTTCTGTTCCGTCTCTGTTCAGTTTCTAAATTTCGTCTTTAATGTGTCTCTAATTAGAAACAGAATCACATTTCCGTTGCTGATTGAATCAGCGTCAACGATTTTAGAGACGGAATTTATTCCGTTTCTGTTCAGTTGCAGATTTCAATTAGAGACGGAATTTATGCAAATCAGAGACGAAAATTTCCGTTTCTGATCTGCTATTTTTGTGTAGTGGAAGTAAGTGATAGCAGCATTATCTGTCCGCCCCACGAAGCTCATTCCCAATACGTAATGCCTCCAAAGATGGAGAGCATATATCACAGCCAACATTTCTTTCTCATGAGTTGGGTACCTTTGCTCTGCTTCCTTTAGCTTCCTACTTTCGAAAGCAATGAGGTGTCCCTCCTGGACAAGTACCTCCCCCAATGCTTGATCTGATGCATCGGTATGCACTTCGAAAGATAAGTCAAAATTGGGCAGTCCCAATACTGGTTCAAAGGCAATGATGGTCTGCTTCAGTTTTGCTATGGCTTGGTCGCATCGATCCGTCCATGCCCAAGTGCGATCTTTCTTCAATTGGTCTGTTAGCGGTTCCACTCTCCTTGAGTAGCCTTCCATGAACCGCCGGTAGTAGTTAGCCAAACCCAAGAATGACCGCAGCTCCTGGACCTTCGTGGGGTTCGGCCACTCCGTGATCGCCCGCACCTTCTCCTGGTTCATCTGTAATTTACCCTAGCCTACAACATGACCAAGGAAAGTGATCATTTTCGCAGCAACCTCATATTTTTCCCTCTTTATATACAAATGACTAGCCCTCAAAGTAGTCAAAACCATTCGTAAGTGTTCTACATGATCTTGGAGGTTTTGATTGCAAATTACAATATCATCAAGATAAACAACAACAAACCGATCGACGAACTTCTTTAGCACATCATTCATCAAATTACTGAACGTAACAAGGGCATTTGTCAAGCTAAATGGCATGACTAAGTATTCAAATGATCCCTACTAAGTCACCATGGCTGTCTTAAGGACGTCAACAGCTGCAATTCGGACGTGATAGTACCCCGACCTGAAGTCCAACTTCGTAAAGTAGGTTGCACTGGATAACGATTGAACAAGTCTGCCACCAATGGAATAGGGTGCCTATTCTTCACCGTCAACTTATTCAGTGCCCTATAGTCCACGCACATATGAAGGGATCCAACGTGCTTACGTTGGAATAAGACTGGTGCTCCAAAGGGTGCCTTGGATTGCTGAATGAATCCAACATCCAACAACTCCGGCAACTACTTCATCAGTTCCTCTAACTCATTTGGAGTCATTCTGTAAGGGGCCTGTGCTAGGGCTTTGAGCCAGGGATCAACTCAATCTCGTGGTTAATCACCCTTTGTGGGGGTAATTGCTTTGGTAACTTTGCCGACACCACGTCACTGAAGTCCTCCAGTACCTCAGCAACTACATCAGGGACTTTTGTTGTCGGGCCTGCCTTAGTCTCCACCAAGGCCGCCAGGTATGTTGGTTCGCCCTTCCTTAGTCCATCTTTCACTTGAATAGCTAAAAGATGAGACAACTTTACTGTCATTTTCCCTGAAATCATGTTAGCCGCAAGAACAAAGCAAGGATAGGACCTGTTCATCACAAAGAATCCCCTCAAGATTGGCATCAAGGTAATGCTCCCCAAATGTAGAAAGTCATTCCCTAGGATGACATCAAATTCATCCAAGGGAACTGCCATGAGGTTGATCTTTCCTTCCCAACCCAACCGTAATATTCACATTAGATGTCATACCTTGAATTCGCTTTGCTTCAGAATTTACAACTTTCATTCGGCTGGAATTCTAAACAAGATCAAGTCACGGCTTTTCCACCATGTGTTCCGCCATGAATGAATATGTTGTTCCCAAATCCACCATGGCCAAGACTCGTTTCTGATTCACCTCTGCATCAACGTACATCAACCCCTCCAAAGGGCTTATCTTCGCTTGTTGAATGTCATTCGATAATTGCAGTGGGTTCATCCGTGGTTGGCCATCATCTTTCGCGATCAAAGTTGAGATTTTATCATTCTTTGGGCAATCTCGTGCCCTGTGAGGGCCATTACAAATGAAGCAACCCTTATGTGAGGAACTTGTTGAGGGATTTGCGTATACTTTCGAGGGTGTTTCGAACTAACTTGCCTAGGAGGGAAGGGTTTTTTCTCGCCCTTTTTATGGTGGTCCTTGAACGACTTCTTCTCCCTGTTCTTCCCCTCGCTCATATAAGAACTAGTCTTGAAGTCCACAAGACTATCAGTCGCAGCAATTGCTCCGGGCTAGTCCTTCACCCCTTGCCTCCTTAGCTCGGATTGAGCCCATGACTGTAATCCAATAGTGAAGTTAAAGCGTTTGTCATCCTCTAACATGTTTTTGATGTCCAGTAAGAGAGAGGAAAATTCCTAAACATAGTATCGAACCGACCTCATCTGTTTGAGCTTGCACAAGGCTTCCCACGCTTGCCAAGCAGCATTGGTAGCAAGGAATTGATCCTTTATCTCCCTCTTTAGCACCTCCGAATCCATGATCTTGGGTCTACCCGCAGCCGCATCATCATCTACTCTGGTTCTCCACTAGAGTTAAAGGTTCTCCCCCGTCCGGACAGTAGCAAAGTATTGCTCCATGTCCTAAAGAAAACTCTCAAGCTCCTTGGCACTCCTCTTGCCAGAGAGTTTCTTTGGCTCCGACACCTTGGTTCTAGGCTTTACCGCACCTAAAACCTCCGAGGATCCACCCACGACTCGCTTGAGTAAACTCACCTCCATAGCCATTGTCGCGGCTGCTTCGGTGGTGAGTTCTCCCACAGAACGTACATTCGCTACAAGCTCCTCAAATTTGGACTCCCACATAGCTATCATGGCCTTTTATGACTCTCCTCTAGTCACCAAGGAAGCCACCAACATCGCTAAGCCTTCAATGCGCTATGCCAACATTGAGGACTCCGACTCTGTCGGGATAGTCATCATTGCCATTAGGTGTTCTAAATGAGCTACCCTCTCACTTAGATCACTTGTTGCTCAGTTCACCATCGTCTTCAAAACGGGACTCTGATACCAATTGTCGTGGGGCTATTAAGTGAGGGGTTTACCCAAAGGAAATTCTTCTCGCTCAACCCAACCTGCGGTGGCTAAGGGCCACCTTAGTTCCGCATTACCAATACTCAATTGAACGTAAAGCAAACAATGACAGCAAGGAAACGTTTTACTACGCTCTCAATGGGAATACAACATTGGCACTCTATGCTTCCCCAAACCTAGAGCTCATGGCTTTATAGATCAGCCAACAAGTAGTTACATAACCGTCAAAGACATCTGTCTTGATTACATTGATTCGTAGACTAAGTAAAACCTCACTCCTTGTGGTTAAGGTAGTTACCCAACTGCCTTGTTCCCTTGCTGCCACTTGGTTCCATAACCGCCACAACTGCTTGGTCATTTAGCACATGCTCCATGTATTCGGGACATTCTCGGACGTGCCTGGAACTACCTTGACTTGGTCCATCCACGCCTAAAGGGGCTTGGTCCATGTTTCTCTTAGGGACAGGGATTGCTTGGTGGTGCCTAGCTGAGCCTAGGCACCCTGGATGTTAGCCGGGGCTCTGTCGAGTCCCACCGGCTCAGGGTGGCTAGGACCATGGCTCCATGGTCTTGCCTTTAAATGGTGCCCAAAACATTCTCGAGGGTCTTCCTTGCTACTATGCCCATACCGCCCCTATGAGAGAACACACCTCTCCTTATAGTAGATGTTAAGCCGTTTTCCCAGCTCCAATAGGAAACATCAAGAAATGAGAAAAAAGTACTTTGACTTGGTCAACGCCTAAGTCAAGATTTGTCAACTCTTGCCAAGGTATGCCTTGTCTGTACTAAGACGCGACCTTGCTCGTGCCAAAGGAATCTGCCAAGGTATTGACTTGTTTGTGCCCAAGGAACCTGCTAAGGCACGTCATTGCTCGTGTAAAAGGAATCTGCCAAGGTGCGGCCTTTCTCGTGCCAAAGGAATCTGCCAAGGCGCGGATTTGCTCGTGCCAATGCGCAGCCTTGCTCATGCCAAAGGAACCTGTCAATGCGCAACCTTGCTAGTGCCAAGGGGATCTGCCAAGGCTTGCCTGTGCCTATGTCAAGGGATGAGCCAAGGCACGTGCCAAGGCGCAACCTCGTATGCGCCCAAGCATCGTGCCTTGGCGCATGCCTTGGTGCGACCTCGTCCACGCCTGTGTGCTGCTCATCCATCCCGCATGCAACCAAACCTCGTGAAACCTTTCGAGTCCTCTGGAACTCGGCTATTTGTTAGGTTTCTCGCTGTCCAGCCCATCCTACTCGATTCACGCTATTGAGGGGATGACAGTTAGCCATATAGACGTACAATATGGAATGGAGCATGAAAACATTAACTTCATGAACAACCAAGGTAGTGGGAACAATGTTAGGCTAAATGGAGTGGCCCCTCAATGATTTTATCAATGATACAACAACTGTTATGTTTTGAGGTTCATACGCAACAAAAAATTTAATATAATTTTTGAAAAACCCCGACAGGACCTAAAATAAGTTCAATTAAATTAGATTTACAAAAGTAAACCATACTTTAATGTGTGACTTCCTTCTCTAATTGTTTAATTGCCATGACATTCAAGTGTGTCTCATCTATCAAAAATTTACACACGAACGGTGACCACAATTTGGAGTGCTACCTCCAAGAGAGATTAAAAACATTTTTCTTTCTTTCCCAAAATCTAGAGAACTTGAAAATAACAAAAATGAAAATCATATTTAGTTTTAGAGTTTCAACCTCTATTTATGTGTGTAGATAAGCCCTCACTAAAAATCATATTCGTAATACAACTATTTTTTTTAGGCGGTTTAAGTAAATTACACATATGCCCCTATTAATAAGTTATTATATCATAAATCGTAAGAGAATTTATGTCATGAATTTTATCATGTAAGATTCATTACCCTGGACCAATTGAAATTGCGCAAACCCATTCTTTGTGTGGCCCGATAGGTTCATGCAACTTTGGCAGTTATCCAAAACCATTTTTGGTACATAAGTCATAAGCGATCTCTAGCACAACATTATGACTATCTAAGTAGCATGAATATCAAAATCGATACAACCTAATGAATAACATGTATCATATATTTTTTTCGTGTGATATCCATTCATTAAACATAAGGCACGAAAAGTCATCCTTAATGTTCAATCGCACTAGTCTCAATCTTTAGGTAAACTGAAAACATCCAAGTGACATTCATCATATCAAATCACATGAACTTGGCCATTATCAATATCGAGGGATCTACTGATATCTTTCTCTATATAAGAGTGACAAATTCTATTTTAATTACACACCTTCACGTGTTATTCACATAGTGACCAATCTCGATCTTTATAATCGTCCGGTTGAAGATATCGTTTGAATGTGTCAAATTAGCATGCTCCTAACATTGGAGTCTATGGTAATCTCAAGTCTAAGAACTAAATGATATATCTATCACGAGTTACACCTATGACTTAATCCATGTGGTGTTCTTAAAGTGGGTCGGCCTAGTACCTTATTCCTAACAAGTACTCATGATATCGATTCGTATCCCTCTACGCATGATCATCACATGACCATCAATCAAGATTCACATTAGTCTTAATTCATTATAGTTCCTAGTATAATGATTGACTAAGAAAATTTAAGATATTTCAACAAATACTTGTGGATCTTACTATAAGGTAAACATGCGATCACTTAAACAGCAAATGAAAACTTCAATTTTATTAACTAAAATTATAAGATAAACAATGTTTATGGATTGACCTAGGCCACATGCCCTAACACCAACAACAACCCAAACTTTTCTTATGGAAATCTTGATAATGCAATGAAGTTACCTTAAGGCTTTGAACAACAAGTCTAATAGGGGAAGCTAAGGCAGAGTGAAGAGATGACTTTTTTGAAGTCAATTGAGAAGTATTTACAAGCCATAGAAGTTAGAGATAGGGAGCGCCATGAGAAGCAAGAGATAAGGTTGGAAGGAATAAGGCAAGAGATGAAAAGGATGGATAATAAGCAGTCACAATCCATTAAGAACTTATAGAGGCAAATTGGTCAACTTGCGGTAGCCTTGAACTCAAGGAAAGAATGATAATTACCTAGCAACACTGTCACCAATCCCAAGGAGAATGTAAGTGTCATCGCATGATGAGCACTACGACAACAAACGAGCCAAGACAAGACTAAGTAATGTATAAGCATGAAGATATGCATGAGCAAAAAATGGAAGTAAGGCAAGATGAGCTTGATGGTTTCAAGAACCAATGAGTCAATGCCTTGAAGAGAACAAAAGGGAATCATAAATAAAAGGCCAAGAAAAAATATGAAGGACCTTCCAAAGAAGACCCATAAGGAAATGACATCAAGTTGGTTCCGAAGAAATCAGAACTAAAGTTTAAGTTCATCACGCAACTTCAACCAATCAAAAGGAAAGATCCTGGAGAGATAAGCACATCGATAAAACATTGACATGCACTGATTTAGAAATGTTTTATGTGATACGGGGGCCTCAGTCAATGGCATGCCACTGATGGACATGATTCATGCAAACTTAAAGACAATTGTTTGGATACCATGAATTTGCAAGTAGCAGATGGAAACTTGATACCTATTATATGAAGAATTTTCAATGTGCAAGTGAAAGTAGGTAGATTCACATTTATCGTAGATTTCGAGGTTATGAACCACAATATTGATGATGATGTATTTATGATACTTGGGTGACCATTCTTAATCACAGCTAAAGTAAGTTTGGAAGTGAGAGAAAAGAAGATCGCGATGAGTATCGATGAGGGCAATGATGTTGAGAAGGTTGTCTTTGTCGATGGTAAAGAAGTACATCAGAACGGGTATGATATCATAATCTTCAATTTGTAGATGGAGTTTCTCGATTTAAACTCGAACTAAATGAGCTACAAAGACGTCAGGCTAATGATGTTAAATTAAGCGCTACTGGGAGGCAACCCAAGGGTTTTCAAAATTTTAATTTTTTGAATTTCAATTAGTAGCTACTTATTTAGTTTAATAATTTCAATTAAGGAGTTTTAGTTCTAACTTTTGAAAAATATTTCTTGAATATGCAGGAAAGACCATTTGCTGGGTGATGATTCATCGGAATGGAAATGCTTCGTGAACTCATGAAAGAGCAAAAAAGAGCTAAGGAGTTTAAAACGGTAAAGGTAAGGTCCATGGGTAGATTAAAAGGTAAAAAATATTAATTTTCATATTTTCATAGATTTTATGCAATCACAACACCCTGTGTGAGTTGTACCCAAAGTTGGAGGAGCGCCGAAGGAAAATTAAAGAAAACTCATATGCGAAGATGTAGTTAGATGAGCCGGCGTCGTGGGAACAACTCACGGCGCTTAGGTGGCAGCAAGCACAAAATGGACATAAGCTCCACTTTGTCATTGATGCAGTTCGGCTCAGTCACGATTCCATGCCTATAAGGCACTTCAAACACTTGTGATCTGAGTAAACAATAAACCTTTCCCCATATAAGTAGTGCCTCCACAACTTTAAAGCAGACATAACTGCCACTAACTCCAAGTCGTGCACTATATAGTTCTTCTCATGTACTTTCAACTACCTAGATGCGTAAGCATTTACTTTTTGTCCTGCATTAAAACACCTCCCATATTAGTCCACGATGCGTCATTGTACATTGACAACTCCCAACCAGCCTCCGGTATAACCTAAATTTATGCGGTAGTCAGATGGTTTTTCAATAACTAAAAGGCCTCCTCATATGAATCATCTTATACATAGGCAGCTTCCTTCCTGGTCGAGGTTGTGAGTGGTGGGGCGATCGATGAGAAACCTTACACAAATTGTTGACAATATCCTGCCAAGCCTAAAAAACTTCATATTTTGGAAGCATTAATAGGTTGTGGCCACCTAAGGATCACCTCGATCATTACATGATCAACTGATATCCCTTTTTGTATTCACCACGTGTCCCAAAAACTTCACTTCTAAAATCCAAAACACGCATTTGCTCAACTTAGCATAAAGTTTGTGTTACCTCAAAATTTGCAACACTTTCCTTAGGTGTTTCATGTGATCTTAGTTAGTCTCGGAGTATATCATGATGTCATCGATGAACACAATCATAAACTGGCCAAGGAACGGCTTAAAAATATGGTGCATCAAGTTCATGAATATTGCCAGTGCATTGGCGAGCCCAAATGGTATCACAGTGAATTGAAAATGTATGTAACGGGTGCTGAAAGTTGTCTTTGGTATGTCCTCCTCTCGTATATGCAATTGATGATAACTTAATCTCAAATATATCTTAAAGAAAAAATTTGATCCCCTTAACTGGTCAAACAAGTCGTCGATCCTGGGAAGTAGATATTTGTTTCGGATAGTCACTCTATTTGATTTTTGGTAATAAATACATATCCTCAAACTGTCATCCTTCTTATTCACAAATAATACTGGTGCTCCCCCACAGTGATACACTCAGTGGAATGAAGCCTTTTTTAGCCAAGTTTTCTAACTGCATTTTAACTCCTTCAGCTCAGTAGCCACCATACAATAAGGTGTCTTGAAAACTGGTCTCGTACCAGGTATAAGGTCAATCATAAAGTCAATCTCCCGATGAGGAGCGATTCCTGAAAGGTCTGAAAGAAAATCATCTAAAAACTCCCTAACCACTGGGATCTTCTCAATTAAAACTTCTTGTCCTTCTTCTCTTATAGAAGTCACGCTTGCAATGATTTCTATCTCAAGCAAACTTGTAACCCTACAACAGGTTGTGGCGGTGGTCGGTGTACAACCTTTGAACTCAAACTGTGGAATGCCCCAAATTTGGGAAGCTACAGTTTTATGAAAATAATATATCTTGGCATGATACGCTACTAATCAGTCCATGCCCAGTAATACATCAAACTCAAGTCACTCTAAGACTTGTAAATCAAACATCATCAAGTATCCCCAATTTTAATTTTCCACCCCTTACATACCATATTATGATAAATCTATGTGGTAGAAACTGTGTTCAAAATCAAGTAAGTGTGTGCTCTAATCAGTGTCAACGCCAAAGCATGAACTATGGCCCCCAGATATAAGTGAAATAATCTAACCATAATCAAACAATGTATGCGTATCTCAACCATAAATGGAAACCGCACTTGCGACCAACTGACGTGAGCCCTCCCCATCCTGCCTCCCCATCTTGCCCAACAACTGCATGAACTCCTCCTTGAGTAGTTGGGTTGTGCCCCTAGATATTGGAGGGTTAGGGCATTTGTTCTGGTAGTGCCCTAAAGTTCCACACTAGTAACAGATCATATGCGGCTTTTGGTAAGTCGAAGGCGCCTGCGTGACACTAATTGAAGCACTCAGTATGGGCCCTGCTGGCTCTCTGCCCCTGCTCTGTTATGGTTGTTGTGGTCAACGCATTGGTCTGAATGTCACACTCTGAGAAGTTGAGGGTGCGGGGATATGTGAATGTGTGGCGGTCCTCGTCGGAGTGTGAGGTACCCTCGAGCTTTACCAAATAATGCATGGTTACTTATTGATCCCCCAAATCTATGCTTCTTAAAATTTCCTCCCTGACCTCTGTGATAGCTGCCGAAACTGCGGTTGCCCTAACTATACCAATCGAATCCTGCCTAAAATTACATATCATGCTCATCACTAAGTAGTGACTCACACTCGAGAAATTAATGGTAGGCCTGTTGGTAAGCCTCTGATCCCGATGCTGCCACTATAGCGCATATATTTCTCCTCAGCCCCTTAATAAATCGTCTCCTGTGAGTCGCCTCAGATGGAACATACTCGTACGCGAACTTAGCCAGCTCGTTAAACTTTAACGCATATTCGTCCACGGCCATGCTGCCTTGTAACAAAGCGAGAAACTCCCTAATCTAGTCTGTCTTAACAGTCTCCAAGAACCACTCGTCATAGAACAAATGCTTGAACTGCAGCCAACTCATATTTGACCCCCGAGTTCTTAAAATAGACAACCATTACTTATGCACCTTATGTTCCAACAAGAAGGTCACTAACGGTACCATAGTCATCTCGTCAATGCCTAGAGTATCTTTCCTCTTTTCCATGTTCAATGTCCAAGCTTATCCCTTAATAGGATCAAGGTCTCCATAGAAGTGTGGCGCATCATATTACATGAACTTCTTTTGGATCCTACCCCTCCAACATGCTTCATTCTCTCCATCGACTATAGGTACAACCGCTGCAGCTACAGCCGTAACAGAAGCAGCACCTTCTTCTAGGGATGTTTCTTGTGTATATGTGCCAAAGAAGGATCAGGCCCTCGCCCCATAGTGCATATCCGACTACACATCATTCCTTTGATTTTGCATTAGTCTTAGAATACGTGCCATGTTCCTTTCCTGAAACTGGGCTAGATCAACCAACCTCTGATCCTGTGTGGTGGTCAAGTCCTAAATAGCCTTCTTGTTTGTCTCAATCATAGCAGACATGCGATGTTCTATTTGACTACATCATTGCCTTTCTTGTCTTTCCCGAGTTCCCCTTAGGTTGTAGGATGCCTCTCCGTGGTTGCTCAACGTGCAATGTGGGGCAACGAAAAAAAGAAATTAGTCGCACGAGGTAAAAAAATAGGCAATAATATCTAAACAGTATAGATATTACAACACAAAGCAAATATCATTATATTTGTATTTTATTCCATGTTTTCGATCCATTCCCATCGTAGGATTGGTCATTTGTGCACTTTTAAGTCGACCTAAATCAATGTCTCAAACCATTAATGCCTCATACCATTGCTTGTGCTAACTTAAACTTGACATTTAACTTAAAGGCTTTCTAACTTAGTTTTCACTAACCTAATTGTTTTCCTTAGGTGATAATACCTATGCTATGATACCAACTGAAATGACCCTCACCTGAACTAGGAGCGAGTGACCTGGCCCAAGCCATTACTCAAACCTGATACCTGAACTAGGCCCAAATAACAGTCTGGTACGCCTATTTCAACCCGCGGAATAACTTACTAACCATATAGAATAATAAATGTAGAAGTGAAATCGAGACTATAATTTCATAGATCATGTAATTAAAGTGATAAGTGTTCAAAAGTCTAAGTAGGTTCAATTACCCAAAAAAACTTCCAATACTACCACAAAGCTTCCAAATAGTCTAAAATATATAAGGTGGTTCTAAACTACCCAAATAACCTACTTTAAGTTACAACCCAAATTTATTGTTCTTAAAAGAGAATAAATAGATAATAGGAGCATGCAATTGCTCACAATGCAAGGAAAGACTTCAAGCGAGTGTATTTCCTTTGTCACGAACTAATGTGGATGTGGATGTACCTGGAGATTAAGTGAGGTGAGCTAAAGAACCAATGAAGATTAATAAGAGAGAAGACTCACTCAAACACTAAACAAGTAAGTATTACCTAATAAGCAAAATAACTCTACACGTGAAGTAGTAAACCGAATTGTAAAGCTTTTAATGAAAAGAAATGAAGACATGATTCTTGTTCGTAAAAGGGGGTGTAAACAAGTTTCATGTCCAATATAACTTAAAGGTGGATTCATAATTCAATAAGCAAGTAAATGATCATTCTTTTGAAACCACATCATGAAAGAGAATTCACAAATTCATAAATAAATTCCATTTATTCATGAAACGGGGTCCAACAAGAGATTTACTTTAAGAAATAAATAATATATAAGTCATTTTCGATTCAATACATTCTTGCTAATGGTATAAATCCAGTAGTTGAAACATTCACCCTTAAGGTGATTTGAGCAATTAGTGGTCACAATGGTTGTTGTAAGCTCCATCTAGTACCATCAAACCAACAGCAAGTGTTTCCAAGCCATCGCCGATTGTGACTGTGATGACCCCTTCTCAAATTAGGGCACATGTCAGCCTAATCTCGTCATTAAGCCCTAATCTCACCACATAGGACTTAACAATAAATTAGTCAGTCTTTTTCCAAAACTTTCCTACTTACAAGTTAATTTTTCAAATAAGCATTTTCTTATCTTATGTCAATTCATAAATCAGAGCTAATTAAAAGTTATACAATTTATAGTTTATTCAACGGAAGTCTTAATAATTTAGCATTAGCTTTTAACATAAATCCTAAGAATGTGGAAAACCAAGAAATAAAAATTGAATGCCTATACATAATAAAACGGTGATAATATATCATCATGTATATGGTCAGGGTGTTATCTCTCAACTCATAATATATACGACCCCGAAAGTATTTGAAAGGCATATAAAATTCATACAACAAAGTAAAAAACCTACAAAATTCGGTGTGGCAGCACTACACTGGCTCAAAGGTAGTTGTTGATATTCTATTTGCCTGGTCTGCTACTCGATGAATCTGCACCCACCGTCATAAAAAGGACGGTGAGTACGGGAAAGTAGAAAGTAACACTAAGAAATATTTATTCATATTTCTAAATATAAAACAAGTATCTGAAAGCATAATAATAGTAGCTATGCTGAAAAGGATGTTATAAAATACTTTAGTTAATCAATATGAAACTGACACTCGGCTAAATAGTAATGATTTAGGGCCAGTTGGCCATGAGTTACATCACATCAACATTTTCTACTATTTAGGGCGTAACCCATATCACGAATGCCTTCACATCCTCACAAATGCTCATCTCGTATATAAACACCCATAAGTGCCTTTCACAAGTGGTATATACTTGCTAACAACCCCGAGTCCCATACCCTGTGTGCTATGCAAGATAGTGGTGAAATCCCGACAACCCTAGAAGTCTAGTGACCCCGTGTGTCACTCTATCTCTATCACATCATGGTCCTAGATATAAGAACCACTTTCATAACCTAAGAAATGACATGGTTTAAGAATCTAACAATTGTAATTGCAAATATATTGCATAAAAGAGTTTAGATTTATAATACTATAAATACCTACCTAATAGCATGTTTTTTCATTTGACCACATATATCAATAATCAAGAATGACATAGCACATAATTTAGAGTCAATGAAACTATTTAACGAACAATCAATACCATGATAGCAAACTCATGAAATGAGAAAAGAAATAAGTCATGGTATCTAGAGTACAATAGACAAATCAGTCCAAATGACTAGAAATGAATAACGAAACATGAATGAAATATAAATAAATATCTTAATCAGTTTACTTACAATCCAAGCAAATTTCCTAGCTAATCCAGCCTCCCGACGCCTTAAAACATGTATGTTGGGTAATGTGACATATGTCAATCTATAAACATTATTTATCTTATAATTTTAGTTAATAAAATATAGGTTTTCATTTGTTGTTTTCTTATAAGTGATTGCATGTTTACCTTATAGTAAGATCCATGAGTATTTGTTGAAATATTCTTAATGTCCCTAGTCGGTCATTATACTGGGAACTATAATGAATTAAGAATAGTGTGAATCTTGATTGATGTTCATGTGATGATCATGCGTATAGGGATCAAATTGTGAACATGAGTACTTGTTAGGAAACAAGGTACTGGACTGACCCGCCATGAGAATTCCATATGGATTAAGTCACAGGTGTTACTCATGATAGGTATATCATTTAGTCATTCGATTTGAGATTACCATAAACTTCAATATTATGAGCATGGTAATTTGACACAATCAAACGTTGTCTTTAACCAGATGATTACAAAAATTGTGATTGGTTACCATATGAATAATATGTGAAGATGCATAATCAAGATAGAATTTGTCTCTTGTATAGAGAGAGATGTCAGTGGGTCCCTCGATATGATAGACTGATAATGGTCGAGTTCATTTGAATTGATATTATCAATGTCACTTGAATGTTTTCAGTTTACTTAAAGATCGAGACTAATACGATTGAACATTAAGGATGACTTTCCATGCCTTATGTTTAATCAAAGGATAAAGCACGACAAAAGAGTATGATATATGTTATTCATTAGGTTGTATCGGTTTTGATATTCATGCTACTTAGGTAATCATAATTCCTTGATAGAGATTGCTTATGACTTGTGTATCAAAATAATTTTGGTTCGCTGCCAACGTCGCATGAACCTATTGGGTCACACGTAAAGAGTTTTTTCGCGCAATTTCTATTAGTCTAGAGTAATGAATTTTTATATGATAAAATTCATGACATAAAAGTCCTTACGATTTGTTATATGATAACTTATTAATATGGGCATATGTATAATTTGCTTAAACTGTCTAAATACAAAAACTGTATTACGAATAGGATTTCAAGCGAGGGTTTATCTACACATATAAATAGAGGTTGAAACCCTAAAACAAAATAAGATTTTCATTTTTGCTATATTCGAGTTCTCTGGATTTTATGAGAGAAAGAAAAATATTTTTCTATTTCTCTTAGGGCTAGCACTCCATATTGTGGTCACCATTCGTACTTGGATTTCAGATAGAGGATGGGTGCTTAAACGTCTTAGAGATCGAACAATCAGAAAAGGAAAACACGAATTAAGGTATGGTTTTACTTTTGTAGATCTAGTTTAATGGAACTTATTTTCGATCCTGTTAAGGTTTTTTAAAATTGGTTTCAATTTTCCACTGCATATAAACCCCAAAAACCCAACAATGTACTTGAACTCCCTCCGAGACTTTTTCCTAGGTCCCTGATATCGTTTAACATGTTTTTTAGTGTGTTTAGACCTTTAACTAGGGTATTGGACTTGTTTAAAATGTTTAAGTTTAAATTTGAATATGCAGATTTTATGTTGTTCGAGCACCTAGCGCACTGGGTGACTTGTCTAGCACGCTAGTGATCTCATTAGCGCGAGTTAACTTGATTAGTGAGCTACTCGTAGGAAGCGCACTATGTGCAGGAAAACCCAAAAATCTGCACTTAGAGTTCTGAGTTTTCTCCACATATAGCCAACAATAAAACCTTGGGATCTCTTTTCTAACCTACTAGAGACCCACCATAAGACCAGGCACACCTCATATATTTCATGAATTCATCAAATTAAACTATGTTACTAGTATAAGTATAATTACCTAGTTTATGAACCCAATAACTTGATCTACACCTTCAACTTCGCCAAAAATCATCCTCATGAACTTGCTAATTTCCCTGATTTTCTTCTTCTTCAGCTTACTTAGTTTCTAAGTTTTGAATTGAAATGAAATGTTTTGCATGAATTGATCCATTCAATCTTATATATTTAGATAAGATTGTTTAATAGTCATTGATCTTTATGTACACACATATCTCGAGACTAATATAATGGCCTACAAATTGACACACTCTCCACTAACTCTCCACTATCTTCATCTAACTAACAACAAATGGAAACTTAATCGGTCTCTTGATGTGTTAACACGTATCTCAAGAATCATCAAATTGCTAATATTCCAATTACTTTCCACTATATTCATTTAACTAATACACTAGGCATACATCGTAACAAATCTAACATATACCTCGGCCACATTGCTTCGGTCAATGCATATATTTCGATGTAGATCCCATGTTACGGATCAATGATCCTAATTAAGGAATTTAAGTAGGATTAGGAATTTGGGTCGTGGCAGTAACTACTTGTGAACTTGATATTTCTTGGTGTAGACCATTCTCTTTTTGGTGTGATCATAGCCACACCACTGCAATTTGTGGCGCGTATCACTCTCTGTTAGTGGGCACACTGCCACACCAACGCAACTCGTGGTATTGACCACTCTCTTTTGATGAGCATATTGCCACATCATTGCTTTTGGATCGAATAACGAATTTATTCACGTCACATACATTCCATAGATAAGCATATTCATAGCATTAACTACTAAATGCAACTCAATCCCAAGCCTTTCGATATGAATGTGAAGTTTCTATTTATCTAATATTCAAGCCACATTTAATGCATGAGCAAAGCTCCCCACTTACCTTGACTCGTCGCGATGCCTATAACAACTCCTGGTACACCTAGGGCCTGACTTGAACCTTTGCGCGACACTATACAACCACAACACATCTCATAAATAAATGTTTTAATTTAAATTTAAGTAAATCTTCTATTTATTGGTCTTTAGGATCCACTAGTGTATGTCCCACATGTTTGGTATCGCCAGGTGCCTTCGTCAGGGTGTTGGTGCACAACGTGGATAGGGTCAAGGCCTAATTGGGGCTTTAATTTGGTAAAGGGACCAATTGGACCCCTAATTGGTTAACCAGGGACCTATTGGTCCCTGTTTTGGTTGACCATGAACTATTTAAGCCCCAACTCAATAGTCAAACCCCTTGGGAGGGTCAGACTTATTGAGGCATGTGCCCTAGGTCAATCCATTAACTGTCTTTATGAATACTTTTAGTTAATAAAATAGAGGATTTCATTTGCTATTTATTATAATTAATTTGCATGTTTACATTATAATAAGATCCATGGGTATTTACAGAAATATCCTAAATGTCCCTAGTCGATCATTATACTAGGAACTATAATGAATTAAGACTAGTGTGAGTCTTGATTGATGATCATATGATGATTATACGTATAGGGATACGAATCAAGATCACAGTACTTGTTAGGGAACAAAGTACTGGACCGACCCGCTATGAGAACATCACATGGATTAAGTCATAGTTGTTTCTCATGATAAGTATATTTTTCATTCCTCTGACTTGAGATTATCAAAGACTTCAACATTAGGAACATAGTGATTTGACACTATCAAACGTTGTCTTTGCTTAGGACGATTATAAAGGTTATGATTGGTTACTATGTGAGCAATGTGATGAAGTTGTGTAATCAAGATAGAATTTGTCCCTCTCATATAAAGAGATATCTAGTGGATCCCTCGATGTGTTAGGCTTGTTAAAAGGCCTACTCTAAGTGAATTGATATTGATCAATGTCACTTGGATGTTTTCAGATCTACCTAGAGATCGAGACTAGTACGATTGAACATGTTGGATGACAATTCCATGCCTTATGTTTGATCAAAAGGATATCGTGTGACAAAATGATGTTATATACACTATTGATTAGGTTGTATCGATTTGATATTCGTACAACTTGGGTAGTCATAATGTCTTGCTAGAGGCCGCTTATGACTTGTATACCAAAATGTGTTTTGGTACACTGCCAACGTTGTATGAGCCTATTAGGTCGCACACTAATAATGGTTTTGCGAGATTTTAAGATGGTTCAGAAAAATGAATTTGATATGATAAAATTCACGATGGAAATGCCCTTGTGGTGTATTACACTTATGCTTCTTTAAGTAGGGGTATATGTGTAGTTTACTTAATCGTCTAATTACAAGGGTTGTATAAATAGACGCTTTAAGTTAGAATACACGGACAAAAGATCAAAAGGCCGAAACTCTATTTTCGTTTCAGAAATGACTTAGATTTTTTGGTATGCTCTGGATCGTTTTGGAGAGAAAAACAAAAGGTTTGGTATTCTCTCGAAGCTAGCACTTTGAATCTCGACCGCCGTTCGTGCGTGGACTACTAGTAGAGGACGTTCATCGTTGGCAGCGCCTTAGAGATCGATTACCCTTCAGAAAGGTACATTGCGACTGAGGTATGATTAAGTTTTCATAGTTTAAGCGTTTTTAATGGAATTAGATTCGGATCCTGTTGGGGTTTTTGTCAAAATTGTTTTGTAATCTCCGCTGCGTATGAACCCCAAAACCCAACAGTGGTATCAGAGACTTCGAGTTCGATTCCATTAAATTCATTGCATGTTTCTTCTTATATATACATGATATATGATTGAAAGCATATTAATAGTTGATGTATATGTGATGTACATAAGTTTTATGTGAGATTTATTATATTGTTTTGTGTATATGATACACGTATTCGTGATTAAATTAAAATCAGTTTCGTACATGCTAGTAACCATGTTAGGTTAATTCAAACAATTTTAATGAATTGAATTTCGTGTTCTGTGATCCATGACACCATTAGGTTCGATTGGGATAGTAGTTCATGATTCAATTACATGTTTGTGATTATTTAGATGAGGACCGAAATTGCAAATAATTAATTTTCGAAATTATTTAATTATAAATAATTAATTTTCGAATTATTTATTTATAAATAATTAATTTTCAAAATTATTTATTTATAATTAATTAATTTTTGAAATTATTTATTTATCTTGTTATATCTATTTTGTTATGAAGTTTCTATTTGATAAAGATAGATAACAAATTAGAATATGAGATAAATATCAAGAATCTTGTTATTGGTGATATACTAGAATTCAAATTTCTTAAATCCAAAATAAATAATTAATTCTCGAAATTATTTATTTATCTTGTTATATCTATTTTGTTATGAAGTTATATCTATTTGATAAAGATAGATAACAAATTAGAATAAGAGATAAATATCAAGAATCTTGTTATTGGTGATATACTAGGATTTAAATATCTTAAATCTAAAATAAATAAATAATTTTCGAAATTAATTATTTATCTTGTTATATCTATTTTGTTATGAAGTTTCTATTTGATAAAGATAGATAACAAATTAGAATTGGAGATAAATATCAAGAATCTTGTTATTGGTGATATACTAGGATTCAAATATCTTAAATCCTAATTGGATTAGGATAAGATGATTAGTTAGATGTGGGCCCGGGTTAATTAAAATGTTTTAATTGACTTAATTTCAGATAAATTAAGGGGTTAATTTATGATAATAAAATCAGCAAAAATTATGATTTTCTATAGCGAATTTTAATTTTCGGAATTGAGATTCGTCTTCTGAGAAAAAAAAAAAAAAAAAAAACAGAGGCGCGCCTTCAGTACTTCCCGTCCGTGACTGCCGATGGGACCGTAAATCTAACTAATCCTAGCGTACGGAAGTTCTTTTGTTAGTGAAAAGTATAAAAAATTTTTTTTTCCCAAATTGTTTAGTGATTGAACAAATCAATAAAAATATATGATATTTCATTATTTACATAAAATCACTAAAACTGAATAAAATCCCTCTATTAAATTTTAAGTCTCGTGCCATCCATTTTAAACACTTGTCAAGGCCTCAATCACACTAATATAGTTTCAGCCATAGCTGGGTGTATTGTGTTATCTTGGTGAGACAAGTTGGGTAAGAGTAACCTTAATGTTTAAAATGGTCCGACTTAATAAAGCCATCAAAATAGTTTTGAGCTTTAGGCAAATGATGAGATAAAAACATGCTAAGACATAAGATGTCCCGTATCTCATAAAATGATCTAAAAATTACAGAAGACGTAATTGGTAACTGTTACCTACCTAAATAATCTAGTTCTGTGTTTCATGCCATAGTTGTCATAGGGTGAAATATGGACTTTAGTCCCCTAAATAAACAGTTTGTTTTAGGAGGGTTGTTAATTTAGTGGGAGTCTATTCCTCTATACTAAAATAAACTTTGCATAATCTTTATTGTAGATCAATGGTCTCTTCAAGTAACAATAATCCCCTGTCACTGCGATCCATCCTTGAGAAGGATAAGCTATCTGGGACTAACTTTCTTGAGTGGTTCAGAAACTTGAGAATTGTTCTTAAGCATGAACGCAAGTTGTATGTCCTGGATGCTCCAATCCCTGAGGACCCACAAGCCAATGCTACGAAAGCTGTGAAGGATGCGCATAATAAGCGTGTCAACGATTCTACTGATGTTGCATGTATTATGCTAGCAACTATGGTTCCTGAACTTCGGAAGGATATGGAACTAATGGAAGCCTACGACATGGCTATAACTCTGAAGGAAATGTTCCAATAGAAAGCTAGGCAAGAGAGGTTCGAGACAGTCAAAAACCTACATTCTTGCAAGATGACTAAGGGTGCGTCAGTTAGTCCTCATGTTCTGAAGATGAAGGGCTATGTTGACCAGCTTGATAGACTCGGATTTCCCATAAGCCAAGAGTTGGCTACGGGTTTGATCCTGAATTCATTACCAGAAAGTTACTCACAATTTGTGATGAACTACAATATGAATAATATGGAGAAATCAATTTCGGAGTTGCATTTGATGCTCAAAACTGCTGAACAAAATATCAAGAAACCCTCTACTAATATGTTGATGGTCTAAAAGGGAAAGGGAATGAAGAAGAAAGGCAAAGGCAAGGCTAGAGTTGCCAAGGCTGTTGCTGCACCTATCGCAAAGCCTATGGAACAAGTCAAGACCTGGCATGTTCTTGCTTCAAAACACCCAAAAGAAAAGGAAGAAAATTGTCATTTCTGTAATCAAACCTATCTTTGGCATTTTCTTCTCGGGCACATAAACGAGAAACGCATAACGAAGCTCCATAAAGATGGGCTTCTAGATTCATTTGATTTAGAAACATATGAAACGTGCGTATCTTGTTTACTAGGCAAGATGACTAAAAGTCCCTTTACTGGACACAGTGAAAGGGCAAGTGATTTATTGGGTCTAATACATGCGATGTATGCGGTCCTATAAACACAATGGCTAGAGGAGGTTATCGGTACTTCATTACATTTGCGATGATTTCAAAGCGAGATATGGTTATGTATATCTAATGAAACATAAAGCTGAATCATTTGAGATGTTTCGAGCATTTCAAAATGAAGTGCAGAATCAACTTGGAAAAACTATCAAAACACTTCGGTCAGATCGAGGTGGTGAATATTTAAGCCAAGAATTTGATGATCATCTTAGAAATTGTGGGATTGTCTCCCAATTGACTCCACAAGCAACTCCATAATGGAATGAAGTTTCTGAAAGGAGAAATCGAACCTTATTAGATATAGTTCGATCTATGATGAGTCATGCAGATCTTCCATTATCCTTTTGGGGTTATGCATTACAAACCGCGGCTTTCACTCTAAATCGAGTTCATTCTAAAGCGGTTGATAAAACACCATATGAGATATGGTACGGGAAGAGACCTAGTTTGTCTTTTCTTAAGATTTGGGGTTGTGAGGATTACGTAAAGCGACAAGTCTCAGAAAAACTAGCACCTAAATCTGATAAGTGTTTATTTGTGGGGTATCCTAAGGAAACAAAAAGATATTACTTTTATAATCCCGCTTCGAACAAAGTGTTTATTGCTCGGTATGGTGCCTTTATGGAAAAACGATTTATTTCAAAAGACACTAGTGGGAGAGAAATAAATCTTGAAAAAGTTCAAGAATCACAAATAAACACTGAACCGCTACTGGAAGTTCAACAACGTTCTGAACCAGTTGAACTTCCGCAAGTGACACAAGGCCCATGTAAATCTGGTAGGGTAAGACATGAGCCAGAGAGATTCGGATTTCTCATTACTGATAGTCGTGATGTGTTGCTTATGGATCAAAATGAGCCCACCACTTATCAGGAGGCTATGTCTGGACCAGACTCAGATAAATGGCTAAGCGCCATGAACCTTGATATGCAATCCATGTATGATAACCAAGTTTGTAACTTGGTTGATTTACCTTAAGGTGGTAAGACCATTGGATGTGAATGGGTTTTGAAGAAGAAAACCGACATGGATGGCAATGTTCATACTTTTAAAGCAAGACTTGTAGCAAAAGGTTTCAGGCAGACTCAAGGTGTTGATTATGTTGAAACTTTTTCGCCAGTAGCCATGCTTAAATCCATAAGGATTTTAATTGCCATTGCTGCATATTATGACTATGAGATATGGCAAATGAATGTAAAAACAACATTTCTTAATGAAAAGCCGTTTGAGACGTGTATATGACACAACCTGAAGGTTTTGTACATCATGAGAATTCTAGGAAGGTATGCAAGCTTCAAAGATTCATTTATAGATTAAAGCAAGCTTCTCGGAGTTGGAATCTTCGTTTTGAAGAAGCTATCAAGGATTTTGGTTTTATTAAGACCGAAGATGAGCCTTGTGTATACAAGAAAGTCAGTGGGAGTGTAGTTTTTCTGGTATTGTATGTTGATGATATATTACTCATTTGAAATGACATCCCAACATTGCAGAGTGTCAAGTCTTGGTTAGGGAAGTGTTTCTCAATGAAAGACTTAGGAGATGCAGCCTATATCCTAAGGATAAGGATCTATAGGGATAGATCTAATAGGCTAATCGATATAAGTCAGAGTGCTTACATAGACAAGGTGCTGAATAGGTTCAGTTTGCAAGACTCTAAAAGAGGATTGTTGCCAATGTCTCATGGCATAAGTCTCAGCAAGACTCAATGTCCTAAGACAAATGATGAGCGAGACCGTATGAATAAGATTCCATATGCATCGGCTATTGGATCTATCATGTATGCCATGCTATGCACTCGACGATGTGTCATATGCTTTAAGCACTACAAGCAGATATCAGTCAGATCCTGGTGAGAGTCACTA
This sequence comes from Stephania yunnanensis, assembly GCA_039657365.1. Lineage (NCBI taxonomy): Eukaryota > Viridiplantae > Streptophyta > Magnoliopsida > Ranunculales > Menispermaceae > Stephania > Stephania yunnanensis. The sequence continues at coordinate 445,696 of JBBNAF010000043.1, forward strand.
GATAGCAGTAAAGAACATTCTTAAATACTTAAGAAGGACTAAGGAAATGTTCTTGGTCTATGGAGGTTTTGAAAATGATCTAGTTGTAAATGGTTACACGAGATGCAAGTTTTCAAAGCGATATAGATGATTTTAGATCATGATCATGATTTGTGTTTACTTTGAATGGGGGTGCGATGAAATTTGGAAAAGTTTGAAGCAAGAGATTGTGGCGAGGATTCTACAACGAAAGCGAGTATATTGCGGCGTCCGATGCAAGAAAGGAGGCGATTTGGATCAAAAAGTTCATTTCTGAACTGGGTGTGGTTCCAAGTATTGCTAACCCTGTTTGTTTGTATTGTGACAATAACAGAGCAATATCACACTCAAGGAACCTAGATCACACCACAGATCCAAACATATGCTCAGGCGTTTTCATCTCATCAGAGAAATTATTGAGAAGGGAGACGTAAAGATTTGCAGAGTACCTACTGAAGACAACGTTGTAGATCCATTGACAAAAGCTCTTCCACAAGCAAAACATGATGGTCATGTTACATCATTAGGCATTAGATGCATATATGATTGGCCCTAGTGCAAGTGGGAGATGTTGGGGCATGTGCCCTAGGTCAATCCATTAACTGTCTTTATGAATACTTTTAGTTAATAAAATAGAGGATTTCATTTGTTGTTCATTATAATTAATTTGCATGTTTACATTATAATAAGATCCATGGGTATTTACAGAAATATCCTAAATGTCCCTAGTCGATCATTATACTGGGAACTATAATGAATTAAGACTAGTGTGAGTCTTGATTGATGATCACATGATGATTATACTTATAGGGATACGAATCAAGATCACGAGTACTTGTTAGGGAACAAATCTTTTGGACCGACCCGCTATGAGAACATCACATGGATTAAGTCATAGTTGTTTCTCATGATAAGTATATTTTTCATTCCTCTGACTTGAGATTATCAAAGACTTCAACATTAGGAACATAGTGATTTGACACTATCAAACGTTGTCTTTAACCGGACGATTATAAAGGTTATGATTGGTTACTATGTGAGCAATGTGATGAAGTTGTGTAATCAAGATAGAATTTGTCCCTCTCATATAAAGAGAGATATCTAGTGGATCCCTCGATGTGTTAGACTGTTAAAAGGCCTACTCTAAGTGAATTGATATTGATCAATGTCACTTGGATGTTTTCAGTCTACCTAGAGATCGAGACTAGTACGATTGAACATGTTGGATGACAATTCCATGCCTTATGTTTGATCAAAAGGATATCGTGTGACAAAAGGACGTGGACGTTATATACACTATTGATTAGGTTGTTTCGATTTGATATTCGTACAACTTAGGTAGTCATAATGTCTTGCTAGAGGCCGCTTATGACTTGTATACCAAAATGTGTTTTGGTACACTGGCAACGTTGTATGAGCCTATTGGGTCGCACACTAAGAATGGTTTTGCGAGATCTTAAGATGGTTCAGAAAAATGAATTTGATATGATAAAATTCATGACGGAAACGTCCTTGTGGTGTATTACACTTATACTTCTTTAAGTAGGGGTATATGTGTAATTTACTTAACCGTCTATATACAAGGGTTGTATAAATAGACGTTTTAAGTTAGAATACACGGACAAAATATCAAAAGACCGAAACTCTTTTTTCGTTTCAGAAACGACTTAGGGTTTTTTGGTATGCTCTGGATCGTTTTGGAGAGAAAAACAAAAGGTTTATTATTCTCTCGAAGCTAGCACTTTGAATCTCGGCCGCCGTTCGTTTGTGGACTACTGGTAGAGGGCGTTTGTCGTTGGCAGCGCCTTAGAGATCGATTAACCTTCAGAAAGGTACATTGCGATGGAGGTATGATTAAGTTTTCATGGTTTAAACGTTTTTAATGGAATTAGATTCGGATCCTGTTGGGGTTTTTGTCAAAATTATTTTGTAATCTCCGCTGCGTATGAACCCCAGAACCCAACAAGACTAGCCCCTGGAATAGTCTAGGGGTCTATCACCCCCCATATGGGATGATCCAGGGGCATATTAGTCTAACCCTCATCCTCAGACCATGGTTTTAGGATGTCCCCTAACCCACGTCGGCACTAGGGGCCCCTCTACCCAGGCGGCGACCATGGTGGAGGCAGTGGGGAGGGGGTGGAGTGGGGTGGCCGAGAGCCACCCCCTCCCCTTTCTCGAATGGGGTGCCTCCCTTGGCACCCCCTCTACCTCGAGGTAGCAATGACGGATATGTCACCACCCATTGCCGGCGGCACCTACCGCCCCTTTAAGCCTCTCAAAGCCCATGAAATCGCCACTAATTTACTAGGAAAGAATGGGGAAGAAGAAGGATGTGAAATATTACCTCTTTGGTGGGTTCCTTTAGCCTAATCTCCATTAATCCTCCTAGATCTCCCCCTTCTTGGTCTTTCTCCCTTTTTTTGATTTAGGGTTTTGTAAATCAATTGTTGTGACAAGGGTTTTTGTTTTAATCTAATTTATATTAGGGTCCACGAAAATTGCGGCTTTAGTGGGTATTAGATCCTCGCAAACCAAAAGCATCAAAAAATTGGTAAGTTAAGTAGAAAATAATGTGTTTTGCCTAAAAAATAAAAAGGTATCATAGAGAGCATTGAAGGCATGTACATCAAGGTGCGCACCAAAATTGGTATGCATACGAGGAACTCATAGGTTGTGTTTGGCACACATAAACTAGCTTATTAGTTAGTTATTAACTAGATTATAAGCTACTATTACCAATAAGCTGTGTTTTGTTAACTAGTTTATTTTGAAAATAAGCTAGTTAAAACTCTAAAAGCTTAAACATTTGGTGCACAAGCGTTTTATTAATAAAACCACCATTGTTAACTTTTCATACTATTTTGCCCTTAAATTTATACCCAATTAACCCATAATTTTTGTTTTGATTGTATGTAATATTTGAGATTTTTTTTTGCTGGGAAATTATAAAATATAATGAAACCTTAGATTTTCCCCCTAATCCCAACTTTCTTTCTCTTTCATGGTCTAGTGATTACTTCTCCTCTAGCACTTCTATGGACACTCTCTTGTTTCTTCTCATCACTTGTTCTCCTTCATTGTTAGATTGAGGAGTTGCATCGAAGCACAATTCATGTAAGATTTTTTGTATTTATTTTGCAATTTGTTTTAGGTTTTGTTTATATTTTGAGTTTCTCTTACTGAACTCTTATTTATTCCCCTTGATTTAGATGATTGATGGAGAAAAATTGTGATTTTCTTATTCATAGCTTATGTCCATTTATACCTGTTGCACATGATTTCCACTTAAACCATAACACTTTGATTAAGATGTATTGGAAAGTTAATTTAATACCTCATTCTTTTTAAGAGGGTCACTGAACAAGCAACCTCAAACACAATATTCCATGTCTCGCCCATGTCACGTGGACAGGGTAGTACGCCCAACACATTACCAGACCTTAAGGAACTCATCCCATTAGGATTTAAGCAGTTGATTCGGTGAGTTGCTTGGTGTTTCAACTATTATAAGATTCACCAGTTGGCTCCCTAAATAGCAGGTACGTTGGTGTTTGATTATCTATGAGGTTATCACATGTTTTGGCATTTTGGAACTTTACAGGTAGTGAAGGTTCTAATTAGGTTTAGTATTAAAGTGGAAATAAGGGCTAATCTACTGGATAGTGCATGAATTGCTCATAATTTTCTGTTTTTGTAAAGTCCATACATATATTTATATATAGCCTATACTTTTGTAAACAGGATGTCAAAGAAGTTAGTAGCTTCAACCCAGTCTGATGCGGGTACATCAACATCTACATGGTATATCCCCTTCAATCCATCCTTGTTTGAGATATTGGCATACTTGTTCCTCTATGTACACACACACACACACACACATAATACATTCTTATAAAAAATCCCATCAGAGTAAGGACCAATCCCCAGTCAACTCGGTAATGATTTATTCTTAAATGTATGTTATGGGTGAACTTAATGAATTTCCTTGAATCGAGTTTGTCTTTTTTATTAGTTACAAATAGAAAGATATATGCCTCATCCCACAACTTTATCTTATATGTTATTTTTAGTGTTATATATAATTGCGGCCGCAAATGGCCTTGACTAATGATGATGCGAATCGGGGAGGAATTTTTCAAATGGAAAAAATACAAAAAGGCTTTTTGTGAGGTTTGTTTCAAATACATTGCGCAAAATGAACGTGGAAGTAGTTTTAAATGGAACAAAGTTAGTGAGATGTTTGAAGCTGAAATGAAACAAAAAGTTCATGCTGTTTCTTGCAAAAACAAATATGATAATGTGAAGAAAAACCGGAAACTTTGGAATGCCTTAAAGTTTGGAGAAACTGGCTTAGGTATGGATCATGTAATAGGACAACTAAGTTGCTCTAATGAGTGGTAGGAAAAAAATTGTGGTTAGTTTATTTCTATTAATTTTGTAGTTATTTTGAAGAAAGATTTTTAGCATATATAAACTTACTATTCAAAGCTCTTTTTGGTTGTAGGAGAATTCGAATGTTAAAATATTACGCAACAACTCACTTGATCTGGAACTTGCGGACTTATGGGCTGAACTATATGATGATAACTGTGTGAATGGATGGGATAGCGTTTCACCATTTATGCACCCAATATTTAAAATACAATGTATTTAATAAGTTCATATTTTAGATACAATGTATTTAATAAGTTATTGGGTGCACTTCTCAAGTCGACAAGTTAATAAGTTCATAGCGTGGTTTTTTTAGTGAGTTTATTGATGAATTAAATGATAAGTGCACCCAATAACCTAATCAAATTCTATGTAGGACATAAGTCCCTAATTATGGGGCTAGAGAAAGTGAAGGTAGCAATAGGCCTACATAAACTCGACTTGCCAAACCTACTCAAGCAAAACGAAAAATGAGACAATCAGGGGGGTCTGCAATATTATCCAGTGCATTGGACTCCTTACTTTCCAATTCTAATGAAGCTTTATCAATTATGAAGGCGGGAAGTACATGGGATCTCAATCTACACCTGATAGTTCCATTATTTTGGGAATGAGTATTATTAAGGGTATGGTTAATGAATATATGTTACAGGAGGGTAGCGATTTATGGAACTTCGCGTTTAATTTAATTGCGAATGAAACTAATAGAGCAATATTTATAAACATGAAGGATAACAACTGTAGGAAACATTGATTGGACCATGTGCATAGGCATAAGTAAATATCTAGGTCATTCTAGCATTATTTGTTTACGATTTTTATTATTTTTGCTCATTTGTTATGTCTACCTGAAGTTGGATAATTATTTTTGTTAATGTTTTTTATATTTATTTGGACTTTTACTGAAAAAATGTTATGAACTTTGGCAATTTATTTTGTGCAATTTAAGTTCTATATTCTTTCTTTTTAAAGCCAAGTTATATATATTTCTTAGTTGTGTATGCTATGTGAATATTAGGTGTGACATGGACACCGAAGAGTCGTAAAGGCAGAGAATGCAAAAACTTGGCTATATTGTTATCTTTGGATATACTACTTGAGCTATAGCTGCTACACATTATTATAAATATATGTTCAAAGAACCATACATGACTTCAGTTCAAAAAGGAGAAGCCTGGGTGATGGGATTTTGAGTGGACATCGTATTCAATCCGTGAACTCATTTAGGATGGAAAATGAACTTTTTACACAACTTTGCAGTGACTTGAAGTGCAAATATAGTTTACAGCGAGGTAAAGTGACGATTGTAGATAAAGTGGCGATATTTGTACATACATTAACGAAGGGTCTCTCTAACAGGGATTTAGGAGAGTGTTTTCAACGTGTTGGTGAGACAATAAGTAGATCATTTCATGAAGTTTTGGAAGAGATTAGCGGCAGGAACAATGGCTTTAGAGGTCTTGCACGTGATATGATTACACTAAAGGATCCTGAGTTTCAATTTACACCGTCTTATATCAGTGACAATGAATGATACATGCCTTATCTCAAGGTATGTAACAATATAAAAAAATATTTGTTCAATATGATATCTCATGGTTCGATTTGATGTATAACTGTATATGGTTCGATTTGATGTATAATTGTATATATTTCATATAACAAGATTGCATAGGATGTATTGACGGTACCCATATTGATGCATGTATTCCTAAGGCAGATTAAATACATTATAGGGGAAGAAAAACATTCACCTCTTTCAATGTCATGGCAACATGCGATTTCGATATGTGTTTCACATTTATATCAGTAGGGTGGGAGGGATCACCACATGATTCACATGTTTTCCTCCATACAATTAACACGCCGTCATTAAACTTCCCAAAGCCTCCGAAAGGTATTAATGTTTTTAACTTTACCTTTTAGTAGTTTGAATTTCTTAAATCACGTATTACTAATGTTCTTCCTCTTTAAATAGGTAAATATTATTTTGTAGACAAAGATATCCAGATAGGCTAGGGTATTTGTACCATATCCAAAAATAAGATACCACAAATCTCGGTTTGAAGTGAAACCACCCAACAATTCTAAAGAAGTCTTCAATCATGCACATTCATCTCTCTGAAGTTGAATTGAACGATCATTTGGAGTGTTAAAAAAAATGAAAAATACCCAAAAGTATGCCACAATTTAGTGTACACACCCAAATTGATATCATAATTGCCGCATTTACATTGCATAATTACATACGACAAACTCACCAGATGACATGATGTTCAAGGAACTTGAGCAAGATCCAGATTACATACCTCTTGATGAACTTTCAAATGATGATCACAATGCCACCAACCATAGAAGTTCCAGATCTAAGGAAATGACGACGATCCGTAACAATATTGTTGCTCAGTTGTGGATTATGTGTTGACCTTTATTTAGAGTCATATAGTTTGTTCATCGTCTTTTATTAATGCATGTTTTTTTAAAAAATTTATATATATTGGTCATATATGGTGCTTTTTATAATTACTATTTTATATTTTTATATTAATTTTTTTGATAAGATAAAAAAAAAACTTTATATAAAAAGGTAATTATAAATATTTAATTACAAATATTTATACATATTTTGTTTAAATAATTTATAATAACAACTTTTTCAGTGCAATGAATTATATAACACGTTTTTTAACGTCATTTAACATTTATCAACTACTCAATAAGCTAGTTTTTACAAGGAGTTTTAATTTATCAATAAGATTATCAATTATTAATTTTTTAGCTAAATTATCAGCTAGTGTTACTAAATAAATTCTCCTGATTAGTTGAGACTTGAGGGGCATCAAAGTGACACGGATCGGTAGAGCCGTGTAGACCCAACCACCAAAGTCTCGCACGCACGCACGCACGCACGAGGCAACACAGTGGCAAATCGGCCAGAAACACACGCATCTAACGACTGATAGAATCTTTGGATGACCACGACCGCTGCGCGTTTTCCATTTATTAAAGTTTAATTAATGTAACTTAAAATGTCTCCCCTGACAATTGAATTGGTCGATGCGTTTGGTTCCAGACTAGTCGTCAAATTTGACGACCAAACAAACGCTCGACCAATTCATCCTCCTCTTATTCCAAATCCCGTCCCTTTTCTCTACAAATTCAAATCTGCAGAGGAAACCTCAAATTTGACGAATTGAAGGAACAATATGAGGCATCGCAGTGGTGGTGGTGCTGGGAGATTATCTGCGAAATGGATCGTGTTGCTCTGCATCTCCAGCTTTGCTCTCGGAATGCTTTTCTCAAACAGGTTCCAATTTCGATCTTATATTTGGGGGAATTAATTAGATCTGTGGCTTTTAGGGGCTTGATGGGAAATATAATTAATTGTGTTGCAGGATGTGGGGTATTGCGGAATTGAATGGGCAGATCATTTCGCGGCAACGGCGAGAACAGGAGCTAGAAATTATCGCAGAGGACCGCGTGACCAAGCGGGTCTGTATATCTGCATCAAAGTTTTGTACATTTGTGCATAGTTATTGATTACGGTTTCGAATTTTTGACCTTCTCTAACTTATAGCAGAAGCTTGGTGATAAGGATATAATGGGTGAGGTTTACAAGACCCATGAAGCAATTCAGTAAGTCCTTGTTCGTAACATATATGTTTTTTATTGTTTTGAAATTGATCTCTTTTTTTTTTTTTTTTTTTTTTTGGAAAATACTAGAATGAGAACATGTAAGTCACAATCCAACACATTGGCTCACAGGAGCCCTCCGTGCTGCCTCGACCTGCATGTTATGCATTGGGATCGGCGCGTGCTAGCATCCCGAAGTGGGCACTGATGGCTTTTAAAGGCCAATGCGTGTTGGGTGTGACTTCCGATTGTCATTGTAGCACTTCTCCTCATCTTTTGCCAAGTGATGCCTCATCCATCTCATCAGAGATGCTTTGGCGATTTAAAATTGATCTAGTTATTGTGTTTTATATGTTTGGTTACTCTTCAGGTCACTGGACAAAACGATATCGACGCTTCAGATGGAGTTGGCAGCGACCCGGAGTTCTTATGAGGTGGGAAGCACAGCAGACCACTCATCCACCATCTCTACTTCTTCTTCTTCCAATGTTGACACGCCGAGGAAAAAGGCATTTGTTGTTATTGGTATAAACACTGCTTTTAGCAGCAGAAAGAGGCGTGATTCTGTACGAGAGACCTGGATGCCTCAAGGTTTATTCTGGTGTTTCTTGATGTTAAAGATTTTTAACATGGACTATGTATTCAAATGTCTAAGATTTTGCTTTTCCTTATATGATGTTATAGGGGAAAGTCTTGTTCAATTGGAGCGAGAGAAGGGTATTGTTGTCCGGTTCATGATAGGTCACAGGTATTATGGTTGCTTCATTCATTTTACCGGGGTTTCGTCCATTATATTGATGTTATTATGCATTGGTATTCATTCTAAGGCTTGCATGCCTCTTATTAGTTTATGCTGTGGAAGGTCTATCTATTTGCAGCCTATTCGCACATTCTAAGATCATGAATGACTTGGTTGAAAAAATTATGAGAATCCATATCTTTGTTTGTCTAGTTCAGTAGTTCTCAAAACATTTCAACGATTCATGGAAATATAATTGGTTGCAATGGAATCTAGTTTAGTTAATTGAAATTCTCAAACTGTAGCTGATTCCCTTGAATTATTGAGTAATCCTTCGATTTTTGAACTTTGTTCAGTTGCTTTATGGAATTTATAGAGTAACCCCGGCATACATTTTGTTTGGTCATTCTCACACATAGGATATTGTTTTAGGAACTCTATAAAAAATTCTGGTTCAATAATTAATAAAAAATCAGAATTTTATATTGTGTAGCAGTAAGCCGAGGGCTTTCGATATGCTCTAATTTTCTAAGATAAGGGCTTTTGCTTTAGTTAAATGATTGAATGGCAATAAACTTGGGCTGAAAACCATGAAAATTAGTTGCCAATGAAGTTAAATATTATAAGATTTGGGATTAACCGCCTAAACTTGTATAGCAGTACATTGGAGTTGGAACAAATATTGGTTTGTGAGTATGTACTCAAAGGAAAAGATACAACACCGGACCTGAGATATGCAATTCATAATTTTGGATAAACAAAATTGCAAGTGCTTAATTTTTCTTTTAAGATGATTTGGATTATTTTGCCATGCAAGACCAAGAACTATAATTGCAGAAGTTAATATAATGTTAAAAGAGGAAGATAAAATATAACACCGTGTTAATGGGGTGAGGAAAGAAGATAAATCTTTGTATTTACTATAGCAGATGGCTTTAGAAAGAATTGGACAGGACAAGTGTACCAGATGGGGAATATTTTCGTTGACATTTTGCCTAAATATTTTGGTAATTAATTGAAACTAAAGATTCATATTGGTAGATTCTCCTATATCAAGCCAATCTCATTAAGTAGGGAAAAGGCTATTGTTGAGTTGAGTTGAAGTTTTGTTATATTGGAAATAAACAATAAACATCTTTCACCTGATCATGCAATCAGGTCTGCTGAAAAAAAACTCGTCCATGTACGGAAATGCCCATGCATAAACTTGCCTGGTCTATTCATAAACTTACTACTTAGTTCGCACAATTCCTTTAAAAAAAAATCATTTTGTCTTAGAAAAAAAAAAAACTAGGTTCTTTTAATTTTCTCTGGGTTCTTAAGTATTTATATTTTTAGATGGTTTCTAAACAAGGTAACTATTAATTTGGTGGTGAGGGAATTTCTGAATAACTAAAATTTTTCTCAAACAAAAGTGGCATTTTAGTGTTTGAATAGATAAACTCTCAATTAACTCTAGATGAAGATAAAATGTTTAATTTGCTTGGTTGCAGATTTTCCAAGGTTTGAGTTCTTTTGCAAAACTCCACCAATGTTGTACACTATGTGCGCTACATAGCCGGTCCCAAGTCCGGATAAAAGAGGACTCTGACACCCATTTTTTCATACCGAAAAATGGGTAAGGGAGGTCCCAAACTCACTTTTCATACCCGAAAAGTGAGGGAGGGAGGCCCCAAGCTCATTTTCCATTCTTGGGAAATGGAGGAGGGTTGCGATAGGTTGACAGCCAGCGTAAAACTTTTGTCACTTTTCATGAAATGGATCAAACATATATAAACGTTGGGGCGTTCCCACCTTGCGACGCGCTGCATCGGAGCCCGGGTGTAGTGAGAAATGAGCAAAGGTGTGTTTCACATCACCGCCTGGGTGTGAAGAAAAATGAGCAAGGGTTCCCACACATAGGACGTGTGTGGGTAAAGAAAGCTAGTCCCTTCACATCGTCGCCGGATGTGAAGAAAAATGAGCAAGGGTTCCCACACAAAGGACGGGTGTGGGTAAAGAAGCTAGTTCAAAACAAAAACAAAAACGAAAACAAAAACACAATCATAGATACGAACACTAGATCTTTTAGACAAAATAGAAATATAAAAGAAAAACAAATACAAAGGGGAGAAAAAATTCGTTTAGGAACATGGAACATAGGAACACTTACGGGAAGTCAATAGAACTAGTAGATACCATGATTAGAAGGAGAGTCAATATTGCTTGCCTCAAGAGACAAAATGGGTAGGAGAAAAGAGTAGAGAAATAGGAAGCACGGGGTTTAAATTGTGGTACACTGGTATAGATAGAAAATGCAATGGAGTAGGAATTGTGGTGGATAAGGATTATAAGGACAAGGTCGTAGAGGTTAAAAGAATGGGGGATAGATTGATTCTAGTTAAATTAATTATTGGAGACGAAAAACTGAACATACTTAGCGCATATGCACCACAAGTAGGATTAAACGAGAGCATCAAACGCAAGTTTTGGGATGATATGGATGAATTTATGCAGAGTATACCATTAGATGAAAAGGTTTTTATTGGAGGAGATTTAAATGGGCATGTTGGGGTAAGTAACGATGGGTTTGAGAGAGTTCATGGAGGTTTTGGTTACGGTAATAGAAATGAAGAAGGAGAATCAATTTTAGAATTTGCTTCAGCATATGATCTTGTCTTAGCAAATACTAATTTTAGGAAGAGGGAGTCGCATATAATTACTTTTAGTAGTGGTCATAACAAGAGTCAAATAGATTTTCTTTTAACAAGAAAAAAAGATAGAAAACTATGTAGAGGCGCAAAGTAATACCTGGTGAAGCACTTACTACCCAACATAAGTTAGTAGTACTTGATATTAAGCTAACACAACAGACTAATATGAATAAACGAGTTAGCGACCCTAGAATAAAGTGGTGGAACCTAAAATATAGTAAACAAGTAGAGTTTAGAGAAAAACTACTAAAGGAAAATGTTTGGAATCTTGACTTAGATGCTAATACAATGTGGCTAGAAATGAGTAGTTGCATAAGGAGGGTGGGATCAAACATATTAGGTATATCTAAGGGCTAGGGACCTCCAAAGAAGGAAACATGGTGGTGGAACGAGGATGTCCAACGAGCAATTAAGACTAAAAGAGAGATGTATAGGAAAATACCTAAGTGTCAAGATAAAGATGCGTACAATCAATATAGAGAAGCTAGAAAACAAGCTAAAAAGTAGTTAGTCAAGCTAAAACAAATTTCATGGAAGATCTATATACAAGGTTAGGTAATAGAGATGGCGAAAAATATATATATATAGGCTAGCCAAATTAAGAGATAAAAAGAAACAAGACCTAAGTCATGTAAGATGTATTAAGGACGAAAATCAAAATGTTTTAACGCGCGAGGAGGATATTAAGGAGAGATGGAGAAGTTACTTCGATAGTTTATTTAATGATGGCCAAGTTGATACTATAATAGATGAAAATCCACACCAAGAAAGAAATGTAAACTATACACGCAATATTAGAATTGTAGAAGTTAAAGAGGCATTGAAAATAATGAAAATAGGGAAAGCATGTGGCCCAGATGAAATACCCATAGAGGTTTGGAAATGCTTAGGAGAAATCGGATCGACTTGGTTAACAAACTTTTCAATAAAATTTTAAAATCAAAACGGATGCCAATGGATTGGAGAAGAAGCACGCTTGTGCCAATCTTCAAAAACAAATGAGACATTCAAAGTTGCTCAAACTACCGGGGAATTAAACTTATGAGTCACACTATGAAAACTGTGGGAGAGAATAATTGACAATAGGCTAAGGAGAGAAACAACAATATCAGAGAACCAATTTGGTTTCATGCCTGGGAGGTCAACTATGGAGGCGATTTTCCTTGTAAGACGATTGTTAGAAAAATATAGAGAAAAGAAAAAAGATCTTTATATTAGAAAAAGCATATGATAGGGTCCCTAGAGATGTTCTTTGGTGGGTTTCTAGAAAGAAAAAGAGTGCATGCTAGATACATAGACACTATTAAGGATATGTATGATAGAGTAGTAACGAGTATAAAGACATTTGGAGGAGCTACAAAAGAATTTCCCATTACGATAGGACTACATCAAGGATCAGCTTTAAGCCAATATCTATTTACTTTAGTTATGGATGAACTAACTAGACATATTCAAGAGGATATACCATGGTGTATGCTATTTGCAGATGATATTGTCTCAGTGGATGAAACTAAAGATGGAGTGAATAGGAAATTAGAACTACGGAGGAATACATTGGAATCTAAAGGCTTTAAGTTGAGTAGGACGAAAAGCGAATACATGCTTGTGAGTTTGGAAACACTAGACATCGAGATGACGGAGTGGTAAAATTAGGGGAAGTAGAAGTTCCTAAGGTAAACCACTTTAGATACCTAAGATCAATCATACAAAATGATGGTAACATTGAAAATGATGTCGCACATAGAATTCAAATTTGGATGGAAGAAATGACGGAGTGCAACGGGGGTGATTTGTGATCGACATGTTCCTACTAAGTTAAAAGGAAAATTTTATAGGACCGCAATTAGGCCAGCTATGCTCTATGGAAGTGAATGTTGGGCGGTAAAGCAACAACAATTACATAAAGTGAACGTAGCAGAAATGAGGATGCTTAGGTGGATGTGTGGTAAAACTCGTAAAGATAGAATAAGAAATATAGAAATTCAAAGACAAGTAGGAGTAGCACCAATTGATACAAAGATTAAGGAAGGGCGGTTGCGATGGTTTGGTCACCTGCAAAGACGGCCTACAAATGCCCCAACTAGAAAACTTGACTCAATAGAAACTGTAGAAATTCGACGAAGTAGGGGCAGACCAAAGTTAACATGGGATGCATTAATTAAAAGGGATTTGAATGGTTTGCAAAGCTCACCATCAATTGCACTTAATCGAGCACAATGAAAAAGTTTGATCCATGTAGCCGACCCCAGTTAATTTGGGACTGAGGCTATGTTGTTGTTGTTGTTGTTGTGAGTTCTTTTGCAACATTCTGTGTTAAGGGTCTTTAAAACTTCATACATATTGAAGTACCAGATTTTGCCTATTTACTGTCGTAATCACTCTTAATGAATTGTTGAATGTGTAGATAAAATATCTGATATAAAACTATTATCTATCAGTTATCACTTTCACCTATGCTTTTTTAGATTTGCTTTACCCTTAGTTACACCTTGTGTTAACTTCGTTTAGTTTTATTGCTTGAATTGTTGATAAGATGGAATGTTATCAGCTGTTAAGATTGGTTTTGAAATGTTGACTATACATTAGAAAATTGTTTTCTCATGCAGTGCAACATCTAACAGCATTTTGGATAGGGCAATTGACTCCGAAGAAGCTCAGCATAACGACTTCATTAGATTGGTCAGAAATCACGGGAGCAACTTTTCACTTTTAGAGGAAAAATGTTAATTTTTTAATTTCTAAGTCATGTTCTATCATTTTATAGGAACATGTTGAAGGATACCATGAACTGTCAGCAAAAACAAAGGTATTCTTTTCCACTGCCGTTGCGAGATGGGATGCTGAATTTTACGTCAAGGTGGATGATGATGTCCATGTCAATTTGGGTAAGTGCCAATGCGTAATGGATTTTGGCCATTTGTTACACAGTTTCTTTCTGTCACATGTTAAAGAAAGAACTTCGTCTTATCTGCGCTCTTTCTAAATCATTTTGCACATTTTTGTAAATTGCAGGTATGCTAGTCGCTACACTTGCCCGCCATCACTCAAAGCCAAGAGTCTACATAGGGTGTATGAAATCTGGTCCTGTTCTTGCTCAGAAGTAATCCTCATCATCACTTACATTTTTGACTATATAGTTCTCTCTCTCTCTAATTTGCCATTATGAACATAGTGATCTATTTATGTTCAGGAATGTCAAGTACCATGAACCTGAGTACTGGAAATTTGGAGAAGATGGAAACAAATATTTCAGGCACGCAACAGGGCAGATCTATGCTATTTCGAAGGATCTTGCTACTTACATCTCAATCAACCAGTAAGAAGAGATGTTACCTTTTTCTCTTATTACCTCTCCTCCTTTCTTTCTTAATTTTCTTTCTTATATGAAGAAGTGACTCGGTTGGCTCCCAATCCGTTACTCGAGCTTCGGCTCATACAGCCGGGGTCCTTGATGCATGGCTTCTTTTGGTCTTGTTTTCTTAAGATAGTATAATCCACGAATGAGAGAAAAGGGTGTCATAATCCATGATATAGTATCAATTATCAAATCAAAGATTTAATGAAGGATATCCTTGGTAAACCAATCCATTTTTATAGTATACAATGTCAAGTTAGGGTTTGGCAAAAGAACTGCATCCACAATACTTAACTGATTAAATTTGATCCTCCTGGATTTTGGCAGGTGATAACACCTAGTAAACTAGACCATTTCCCTTATTAGACAAGGTTAAGTTACCAATGAGCAAAATCCTCCATCTAGAACACTTAAATTACCAAAAAATTTTCCAAATATGCGACACTAAGCATCCTATCACCCTGTGACTCTTTAGCTATATCAATCGCTTCATTTGCTTTCAGCCGGGTGGAGGTACATGGTTTCTTTTACTCTGTTAAACACTTGCCTCTTGGGTCTTGGATGAATGAAGCTCCAATGATGGTAGGGACAGCTTTCTTTTCCTCCAACCTTTAGAATCATTGTATCTGATCAGATGTTGGTTGCTGACTAGTGATTATTCTACAATAAATATTATTGGAACTGCCACCACAAGAACAGTATTTTCTCATTATCTGCTAGGTTCTCAGTAGGTTTTGTTCCCTTCATTTTCTGAGATCTTTCCTGGAGTCACTGGCTCTTGACATTGTTTGAGACATCTTATAGAAAGGTGTGGCCTAGCATTTTCCTCAAGCAAAATAATTTTGCTCGAAAAATGATAATTCTTCTATTATAATCATTTGAGATCACCGAGAGTATATCTGCTTCGATTTATGTATCAAGCATTTCCTTTACCTTTGGTTGTCATTGGAACAAAGTTTTGGGCACTGGAGAAACTTTTGGCCCATGAACAAAGGCCTCACTTTTGAGAATTTGTAGTTACATCTTCCTAGAATAATAATCTGAGAACACATGGTCCTTGCTTAGCGCCTAGACGTCTGTGTCTCTCCTTTCTTGGATAAGATGCTCATTTGACGGCTTTCCTTCTTTATAAACTAGTGAACTACATCGAATCAATTTTTGAAATTTTGGCCTTCCATTTTTTGTAAATCAGCAGTTAAGTTTAGATCTATTCGTGTTTGAAATTATTATTCTTGCCTTTTCATGCTCTGAAAACTCCAATTGCTATTGGCGTCTCGCAGGGCCATATTGCATAAGTATGCCAATGAGGATGTATCTCTTGGTTCTTGGTTTATTGGATTGGAAGTTGAGCACATTGATGACCGCAACATGTGCTGTGGAACTCCACCAGGTATCTATCATAGTTCAAAGATGGCACTGAACATGTTCTTCGTGTGTCCTTGTTGCCATCTAATCATACTGTTTTTTGACATTATAGATTGCGAGTGGAAGGCTCAGGCGGGGAATGTATGCATTGCTTCCTTCGATTGGAGCTGCAGTGGGATCTGCAAATCGGTGGAGAAGATCAAGGATGTCCATGACCGGTGTGGTGAAGGAGATGGAGCAGTTTGGAGTGCATCGTTATAACATCTTCGGATGAGTAGCTGTTAACGATTGATTATACCGACTCATTGAATTGGTATGAAGGGGCAAGTCTAAAGGATTGAAATGAAGAATTGCCCATGTTGTCCATTCCGCAGATTTTCGAGATTGCTGGTTGGGCATTAGATATTCGAGGGACCTAATCGTTAAACCATTGTTGTACTCTGCTGGTTAGGTAGCTGGGGAGAAGTATATGTATGAAATGAGAGTAAATATAGCGATATTTATACATGAACTTAAATTCTTTTACATGGAGGTGATTGTGTTGTTGTATCTTTAATTGTTGGATGTACAGAGAGACTGACATTCACTTGTGACATTTGAGGTGTTCTTTCCTGTTTTGAGCATTAATGTCCTTCCCCATCGTTTACTGCATAAGTTCCCATGCATGCTGTTGAAAACTATTGTGATTATGCAGATTTATATGGACTGATGATGACTTACAAGGGGTTTGTATTTATTTTGTTGTGCGGCTTCTGCCTATTTGATATTGGGTAGTGCTAGATGGACTCAAAAAGTTCGTACTCAAACAATCAAAAAGACATAAAGACCCTTAATTTAAATTCATTATTGGTGTTTGGGGTAGAGGGTAATTAGGTCTTTTACTTAGGTAGATATCTTAAATTGTTAACAAAAAAATTTTTGGGTCCGGACTCAAAGAGTCCAAACAGATTTTTTGTTTGATATTTATATTGCAACTTTTCCCTTCATAACTTATAGAAAAGTCTTTTTTTAATGACATGAGTGTTACATCAGGATTAAATTTAAGATCCCACTTAGGTAGGGGATACCCATAGTTATAAAAAAATAAGTATCATACCCATAGTTATAAAAAAATAAGTATCACTAGTTTGATGGACGAGGCATCAGTTACTAGAAAAGCAAGGTCTAGGAGATCTATATTCAAACTAAATTTTCATTGGTTTTAGTAATTGTCACTATGTTATTTATACAGCATATCTAAACACTGAAAAATGAAAAAAAATCATGTCCATAATAGGAGACTCTTCCTGACAACATCTAGTTCAAGCATGCGTAACATAAAATGCAAATTCATCAAAAAAAAAAAAAAAAAACAAAAAAAAAAAAAAACAAAACAAAAACAAAAACAAAAACATGACATGCAAAAAATATTCAAGCTACAATAAGAAAGTTTTTGCTATTTTTTTAAAGGCGTTTTGTGGGCACCCACCTATTACTGAAGGCGCCCATATTTAATGGTTTTTTCTTCTCCAAATTGGACCTTGATGTAAATGACGCAATTACCCCTTTGTATAAACAACCCACACTATCAAAAGCCACATTTGAAACAATTTTAAGGCACCCCACCACAGTCCTCTCTCACCTCCAACCGAAACTCACATGATCCGTCGACGGTCGTGTATCGATTCTTTCGCTTTCACATCATCCGATGGCAAGGTAACAATCGATTCCAACCATATTAAAGTCCGAAAAAAGATGTTTTGGTGTAGCAAATAGTGACATTGATTATTTGATTTTTCATTATAGAGTTTGGTAGATCCAGCCATTCCAAAGTTGTTTTCAGCATGAAATGGATGAAGATAGCAAAATGGTGCATTAGGAGTTACAAGAAGAGGTAAATGTTAATGTTTATTGTGTTTTTTTTTTTTTTTCATTTTTTACAGTTTTGTACGCGGACACAATTGTGTCAGCCATGAAGATCGAGACTTATCAATAAGTCTCTGTATATGGTGGTTGAAACTAATGCACATGTCTCGGTCGTAAGGTACCAAAACTATTCAAGCAGTGTCGGTTATGCTGTACCGACACTACTTCTTAAGTCTCAGACCTGTGCTACCGAGACTGTATTTTTGCATTTTTTTGGTGAATGTGCAGTGTCTTGGTGATGAATCCTTATGGTTCAATGTTTTGTTGCAGGTAATGTCGTTTCTACGTTATTTCCAGACTACAAGGATGCTTTCACTCCTTGTAGGTCATTCCCATCTAAAGAAGCGGCTATTTCATGGCTTTAAATAATCGATCGTGCAAACAAGTTTGTGTTAGTTACGAAGCACTCTGATGCTGGAGAAGTTAAGCGCATGAGAAAGGTCAAACTTGCATGTGAGAGGTCCGATATATTTAAAGGATGTCACAAAGAGTAGGGAAAGCCAAATCCACAAAAGTTGTTTTGAAATAAAAAACCAATTAGGAAGATAATAGGACTCAAAATGGCACCAAGAAATGTGGGTGCCCTTGTAATGGCTCGCTTTAATCAATCTGATTAACTGGCAAATTACAGATTAAGATTCTAAGCTCAAACCCATGTGGACGTCGCAGAAAAGTCTATGTCACGCTTAATGGGTAAAATATGTTATTTTTGTGTGTCAGTGTTTATTTATTCTACTATTATTTAATAGTTCGCACCGCGTTAATTGAGAATTACATTTGGTCGCGTTGTGCGCGTGTAGTGACTAGAGTGTACGACGTCGCGGTGTGCGCGTAAGGCAAGTGTACGGGGTAGTATGAGATTGAGTTGTCAAATCGCTCATCCCATCACATCACACATCACATCAAACTCATCACTCATCATTACACCCTCTCCTCTCCAAATGATTAAAAAATTCCTTTAAAAACGGGACATAGAGAGAGAAAGAGTGGGGGAGAGAGAGAGAGAGAGAAAGAGAGAAAGAAGAGAGAAGAGAGATAGGAGAGAGAGATAAAGAAGAAAGAGAGTGAGTGAGAGAGAGAGAGACAACAAAAGAGAAGAGAGGAGAGAGGGAGAGAGAGCAGCGGTGCGACGCGGAGAAGCGGTACATCGGCTCAGCGCGAGAGGAGACAACGACGAACAACCAAGCAAGCGGACGCGGACGGCGGCAGCAACGGCGGACGAGGTGGCACGGCAGCAGTACCTGCGAGACCGCGGACAAGGAGCCGCGATGGCGCGACGAGCGGCGCGATGCGCGGCGACCAGCAGCAGCGCGGTAGGGCAGCGCAGCGGCGACGGACAACGAGCAGCGACGGCGGCGCGGACGGCGGAACAGCGGCGGCACCGCCTTCGAAAGAACGCGACGCATCTCCAACAACGGTGCCGGCGAGGCGGCCGGGACTCCGGCGCGACGCCAGCAGTGTCGTCGAGGCGGCTGCGACGGCCGCGGCGGCTGCGACAACTGTGGTGGTGAACGGTGTGGAACAACGGCGCGGTGGTGCATTGCCGGAACAATCTTCGGTATGGTTCGAAAAGTGCGCTAAGAATTAAGCCTTTGGAATAAAAATTTTAAAAATTTTGGTCTCACATGATAATTCATTTAATGAAACTCTAAAATGATAAAAATTGTATAATTAGACACCAGGGACTTAGGCTACCATAGTCGGGTGTCGAGTACGTATCTCGAGGCGAGTGCGGAACATTTCGAAGGCGTTTGACGTAAGTAAACCCACGAGAAAATTAGTTAAAATTCATTTATGGCACTTACTTTATTTCGCGTTTCAATTATTCTATTGTGGTTTCTATTGTTGTTCATTTACTGTTCATCCACTCCCACGTGTGTATGTGTGTTTGTCGACGGGGTCGGGCATAGCACGGACTCACACCCGGGCTAGCTACCCCGCGTTGTTCGAGTAATTGGCCATGTTAGGGCTGAGTATTCTCCGTGAGACCCGTAGGTTGAGAGATGTTTGACGAAGACCTAAGTCTACGTCATGGGTTCCTCATGAGAGATGTTTGGATGGGGTTCTACAATTCATGGGTTCCTCTCATTCGACCGTGAGATGTTTGGCGAGGTGGTCGTCATGGGTTCCTCTCGGTTTAGCTAAGACGATTCCCGGATGTTGACCAGAGTTCTCTGTTACGCTACACTCGTGTCCAAATTTGATTTCTCAACGACTTATGTTCATGCGAATTTCTTTATTCTTGTCATTTATTTAAATTGCATGAATTGTAGCCGTTTTATTGGATTTCATGAATATTAGCTAAAGTTCTCGGGATTTACTCACCTAGGATTTGTCATTGTTTTTTGTGAAAAATCGCAGATCTTGCAACGAATCGAGGCAAGGGTGTCTCGGGCGACTACGTCCGAGTTAGGAGAGCCCGTCATTTTTGCGTAGGTGTTGTATGTATCTATTTCTTGTTTTTATGAATGTTTTAGGAGGACTTGTATACGATACATGTATATGTTCACATTTTGTACTTTTGTCGCTCATTAATATACATGGTATCTAATGTCGTGTTTCCACACTATATGGTTATTTATACAAATGCGAATTTTTCTTTCTACGGTGTTTGCATGTTTTAAAAGGCTTCCGCTTGATGTTTAATAATTTAATAAATCGTGAACAACTTCGCTTAGTCAATTTAATTTAATGTGAATATCCATAAGATATCCATAAATACTAAGTTAATGCGAATAAGATACGTATAAAGGTGTAGGTCGCGAGACGAGTTAAAAGTAAGTATGCGGTGACGTGGCATGCTTGGTGACGTGTCAGCGACGTCGCGGTACCGGTTTGCCTCGAGTTTGGGGCCGTCACAACCCTTTCCTTTTTAACATCAAGGAAAATGTGAATTCTTTATAGCATGTCAATGTGGTATGTGGGAGGCATAATCATAAGCCTGCCAACAACTTGAACGACCACTCATTTGCAAGAAGATTGAATTTGGGTGAGCAGGTGGTTGGGGTGCGGGTGACTAAGGGGAATGTGAAGCCACGAGATATCCTCAACACGTTGAAGCAAATGGATGTAAAGAATGTTTCGACTATGCGGACAGTATACAATGCACGACAAAAACACCGAATTGATGATGTGGGTAGTAGGACTCAAATTTAACATCTATTGCACATATTGGAGAAGAATAAGTGGATGTCGTGGCACCGGAAGCATCCCAATTCAAATGTCATGACTGACTTATTTTGGGCACATCCTGATCCAATCAAGTTATTACGGTGTTTCCATCGGTTCTTCTAATAAATTGCACATACAAAACTAATAGGTATCAAATGTCACTGTTGGAGATAGTTGGGATTACTTCGATGCATTTGATGTTCTCAGTTGGGTTTGCTTTCATATCATCAGATACTAACACAAATCATGTTTAAGCACTTGAGAACTTGATGTCTATATTGGACGGGTGGCCTAAACCTGACGTGATTATTACAGATTGAGAGTTAAACATGATTAGTGCAATCGAAGAAGTATTTCCAACATCATCTCACATTCTTTGCTCGCGGCACATCAACAAAGCAGTGTTGACCAAGACTAAGAAAATGTTTGGAGATAACAAAGGCTTCGCACGTTTCATGGATAAGTGAACAGGTGTGTTGTATGCTAAGTCAAATGCATCGTTTAAACTTAGGATGAATGACTTGCGATCTAAGTTCGAAACTCTATTGATTACTTAGATAACACATAAGTCAAATACTACAAGAAAAAACTTGTACCTACATGGACAGATCGAATTATGCACTTTGGGGAAACCACAACACAGAGGGTTGAGTCTGTGCGTTCCACTTTGAAGCTACATCTTGGCAACAACCAGACATATTTTGAAAGTTTGTGGGGTGTGGTAGATGGTCTTCACAAGATCCTGATGTCGATGTGTGACAACATTGGAACCCTCATCGTATACCTCAGCCTTCCTTGCATGTTTTCCAGTAGCCTTTGCCTTACCCTTCACATCCACAGTCTATTTCTCCTTTCAATAAGACGCAATCTAGGGTCTTCGGCTGCCTCTCCCTAGGTTACCCCTCATTGGCTCAACACCAACCTCCTCCCTACTCATTGGAGTCTCGGGACGAGTCATACATGATAACAAAATTGAAGGTAAGCACTATGAACAGAAACTCCTATAAAAACATAGAAAAATCAACAATTTAAGTACTCTCAGTAGCGCAAGTCCGTGAAGAAAACCACATTCGCGGTCATGCGCGAATGAGATAATAAACAGACTCTCAGTAATTGACAACCGATAGAAGGGATTCAGTCTCGGTTGAATGTCACTGAAACTAACCTAATTAAACATTCAAATGCATTCTTAGAATGTAGTGACTGAGACATATTCGAATGTCACGGTACATAACATACTACATACTTAAGCACAATCTCAGTTTGGATAAGCGAGACGATCAATTACAACGTTCATTATAACATTCGTTTGGTGCCCACCGAGATAACCAATTAAGTTTTGGTAGGTTGTAACCGAGACTTTTGCAAAGACACTTAACCCAATATCTGGCTATGGTTAGCAGAGAATATATATCGATTCTTTGGCCTTTGTGGCCTAGAACCACGAGGTTTGCAAATAAGAAACCCTTGAAAGAAAAACTAATCAAAACAAACAAATAATGAGCCAAAAGCTTGCAAAATCGACTTTAAACATACCTTTAATCTATCGAACTAACACCGCTACAAGATCAAACCCTAAAGCCAAGCCTTAAAATAAAGACGAACTTCAACAACTCGGACAACCTCTAAACTCGAAGCACACCACAACAATTTGCACCTAAAACGAGAGAAGAAACGAAGAGAAACTCTAACTTTTTCCTTGCAATGGATCGAGAAAGTGTTTAGAGTTCCAAAAGAAAATAATCTCCTTCTTAATTCTTCGTTTTATCGAATTGGCAGGGTGCATTAGTTAAGGGCAATTTTGGGATTTCACTTCAAAGTTTTGGGTGCCCTTCATAAATCACTTGTGCCCTCAACAATGGTGTACCTTTAGGAATTGGTAGGGTGTCCATAGCGCACCTATCTTTTTAATGTTTTAAACGTTATTTTTATTTTTTATTTTTTGATATGGTAGTGTGAAAGATTACCCTTCACTATTTTACACGAGACACACCCTCCACCCCACTGTCACCCCCACCCCACTCTACAAGAAAATTAAGAGATTCGAATTTGAGACTTCTTAAAGGCTCAAGTGAACAGCTAATTGGTCCCAACTAGTATTCAAGACAATGGTTGAGTTTCTTTCTTTTTTATTTTTTATTTTTATTTTAACAAGTGGTTCTTAAATCTTGTTATTCTTTAGCATCTTTAGTCATGTTTTCATCTAAAAAAAGGAACTGCTAAACAGACCCAATTGTTGCTTAGAGAACCCCATTTATGAATTTTTACTTCATCGTAACCCTACTTTTTTCTCAAAATTTCAAAAACACCCTTGCACACCCTATTACCCTCACCATCACCCAAACACCCTTCAATCATCTTCATTTCTCGATTTTAGTCATTGTAAAGCACTTGTACTAGGTCACCAAATGTCGCATGAATGTTTTTTCGTTGAACAATGTCAGATGTGGTCACTCCTTGTCCTGGAAATGAAGAAGTGTCACCCACAAAGTTCGAACATACAAGGCCAAGACCTATAAAGAAGTATTGGCCGACTCCCACTGAGATTACGAAAAGAACTCAATCTCAATGGGTGACAAAGAGCCATGTGTGTCTGACACCTCTTCAGAGCTATCGGCCATGTGTGTCCGACACCCGAGGTCAACAATAACGAACAAAAAAAACTTTAAACTCCTACAAATATATGAAAATGACAAAAATAGTGGTTTTTGCTCAAAATCGCTTGATATTTCCGATTTCATCGAAACTTTGTAACAAAATGTAAGATTCAAGTCCCAAATTGAAGCCCTAAACCCAACAATAAAACCACAAGCAATACCGACTCAAAAAAAAAAACCCAAAAAATCTCAAAATCGACACTAAAAGAGATGAAGAATGTACCCATAGTGTCAAATCGATATGGTTTTTCTCGAATTTCGTCAAATTCGAATTGGTAGTGAGAATGCGATTTGAGAGAGGAGTGACTGGGGTGGGTATGGGTGAGTGAGGTATGGGTGAGTAAGAGCATATCTAATGGAATGTTAATTGAATGTCAATGTACGCTTATGACACCCTCAACCTTACAAACTGGGCACTGTCCGGCACTAGGCCTCCATTAACCCCCGGTAAGCCAGTGCAGAGTTAATAAAGGCCTAATCAACCTCACAAACTGGTCTTCAGTACCTGAGAGTCCATACGACAGAGTAAGTATATGAAATCATATGCAGCGGGATTTAAATGCAGTGAAAACCCGATAACAAATAAACTAAACACACAACATGTTCTAGGTGTGGAAGCTAGTATGTGGAAACCCCATACAACATATAAAATGAATAAATTATAGTGACAAGGGAAAATACACATATCTCTCAACCCAAATACCCATTTATAAAAATATAATAAATGTAACATAGATACTATCAAATGACCTACATATGATACACATCAACGTTCTCGAGCTTGGAGATAATGCCTACAATTGTCACCAAAAGCGGAGACAATACCAGTGTGTCAATCCAAAAAAAGTTCAATAGTATTTCAAATTAAACAATAAACAAGTCTATAAATCATGTAGGGAAGAAATGGCGAAAATAATAAATTGTATAATAGACATGCTACAATGATCGACGATAGAGACCAAGTGATCCGAAAGCAAAGGATAGGCGCCTAAGTGGTATTGACACTCTACATGTGGGATTAAAGCACATTGACTACGAGTAAGTGTCAAATACTGGTATGGCGGGACCAAGTCCGCTTCAACCACACTTAATCCGTTCAGCATTATTGGCTCACTTGAGCCGCAGCCTGAGAAAATTCTAAAGGGAGCCACAATCGCAATCAGATGCTCATCCGTAATGGAATCCTTGAAGTCCTGTGAGGATCCACAACAAATGACGGATGCTCACTCAGATGATTCAATCTCATCTAAGAGCCACAAGCGCGATTCGGATGCTCAACCCATGAGTAAGCAACGACTCATCTCAACCCCTCACACCCTCGGTCACTCGGTAAGGAAGTAGAGTCCAACAATAGATATCATTTTCCATCAAAATATGCAAGAAAAGGAAAATAATTAATATTGAATTTCTTATTGGTTTACTTACAATACAATCGCATAAATCGCCACGTCAAATCGATCATTCAAATAGCCTAGTTAAGTCCTTGTGTGTCTACATTCATCATATTACAACAAAATATTTCATTGTTTAAGGACCACTTGAATCATTCACAAGGACAAAGAACCATATAAAAATAAAGTTCGATTGCGATCAAAACTAATAAAATGCTTGTTTAACACAATTTAACAACCAGCCCAACCATTTTAAACCAAATTAAACTTAGAATATGATTTTACAAGAATTGGAGTCTTACCTAGTCTTTAATTGAGTCCTTAATCTCCAAATCTAGTTGAGGTTAAGTCCTTCTAACTTCAACTATGGATTATTGACCCGCAAAGCATCAAATCCTTGCAAACCTCCATGATTTTCTCCTCTCTTCTTTGCAACCTAGCATGCCAAATTTGCGACGCCGCTATCGCTCATCGAAGCCTCGTCGAAACGACGTCTGCCTCGCTGACGACGTCCGTGAGCTCCGTCGCGTATGCTATCCGCGCTGCCGCCGTCGGCCACAGTGCCGTCGTTTTCCTCCTTGGTCTGCCGTGCTGGAGCGTCGGACCCTCGCCGGTGGAGTGGTCTGCCACTGCCACTGGTCCACGTCTCCCTTGCACGTTCCTTGCGTTGAGGATGGAGGTAGGGTTTGAAACTCCTTTTTTATACATTGTTTAGAAATATAAGTATATTTTATTTTTTTTCTTTTTATTTTTAAATGAATCTCACCTATTCATCTCTTCTCGGCACAAAACAACACTAAACATCTAGGATCTTTACAAGGCGCTTAAAAATAAATTTAAAGGTTGAGATCTGCCTCGCCTCAGTCACTTTGTGACTCTAAAATAGACACGCTTAGTACACATCATTTTTGTTTAGACCTTTACTGAGTTCATTTTAAATATATTTATGGTTTAAGATCTCATTGACGCGCAAATTCAATTTAATTAATTCAAAACCATTGTCGATACCGTTTGTTACACGTAGTAGCATGCCAGACAAAAATTAAAATCTTTTATTTATTTTCTTTCATAAATGGTTAAGCACTTTGACTTACCGCAACTCTTGATTTGGGTATTAGACCACTAATAATTCGTGATTAGCGATTAATTAATGAAGTAAAAATATTTGTCATTATAGTGCCACATAGATTAAATGACATTGAGATGAAAAAGTCTCTAATAGGAATGTTTATTAGAATTTCATACTGACGTGGCATAAAAACTGACATTTTTATAGCATCTCCAATGGTAAATATGGGTTTGTAGGCCAATAGAACATTTTTGGCCTTTAATAGAGGTTTTAAAACTCATATGAAATAAAGTGTTATTAAATGTCATGTGAAAATGTGTTATGTTTTAATTTTTAATACATGTATTACATAGATGTTTTTTAAAACTCCTATCAATTAGGTATTATTTAATAACATCTCATTTAATAGGGTTTAAAAACCTCTATTAAATACTGAAATTGTTCTAGTGGGTGTGGATTCTTACCACATCATCAATGTAAAAATGATGTAATCTCATGCAGCTCAAATAGACATTGGATTTCAAAATTGATCTCTAATGGTAGATGTGGATTGAACGTCCATTGATGAGGTGACTTTTTTTTATAATTTTGTTAATTAAAATGTTAAAATAAAAATCTAAAAAAAAAAAGAAACTGAATCTTATGTGGCAGTCAATTTGAATGTCTAAAGTTCACATCCGAAATTGACAATGCCAATTTTTTTATGCCACGTCAGCATGACATTCTAAATACACATTTCCATTTCAATGTCAATTTAATCTTAAGTGGCGTACATTAACATTTAATTAACATTCTATTGGAAATGCTTTCAATTTCGGATGTGAACTCTAGATGGACAAATCGACAGCCACATATGATTCGATTTCTTTTTATTTTCACATTTTAACTAACAAAATTATAAAAAGAAATGTCATTTCATCAATTGATGTTCAATCCACATCTGCCATTAGAGATCCGTTTTGGAGTCCAATGCATACAAGACAGCCACTACAGTAGATCCTAAAATTGTGACGACCTAAGTTTCAAGGCAAACCGGGCAGCCACCACGTCGTTGGACACATCACTTGCACACCTGTCCATGACGGCCCGCGAACCAACCATCTCGTAATTCGACTTAGTCAATTTCGTTGTTTAAAAGATTATTTTGTCAAAATACTAAGTTAAGAAGTTTTAGATATTAATTTGTTTATTTCGAGTTTTTTAGGGTATTTTTAATATCGGAAGTCTTAATAATATGCAATTAAATAATATAAATGAGTTTTGCATTAATTAACAACCTATAAGAGGGAAATTCAGCAAAATGATACCATGTAAATCAATAAGGGCGACGAAAGTTATAACAAGTGTCAATATACATGAATCATCTAATAAGTCTCCCAAAGTAATCCAAAAAAATAGTTTATATAGATATAAACACCAACGAGTGAAGCTGGTGGAGGCAATCTAGATCAGAGGTAGTCGTCAAACTCCTTTTCCCCCTTCTCGTTGTAGGATCTGCAACTTGCCACAAAAACAATGACAAGTTCCAATGAGTAAATCCTAGAGAGATTTAGTTAGTATTCATAAGAAATCCAAGAAAACGGCTACAATTGATGCATATAAAGTAAATGAACGAGAATGTAAAGCATGAATATAAGTCGTGAGATAATTAAGAATATGGAACACATGTGTGGTGTATAGATGTCGAGACCTGTGATGCAAATACTAAACCGAGAAGGCCCTAGAAGCAAGGTGATCCTCGCCCATCTTCACGATCGAAATGAGGAACTCTGTTGCTCAGAAGGTAAACTTTCGCCCAACGCCTCAAATGAGAGGAACTCTGTAACGGAGGCAAGCCTCACGCTAACCCACTCTCGAGATCATCGACTTGTAGAGAGAAATCTCACGCATGGTCTAAGGTATGACTAACACCGTATCAACAATTGGATCGTCATCTACGAAAGAGCTGAAAAGGGGTCATACCGTCCCTTCAACCATACACAGACACACGCGGGGAATAGAGTAAACATGAAATCCGAACTGGCGAAAAATAATGTGAATAAATAAATTTACAAAGAAGATAAGTAAATTCTAAACTAATTTTCTCGTGGGTTTACTTACCTCAAGCAATTGCAATAACCCTCCAAAATATTTCGTTTGGGCCTTGAGATGCGCGCCCAACACCTGACTATAGTCTCATAAGTCCTTGATGTCCAATTATGTCACTTTAATTATTTTAGTTTTTGCACACTTTTTGGTTATACCGGGGTGCCAAATGCCCGAGAAATCCTTGAGAACTACTTTCTATCTTGTCCCATTTTAGTATATTTTCTTGATTTTTCTGGAATTTTTCATAATTTTCTACCTATTTTTCCTATTTTTGTAATTTATTTTTAATTAAAATTGTTTTTATTTAATTTTATTTAATAATTTAATGAGTTTAATTGATTTAAGGGTGTGTTGGACCTGAACTAGGCCCGGTTTAGTTGGGCCCAGTTCGGCCTAACCAGTTATCCGACTCCGGGCCGAATCGGCCCGACCTGCCCCATGTTTGGGCTACTCGACCTGTTTTGGCTTGGGCAGCCAAGCCCGTTTGGACCTGAGCCTGGGCAGCAAGCCCGACCCTGCTGGGGGGTAGTCAGGCTTAGCCCATCTGGCTACTTCCTTTCTCCCTCCAAATCGTCTCTAAACGTTATATATATATATATAGCACAACAACAACAACACCCACATCAACAACAACAACAACACCAACACATCCATACAATCATCATTAAAGTCTTAATTTCTCCATAATTTTTTTTACAAAATCAATAAGCACTCACATCGATTGGAAGATCATCGCAAGCCACCAAGATGAGAGAGCACCACGAGAGATGTGAGATCGAGTTGAGAGTGTGATGGAGAGCTTGGTGATGGGGAGTTGGAAAAGAAGAAGAAAAATGAGGGAGGGAAGAGAGAGTTCGGCTAGGAATGAAGAAGAGAAATTTTTCTCTTTTTTATTTAACTGAGAGATGAGAGAGAAAGTGAGGTATCGGTTTGATTATGGTGATTTGATGTGTAATGTGATTTGATGGTGATGTAACATCTAAACCTCTAACTACCACATACACCCACGTTACGCGCACATCCGATGTTGTACACTCTCGTCACTACACGTGCATGACGCTACCAAATGTAATCCTTAACTAGTGTGACACGAATTATTAAATAATAATAAAATAAATAAATACGCGCCATACAAAAATAACAAATCTTATCTCGTTAAGCGTGCCGTGAACTTTTCTGCAACGTCCACGTAGGTCTGAGCTTAGGGTCCTAATTTGAAACTTGCTAGTTAATCAAAATTAATTAAAGCAGTTCGTTACAACCTGCCCGACTAAAAGAAATTTTGTCCCGAAATTTAAATTTAAATGAAATCTTTACCTAGGAAAAAGTAGGGGTATCACTCCCGCACGGTAGACTCTCTCTTCCAGGTGAGGCCTTCGTTCTTATGATACTGTCACTGAATGAGTAAAAGTGGTGTTTCTTTCCTCTTGAAAGTTTGTACCTTGCGATCCACTATCTCAATGGGGTGCTCCTCATAGGGCACAGTCGGTCTAACTTCGATCTTAGTCATATCAATCATCGGTCTCGGTCCTGATCTTGCCAGCCTCAACATAGAAATGTGAAAAACACCATAAACCAGCCAACTGGCTCGGTAATCTCCACTGATAAGCGACCTCCCCAACCCGTCAAACTATTTAAAATGGCCCGATGAATCTCGATGCAAGTTTCCCCTTGATCCCAAATCTTTGGTAACCCTTCAAGGGAAAAACCTTCCAGTAGACCCAGTCATCCACCTTATAACTCAGCCTATCGCGGTACTTATTCACTTACTTCTTCTGTCTATCATGAGCAACATGTAACCTATGACGAATCAGCCTGGCTTTCTTTGTGTGACCTATAACAATCTCAGGCCCAATGACAGCTACGTCCTCGGGCTATGCCCAATAAGCTGGTGATCAACAAGGTCTCCCGTATAACGCCTCAAATGGTGGCATCCCAATACTGGTCTGATAGCTATTATTTTAGGCAAACTCATAAAGTGCAAAAACTCCTCCTATGACCCTCCAAACTGAAGCACAGTAGTTATGAGCATGTCCTCAAGTATCTGAATAAGTTTCTTTGACTTCCCGTCGGTCTGCGAATGAAAATCGTGTTAAACTATAGTCTAATACCATATTGCTCCTGAATGGCTTGTGGCGACATTCGCTGCCCTGGGGTGATGTGTCTTTGTGTACTCCTTGCCAGCTGACCCTACTATACGTGTACGGGACCTGCCCATCCTTTTTCTGTCTCGATATGTATCCACTTGTGTGTGTGTGTGTGTGTGTACAGTGTAAAAATAACATATTCAGCGGAAGACGTACATAAAGGCAAAAATTATTAAGAATCAATTAAACAAAACCTAGTGTGGAAAAACCACGAAAAATCTTGTGCATAAAGGTAGATGACTGTACCATGTAAAATATCTATATACAATGTCATGTCACTTCCCAGTTCTCAAAAGAATCAAAATATCAAAATAATCACACGTACAAGTAATCCTTAGAGGTAGGCAGTCAGAGGTAGTCGCCTAAGATCCCATTGCCTTTACTTATACTCGGATCTGCACTCAATCATCACGGAAGAAAACGGATACGAGTCCAGTCAGTAAAATCCCAACGAGCTTCTCCGAGCATTCAAATAACCAAGTGGAAGTCAATAAATACTGTTAAATAAACATGCGGAATGTAAACAGACAATTGTAAATAGGGCATCACATGCATAGATAACAATAAAGTGCAAATGTCTGTGACTGTTCCAGTCAAACTAAACCATACTTCGGGATTCCCTTCCAGGATCCCACTAGTGGGCGTACCCAACTAGCTATCACCTAATCCCTCTCAGTGGTCGGCGTAGACCTACGACGCACCGACGCATGTAGCAGCTCTATAGCTCGAGTCGTTATCCACCGAGAACTCCTGATACACATGCTATAGTCTAGAATGCATAGACACACAACAGAAAATTCGGTGCGAGTAACTCAACCAACCGTCCAAACAATGACAAGATATAGATATAGAAAAAATCACAAAGAATACTGAAATTGAACGGAATCACAAAGCAAAATAAATACTCAAGAGTTTTTCCATTGGGTTTTACAAACCTCACAACGAACTCCAATACCCCGTAATCAATCCTCGGGTCTAAGTCCACTGAGTCCTTGGTCACCAATTGATCACCTGTGTCGACCTATGTCCATTTATCAATAATTTAATTTAGCATGACAATTTACAACAAATTTCTAAAAATTTTAGGCCAAATTGCATATTTCGCGCTTTTCGAGGCAAAACACAGCAAAAAGTCACGTCCGACCTTTCCACATATTTTCTTCTCATAGAAATTCATAAATTCTCTATTTATTTTATGGAAATATAATTTTTTCAGAATTTTCCCAATTTCTCTAGGACTTTTTCCAAATTTTTCTTTCCTTTTTTTTTTTAAAAAAAAAAATTTTGTTTGGGTCGGGTCGGACCCGACCCTGGGCTAGACCCAGGCTCGACCCATGGGTTAATGCACACGCATGCGCGAGTGTGCACCATCTTCCCCATCTGATCGAACCAGCGAATTGGTTCGATCGGATTTTTTTTAATTTCTCCTCGGTTTGGGTTGGGGTTGCTCTCCACCCCAACCCCGTTGGACTCGATAGCAGGGGAGACACCCCTGTCATCACCACCGCGACCCGGTTCGGCCTCCATGGCCAAACCCCCGTCTCGCCACTACGGCCAAACCAAAACCTCGAACAACAACAACGAGGACTCACCTCGATCGTGACGTCTCCACCCTCTCTCTCCTTCCCGGCTTCTTCTTTTCCTCCTCTTCTCAGCGTTCCTTCTTCTTCCTTTCTCGGCCTCCCGATCGTGTGTGTGTGTGTGTGTGTGTGTGTGTGTGTGTGTGTGTGTGTGTGTGTGTGTGTGTGTGTGTGTGTGTGTGTGTGTGTGTGTGTGTGTGTGTGTGTGTGTGTGTGTGTGTGCGTGCGTGTGTGTGTGTGTGTGTGTTTGAGGTAAGAGAAAAGGTGATGGAGTGTAAAGATAAGGATTGTTGACTTTGGTTGCTTGACTCCAAAGTGTGACAGCTGGGACACTCGCCCATGTTTTCGGGCGCTTCGACTCCTGGTTTCGCGTTCGAACCACGATATACGCGTACCGCCACGTCACTAACCACCTAATACCCATTCCATATTAGTTACTTGACCAGTTTCTATTTAATTTGTGTGTTTTAGTTTCCCCGACCTAATATTCAGTCCCGTCAACTATCCAGTACCTACGTCGACACGTATATTGAGGCGAATACAGTTCACACAATCTCGTACATATTATTATGCAACATACACGCATGCGATGTATTTTAATAAATTACACTGCAAATAAGCAACCAACACACCATAAACTACCATACCTAAGTCCACGTATGTCCTAGCCTACAGCGACGTCCACGTCTGTAAAATGGGTCGTTACAGTTCTTCCCAACTAAATAAAATTTCGTTCCGAAATTTAATTGTAACTAAAGTCCCATACCAGAGAATAGCTGAGGGTATCGTGTCCTCATCGTCGACTTACGCTCCCAGGTGAGTCCCTCCGTCTTATAATGCTACTAGCGAACCAGGACCTTCGCGAGTTCCCTGTTCCGGAGAATCTGTAATCGACGGTCAACAAAAATCTGTCGGTCTCTCCTCATAGGTCACATCAGGTTGTATCTCCACCTCTCCTAACTCAATTGTCGGTCTAGGCCCTTACCTAGCGAGTCTCAACATTGAAATGCGAAATGTGGGATGAACTCCAGCTAACTCGGCAGGTAACTCCAACCGATATGCAACAATGCCTACTCTCTGTGCAATCCGGTATGGCCCAATGTATCTCGGCGCCAACTTCCCCTTAATGTCAAATCTCTATTGACCTTTCCAAGAAGAAACCTTCAGATACACCATATCGCCCTCGTCATAGCTCAAACCATCGCGATACCTATCTACGTATTTTTTCTGTCGATCTTGTGCAGCTTGCGATTTCTGACAAATTTGTTAGATTTTCTTTGTGTGATCACCATATCACCATCGTCAACAACTATCTCAGGCCCTACTGTCAATGTATCTTCCGGCTCTGCGCAACAAACAGGTGATCTACATGGCCTCCCATATAATGCCTAAAATGGCGGCATACCAATGCTCGCCTGATAGCTGTTATTATATGCAAACTCATACAGAGGCATATAATCTTCCCACGAACCCTTAAATTGTAATATGCATGCCTTGAGCATATCCTCCAAAATCTGGATCAGTCGCTCTGACTGTCCATCAGTCTGAGGATGATAAACCGTACTAAACTGCAACCTGGTGCCAAACTATTCCTGCATTGCTTCCCATAGTTTCGAGGTCAATTTGGGATCTTTGTCTGATACAATGAAAACTGGCACCCCATGAAATATAATAATCTCCCGCTCAAATAATATGCTCAGCTGGGGAAATGTGTATTTCATCGAGATCGGAATGAAGTGAGCGGACTTCTTCAGTCTATCAATCACTACCCAAACTGCATCTTCACGTTTCGATGTCTGCGGTAGCCCACTAATGAAATCCATAGTGATATGTTTCCATTTCCACTGTGGAATGGGCAACGACTGTAATAATCCACCGTGTCGCTTATGCTCCTCTTTCACCTGCTGGAAAATATGACAACTCCTAACGTAAGCACCTACGTCAGCCTTCATCCCTGGCCACCAAAATAGTCGCTTCAAATCATAGTTCATCTTGGTCCGACCAGGATGAACTGTGTAACGAGACTTGTGTGCCTCCTCTAGAATTCCGTTTAGTATCTCCTGATCTGCAGGTATTCACAATCTCTCTCGGTATCTCAAACACTGATCTGTGATTTTTGCTCAATTAGTGCATTTCGGATTTCGTGACAGACCACTGACCTGCTCATAGAGCTCATCAGCCCTCTGACACTCAGCAACCCGTTCAATCAATATGATCGGTATCCTCAACTGACAACAAATGTGTTGTTCCGCCATAGTCAACAACTCGGCCATGCACATAACTGATGTTGCTTAGAATAAACCATGCTCATATGTCATCTGTTGCAGAACAGTCTGATTGTCGAGTCCACTCTTGCTTAATGTGTATGCTACGACGTTTGCTTTGCCAGGGTGATACTCAATAGCGAAGTCGTAGTCCTTCAGCAACTCCAGCCATCTCCGCTAGCGCATATGTAGATCCCTTTGAGTGAAAATGTAACGTAAACTCTGGTGATCTGTATACAACACGAATCGCTCTCCATAGAGATAGTGCCCCAAGCCTTCAGTGCAAAGACGACCGCTGCAAGCTCCCGGTCGTGCACTGGATAATGCCCCATCGTGGGGTCATAACAGTCTAGAAAGATAGGTAACTGGTCTATCATCCTGCATCAACACACAGCCGAGACCATTGCCCGACGCATCTGTATATACTGTCAAGGTCTTGCTCAGCTCCGAAAATGTTAATATTGGTGAAGATGTCAATCTCCGCTTCAATTCAGAAAAGGCATGCTCACAGTCATCTGACCAGTCAAATCTGACATCTTTCTTAGTCAGTCTCGTCATTGGCGTTGTGATCGAGGAAAAGTCCTGCACAAATCGCCAATAGTATCCTGCCAGTCCAAGGAAACTCTGTATATCAGCCACAGACTTAGGCGTCTTCCAATCAATGATAGCCCGAATCGTTTCTGAATCTACTAAGATACCCTGCTCACTGATGACATGGCCTAAGAATCTCACCGCTTTCTCAGTGTCGTCAAAACTGTCTTAAGATGTCCCTCGTGATCCTTGCGAGTCTGTTTGTAGATCAAGATATCGTCGATGAACACGATCACGAATCTGTCCAAATACGGCCTCATGACCCTGTGCATCAGGTCCATGAAATCTGTTGGAGCATTCGTCAGCCCAAACGACATGCAATGAACTCAAATAACTCGTATCTTGTACTGAAAGTAGTTTTCTTGATATCCTCTTCTCGAATCCTCAAATGGTGATAACCTGAGCGAAGGTCAATCTTTGAGAAGAATTTGGCACCCGTCAGCTGATCAAACATATCATCAATCCTAGGAAGTGGATAACGGTTCCTCAAAGTTACCTGATTCAACTTTCTATAGTCGATGCACATCCTCATCATACCATCCTTCTTCTTCACAAATAGTACTGGAGCTCCCCAAGGTGACATACTATGGTCAATGAAACCCTTCTCCAACAGCTCATCCAATTGTCATCTCACCTCCTCCTGCTCCGCTGGTGCCATCTAGTAAAGTCGACTGGCAATCGGTTGTGTCCCGGGTATCCACTTGTTTATGAACTCAACAGCTCGTGGCGGTGGAAATTCGGGTAAATCATCTAGAGATACATCAACAAAATCCCTAATCACCGGAACGTCCTAAATCCGTACCCCTGTCCGAACCTCCACCTCAACTATCGCTGCAAACGCCTCCATCTCCTGCGTTGTAGTTAGTCGGCCTCTCGTGACGGGTAAGTCAGTTGCTGATCCAACTAATACGAACTTCGGTATTCCGGGAATATGAAACTTTATCCTCTTGTCGTAATAATCTATCCGTGCATGATAAGATGCTAACCAATCCATCCCGAGCAATGTGTCAAACTCTAAGTACTCCAATACTCGAAGATCTGCTGGTCGTTGATGTCCATCCACCTCTATCATCACGTCTCGACATATTCGGTTAGGGTATATCTTATCCCCAGTAGCCATATTGAGGACAGGATGTGGCTCTAGTGTCTGTGTAACTGACCATAACAATCCAACAATATGTCCAGCAAGAAACGATAAAGTACTACCAGAATCAAACATAACATGTATATGGCGACCAAATATAAGTAATGTACATTCAATAAGTTATCTGGTGTTTGTGCTAACGCATGCGCTCTATCTCTGGCCTGGTTTGACCCTCGTCGTGGCGATGGTTGTGTTCGACAGTCAGCCATCAAATGTCCCCTTCGCCCACACCAGTGACATCTACGGCTATCCAGTCTACCCGTATGTCTATCTCCAGATCTCGGACCCTTGACTCCGGTCTACTTGACCCTTGTCACGTCCCTTCTTATCTCGACCCTGACGGTACTATGGTTGCGATCCACTGGTGCTGAGGTAATAGCTTGAACTGGATGTGGCTCCTCATATTAGAACTGACCACCCTGAAACTCATCCCAGTGGACCCTATCCCATTTATCATCTCTCCGACCTCTATCCGGATGATCTATTGGTCAATTTTGCCTCTGAATATACTGAGAACTCTGCCCTAACTGTACCTCCCTACCAGTCAGACGTCGGCCAACCCTCTGCAGTAGGTATGTCTAATGAGCCAATGCCTTGTCAAAGATCTCCTGCAGTGTCGTGGCTTCGGTCGAGACAACTGCTAACGCAATCCTGTCATTAACCCCTCGGAAGAAATAATAAATCTGTAAGCGCTCTATCCCGGCGACATCCAGAGAGAACAGAAGCAGATGTCGGAACCTCTCCATATACTGTATGAAGGTCCGACTACCCTGTCTCAAGGCTAGGAACTCCTCCCTTAGTCTCAACCTAACCTCCATCGGTATGTACTGATCGTAGAGTAGCCGCATATGTCATCCACCAGACTGCTGCATGCCCTTTCAAATAGGCTCCCGAAAGTCGTGCATGTACCGTCTCATCGTTCCTCATCAGCTTATGGAAACGCAGATGAGACATTATCCATCTCCCTGCAACCTCGGTTCACCGCCTCCGTAAAAGATTCTAGGCTGGAATTTTAAAAACTCCCTTAATAACTTCGCCTCTGGTGCCAGGACGAATGCCGATGTAGTAGGAGTATCAGCAGTGGGGGTGGTAGTAACCTGGTCCGTCGTCGTGGGTGGAGGCGTAAGAGTCGACGTCTCTAAAGGAACGACAACTACGGTAGTTATCTCTATGTGTACCTCTACCGTTACCCCCTGAATTGGCGTCTGGGGTACCACCGGAATAACATATGTCCCTGCTGGTACGGTCGCAACTACTGGCTCTCTAGCTGAAGTGAGTGCCGCCAGTTTTGCGGTCTGCTCTCGTAATAGCCGTAATACCTTGGCCATCTGTGTCTCCTATGCCGAGAGTCTATCTTCCACACTCGCTGTAACCGGGACATCCCTAACCGTATCGCTAGTCTGTCTAGTCTCAACTGGCGTACCAGACTATTCATCCATGATCTACATCGAGAATGCGCTCCTAATCAGTCTCGAAGTATATGAGTATATCATATAATAAGATGAACATATAACACGCGTATAAGTTCTAACTCTACCCGCCTCACATCACTTCCCAACTAAAGTTCTAAGGCATTAATTTCGGGTTTGCCACATCTAAGTTTTTTTATTAAGTTTTATTGTCTTAGGACCTCCTCTTTTGCTCTGATACTAAATGTGGCGGCCCTCGCCGCCTTGAGGTGAAGTGTCTTCGTTTACTCCTTGCCGGTTGGCCCTACTACACGTGTACGACACTTGCCCATCCTTTTTCTGTCTCGAAATGTATCCACTTGTGTGTGTACAGTGTATAAAGAACATATTTAGTGGAAGACGTACGTAAAGGCAAAAATTATTAAGAATCAATTAAACAAAACCTAGTGTAGAAAACTTTGAAAAGTACTGTGTATAAAGGTAGATGTCTGTACCATGTAAAGTATCTATGTACAATGTCATGTCACTCCACAGTTCCCAAAATAATCAAAATATCAAAATAATCACACTTACAAGTAATCCTCAGAGGTAGGCAGTCAGAGGTCGTCGCCTAAGATCCCCTTGCCTTTACTTGTACTCGGATCTACACTCGATCATCATGGAAGAAAATGGATGACGAGTCCAGTCAGTAAAATCCCAAGGAACTCATCTGAGCATTCAAATGAACTTGTGGAAGTCAATAAATACTGTTAAATATACATGCGGAATGTAAATAGACAATTGTAAGCAGGGCATCGCATGCATAGATAACAATAAAGTGCAAATGTTTGTGCCTGTTCCAGTCAGACTAAACCATACTTCAGGATTCCTTTCCAGGATCCCACTAGTGGGTGCACCCAACTAGCTATCACCTGATCCTTCTCGGTGGCTGGCGTAGACCTACTACGCACTAACACATGTAGTAGTTCAATAGATCTAGTCGTTATCCACTGAGAACTCCTGATACACATGCTATGGTTTAGAATGCATAGAAACACAACGAAAAATTCGGTGGGAGTAAATAAACCAACCATGCAAACAATGACAAGATATAGATATAAGAAAAATCACAAGGAATATTGAAATTGAATGGAATCACAAACCCCACAACGCATTCCAATACCCCATAATCAATCCTCGGGTCCAAGTCCACTGAGTTCTTAGTCACCAATTGATCACCCGTGTCAACCTATGTCCATTTATCAATAATTTAATTTAGCATGACAATTTACAACAAATTCCTAAAATCTTTAGGCCAAATTGCCTATTTCGCGGTTTTCGAGGCAAAACCCCGCAAAAAATCGCGTCTGACATTTCCACATATTTTCTTTTCATAGAAATCCATAAATTTCTATTTATTTTATGGAAATATAATTTTTTCAGAATTTTTCCAAATTTTCGAGATTTGTTCCAAATTTTTCTTTCCTTTTTTTTAAAAAAATAAATTTGTTTGGGTCGAGTCAACCCAATCGGGTCGGACCTGACCCTGGGCCAGACCCAGGCTTAGCCCATGGGTTTGTGCACGGGCGCGCACGCGTGCTCGAGTGTGCACCATCTTCCCCATTTTTTGTTTTTTTAAATTTTTCCTCGGTTTAGGTTGGGGTTGCTCTCCACCCCAACCCCGTTGGACTCGATGGCAGGGAGACACCCTTGCCATCACCACCGCGACCCGGTTCGACCTCCATGGTCGAACCCCTATCTCGCCACCACGGCCAAACCGAAACCCACAACATCAACAATGAGGACTCACCTTGATCATGACGTCTCCACCTTCTCCTCTCTCCTTCTCGGCTTCTTCTTCTCCTCATCCTCTTCGCGTTCCTTCTTCTTCCTCTCTCAGCCTCCCGATCGCTGTGTGTTTGTATGTGTGTGGGGGGTGTGTGTGTTTGAGGTGAGAGAAAATGTGGAGTGTAAAGATAAGGATTGTTGACTTTGGTTGCTTGACTCTAAAGTGTGACACAGCTGGGACACTCGCCGATGTTTTCGGGTGTTTCGACTTCCGGTTTCGCGTCCGAACCGCGATATACGCATACCATCGCGTCACTAACCACTTAATACTCATTCCATATTAGTTACTTGACCAATTCTTATTTAATTTGTGTGTTTTAGTTTCTCCGACCTAATATTCGGTCCCGTCAACTATCCAGTACCCGCGTCGACACGTATTTCGAGGTGAATACAATTCACACAATCTCGCACGTATTATTATGCAACATACATGCATGCGATGTATTTTAATAAATTACGCCACAAATAAGCAACCAACACACCATAAACTACCATACCTAAGTCACCGTGTGTCCTAGCCTCCCGCGACGTCCACGTAGATCCGAGCTGGTGTTCACCTCTATAAATTTAAGAGACATTAATAAAATGGGTCGTTACATGGCTTGCCAAAACTACGAAGTAAGCCGACTGTCTCTGTTTGACAATATAGATGTTGGCACTCCATGTATTCTAATAGTTTCTCGCTCGAAAAACATGCTCACCTGTGGAAAGCTATATTTCATGAAAATTGGAATAAAGCGCGCTGATCTCGTCAGTCGATCCACAACTACCCAAATAGCATCGTGCTTGCACAATGTCGTCGACAACCCACTAACGAAGTTTATAGTGATGTGTTCCCATTTCCACTGTAGGATGGGTAGTGGCTGCAATAGTTCTCCAATCCTTTTGTGCTCACGCTTAACCTGCTGACACACCTCGCAACCCCTTACATACTAGCTGACAGAGCCTTCATCCCTGATCACTAAAATAACCATCGCATATCATGGTACATTTTGGTTATGCCGGTAATGACCATTAAATTATACGTGCTACGTGTCATGTTTCAGGACCATGGACTGGACCGTAGTGACTTGACGTACTTGTCGAAACCTCTAAAATTGACACCGAGGTAAATATTATTTTTTCGTGGTGCATGTATTATTTATTTATACCAAAAAATGTGAACTTTCTAGTGTCCAAATGTATGTTTATTTTGTTGTGTCGACATTGCGAGTAAGGTATACGCAGGACATTCAGTGAGTCGAGACATTGAACGGGGATGTACCTCGAGTCGTGTGTCGACATGAGACCAAGGTGGTGGCTTATGGGGTAAGTTTAAGTTGAATTATTATAGTGGTGCATATAGTTTTAATGTGGTCACATTAATAATTCAATTAGCAATCCTAAAGTAGTGGAAATAAAACAAATGCTTTAGGATGTGCGTCGAGATGCGTATTTCACCATCTAGAGACAAAGTGAGTCCATGATTGGAG
Source organism: Stephania yunnanensis (assembly GCA_039657365.1). Lineage (NCBI taxonomy): Eukaryota > Viridiplantae > Streptophyta > Magnoliopsida > Ranunculales > Menispermaceae > Stephania > Stephania yunnanensis. Next base: position 486,648 of record JBBNAF010000043.1, read on the forward strand.
TCACTCCAACATGACTTGAGGGACAAGTGTGTGAGGATGGACCACAAGATGATTCTTGATATGTGAGGGTGCACATAAATGTAAGGCTAAGGTTTAATCAAATTCAAACATATAAAACATTTTGGTCAATCAAACTAATCACCTCATTTTTTTCATTCTCATCATTGGCCAAGGAGGAAGAGAAGAAGATGGAGTGTTGGTGTGCTCAAAACGTGGAAGAAACCTTAAGAATCAAGTGAAGTTGGAGAAGAAGAACAAGTTTATCAAGCTAGGTATATCATTCACATAGCTTGGTCAATTCATTCAATTCATATATTTAGAGTGGTTGTTTTTGTGTTTTGATTGATGTTGGGGACCCCTACTAATGTGTATGAGGGTTCCCAAACAAAAAATAAGGCGTATGTGTCATGCAAAACCTGGATTTGAACTGCAGAATTTTGGGTTCTACTGCTCATAACGCGCTAGATATCAGAGTTAGCATGCTAATATGTAAATTAGGGCGCTAATGTCAAAAAACTAGCGTGCTAATTTGGATTAGCGCTCTAGACGTACACGGTAGCGCGCAGTAGTTCCCCTGGCAATACCTAAAATTGAAATTGTTCAAAATCTCCAAAACACTATAATTGGGTCTAAAAACATGTTTTAGGACCTCAAAAACCTAAAGGAAGGTCTTGGAAGTTCGGGTAGGCGTTTTGGGGAGCGTGTCCGAGTTGTGAGGGCGGATTAACACGAGTCCGAGGTATGTGAGTAAACCAGTTAAAGAAATGCATAGTAAGTCATATTTCATATTTATTATCTTAATTGATTAATGCTTTTATTCGGAAGTCTATTTTTTATTCCTTGGATGAGTGTCTATGGCCTAAGTGTGTCGGGAAGGTACTCATGGGATTATAGCTAGTTGGGCTAACGTGAATACTACATGTGAGGGTCCAGCTACCTAACCAAATGTGAGTTTTCCCCGAGTATTGGATTTTTATGGATTGTTGTGGATTTAAGACCACTTACTTGCCTCTTTTGATTCCTAGACATTCATAGTTCATTGTGTATATATGTAAGTCTTTTTGTCATTCACTTTCTTTGTCTTTATTTGTCTTTACATACCCGCATGATATTTGGATTGTGTTTGCATGATTCATTATTTACTGTTTATATCCTTATGGTTATTACTTAATTTATACTTTACTATACTCACCGTCTAGTTTATGACGGTGGGTGCAGACCGAACAGAGACAGGCAAGGTGATGAAGTCCAAGAATTAGCTTGCAAATTCTTGAAAAAATATGATGGAAAGATATGACAGGATGACATTTTGGTAATTTCGGTGAAGTTCGGGCATTTGAGTTTCGGCGTTCCGGGGACATGGGTTGATTGGAAACGGCGTGGAGATCACGGGTCACAGCTATGTCGTGTCTACGACGTTTTTCGGCGAAATTCCATCGTTTTGCCCTCCGAAACGACAATTTTGCTATTTTAGGAAAGTTTTGTTTAGCTTATAACTTTCATTAGAAATTTCCATTTTTATTGTCGTTTGCGGCATTTGTTGCTATTTTTCGTATAGTTTCCAGTTTAGGGCTTTAGGGCTTTTGGACTTTTTACTATTTTTGGAAAATTTTAGGGTTTCGCTATTTAAGCGACCTATCGGATGTAATTCACAGTTTTTGGCTGGAATAAAATAATTTTTCAAACTTTGGCTTAAGTTCTGACCTAGATCGAGTTGTTCGTGGATTCGTTCAACTGGTTTAGAAGATCTCCGCTCCGTCACTAGGGGAAAGGACTAGTGATCGGTGATTTCCTTTGAGGACTTTGTGGAGCGGTTCCTTCCTTGCACGACTGAATGTTTTGCCATTTTTTTTCTTCTAATTCTTGTATATTATTGTTTTTTAAGACATTGGAATAGAATGGGACCGAGTGATATTGGATAAGCATGTTTATATGATGGTTTTCAGGGTTTCCACACTGTAGGTTATTTCGTTTTTAATGAAATCTGCTTTATTTAATCTTGTCACAAGTTTAATTCCGCTGCAAATTATTCTGTAAAAGACAAAACTTAATAACGAAATGCGAAAAACACAAATTGAATGTGAATGTAATTATTCGAGGCTGACTAGGCCTGCGTTGACTTTACAAGGATTGACTCGAGGGTCCACGTGGTTTAGGCCGGGCGAGGCCCAGTTTTATAGGGAATTAGGGTCGTCACAGTTGGTATTAGAGCCTAGTTAAAGGTTAAATGTTAACAACATAAGACACAATTGGAACCTAGAGTTGAACCCTATGATCTTGACTTAGAAACTTCGTTGGGAAGTTAGGAGAGTTGGGAAAAAGGAATGTTTTAGACTTATATGTTATATTTGTTGTGTTCTAATATATTATATTGATATTTATCCACTGATTCTGGGATTCACTTTCTATTGTTGATAGCGATGACAGATCAGGCTATACCCGGTGATGACAATAGGGCTGCGGGTTCTTGATATGCGAGTGCAGATGAGTTGCATACTCTATCAGAGAAAGTTCTGTCCCAGTACCTAAGATTAGAGGAGATGTTGAGGATACTCAGAGCACCGACTACGACTACACTATCACCACCAGCTTCATCGGCATTTCATGTTATTTAGGAGATGGATACACCGATTGTAGCGACTACTAGTGTGGCTACTGCGGTTATTGCAGCTATACCGAAGACTGTAGTTATACCTCATGTTCAGACTAAGATAGTGCCTGCTACAGATGTAGAGAAGGGCACTAAGGCGACTGCAGAGGCTAGGCAGTTGAGGGAGTTTAAAAGGTATAATCCAACAGAGTTCTATGGTGGTACAGACTTAGAGAATACTGAGAAGTTCATAAGGAGCCATGAGAAGGTACATAATACATTGCCACTGAAGAGCACATGAAAGCCATAATTTCTTCATCGATGCTGTTGTGAGAGGCCGATGATTGGTGGACTACGACGGTTGCTACCAGAGGATTACCCAAGGATTGGGCAGACTTCAAGAGACGGTTTAACTTGAAGTATTTTTCTCCTACTGTGTTGAGAGAGAAGAGGAACGAGTTCACCTCATTGAGAAAATACGCTGATGAGTCTGTCATGGGCTACATGGGACATTACATACAGCTACTCCCATATGCCGGAGGCGTGGCCGATTCAGATGTCGATCGGGTGTACTATTTCACTAAGGGCTTGCTACCCGAGATTGGAGGGGTTATTGTCTCCATTAAGCCAAATACATTACAGAGGGCTTTTGAGAGGAGTTTAACCAGAGAGGTTTATCTATGTACACATCCTGAATAGGCTACACCTGCTCGATCTTTGTGCGAGAAATTATCAAACTGCACGGGGTATCAATATCTATAGTGTCAGACCAAGACAATCGACTTACTTCGCAACTTTGGCAGGCCATGTAGGAGCAATATGGTACTAGATTATAGTTAAACACGACCTTTCATCCGCAGACTGACGGGCAGTCAGAGAGACTTACTCAGATACTTCAGGACATGCTCAGAGCTTATATTCTTCAGTTTGGAGGGTCATAGGAGAAGTTTTACCACTTTGTGAGTTTTCCTACAACAATAGCTATCAGGCCAGTATTGAGATGCCATTGTTTGAGTCGTTATATGGGAGACCCTGCAGATCACCAGCTTGCTGGGCATAGCCCGAGGATGTAGCTACAGTTGGGCCTGAGATTGTCGTAAATCACATAGAGAAATTCAAGATGATTCGTCAGATGTTACAGGTTGCTTAGGATAAACAAAAGAAGTACACGAATAAGTATCGCGATGGGCTGAATTATGAGGTTGATGACCGGGTCTACTTGAAGGTTTCTCCTTTGAAGGGTCATCAAAGATTTGGGCTCAAGGGGAAGATTGCACCGAGATTCATCGAGTCGTTTCAGATAGTTTGACGAGGTAGGGAGATCGCTTATCAGTTGAGATTACCGAGCCAGTTGGCAGGGGTTCATGATGTTTTTCACATTTCTATGGTGAGGTTGGCCAGATCAGGATCGAGACCGATGGTTGATATTACTAGGATCGAGGTCATACTTGATGTGACATACAAGGAGCACCCCATTGAGATAGTGGATCGCAAAATACAAACTCTCAGAAGGAAGAAAATACCATTTGTATTCATTCGATGGTAGTACCATAAGAACGATGGCCTCACTTGGGAAAGAGAGTTTATGGTGCGAGAGCGATACCCCCATTTGTTTTAAGGTAAATATTTAATTAAATTTGAATTTTGGGACAAAATTCCTTTTAGTGGGAAGATTGTAACGGCTCACTTTAATTAATCCCAATTAATTGACAAATTTTAGAGTAGGGCCCTAAGCTCTGACCCAAATAGACGTCGTGGAAAATTTTAGGGTATGCCTAACGAGGTAAATTTGTTATTTTTGTGTAGCGCGTATTTATTTATTTTATTATTATCTAATAACTCGCATTGCGCTAGTTAAGAATTACACTTAGTCGCGTTGTGCTCGTGTAGTGACGAGAGTGTACGACGTCGCGGTGTGCGCGTAACGCGGGTGTATGAGGTAGTAAGAGATTTAATTGTCACATCACACATCACATTACCCATCAATCACTTACCCAAACCATACCTTAATTTCTCTCTCCTCTCTTATTAAAAAAAATCTCTCATCACTCCCCCTCTCTCTACCCGAGCTCCCTCTTCCCTCCCCCATTTTATTCTTCTTTTCCAACTCCTCATCACCAAGCTCTCCATCACTCCCTCAACTTGGTCTCATATCTATCGCGGTGCTTGCTCCTCTTTGTGGCGCTCGCGACAATCTCCAAATCGAGGTGAGTTTTGTTGATTTTGTAAACTTTTTTGATAGAGAAATTTAGGCTTTAATGGTGATTAGGTAGTTGTATTTTTTGTCGTTGTTGATGTGGTGATTATTGTTATTGTTGTGTTAAAAAAAAAAGAGACCGGAATTCGTCTCTGGCGAATTCGGAAAGAAGGAAGGAGGTGGGCAGTCAGGTGGGCCGGGTAGCCCAAGCCTAGGGACTGGTCGGGCCGACTCAGCCCAGACTCAAGCAGTTCAGGTCGAGCCGGGTTCGGTTCAGGCCCAACCCGCCCCTAAATAAAATAAAAATAATTAAAAATTAAATAAAATACATTTTTAAATAAAAAGAATTTCAGAAAAAATAGCTGAAAAGTTTTGGAAAATCCTTAAAAATCAGAAACAAATATAAAAAATGGGAAAATATAGAAAAGTAATTTTCAAGAATATTTCTGGCGTTTGGCACCCCGTTATAACTTGAGAAATGTGTCAAAATTAAACTTTTTGAAACAAGAATTTCAAATTTTGGCCGAACATTACAAATTTACTTAATGTGACTCTAAAATAATTAAAGTGGTACAATTGGACATCTGGGACTCAGGAGACCATAGTCGGGTGTTGAGTGCGCATCTCGAGGCGTGAGCATGACATTTTGGAGAGATATTTACGATTGCTTGAGGTAAGTAAACCCACGAGAAAGTTAGTTTAAAATTCACTTATTTCCTTTGTAAATTTGTTTATTTCACATTACTTTTCGTCAATTCGGCTTGCATGTTTACTATATTCCCGTGTGTGTCTGTGTATGGTCGAAAGGATGGTATGAACCTTTTCTGGCTCTCTCATTGATGAAAATCCGATTGTTGCTACGATATTGGTCATTCCTTAGACAACGCGTGAGATTTCTCTCCGTGAGTCGACGATTTCGAGAGTGAGTTGGCGTGAGGCTCGCCTCCGTCACAGTGTTCTTCTCTTTTGAGGCGTTGGGCGGAAGTCTACCTTTCGATCAACATAGTTCCTCATTTTGACTGTGAAGAGGGGGTGTGGTTTCCTCGCCTCCAGGGCCTTCTTGGTTTATTATTTATGTCTCAGAGCTCGACAGCTATACACCACACTCGCGTTCCATATTCTTCATTATCTCACGACTTATATTCATGCTTATATTCTCATTCATTTACTTTATATGCATGAATTGTAGCAGTTTTCTTGGATTTCTTGTAAATACTGACTAAATTTCTCTGGGATTTACTCACTGGAACTTGTCATTATTTTTGGTGGCAAGTTGCAGATCCTATGACGAGGCGGGGAAAGCAATGCTTGGCGACTACTTCTGATCCGGAGCGCCTCCACTAGCTTACTCGTAGGTCTTTGTATTTATATATATATATTTTTTTCTGGGGATCATTTTGGGAGACTTATTACCTGATACGTGTATATTAACATTTTTTATATCTTTTGTTGCCTTTATTGATATACATGGTATCCTTTTTACTGGGTTTCCACCCCATAGGTTGTTAATTATTGCAAAACTCGTTTACATTAAGTATTGCATGTTATTAAGACTTCCGCTATTAAAAATAGCCTAAAAAGAATCAAAATAAACAAATTAAGTTGTAAAACTTCTTAACTTAGTATGTTTTGACAAAATAATCTTTTAAACAATGAAATTGACTAAGTTCGATTACAAGATGATTACCTCGCTGGCCGTCATGGACATGTGTGCAAGTGACGTGACATAAGTTGGTGACGTGTCCTGCGATGTGGCGGTGCCATGTTTGCCTCGAAATTTGGAGTCGTCACATAAACCGCTTGATTGGTAGGGTAGGGCGAGGAGGCGCACCCCTGGAAGTGGTCGTTTAGTAGGTGCAGGCACATGAGCCACATCAGGCTTGGACGACTTCAAGGCAAGAGCATAAGGCTTAACAGGGGCCGAGAGCTTGTCATCCACCAACTTCGTTGTGACGGCCCCAATTTTTCACAAATTGGACCCCGCCCGGCCTAAGCTCATGTGGACCCCCGAGCCAATCTCGCAAGGTCAACATGAGCTTAGGCCGGGCGGGGCCCACTTTGTGAAAAATTGGGGCCGTCACAGGGCCGACTAGGCTCTCGTTGACCTTGCGAGACTGGCTCGGGGGTCCACGTGAGCTTAGGCAGGACGGAGCCCAATTCGTGGGAAAATTGGGGCCGTCACATTCGCCATGCCCATGGCCTCATGTAAAGTGGTGGGTCGAAAAAGGAAGAGCTCTTGCTTAAGGTCCTCTTGCAAGCCCGAGAGGAAGCAATTAAACAAGTTTGCCTAAGAACAACCTCGAGCAATGAGTAGATAGAACCTTAAAATCTTGCATATATGCGGCCAAGAGGAGGTCCTATGCAACTTAAACAGGGCTGCCACGTGGTTCTGAAATGAAAAGAGGCCAAACCTCATATCCAGATCCTGAACAATGCCCGACATGTAGAACAAAGCAATGGTGAGATGATGCTCCATTAGAATGTTATGGTACATATAGAAATGCTTGATCTAGAATAACCAATTGAGAGGATCATCACCAGAAAAAATCGGGATCTCCCATTTATGAAAGCGAAGATGGGGAAACTGGGCAGGCCCAGAGTCGGTGGGTTAGTTAGGTAAGGTACGAGCGCTGACGTAAGGGATGAAGAAGCTCCCCTAAGAGGGACAACCGGGGTTGGGAATAAATCGGCTAAAGGGGACGGAACGACACCCACTGGTTGTTTCTCTAGAGTAGTAAGACGAAAACCCAAATTGGCAATATTTTTTTGGATACCTTCAAACATTGAGAAGTTTTGGGCTAATTTGGTTTAATGTTGTTGGACGGTATCAATTAGTTTGTTCAGTTTAGCCAACATTGACTCAAAAATGTTGGCTTGTTCCTGGAGCTTGGTCACCGACTCCTCCAAAGAGCGATAACGAGTAGACATTGTGCCTTTTGTCATTGCAGAACGCAATGAAGGCACCAATGTTAGGGACTGGATGTGAGGGTAGGGATAGAAGCAGATGAGAAGACAAAGTTTGAAGAGGAAGAAAGAAAGAAAGAGAGGAAAATTTGTTCAGGGTTCTATATCGTCCTTCCTTTCATTCATGATATTTATAGGTAGTCATATTTACATAGTGTTCGTAATAGAAATGACAGTAAAACATAGGGAATATTCACACTAGAAAAATCACTTTATGACACCTGTCCGCTCATGCTACCTCCTAATCCGATCCTCAATGGTTGCCCAATGCAAAATCATCCAGCTTTGATGGTTTTTTGTGTAGCCTAACACTCCTCCCGACGTGCCATTTCTGGACCTTGCGTGCGTGATGCCGCAACATACATCCTGTTCACGTTGATGACGTGGCAATAATCCATGCTCACAATCTACATTTACTATTGAAAATGCTCTAAAAACTCTTTTATATGGAGGGATACTTGAGCAATTTCACTAGAGCGAGGTCTTCTAATAAAAAATTGAGGTCGTTTAGCCGCTCCAAAAAAAAGTCATGCTTTTCATCTGAAAAAAAAAAATTCATGCTTATCAATTTGTGAAAGGAGGTCCTATTGACGTGTTAGGCGCCTTTGCTAAATGCATGCCAAGCTCTCTCACTCCTGAGGCGGCGGAATGAGTGGCAATGAGGGTGGGACGCAACTCTCCCCAGTTATTTTAGAAGGAGACACCCGAATGGTGATTGAAACGATATAGAAGCACCACTTAGAGATCGCTCGTCACTGAAATCCTGGATCTGTGGGATCCATGTACTAGAGATCTCAGCCTCTCATTTGTTCGTTGAGATGGCAATCGCGTAGCACACCATCTAGTAGCCCAAAAGGCTATGATAGAGGATACTCATTTAATATGGAAAGACTCACTTCCCATGTGTATTTCCGGTCATGTATTGAGAGATCTCAGTTGATGAAATAATATTTGCCTGTTGGGCTTTTACCACAAAAAAAAAAAAAAAGAAGGTCGTATTGAGGCCGATTAATTAGCCAAACTGGGAGGCGAACACCCCATCTCCCACCTAACCCATGTTCAACAATGTGCCATCTCAAATTCTGAGTAGGAAAGCAGGGAAGGAAGACTTGTAGCCTCCTCTGCCACGTGTACCTCGTTTTCCACTCTCAAACTGCTCTTCTACTCACCTTTCTCTTATTCATTCTTCTCTTCTCTTCTCGACGATCTCGCCTGGCTTTTGTATCGATGGAGAGCTCGGACGCCTTCGGCTCTTCCACTTCGCCCCTCACCTGGCACGATTTTCTCGAGCGAATGAGGCATCCCTCCGCCGCCGATTTCGTCAAATCCATCAAAAGGTATTCGATTTCCAGATCCTTTTTAGTATCAATTCGAAAACCCTAGTCTAAGACTTCTTGTTCAACTGTGCGTTGACTGCTTAGGTTTGACCTTACTGGAGATTGCTTGATTGTGTGATGTTGTTTTACGGACAATGTAGGATGATTAGTTGTGATCTCCATCAATTACTTTACGAATTAGTCATCCAAGTGTGTTTTATTCAACAAATTAGATTGATTGATTGATTTATAGGAATTGATCTTATAAATTTAAGATGCAAAGTTCAAATATTTGTTCAAAATCACCATCTTTTGTAACAAATCAGCTGCATTTACATCTGTTTGAGCCTTCCGGAGGAAAATCGTGCCATGATAATGGACTTTTAGTAGCTTGTGAGATTTTACTGCAATGTGATTTGTATTCATTAGTATTTACTACTTCTTATTGAAAATGAGTTCACTTTCAAGAAAGCGCGAAAAGTTATAATGAAAGCGATGACAGACAGTTATGTAACAAAGTAATTGCCAATTATAAGTATTTGACAATTACTTAATAGCACTTGTTAACAACCACTATCTTAATCACTATCTTAATTGCCTTGATCTATTCCAAAAGGGTGAAAGTTGTGGATCAACATTACACGCACATGTGTTGCACGTGGCCCATGGATGAGTGTATATAAGTTGAAATCTAGTGCAAAGCATATGTTTTTGATCCCATGTAACGTTGGGCATCTCGTACTTGTGATGTGTGGTGACTGTGGTCCATAATCTGTTATCTATGATCGTGAATATTATACCATGATTATTTACTAGATTCTATGGAATATTTTGGTATTCGTGCTAATATATAACAGGCTCTATTTCAGATTCTATGCACCATCGATTTGCTTGTTCTACCTTCGGTCTCTCTCTGAATATGAATATTTTCATTTGACAGCTTCATTGTTTCATTTTCAAATAATGCACCTGATCCAGAGATTGACAGCACTTCTGTGCAAGAATTCTTTGTCAAAATGGAACACTCATTTAGGGCTCACTCACTATGGGCTGGTTCCTCGGAGGAAGAGCTAGAGAGTGCCGGTGAAGTGAGCTTCTCTAGAATTACTTTCTTTGTAGAAGATTCTTCTTTAGTTTTTTTATTTTTCTATGCTCATTTTCTTTCATTTTGAAAAGCTAGATAGATAACAGTGTCATTTATTTATGCCATTATTTGGGTTTGTTACTTGCTAAAGTAATATCTGTGTGAATTTAGAGTAGCAATATCAGAAGCTTTAAGTAGTACTTTGTTTTTTTTCCCTTTTTGTTGCATTTTTGTCGAAATCCACTAAAATGTCCTTTACTTTATTATTTCTTTTTTGATTTGTGCATTAAGAAGACATGAGGAAAGGAAATGTGTGACAATTGTATGTCCAGTGTGCTCGAGCACGATGCATATTTTCAGTATTTGTTCTACTCAACTTATAGTCTTTAGACTCCAACCTATTCTTCCAAACTCCTAAAGTCCTATTGACTCTCTCTTGTTTTGTCTATTGAAAAGTAACATATGCAAATAGCATATACTACAGGATATCATTTTGAATATGTCTAGTTTGTTCACCCATGACTAAATCAATAGAGATAAGGACTTCTACTATAGCCATGATGTAGTTTTATAGTAATAGGATATTAGGATGAGGTGAGCACTAATAGTCGACTAAAAAAGTCGTAACGAGCTCTTATAAGGTGACTTCTTGAGTGCAACAGAATGTTTTTTGGGGACACTAGGGTAGACAAGGTTAAATTGGTTTTTCATTTACTGTCCACTTTTTATTTACTTTTTTCCCATTTGTTTTTAAATAAATTTGAGTTGCTCTGTTTTTTTTTTTTTTTTTTTTTTTTTTTTTTTTTTTTTTTTTTTTTTTTTTTTTCATATTGATGATGATATTACACATAGAATTCAAGCTGGATGAAAAGAGTAGACAAGTCAAGAGTGCTACATGTGTGATATCGCAAGTAGGCCAACTATCTTTATGGTGTGAATGTTGGGCGGTAGAAAAGAACATTTTCATAATATAAGTATAGCAAAAATGACGATGCTTAGGTGGATGTGTGGTAAAACTTGTAAAAATAAAATAAGAAATACAAGGATTCAAAGAAAAATAGGAGCAACACCAAACGAAGCAAAAAACTAGGTAACGGCGCTTGTAGTAGTGTAAGAGTTTGATCCCGTAGCCTACCCTATATAACTTTGAATTGCAGCTTTGTTTTTGTTGTTTTTGAGTATTTGCTTTTGTTTTTCTCCATCATGGTTGGATCATTCTTGATCTGCGTCCCTTCTTTCATTTGTGAATTGGATTGTGTTGATCAATCTAGGTGGCCTTGTGTCAAATGTTTGCTTTTTTCTCTAAAAATGTAAATTGTTGAATCTCTAATGATAAGTTTACCATCAGATACATTAGGGGGTGGGTAATTTTTTTTTCCAAAAAAATAGGTGGGGTGAACTTATAGTAGGGGTTTTTACAATATAAATAGGGTTTGATTTAACCAAGCTCTTCTCTTTATATCAAGAAGCTTAAAGTTCTATCTCCAAGATATAATCAAGGATTGAAACTTCGACTTCGTTTATGATTTCGCTTACTTAAAATTCGGAATTAATTCGAGGAAGTGTAATTCTATGTGAGGAATTTTGCTAAAACCTCAAAATTATAAATAAGCATAAATAACTTCATCTAAGTGCTAGAGAACATCCAACTTTCATCAAAATACATTCAAAAGTATGCTTTTTCTAATATTTCATGTATTTTCCCTTTCTATAGTTAATCTTAAGTTTTTAGAACTTCAATATTAACGGGATTGATCACATTTGTGTTATTTCTTTCTGATTTATTAGGCAATATCTGAGATCTAGTTGTGGTTTGGAGTCTTCTAACATATTATCATTCTTTAGAGTATCTTCTCACTAAAAAAGTGTTAAAATTTAGAAATGTTATCATTTTTCTCTAACTTCGATGGAAGTTTTGTAAAATTTCGTTTGCATCTAATTCTTAATTCGATGCTTCAAAAAACCTAATTACTTCAAAGAAATTCTCCTCGGGGAATTTTCAAACCATGGATATAATAAAGGAGTCCTCGTACCAAGTGTAATTGTAGTAACTCCTATGTATGCCTTCATTGTGACCACAAAAGATAATTTTCATCTTTGATTTTTAACTTTTTTTTGAGGATTCGATCATCTGACCTCAAAGAGGTGGGAACATGCCTTTTTCTGCTGCGTTACAGGCGTGGTTGGCTGATTTTTGACTTAGATGTTGGAAATTATCTGGACCACTGATTTGTTATTTTCTGGCATGTTCAGTAGGTTTTCAATTTAATTCAATACAATAATTTTAGCATGATGAATACAGGCATAAAAGACTCAATGATTCACTAAAGTTATAGAACGGAGAATTAGAGCATGTTGAATTTGGCAACAAAGGCCAAAGTATTCCCAGGTACATATTATGGCTTTTTAAAAAAAATATATATGGGAAAGAAATGAGAAGCTGCATCATTACCTCAACTTGTACAAATTTGAGTTTGACAATTAGTTACACATGGAAATTTTAAATTCTATTAATGAGTTGGACAATTATCTCTGTTAATCAAAATCTTTTTTAACTTATTATTAACATTCAATTACTACTGTAAATTAGAAAGTGTAATTGTAGTAACTCCTATGTTTTGGGGATCTCACTATGAAACAATCATGAATGTAGCCCCTGTACAAATATCAAAACCCAAATGTTTGAACACTTCTTGATTTTAGCGGTCATATCTTATTTGCGGGGAGTAGAAAAAGAAAAAGTTTTACCTATAGAGATGCACCCTCATTTTCACAAGGCCCTGAGTTTGATCAATCTCTCGGTAGTTGCTTCTCTTACAAAATTGCAATTTGCAAGTGTATTTTACTTAGTTAATTTACGTTTTAGTCTTGTGATCATTAGCTTTTGGTATGGCATTTAATGTTCAACATTATTCTTGTTATTACCCCCACCGCAGCTACTACTGTAGTTTAAACATAGTTAACTTTGGCTCGATAACATGCAATAGGAAAAGCAAACATAAGATGTTAGTTTTTGAACATATCATTTAAGTCAGTTTTCAGTTTTTTTAATAGATTGTTAGTCATTTTTCAAAAACCAGAGGGAAAATAATTTGTCCTGTTCTTGGTGCAAGTGCATGTTTAGGAGTATCTGCAAAATATCTGCAGGACATTTACAATTCTGTTGTTATGGAAACCATTCCATAAAAAAGCTGAATATATGGTGACAGCTTTTTCCTCTCCCTTGTTAACTAATTTGAGGGGATCGACTAATTAAAAAACTGCATATAATTGTTTGTTTGTCTTTGGTATGATGATACCATTTTTAAGGGATCGTTCTAGGTAAAAGCTAATTTGCTTAAAAAATCTCCAAAAGAAATCTTGTACTCCCTCCGTTCCATATTATCTGTCACATTTGGGCTTGTGCACTGGAATTAAGATAACGATTGAAAGTCTTCAAAAGATAGACATTGAGACTAAATTACCCCTTATTAATAGCCTATTTTTCATAAGTTTTTGCTTTAGTAATTAATGTGGAATCCCTAATTGGCATTAATGAGATAACTTTAAAAAACTCCACCCATGATGTATTTCATGTTTTACTCCATTTTCCCACCATTTTTTTTAAGCCTTTTCCCACTAGTTTTAAAATTAATACTTCACTCCATGGAGTATTATCCAAGCTTTCACTTTCCTTTTTTTTTTTTTTTCACTTACATAATCATGGACAAGTACAAAATTTGTGTTTGTTTTTATACTACTTGCTAATTAATGTGCACATTGAGAAAGTGAACTATTTAATGTGAATAATTGAAAAACCAAAAGGATTATAGAAATAGGAGTTTGACTAGCTTGAAAAATGTTGCATATTAATTATACAATCCTAATTAAATTAAGAGTAAAATTGGAAAAATACCATAAATACACCCTTGATTTCTTAATGTGACACTTATTGTGGAACAAGAAAAAAATCCAATGTAACAAATGATATATGTATGAGTAGGTACAAAGCTTAAAAGGGTACTACTACCATGAAAACCATAAAATACCCATGTCATGGGAATAGCATTTATAACCATTGGATTTTAACTCAACACATTAATCTATGAGTCATAAATGCACAAAACATTAAATGCGCAACACATTTTATGGGGTTCTCATGATATGGATTTATATTTGGGCTCCATTGTATAATTACCCATGTACATATAATATTGTCTTTGTTCTTTTCTCATTAATATAATATAATATACTCCCTTCATTCCATATTATTTGTCACATTGGATTTTTTTCTTGTTCCACAATATGTGTCACATTAGGAATTCAAGGGTATATTTATGATCTTTTTTTCCAATTTTACCCCTAATTTAATTAGGATTGTATAATTAATATGCTACATTTTTCAAGCTAGTCAAGCTCCTATTTCTATGATCCTTTTGGTTTTTCAATTAGTCACATTAAATGGTTCACTTTCTCAATATGCACATTAATTAGCAAGTAGTATAAAAACAAACAAAAATTTTGTATTCTTCCACGATTATGTAAGTGAAAAAAAGGAAAGTGAAAGTTTGGATTTATACTCCATGGATTGGTGTATTAATTTTAAAACTGGTGGGAAAAGACTTACAAATGGTGGGAAAATAGAGTAAAACCTGAAATACATCATGGGGTGGAGTGTTTTTAAAGTTATGTCATTAATGCCAATTGGGGGGGTTCCACATTAATTATTAAAGCAAAAACTTATGAAAAATATGCTATTAATGAGGGTTACTTTAGTCTCAATGTTTATCTTTTTTAAGACTTTCAATCATCACCTTAATTCCTGTGCACAAGACCAAATCTGACAGATAATATGGAATGAGGGGAGTAATAATGAAGTGATATTTGGTGTTTATTTATTTTTATTTCGTTCATTATATTGGTTTTTAGGTGCTCTTTAATTCTTTCTCACGTTGCACATTTGTCCTAATTCTATAATTTGGATTGCAGGGACTTGAGAAGTATGTGATGACAAAATTATATACCCGTGTCTTTGCTTCTGTTCCTGAAGATGTGAAGTGCGATGAAAGACTTTCTGAAAAGATGGCTTTATTACAACAGTTTGTTCGACCTGAGAACTTGGATATCAAACCAACATTTCAAAATGAGACATCATGGCTGGTGAGTAATCTGTTAAGAGTCTTATAGAAGTGGTAGAGCTAGAGCATCTATTTTACCTGTTGATCTTTCTCGAGAAACTTGATGTTACTTGGGATGTTCAAAACCTTCTTTGATGGCCATTGAAGAATATGCATGAATATGCATGTTTGTTGTTCGTATTGTCATATATTCTTTAAGTTTCTTCTTAGAGAAGAGCTTTACCTGGTTAAGGCTAATGGTTTTCTTATTGTGTTTCTATTTTGTCAGTTATCAATGCGAAAGGAATGACTAATTTCTATTTGTGGTCATTGGTAAATAGGAGGCTGAGTTTTTTTTTTTTTTTTTTCTGCTGTTCTGAATTTCACACACACACACACACACACACACACACACACACACACACACATATATATATATTTTAAGAAATCTTGAAGATTAATAGATCCCTTTGTCTCTCTGTTATCCAAATAGGTGAAGCCCACATAAAAATGGGTCATATGAAGCTAAAAGTAAGGTTGAAATCTCTCTCAAATTAGTTAGATTGTAGTCTTGAATGGTTGTGTTGCATCTGGGTGGTAATTGTGCTAATTGCTTCTTTTTTTAGTTGAGGCCCAAACCGGCCTCATTACTTTGTTTTTGAAGCCACCAGAGGCTCATATATTCCCCCTTGAACTTCTGATTTGTGTGGAAAGTAGGTGTTTCCGCACATTGCAAGAAGCTAATCAGATTTGACATGGCCCAAGTACCCTCAAATCGAAAATAAAGCTAGATGTAAAAAAGCCAAACCTAACTTAATTTATCTAGCTTCCAATCCGAGTAAACGTCAGAAAAGTTTGAGTTGCAAAGCTGAATGGGGTAATTCAGCTCATGCATGCTCTCCATTTCAAAGTGGATAAGTTAGGTTCTTGTTTTGTACCTCTTACTTCAACCTTTGCTGCAACAATGGTCGTCAAAATCCCTATCCCAGACCTTATAAACTTCTGAATTTGTAATATACAGCCCAATTTGATTCTGATCCTTTTAGAATCTTTTTGAGAAGTTCAAGGTATAATCCTTGATACAGTGGGATATTATTAAATCACATCATATGCTTTTATGACCCCACTAATTTAAATTGAGGATTTGCTATAATGTTAGTTTCTATTTATACGAGTTAGCATTAAATCTTTAGTTTGTGTTTGTTTCCTTTTATCTTTTCTTAGTGACTGGTTTCCCTTGTATTTCAGCTTTTCCTTTTTTAGATTTGCTGATGACCTCTAGTGACGGCTAGTTCTGTTCTCTCTCTCATGTGTGTCCAGACCTCTAGTTTCAACCTTTTCTTTTGATAACCAAGCGTGTCCAGACCTTTTGCTGGAGTAACCTCCAGTGACTCTACTTCTCTAGTTCTCTTCTCTCATTGTAGCGTTTTCTCTTATTAATGAAGTTGGTTTTCTTTACTAACAGGTAACAACAAAGGTTTTTTTTTTAGTTGTAACTTGCATTCTACCTAATTGTTATACTGTATATCACCATAAAAAATGATGCTATCTTGTGTACTATGTTACATGGACTCAGGTGTGGGCATGTGTCTAAAGGTTGGACCCGCCAATTCTCTAATTTGAGGATGCCGGTACTCATCAAAAAGGGTCAAAAAAGTTAGACATTTATAGTTTGATATATGTACTAATGTATTATATACTAGCGTGTATACTTGTATTCTTCTTTACCATATCTTATTCTACATTAGGAAGTTCTTACTTTTTTTTTTTCTTTTTTTTTTACATTTTGAATTTTCTTTATACGAAGAACATTTAAAATGGAGCGTCCAATTTCTTTTGAAGTGCTGGGCTTGTTTCAAGTGTCCAACTAGGGAGACTTAAGGTCAGAGTGAAAGAGTAAGGATAACACAGCTTGTGTATAGTGTGTAAACTGTAAAGCATATGCATCAGTAAGACACCAATGCTTTATATCTCCAGTGCTCTACGATTCATGTCAAAGCTCAATTTTTCTTGAACTTTTGCAAATTTGTGTACTCACTGTCCTTTTATTCAAGACAAGGAACTTTCTCAACTATTCTGTCAATTTATTTATGTTTTCTTTCTCAACAATATATTAATTCATTTGTGTATTCCTTCCAACAGCTTGCACAAAAGGAGCTCCAGAAGATCAATATGTACAAGGCACCAAGAGACAAACTTGGTTGTATACTTAACTGTTGCCGGGTTATCAATAATTTGTTGCTTAATGCCTCTATTGCTTCAAAAGAGAATCCTCCTGGAGCTGATGAGTTCCTTCCTGTACTTATATATGTTACAATAAAGGTAGTCCGCAACTCCAAATCAAATCATGTTAATAGTGGTTAATTTCCTTGTTTTAATTGTTTGCTTGAATTGAGTATATGGTATGATAAGGCTCACAGTTAAAGTATATGTATAATTTCCCTACTTGAAATAACCTAATCTTTCATTGCTTCCAAGAGACATGACAGCCTCGTATGTACTGGTATGGTCACATTCAACTAAAATTTACATTGAGAGTAATGTGAAAAGCTGGACATGGGCCATTTTCCTTTTGAACCGATCCCATAATATCCTTCCAATACAAAGTGGTGGGCTTTGTGTTTGGGATGCCAGATTACCTTACCCATCATATATTAGCAGATTTTCCCGGGCTTCAGGGATCATAGATTATAGGATGTAGTCTTATGAACAAACTAGTAAAACTATTTGGAAAGCTCGTATCACCTTTAGTTTGTTCTATCTCATTATACTATCGACAAAAATCGATGCGTCAAACAAGTAAATAAAAAATGAAAACGATTAAATCGAACCACTACACCAAGGAATTTTTTTCCGCAGTTCATACCACGTCCTACGTCTACAGGGCCACACCCAGATGTTGGCTTCACTAAGAGAGCAAGCAACAAATTTACACAAGACCCCTAACCAGTGACTCCTTCACTAAGTCTTGGCAAACCTCATTTCCCTTACAATGAACTCACAATCTCAAGATTCCCTTGGTGCCCAAGATCCCTTTGGCGATTTGTCAAGTCCCCTTGACAGTGATTTGCAAGACAAAAAAATGAACTGAAGTTCAATAGCTCAAGATCCAGAAATTCAGTCCACAAAAGAGATGAATTATCTGGATTTGATTATAGGATAAATAGGAACGAAAACACACATTCAAAGTTTGAATTACATTCCATGTATGTCTTCAACGTTCAAAAGAGCAATCATTCCACATTCAACGAATCTGGACAAGGGATGATTGCTCATGCTTTGGTGGAATATTGCAATGTATCTTCGCTGAGATGGAAACAATTCAAACTCCAACTAATATCTTCAACCTTCAAAAAGAGCAACATTCCTTATTCATCAAATCTCATTAAGTAATGTTTGCTTGCTGATCTTGTAGAATATTAAGTGAACATTCTTGCTATCAAATGTTGAAGGAAATAATTTAAAATGGAACGACTGTCCATTCTGCCACTAATATCGCAGATTTGTCCTGTGATCATAGGGTCTTGTGACCGCACTGCTTCAAGTAGAGTTCTGCAAATAACTTCCATAAGTCATAGCATAGGTGATCACGATATATCCTTTTCTTACCAGATGAAGTATGTACAAATAATGACAATATGAAATCCACTTCAACAACTACTATTACTGCATTTGTCATCTTAGCTATACCAACAACAACAACATAGTCTCAGTCCCAAATTAATTGGGTTCTCATCTTAGCTATGTGCTGATATAATTGCTTAGAATCTAGGCATATTACCTAAATCCAAGGTTCGAATAATTTCTTTGCAGCTTAAACATCGTTTTTCCGTAATGTAAATTTATGATTAGTTTCTTGGTGCATTTATAATTCGATTCATGTTTTCAAGGATTTTATTTCACTTTTGAGAAATTAAGTTGTTTCTATAGTAAAAAAGAAGTTGGCTCACAATGCCCCCAAATTACCTTTTTTGATAACAAATCAACTTTATCAATGATAATGTTATCTCTCTCTCTCTCTCAATGCCTTAGACTTTTGAGATTAGGGATTGTTTGATACCATCAGATGTATTTAGAACCAAGGAGTGAAAATTCGATAAAATTAGCCGATGTTTAGGCGAAGTTTATCGAAGTTGAAGGGATCGAAAAGAAGTTCACGGGTACTTTAAAAATTACAAAACTTATCCGAAGTTTATATTCAAAATTGACAACATTGATATAAATTGATATGGATTGCTAAAAACAAGGAGAAATTGCAAACATTCGGTAAAAAAAATCAAAAAAGTGTGTAGGAGACGAAAGGGTTGATGGTTGTAATTGATGGTGGCATTTAGGGGTTATTGAGAATTTGAGAGTTGCTCGCTTTTATACACACATCTCTACACCAATTATGTGATCCTTTGACTTTGCATTAGGATTCAATGTATGCATCGAGATTCACTTTTGCACACACATCTCTGCCACGCTTTGTAGTTTTTTCAATCGATGCATAATGTCGAAAAGTGGATATTTTCTTTTGCTTTAAATACTGACCCATATAAAAAAAGCATGTTTCATAATTTTAATTTTACTTATGAGAATGTGCAATTAATAAATGATTAGAGAATCAAATTAAGTGTAATTATATTCACTAAAAAGTGATTTTCCATACACAGTATGCATGACTAGTGCCAATAAAATTGACTTGAAACCATTAAATTGTAAATTTTTTTAAGTATAAATGCATAGTTGTGCTTGTTTTGACATCCCATAAAATGAGTTTTTATTGACCATTTAATAAAAAAAAATTTAACTTCTCTAAATTAGCAAATTTTTACCAAAATTCTCCACGTCGAATTAAACTTCTCCGAATTAATTCCGATTATCAAAGGGCGAATTATAAGGCGAAACCGAAGTTTCGATCCTTGTTTAGAACGCGACCTTGGGTGAATTTTGCCTTTATGGTTGTTTGTTGGATTTTGCCAACCTAGGAGGCTTAGTTATGAAGGTGAGATCGGCAAGTTTCGAGTGTCGAATGGACATGCACTAACTCACAACTCGTAGGTCATAATTCATAGAAATTTTATGATGCAACACAGTGAAGTAATTTTTTGAACTAAGAAAACCCACTGAAGAAGCATCATTCCCAAGTTTTAAGAAGCCGGTCTTAATTGATTAACTCATAGTTTACATGAAATCTCTATGTCTTACTAGTACTTAGATGGATTTATTTCTAATTCTCCAGTGTTGAAATTTTGCAGAACTTCCTACATTGAATTACTTGCATCGCCCTGAATTACTTCTGAATTTTAAGTGATCAAACACGTAGGATTGCACATTATATCATATAAATGTAAAAAATGAATTGGGCAGTCTATTAAGAATGGTCCCACATTGACTATTCAAGTAGGTATAGAAAGGGTTGTAACTTTTGATTGGAAACACCAACTTGTCTTGGCATTTTGGTGAATCATCCACTTCAAACTATAAGCTCACACACTCTTACCATTGTAAACTTAGACTGGGTCATCTCCTATATAAACTTTGGAATGGTATTAGAGAATAAATGGCTTAATAACCCAAACAAAAAGAATGAGGCCAAAAATTTAAGTCCAATTCAAGTGCCAAGTTGGCTAAATACCCGTCTCAAGTTGGTGAATGCCAATTGAATTATAGTTGGCTAATTCCAGTTCCAAGTTAGTTTGTGCCTATTGGATTTGATGTAATGCTAGTTAGACTTGAGGATCCAATTAAGTGAAGTCTCAACTTGGCCAATGCCCATTAGAGTTAGACTTGAGATGGAGTTTTTGGAATTAGTTATAAGTTTGGATTGGAAACACAACCTTGCCTCGACATTTGATGAAGTCTTCTCTGTCAAACCATGATCCCCACACTCTCACCCTTTTAAACTTGGGACTGGGTTGTCTTTCTTATAAAAATTGAAGAGGTTACAATAGAGAAACACATTCTTGATAGATCAAAGTCCAGTCATCACATGCTGCTGTACTGATACATCAATGAATTTTTGCCAAGTATTCAACATGAGGGAGATTCAAGATATTCATTTCCCATATTCTTTACTTGCTAATTGAGCCTTCAAATGCTCAATAAAATGAAAAGCATGCTATTTAGGATACAAAATCATTGACATCCCTTGATTTACTCTTGCGTAGGAAATTGAACTTAATAATCCTAAGTAACAATTTACATGGGCATCTGGTTGTATTGAGCATCATAGGCTTATGTGATGAAACGGTATTAGATTCTATTTCATTGGAATATTCTTCGACAATACTTGACTTTTTTGTGGAAAGTTAAAGCAAAAATTTTCTGACAATTATTTGTAATGAAGTGTTGCATGTGTGTAACCAGCTTAAAATCTCCAAGGAGCTAGGAAACCACTCAAAACAAGTTTGGAGTTTGGAAATGATTTCTAGTGGTGTCTGCATACACTAAAGGACTGAAGGAACTTGGCTTGATGTTTGGAATAAGAATGCTTTTACTATTGGAATGGGATATTTGAGCCAGGTTGCATTTATGCTCTTGTTTCTAAATATTAGAACAAGTAATTCTCTTACTCATAAAGAGACTTAATTTTACACATTCATTAGCTCTGTGGATGTAAACTTCTTTCTATGCAAGTGCAACCACTGCTTATTGAGTAAATATGTATATATATATATATATATATATTTTTTTTTTTTTTTTTCTTTTACTTTTTGGTTCTGATAGCTTGGGATACATTAATTGGGAAGGATTTAAAGGGTTATGAAAACACACCATCATGTGCATCAATTCATGTGCATTAAATCGAGGTAATTGGAAAGTTTGATCCATATTGCCGGGCCTCAACTAATTTGGGATTGATTGTTGTTGATTTTCTTACCGTGAATCAGTTTAGCATTTTGTGTGTTTGTTTTTCTTGGTTTCCCTTTCAATTTTATAGTCTTGGAAGAACAATTTTAAGAATTCTCCATAGTAATTTTTTCTTTTACGATTAAAATAGTATGATGCTTTAGTTCAATTGGAGATGGGATGTACAGGCTGATATTTTTCACTAATAGAAATAAAGTCTGTATTTCTGGTACAATGGTTATAAATCTGTTGAAAGCGGCATTAAAAATGACTATAACGTTTTTTTTTTTTTTTTTTTTTTTTTTTTAAATGGCTTTAGTGTGTTCTTTTGCTACTGTAGTCGCAAATTTGGTGAAGATCATTGTGCGGCATGGATTCAGGTGGATCATTGGTTTGAGTGAATGTGTATGGAATTATGGATGTAGTAATTCTACCCTCTATTTCCTTTTGGTGAAAGTAGAGCACGTTGCAGTAAAAGATAAATAATCAAAATATAAAAGCTATGCTAGTCTAGTGTTTACTGATTCATGGATGCACATCACCCAGGGGCTCCTAATTTGTTGCCTGCGATTTTATTACTCGGAAAAAAAAAAGGTTAGATCACCATGCTGCACGTTGTTACTTTGATATCTGATGTACCTGCTTTTTTTGAGTCATGTTTATCCTTGGCTTATCCAAAATCATGTTTTGGATTACTATATCTAGTGCAAAAATATCATAGCCATTGTTTTAATGCTATAGGGTGTCTGGAATTTCATGATCTTAGACAGGGTGGAGACACGAGGCATAAATTTCACGATGGTTATATACTTTTTTTCTTTTTGATATTTGATAGCTTTGGGACTGAGGCTATGTTGTTGTTGTTGTTGTTTGATATTTGATGGCTATACATCCTCTTTTGTTCATATTGTGTGGCTACATTTCGACTTTCCATTTATGTTTATTCCTTGTTAATGTTCTCTGATTTGGAAGTTATAACATTATGTTATGAATACTCTTCTTTGTAGGCAAACCCTCCACAGTTGCATTCTAATTTATTGTACATACAACGCTATAGACGTCAATCGCGATTGGTGTCAGAAGCAGCTTATTTCTTCACCAACATGCTTTCTGCTGCGTCTTTCATCATGAACATTGATGCAAAATCCATTTCAATGAATGAAATTGAGTTCGAAAAGAATATGGAGTCTGCTCGAGCACTACAGTCAGGCCTGTCGACCAATGTAGATATCTCCAATCAAACCAGTGAAGATAGGGATACTAGTGTTGAATCCATGGAGTACAAACACTTGAATGTAAAGAATGAATTTGACAATCTTCCCTCAAAGCGGCATCCATCGCCATCTTTAGCAAAGCAATCAAATGAAAATCCAGACATGAAGCGTCAATTTCCAGTAACGAAAATCCCATCAGTTTCAGATTTAGAGGCGAAAGGTGCTGCTGAGCTCTTGAAGGAAGAGCAAGGAAGCAAAATTATTCAAACATATCCATACTTGTACGCCAACATCAATGACTTGACTGTAAGCGATGTAGAGAGCCTTTTCAGTTCCTACAAGGAACTTGTTCTCAAGTATCTTTGTCTTTCTAAGGGGATCGCCGCCTCGTTGTCATCGCGGCCTCCATTTGTTTCTCCAACTCAAATGTATAATCAAACCGAAGCTGAAAAGGCACTGGAACACCCTGCAGCAGTGGAAGCGACTATTGAGAATCAAAATGATGATGGTAGAAGAGAAGAGGGCCTAAATGAAGCTTCACCCCTCCAAGTTGAAGCTTCAGAAACTGAGACGCCCTTTGAATCAGATACACATCAACCTCAGCCAAAAGTTGATTCTTCTCTATAATAAGTGTGTATTGTGCGTGCCGCGAGGCATTGTAATTCTTCCAAAAGTACTGGAATGGCAGTTTTTCTTTACCCTATGTTTATGAATGAATTATCAATTTTATGTTCGAAAGGCATGATTGAGGAAATGAAATAGTCCTTTTGTTGCTAATTTGCGTCCAGTGGCTATAAAGTAGTAATAGTGGGAGAGCAATTGAAATGTAGATAGAATTAGTGTTTTTTTTTTTTTTCTTTGGTTTTTTTTTAGTGAATTAAAATTGAGCACCGCTATGTGCACCTCAATTGTTTATGAGGGCACTCAAAATTGTATGTAAATTGGTATATTTTTTAGATGCCTTTATAAACAATTGGAATGCACATAGTGCCGATCTTAAAATTTTACTGTTTTAAGAAAATTTCTAATTGCATTTTGTTTTGTGTTTGGACAAGGCCTTTTATGCCTTCTTTTTTTTGTTAAGGAAAATGTCTTTTATGTGTTTTAATTAAATTAGAAAATATGCCTTGTGGATGTGTATATAAAGACCCCTGTCTTAGTTGGCTAAGAACGAGTCGTACTTGATTTAATAAAATTTGTAAGTTTGTGTGTTTTCTTAGTTTGGACTATCTTTGGCAGTGCGTGGTTTTTCCTGACAAGTGGCATTCGAGAGAGTTTAGAGATGTAATGCTGTTTGGTGCTCATGCAGGTTTTGTAGTTGATTAGGCTAATTCTAGTGTGATTGTTGGCAATGTACTAAGGTTCTTCCCGTGTAGTTGTAGTTGATTAGGCTAATTGCGCTGTGATTGTTGGTAATTTACTAAGATGCTTCCCGTGCTGCAATAGAGAACAAAATTGGAGGAGGTCAGCAATTTCAAGGAGCACTAATAGCATCTCCAATGGTAATGTAGATTTAGATCACGGATTGGTGTCAAATCATAGATATGGGAAGGATGTCTATCCTATATGACACTAAATAGACATTCAAATTCCAAAATGACCTCCAATGGTAATGTGGATTTAGATCATAAATTATGACTTTTCTTTTGTCTTCATATGGGTAATGCCTTTTATTTTATCTTTTCGTTTTTTTCTTTTGAGGGTTATGATGTTTTTTTTCTTTATTTCTCTAACTAAAAGTGATGACGTGACAGTTGAGAGGGTGTTTACCACATTGTCTAGAAAATAGACATTGAGGTAGACACCCTCTATTTAGATTCTCTGTCACATCACCTAGACATTATCAATTCATGATTCCATGTGAGAGCATTTTTTGGGTTGGATGTGGATTGTGTCATAAGTGGATCATTTCACCCCAATCCATGGCCCCATCGGAAATGCTCTAAGACATAGTGTAGGGGAGAAGATTGGAGTAGGGTGTACAAAATATATAGTAGTTTGTTGATTCGGTCCCTCTGAACCAACTAGGGGTGACAATTTGGGCCATGACTCGATTAATATGACACGACATGATACGTAATAAACAAGTCATGAGTTTGACATAAGTGGGTCTAAGTCATAAATATGTTAACACGTTTATACACGGTTAATAAACGGGTCATTAACATGCCGACCTACTTAACTCGTTTATGACTTACTTAACACGATGAAAGAATAATGTATAAATAATAAATATGATATAATAAATAGATTATCACAAAATTCACCTATTTGAATACATGTTAATAACACGATTTATTTTTTTTATTTGTAGACATCTTTTATCATATTTTTTTGTTATTTTTTAGAGAAAATAGTTATTTTACTTTTAATATATTATTTATGTTTTAGATTTTATTAATTATTATTTATTAAGAAAAAAAATAAAACTTCTCACCAAAGTAAAATTTAGATATTTTTAGATGATTCTTATAATTTTGCACATGTTATTATGACGAGTCATTTTGCCTCTACTATTAAGAGTAATAAAGTCTCGAATAAAAAAATAAAATAAAACTTAGGACTATATACAATCACATTGTATTTTATTGGCTATTTAATTATGTTTGTTTAAATTTATTCATGTAGATATATTTAAAAAAGTAGTAAAAAAATTATAAAAGTTTAAATATTTTTTTTTTTTGGTTTCAAAGTTTAAATAAATTAAGAAGTTTAAAGAAAATATTTAATAAATGAGCGACACAAATATACGATATGTTTAACACGATTAACAAATGTGTCATGTAATGAGTTTACACTATATGGGTCATGACCTATATGGGTCATGGCCTATTTACAACATGACACGTTAACGACTCGCTGACACGAATTGCCACCCCTAGAACCAACTAATGTTAATTAAATTACAATTAAGGTTTCATAAACTGGAAATTGGATTAGATTGCGAAATTGGTGATTCATACATACTGGATTGGTGATAAGGCGATACTTGTACATACTTATGTCTATTATTTGATATGTTTTATGGTACATAACTCTCAAAATAAATTCTTTTACTCTCCTTTGTGTTATTCTTAGGGTTTTTGAAGAATTAAGTGTCCGAGGGATGGATTCAAAGATTCAAAAAATAATGTTGTGATTGAGAGAAAATAGATGGGCCTACATATTAACAAAAATGGAAGAAAATTGAGTAAAAATAAGGTTGTTGCATTACAAGTACACTAATACAAGTTGAGAAAGAAAAAAGATTTTTTGCACATCTATACTTTGGTGGCAAAAGATCTACACTTTTGACACTCATCTCAAAAAATTTGCAGTTATCCCTTTGACTGGTTAACATTACATGGATGAATTGAAGGCACGTTATCAAGCGTGCATTTAGTTCATGTAAGCCATTGCTTAGAGACAAAATGCATTTTCTGAAGGCGAGTTTTCAAAACTTGTCTTCAGTTATTATATCCGTCCTTATCTGCTTACGTAGCCAAAAGTGTCACTTAATCAGTCAAATGATTTAAAAGTCAAAATCTTATCAGTTATGTCAAAAGTGTAGATGTTTTGTCACCAAGATAGATGTGCAAAACAATCCATCCTTTGTGTTATTTTCAAGGTATTTGATGGTAATTATGTAAAAAAGATTTGGTAGAAAACCATAATCACCAGCTTACCATGTGCTCGTCGCCAACCCATCATGCGGCGTTCAAACCATAGTCGAATTTTACTTTTGAGATTTTAAGGTAGCTGCCAGCTTGTCGCAGTGGTAGGGGAACGTGATTTTGCAGAAATCGAGAGATTTGTTAGACTGATTTGGGAAAAACTACTTCGGCTATTTAAAATTTTATGTTGAGCCACATTTTGCATGTGTAAAACGGATAATGTTTTGATAACTAATAAGATCTCACATCTCAACCATCTTGATCTCTTGGGAAGTCAGGATAATAAAATAACGTAAAATGTGATTTAACAATAAGGTTTTTGTCATTTTTTTGTGGTGCATAGAGTTCTCTAAAAGTGTTTTCCAAAACTCTTAAGGTTGTGAAAAAGACCAGAGTTTCACACAAACGAAATAGGACAAAGGTATGATTTTGCCAATACTTTTGAATTCTTATTTAGATCTAAACCTTCATTTGTATCAGAGCAAATAGGTGATTATTATCTTACACACCTAGATGATTTTGGGGTTTTCGCCGAGTTGGTTTGAAATACTTCTTAAATCTATTTTTTTTAGAGTTATTGATTTAATTCTTTTTTTTTATATAAAAATAGGGTTTCACGAATTCTGAAAATGTCGCCAGAATTCGGTTGCGATCGAAGTCAGTGCATCCACTGAGGTGTTCGCTGTTGTGGTCATACCTCAATGAACCCTATAGTCGGTGAATTTTGATTTTTAGAAAGCCAAAAAAATCAAGAAAACCACCAAGCAAAGCGACTGTTTTATGGATTTTTTGTCAAAATCTAGCGATGACCGAAGTCGATGCACTCATTGAGAGTGCTCGCTAGAGGATTACAGTTGTGCGGATGCTTTTCACTGGCAGATTGGGTTACCAGTGGGTGAAGACATAAAGCAAGGATGGCTTATGTTTATTCTAGATGTGGTCAACTTAAGGTTGACCATCGGTCAAATCGAGTCAAGGAAGAAGGTTGGTGACGTGACACATCACTTGGGTCATTGTTTTTGACAAACTCAAGTTCATCTTTTCTCCTTAAATCATGTGACTACTAAAGAATTAGTCAATTATTTTGACAAACCGTTTAATCTCTCAATGTGATCATTGAACAATTTTTTTAAAATGGTCTTGGTCAATTCTTTTATACATGTGTACAAATTGTTGATAGATTTGGTCAATTTTTGTTTATATAGTTTTTGTAAACTATGACACATACATGCATATTTTTTTGTGATATGTGGCCGATTTTTCAGTAAACTAGTAATAAAATCATTTTTTTTGTTACATTTTTTAAAAGAAAAGAGTAGTACATAATATAACCAAAACATTTTTTTATCAGAAATGGCTTGTGAATGTAAGTGGCGAGATTCTAGATGCGACAATCCATATGAGGCGGTTCAACATTACAAAAAGGATCATACGCACTCAATCATTCAACATATAGGTACATTTAATAAAATGTGCAACCTAGTTAAAGACAATGAGTTTTATGTGAGCCACAAAAATCGAGGTTTGATGCTTCTTGGCTCCCTTAATATTTCTTGAAAACCCATGGTGAAGTTCATCAAAAATGAAATTTTCCTCAATAATTTTGAAAAATCTTATGAACTGATTAAGGCAGAGCAAGGCCAAATCCATAAAGAAATTCAGCGGAGCATTGTCTTCTCCTATTTTCCACCAAAAAGGAGTGCATAAGGTATGCATTTCTTATTTTGTTATGGTTATATTATGCTAACCTTTGATTAATAATTTTTAATGCATTTTAAGTGGGAAATTAACTGCGCAAATTATTTTAAATAATAATAATAATATGTTTTGAGCGTATAAATGATGATTGTAAGTATAGCGAACTCTCGATCTTATACTCATAAATAATTATTAATTATTTTAAATGAATTCAGTGGAAAATAAATATAAGATTATTTTTTTGAATAATCAAACTAATGAATGATTTTTTGTCATTAAATCCATGGCTTCAAGATGACAAAAAATATCATTGCTAAACTGAACAAGGGCATCAAACTTAATGGGGACAGTTTTGATATATGACATCGAAAAGTGCAATATATCTTAGAAGAGCAAGAAGTCTTGGAGACTCTTGAGAATGTAATTCTGGAGCCTAAATAAGGTACGATTGCTCGACATCGCAGGGATCATGATTCGTTTCAAATATGAAAATGTAAAAACAACATTGCTTGCATTACATTGCTAAGCTGCATGCAAGATGATTTGATGTGCGAGTTTGAGCAGTTTGACACTGTTAAGGAAATGTAGAATGCATTGAAGCAAAGGTTTATGATGACTTCCGTAGCAAGGTTGCATCAGCTCGCTATCAAATTTGAAACATATGTCAAAATTCACCATCACTTTATGAAATAACATCTGAGAAAGATGTTGAATATGATACGTGAATTGAATGTTGCTTGTCATGTTCAGTCAGATGAATAACAAATCCAAGCAGTCATTCGATCGCTTCCTCAAAATCAGGAGCACATGAAAGCTGCGATGACCACAACAAGAATATCAAGATTTTTAATGATATTATTCATCATGAGGATCTTGAAGCAGAGCGCTTGGAAGCTGCTAAGACTTCAATTTAGGCAACGATTGTGCACGGAGGCTCCTGAAGTACTTCATTTAAACATAAAGGAAAACCAGCAGCTAAGAAAGACAAACACATTGTGGATCATCCTCTGAAAATGAAAAAAATGTCAATCCCAAACGAGGCAAGTGAGGTGGCAAAAAGAAGGACAATAAAGATAGGTCATGTCACGACTATGGACGAAAAGAAGATTTTGTATGGAAATGTCCTGAACCAAGAAAATATTAGGTATTTTCTTTTAACGCATCTCACCATTACTTTATGTTTAGCAATGCTTTATTCGTTGATTGTAATCCTTCATGGATTATTAATTCAAAAGCAACAAGTTATGTAGCGAAACACCACGAGGTTTTTGTTGATTATCGACGCATCCCAGTGAGAGCGCAATAGATATATGTTGGAAATAACACGCGTATAGCTGTTTGAGGAATTGGCACCTGTCAATTAAAGCTACGCCATAATTACACACTACTTCTACATGATGTCCTATATGCCCCTAAAATAAGGCGAAACTTAATTTTAGTGGTCATCCTTTTTAGTCTAGGTTTCAGTTTGAACTTTAATAACAATAGTGTCGCTATTTTTTGGGACACCACACTTTATGGTTTTGGATACGTGTCTTATGGTTTTATTATTTTGGACGTCAAATGCGACGTTAAAATTGATGATAATAATTATTTTTTTCTCATATCTGCATCTTCAGTCTTTGTTAATTTATATGCAAATATATGACATACTAGATTAGGTCATATAGGACAAGATCGAATGAATAAAATTGCTAAAAAAGGCCTTTTAAGCTCACTTGCAAAGGTTGACTTGCCTATTTGTACATATTGTCTAGCTGGAAAACAACTAGAAAATCATTCAGAACAATTATAAGAGCTAACAATCCATTGCAATTAATACATTCAGACATATTTGGTCTAACGAATGTTAAAGCATGACATGATGCATCATATTTCATCACATTTATTGATGATTTTACTCGTTTTGGTCAAGTTTTTCTGATCTCGCATAAAAATGAAGCGTTTGATTACTTCAAAAGATATCTAGCTCTGGTTGAAAATCAATTAGAGAAACGTGTCAAAATGTTGTGAACTGATCGAGGACGTGAGTATTTATCAGATCAATTTAAAGAATATTGTGATGAATAAAAGATTGCTAGACAACTTACCATCCTTGACACTCTGCAACAAAATGGTGTTGCAAAAAGGCGTAATCGTAGATATGGTTCGATATATGATGGCACAAACAAGTCTTACAATTTCATATTGGGAATATGCATTGCTAATTGCAACTCATGTACTGAATATAGTACCATCAAAATTAGTAGCTTCCACACCATATACCCAATAGACTGGGAGAAATCCCAATCTTACAAATTTGCGCCCTTGGGGTTGTGCAACATATGTTCACTCTCCATCCAATAAATATGAAAAATTAGGACCAAGGGGAAAGAAATCTATTTTTGTTAGGTATTTTGAACATTCCAAAGGTTTTGTGTTCATTGCTAAACAACCTTATGGTAGTTTTATTAAATTTGAATCAAGAGATGCCACATTTTTAGAAAATGAGTTGCTTAACAAAAATGAAACAATAAGAGATCTCATTTTTTATGAAGTTGATGATTTTTCAAAGAATGTAGTCCCAAAACTAGATTTAAATGCAGTTGAGGCTAATCCGAATTTGGTTCTTATTCTTAATTATAGTGGGAGTGACATTCCAATAGACGCTTCAAATACAAAAGAATTAGGTAGAAAAAGCTGTAAAAGTGTGCCTCAAAGATGTTTTGAAATTGAGGGTCAAGATTTTACGATTACTTCGCATGATGAAAATGAGCCACATAATGTTAATGAGGCTTTATTTTCATCAGCTAAAGAACAATGGCTAAAAGCAATGGATGAAGAAATAGAGTCTATGAAATTTAACTATGTCTAAGACTTGGTTGATCTGCCTCCTCGATGTAGATCAATTGGGAAATAATGGGTTCTCAATATCAAACATCATACAAATAGATCAATTGAAAGATTTAAAGTATGTTTAGTGACTAAGGGATTTACACGAAAGAAGGAATAGATTATGAAGAAACGTTTTTACCAATTGTAAGGTTTGGCTCGATTCATCTACTACTTGCTATTATTGCACATATGGATTCATAATTACATCAAATGGATGAAAATATTACTTTTCTAAATGGAGAATTGAATGAGAAAATGGATATAATATACATATATATAATATACATATATATATATATATATATATATATATGCAACAACCAATAGGTTTTGTTGTAAAAGGGCAAGAGCGCAAAGTGTGCAAACTCAAAAAGTCAATATATGAACTTAAATAATCTTCAAATTAATGGTATTTAAGATTTCATCAAGTCATAACTTCTTTTGGATTTAGTATGATTGATGAAGATCATTGTATATATATCAAGCATTCAGATCAACAGTTTGTGATATTATCCTTATATATGGACGATATACTTTTAGCATGGAATAACATTGATTTTGTTGTTATTATTAAAGAATGGTTGTCCTCTAATTTTGATAAGAAGAACATAGGTGAAGAAAACTTCATACTACGTATGAAGATTCATATGAATCATTCTAAAAGAATTCTTGTTTTATCGTAAGAACAATATATTAAAAATATTCTTGAAAGATCCAAAATGACAAATTGTAGCCCCATTGACACTCTAATTGCTAAAGGTGGGATCCTAAGCATAAAAATGTGCCCAAAGACTCTAATCGAGAAAGACAAAAAGTCCAATGTCCCATATGGAAGTGCAATTAAAAGTTTAATATACACAATAATGTGTATACGTCCCGGTATATGCTATGCCGTTCGTTTAGTTAATATCAATTAAATCCTGGTTAAGCTCATTGGAAAGCAGTGAAAAAGATCTTGAGGTATTTGAAAGGCATTATGGCTTTGTGTTTTTGTTACCAAAGTAATGATCTGCATTTACTTGGGCACTATGATGCCAATTGAAGTAATGATCTAAATGAATGCAAATCGACTTCAAGATATGTTTTCCTATTGAATAATGGTGCAATCTCATGAAGTAGTAAAAGCAATCATGCATTGCTTTGTCAACCATGGAGGTAGAACTTATCGCTTGTGTTCGTGTTTTAGCTCAAGAGGCAATATAGCTTAGACTTATGCACTTGCAAGTCGTTAGAAGTGCATCGAAACTAGTGACTATATTTAATTAGCGATAGTCAAACAACCATTGCCTATATGAAGGATCCGAAGTATCATGTAAAGACAAAACGCATCGACACAAAGTATAAATTTTCGAGAGACATCATAGCAAGAAAAGAAGATTCATACAATACATTCCTACACAAAGGATGACAACAAATCCAATGACGAAGCCCATTGCTAGGGATATTTTTATAAGCCATGAAAATTAGAATTGCATAAACGGTAAATTGTTTGCTATAACTTCTTATTTCAATTCAATAAATAAACTTTATTGAAACTTGTTATTTCTTGCTTTAATGTAAATCATTATTAACTAAAAGTATGCAACATGCACTGATTGGCTTTCTCACGAAAATAATTACCTTTGGCGCTAGTAGTAGCGAGCAGAGACGAGACATTAAAACTTATATGATAAATGTCACCTTCATTGGAATCAAGATAAGGTCATTTATTCAAGACCGTAATAGATTTCCCACCATCTATTAAGCCTGTGAATAAAAACCAGATACAAGATCTAGTCATTGGCGCCTAATTATGGCGAGCTACATAGATTTGAGGTTAGGCGTTTTAGGAGTATGTGAACTAAGATCAGCACAGTGTATTTAGAGAATTACATACACTCTTATTAAAAGTTGCTCCACCGTGACATGTAAATAATTACATGTGTTTTGCGACCACTTAAAAGTGAGTAGATAGTAAATCCCTGAATCCTCAAAGAGTGTGTCTAATTGAAAGAAGTTCTTATACATTTGAGACTTCCAGAATTGTCCTTACGACTTTTGATTACACTATGAATTAAGGAATTAATTCAAGTATGATTGAATTAATTCTAAACTAAATATGATTCAAGTATGATTGAATTAATTCAAATTCTTATATATTTGAGACTTCCTGAATTGTCTAATTGAAAGAGTTACCTGTGGTCAAGTATGATTCGATCTAAGGGGCTACATTAGGAAAACAACTTATTCTAAATTAAATAATAGGAGGGCAAATGAAGATCATACGAAATCATGTCATTTCATTTTATATTCTATGTCGCGGCACTGGTGTTGCATCAATTGGATGACAATTAGTGTGAGTTAAGTCTAACGTTGCTTTAAATGAACGTACTGCATGTATTCTCTTGAAAACTATTTATATGCAATTCGTATTACTTACATCAATCCTCGCTGATATCTGATCGACAAAAGTGTGGTTGTAGTTCTCATGGATGTGGAGGTGTCGAAACATCTCATGTCAAAAATCTCATGGGTGAGCTTTTTCTCCTACAAGCGAGGTGCATGATTAGTAGTTTATCATCATTCGTTGGCTTAAACAAAAAACTAGATTGCATAAGGTATCATTAAGTTCATTTATGTATGTAATATGTACCAATGTATCACCATGTTGTCTAGTTGATATAGATCCGACACTGTGCAATGAAATACCAGTGCCCGACCCTCCTGCCTCGGACATTTTATTCGCGCTCATTTGCTCAGCTTCTTCTTGAATTCTTTGTTAGTCGCTCGTGCTTTCTTGTAATTCTCAAACACCTTGTATGTCAAGTAAATAGGTGTTATTCTCTTTTTCACGATGTTATATATATTATCAATGTACCGGATGGCTGCCTTTTGACACAATGCTTCGTATATCGCAAATGACATTTGCAACTCTCGAGTGAAGAACACCTGCAATTTCCAGGTAGCATGCTACCTAGCCTCCGGAAAGAATTCTCAAGTCAAGAATTATGTTTTTCCTTTCAATTTTGACTACTTAAACCTATCTAACACACTCTCCACATGAATTTAATCAAAATAACACCCAAAAACTAGAAACCAACCCAAAAACTAGAGACACACTCTTCAAACCCAAATTACACTAAAATGCCCAATTTTAGCTCAATTGAAAGTCATGATGATGGAAAAGAAGATTACCTTAAGCTTGCAATCCAAGTTTCACCTCCAAATCCTTGAAATCCAGATTTCAATCATTCATTTTTCTCTGATTTCAGATTTACAAATGAATTGGTTTTGGTTGCATGTATTGATTAACTAATGTTATATATTAAGGTGGGATTTATTTCTAGCCCTTGATCTCAATATGTTTACGTATCCCGAGGTTTGTCTAATGGTTCACCTCTAGCCACTTAGTCCACTAACTCCCATTCACTCTATCCATGTAACACCAGATGATACTCTCATAGCTTCTAGATGTGCCAATGTGTATCTCTAGGTAAATCATGTGGTTTTCAATTGATGAACTGAACTATATGCCTTAATTTGTTTTAATTTAATTACACTAACTTAGGCCCATTTTAATACATATGGTTAATGTTCTATTTATAAAATTAACCAACTTATGATCCCACTAACCTTCGACTACTCGGTACCCAGTGCCCTGCATCTCAACACGCATTTTGAGGCATGTCATAGCCTATTGTTTGAATTTGAATTTACGTAGCCTATGGTCACATTACCCATTTTAATTGATTTAATATTTCTCTTGACATGGATTAGTCGAGTTTCCTAGCATACATGTACTTCGCCTACCCGACACCCTCGTTGACATGCTTTTCGAGACGAACACTACAAAAACTCGCCCGATAGCAACAACACACATGCGGTGCAATATAATAATAATAGTTTTTAAACACCACATATACAAAACCACCATCCATAAATAACATATTTCCTCGATTCTCATGTCTGAGTTAACCGAGTTGAGTTGTCCACGTGATGCCTAAATTATGACCATTAATCTCCAAGATTAACACTAATCTTAGTTTAATTAATTTGGGTCGTTACACACATCAGCCTTATTCTACTATCTAGGGGTGTGAATACTCTCACAAATGCCCATTATGTATAAACTTGTTGACTACCCTGGGTCACATTACCCCATATGCCGCACAAGTTAGTGGTAAGTGCCAACATCACCAGAGTCCAGTGACCCCATGTGTCGTTCATCTATATTAAGTAAAAGATCCTCGATATAAAAACTACTTTCACTTGTTAAAGAAACACTCGGGCCCGAAATTCAGGTAAGGTTAAGTGCGATACTATGCACGCAATATTTTACTTTAAAGTATTTTATTTTCGTAGAAATTGACTTGGACAACTTGACTGATCCAATCACAATCCTTTTGGTGATTTTTAGTCAAACTCAGTTTATCTAATCAATCTCTACTTTTAAAACCACGTGTCCCCGTTTTCCTTGTTGAGACTATTTTAACATTTTCTTGAGCATTTTATAATTGTAATAGTTCGATACTTTCGATTTCTAAGAAATTCATGTTTAGTTCTTACGTACCTGAATCATTTGGATTTCCTTTTTAACCACTTTCCTATTGGTTTCATAACTGACACTTTCATCAGTTTTATTAGTACCGAACTATGTACAACATCTTTGTGAACTCAAGTTTCACAAGTTCATTTCATATCCAATCATGCTCAGTTTCGTTTCATAAGTCTATTCTCTTTTTTAGTTATCCATTTCTAATCTTACTCGTCATATCTAACGAGTTAAGTACCTAACAGACAAGGAGAATAAACTTATTATTGCATATTTGGAGATAATACCTATGTACGACACAAATATAATATAATAACAAAAATATCTCAGCTCATAGTCACATCCCAACTAATCACGCTTAATCACTCTTTAGTTTCAAACCAAAGTTTATCCTTAATTGAGCCAACCCTAGGCTCTGATACCAAGTTTTTCAGCCCCCTCGTCATTAAGATGACTGACTAGCCTAGATTATCTTAATCCTTTAATAATCTAGTCAGCCTAATCCATTATTTTAACTTTGAACTCAAAATAACTATTTTCTCAATCCTCAATAAGGCTCTAAAACTAAATTATATCCTCATTGAAACTTAATTCATGATTCATTTAATTACAGCAAATTGAGAAATCATATGGAATATTCTCCATATTTTGTAAAAACTTTGGTAGCACCTTCCTTAAAAATGGTCTCATTTGAAAAACTTTCACCTAATCGACAACAAAATTGATGAGAGGTCTAAAAGGACTCACAACTCCTTGCGGTTCTCAATATATATAAAAATTAAATTTGTAACTAACTTAGAGTCTCTGATAACTTAATCACAACTTTACTATCCTAAATGGACCAAAATTGAAACATAAACCTTTGAACGTATTTTAAACTAGTTTAAGAGACTCTCATAACCAATCAATGAAACTTCATGTCTTACACTCACCCTAAGAATCCCAAAATAATATATGCAAAAAATTTAAAACAATAATTTGCTTTAAATTTAGTAAATAATCACCATAATCTTCGAGTCTTGTTCATTCATCCCTTGTCTTCATATAGAATCTGACATCATCAAAAACAACTCGAAGATGTTAGGCAAATAAATACCTACTTTAATTGTACTCTTACAATTGTTGGTCTTATACATGGAGACATGTAATTGCATTTCCAAATAAATAATAAGATATATGTGTCAACATGACATGCAATCCACTATGTTGTTGTCTCCTGACTATAATCAGATGTCGACTTCCAAAAATAGTACCGAGATAGTATTAAGAGATCATGAAATGCAGTGATAACTTGTTGGCGTTAGACTCCACTAGTCTCACTAGACGACGTAGAGGTAGGATCGAAACCAAGTTTCAAGCAAACCAGACTCTGAAACAAGCTTATCCCCCTCACACTCTCTATGTATGTATGACCAATAATGATAAAATGCAATGCAGCCTATGACATAATTATAGGTATAAAGATAAATTCCATAAATAGTAAAGATCGCTATAGGGTTTACTAACTATCAAACTAACTTAAAATTGGTTACGAATCCTCATATAACGTTTCCCTGGCTTTCACGTACTTTGAACTTATTCCCCGAGCTTCATTTCGAGTGATTTCGAGATCATTGATATTACTTAAAACCATTAAGAAATTTGAATAAATTCTCCATTCGAATTTCTTAAGTTTTCGACCAATTTCCAAGTTATTTTATGTTGGGTTTTTGGGGTTCATACTCAGTGAGAAATTCAAAACAAATTTTGAAAAATCCTAACAAGATCGAAAATAAGTTCCATTAAACTAAATCTATGAAAGTGAATCATACCTTATTCCGTGATTTTCTTTTTTGATTGTTGGATTCCCAAGACGTCAAGTGTGCGTCCTCTATCAAAAATTCATACACAAACAATGACCACAATTTGAAGTGCTAGCCCAAAGAGAGATTGAAAACTATTTTTCTTTCTCTCCCTAAATCCAAAGAACTCCAAAATTATAAAATGAAAATCTTATTTCGTTTTGGGGTTTCACCCTTTATTTATATGTGTAGATAAGCCCTCACTTAAAATCCTATTCGTAATACAACTATTGTATTTATGTAGTTTAAGCAAATTACACATATGCCCCTATTAATAAGTTATCATATAACAAATCGTAAGGGGCTTTTATGTCATGAGTTTTATCATATAAAATTCATAACTCTTAACCAATTGAAATTGTGCAAAGTCATTCTTTGTGTGGGACCCAATAGGTTCATGTGACGTTGGCAGTGAACCAAAAACCATTTTGGTACACAAGTCATAAGCACTCTCTAGCAAGGCATTATGACTACCCAAATAGAATGAATATCAACATCGATACAACCTAATTCTGTGGGAACTCTGTAGATCTTCACGTTTCCTCTCTCAATGATTTCTCGAATGAAATGAAAACGTCTAAGTATATGTTTAGATCGCTGGTGTGATCTTGGTTCCTTGGCCTATGCTATCGCCCCGTTGTTGTCACAATACAAGCAGATGGGGTTAGCTATACTCGAAACCACACTAAGTTCTGATATGAGCTCTTTAATCTAAACTGCCTCCTTATCTGCATTGGATGCTGCAATATATTTAGCTTCTGTTTTAGAATCTGTGACAGTTTCTTGCTTCGAACTTTTCCAGCTCATTGCGTCTCAATTTAAAGTCAACACATATCCAGACTGCGATCCGAAGTCATCTATATCAGTTTGAAAACTTGCATTTGTGAAACCACTTACAACAAGCTTGTCTTCCAAACTTTCATAGACCAAGAATACTTCTTTAGTCCTTCTCAAGTACTTAAGAATGTTCTTTACTGCTATCTAGCGAATCTCAATTGGATCAGACTGATATTTGCTTGTTGTGCTCAAAGCATATGATACATCAGGTCGCGTACATAACATGACATACATGATAGATCCAATTGACGATGCATATAGAATCGTATTCATGTGCTCTCGCTCATCATTAGTCTTCGGACATTGAGTCTTGCTGAGATTTATACCATGAGACGTTGGCAATGACCCTCTTTTAAATTTTTCCATATTGAACCTATTCAGTACCTTATCTATATAAGCACTCTAACTTAGACCGATCAACCTTTTAGATCTATCCCTATAGATATTAATCTCTTGGATGTAGGCTATATATTGATCCCAAGGATGTAGGCTACGTCTCCTAGGTCCTTCATTGAGAAACATTTCCCTAACCAAGACTTGACACTCTGTAAGGTTGGGA
This sequence comes from Stephania yunnanensis, assembly GCA_039657365.1. Classification (NCBI taxonomy): domain Eukaryota; kingdom Viridiplantae; phylum Streptophyta; class Magnoliopsida; order Ranunculales; family Menispermaceae; genus Stephania; species Stephania yunnanensis. Next base: position 525,936 of record JBBNAF010000043.1, read on the forward strand.
TTTCATTTTCAATGAGTACTATATCATCAACATATAGCACTAGGAAAACAACTACGCTCCCATTGACCTTCTTGTATATGCAAGGCTCATATTCATTTTTAACGAGACCAAGTTCCTTAATTGTTTCATTAAAACGAAGATTCTAACTCCGAGAAGCTTTCTTTAATCCATAAATAGATCTTTGAAGCTTTCACGCCTTCCTAGAAGTCTCAGGATGAACAAACCCTTTAGGTTGTATCATATACACGTCCTCAAGTAACTTTTCATTTAGAAAAGCTATTTTGACATCCGTTTGAAATATCTCATTGTCATAATATGTTGCTATGACAATTATAATTCTTATGGATTTAAGTATGGCTACAGGAGAAAAAGTTTCATCATAATCAACCCTTTAAGTCATCGAAACCATTTGCTACTAGTCGTGCTTTATAAGTATGCGCATTGCCATCCATGTCAATTTTCTTCTTGAAAATCCATTTACATCCAATGGTCTTACCACCTTCAAGTAAATCAACCAGGTTCCAAACTTGATTATCATACATGGATTGCATCTCAGAATTCATGGCATTAAGATATTTATCTGCCACAGGGCTAGAAACAGCCTCTTGATAAGTAGTACATTCATTTTGATCCATAAGCAACACCTCACTACTGTCAGTAATAAGAAACTCAAATCTCTCAGCCTGATGTCTTACCCTATTAGACCTATGAGGGCCTTGTGATACCCGTGGAGGATCATTTAGTTCGAAACTTAGTTGATCTCCAACTGGTGGTTGAGTGTTTACTTGTGGTTCTTGAATTTCATCAAGACTTACTTTATTCCCACTGTTGTCTTTTAAAATAAACTCTTTTTCACCATTCCGAGCAACAAACACTTTGTTCTCAGCGAGATTATAAAATTAGTATCCTCTAGTTTCTTTAGGATAACCAACGAATACACACTTGGTAGATTTGGCTAATAATTTTTTTAAGATTTTTCGTCGTACGAAAACCTCACTGCCCCAAATCTTAAGGAAAGACAAATTTGGTCTTTTCCCAAACCATATCTCATGTGGTGTTTTATCAACCATTTTAGAAAGAACACGATTTAGTGTAAATTGAATAGTTCTAAGGTATAACCCCAAAAGGAAATAAGAAGATATGCGTAACTCATCATAGATCGAACCATATCCAATAAAGTTAGATTTCTCCTCTCAGAAACATCATTCCATTGTGGAGTTGCTGGGGGAGTTAACTACGAGACAATCCCACAGTTTCTCAGATGATCATCAAACTCTTGGATCGAATATTCACCATCTCGATCTGATCAAAGTGCTTTAATAATTTTACCAAGTTGATTTTGCACTTTGTTCTGAAATGTCTGAAATATCTCAAAAGACTCACCTTTATGTTTCATGAGATACACATATCTTCTGAAATCATCAGTGAATGTAATGAAGTACTGATAACCACCTGGAGCCATTGCGTTTATAGGACCGCATACATTAATATGTATTAGACCCAATAAATCACTTGTCCTTTCAATGTGAAGTATAAGCAGTATGGGGCTTGACTTGTTCCATAAACTATGTGACAATCACAACAGCCTTGGGTAACTTTAGCCTTGTCTTTGCCCTTTTTCGTCAAAGCCATTCATTTCTGAACCATTAAGTTTCTTGACATTCTGATCAGTAGTTTTAAGCATCAAATGCAACTCTAAGATAGACTTCTCCCCATTATTCATGTTATAGTTCATCACAAATTATGAATAACTATCAAGCAATGAATTCATGATCAAATCTGTAGTCAACTCTTGGCTTATGGAAAATCTAACTCTGTCAAGATGGTCAACATAGCCCTTCATTTTTAGAATATGACGACTAAATGATGCACCCTTAACCATTTTGCAAGAATGAAGGTTCTTGACTATCCTGAACCTTTCTTGCCTAGCCTGCTATTGGAACATTTCTTTAAGTGTCGTAGCCATGTCGTAAGCTTCCATGTGTTCCATGTCCTTCTGAAGTTCAGGAACCATGGTTGCCAACATAATGCATGCAACATCAGTTGAGTCGTTGACATGCTTAATATGTGCATCTTTTACAACTTTTAAAGCATTGGCTGGTGGTTCCTCAGGAAAAGGATCATCCAGGACATACAACTTGCGTCCATGCTTAAGAACAATTCTCAAGTTTAGAAACCGGTCAAAAAAGTTTGTCCCAAATAACTTATCCTTCTCAAAAATGGATCGCAGTGACAAGGGATTAGTATTTGAAGAATCCATAGATCTTCAACAAAAATTATGCAAAAGTTCATTTTAGTGTAGAGGAATAAACTCCCACTAAATTAACAACCCTCCTTAAAATTGATATGTTAATTTAAGGGACTAAGATCTATGTTTCACCTAATTCCAAGACAGCTAAGGCATGACACTTCGAATTAGGTTATTTAGGTAGGTACCAATTACCAATTACATCATATGTAACTTTTAGTTATTTTATGAGATTATGACATCTTATGTCTTAGCATGTTTTATCTCATCTAGTGCTTAAAGCCCAAAATTGTTTTGATAGCTTTATTAAGTCTAACCATTACAAACAATAAAGTAACTGTTACTCAACTTGCCTCACCAAGATAGCACAATACACTCTGCGGAGGCCGACCCATATTGATGTGATCGAAGCTTTGACAAGTGTTTGAGAATGGATGGAACTTGACTTCAAATTTGAAAGAGGGATTTTTTGTTTGTTTTGGTGATCAATATCATATATTACAATGCATGAATAATCACTAAAAAGTTAGGAAATCATACTAATATTGACTATTGTACAAATTTTTTTAGACGCTACGAACAGTTAACGACAGTCCTGCTGACGATCGTAGGCGGTGGTTTTTTTTTAGAATACAAATTTCGGTTCTGAAAACTGAAAATTTCCTAAAATTTCTCATTAATTTAGTCAACCCAATTGACTAAAACTACCCCTTATTTTAACTTCAAAAATATTAATTAAAATATTTTAGATTAATTCGGGCCCACCTTTACCTTAATGTCTTATCATAATCCAATTAGAATTTAAGATACTTTGAATCCTTATCCAATTAGGATTTGTTTTATATCTCACCTATCTTAAGAATTTGTAATTCTAATCCAATTACAAGTCTATCTCCTATCTTGTAGGAATATACTAACGAATTACTACAATGAGGTATACGATCAAAATCAATTTTGAGGTATTAACCTTGCATTTAAGATAAGAATCATATAAACCTAATCATGATCTCTATCATGGAGACAATACATAATTATTTAATAAAATGAAATATTTGTTCAAGATCATAATCGTATTAACCTAAACATGAAGTCTACCATAAACATACAAAATTCACATCGTTCAATATAAAAAAAAATATATGTTAATCAAAATATTCTAAACATGAACACTATCATTGAATCATATAATGTGATTTATCAATATATATAAATTAACATGTTTTAAAACCAATTCTTGATAACAATTATCACAAAATCTATATGTATATCATATATACATTAATCAAAATTATGTTTTCACAAATATATCATATATACATCAGAGAAAACATGTAAACGTTTAATAGAACTGAGCCTAATGCTCTAATACCACTGTTGGGTTTTTGGGGTTCATACACAGCGAAAAATTCAAAACAAATTTTGAAAAACCCCAACAGGATCGAAAATAAGTTCCATGAAACTAAATCTATGAAAGTAAATCATACCTTATTCCGTGATTTTCTTTTCTGATTGTTCGGTTTCTAAGACGTTTAAGTGTGCGTCCTCTATCAGAAATCCATACACGAACGGTGACCACAATTTAGAGTGTTATCCCTAAGAGAGATTGAAAACGATTTTTCTTTCTCTCCTTAAATCCAGAGAACTTGAAAATTGTAAAACGAAAATCTTATTTCATTTTTAGGGTTTCACCTTTTATTTATACGCGTAGATAAGCCCTCACTTAAAATCATATTCGTAATACAACTATTGTATTTAGGTTGTTTAAGCAAATTACACATACGCCCATATTAATAAGTTATCATATAACAAATTGTAAGGGCTTTATGTCATGAATTTTATCATATAAAATTCATTACTCTAAACCAATTGAAATTGTACAAAGTCATTCTTTGTGTACGACCCAATAGATTCATGCGACGTTGGCAATGAACCAAAAATTATTTTAGTACACAAGTCATAAGTGGTCTCTAACAAGACGTTGTGACTACCCAATTAGCATGAATATCAATATCGACACAACCTAATTAATAACATATGTCATATCCTTTTGTCATACGATATCCTTTGATTAAACATAAGGCATGGAAAGTCACCCTTAATGCTCAATCATACTAGTCTCGATCTTTAGGTAAACTGAAAAACATCTAAGTGAATTGATCATATCAATTCATATGGACTTGGTCATTATCAATCTATCTTATCAAGGGATCCATTGATATCTCTCTCTATACGAGAGTGACAAATTATATCTTGATTACACACCTTTACATATTATTCACACGGTAACCAATCAGAATCTTTATAATTATCCGGTAAAAGACAACATTTGATTGTGTCAAATTATCATGCTCCTAATATTGAAGTCTATAGTTATCTCAAGTCAAATGACTAAATGATATGTATATCATGAGTAACACCTATAACTTAATCCATGTAGTGTTCTCATAACGTGTCGGTCCAGTACCTTATTCCCTAACTAGTACTCATGCATTGATTTGTATCCCCATACGCATGATCATCACCTGACCATCAATCAAGATTCACACTAGTCTTAATTCATTATAGTTCCCAACATAATGACCGACTAAGGACATTTACGATATTTCAACAAATACCCATGGATCTTACAATAAGGTAAACATGCAATCACTTATAACAAAACAACAAATAAAATCTATATTTTATTAACTAAAATTCAAAGATAAACAATGTTTGTAGATTAACCTAGGGCACATGCCCTAACATTTTCAAGTTCTAAAAACTTAGAATCACACCAAAATCAATTCCTCTGATGTTTGGATCCTAATTTTGACTGCAAATGTGATGCGGAATTGAAAATTAACCTTAACTAGGCTTTTAAATGATTTTCCAAATTTTTTATATTTTTGGGTATATTAGCACGTATTACGAGAAAAAACTCTGGTATAAATCCTCGAGAAAGTTTTAAAATCCTCATTTTTCATAAAAATCCACTATTTCTATTTATTTGTCCAAAGATAGAATTTTTTTTATTTTTCTCTATTTTTTGGAATTTTTATGTGTTTCCAACAATTTCTTCTTTCTTTTTTCTTAATTGGATTGGGGTTTAACCGCTGAATCGGACCCGGTTCGATCTAGTCTGGGGATCAAACCCCCATCATCTTCTTCACGTTGCACCCCTATTTTCAAATTAATTTCTAATTGCTCTTTTCTTTTCTTTGATCAAACTCTCTCCTCCACTCCATCAACGTACAACAAGAATTAACGAAACAACAACCACCTACATAGCTAACTACAACGACAACAAACAACCTAACACAACATCCCAATACACAACAATGATAGCAACAAATAACAACATCAAACACAACCTTACTTATCATTATCGCCTCCCTTGGTTTCAAAATCTCTCTCTTAGTCTCTCCCTCTCTCACTAGTTCGATCAATCCAACCCATTTGTTTCGAAATCATAAAGATATGTGTGTGGTTTTGAAGATAAATATTAAGATTTCATCGAGATTCGCATCGCACAAATCTCGAAGTAGATCTAATGGTTGTTTTATACTTTTTTTCAAGATACGTGTTGCGTATCCCATGGTCGATCTTGTGGCTATTAACAAGATCAACATCACTGACTGACTGAAATGAGTTTGATCTTGTGACTTTTTCTTGAGATAAGTGTTGCGTATCTCCTCGAGATATGTGTTGTGTATCTCGAGGTAGATCAAATGGTGTATAACAACCATACATCACTTGATTCTCCTTGAGATGTGGTTGCATGAATCTCGAGGCATGACTACACCTCTCCAAAACCAATCATTCAACCACTTCCTTCCTAGATGCTTATGCTACGTGTATCTCAAGATGAATCTAATGTATACTTTTTAATTTAAACTAAAATATAGGATTCATTTATATATTTATATATAAACTATATATATAAATATATACACTTCTGTATTTTGGTGGTCGCCACGTATACCAGCGACCATCCTCGGGCGTGCACACTATAGTACATCCCACGAATGTCACCCTCGACCCCGCATGTCACAAGGCACCACCAATTTATTAATTGTTTTATTTAATTTCACGATTATCTCTTATTTCTAATTTCAAATTAAATTCCAAAAAATACCCCAATATTACCAAAATTGAAGAAAATTCCCTAACGTGCTCGAAACTCATGAACAATGCGTATACATTTCAATTTGATCCTCTATTGTAAATAAATAGTGTACATCAAATAGTCACGCGGCACAGAGATATATATAAATTAACATGTACATATAAGAATCCCTAGCTCATTTTCACTCACCTCCCAACTAATATTTTCTAGGCAAGGATCGTCTGGTTTCCACTACTAAGTTTTGTGTTTTATTCAATTTTATTGTGTACTTATCTAAAACATAGCTTTGATACCAACTGTGATGCCTCATTCCCTAATCTAGGGCACCGTCTGACCTAATCCCGTCATTAAGCCCTAATATCAGCCACAGAGGATCTAACGATGTATTAGTCAATTTTTTTTGTCTTATTACCTTGTTGTTTGTGTTCAGGATAAGCATTTCTCAATTTATCATTATTTATGATTTCAGAGTTAATTAAAACTTTTATCAATTTGTGTGTTATTCAGCGGAAGTCTTAATAGTTTAGCGGAATCAAATAAAGTAAATTCTTAAGCGTGGAAACCAGGAAACAACAATCACATGTATATAACAGAACAATGATAACAGTGTAATAGCATGTATCTCAACGGGGAACTATCGCTCAACTTAAATATGTTAAAAACAAAGTAATTCATACGGCAAAATATCAAAAAAGCTACAAAATTGGTGATAGAAGTACGCTCAAGGCTCAGAAGTAGTCGTTGATCTTTTCCTTGTCTGACCTGCTACTCGACGGATCTGCACTCACCATTATAAGAAGGATGGTAAATACATTAATGTAGAAAGTACAATTGGGAGAATTTATCAGCATTTCCAAGTATAATAGAAAATATCTAAAAGCATAATAATAGTAAAAGAATGTGAAGCAGAAATATGCTATAAGATAATTCAGTTAAATAAAGTGATACTGACCCTGGGCTAAACAGTAATAATCTTAGTCCAGTCGATCATGAGTTAAATCACATCAGGTTTGTTTCACTATATAAGGGTGTGAGCACTCTCACAAATGCCCATTATGTATATACTTATCGACTACACCGGATCTTATCACCTCATGTGCCGCACAAGTTAGTTGTAAGTGCCGACATCTCTGAAGTCCAATGGTGCCACTCATCTCTATCATGTAGGGATCCTGGATACAAGAACTACTTTCATTTGTCAAGGAAAGATGGTGTGTGTGTCGCAAGTATAATAGCTCACTTGTAGTAATAGTGCAATCAACTTACGTTGACTACGTACATCGTCCTCAGGGAAAGGTTTTTGCACTAGTTGTTTACCTATTTAATTTTGAACTATTGATGAGGAAATCTCTTTTTAAATGGCTTTATACTAAACTACTCTATCTAAAAAAATAGTGTAAACTTTACTTTAACTCTTATATTAAGGATATCTTAGTTCACAACTTCACCTAGGTAATTTAATATCATGCGTTTTTAACCACTTTTACATCTCAATATGTTGTATGTAATGTCGAATTAGAATTGACAGATTTCCTTCAAATCCATTTTAACCTACCGTCGTGACAAAATATATTCTAATGTTTAAACTAGAATTCCACATATCGGTGTGAATAATGTAAGCCCCACATTGCTTTAATGCTTCAAATCTTTGGATTCATAACCAACTAAGTTTAATATATGTGTCTCCCTAATCAGCAACTATTGCTCGATGTTGTGTGTTTTACTTTTGTATTGTTCATGTCCGGATTAAAAGCTTCAATGGTCATGATAACTTCTAAAACCTAATATTATTAAACACGTGATCAAAATGTCTAGAGCATTACGCTCAGAATCAATACAAATTCTAACCATTGTACTTTTTATATTCACTTTCTAATCATGTTCATATCATAGCGTTCATACCTTAGGATCCATTGATCTCTAAAATTAATAAACTACTCACGCTTCATTGAAACACGCACATTACAATTCATAATTGAAATAATTGCAATCATATATGAATATGAATATATTACCTTCAGTTAATTTAATGAAACCAAATTTTGATTGCAAAAGTGGAGTCTTCAATGTTTTCTCTACATAAAACTCCTTAATACTCAAAACCAAAGTAAACATATGCTAAATTACTATAATGGTGGCTAATGGTTGATATTTTCCAAGTTTACCACGTCCTAACACCTATTTATACTTCCTAATAACAATTAAAAACCTACTTTACAATTTAACTCGAAATAAAACTCCAACTTTCTATTTTCCACGAGTCTGATGTTTTCACTTAAACCCCGGCATCGTGTGTGTTAAGCCACGATGCCACCACTGTGCTGCCTTTGGGTGAAATTCTTCTCTTCTATCCACCTAGTGTTATCCTTGCTGTATCGGCGTCATCCCTTGTATTTCCACAGTACTGAACATTCGTACTCTTTTTCTCCACTTTCATGTTGTGCCTTTCCTTCCCATCATGTGCCTTAATACTCCATAGCGCTGCCATGTGTAGCCACATTGCCAACCATGCTTTCGTGGGTTTTTGCTCTATTTCTTCTCGTTTTTGCTCATTTCCTTCATTTACACCTTATTTAACTAAAAATGTAATAACACCATTAATTAAAGCTCATTTAGGTATATTTATATTAAATATACCACTAAATTACCTATATAAGTATAAATAATCACTTATCAAAAGACTCGGGCACAAAATTCAAGGCAAGGTTAAGTGTGATACTATGCACGCAAGACAATTAATACAATGCCATAAGTTATCTCGATATATGAATATATTAATACTATGTCATTTCCCACATTCATATCACATTTACATCACAAAATGACATAGCTTAGGCATGAGAATCAACGAAGTATCACAAGGATATAATGCAGTGGAACAATAGCCTAATAAGTGCGAGAATAAGAAACGAGTCATGGTATCCAGATTATGAAAACATAATCAGTATAAAGGACTATTAATTCAATCATATAAGAGGGAATGAAATGAATAGAAGTGTCTCAATCATATTACTTACAAAGTACGCAAAATACTAGGCTAATCCAGCCTCCCAACATTCTGCTACTCGCAAACGACTCCCCAAGACTATCCTCTAACTTCCTGAAGTTAATTAGGGTGTTTTAGGACTTGTTCGACCTATCAAATTTGGGTTAAGTTGATTAGAAGAGCCTCTGAATCTTATTTAGAAATTTACAAATTTTCGGGGTGTGGCGCTGTCAGTGGCGTTGTGTGTACAATACCATGGCGCCACTCTGGATGCCATCTATACCAGAGAAGAAAAGGCACATCGTTAGTGTGGTGTTGTGCGTTTAGATGTACGACACCACAACAACGCCATGCCCCTTGACCCTGCGCAGTGCGTGTAAGCCCACAGCGATGGCCATGGTGTCAAGTACAGACTGCACACCACTGGTTTCTGTTTTGTGTCATGGCTCATCTCCATCACCTCCCTCATTCCCCTTTGTCAAGGGTCTGATACACACTCCTCAAACATAGAACAACATTCACATCTATCATATTCATCAATTTATCAAAAATACATTTGAATGCAACTCAAAACTTGAGAATTTTATCACGAACCCATAAATAACTCAATTGATCATAACTTGACCAAATCAAAGCTAATTTTGGAAATTCTTGACACTATTAATAATGAAGTTTTACCAAGAATTCGAAAATATCATTTATTTTCAAAACCAAACTCATTTTTTAACTTTGAAATCAGAATTATAGTTTCATGCAAAAAACCTGAAAATTGATCAAAACCCTAAATTTCAAAAATCAGAGCTTGGGATTCAATTTGTGTCTTTAGATTGATCAAAGTTAACATACAAGACTCCAATTTTGGCTTGAAAATATAAGCCCCAACATTTGAGTTCAAATACCCATGAATTGAATGCATGAAGTTGATAGTAATCATTACCTAGGGTTGGCTCCTTCACTCCTAACTTAAACACTCTTTCAATGGGGCTTAGATTCCTCAATTGAACTCTTGAAAACCAGAAATTCAGTATTCCAACAAGCTTTCTCCTTTGTAAGTTCAGCTGATTTTCTTATCAAGAGAGTACATGTGGAGAAATCCCGCTAAGGATGGGTTTTTATAGTTTTTTCTTTTCATCAAGTGTGTGTGTATCCATCTATATGGGATCCTATGGCTTATATTTAATCCTAACCACTCCACTAAAATCAGCCAAAATGACAACATTTTCATACCAATCTCACTTGACGGGTTGTAGCACGTGTCCCGAGGTACATCAATGGTTATTATAGAATTTAAATTTAAACCATAAGCCTATTTTACTTGATTCACATTAATAGTGTTGGGTTTTGGGGTTCATACGCAACGGAGATTACAAAACAATTTTGACAAAAACCCCAACATGATCCGAATCTAATTCCATTAAAAACGTTTAAACCATGAAAACTTAATCATACCTCAGTCACAACGCACCTTTCTGAAGGTTAATTGATCTCTAAGGCGCTGCCAACGACGAACGCCCTCTACCAGTAGTCAACACACGAACGGCGGCCGAGATTCAAAGTGCTAGCTTCGAGAGAATACCAAACCTTTTGTTTTTCTCTCCAAAACGATCCAGAGCATACCAAAAAACCCTAAGTCGTTTCTGAAACGAAAATAGAGTTTCGGCCTTTTGATCTTTCGTCCATGTATTCTAACTTAAAGCGTCTATTTATATAACCCTTGTATATAGACGGTTAAGTAAATTACACATATACCCCTACTTAAAGAAGTATAAGTGTAATACACTACAAGGACATTTCCGTCATGAATTTTATCATATAAAATTCATTTTTCTGAACCATCTTAAAATCTCGCAAAACCATTCTTAGTGTGCGACCCAATAGGCTCATACAACGTAGGCAGTGTACCAAAACACATTTTGGTATACAAGTCATAAGCGGCCTCTAGCAAGACATTATGAATACCCAAGTTGTACGAATATCAAATCGATACGACCTAATCAATAGTGTATATAACATCCTTTCGTCAGAACTTTTTCCAAAAGTACAATAGATTTTACTTTTTTTTCCCAAAATGAGGGCCTGTTTTTTTTTTTCTCAATCTAGGCAATAACGCCTAATGAGAAGGCGTTATCCCCATTTGTACATTCATTTGATGACGTGGACACGTGGATAGCGCCTTTTCAAAAGGCGTTATCTACGTGTCATGTCCAAGTCATCACACGGGTGGCGTGGCCACGTGCCACGTGGCTGAAAAACACCATTAGCGCCTTCGGAGAAGGCGCTATTGGTGTCCACGTGGACATGCCTAGACTCGCCGGCGCCGCCATCTCCGCCCTCGCCGGAGTCGCCGGCAACCGCCAGATCCTCCGCCGCTGCCAAGCTGCTGTCTCCTCCACCGCGCGGTCACGCTGTCCAGCAGCTTCCCGCCGCGCTCCCTGCTGCGCCGCTTGCTGGTTCATCGCTCTTGACCGACCGCCGCCGCGCCGACCACGCGCGCCGCCGCCGCCGTCCACGCCGCCACCCACCGCTTGGCCGGCCGGCCGCTCGCAGCGTCAGCGTCGGCCACCGCCACCGCGTCGCTGGAGCCGCGCCTCCTCGCCATCGTCTCCCCGCGCAGCCGCGCAGCCCACCGTCCGCGCCTCCTCGCGCCCGTCGCCGCGCTGGCCGCCCACCGTCCTCGGCCTCGCAGCCGCGCGCGCCATGACTTCCCTGCGCGCCGGTGGTGGTGCATCTCCTCGCCGGTCCGTCGTTTGCTTGCCGCCATCTCTTTCTTCTTCTTCCTCACGATGACGAAGACGTGGCGGTGACATGTCGGTGACGTGGCGGATCGGCGAGTTGCGTTTCTGATGCTGGCGCTGACGTGGCGGTGAGGTGGCGGGCACTTGTACAGATAGCGCCTTTTCAAAAGGCGCTATCTGTACAAACCCATGCCACGTGGACGACACGTCAGCGCAAAGCAAAAAACTTCCCACTCAATAACGCCTTTTGAGAAGGCGTTATTGCCTACTTCCGTGATAAAAAAAAAAAACCTCCCTATTTTGTGAAAAAATTGTAAACCAACCCTATTGTTGGAAAAAGCCCATTTCGTCACACGATATCCTTTTGATCAAACATAAGGCATGGAATTGTCATCCAAAATGTTCAATCGTACTAGTCTCGATCTCTAGGTAGACTGAAAACATTCAAGTGACATTGATCAATATCAATTCACTTAGACTAGGCCTTTTAACGAGTCTAACACTTCGAGGATCTCACTTGGATATCTCTCTTTATATGAGAGGGACAAATTCTATCTTGATTACACAACTTCATCACATTGCTCACACAGTAACCAATCACAACCTTTATAATCGTCCGGTTAAAGACAACGTTTGATAGTGTCAAATCACTGTGTTCCTAATGTTGAAGTCTCTGGTAATCTCAAATCAGAGGACCGAGAAATATACATATCATGAGAAACAACTATGACTTAATCCATGTGATGTTCTCATAGCGGGTCGGTCCAGTACTTTGTTCCCTAACAAGTACTAGTGATCTTGATTCGTATCCCTATACATATAATCATCATATGATCATCAATCAAGACTCACACTAGTCTTAACTCATTATAGTTCCCGGTATAATGATCGACTAGGCACATTTAAGATATTTCTGTAAATACCCATGGATCTTATTATAATGTAAACATGCAAATTAATTATAATAAACAGCAAATTAAATCCTCTATTTTATTAACTAAAAGTATTCATAAAGACATTTATGGATTGACCAAGGGCACATGCCCCAACATCTCCCACTTGCACTAGGGCCAATCATACATGCATCTAATGCCTAATGATCTAACATGACCATCATGTTTTGTTTGTGGAAGAGCTTTTGTCAATGGATCCACAACGTTGTCTTCAGTAGGTACTCTACAAATCTTTACGTCTCCCCTCTCAATAATTTCTCTGATGAGATGAAAACGCCTGAGTATATGTTTGGATCTGTGGTGTGATCTAGGTTCCTTGGCATGTGTTATTGCCCTGTTATTGTCACAATACAAACAAACAGAGTTAGCAATACTTGGAACCACACCTAGTTCAGAAATGAACTTTTTGATCCAAACTGCCTCCTTTCTTTGCATCGAACATTCGCAATATACTCACTTCTGTTGTAGAAGTTTCGCCACGATCTCTTGCTTCGAACTTTTCCACTTCTCGCACCCCCATTCAAAGTAAACACATATCCAGATTGCGATCTAAAATCATATATATCGGTTTGAAAACTTGCATTTGTGTAACCATTTACAACTAGATCATTTTCAAAACCTCCATAGACCAAGAACATTTCCTTAGTCCTTCTTAAGTATTTAAGAATGTTCTTTACTGCTATCCAGTGACTTTCACTAGGATCTGACTGATATCTGCTTGTAGTGCTCAAAACATATGATACATCAGGTCGAGTGCAAAGCATGGCATACATGATAGATCCAATAGCTGATGCAAATGGAATCTTATTCATACGATCTCGCTCATCATTTGTCCTAGGACATTGATTCTTGCTGAGACTTATGCCATGAGACATTGGCAACAATCCTCTTTTAGAGTCTTGCAAACTGAACCTATTCAGCACCTCGTCTATGTAAGCACTCAGACTTAGACCGATTAGCCTCTTAGATCTATCCCTATAGATCCTTATCCCTGGGATATAGGCTGCATCTCCTAAGTCTTTCATTGAGAAACACTTCCCTAACCAAGACTTGACACTCTGCAATGTTGGGATGTCATTTCCAATGGGTAATATATCATCAACATACAATACCAGAAAAACTACACTCCCACTGACCTTCTTGTATACACAAGGCTCATCTTCGTTCTTAATAAAACCAAAATCCTTGATTGCTTCATCAAAATGAAGATTCCAACTCCGAGAAGCTTGCTTTAATCCATAAGTGGATATTTGAAGCTTACATACCTTCCTAGAATTCTCAAGATGTACAAAACCTTCAGGTTGTGTCATATACACGTCCTCAAGCAGCTTTCCATTAAGAAATGTTGTTTTACATCCATTTGCCATATCTCATAGTCATAATATGCAAGAATGGCAATTAAAATTCTTATGGATTTAAGCATGGCTCTTGGCGAAAAAGTTTCATCATAATCAACACCTTGAGTCCGCTCGAAACCTTTTGCTACAAGTCTTGCTTTAAAAGTATGCACATTGCCATCCATGTCACTTTTCTTCTTGAAAACCCATTTACATCCAATGGTCTTACCACCTTCGGGTAAATCAACCAAGTTCCAAACTTGGTTATCATACATGGATTGCATCTCGGAATTCATGGCACTTAGCCATTTATCTGAGTCTGGTCCAGACATAGCCTCCTGATAAGTGGTGGGCTCATTTTGATCCATATGCAACACATCACGACTATCAGTAATGAGAAATCCGAATCTCTCTGGCTCATGTCTTACCCTACCAGATTTACGTGGGCCTTGTGTCACTTGCGGAGGTTCAACTGGTTTAGAACGTTGTTGAACTTCCGGTAGCGGTTCAATGTTTATCTGTGATTCTTGAACTTATTCGAGATTTATTTCTCTCCCACTAGTGTCTTTTGAAATAAACTGTTTTTCCATAAAGGCACCATACCGAGCAACAAACACTTTATTCTCAGCGGGATTATAAAAGTAATATCCTTTTGTTTCCTTAGGATACCCCACAAATAAACACTTATCTGAATTAGGTGCTAGTTTTTCTGAGACTTCTCGCTTTACGTAAGCCTCACAACCCCAAATCTTAAGAAAAGACAAACTAGGTCTCTTCCCGTACCATATCTCATATGGTGTTTTATCAACCGCTTTAGAAGGAACTTGATTTAGAGTGAAAGCTGCAGTTTGTAATGCATAACCCCAAAAGGATAATAGAAGATCTGCATGACTCATCATAGATCGAACCATATCTAATAAGGTTCGATTTCTCCTTTCAGAAACTCCATTCCATTGTGGAGTTCTTTGGTGGAGTCAATTGGGAAACAATCCCACAATTTCTAAGATGATCATCAAATTCTTGGCTTAAATATTCACCACCTCGATCTGATAGAAGTGTTTTGATAGTTTTACCAAGTTGATTCTGCACTTCGTTTTGAAATGTTCGAAACATCTCAAATGATTCACTTTATGTTTCATAAGATATACATAACCATATCTGTTGAAATCATCAGTAAATGTAATGAAGTACTGATAACCTCCTCTAGCCATTGTGTTTATAGAACCGCATACATCAGTATGTATTAGACCCAATAAATCACTTGCCCTTTCACTGTGTCCAGTAAAAGGACTTTTAGTCATCTTGCCTAGTAAACAAGATATGCATGTTTCATATGTTTCTAAATCAAATGAATCTAGAAGCCCATCTTTATGGAGCTTCGTTATGCGTTTCTCATTTATGCGTCCAAGACGACAATGCCAAAGATAGGTTTGATTACAGAAATGACAATTTTCTTCTTTTTCTTTTGGGTGTTTTGAAGCAGAAGGAGCAGTAGGGTCTTGACTTGTTCCATAGGCTTTGCGACAGGTGCAACAACAGCCTTGGCAACTCTAGCCTTGCTTTTGCCTTTCTTCTTCATTCCCTTTCCCTTTTGGACCATCAATACATTACTAGAGGGTTTCTTGATATTTTGTTCAGCAGTTTTGAGCATCAAATGCAACTCTGAAATTGATTTCTCCATATTATTCATATTGTAGTTCATCACAAATTGTGAGTAACTTTCTCAGTAATGAATTCGGGATCAAATCAGCCAACTCTTGGCTTATGGGAAATCCGAGTCTATCAAGTGGTCAACATAGCCCTTCATCTTCAAAACATGAGGACTAAGCGACGCACCCTCAGTCATCTTGCAAGAATGTAGGTTCTTGACTGTCTCGAACCTTTATTTCCTAGCTTGTTGTTGGAACATTTCCTTCAGCGTTACGGCCATGTCGTAGGCTTCCATTAGTTCTATGTCCTTCTGAAGTTCAGGAACCATAGTTGCTAGCATAATACATGCAACATCAGTAGAATCGTTGACATGCTTATTATGCGCATCCTTCACAGTTTTCGTAGCATTGGCTAGTGGGTCCTTAGGGATTGAAGCATCCAGGACATACAACTTGCGTTCATGCTTAAGAACAATTCTCTAGTTTTTGAACCAGTCAAGAAAGTTAGTCCCAGATAGCTTATCCTTCTCAAGGATGGATCGCAGTGACAGGGGATTATTGTTACTTGAAGAGACCATTGATCTACAATAAAGATTATGTAAAGTTAATTTTAGTATAGAGGAATAGACTCCCACTAAATTAACAACCCTCCTAAAACGTACTGTTTATTTAGGGGACTAAAATCCATATTTCACCTAATTCTATGACGACTATGGCATGAAACACGAGAACTAGATTATTTAGGTAGGTAATGATTACCAATTACATCTTATGTAATTTTTAGATCCTTTTATGAGATATGGGACATCTTATGTCTTAGCATGTTTTTATCTCATCATTTGCCTAAAGCTCAAAACTATTTTGATGGCTTTATTAAGTCGGACCATTTTAAACATTAAGGTAACTCTTACCCAACTTGTCTCACCAAGATAACACAATACACCCAACTAAAGCTGAAACTATATTAGTGTGATCGAGGCCTTGACAAGTGTTTAAAATGGATGGCACGAGACTTAAAATTTAATAGAGGGATTTTATTCAGTTTTAGTGATTTTATGTAAACAATGAAATATCATATATTTTATTGATTTGTTCAATCACTAAACAATTTGGAATTTTTTTTTATATACTTTTCACTAACAAAAGAATTTCCGTACGCTAAGATTAGGTAGACGGCGGTCCCGTGCTTTGTCAATGAGACGAAAAGTGCTAGCGCCACCGTTTTTTTTTTTTTTTTTAGAAGACGAATCTCAATTCCGAAAATTAAAATTCGCTATAGAAAATCATAATTTTTCGCTGATTTTATTATCATAAATTAACCCCTTAATTTATCCGAAATTAAGTCAATTAAAACATTTTAATTAACGCGGGCCCACATCTAACTAATCATCTTATCCTAATCCAATTACGATTTAATATATTTGAATCCTAGTATATCACCAATAACAAGATTCTTTATATTTATCTCCTATTCTAATTTGTTATCTATCTTTATCAAATAGAAACTTCATAACAAAATAGATATAACAAGATAAATAATTAATTTCGAAAATTAATTATTTATTTTGGATTTAAGATATTTGAATCCTAGTATATCACCAATAACAAGATTCTTGATATTTATCTCTTATTCTAATTTGTTATCGATCTTTATCAAATAGAAACTTCATAACGAAATAGATATAACAAGATAAATAAATAATTTCGAAAATTAATTATTTATTTTGGATTTAAGATATTTGAATCCTAGTATATCACCAATAACAAGATTCTTGATATTTATCTCCTATTCTAACTTGTTATCTATCTTTATCAAATAGAAACTTCATAACAAAATAGCTATAACAAGATAAATAAATAATTTCGAAAATTAATTATTTATAAATAAATAATTTCGAAAATTAATTATTTGCAAGTAATTGAATCATGAACTACTATCCCAATCGAACTTAATGGTGTCATGGATCATAGAACACGAAACTCAATTCATTAAAATTATTCAAATTAACCTAACCTGGTTACTAGCATGTACGAAACAAATTTCAATTAAATCACGAATATATGTATCATATACACAAAACGTGATAATAAATCTCACAGAAAACTTATGTATATCACATATACATCAACTATTAACAAGCTTTCAATCATATATCATGTATATATCAGAAGAGAACATGCAATGAATTTAATGGAATCGAACTCGATGGCTCTGATACCACTGTTGGGTTTTGGGGTTCATACGCAGTGGAGATTACAAAACAATTTTGACAAAAACCCCAACAGGATCCGAATCTAATTCCATTAAAACGTTTAAACCATGAAAACTTAATCATACCTCAGTCGCAATGCACCTTTCTGATAATTGTGTTGAGATTTGTGGATGGTTAAGGCTCAATTAAAAAATGTTTTTTCGATATTGTCCAAGTCGAAAACACCACTGCTTCAACACTTAAGAAAAGTGTATTCAACTCTCTTGCTCGGTATAACTTACTTATAGATAACTTGCGTGGTCAAGGATATGACGGTGCTAGTAACATGAGTGGGGCATGGAATGGGTTGCAAGCTTTATTTCTCAAAGACTGTCCATATGCATATTATGTACATTGTTTTGCTCATTGACTACAACTAGCATTAGTTGCAGCTTCTAAAAAGGAACGGTCGATTTGGTTACTCTTTTCAAAGTTGTCTTCTATTTTTAACCTTATAGGTTCTTCTCCAAAACGCCTTACTGAGTTGTAAGCCTTTCAAGCTGTAGAGATTGCACGTAAAGTAACTAGTTGTGAACGTGAAACTGGTAAAGGAGCTAATCAAATTGGAAGTTTACAATGAGCAGGAGAAACTTGGTGCATGGAGTTCTCATTTTGACTCCATTTGCAGTGTGATTGATATGTATTGGGCAACGATGCAAGTGCTTAAAAAAATGGTTAGTGATGGATTTACTGATGATATTCGTGGTGAAGCAAAAGGTGTTTTAATGATGATGGAAACTTTTGATTTTGTATTCATGTCGCATGTAATGCATAGAATTATGGGAATTACATATATGATTTGCCGAAACTTGCAAGAAAAAACTCTAGATATTATGAATGCAATAGATTCAATTGTCACAACAAAAGTACTTCTTCTACATTCACGAAATGAAAGTTTTGATCGCCTTTTGATGTGTGTGAATTCGATTTGCATAAAGCATGAAATCGAAACACCCAATATGAATGCTCGGTACGAATAGGGCACAGGTCGTTCTTGTCAGCAAAAAAGTCTCGTCATAGTTGAGCATCATCACCACTTTGATATGTTCAATTCCGTGATTGACTATCAATTGGAAGAGTTGAATTACAGATTCAATGATGATGCATTAGAAATCCTTAAGTTGAGTTGTGCTTTACAATCAAATGATCAGTTCAAATTATTTGATGTTGATCAAATATGTATTCTTGCAAGAAAGTTCTATCCTGCTTATTTTAGTGATCAAGAAATGCATCATTTGATGTCAATTGGAGCATTATGAGGTTGATGTACTTCACCACAAGTGTTTTCATAATTTGTCATCAACTTCTGAGTTATTGGAGATATTAATTCGAACAAATAAGTCGCATCATTACAACTTGGTTGAGAGATTGATTCGTCTTATTTTGACTCTACATGTATCCACGGCATCAACAGAGCGAGCATTTTCTGCTATGAAGGGTATTAAGACTGATTTACGAAATAGAATGGAAGAAGAATTCTTGACAGATACTATGATCATTCATATTGAACGAGAATTCGCTCAAAATATCGATATAGATGAAGTAATTGATGAATTTTTTTCTTTAAAGCAAAAGAGGGCACAACTTAAATAGGTTATTTTTCTTCATATTCTGATTTTTATATAATTTATTATTTATTCTTTGCCCAACAATATAATTTATATTTGTTTCTATATTGTTTGTGTTTGCAGCTGATACACTTTTCATTGATCGCGTCATGTTTGTGACAAATAGACAACAATTTTTAATTTAAGGTACTTCAGTTAAACTCATTGTCTATTGATTTGGTTTTGATTTGATCTATTACAATTGTTTGTGTTCAAATGTTTTTTTTTTCTTTGCTTAATTTATGTGATAACCATGCTAATTTTATGTTTGTCATGGATGCATATATATATATATATATATATATATATATATATAATGGTATAATTTATTTAAAGTATACATAATAATATATAAAAATAATAATTTAAAAAATATTTATAGCTCAGGCTATCAAAAATCCTGGATTTGCCTCTGCTTCTTACCTCAATTTTTAAAATCGAAATGACTGAGTGCCCTAATCATAATGCGAGGTGCACACAGGGCGACCTTAAAAAAAAATTGTCCATGGCGGAATTTAATTATAGGCAACGACGGAGTACAATCCGTGGTAAATACCGTGGGATCAGGCTACAGAGAATTGAGGCATAAGGCGAGTGAATCAGGAGATCCCATGACCCATGACGGAGCATGTGCATCTACATGGTCATCACTTGTCATTTCTCCACTGATTTCACAAAAGAATCCAGTTTGGTGGGCTTAGAGATCTATGTGTCGGCTTGTCACCTCCATGTGCGTTGTACGTGGCTCTTGCCCCCCAATATCTATGACAGAACTTGTTTTGACGCATGCATGGTCCATGGATGGAAACCTTAATTTGGCATCTCGATGCATTATCGAAGGAATTGTAGAAATAATTTGTCAATGCCAAAAGAAAATCACTCAACCAAACGTCAAAAGTCACGTGTTGTGCATCCATAAATATGGTGGCCAGCCTTAAAAAACAAAAAATAGGGTAGGCACATGACCTGATGTGTATCCAACGGTTTTTAAACCATGTTAGATTCTTATATCCAAATATGTAACAAATAGCAATGTCCTAGATATATAGTTATATACTGTTGGAACAATTGATCATATTCTTTTATTGTTTATAATTTGAATAGAAATTATGTAAAAAAGTGTGTCAATTCACTAAGAAGCATGTAGACATACAAAGGTCAATATATATTCATCAAATTAATCGTTTTTAAAAGTGTTAGAGAGTTAAAAAAATGAGTCAAATTAAAATCTCATTCGCTTTTTTATAGTTTCGAGTAAAAAAGAGTGTTGAATTATTCAATTGGTTCGTAGACTTATAATTTGGAGTGTTATAATCATTAGTATGATCATCGTATTCTGAAGACTATCGTTATTAGATCATAAACACCATAGTAAAGCGAAATAATCTTCAGGACAATGACCATAACTCAAATCTCAATCGATTGAATTATGTTTTTCTTGCATTTCCCCCAAAGTTTTTCACAAATTCCACCAAAAGATACCTCATTGAACAAGACAGGCAATAAGGCTGCTTGTTTGGTTCTTTCAATTATTTTATAAAATTTTGTACACAAACGTACAAAGGGAGAGGTCAACGAACTCTCATCAGCTCGGCAAAAACAAGATGAAAACTGAATGACACTAAAGTACGCCTAAACCTGCGTAAACATGTGATTAGAGACGCACAAATTAGTATGTCTTTGTTTTTTGTGTGTTTTTTTTTTTTAAATTAACTCTAAGGGCACGATGATTCCAATTGCAAGCACGCGATGAGCAATTACAAGCTTACTGACATTATTAAATAAAAAG
This sequence comes from Stephania yunnanensis, assembly GCA_039657365.1. Classification (NCBI taxonomy): domain Eukaryota; kingdom Viridiplantae; phylum Streptophyta; class Magnoliopsida; order Ranunculales; family Menispermaceae; genus Stephania; species Stephania yunnanensis. The sequence continues at coordinate 547,597 of JBBNAF010000043.1, forward strand.
ACTTAACTATCATAGTAAACTCATAAAACATAAGTGGCTATCATAGTAAACTTATAAAACGTAGGTGGCGGGTAACAACATACCTACAAAGTCTAGATAAGCCTAATAAATTAGAAGGATCTGCATAACTAACTCTATGATATGCCTGAGTTATTCTTTCAAAATTTATGATGAACTTGAGCCAAATATCAATTAAAGGTATAACTTAAGTATTCCTCAAGACTTAACCTTGATTCTACTGGCTCCGGTGAAAATGTTAAAACCTTGGCTACGGTATAGCTAGCTATTCTGAAGTGGTTTTTGTTGTATGTATTTGGTGTTAATGTAAAAGAAGTCAATTACTTACATGTAATCAAGATAATAATTAGAGAACAAGTCCAATAAAAGGGAGACCGAGAGTAATAAGATAATAATTAGAGAACAAGTCCAATAAAAGGGAGACCGAGTCTTCCACTCTCTAACTCTTCCTCTTTGAACTCTATATCATCACTTGAATGCATAACACCACAAAAACCATTCCACCCAATGTTGACCATTTCATGTGTAGACCTCCTATTAAAGCATTATTGCATAAATACAAACAGACACTAGTTGAGTGAGCAAACTGTAGAATTCATGAGCTTTTCTTTGAAGCAAATGTTGTGCCTCAGATCCCCCACACTAGATCATCATCAGATCAAACTCTCCAACAAGTGGGAAGACGCCACCGATGCATCGCTTCGATGCCGCCAAACCAAGTACCGAGACGAGCCAACATCGCCGCGAGTCGGGTGTATGGGGCAGATGAAGCGCAAGAGTAGCAACACCAACAACAAGATCATCAACAATAAAGCTGGCACAAATCACAAGTACTTGAGGCTCAAAAGCATGCTATCTGGGAAGAACTCAATTGTGGGTAATAGTGATTATTATCATAGCAACAGATTTAACAAGGATGGCAATAACATAAGTCATCACAGTTTTAGAAGAAAAAGTTGTGTTGGAGATGTTGGAAGTAGAGTGAGCAATTATAAGAAGATCGATCGAGACGATAGCGATGCCATAAGTGTCGCGGATCTTGATCCACCTTTGCCAGTTAATGAGAAGCAAAGGAGAAGTAGTTCTGATGAGGGAGTTAGTCTTTGGAGGAGGAGGTGTGGAGGGGGGGATTTGAAGAGTTTGCAACTTCATAAGTATCATCAGCATCATCATGAGTATCATTAGTCAATGATCCAATCTCTGATTATTAATTACGCTGTTCTTCGCAATTCTTTTTTATTTTTTTTTACAATAAATCTAACTCATCAGTTCGATCTCATAGAAGTGTTTTTAAAATTTTCACGAATATTTAAAGGATATTAATTTTTTTTTACAAGTGATTGTGTTTACTTCATTAATTACTTGAGGATGACTTTGAAATAAAAAAATCTTTGAGTGCGAACTTATAAGTCCAAATATCACTACCTTTTTTTTAATCTTTTGAGTGTACAAGATGAGACAATTTTTCTTCGATGACCATAGTGTGGTACATATACAAAGAACGACATAATGCCCCAATTAATATCAAATATGCATTTTTCTTATTTTTCAAGTGTTCAAATGAATATTGGTTTGGGTAGTGCTAGGTGGACTCAAAGAGTCCAGACTCGAATAATAATAAAGACTTATATACCCTTTTGAGTAGTATTGGTGTTAATTAAAAATAAGGATAATTATGTCTTTTTATATAATTGAGTAATCTAAGTTACTAATAAAAATCATTTGAGTCTGGACTCAAAAAGTCCAAATAGATTTTTTGTATTGGTTTAGCACAAGATGGGTGATAGTTTCAAAATTGTGCTATACACATTGAATGATGTGCTCACATGCACGAGTTTTGAACAAGTGTTTTGACTCGGTGTGTGACTTTCTCTTCTGTTGTTTTTAATTACAATAAATTTATTTGAACTTATGAGTCCGAACTCATAAAGATGTTAAAATTTTTGTAAATATTTAAGAGGTATAATAGTAATTTTACAAGTGATTATGGTCGTTTCATTAATTGCTCGAAGATGTATTTAAAATTAAAAAAAAAAAATTGAGTCCAAACTTACGAGTCCAAATAGCACTACCCTTTTAATTATTGTTAAGGGCATCTGACATAGTCAAAATATAATACGCAGCTCATTTAGTGCGTGCCGTTTGTTCGGTCAAAGAAGTGGCTCATTTTACTGGGTTCAAGAATTAACACATCATAAATGAACAAACATCAACAAACATGACTGAAAAATTCAAAGTATATACATACTATACAATATTTGATTATTATACTAATTATTTCACAACTAGCCCCAGACAATGTTCCCAATCCACAACTTGGTTATTTGAGCAAACATTTGATTTCAGCTTCCCTTCATAGTAATAAAATGGTGCGCGGGGGGAACATGGTACTAGTACATAAATAGATTCAATACGTTACAGTATCACCAGTGCAGCATTGTATTCCCTTCCCAACCCAGAGCCAAAATGTTTACAGAAGGAAAAAATAAATGAATTAAACAAATAAATTTTGAAAATAATTAAATTCTTAAACAAGAGCAAGTATCACCCTTTGTAATTTTTTGGCGGGATATTACCCAAATTGATTGAACGGAGTCTCCACAAATTTGCCTTGCACGACACTCCGAGCAACCTTCCAACACAATAAATAGAGAAACTCGAATCACATGCCATTTTTTGAAAGTAATACTCCTGAAGATTCCTGGCATCATTCTTCCTATATAAGTTATATTCGAGTAGCTTCAAAAGATGGCCAGCACTTCCATGCAACATATCTGATGTGTAAACGGAAGATAAGTTAAAGAATCCTCACGAATATTGTCCAAAAGAACAACCAATTTATGAGGCAAATCAGCAGGCAAGAGACAATTAAGATAGTAGGATCCTGAACCAGCCGCTTTTGCATATTACATCTATAGCTAGAACTAGCAACTGTCCTGCTCCATTTGGGCCCATCAGTAAGGCTGAAGAAACATTGAACTCCTTTCCTCCGGCTATACCGCTCGCCTGTGTGATAGTTCAGGCATAAATTTTTTTAAGTCACCTGTCGGGCCATTAGATAATAACAACTAATAAACAATTGCCTATTAAAATACTTCTTATCATAAATGAGTGTAAAATGGAAGAAGTCTAGCAATCACACCATCCCAAAGCAACAACGAAACAACCAAGCACGGGGGATAAATACAAGAACATCTGAATCTAAGAAAGGAGAAAAAGGCTCCAGTACAAATACAGGCTTAACATGGCTCGCGAATGCGAATTTCACATTCCACCAACTTAAATAAGAATACTATTTGTATTCAGTCACTAAGTGACAATGTACTTTCCAATGAGATTTTATGTATCTACCAAGGATAAGGAAAAACGAAAGAGTTGAAATTTTTGCAAGTTATATTAAAAACGCAAGCAAGAAAAGCACCTGCAGGAGCCCAAGGTCAGCAGCTTAGCAATGTAACAGCTCAGAGCAGCTTAGCAATAAGATTCCTTCAATAACAAAACATATCATTAGTTCCGAAATACAAGGAAAAATACAACACATATAAACCCATTTATGTTAGGTAGCATAAATAAATGAGGAGAATGAAACAAGAACCAGCACATCTTTTGTTTCAATAGACAACCTATTCGCAATAAATGAATACGAATCAGAAGATTCGAACTGATGTACCACTTGTTAATTCAGTAAGTAGAATCCCCAAGTATTGTTAGCCCACCAGTCAGAACCACAGGATGCCATGAGCTGAACCATAATCGTACAAACAAGTGGAACAGAAAGCATTAACCTCTCCTTTCAGACCATCTCAAGAATGTTGTCGCCAGACAAAACAAGTAATCCTGTCAAGAAATAAATTGAATTCAAATGTTAATTATCTAATTAGCGCGGCCAAAAACAACACGAATTTGACATCAAATTTCTAATCATACTATGTACAGTTATTGAAGGAATTATACTGCACAAGGAAAGAGAACAAGAAGTACATGAGTTGAGAATGATTACAATATACATCAACTTTACAGATCAACATAAATGAGACCTAAATTTTTCAATATACAGTTTACAGGGAAGAAGCAAAGCTTCCAAGGGCCTGCCACAGAACATGGCAGCCAATCAAGATACTCAAACCTGTAAGCATACATCTAATGGAAACTAATCCTCACCCTCTGTACAGTTGCTCTCAAAATTCATTTACAACACTGCCATCAAAACTTTTCCTCTGAATTCCTTCAATTTTTACCGATAATGATACACTGGCCAGCAACAGATTCTGTCGTGTTTCATTCTTTATCCCACTTCTGCTCCAGTTACTAGTAGAATTATCCGAGCAGAAAAGAATACAATGGATCTAACTGGCTGACTTGGCCCTAGAAAGGACAAATGAGAACCCAATAGTGGAAGTGCGGTGCTCTTATCCATCAGGTTCTGGTGGCTCACGAGAACCTGGTTTGCAGCTATTTGGCTTCTCTTTGGGAAGGCTAACAACAGGAACATAAGCAAATCCTTTGGGTAACCGTTGATTCTTTAAAGATGCTTGGTATGATGTCATTACCACCTCCTTCTCAAACGTTTCGGTGTGCTGTTCAATGAGACAAGTACAAACATGTGAGATCAGAGAGTTTGAAAGGGAAAAAAAAAAAGAAAGGAAAAAAGAGAACATATACCTTTCTTGACTTCAAAATCGTTTCACTGTCATCACTACGGCTCTGGAAAGCTGTAGGTGCAGGTTTATGAGAAATTTGCTTCCCAGAAAATGGCGTCCTATCAGTAGATCTTCTGGTGTAAGTGCGTTGTGATGTCGAGCTGTCATCAGTCTTTTGGTCGATATCCATTGCCACTGGAGGCATAACTCGGCGTTTACAAGAAATTGCTGTATCAATAGTGATATCATCAGATCTTTGGATTGCTTCTGTAAAGGATTTATTATCATCTAAATGACCTCGAAGGGATGTTGTTGCTGATTCAGAACTAACATCAGGCAGGAAGAAGGGACTACGAACAAGCACGGAAAAAGCAACCGAGTCTCTTTTCGAAGCAAGTATGTCATGTGAACACAAAACAAGTTCCCTCTGCAAAACAATGGACAAGGAAAGCAAGAGGTTCAAATAGTCTAAAGAATAAAATTCATACCTCAGCAACTTCAACTGACACTGCCAGAAAGAGCTATGCAATTTGACAGGACAATCTAAGTACCACAAAAATTGCTTACAGAAACTGCACCTCAAACATATCAAACTATAGCAATATTATTTTATCAAGAACTAAGATCCACAAATAAACTGAGATTAAAAAGCATAAATTTCGATTTGAATCATGCGGTGTTTTCGAAGTGTCACCTAGGCGCTGACTAGGCAACATCTTAGGCAGTTTTTAGCCCCATCGCCAATGCCATGAACTAGGCAAATAGTGGGCCTATTTCTAAATAATAATAAATTTAGGACATAACATAAATTATGTTATTTGCAGATGATATTGTCCTAGTAGACTAAACAAGAGATGGAGTGTATAGGAAAGGAAATTAGAGCTTTTGGAGGAATAAATTAGAATCTAAGGCCTTAAGTTGAGTACAACGAAACCAAATACATGCATTATGAGTTTAGAAATACTAGACATCAAGATGGTGGAGGGGTAAGATTAGGAGAAGTAGAAGTTCCAAAGGTGAACCACTTTAAATATCTAAAGATCAATCATACAAAATTATGGTAATATTCAGAATGATGTTACACATAATTCAAGCTGGATGGAAGAAATGGAGGACTGTAACAAGTGTGATATGTGGTCAAAATATTCCTAGCAAGTTAAAAAGGAAATTTATAGGATTGCAATTAGGCCAGTTACGTTTTATGGAATTGAATATTGGGCGATAAAGAAACAACAAGTACATAAAATGAACGTAGTAGAAATGTGGATGTTCAAGTGGAAGTTTAGTAAAACTTGTAAGATAGAATAAGAAATACATAAATTCAAATAAAAGTACGAGGTAGCACCAATTGACACAAAATATGGAAGGGCGGTGCTGAAGGTGGTTTGGACACCTCCAAAGACCGCCTTCAAATGCCCCCACTACAAAACTCGACTCAATAGAAAATCGAAGAAATTCGATGATGTAGGGATAGATCGAAGCTAACTTGGGGCGCATAGATTAGGAGGGATTTAGAGGATTTGGAAAGCACACCATCAACTGGAATATTGCATAAACAATTTGGTTCAAATGGCTTACACAACTGACTAGTCATTTCTAAACAAAGTATTTTCTTGACAAAGACTATCATAAGATTCACAACCTCCAATACACCTTTGTGATTACTTCACTCATGCGCAATAAATTGGAAGGACCCATTGTTTCCTATGGATTAACAAAAGAAGTTTTCCAAGCCAAAAGATTTGTCAATTACTTCGAGATTTAGTATTGACATCAAGTGATTACACGTCCACTCTAATCTTAAAAGAATGTCCAATTGCATGCGCATGATCCTCATTGTAGAATGTTAGACTCACTTTAAATAAAATATTGATATAAATAAAATAACAATGGCATCATATTGTAAAAAAAAAGAACATATCAAGTAGAAAAATTTACAAATTAGTGCATGGCAACAATGCTATAAAAGGCGCAAGTAAATAACTAATATTGAGAAAACAGGCAAGTACGAAAATAGAAAGGTTTCTCTTCTAACTCATAGACATAATGTATATGCATTGGAACCCTATAAACTATATCACTTAGAATAACTTTTTGAGGAATATAGAAGAAGGTTATGCTTGCTACTCCATTAATCAGCAAGAATACCAAAATTTCCCCTAGTGAAGAGATCAGTAAGCAACCAGAGAACAAAGTGCATCCAGCTCAGAGAGTCAAAACTTTTGGAAATAAAAACATTAAATTTCTGTCAAAAGTTTGAAATTCTTATTAACCAAGTATCATTTACACTTGGAGAAACATGGAATGTATGATATACAAATATAAAGAATGCTCCCATCATGACCAAATTGTGCATATTGCTGGAGAAATTCCCAAGCATCTGAAGGACAAAAATGTACCACTCATAACATTAGTGTATCCAACCACGAGATCCCTAGGCTACACAAAAATGAATAACTCAATGGGCACTGAGTAAATAGTTATAACTCAGTCAAGTTACATGAGAGTGATACCGCAGAAGGGCCAAATGAGTCCCTGAAGTCTCAACGGTACAGCAGCTCTGCCCCTTAACTATAACTTGGGACAAAAAAAGCCCTCTAACTTGATGACAATATAGGTAACAAGTAACAACCCATTAACCGTCTCAATTTTATTGCATACTCTGACTTGTGGAATCTAATTCAATACAAGCTACGATATTTCAAGTGACAAATTGCTCTGCCACCTTTGAGCCTAAGAAAAATTGCTCAATTCGAGCAAAGAAATGCTTCAAAGAGTTCAGTATTTCAACAATAGAGGATTCTCACAGTGGCAGCAATATCAACGTTATCAGGCTCCATGCGCGATACTAAGGTGGTTGAAGCCGAAAACATGACAAAATCAGAGCTCACCGCCTTCAAGGGGTCAACAAACTTGCTAAGTGACATCAGCGGAAAATTAGTGTTGGAAAATTAGTGTCGATCAATTTTTGCTGATTGATCAGAGGAATGATTGATCGAATTATAAAAATATAATGGAATGCGTTTTTTTATTAGATTTGTAGCGCGTTTGATTTGATGCAATTTGTTGCATGAGGGATAATTGAAGTTTCAACAATAGAGGATTCTCGCAGTTGCAGCAATATCAACGTTATCAGGCTCCATGCGCGATACTAAGGTGGTTGAAGCCGAAAACATGACAAAATCAGAGCTCACCGCCTTCAAGGGGTCAACAAACTTGCTAAGTGACATCAGCGGAAAATTAGTGTTGGAAAATTAGTGTCGATCAATATTTGCTGATTGATCAGAGGAATGATTGATTGAATTATAAAAAATATAATGGAATGCGTTTTTTTATTAGATTTGTAGCGTGTTTGATTTGATGCAATTTGTTGCATGAGGGATAATTGAAGTGTTATTCTCACTGAATTGCAATTCTTCAATTCTTCCAGGTCACTGAGTTTTGGTATTTTATTTAAGTTCTTTCCTGGTCCTTACGTTTAAGTTCTTTCTGTTTGTAGGTGGGTGGGTCCTTCAACCAAAGTGATAATATAAATTTATGGAAAGACATCAAAATGGAAATGCCTTCCGTTTATTCTTGACTTAAAACTGAAGGTATTCAACTTCAACAGCACACTAAAAAGACTTTGCAACAAACAAGCTAAAATAAAGCCAGTGGGAAACTTCAAATAGAAGACCAAAAAAAGTTCCAAAATGCAATATTTGAGTGCAGAATAAGATAAGAAGTTAAATCACCACAAACTTTCCCAAGAAATGGGAAACTTCTAATAGAAGACTAAACAAACGTCCAAAATGCAATATTTGAAGCGTAGAATAAGATAAGATGTTAAAATCACCACAAACCTTCCCAAGAAAAATGTAAAATAGATCATACATACAAACACATATTGATAATATGAGTGCTACTTGGGACTTACCTTCAGCTTCTCTCGTTTGATAATTCTCTCACAGAGAAGGCGTAGTCGCTCAAGCTCAACCTATTGGAAAGCATTACAATAGGTTATAACAAAGAGAACAAAAAGAATAAAAGTTTTCACCTAGAACTAATAATATCAAAAACCTAAATATATATTACAAAAGGAAAAGAAAAAGAAATAACAAACACTAAATTTTTTCCACATACAAAAACAAATGTTCAAAAGTTAAAGATTTTCCTTCAAGATACTATGATGGAACATTAGTGGTGTTAAGAACCATAGATATAATGTAAATTTCATTAATATAAATAGAGACCCATAAGTTTAGTTGAAAAAAATGAAGCAGCTATCCTTAAACTACAATTGCTTGAATTGACATTAATTTTCACAAAAATTGAAAGAGCAAGTCAGTAAAGTAAAAGGCTTCTATTTTTTTTTTTTAAGAATCAAACAGTGTTATTAAAAAGTAGTCTAGATTATCAACTAATCTACCAATTAGGCATTTCCACTTTAAATCTCTAGGGTCGATCTCAAAGCATGAGACTTCCCAAGTCCCAACAGTATTTGAAATAACTTGCGAGAGATAAAAAAAGACATTTTCAACTTTCAATCACATAAATGGATTAATTCATAGCAATAAACATCCTTATCCAAGAAAATCTGTTCTTAAGTTTTCAAACATCGAATCATTTCAATTATATATGAAAAGCTTCCATAAATGATGTATGTATACACAACTTCATTACTTTTTACCATCTAGATTACATCCAGGATACGCCAAGTAGCACCTCCTCTGACAGAGACAAATCATCCAAACACTTGAAACATAAATATCTCAATGTGAATTTGATAACCCTTGAAACAAGTAACGAAACCTAAATCAAAGTGACCTTATAAGGTTAAGATAGATTTCAGGAGTGATTCAAAATGTTATTGATTTGCTTGAGTTTTTTTATATCGGGAGCTCCATTATACAAGTTTTTTCAAGAATCATTGTCATTTTGATTACAATCATAACAGTTTTTCATCTCTTTTCACGCATTTCACCCGACAAATTCCAGTCTTTAGTTTTTTGAAGTTGCTTTTTTTTTTAACTTTAGGTTGCATACCAAGATAGAATTCATGATTATAAATGGTGGGATACACCATCACCATGCTGAAAGAATATTCAAACCAAATTCAATTGGTTTTGACTGAAATGAACTGCAAAGGAATTAGCATTAAAAGGAATATCAACTCCGGGGCCAAAGCATAACAGGCCATACCTTGAGATTTAAGCCTAAAGGATCTCGAAGATCATAAGCTTATGCCTCAAAGACAAGTTGCTTATCATCTAAGACGTAATAGAGACATCTCGAATTAATCATGTTAACTTAAACATGCACAATTGCTCTTTAAATGATTTCAAACCTCAACTATTCGTCTGCATAAAGAAATTTTTTGAATATTCTTAATAAATTGCACATGAAGAATTGCTCCTCTCTTAACATTAATATATCAAACATGCGAATTGGTAATTTGGCATAAAAATCAGTTCCACAAAATGATAGCTTACTTGAATATAACACGAACAATAACTAAAGCTCATTAAATATCGAACTAGAAACTATGCAATATTTTCCTCAAAAAAAAGAAACTATTCAATAGCTGCTCAATATGCATCCACTTTCTATCTGATTGTTAGTGACATGTCACTCATAAGACCATAAAGGGCACTTTATAACTGACTAAGTAGAATTAGAAATAACCAAAAGTAACCCAAATCCTACATCAATGTATGACGGTAAGGAAAGAGATATTAACACAACAAACCAAACTACATGATCATACCTAAAGCAAAATTTCTAAGATAAGAAACTCATGAATATCATGAATTATTGGCGAGTACAAGGGCAGCAGAAAATAGCCTAGCAACACCATCATACCACAAGATAGCCTATAACAAAAAAGGAAAATTAAAGCATGTCATTTACTGACCCTTATTTGCTTGATAGTCTTAAGCTCCTCAGCACCATGCTGCAGTGTCTCAGCCTGAGGAGCAATTAAAGCAAAATGAGCCATAAATTACAATGCACCAACTTCGATATCAATATCATTTCTATACTAGCTAAAACCTTCTCTCTTTGCTCTAAGCTGTGTCTTTCGCAGTATGCTTTATGCTGCAATCTGCCAACCGCAGTTTTGACATGCATGTGGAATCCAGCATTTTGAGCACAAGATGGATGAAAGGTACTTTGACAGTTCCCGTAATTACACTGCAAAGCATGAGAATTGGTCCATAAATATTGATTAGCTATTACGCCATCAAGCACATTCAAGAAACAGAAACGACAATTTCTTGATGAGTCACTTAATCAGGTCAAACCTTAATGCACACCCCAACATTACGAGAGCATACACAGCAGACATCTTGCCCTTTTGAAAGTGCTTCCTGCCATCAAATTAAATTTGTGGAAATTATGAAAATTAGCCAGAATGAAACTTTCCAAAAATAGCACTGAGAACTATTCAACTAAGACATTTCTTATAAAGAGCTATCAGGGAGTTCAACTATTATGCAAGCATACGTACCATCCCTTCTACCAAATTTGGATGACCTTTCTTGAACGTCGTCTCCAACAACCACTGCAAGAAAACACAAGATATAAAAACAAGTGTGTGGAGCCTGTAAAGAATTAAACTGAATCAAGTGTGATGCACTTTAACGAGCCACATCAATGAAACCGCTCGCTAATGAGGGACTGGGAACTAAAATGAAAGGTTTCAATACCTCAGCGCAGAAAGCATGAACCCATTGTCCATCAGTTGACTTTCTAAAAGCACCACTACTTCCACCACATAAACCACAATGCATATCAGTACCAGCATTTCCCTGAGAAGTCACAGACGGAGCTCTCGGAGTTCTAGACAGTAATAGCTCCTCACACACTTCGCAGTACCATGGTCCCACATGATCTTTAACATTACGGTAACAAACCAAATGAACTGCTACCTAATATATAAGATGGAGTCAAGTACCAAAACAGAACCTTAAAGCAAAGAAGGGGGGGAAAGGAAAACAAAAAAACAGAACAGCACCAAATGCAATCAGAAGAAAATGAAGTAAAACCTTGCAGTTGGAACAAACTAAGATTGGGTTCAACATTGTTTCAGGTCTTCTGCAAATGTCACAAACTTGGGAACGATCTTTGGACAAACCCATAGACTGCGAGTTTTCAGAGCGCTTTTCTATAGAAGGCCTAACAACAGCCAACCTTGAGAGTGTCTCCTTTGCTCGAGGCATCAGTGAAGAGTGTCTCCCAGTAGCAGCATTAGCCTTTAAAAATACCTAAACGAAAGACCATAAACATTTTGTCACACTCCATGATAAACAAAAAACATATCCAGCTTAAGCAGATAAGGAATCCAGAACCTCTTGTGGAGCATCTTCATCATTAGCATCTTTCCTGAGCGAAGGCCCTCTCGATGATGATGCAGCAGCAGCTGTTGCAGCAGCTAGAACTGCCTGAGCTTCTTTATGTCTCTTCTCTTTCCTACCTTGCTTCTTAACTTCCCGAAGCTGGCAAAGATACTGGTTGACTAGCACCGAGTCCCATCGTTGCTTTCTTATATCCTCACGTTCCTGGGGAAGGCCTCTCACTAATTTAAAAATCAATTTATCTGCAATTCAAAAATGATAAATAAGTTAGAAAAATAGTCTAAAATCCTGCAACTCTCCTCACCAGAAAATAATGAACAGTCTCTAAATTAGAGAAAATAAGAATGATTCATAGTAGGTTAGAAAGGAGCTAATGACACAACCACAATTGCTTTTGGTTGCAACAGCGCAATCAAGGAGTTTATTCTGAAAGTAAATAAGTTGTCCCTCCACTTCATCCTCAGGAGATAGTCTCAAAATTTCCATCTTGCTGATATGATCCAATGCGTCAGTTTTAACAGTATTTGAAGTAAGATTCACGCCAGAGCCATGTGGATGGCAATCCTGATCGCCGCAACAAGTACTAGCAGGAAAGGCTACTTCCAAGCTGTTCTCCTGTTGATCTGTAAACTACTAAATGTAAGCACTCGAGCCCCAAATTAAGAGGTGCGTATCTAGAAAAGGCATTACCATAGTGGCAACTATTTCCTTCATTGAGAAGCACGCCATTCTTGAACTGTGCCAATCTCTTGATAACAATTGTATGAATATGAGCGCTAGAAGCAAGATCTTCAGCTCTGAATCATGTGTAGATAAAAATTCAAGACAGTAATCAAATAATCGCTGCATTATCAAAAACCAGTAGGTAAAACATCCCAGAAGCTTCAGTAAACAACAAATGGAAATGCTTACATGAAGAGTTGAGTTGAGGTCACTAAACCACTGGCTGAATAAGGAATACCCCCATTGGAATTCGCCAAAGAACTTTCTATGCAGCTACCTTTCATATCCATTTGATTATTTTCACAAATGTTGGCCTTAGAAAGCCCACCTGCATTTCCAAAAAAAAAAAAAAAAAAAAAAAAAAAGTCGCATGAATCGGAAGAAACAGTTCATATGGTGAAATATAACTTGCGTAAACACCATTACAATGTGTCACTTATTGCTTCTGAGTTACAAATGGTAGAAAATTCAAAAATGAGACAACTTAGTTATTTATGAGAACTAGTAAACTAATAATGAAATGACTAAAGGGCATTTACGATCATCTTTTTCTTTCTATGAAAAGGGCATTTATTTCCCATATTGCACGGACATCCATGTTATTTATAGACTCCATTTCAAGTTCTGACAGTACTATACAATTGAAAGAGGCTCCTAATAGAATGCTAAATTAGATTAAAAGGTGTGTGTTTTTTCATCTTTGGCGAGTATTTTTAGCCAATAGTTACGTTTACGCCAATGTGGGTATGTACCGTAACATTATTGCTAAGGTGATCTAGGAAAAAATTGCTGAAAGTGGAGACACAAGTCGAAAAGCAAGAGACAGAAAGCACAGAAAGCACACGCCTCGTGGCATGTAGCCAAGCTAGGCAAGTGCTCATCTTAGGAAAATTAGCATTATAGTGCAGCTCAATCTGAACCCTTGATTAGCTTCGCAACAATGCTTTTGCCGACACGTTTCAAAACAATCACTAACCAAAATAATTAAGAGATGCAACAAAGGCAGTTTCAAGAACCCTTGAAGTCTGGACGTTTTATACTACTAAATTAGTAAGACCACCATCAAGTACAAGAAATGTGACTTTAATAGGAAAGAAACACTAATATAAGAATAAAGAGGTTATCTTGCATAAATTTTAGCAACCCCAAAAATATGAAAAGAGATGAAGTCATCTAAAGTATCTAAGTAGGTTAATTTAAGAGGTGCGTATCTACAGTATATTTATTTATATGTTAAAAAAATATTCAATAGAAAATAAACTTTGATGTTGTGCACTTATGTCGATCAGCTATGCACCGTGGAAATGGAGTTGAGTGTCAAGCAACTAAAACGCGTGCTGACAAATAACTTCGCAAGTCCAAAAAAAATAAAATAAAAAAATAACTTCACAAAAGATGGATATGTGGCAATACTTAAAACGACAAAAAAAAAGAAGGAAAACTGCAATGAACAATTGACAAGAATAACATAGCCTCAATCCCAAATTAATTGGGGTCTGCTACATGGATCAAACTCTTCCGTTGTGCTCGATTTAGTGCAATCGATGGTGAGCTTTCCAAACCATTCAAATCCCTCCTAATTAATGCATCACAAGTTAACTTCGGTCTACCCCTACCTCATCGAATTTCTTCAGTTTAGTCAAGTTTTCTAGTGGAGGCATTTGTAGGCCATCTTTGCGGATAATCAAAACACCGCAACCGCCATTCCCTAATCTTTGTGACAATTGGTGCTACTCCTACTTGTCCTTGAATTTCTATATTTCGTATTCTATCTTTACGAGTTTTACCACATGCAATGAATAATTGACGCACCAAATAAATAAAGAAAAGAGAAAATCAAGAATCTGTCAAGACGATCTAGCATATACATAAGAACCAATAACAAACAACAACCAAGCCTTAAATCCCAAATTAGTTCAAATCAGCTACATGGATCAAATCCTTTCACTTAGCTCAATTTAAAGTAATTGACGATGTGTTTTCATAATCCTTTAAATTTTTCCAAATTATAATGCATACCAATTTATCTTAGATATACTCCTAATACCATTAAATTCCTTCAACTTCTATTGTGCCGAATTTTCTCCTTGGGGCATTTGCAAACTGTCTTTAAATGCATCCAAACTACTGCAATTGCTTTCCTAATTTTTGCATCCAATGGTGTGACTACTTTTCTAAGAATCTAATGAAGAAAATGGACATCCGTGAAGCGCGATGACTTGGCGAAGCACATCAAGGCTAAAGAGGTGTGAATTTGAGATTGAGTAGATGTTAGTATTTTATTTTATTTTTTATGTTAGGTTCAATTATTGAGTTCGTGAGTTAAGAGTCCTTTAAGATTTTAATTCAATTGTTTTGAGTAGGTCAAGTAAGCTTAGAAGTGTGTCACTTAAGTGTTGTTATCCAACCAAGAAATCAGTGTCGTCCCATGTGTGTTAGGAAGGAGTTTGTTTTTAGTCAATCAAAGTCACATTTAATTAAGAGTTTTATTCGTATTTGAATTTTAACTTGGAAAGCAAACCATCAACTACGCTTAATCGAGCACAATGGAAGTTTGACCCGTGTAGCCAACCCCAACTAATTTGGGATTGAGGCTTTGTCGTTGTTGTATTTGTATTTAGCATTTTCTTTCAAGTCGATTTAAGGGCTTGGCATGTTACGTTTTAGCGTTGGTTTATTTTTATTGAACCAAATTTATGTTTTGAGAGAGAGAGAGAGAACTCTCATGTGTCTTGTGTATTTCCTTGTACTTTGTTTGTCTGCTAGAGATCACAAGTTAGAAACAAACTATTCTTCAATTCTAGTATTCGCAGCATCAACAAATTGGAAAAAACTCTTAATCTTTTTTCTTGTTGCAACAAATTCGCATAATCCTAGCTACATCCGAATCCGACTACTTCTTATCTTTACAAGTTCAATCACACATAGACCAAAGCATCCTCATCTTCGCCATACACATTTCATGTATGTGTTGTTTCTTTACAACACAATATTCATTCCCAATAAGCATAGCTAGCTTAAGTCTAGTCTTATGGTTGCAATAATGTCTTTGTTTCTTTTTAATGATTCTTTTCCTTTGTTTTAAATATTTGTGCATCAAATGATCAAATATTATTACAAAAATTGTTTTTTCATTTGTTTTAAACATTTGTTTATAAGAGGTGGAAACATTAGTACAAGCAAAAGTCCTAACCTAAAACTAATAGAAGTGTTAAAGAAAATCAGTAGGCCGTTAAATGCAACTATAGATGTAGCCCATAATAATTTAGAATAGAGAACAAATATGCAGCCACTTCAAATAATTAGGAACTTGGAAAAAGATTTTAAGTTGAGTTGAGTCCCTAACCATTAGGTCCATATGATAATGCCATGCTTGAACTCAAGTCTTGATCTCTGGACCATTCACCCAATACCTATGCAAAAAGACCAAGTTAACAATAGTAAGCAGAACAAAACGAGTCACAAGATCAAAGACAAATTAATCAAAGGAAGCTGTTAGCAATTTATGAAATTCTCGAAAATCAATTAATAAAGATACATAAATCGATTACTAAAACTATTCGTACAAAGAATAAAATACAAGAGTTTCTAATAACAAATCAATTGGAGATGGTCGAGAAGAATAGTGCTTAGCCATTTTTACATTATAAGTTGGATGTCGTTAAGGCCTATAATATGATAAATTTCTAAATTGGATGATCGCTCAGATTTTTTTATTTTCCCGTCAATAGGATTTAGCTCTAAAAAATCATATGATTGTTCTGATTGAGATTCTAACATAATAGATTGATTTTCTACATTAGCTATTACTGGAGATTTATCTTTTTTGTCAAATAGGAATGTATCTAACTTAGATGCTATTGTTTGTATTAATTCATCTGAATATTTTCATTTTATACCAGGTAGATATCCTAATGTATCTTTTATTAAAAATACAAGAGAGAAGAGAATAAACAAGATTATACCATACATAAAGAAATAATAAGAGAAGTTTATTGAAATGGTCCAGCACTAGGAAACAAATTTAACTATAAGTGAGAGTAGTATTCAAAGGGAAGTACAAGCCAAATTCACAGAAGAACACAAACATCAAAAAGAAGCAAGGTGCCAAACATAGACTAAATAGCATTTAAACCAACGAAAATTTAATACAAGGAAAGAGAAGCTACACGCCGCACCTCAAGACATTAGAAGATGAAACTAAGATGGAAACAATAAAAAGACTACAACAACATAGCCTCAGTCCCAAATTAATTGGAGTCGGCTACATAGATCAAACTCTTCCATTGTGCTCAATTTAGTACAATTGATTATGAGCTTTCCAAACCATTTAAATCCCTCCTAATCAATGCATCCCAAGTTAACTTCGGTCTAACCTTACCTCGTTGAATTTCTTCAGTTTCTACTGAGTCAAGTTTCCTAGTGGGGCCATTTGTAGGTGATCTTTGCAGGTGACCAAACCACCACAACCGTTTATCCCTAATCTTTGCGTCAATTGGTGCTACTCCTTATGTAAGAACTAATCACACAAGTAACTTTCCAAATCCCTCAAGGACAATAACATGCATCATTGTATTCGAACTAAAAAAATAGATGCATGTAAGTAGATTCTAGAAGACGAAAAGATTATAAAGCAAACCAAACTTTTCCGAAAAAAAAAAAAAAAAAAAATCAAATAGGGAAGGTGCACCTCCTGGTGAATTGACTGAATCCCAAACCGCTTAACTAATCAAAGGAAAATCAAGGGTGATACATCAATGACTCCCAAGAGCTCATATCAATGAAATCAATTTGTTCTCTATTACTTACCTTATGATGCTCATGGGCAGCTTACCTCTTATTGGATTTTCTTTTCTAATTGGGTTGGCTATTCCTTTCGATTGAAAAGGGGTCCATTTTTTTATACTATTCAAAAACCTTTTGGCTAACAAAGATAGAGACAGAATCGGTCACTGACTCACAATCGAAGTATAAGACGAATGATGTTTGGTGCCAGGGTGAACTTGGGCTAACCATATAAATATATGCCTAACCAAGATTTTTCCAATTCTTGTTTCATTTCAACTTTTATCTAAAATCAAATTTGTTTGAATTTCTCAAGGTACCCACTACTCGAAGTACCTTACCATAAAGAAAAAGATGTGTCTGTCAGGTTCAATTCTTCTTATTGGGTCCAGTCCATAGGTCAAAACATATTTGTAGTCCGAATCTGGAAAACAATGGTTGCACATTCAAGGACTCGATCACCTCCCTTTAAAGCAATGAGGTAGGTATGTCAGTATTTATTTATAATTTAAATAACTTTGACCCGACTCACTGCAGTTGAAAAGACTTTCTCCTTAGACGCATGTACGAAACGAGGTTTTTGTAATTCCATCTTCACTTTGTCTAACTTCAATATTGCATAAAGGGCATTGGGCCATGAGTAATATCGTATGAATGTTTACAAGAGATGTTACCACATTTTAGGCGAGGAGTCGTTATACCTCTAGACCCTCCACTTTGGGGCAAGATAGCTTGTTGCCTCTTCTAGTAATGTAGGTTGGAGGCAATGAAGGAGTGCGCTCGATCTTAGAGACTTGGCTCATTGATTTCTTTTTCATTATATTCAAACTCCACACGAGACTGAGCATCTTGATAGAATGGTTTTCACATATGAGGGTGAGTTTGACCCATCTATCTATTAATGAAAGCGGAGTCAACTATTTAAGGTTTGGACTAAGTCGATCTGTTCTTGTCACCTCTTGGAAATCAAAGTAGGTTTATGACTCCCGTTCTGGACTCTCTTAAAGGCATAGAACACCATTGTGCCACAACTCAACTTTCTAAGTTGTAAGGAGAAATAGAAGATTGGCTCGTTATTCATAAATGGTTTGATCCACATCCATTTGTATGAACCGCAAACATACCACACATTGCACAAGACTAAACATTGAACCACTAAGAGCTGGCAAACGAAGTCAGACACAAGTGTCATTCCGTTTGCCAACTTCTAAAATGTTGAGTTGTTAAGGCGTCACACACGAAGATATATATATATATATAAAGTCACCATGGATGGTGATAGCATCTATGACCATAGGATTAAGATCCAATGGTTATTTTTATAGAAGTAATGACTCTTAAATGTGTGCACAACTACCGAGAAGCTATATTATCCATTGATTCTAAATCTAACGTTTCAAAATAAAAATCACCATCTATGGTGATTTCTCCATATATATATATATATATATATATATCCCGAAGCGTGCTACGGACACTTGAACCCGCTCGCTAGGCTCACGGGAACTTAATTAATCTAATAATCTATTTTTATATTCCAAAAAGTACACTACTTCATTTTTATTCTGACTTTTTTGACAACTAATTATAATTATTTGGATTTAATAGTTGGAAGACCTTTAATTAAGGGTAGAATAGTAAATTTAAGTGAAGGTTAAAAGACTTAATCAAGGAGAAAATGGTAAATTCAAGCGACGGTTGAAAGATTAATTATGCCCTTAATTAAGGGTAGGATAGTAAATTTAAGTGACAGTTGAAAGACTTAATTAAGGGTTGAATAGTAAATTCAAGTGAAGGTTGAAAGATTGATTATTCGTGCTTATTAAGTATAGTAGAATATACCAAAGCCAAAAATATTTTTCATTTAACTTACTTTCCATTTACATGTACCCCATAAACGTGCATATACCAAAGCCAAAAATATTTTTCACGATTTATTAAATAAATGATGGAACATGCAAAACAGTTTGTTCACACATGGTACATGAAAAGCATTTACATTGTTGCCTAGGCCCCACTAGATGCACGTGATATTTCCTTTCTTCTCCCCTTATTATAATCCTTTAATTAATCATATTCGCATCATGCATCTAGAAATTTCTACACTTTGATTCTAAACATTCAACAGGTTGTTTGATTTGTGAAACTAGAAAAGTAGCGATGAGATAACGCGATATTCATGCATTCGGTTAGCACTACTAGGATTTCTGAAGGCTAAACTTTACTCCCACAAAGCGGTTAAATTAAAAAACCCATTAAACTAATCCTATGAGTGTGGGACTCACTACCAATTTTTTGTTTGGACTTCATTTGAACCAAACAGCCCCTAAGAAGTAAGCCACCTTATACATACAAAAAATGAAGCCATTCTGCTTTTACTCTCCAATAAATAAATTTCAAGAAGATCCAAGCTTGCTCAAGGGAGAAGTTAAACATGTGGAACCAAATACTCTTTGAGGATCGAGAATAAAAAGTGAAAATCAAAAAAGCAAATTACATCCTCTAAGACTTATTCATAAGAAAAATTATCTACTTCAGTCATCATGTAGCAATTCCAAATTGAGTTTTAAACTAATGATAAATTATGGATATAAACATCAAATAGACAAGTAAATGCTTTGCACAAAGGGTTCATAGAAGAAGAAAATGAACCTTGACCAGTTGACCTTGCTCTGAAACTCAATCATGTGTCTCATATTATGATGAGAATTAATGTGTATATATTAATGGGTATATATTTCCAAACGTTAAAGCTCTAGGAGAAAGCATGGTGAACAAGTAAATAATAAAGAGAAAATGGGAACACTTGTTTATATATGATGATTTAAAGTGCCATAACAATGTCACCAGCATCAAAGTTAGATTACACTACTTAAAATACTACTAATTTCCTTCATGATATCATATTAATATAAACAATTAGATAATTTTCAAGTTCATAACAGAATAAATTCTTCACATTTGTGTCATACAGTGATCTAGTTTAAATTCTCTTATTATTTTACTCCATATTTCTCATGGTAAGTTCCCTCAAATGAACTTTTGAGTGAATTTTGGAGGTCAAAGGAATAAAATATAATGAAAAATAAGACAAAAAATTAATTTAGAGAAAAAAATCAAAATATCAACTTTGCAAGAGGAATGACAGATGAGAGTTAGGTTTATGATGCGTTCATCTCGTGCAATCTCTTTGTTTGGCATGAGGACTAATTGAAGGGAAGCACCCACGTCTTCAACTTCTAAAGTAAAAGATGGTCTTCAAACACTTATAATCCTCCCTAATCATCGAAGACCATATTTTCTTCAATTCTATAAGCACAAAAATCTAATACATGCAATGCTTTCAAGAGGCTATTTAAGACACTTCTCAAACTGGACCACTTATACTGTACCTCAATAAATCACCAGCAAGACACAATCCAATCTTACACCTTGTTTGTGCTTTGCCTTCTTTGCACTACGATGCACATCTTTTACAATTTTAAATTGGAAGTTAATACACCTTTGTTGATTGGGTACAGACTTTAGTGTGTAACATTCATATAGAACTAAGGCATTTAACCAGGAGGAGAATCAGAGGTCCTTCAGTATGGCTTGCCCGAATGATATAACAGTTAGACAAACCCATACCCATTATAACAATCAGAGGTCCTTCAGTTTGGCTTGCCCGAATGCAATATGAGCAAAAGTGTATTTAAAAAAATACTGATTTCTGATTTATGATTTATGATTTATGATTTATGACCCCAAAAAAATCCTGAATTGAACTAGTGGAAATGATAACTTT
This sequence comes from Stephania yunnanensis, assembly GCA_039657365.1. NCBI lineage: Eukaryota > Viridiplantae > Streptophyta > Magnoliopsida > Ranunculales > Menispermaceae > Stephania > Stephania yunnanensis. Next base: position 568,884 of record JBBNAF010000043.1, read on the forward strand.
TAATTATTTCAACGAAAACCAGCATTCTAGATTATCTTTGATGATTTAGTGATGTTTTTCAATGCTAATAATAATAATAATTTTAAAGCAGGTAATGTGAATCAAACTCAATTAAAAATAAAGGATAACTTCATTCTATCAGAGGAAACCTCACTATTAATCATAATATTTTATTTTTTGGAAGAACACTAGTAATCATTATATTGAAAATGCATTCAGTGTATAATCCACTGATTCTAGCATAGTTTCAAGGATAGAGATATCTTTCCAACATTCAGGAACAGATATTCTAAATATTTCGACACGATATATCATTTAATTATACTAGAAAAATTCCCAATATAATTGGATGGAAGGAGCACCCATCTCAAGGTATTTTCCATTATAAATAGAAGTTTATACGTGTGATAATCTGTAAAAGTATGCCTTTGCCTCCTTCACAATAAAAAAAAGAGAGAACTGAAACAACAAAACTTAAGAGTTGCCATTCAACGGTGGCTCCAGTGCTATCGAAGGCGAAAGTCACGCTCTTCCTAGTATATATTTATATTATTAGCGAGGAACTCTTCCATGGGTAACTTGATGAATTTTCCCAAAGCATAATTCCGAGTCACAGAGTATAAGTCTTCAATAATTAACAAGACAAATAATGGTGATCCATGACAGAATATACCTTGGAAGAATTGGTATCCAACAAAATGAACAAATGATATAGTTCCCTTTAACTAGTTTTAAATCCAGAATGTGATGAATAATTAGATTGCACTAATGGTACAAGGGAATTAAGCAACAAGCTTAATCGCAATGAAATCTCATGGAAAACGTATGTCAAATAATTGACCCATCGAAATAGCTTAACCTATCATTTTAAAATAAGATAAGATGAAACAAGTAGTTTGCAAATCAAACAATTGTAAATAAATGCCACTAAATTCAACTTATAAATTTCCTCAAAAAAAATTCTACTTGTAAATTACTGAACCACCGCCTCATGCCCTCAATAAAATATTAAATTCAGCTGCAAAGTAGAATTCTCTGTCACTAACCTCGTCCCGGCCACCTTTGGCTTCAAAGGCGGAATTACCATGGTATGAAAGAAATGTGTCACTGTCAGCTGCTTTGTTAGATTCTTGATTGGAAAAGACTGAGTTTGCATTTATGTCATCGATTACCATTCCATTGTCATTATGCCGAACATCAGACTCTGTGGCAGAGCGGGCCCCTTTGTTGTCCTTCAAAATTCTTATTTTATGTTTCTTTCTTTTAGGTGAGATTGCCCTAACAGTGCAAGTATCTGACTTGTCACAACTGGCAGCTGCGACAGCATCCTGACCATTGGGTACCTTCACACCAAGAGTAGCTGAAAGATTGGCTCTCCTTTTCAAGTTTGGGACTAACGTTCCCAAATAAGCATGATTTTGCAGCCACTTTAATATTTTAGACTGCAATTCATTGGAAAAAGGTTGATCCCCCTACAGATAAGGAATAAGGAATTATAAATATTTGATTTAAGCAAAAAAGAAAGAAAAAACAAATTGATCAGTTTATAATTTCCAACAAAGTTTTAACAAGTTTCACCAAAGTTTCTTTTTTTTTTTTTTTTGAAATTCCATCGAAGTTAAATAAAATGAGAAAAAACAAGGAAAAATATCTACATTTTAAACAAACTTCCCATATAAGCTTATAAATTAAATTGAAAAAAAAAATATAAACTTTTCAACAAATTGTATTGAACTAGTTCCCTTATTTTGGAAAATGGATAAAAAGAAAAGTAAAGAAAAAAGGGAACTCTAAATAATAAAAGAGTTTTTTTTTTTTTTTTTTAAAGTAGCCTAAAACTTTAAACCAAGTTGATGTGATATAAATCTCTTATATTTCATGCACATTAGTATAGAAGAGATCTACTATTGTAATATTATTTGGATATCATGATTGCAAATAATTATGATCATTTACAATTTTAAATGTCATCAAAGCATGCTACAATATAATATAAATTACAGTAAGTTTCCATCAACCATGTCAGTTTTCGTACACATGAACAATTTTAGCCTTAAAGTTCCAAGTTCTAGTTTATTGTGACTTTTACAAAATTTATGCACACAGCATTCTACTAAACCTAATTAATTTTGAGTTTTCAGCAAGTAAAATGTAGGGAGAAGTCAAATTTATAATCCTCAATGAGAGAAAAAAAGGGAGATCAAATAATATTTTCCTAAAAACAAAAAGGATGCTGATAACAAATGTATAGAAGCTTGTAGCATTTGACACCTCAAGAGATGCATCTAGCAAATCCGATGAAATGCCAATCTCTAATGCCACATCTCTTACAACCGCCTTTCCTCGAGCAACTAACTGCAGCACCAAAAGAGCAAAAGTATCATTACCTTACCAATTGCATAGGCATCCAAACAAAAAATGAACAGAATCGCATTGCTTTGAGCACTGAGATAGAATACAGAGTATAAGTAACCATTATGCAAAAGAGTACCTTTTTAAATGCTTGGACAATATCTAGGGATTTAGATGGATTAGCATCACAAATATTTGCATTCGAAGATATTTCCATGCTTAGGGGTGGCTCAGCATCCCCGAAATTGGATCTAAGCCTAGTATTTGATTCAGTAACTAACTCGTTTCCTTCATGTGAAACTTCGTTATTCCCCAATTTATCAGGATCAGCAACCAATGTGCCAGCATAAAGTTTGTTTTCTTCTCCATTGCCGTGTTCAAGCTTCATGTTGTTTGGCATGGTTGCCATAATTATGGAAGGTGAGTGTAGGGATACAGAAGAGATGCGACTAAAATCAGCAGAAAAATCTTGTGACTGTTCAGCATGGCCATTATCATCAAATTTTGAATGTCTTGAACAGAATGCCCTTAGTTCAACCTACAAGAATTAGAAAAATAAAAATAAAAAATAAAAGCCAGATTATTCAATGCTTGTAAGATAGAAAACAGCAGAGGCAACTTTAATAAGTAAGGAAAAGTGTTACATTTTCACACCCAATCTTTCCCCAAATCTCCATTCTATACTTCGCCGCTCGAGCACATATAGGATGGAAACAAGTCCTACAAGTTCCTGAACCGAAAAAATAAATAAATATTAAATAAATAAATGCCTAACTCACAAAGATAGAAACATGAATCGAACACCGACACAGTATAAATTGAACAAGATGTAATAAGGTAAGTAAATTTACAAGGATGGTAGGCTTGCCAATCTAATATCATTAGTGCCGAATCAAGTATGAATCAGATTACAAGAAACTAAATTAAAAAAGAAAATAGAAGAGAGATGCATAATAAAGTTAATGATTGAATCATTGAATTAGTAAAACATAGCCAATGATTTAAGAAAAATGCGATTTTAACATTAGAGTATCAGGATAAGCAAATGGTTCCAATTGCATCTGAGAGTTGACCAATATCATATCTGAATGTCAACAAGGAAAAGAGTATCATGCAAAAACTATTATACACTAACTAAAAACTTCCACCACATAGATATTGTGTGGAAAGTAGGAACTATCCATGAGCTAAGAAAATTAAGTGGAACATAAAAAACACCTCAAGCTCAAACTAAACTTTATCAATAATAGCAAATTATTATAGCATTGCTGAGGTTGAATTGACTCCACTATATTAACCTGCTTAAATTGAGTTGATTCAATCAAAACCTTAAATTAAGCAATACACCCTCCAAAATTGCAACGTGAAAAGGAAAAGTAAAGTGCATTATTGTCCAGACAAAGAGAATAACTGTCCTTCACACTTGATCTACAAGATAAGAGATGACAATCAGTTATACAAAGGTCAAATCTTTCATTTTTTTTCCCGTTATAAGAGAAGCAATGCATTACCGCCAAATACATAAAATGAAGCCAAGATAAGAAGTTTATACTATTATGAAGCCATGAAGCTGTCAAGTGCCAACAACCATGCGTTCTACGCACATCAACATGTACACCAAGCATAATCTCCATGACACATACCTGGTTTTCTTCTTTTTCTTTCTTTTTTCATTTCAAGAAGTGACAACAGAAACAATACATATACATATATACACTAACAGAAACTTCAGACAACTATTCAAAAGTTCGATAGTGGCAGATTCTACAACTACAACAGCATATCCACCCTCCATCAGTTTATAACAGCCTTCCCTGTTCCCTCCAAGCTATATGAACCATGTTTTGCATCAACTCGAAACGTATTGCGCCCTCTACTTAATTTCTAGATGGCTCCCATCTTACTGCCTAGTTCTGGAAAGCATCCCAAACCAGCTCCAACTCATTTTCTTATAACTGAAAATTCTATTTTTCGCTCTGTACACCAAAATAACCCGCAAAGTAGCACACTTCAACAACGAAAGCACATGTGTCATCCCCACTCAAGCCCTCCTCTTGCATTACGTCTAAAAAATGAAGCATTCTGATTTTAATTCAGGATAAGCCCCAATGTTTGCTACAAATTTTAAGGCTCAACACCTACCTACTCAAGGCACCAAAGGCAAACATTAGCCTGGTTGCACTCAATCTCAAAGACCACTAGGTCACACATGCAAAGCAGTTTGTAAACGCCTACTTTACACATCTAAATTGGTAAATCTCTTATGTTATTCATATGCACATGCAAAGCAGTTTGTAAACGCCTTCTTACACATCTAAATTGGTAAATCTATTATGTTATTCATATGCATGTACCTGTGTACTAAATTATCAAGGCTAATGATGATCCAATTATTCAATTTAAAAAAAAAAAAAAAAAAAACTAAAGGATGAAGGGGGAATAAGAAAGAATTCTTCATCCTCTCGATAACTAGTTGACCACATCACTGGAACTAAAGCATAAATTAGGCGGCTTCGGAAAAAAAAAAAAAAGGAGAAATTAGGCTAAAAGACAAGGATATGTTTTGGGAAAGCTTCTATGAAAGAGAAGCAAATAAATAGAATTAATAATTTAATTATTTATAGTGTGAATTCCAACATTTTTAGATAATACATAAAAGACCTTCCAAATGAAAAATTTTAACCATGTCCCTAGAAATGACTCTCCAAGGAGATGATACTATCTTTCTTGAATCACAATAGAGCAACGAGACGACACACCTCATAACCTAATTACCAACCAACCCTATGTCACACCAATCAAACCGTCAAAGCTTGGTTTGGGTATGACGGCTGTCCCACCACAAAACACCTAAAATAGCATAGCTAAGCACACACACACACACACACACACACACAGGGCCCGTTTGCTCAAGTGTTAGCATAGCTAAGCATTGGCTTAACTTTAAGATTGGTGTTTGGTTTGGGTGTTAGCCAGCACTTGTTCTTTCCTAAACACTAAAACTCATTACCAAAAGACACACCTCCTTCTATCTTTAGGTAAGACCAACTTAAAGTTCAACTTTACCCTCCCCTATCTAAATAAGACAAAGATGAAGATTATATGAAAGGGGCATACTAGTTCAACAAATAATCTAACCTAACACAATTTGTGTAGAGGCAACCAAAGAATTTGCTAAGATATGACTTGTGTTAGACAAGCAAATGTGGAAGGATTCACTAATTCTTGAACCAAATAGGCCATTAGAGTGTACAAGACTCTTAAGTATATTATACATCAATAAGCCTTCTAGGCAAGTCTCCTAGCATCATCCCCCTTGTGCTCTCTTTTTGTTATTTTAGTAGTTTAAGAAAAGAGGATACCACAAAAAATATATCTCGACAACAACAAAGCCTAAAACCCAAATTATCTGGGGTTGGCTCACAACAACCATATCTCACACCAATTTTTAATAAGAAAACCCATACTACTAATTTATTTTTTTGGCAGGGAAAAAAGATTTAAAATGTACTAATGAAAAAGTAAAACAATAAAAGAAAAAAGACTACATCAACATACAATAGTAAAATTTAAAATATAATCTTACGTCGTCCACATACCAAAAAAAGAAAGACTCCCTTTGAGATTGTTTATTCTTTCATATCCAAAATCAAGCCCATAAATGAAAACTAACCCAGCCCGTAAAACCAAAGCCACAATGACAAACCCTATGAGGCTTTGCTAATGAACTAAACACGGAGAATAAGCACCTGTGAGACAATAAATCTATATAAGACACACAAACAGTCACAAAAGAATAATAATAATTTAAAGAACACTCACTTCCGAAAGGACGACAACAAAAGAGCATTTTATGAATAAATGAGCAGCCGCTTTAGCATGCTATTTGCATAATATAAATCAATGGGGAAGCCAAATGCCTATAATATATCAACTGCTTGGCATTTATATAGGCAGCCAACAATCCAGGAAACTTTCTTTAGATTAAACTAGAGATTATCATACCAAGAATTGACAACGCAACAGAAAACTGGAAAAGGAGAATAATTATTCAAGCAAACAGAGAAATAATGAGAGCAAAACAATTCTAATCAATTCATAAGACTCAATTTTCCTTCACAGAAAAAATGGCCTTTTTCAAGAATTAAGAGGTTGGAAAGGGTTGGAAGTCTTCTCAATCTCAAATTAGTTGAGATTAGCTACATAGATCCAACGTTTCAATTCAGCAACCAATGATGTGATTTAATGATCCATCTTAAGTTACTTTTAGGTTCAACCGTATGTCTTTGAACTTCATCAATGTCCTGCAAAGATCCCTATCAAGAGAATTCAAAAGTCGTCTTTGAAATTGTTAAATCCATCACAACTACCCTAGCCTTCTTCTTACCTCTCTTGGTGCTACTCCTATCTCACATTGAATTTGCATATCTCTTATTCCATCCTCATTGGCTTTAACGGATCCAACTAAGCACTCAAACTTCCACTACGCTCTTTTATGTAAGTAGACTTGTAGTTTATTTACTACCCAAGATTCAGTCCCAATAAACCACGGTTGGCTTGAATGATGGTCTCATAGACTTTTCCTTCTTCCTTCTAGTTTAAAAGGGAGTTCTAATTGCATATCACACCTAACCCACTAACAACGATAAGAAAAAAATCCACGTAGAATGAGTAGGAAGTTCGAGTCAATACGTCTCCAGGGCAATGATGAGTCACTCCATTAACAAGGCCGGCACACAAATTTTTGGCCCCATTCTAGCATTGCATACAATAATGATTTTAAACTCGCACAACTTTGTATGACATCCAAAAGAGAAAACTTATTTGATGGAACCGGCGGTAAGAATTTAAAAATAGAAATCCTCAACTCACTTGAATAATTGGAACAGCCTCAATCCCAAATTAATCGTGGTCGGCAACATGGATCAAACTCTTCCATTGTGCTCGATGTTGTGCAATTGATGGTGAACTTTCCAACCGATTCAAACCCCTCTTAATTAATGCGTCCAAAGTTAACTTCGATCTACCCCTACTTCGTCGAATTTATTCAGTTTCTATTGAGACAAGTTTTCAAGTGTTCTAATTAATTGGAACACTCAACATTATGCAAATTATCAAACTTACTTCCACACAACCTCTCAATTTAGGTCAAAACTACCCTTCATCTTTCTTGAGTAGCGCATTATTTGGTCATATTTTAAAAATAACGCTAAAAACCACAACACAAAGCATGGATTATCCCAAATGCATCCAATTTGATCAATGCCTTCAATTAAAAGATATTGTTTTCAACAAAACCACTATCCATCCATACTTCGTATGCCTAAGCACATCCTCAAATTCTTACAGGATTCTAGCAAGCTCTAACCAACATCCTTTTTTTAAAGCATTGTGATCCAGTGATCTAAACTCAAACTATCTTTTCTTCCAACGCAAAAATAACCAACCACATCACACTGTTTCGGAAAACATTGGTTTATTGAGCATCACAAAGCTATATTTTGTTTCTAAAAAAAAAGGCTATATTATGAAAACCAAACAAAGAATAGCTCCTTCAACATATTGAGACTACTAGCAAAACTCTAACCAAAGTTGCCCTCCAAAAGCATTGACAAATTAATAGCCCCTTCTCACGAAAAATGTACCCACTTGTCTAAAATGCAACTAGAGAGCATATACCCATTATGTAGTCTGTACAAACTGCAATTAGATTGTATATCAACGTTTTGGACCACAACAAAATCAAAGTCTATTTTCTTGCCGCATTCTGGATTACATTACATTACATTACAACCAACTTTTATTGAGATCTCAACAATTTGGAAAAACCAATACAAGCATTTTCTGTGACAAGTAACTTATTTCCCATTTACGAGAAATATTCAACAAGTATTTCCTAGCATCCATTCATAGATATCACAAGGGATGTACAAGGAATTGCTTTACTTAAACCAAACTATCGTTTTTTACCAAACCTCACTTCATTTAGAACCAAGTTGTCCCTTGCAGTTTGGTTTTTGATTCCCAAAGTACAAACAACCTTTAATTGAATTCAGTAATTAATTGTATGTACTCATCAAAACTACCTATAGGTTGCCCCAGACCACAGTTATAAAATTAATAATGTACTTATGTCTTTCTTAAAAAGGAGTTAAGAAAAGTATTTTATGTAGCCTACCTTGCAATTGGACTCTTTTTCAAAGTAACATTTCTGAGGAAAAAGAGGAAGAAGAGGAGGGCCATGCCAAAAAGTGTATGAATTAGAGTGTCAGCTAACAGAAGTATTATGTTACTTTATGTTTAGTAGAAATACATGATTGTGGAGTGAGTTATATCGACGTGTTTTTGAGCTAGCACATAATATTTATACCGTACTATGACGATTTATCAGGTTATATGGGTAGGCATTTCGTAAACATTCAAAGTCATTTCAAAATTCTAATATCGTAAATCACTAGTTCACACTCAACCTGACAGCCAATATAATTGTTCCTTGGTTAGCAGGTTTGGCTTAACAAGTTCATTGGTTCGGTTCAACTGGTAACAAAACCAAAACCACCCAAGTAAATCGGTTCGGGTTTTAAGCAATATCCAAACCAAACTGCCATCTTTGCACACCATGTATCTTTGGCAAGTACGTGGCTACTAGATTAAGTACTAAATTAACCTCATAGTTGATCTTAGAAAAGAACCAGTACTCTCATTTGGATAAAGCCAATTGTCAAACACCCCACCTATTCCTCAACAAAGTCTACAATATAAAAATACTCTTCCCTTACCTATCTACAATATAAGAATATTCTTCCTCCACCTATCCCATATATGATATATCTTATTCCAACAACAATCAGGAAAGAAATTTATTTCACTCTCATAATCTTCCGTACCTAGAAGACGAGTATTATAAATCTCAATTCAAGACATAGCCACAGCACAAATGTCTGACATTGAAAAACCAAAGCAAATTTCAACTCGACCATAAGGACTAGTAGAAGTTGGCTATGCCTATTAATCTTTTTAGGTCAAAATAATAGAAATATTCTTCTCAACATTCTAAGAAGGAAACTAATTTATATAGACAGTTAATGGCAAAGGGAAAAACTAAAAAAGGACTTGGTTAGTAAGAAAGTTTGTGTTGTCCTACAATAACAAGAGAAACTTACAAGAAATTACAAGAAGTTACACCCTCTAAATGCTCAATATTTAACTAGGATTCCAGCATCTCACAGAAACGAATATTTTATAAAATCCTTATAAACACTCTCTACTGGTGTATGTGAAAATGTGTTTTTAATTGAAAAGCACCCTCAGTCGCCACATAATTGAAGTCATGCTGTAAGAAAAATAGAAATGTACTTACCACGACTACAACGAACACATGCACCATACTTCAACTTGCACAAACAGCAAACCAAGTTTTTCCGTGTTTCTTTAATCCCGTCAACATTCAGAACCGGCTCCATAGTCTTAGTATCACCTATATGAACCTCAGCAATCCACTGACTGCAAAACAAATGCGCGAAACTGACATGGACACCATTTTCACTCCCAGAAGAATGCATTCTCACAGGCTTTAAAGCACCACCTAGTTTGGGACAGAGCAAGCAAGGTCTTTGTAAACTTTCAGCGCCAACCGCTCCATTCTTTAAAGAATTGTTATAATTACACCAAGAGCACAACCACAATCCAACTGGAACTTCTTGAACACCATAGCATTTCTGATGCACAACAACTTTGCAGGAATCGCAAACCATAAGCCGGTTGAACTCTTCACCAAGGTCACCCAAACAACACAAGTGGCACATAGCCAAACTTTGTCCTTCTCCCTCTGAAGGGCGCACGACACATAGTCTCTCCAAGCCTGCATCCTTACCCGAAACCTTTCGCTTCTTTGAAGGACGATCCGAGGTGATAAACACTCTGTTCCTGGAACCTAAAAGCCACTCCAAACCACTCCCAACTGATGAAGAAGATGGTTGTTCTTTCAACAGTTCCGATTCCGCCAATGATAAAGTTTTGTCTTCCCTACTATCGACTGCCACAACCTGCTCTTCATCCACACTGCCACCATCTTTGGCATTAACCATTGAATTCGAACCGCCTTCAACTCCAACCTCCGTAATACCACTCGCAGCAACATTACCGACTGAATTATCCACAATTGCTCTCAAACTCGGAATGTTAAAGTAAGAACCAGTACACAACCGATCAATTGACGACTGCACCACCAAATTCTCAACATCCGACGACGTCACAGGCCTAAAATACTCCTCAGTCTCCGTCCAGATATTCGACACACGAGACAGCGCAGCAGCGGACGACTTCGCCCCAGCCTCCGAATGCGACTTCTTCTGCTTCTTGCGACTCTGATGATGGGTACACCTTGAAACGAAGTCCGACAAACCAACCGGAAGAGTAGAAACTCTAGACACCGCAACTTCCTCAAACGGCGAACGCTCCGCCAAGGCCTTCAACGCCTGATCGTACAAACCGACACCTCCATCTCCACACCTCGCACCCAATCCCTCCTCCTCCGCCTCGCCGACCGAAACCCTAGAACCGCTAACCCCCTCCGCAGCATCATCTCCATCTCCTCCCATGATTAACAATCGAAAACACTCGCCCTAGATTGTGATGAAATCGATGAAGACCAGAAGAAGAAGAACAACGAAATCATAGCAGCAGAGAAAGTTAGGGTTTGGGTTAGGGTTAGGGTTAGGGTTCGTATAAAAAAAGGACGAAGAGAATATGTTCGCGTTCGCCTGCGCGCTGTGTGTGTGAGTGTGTGTTTGTGTTAATTATTGTTGTCGTAGTTGAGTTCGGTTTTTGGTTTGTCTTGTAGTCGGAGAGGGGGCAGTGTTCGTTCTTTCGTGAGTTCGTTAACGTTTTCTGCAACGGATATGGATTTAGAGAGAAAAAGAGAGAGAGGGGCGAAGAACGAAGACGGTTCGGTTCCATCGACTCGATATCGTCTCGCCTAGTGAGACGTTACTGGCTTGATTTCTACGTAAGTCATTTGCTGACTCCATCTACTACACACATATATACTAATGTTTAAATCTGTTGGATTTAACCACAGATTTGTCTTTATGGATCTTGATGCATGACCGAAAATCCCATTGAGGTTGTGTAATGAGTTTGTTACTTTGTGACGTACATACTAATAAAATATTGTAGTTTAAGAGTAAATGATAATTACCACATAATGATCGGGCACCCGGAGGAAATTTTGTGAAAATAAGTTTTGGATGAAAATGTCAAAAATGTTATCTCCAACCCAACTATTGACACACAATCAAATGGTTTTTCTTCCCGCGCACCCCATCTCGTACAAGCCTCCGAATCTCGTCCTTTGCAATCGATCAATCTTCTCGTGTGATCGTTTCTCAATTCAAGGGGGTTCTGGACATTGTAAGCATGTTGTTACTGAATTTGTTTAGTTGTTGTATAAGTTGGTTGTTTCCTTTTGAAAGAAAAATAATGTGGGTTTTTGTATTCTAAGGTTTGTAAGATTGGTTCTTTTTAGATCACGATTAGCTTGTAATGGGTGAAGAAGATAAGGAGTGGGAGGCGGACGTAGAAAAAGATAAGGTTTGTTTTCTCCATTTTTATGTTTTTTTTTTGCATTTTTCAAACTGTACTGGAGACGCGAAGTACTCGGTCACACAAAATCAAGACAATAGAACAGTCTCGGTTGTGCGTAGCCGAGACTGAAGGATGAGTTTTGGAGTACTACAACCGAAACAATGCAGTATCAATGTATCGTTAGATTCGATAGGTAGGTATCGAGACATGGCGAAGTCTCGGACTTGTATAGCCGAGTATTTACAATGATTCTCGGACCTACAGTACTGAAACATTGTTTTTCACTGTTTATTCATTTATTTTATTTTGAAATCTTATGATACATATACATTTTTGCAGGAAAAGCCATATACATTATCCACATCTCAATTTGAAGATTACACAAGTTTTTTTAGTGGTGAACAATCATTTGGGTTTAAGAAGGAGGTTGTTGAATGGGTTCAAAACGTGGGACGAGAAAGAAAATTTGTGTTGGTTACGAAGAAGTCAGATTATGGAGGGATTGGTCGTAGAGGTAGGGTGAAGCTTACTTGTGAGAGGTCTGGTACATATATAAGTATTTCACAAAGAATAGGGAAATCCAAAGCAGCGAAACTTAAGAAAAAAAACACCAAATCTGAATATAGGATATGAAGGGGAGGATAAGATAAGGCCTTATAGTGGCACGAAGAAATATGAGCGTCCTTTTCTTATTTACATCAAGGAAGAGTCGGACTGTTTATGGTATTTGCATGTGCTATGTGGGCATCACAACCATGAGACCGCGGGGACAAATGACTAAGGGGAATGTAATGCCAAGATAAATCCTAAACATATTGAGACAAAGGGATAAAAATAATGTTTCCACTCTTCGTACGATTTACAATGCACGACAAAGACAAAGAGAACATGAAGCCAGCGGGATAATGTAAATGCAACAACTGCTGCACTTGTTGGAGCAAAATAACTATTTGTCGTGGCATACAAAGGATAATGATACGAACGTTGTGACAGACATATTCTAGGCGTATCTTGACTCTATCAATTTTTTGTACACAATTCAACAACTACATTCGGAAATAGTAGACAAAAGCGAATTGAGATCGTACTTCGAGCAAGGTCAAATGCTCGCGATCTGTGAAACCTCCACCCTAGTTGACGACCTTAGGTGTCGGTAAAGGTACGACAAGGTGGCTGCACCCCATGCATAACTTCCAACCTCTTCCAAATTCTCCAAAAACTTGAGCAAGGCAATGGAGACACATGATCCACTCTTATCAGCAAAAAGAGTGCACAATAAAATGTACAACAAATATGCACGTGTAGTGCATTCCACATTTGGGTAAGTGCTCGGCTTCGCTTTAGGACACCATCTTCTCTTTAATCAGAACTTCGTAACCGTGAGCCCTCTTGTGAAGTTCACTTATTCCTCTGCGTTTTCAACAGTAATTCTAAGGAGCTTGGAAACTAAATTGATCGCATCTGTGCGAGACTCCTTGGTATACCTCCCAAAGTTGTCCACCGCTACCACCTTGTTGGTCACTGGGATGTGCAAAAGAAGGTTCACATCCTCCAAGGTGATGGGCATTTCACCTAACTGCAGATGAAATGTATTCGTTTCCGGCTGCCTTCGCTCAACGAATGCCAAAATTAGCTCCTTTTTGCCTTTCCTACATAAGCAATCTATGAGTGGCATCAACTCGAACCTCTGAATAAGCCTCTGCAGCCCCTCGGTGTCGAGGTGGCAAGTCTGCAAGTCCCACTCCAGTAATTGAGCCACATGGATAATGCACTTAAGCAATGAGTGATGCTGCAAAAATAAAACAAACGCCATAATAAATTGTCAAAACTTAGAAATATGTGTGGCATGCATAATTTTTTGTAGGAAATAAAACTTGGAAGAATAAATATACCATATTATTCCAAATCGACGCCGCTATGATTTTTGAAGCTCTTCAATAATGACCGGTCGATGGGACCACCGGGTAAAGGAGCAGTCATATTCCTTTACATTCCCATCAATTGCACCACTAGTACTCTCGGGAACGGGCCATTCGGTTATGGTACTCCTATTTTCTTCATTAGTTAGGCCCTTCTCCCTAGACTCAGATGATTTAGATGAGGCCACCTCACTATCATCATTACCAATACGTAGGTCCTGTTTATGGACTTGTGATGTCTCGTCCTATACAGCATCTCCCCTAGGATCACCTGCACGTGCAACCGCCTTCTTTGCAGCCTGTTGTTTCTCTTTCCTATACGAGGTTGTTTATGGCTTCCTCCCACCACGAGTATCTGAAGTACTCGTCGCTCGTTCCGTTTGTTGGGGCATATGCCCTAGGTCAATCCATTAACTGTCTTTATGAATACTTTTAGTTAATAAAATAGAGGATTTCATTTGTTGTTTATTATAATTAATTTGCATGTTTACATTATAATAAGATCCATGGGTATTTTCATAAATATCCAAAATGTCCCTAGTCGATCATTATACTGGGAATTATAATGAATTAAGACTAGTGTGAGTCTCGATTGATGATCATATGATGATTATACGTATAGGGATACGAATCAAGATCACGAGTACTTGTTAGGGAACAAAGTACTGGACCGACCCGCTATGAGAACATCACATGGATTAAGTCATAGTTGTTTCTCATGATAGGTATATTTTTCAGTCCTCTGACTTGAGATTACCAGAGACTTCAACATTAGGAACATAGTGATTTGACACTATCAAACGTTATCTTTAACCGGACGATTATAAAGGTTGTGATTGGTTACTGTGCGAGCAATGTGATGACGTTGTGTAATCGAGATAGAATTTGTCCCTCTCATATAAAGAGAGATATCTAGTGGATCCCTCGATGTGTTAGACTGTTAAAAGGCATAGTCTAAGTGAATTGATATTGATCAATGTCACTTGGATGTTTTCAGTCTACCTAGAGATCGAGACTAGTACGATTGAACATGTTGGATGACAATTCCATGCCTTATGTTTGATCAAAAGGATATCGTGTGACAAAAGGATGTTATATACACTATTGATTAGGTTGTATCGATTTGATATTCGTATAACTTGGGTAGTCATAATGTCTTGCTAGAGGCCGTTTATGACTTGTATACCAAAATGTGTTTTGGTACACCGCCAACGTTGTATGAGCCTATTGGGTCGCACACTAAGAATGGTTTTGCGAGATTTTAAGATGGTTTAGAAAAATGAATTTTATATGATAAAATTCATGACAGAAACGTCCTTGTGGTGTATTACACTTATATTTCTTTAAGTAGGGGTATATGTGTACTTTACTTAACCGTCTATATACAAGGGTTGTATAAATAGACGCTTTAAGTTAGAATACACGTACGAAAGATTAAAAAGGCTAAAACTCTATTTTCGTTTTAGAAACGACTTAGGATTTTTTGGTATACTCTGAATCGTTTTGGAGAGAAACAAAAGGTTTTGTATTCTCTCGAAGCTAGCACTTCAAATCTTGGCCGCCGTTCGTGTGTGGACTGCTGATAGAGGGCGTTTGTCGTTAGCAGCGCCTTAGAGATCGATCAACCTTCAGAAAGGTATATTGCGACTGAGGTACGATTAAGTTTTTCATGGTTTAAACGTTTTTAATGGAATTAGATTCGGATCCTGTTGGGGTTTTTGTCAAAATTGTTTTGTAATCTCCGCTGCGCATGAACCCCAAAACCCAACAGTGGTATCAGAGCCTTCAAGTTCGATTCCATTAAATTCATTGCATGTTTACTTCTGATATATATATGATATATGATTGAAAGCATGTTAATAGTCGATGTATATGTGATATACATAAGTTTTATGTGAGATTTATTATCATGTTTTGTGTATATGATACACATATTCGTGATTTAATTAAAATCAATTTCGTACATGCTAGTAACCATGTTAGGTTAATTCAAATAATTTTAATGAATTGAATTTCGTGTTCTGTGATCCATGACACCATTAGGTTCGATTGAGATAGTAGTTCATGATTCAATTACATGTTTGTGATTATTTGGATGAGGACCGAAATTGCTAATAATTAATTTTCGAAATTATTTATTTATAAATAATTAATTTTCGAAATTATTTATTTATCTTGTTATATCTATTTTGTTATGAAGTTTCTATTTGATAAAGATAGATAACAAATTAGAATAGGAGATAAATATCAAGAATCTTGTTATTGGCGATATACTAGGATTCAAATATCTTAAATCCAAAACAAATAATTAATTTTTGAAATTATTTATTTATCTTGTTATATCTATTTTGTTATGAAGTCTCTATTTGATAAAGATAGATAACAAATTAGATTAGGAGATATAAGCAAAATCGGTTTTGTTATCCCTATTGGATAGGAGATAAATATGGAGAAGTTCGTTATTGGTGATATGCTAGGATTCAAATATCTAAAGTCCTAATTGGATCAGGATAAGATGATTACTTAAATGTGGGCCCGGGTTAATTAAAAATGTTTTAATTGATTTAATTTTGGATAAATTAAGGGGTAAATTTAGTATAGTAAAACCAGCGAAAAATATGATTTTCTATAGCGAATTTCAATTTTCGGAATTGAGATTCGTCTTCTAAGAAAAAAAAAAAAAAAACGAGGCGGCGCCCTATTACCCCCATTAATTGCCAAGCCAGCGAGACCATGCGCCATTGCCAGCCAAGCAATGGACATTGTCTAACTAATCCTAGCGTACGAAAATTCTTTTGTTAGTGAAAAGTAAAAAAATAAATATCCAAATTGTTTAGTGATTGAACAAATCAATAAAATATATGATATTTCATTGTTTACATAAAATCACTAAAACTGAATAAAATCCCTCTATTAAATTTTAAGTCTCGTGCCATCCATTTTAAACACTTGTCAAGGCCTCGATCACACTAATATAGTTTTAGCCATAGCTGGGTGTATTGTGTTATCTTGGTGAGACAAGTTGGGTAAGAGTTACCATAATGTTTAAAATGGTCCGACTTAATAAAGCCATCAAAATAGTTTTGAGCTTTAGGCAAATGATGAGATAAAAACATGCTAAGACATAAGATGTCCCGTATCTCATAAAAGGATCTAAAATTACATAAGATGTAATTGGTAACTATTACCTACCTAAATAATCTAGTTACGTGTTTCATGCCATAATTTGTCATAGAATTAGGTGAAATATGGATTTTAGTCCCCTAAATAAACAGTGTGTTTTAGGAGGGTTGTTAATTTAGTGGGAGTCTATTCCTCTATACTAAAATAAACTTTGCATAATCTTTATTGTAGATCAATGACCTCTTCAAGTAACAATAATCCCCCTGTCAACATGCGATCCATCCTTGAGAAGGATAAGCTATCTGGGACTAACTTTCTTGATTGGTTCGAAACTTGAGAATTGTTCTTAAGCATGAACGCAAGTTGTATGTCCTGGATGCTCCAATCCACGAGGACCCACCTGACCCAATGCTACGAAATTTGTGAAGGACGCGCATAATAAGCATGTCAACGATTCTACCGATGTTGCATGTATTATGCGACAACTATGGTTCCCTGAACTTCGGAAGGACAAGGAACTAATGGAAGCCTACGACATGGCTATAACATTTGAAGAAAATGTTCCAACGGTAAGCTAGGCAAAAAAGGTTCGAGACAGTCAAGAACCTACATTCTTGCAAGATGATTGAGGGTGCGTCAGTTAGTCATCATGTTTTGAAGATGAAAGGCTATGTTGACCAGCTTGATAGACTCGGATTTCCCATAAGCCAAGAGTTAGCTACGGATTTGATCCTGAATTCATTACCAGAAAGTTACTCACAATTTGTGATGAACTACAATATGAATAATATGGAGAAATCAATTTTAGAGTCGCATTTGATGCTCAAAACTGCTGAACAAAATATCAGGAAACCATCTAGTAATATGTTGATGGTCTAAAAGGGAAAGGGAATGAAGAAGAAAGGCAAAGGAAAGGCTAGAGTTGCCAAGGCTGTTGATGCACCTGTCGCAAATCCTATGGAACAAGTCAAGCCAGCCTGTTCCTGCTTCAAAACACCCAAAAGAAAAGGAAAGAAATTGTCATTTCTGTAATCAAACCTATCTCTGGCATTATCGTCTCGGGCACATAAACGAGAAACGCATAACAAAGCTCCATAAAGATGGGCTTCTAGATTCATTTGATTTAGAAACATATAAAACGTGCGTATCTTGTTTACTAGGCAAGATGACTAAAAGTCCCTTAATGGACACAGTGAAAGGGCAAGTGATTTATTGGGTCTAATACATACTGATGTATGCGGTCCTATAAACACAATGGCAAGATAAGGTTATCAGTACTTCATTACATTTACCGATGATTTCAGCAGATATGGTTATGTATATCTTATTAAACATAAAGTTGAATCATTTGAGATGTTTCGAACGTTTCAAAATGAAGTGCATAATCAACTTCGTAAAACTATCAAAACACTTCGATCAGATTGAGGTGGTGAATATTTAAGCCAAGAATTTGATGATCATCTTAGAAATTGTGGGATTGTCTCCCAATTGACTCATGACAACTCCACAATGGAATGGAGTTTACGAAAGGAGAAATCGAACCTTATTAGATATGGTTCGATTTATGATGAGTCATGCGAGATCTTCCATTATCCTTTTGGGGTTATGCATTACAAACTGCAGCTTTCACTCTAAATCGAGTTCTTTCTAAAGCGGTTGATAAAACACCATATGAGATATGGTACGGGAAGAGACCTAGTTTGTATTTCCTTAAGATTTGGGGTTGTGAGGCTTACGTAAAATGACAAGTCTCAGAAAAACTAGCACCTAAATCTGACAAGTGTTTATTTGTGGGGTATCATAAGGAAACAAATGGATATTACTTTTATAATCCCGCTGAGAACAAAGTGTTTGTTGCTCGGTATGGTGCCTTTATGGAAAAACAGTTTATTTCAAAAGACACTAGTGGGAGAGAAATAAATCTTGAAGAAGTTCGAGAAGCACATATAAACACTGAACCGCTATTGGAAGTTCAACAACGTTCTGAACTAGTTGAACCTCCGCAAGTGACACAAGGCCCACGTAAATCTGGTAGGGTAAGACATGAGCCAGTGAGATTCAAATTTCTCATTACTGATAGTCGTGATGTGTTGCTTATGGATCAAAATGAGCCCACCACTTATCAAGAGGCTATGTCTGGACCAGACTCAGATAAATGGCTAAGTGCCATGAACTCTATGATGCAATCCATGTATGATAACCAAGTTTGGAACTTGGTCGATTTACTTGAAAGTGGTAAGACCATTGGATGTAAATGGGTTTTCAAGAAGAAAACTGACATGGATGGTAATGTGCATACTTTTAAAGCAAGACTTGTAGCAAAAAGGTTTCAGGCAGACTCAAGTTGTTGATTATGATGAAATCTTTTTGCCAGTAGCCATGCTTAAATCCATAAGAATTTTAATTGTCATTGCTGCATATTATGACTATGAGATATGGCAAATGGATGTAAAAACAACATTTCTTAATGGAAAGCTACTTGAGGACGTGTATATGACACGACCTGAAGGTTTTGTACATCCTGAGAATTCTAGGAAGATATGCAAGCTTCAAAGATCCATTTATGGATTAAAGCAAGCTTCTCGGAGTTGGAATCTTCATTTTGATGAAGCAATCAAGGATTTTGGTTTTATTAAGAACGAAGAAGAGCATTGTGTATACAAGAAGGTCAGTGGGAGTGTAGTTGTTTTTTTGGTACAGTATGTTGATAATATATTACTCATTGGAAATGACATCTAAACATTGCTGAATGTCAAGTCTTGGTTAGGGAAGTGTTTCTCAATGAAAGACTTAGGAAATGCAGCCTATATCCTAGGGATAAGAATCTATAGGGATAGATCTAAGAGGCTAATCGGTCTAAGTCAGAGTGCTTACATAGACAAGGTGCTGAATCGGTTCAATTTGCAAGACTCTAAAAGAGGATTGTTGCACATGTCTCATGGCATAAGTCTCAGCAAGAATCAATGTCCTAGGACAAATGATGAGCGAGAACGTATGAATAAGATTCCATATGCATCGGCTATTGGATCTATCAAGTATGCCATGCTATGCACTCGACCTGATGTATCATATGCTTTGAGCACTACAAGCAGATATCAGTCAGATCTTGGTGAGAGTCACTGGATAGCAGTAAAGAACATCCTTAAATACTTAAGAAGGACTAAGGAAATGTTCTTGGTCTACGGAGGTTTTGAAAATGATCTAGTTGTAAATGGTTACACGAGATGCAAGTTTTCAAAGCGATATAGATGATTTTAGATCGCAATCTGGATATGTGTTTACTTTGAATGGGAGTGCGTAGAAGTTTGGAAAAGTTCGAAGCAAGAGACTATGACAGATTCTACAACAGAAGTTGAGTATATTGCAGCGTCCGATGCATCAAAGGAGGCAGTTTGGATCAAAAAGTTCATTTCTGAACTAGGTGTGGTTCCAAGTATTGCTAACCCTGTTTGTTTGTATTGTGACATTAACGGGGCAATAGCACAGGCCAAGGAACATATATCACACCAAAGATCCAAACATATACTCAGGCGTTTTCATTTCATCAGAGAAATTATTGAGAGGGGAGACATAAAGATTTGCAGAGTACCTATTGAAGACAACGTTGCGGATCCATTGACAAAAGCTCTTCCACAAGCAAAACATGATGGTCATGTTAAATCATTAGGCATTAGATGCATGTATGATTGGCCCTGATGCAAGTGGGAGATGTTGGGGCAAGTGCCCTAGGTCAATCCATTAACTGTCTTTATGAATACTTTTAGTTAATAAAATAGAGGATTTAATTTGTTGTTTATTATAATTAATTTGCATGTTTACATTATAATAAGATCCATGGGTATTTACAGAAATATCCTAAATGTCCCTAGTCGATCATTATACTGGGAACTATAATGAATTAAGACTAGTGTGAGTCTTGATTGATGATCATATGATGATTATATGTATAGGGATACGAATCAAGATCACGAGTACTTTTTAAGGAACAAAGTCTTGGACCGACCGCTATGAGAACATCACATGGATTAAGTCATAGTTGTTTCTCATGATAGGTATATTTTTCGATCCTCGACTTGAGATTACCAGAGACTTCAACATTAGGAACATGGTGATTTGACACTATCAAACGTTGTCTTTAACCGGACGATTATAAAGGTTGTGATTGGTTACTGTGTGAGCAATGTGATGAAGTTGTGTAATCGAGATAAAATTTGTCCCTCTCATATAAAGAGAGATATCTAGTAGATCCCTCGATGTGTTAGACTGTTAAAAGGCCTAGTCTAAGTGAATTGATATTGATCATTGTCACTCGGATGTTTTCGGTCTACCTAGAGATCGAGACTAGTACGATTGAACATGTTGGATGACAATTCCATGCCTTATGTTTGATCAAAAGGATATCGTGTGACAAAAAGATGTTATATACACTATTGATTTGGTTGTATCGATTTGATATTCGTACAACTTGGGTAGTCATAATGTCTTGCTAGAGGCCGCTTATGACTTGTATACCAAAATGTGTTTTGGTACACTGCCAACGTTGTATGAGCCTATTGGGTCGCACACTAAGAATGATTTTGCGAGATTTTAAGATGGTTTAGAAAAATGAATTTTAGATGATAAAATTCATGACAGAATCGTCCTTGTGGTGTATTACACTTATACTTCTTTAAGTAGGGGTATATGTGTAATTTACTTAACCGTATATATACAAGGGTTGTATAAATAGACGCTTTAAGTTAGAATACACGTACGAAAGATTAAAAGGCTGAAACTCTATTTTCATTTTAGAAACGGCTTAGGGTTTTTGGTATGCTTTGGATCGTTTTGGAGAGAAACAAAAAGGTTTGGTTTTCTCTTGAAGCTAGCACTTCAAATCTCGGCCGCCGTTCGTGTGTGGACTGCTAATAGAGGGCGTTCGTCGCCGGCAGCGCCTTAGAGATCGATCAACCTTCAGAAAGGTATATTGCGACTGAGGTATGATTAAGTTTTTCGTGGTTTAAACGTTTTTAATGGAATTAGATTCGGATCCTGGTATAAAAACCCCAACACCGTTACCCACTTCCTAGGATAAATGATTTACTCGACCAGTTGGCAGACGACAGATTCTTTTTGAAGATTGACCTTCGTTCAGGTTATCATCAGTTGAGGATTCGAGAAGAAGAAATCTAGAAAACCGCTTTTAGTACGAGATATGGGTTGTTCGAGTTCACAGTTATGTCATTCGGGCTTATTAACGCCCCAACTATTTTCATGGATTTGATGCACGGGGTTTTGAGACCATATTTAGATTGATTTGTTATAGTCTTCATCGACGATATCTTGATGTATAACAAGACTTGTAAGGATTAAGAGAGACTTGTAGGGTTGGAGTCGTCATAGTGCACCAGCCATACTTAACTAGAGCCAATAGCTTCACTTTTCATACATAATAAACACAACTTGTATATCTCGTAATATCAAATGAAAAGATAGAATACGCTGCCAAATTAAAACTTTTTCAATAAATCGAAAAGATATACAAATATACAAAATCACTGAAATAAACCTCTGTTACAATAATGTATCACAACCCTGTTATTTTACACAAAATATAATTTATACATTATAGAGGTACAAAAGAATTTATTACATCGAAGAGAAGAAACCAAAATTCATACATCTTCTATTTGTCATTTCGTGAAGTGCATTGCAATGTACATAAAATGTTTAAAGGGGTGAGCGACCCAACTTGCTCAGTAAGTAATGCTTGTTTACTTAGCAACTATTTACTAATAGCCAATGAGATAAATGAATAACAATATGAACCAACTATAGCTATTTAGTGCAATAGAAACAATATAAACAATATATAATCAAATGCAAGTCATTCGGTGCACTGCACTAGTACTACGACCCTTTATTTCAATTTGAGTAAAAATAGAGTCTTTCCCTCCTTTATATAGAAATACAACTTACGGTGTCTATACATTGGCCGATTTGAGATCCCATAAAGTGGATTTAAATATAATTGAGATTTCAACTCTAACATTATAGTGAATGAATATGGTTCCAATTATTTGTTGCATTAAAAGTCAGGACTTAACCGCTTTCCTCTTTATAGTCACTAGAGGTCAGTACTTATCCGTCTTCCTCTTATGTTTATTGGAGGTTGGTACTCATCCACCAAGCTCATTACGTTCAATAGAGGTTGGCATTTATCCACATTCCTCATTGAATTCAATAAAGATAGGTACTTATCCACCTATCTTGTTTTATTTTGTTAGGGCCGTCTCACTAAGTCCTGACTAAGCCTAATTTCTTCAAATTAAGCACTTAATCCATTCAATTAACTTTACCTCAAAATAATTTTTAATTCAGTCCTCAATAATGCTCCAAAACTAAATTTATATCTTTAATGAGACTCAATTCATGATTTGTTCAATTGGAGCAAATTAGGAAATCATATGAATTGTTCGCCTTATTTTCTAAAAACTTCGGGAATACCTCCCTTAAAAGTAGCCTGCCTAAAAATCCACCTAATAGATAGCAGAATGAGGAGAAGCCTAGCAGAATCATGACTCGTCGCAATTCACAATATATATCAATTTAAAACATTTAAACTAACTTAAAGTTTTCGATACCTTATTTACAACTTTACGAATCCAAAATTGACCAAAATTAAACTATTAGGGTCTCAAAAAGCTTTCTGAACTAATTTAGAATACTTTCATAATCTTTTATTGATGTTTCACTCCCTACATTTACTCCAAAGCCCAAAATAATATATATATATATATATATATATATATAATTATTACAACAAGAAACTTAAACTTTAAACATAAAAGTTATTCCCAAAAGTTTCCGAGTCTTGTCCGTTCTTTATTGTCTTCTCAAAAAACCTAATATCATAAAAAACAACTCGAAGACGTCAAGTAAGTAAACTCATACACTACTTTGTATTCCTACAAATGTTAGTGCGAATACATTTTGACATGTAATTGCGTTTCCAAATAACAACAAATTTATATAACAACTTGAGTTCTTCATTTCCAGTTCAAAGCTCACTAATAGGTGACCACCCTAAAAGTGAACTTAAAAGCGTACTATGAGTTCAATGCATACTCACAGAAAAACTCGCATGCATTGGGTCTTCTGTATTCCTGTTTATCTAGTTGGGAAGCCTAGCTCTGAGTCCCGTTGGTGAGCCATAACAATAATAAGCCATTGTATGGAATGACATGAATGCATGACAAAAAATGATGCGAAATGCAATGCAGACTAAACACAAATGCAGGTACAAAGATAACTTTCATAAATAGTAAATACTATTGTAGGGTTTATTTAAAACCAACCAACTTTGAGCTTGATTTTTCAGGATTTCTGGAGCATCGGGTCACCTTGAAAATAGCTCCAATAGCTTCCCTGCATACCAACTATATTATGGGTCAAGCTTCAAGTGAAACCAAATCATGAAATCAAATGAAAACTGCAGCCAAAGTACACTTTAAAACAGTTTCCAAAAATATTAATTTATATAACTGTTTCAATTGGTTTTCTACTAACCAATTTGGAGTAACTTTTTAAACTTGAAAAACTCAATATTTGTCATGATGACCTAAGTGGAACTTGTAGTACTCATTTCTTACTTTTCATAGACCTCAAGAATACTCAAATCGGATCACTGACAGAGAAGTTATGAATTTTCCAATATGGCCTATCAACCAGGCAAACTTTATTTATTTTGAACTGAAAAACTTCTTCAAATCAATATTTTCACAATTAAATCCTTAAAACTCAAGAACTAACACCACAAAACTACTTGATACCAACACTCAAATATTTTCACAGCCCTTGGAGTCAAATTAGATTAAAACCAATAAGTGATTCATTGAGAAACCCAATGTAAATCAATATCAACTATAAAACATCTCCAGAATAGTTATCAAGTGAATCATAATAGTTCAATTCATCAAAACCCTAACCCACACTAGTGAGATTTATTCGAAATTGGCGCAAATTAATCCAATACACCAATTCACAACAATCCCTACCAATTTCTATCAAACCTCCGTGAAAGAAATTGAAAAATCGTGAAAATTCAAATTGACTTGTGGAAAATGCTCTGAATTAAGAATTTACCAAATTTCGAGCCGAATACTTCCTCTCCATCGTGGAAACTTGGCTCGAATTGACCGTATCGCAACTATCTACTGTTTTGTGGAAAGAAATCGAGCAAGAATTGGACGTTGCGAGATCGTAGAGTGAAATAGTGTGCGGAGAGGGTTTGGAACGAGCGAAGCAATAAAAATGAATTATTTCCTTCATTATTATAGGTTTATATATAGCTCTAAAGTGTTTGTCCACAACTTAATTTCTTTTTATTTATTAACTCATCAAATCTCTATTTTGACGTGTTTTGACTTTCAGTGCTCGTTTTGGATTCTATTTTCACCAAATTAAGCCAACCTTTCGACGAACAAGTGCTCGTTTTGGATTCTATTTTTCACCAAATTAAGCCAACCTCTCGACAAACAATCTAACACCATAAAATGTCTATAACACTGATTTTGGTCATGCCAAAACTCCAAAAATCTTAATTTTGACAACGACATACCAAAATTCTTCAGACCAATAATTGTTATTGCACTTGTGCCCTTCAGACACACACTTACAACTCTAATTATGAAAAATTAAGAATATACCTCAACACAACCCGACTTCGTGAAAAAACACCATATAAAGTACACACTAGACATTCATCATCAAAAAATAACATTTTACCTTATGATCTCTGGTTTTAATGCATTGGTCCTTGCCTTGGATACCTAAACTCTAATTAAAATATAAAAATACTTAATTAGTCGCCTAATTAAGTTTATAAAATTCTTGAATTTTACAAACCTTCCCAACTAATTGTTGGGTTTTTGGGGTTAATATACAACAAAAAAATTAAGAATAATTTAAAAAAACCCCAACATGATTGAAAATAAGTTTCATTAAACTATATCTATAAAAGTAAACCATACCTTAATCCATGATTTCCTTATCTGATTGTTCGATCTTCAAGACATTTAAGTGCACATCCTCTGTTAGAATCTACACATGAACGGTGACCAAAATTTGGAGTGCTCGCCTTAAGAGAGATAGAAAATGTTTTTCTTTCTCTCTCAAAGTCCAAAGAACCAGAAAATAGCAAAAATGAAAATCTTTTTTCATTTTAGGGTTTCAACTTTTATTTATAAGTATAGAAAAGCTCACTTAAAAAACCTATTTGTGATACAACTATTATATTTAGGTAATTCAAGCAAATTACACAAACACCCATATTAATAAGTTATCATATAACGAATAGTAAGGGCTCTTATATCATAAATTTTATCATATAAAATTCA
Organism: Stephania yunnanensis; assembly: GCA_039657365.1. Taxonomy (NCBI): domain Eukaryota; kingdom Viridiplantae; phylum Streptophyta; class Magnoliopsida; order Ranunculales; family Menispermaceae; genus Stephania; species Stephania yunnanensis. Next base: position 595,240 of record JBBNAF010000043.1, read on the forward strand.
ATAATCTGGACCAATTGAAATTGCGTAAACCCATTCTTTATATGCGACCCAATAAGTTCATGCAACGTTAGTAGTAAACCAAAACCATTTTGGTACACAAGTCATAAGCGGTCTCTAGCAATGCATTATGACTACCCAAGTAGCATGAATATCAAAATCGATGCAATCTAATGAATAACATATATCATACCATTTTGTCATGTGATACCTTTAATTGATCATAAGGCATGAAAAATCACCCTTAATGTTCAACCGTACTAATCTTGATCTTTAGGTAGACTAAAAACATCTAAGTAACATTGATTATATCAATTCACTTGGACTTGGTCATTTAACAGTCTAACATATCGAGGGATCCACTGATATTTCTCTCTATATGAGAGGGACAATTCTATCTTGATTACACACCTTTACATATTATTCACACGGTAACCAATCACAATCTTTATAATTGTCCGATTAAATACAACGTTTGGTTGTGTTAAATTTCCATGCTCTTAATATTGAAGTCTATGGTAATCTCAAGTTGAATGATTAAATGATATACCTATCATGAGTAACACATATGACTTAATCCATATGATGTTCTCATTGCGCGTCGGTTTAGTACCTTGTTTCCTAACAAGTACACATGATCTCAATTTGTATCTCTATATGCATGATCATCATATGACCATCAATCAAGATTTACACTAGTCTTAATTCATTATAGTTCCCAGTATAATGACCGACTGATACTTCAACAAATACCCTTGGATCTTATTATAAAATAAATATGCAATCAGTTATAATAAAAATAATAAATGAAAACCTCTATTTTATTAACTAAAATTATAAGATAAACAATGTTTATAGATTGACCTAGGGAACATGCCCTAATATCTCCCACTTGCATTATGGCTAATCATTCATGTATCTAATACCTAATGATTTAACATAACCATTATGTTTTGCTTGTGGAAAAGTCTTCATCAAAGAATCTATCTTCTGTGGGAACTCTACAAATCTTCACGTCTCCCCTCTTAATGATTTCTCGAATGAGGTGATAACGTCCAAGTATATGTTTGGATCGGTAGTGTTATGTTGGTTCCTTAGCTTGTGTTATTGCCTTGTTGTTGTCATAATACAAACAAATGAGGTTAGCTATACTTGGAACCACGCTAAGTTCAGAGATGAACTTTTAATCCAAACTACCTCTTTAGCCGCATCAAACGCTGCAATATACTTATCTTCTATTGTAGAATCTTTCATCGTTTCTTGCTTCAAACTTTTATATCTCACTGCACCTCTATTCAAAGTAAATAGATATCCAGACAGTGATCTGAAGTGATCTATATCAGTTTGAAAACTTGCATCTATGTAACCATTTATAACAATCACGTCTTCCAAACTTTCATAGACTAATAACAATTTTTTAGTTCTTCTTAAGTATTTAAGAATGTTCTTTACTGCTATCCAGTGACTCTCATTGGATCGAATTGATATCTGCTTGTTGCGCTTAAAACATATGATACATTAGGTCGAGTGCGTAACATGACATACATGATATATCCAATAACTGAAGCATATGAAATCGTATTCATGCGATCTCGCTCATCATTAGTCTTTGGACATTGAATCTTCTTGAGACTTATACCACGAGACATTGGCAACGACCTTTTTTAAAAGTCTTGCTTACTGAACCTATTAAGTACCTTATTAACATAAGCACTCTGAATTAGACTGATTATCCTTTTAGATCTATCCCTATAAATCTTAATCCCAAGAATGTAGGCTGTATCTCCTAAGTCCTTCATTGAGAAACATTTCCCTAACCAAGACTTGACACTTTGCAAGGTTAGGATGCCATTTCAAATGAGTAATATACCAATAACATACATTACTAAGAAAACAACCACGCTCCCACTGACCTTCTTGTATACACAAGACTCATCTTTGTTTTTAACGAAACCAAGTTCCTTAATTACTTCATCAATATGAAGATTCCAACTCCGAGAAGATTGTTTTAATCCATAAATAGATCTTTGAAGCTTGCACACCTTCTAAGTATTCTCAGGATGAACAAACCCTTGAGACAATATCATATACACGTCCTTAAGTAACTTTTCATTCAAAAAGGCTATTTCGATATCCATTTGCCATATCTTATAGTCATAATATGCGGCTATATCAATTAGAATTCTAATGGATTTAAGCACGGCTACAGGAGAAAAAGTCTCATCATATTCAACACATTGAGTATACTTGAAATCTTTTGCTACTAGTCGTGCTTTATAAGTATGCACATTGCCATCCATGTCGGTTTCCTTCTTGAAAACTCATTTACATCCAATGATCTTACCACCCTCATCTAAATCAACTATAATACTACAAAAAAACAGCAAATCAGAAACGGAAATTTCCGTCTCTGATTTGCAAAAATTTCGTCTCTAATTGCAGTCAGAAACGGAACAGAGACGGAATCAATTCCGTCTCTAAAAACGTCGTTGCTAATTCGATCAGAAACGGAAATGCGATTCCGTTTCTGATTTAGAGACGGATTAGAAACGGAATATATTCCGTCTCTAATTCCGTTTCTGATTAGAGACGAAATAAATTCCGTTTCTGATTATTTCCGTCTTTGATCCGTTGCTAATCAGAGACGGATCAGAGACGGAATTCGATCCGTTTCTGATTTATGTATCTAACAAAAACGAAAATTAGAGACGAAAATAGCAACGAAATCCAAAGATTACGTTGCTATTTCAGTCTCTAATTTTCCTTTTTGTTTAGTTTTTAAAGTCTTATATATATAGGTCTCAATCCAAGCACATTTAACCTGCCAATATATAATAAAAATCATAGCTAAATAATATATTGATATTGCACAATTTATATAAACTTAACATATCCTTAACATTATCTTTTCTCAATGTACTGTACACGAAACAACAAAAACAATCTAAAAAGTTTCTATATCGTATCTTTCTACAAAAGTAAAAGCAAAAATTGTTCTAAATGAAAAAAAATAAAAAAATGAAGTGTTCCGAGATTATATAAAGTTGATTGTGCTTCAAATAATACTTGACTTCGTACAAAACACCTGAAAAAAAATCAAAAAGAAAAAAATCACTAAATTATACAAACAATAATATGAATATAAACAATATTATGGGAGAACTACGTATCATCGCAAGCACAAGTGTATGAGCCAAACACAACATAAATAAAGTAATAAAGAAAAAGAAATTCATCATTATCCAGAAGGAACATGGTGTTATTTAGCAAATTATCTCTCGCTCCAAACTATAACATAGCAATGGTTTGTGATGCTTATATATATAGTCTTGATGTTTCATGATCAATATTTAAGACTGCAACATACACAAGCTATCATGCATGATTACGTTTAAGAATTAAAATTAAAAGAAAAATATTTATGCTCGACAACAAAGAAAATAAAACCTAAATTGCAAATTAATTAATTAGAGTCGACTAGTTTATTCTTATAAAAATAAAATAAAATTAAGACTTGTTTACAACTTTTAGAAATCACAGCCAAAACCATGGATGTCGATGTATCACTAGAGACCTTGTTTTCACAAGATGTGGTTTAAAACCTCAAATAGAACTAGGAACAATTGGAAACAAGGAACAGCTATGAGGGCATATAAGGTCCAACGCATGTAAAAATCATGAGATGAAACGAAGGAAAGAGAACTAAATGGTAAATCCACATTGCTATTCTATCCAATTAATCGGAGTAATGGAACTATGCAAATAGATCAAACTGTTAACCGATATCATATCTCTTACTCTTACCTTGTGAAATTGCCACCTGACGAAGCTCCAATAACAAGCATGCTGATTTGGGACTTAGTCACTTCATTAGATATTGCAACTGGTACATCATCTGCTTCAATTTGTACAATCTCCGCTTCCACCTTCATGTATCGCATTAGAGTGAGTTCATTTTTTTTCTTTTCTTTTTCTCTTTCATAATATGTTTTTTTTAATAGGCTTGAAGGTTAACATAGAAAACTTTACCTTTTTCTCACTACAAAGTTGCTTGTATGGGAGAAGCATTTTACTGGCTTTCCATTCCATTCCCTTCTTGTATGCAGCCGCTACATCATCCCGTACTGGCGAAATTGGAATATAGTTTCCCACTTGAAGGACAACAATTTCAAATGGCATTAAAAATTAAAGGATTGACATAATGCAGACATGAGCTCAAAACATGGTTTAGAGCACAATATTTGGAGAAGTGTTACTAATTTGCAAAAACGAAAGAAAGAAAATGAAAGAAAATTTACTTGGCGTCGGAACTGTAGTGATCCTCGCACAAACATGCAACCACTTGAATAAAACTTTACCCTCACCGGAGTAGACTGTCTCATCACAATAATGGTCATGCATTGAACGATTTAATCAACAAACAAGTGCCAGTCTTATCATTTTTTATTTTTTTTTTGGAGAAAAAACTCACCATTGCACCAGATGAGGCAAGATACCATATAGAGCAAATATGACAATGCAATAGGCAGCGTTTGAACCAATGTCTTAAATGGAACAAGATCTGTTGAATCGTCAGATTAATTCAAAAACTTGGAATCCACCTAAGGTTTTTCTTGATTTTTACATCACTTATTATGCACCACTTGCATTGGAAACTTCTAAAGTCAAGGTATATACGATACTCATCTAATAGGATCTGTTCATTGCGTAGCAGTCAGCTAAACTTACACAACATTCGAAAAACTCAACACAAGATCTACCAAAGTCAAGATGTATCAAGCATCCATAAATTTATTCAATAACCTACTACTTTTCTTAAAACCAAAGTATACATTTATCAGCTGAATAAAGTCCGCCACATGAGGAAAACAAAAGACTCAATGAACATTGAGGTAGAACCATAGAATATAAGCAAACTAGAATTGGATGTCTAAATGACCTCACAAGGCCTTTCGAAGGTAAATGAAGGACCTACTATGAAGCAAAGAAGGGTTGAAAAAAAAAAAAACCTCAGATACACACGGTAACAAATTGAGAAATAATAGGACATATACCTAAAGACTACAAGTTCAGCATATTCAATTAATATAACCTCACATGCATGTGTAGCAAGATCCATAAGAAATTTAGATTCACAACCATATATCCCATAAGATTAATCACCAATTACTTTGTAAGTAAGAAAGCCTACTAGTTAGTTTTCATATTAGAAATCTTATGGGATTTATACAGTATCACTATACATGGAAACTATTTTTTTAGATTTATACATGGAAACTTTTACTGTCTATATTGAAAATCACACAAATCACACAAATCCACAAATTTAGCCAACTCACTAATCAATAATCACACAAATCCAGCCCTCAATTTAAGCCATATTGAACAACAACACAATACTCGATCAACAAAGATTATCAAATGGATTTTAAACCTAAATACCAAAGCTTAAACTATTGAAGAAAAAAATTGAAAATCAAAGAGGCTGAAGGTGAAGAAGCATTACGTACTTCACAAGCGATCGATGCACTTCGTCGCATATAGAGCCTTTTTTGCATCAATTGCTTACCAAACCTTTTCGCCATCGCTGTGCAATCCGAAGAAATTCAAAGTGCACAAATTGCTAAGACAAACTATATAAGATTCTCAGAATACCAAAAATTGAGACACAAAACAAAACACACGTGAGGAATCTCCAAATTTAGATGATTAGAAGCAGCGAAAGTTAGGTCTTCAATGATAGAGACACGGAGAACATTTAAAGAACCACCAATTCCACCAAAACACATAGAAATCACTGAAAGTTCAAGTATTCAACAAAAAAAATCAAAACCCTAACCTTCCCCTGCACCCCAACCTTATCTTCAACCTAAACGAGATTTTCCAAGTGAGTGAAGGACAGAGCTGAAACCACTTCCCAACCTTATCGACGAAATTCTAGAGAGAGAGAGAGATCGAACCTTCTCGAAACGACGAAGAGGACACAGCGAGGGCCGCCGGACTAGAGAGAAGGCAGAGCGGTGACCGGGCGAGAGAGCAAAAGCAGAGCAGTGACCGAAGCGAGAGAGAAAGCCGAAGCGAGAGAAAAGCAGAAAGCGGTGACCAAAGCGAAGAAGAAAGCGCAAAGCGGTGACCGAAGAAGAGAAGAAGGCCGAAGCGAGAGAGAAGAAAAGAGCGGTGTAAGAAGAGAAAGAAAACGCCAAAGCGAGAGAGAAAGGCACAGCGGTGACCGAAGGCGAGAGAGAAAGCAGAGCGGTGACCCGGCGAAGAAAAGCAGAGCGATGACCGGGCGAGTGAGAAGGCCGAGCGAGAGAGAAGACAGAGTGGTGTTGTTGCGTTTAGGGTTGAGCGAGAGAGAGAGAGAGAGAGAGAGAGAGAGAGAGAGAGAGAGAGAGATTTGGGTGAGAGTCTTGGTCCTCGTTTTTGAATCATCGAGATCGAACCACACACGAATCTCGAGACGTAACGAACGATTGTAATAAATGAAAATTTTGGTGGGAATGTTGGAGAGACGGAATTAATTCCGTCTCTATTTCCGTCTCTATTTCCGTCTCTATTTCGGTCTCTGATTCGTCTCAATTCCGTCTCTGAAGCAGTCCGTCTCAATTCCGTCTCTAACTAATTTTTTTAGCAATGGAACTTATTTCCGTTGCTAATTTCGTTTCTAAATTTAATTTTCCTTGTAGTGCTAGGTTTTATCTCCCTGAGGGCTATACACAGCCGCTCGATAAGTAGTAGGCTCATTTTGATCTATAAGCAATACATCACTACTATCAGTAATAAGAAATCCAAATCTCTCAGGTTGATGTCTTACCCTATCAAACCTATGTGGGCTTTGTGATACCTTTGAAGTTTCAATTAGTTCAAAACTTTGTTGATCTCCCACTGGTGGTTTAATGTTTATTTGTGGTTCTCGAACTTCTTTAAGGCTTACTTTATTCCCATTGTTATCTTTTTGAAATAAAATATTTTTCAATAAATACACCATTCCAACCAACAAACACTTTGTTCTCACGGGGATTATAAAATAGTATCATCTAATTTCTTTAGGATAACCAACAAATACATACCTGGTAGATTTGTCTGAAAACTTTTTTGAGATTTTCCATTGTACAAAACCCTCACAGACCCAAATCTTAAGAAAAGACAAACTTGGTCTTTTCCAAAACCACATATCATATAGTGTTTTATTAATCGATTTCAAAAGAAGACGATTCAGTGTAAACATAGTATTCCCCCCCCAAAAAAAAGGAAGATCTGCATGACTCATCATATATCGAATCATATCCAATAAAGTCTGATTTCTCCTTTTAGAAACATCATTCCATTATGAAGTTGCTGGAGGAGTTAACTGTAAGACAATCCCATAGTTCTAAAATGATCAACAAACTCTTGACATAAATATTCACCACCTCAATTTGATCAAAATGCTTTAATAATTTTACCAAGTTGATTTTGCACTTCAATCTAAAATGTTCGAAATATCTCAAAAGATTCATTTTATGTTTCATGAGACTCATGTAATCTTATCTACTAAAATCATCAGTGAAAGTAGTGAAGTACTGATAACCACCTCAGCCATTATACTTATAGAATCACATACATTAATATGTATTAGACTCAATAAATCACTTGCCCTTTATTATGTCTAGTCATGGGACTCTTTGTCATCTTGCCTAGTAAAAAAAGATACATACGTTTCTTATGATTCAAAATCAAATAAATCTAAAAGTGCATCTTTATGGAGTTTAGAAATGCGTTTCTCATTTATGTGGCCAAGGCGACAATGTTAAAGGTAGGTTTGATTTAAACTATTTGATTGAATCTCTTTGTATTTACAATAAAAATATAAGTATCTGGGCCCTTTTCATGTTTATAATGTAAAAACCATCACACGAATCAACATTCACATAGAAAATGTCTTTACGAGAAATGGAGCATTTATTATTCACAATAATAAAATTAAAACCATCCAAATCCAAACATGAAACTAAAATGAAGTTTCTGCTCAAGGCAATGACATAATAACAACCATTCAAAACTAAAATGAGTCCACTAGACAAAATTAACTCATAACATCCTAATGCCAACACAACAACTTTGCTCCATTTCCAACTCGTAGGGTGACTTCTCCTTTCTTTAGCTTTATACTTTTGGTGAGATCATACATATTAGTACAAATGTGAGATCCACATCCAATATTCAATACCTTGGAATCACTAGTAGAAAAGTTAACTTCAATAACATAAATACCTGAAGCAATAGTTGCACTACTCTTCTTTTTCTTTATATTTTCAAGATAAAGCTTGCAATTTTTGAACCAATACTAGGTGCATGGCAGAAATGACAATTCCATTTTTTTCATTCTGGGATTGTAAAGCATCCTTAGGCTTGAATTGTTCCACAAGCTTTGTGATAGTCATAATAGCCTTGGCAACTTTAGTTTTGCCTTTGCCTTTCTCCTTAAGAGCTTTTCCTATTTGACCCATCAATATAATGGTAGTGCTCAACAGTCTTAAACATCAAATGCAACTTTGAGATATACTTCTCCATGTTATTCATGTTATAGTTCATCACAAATTGTGAATAATTATCAGCCAATGAATTCAGGATCAAATCCGTAGCTAACTATTGGCTTATGGGAAATTCATGTATATCAAGATAGTCAAAATAGCCCTTTAATTTTGGAACATGAGGACTAATTGGCGCACCCTCAACTGTTCTGCAAGAATGAAGATTTTTGACTATCTCGAACCTTTCTTGCCTAACCTGTTGTTGGAACATTTCCTTTAGCATCGTAGGCATGTCGTAAGCTTCCATGTGTTCCATGTCCTTCTAAATTTCAAGAACCATGGTTGCCAACATAATGCATGAAACATCATTTGAGTTATTGACACGCTTAGTTCGTGCATCCTTCACGACTCTTAAAGTATTGGCTAGTGGTTCCTCAGGAATTGGATCATCTAGGACATATAACTGACATTACGCTTAAGAACAATTCTCAAGTTTCTTAACCAATCGAGAAAGTTTGCCCAGATAACATATCCTTCGCAAGGATGGATCACAGTGACAATGGATTAATGTAATTTGAAGAGGCCATATATCTACAATAAAGATTGCACAAAAGCTCATTTCAGTATAGAGGAATATATTCCCACTAAATTAACAACCCTCCTAAAAACGCTATGTTAATTTAAGGGACTAAAATCCATATTTCACCTAATTCCAAGATAGCTAAGGCATGACACTTTGAATTATGCTATTTAGGTAAGTACCAATTACTAATTACATCATATACATAACTTTTAGTTGTTTTTATGAGATTATGACATCTTATGTCTTAGCATGTTTATATAATCTTGTGCCTAAAGCTCAAAATCGTTTTGATCGGTTTATCCAGTCTAAATATTTCAAACAATAGAGTAATTATTACTCAATTTGCCTGACTAAGATAACACAATACACTCTGTGAAAGCAAACCTATATTAATGTGATCGAGGCCTTAACAAATGTTTGAGAATGGATGACACTTAACTTAATATTTGGAATTGTTTTAGTGATCATAATATAAAATAGCTTAATATCGTATATTACAACGCATGTACAATCACTAAACATGTTAGGAAATATTACTAATATTGACTATTATATGAATTTCCTTGTGCTGCGAACAATTACCGGCGGTCCTATTGGCCGATCAGCGGGTGGTTGTTCTTTTTTTAGACAACAAATTTCGATTCCCAAAATTGGAAATTGCTTAAATTTCTCAATATTTTAGTCAATCCAATTGACCAAAACTACTCCTAATTTTAATTTCAAAAAACTTTAATTAAAATATTTTTAATTAACTCGGGCCCACCTTTAACTTGATGTCTTATCATAATCCAATTAGAATTTAAGATACTTTGAATCCATATTCATTACAAATTTGTTGTATTCCTTACTTATCTTATAGGATTTTAATTCTTACACTACAAAAAGATATTGGATTAGCAACGGGGAAACCCGTCGCTAATCCGGTATTTCCCGTCGCTATCCCATGTTAGCAACGGGATTAGCGACGAAGAACTCCATCGCTAACTTTCTCGTCGCTAAATTTTTTAGCGATGGTGCGTCAGGTTTGGTGACAGGACCTTTCGTCGTTTCCTGTCGCAAATGTGCTATGTAGTTTTAATCGAAACTTGTTTGACCATGCCATGTGGACAATTAGTGACGGGGGTCGTCGCTAAAATCCCGTCGCCAGTTGTCCACGTGGCTCATTGGCCGCTACATGGATTCCTTCGCTAAATTGGTGAAATTCTTTTTTAAAATGTTTGATATCTATACTATTATAATAGCAATCCCCAAACGGTTAACCGTGAAGCCTTTTTGGCTAAAAATTCCAAGTATACCCTTATTACCTTAAATGAAAACAAATCAATATAAGGATATTTTGGTAAGTTAATAATTACATCTACTTTAATCGGCGGTTTCAGACAAAAAACATTTTTACTTTGCGGTTCCACATCCGCGAGTTCTTCAATGGCGACCACACATCCGCGAGTTCTTCAATGGCGACCACATCCGCGAGTTCATCAATGGCGACCACATCCGCGAGTTCTTCAATGGCCACCACATCCGCGAGTTCTTCAATGGCCACCACATCCGCGAGTTCTTCTTCTTCATCTTCGCTTTCGCGTCCGCCGTCTTCTTCATCTTCGCGTCGCGTCGCCGTCTTCTTCATCGTCGCGTCGCGTCCGCCGTCTTCGCCGAAACAACAGGGAGTCCATCAAGATCCGCAAGAAGAGAGAGTCGCGATCGAAGCGCGGAAGAAGGCATCGCAACGGATTGTCGAGTCGCGACCGCCGTCTTCGCCGAATGAACAGGGACTCGATCAACCAATTCTTCCTCATCTTCCTCTTCGTCCAATTACAGGTCCTCTTCTTCATTTTTTTTTATTCAGCAATCCTGATTTGGGGGTTTAGGAGGGTTCGATATTTGATACTGAATTTGAGTTGGGAAGTTGTGATTTTTCGTCTAATTGTAGGACATCGTCTTCGATTTCTTCTTCTTCATCTTCTTGAACAGATTCATCTTCTTCATCGTCGCGTCGCGATCGCCGTCTTCGCCGAAATAACAGGGACTCGATCAAGATCCGCAAGAACAGGGAGTCGCAATCGAAACGCAGAAGAAGGCATCGCAACGGCGGCCACACCTCTTCTTCCTCTTCGTCCAATTACAGGTCCTCTTCTTGGTTTTTTTTTTTTTATTAAGCAATGCTGATTTGGGGGTTTAGGATGGTTTGAACTTTGCTACTGAATTTGAGTTGGGAACTTGCGACTTTTTCGTCTAATTGTAGGACATCCTTAGAGAAAAAAAAAACAACGAATTGAATTAATTATAACCCGTTTGGATCCCCACATATTTATTTTATTTGAGACTTTCTAAAACTGTTTTTTTTTTTTTTCCCTTAAGGGTGTTGAGATTCCTAGCACTTCAAGGCCCCAATCTTATATAGTCACCTACAGGTCTGCAAATGGTTGTGAGACCATAAAGCAAATTTGATTCACATTTAACAACCTCAACATACAATGGCTACCTTATTAACTAAAGTAGTGGATAAGCTCTAAATTATATATTTGTTTTGAAAAAGATAAAATCAACCAATTCTTTTTTTGGAAAAAATTGAAACAAATTTTTGATTTATAGAACAATATTAGAGCATAGTACCATAGTCGAGCATTTTTTATCAAAATCAATTAGCTAATTGCAAGAATATATAACCGTGATAATTCCATAACCATATTGACAAAAGGGCTTCATTGATAAGACTCTATCATTTATTATTTAAATTTTTCTTATCAATACTATGGTTTTCTTAGGGTACATTAATAGGTAAAGCTGTTGAGATAGAGTTACATTACAAAATTCTCCAATAAATTAAGAGTCCACACAATAACCATTGATCTACAAAAAATAAGATTTATTTTGTTATTACAAGTATTTTAAATAAATTTTAAAGTATTTTTTTAGATCAAACTCTTATATTCTGCTTGATGTGACGCACTTAATGATATGCTTTAAAAATTCTTCAAATCCTTCTTAATTATTGCATCTAAAGTTATTTTTAGATATCCTCATGTTGTCAAATTTTGTCTACATCTATTATGCCGAGTTTTTTTGTAGATCACCTCAATCATCTTTCCCTGATTTTAATGTTGATTGGTATTACTCAATACATTTCTCTGAGTCTCACAATTTCTAATTTGATTTGTACGAGTCTTAACACACATCTACATCCACTATCCTACAATGTCTATATACATACAAATACTTAATTACATTGAAAACAAATCCATCCTAATAGGCATTTCAAATCAATAATATGATGTGTAAGCTTAAGCAATGTAGGGCCAATATTTGCGCTAATAAAATGAGAGAAAACGTCCTGCTGTTCTATTAACAAAAATAAAAGATGGACCACTCACTTTAACCTTGCTTTTCAGATGCCACTCGAAGTGTGCGGAGAATTCCTCATTTGAAAGATAATGCAAATCTTTATGAGACATATCAACATATAATTGTTATTGATATCATATTATAAACATACTTATTTAAAAATGTGATTTTTTATTATAGCTAAAATTTTATGATCTAATTTTTGTATATTCTTTCTAATATAAAGCTGTAGTCCAATTGTTGTTGATTTGAAAGATTTATAGCTGGCCTCGATCAAGATTCGTCAACAAAAAAAAAATTATAGGTGGCCTAAATAAATGATTTCTAGCTAAATATTGTGTTGGTTGGTCATGTATAGGTTTGACTTTCTCTCCTCACGGTTATTTTAATATTATAGATACTTTTACAATCTAAAAATTCCTCCATGTATACCATTACATTATATTGATCAACAATTCAATAATATATTTGCTACCATGAATGAACAACGGAATCGTCGTCGTTTATCTCAAAGGCAACGACGTCAAAATATGTCAAACTCAAATTAGGGATCACCTACTCATGACTCGACGAAATCAAGAGACTCCGAGACTATTGAACAAAGGAATGTTCGACATCAAAGATATTTACAACGCTACAATTCCATAGAAGGTACATACAATTATATTCTTAATTAATTTATTCACTACTTCTTTTATATGTTCTAACTAATATAATACACCATGTTAATTATTATGTATTTTATAGGTACATCTACAAGTAATTTTGCAAAATATAATACAACCGCTTCAAGGTTGACGCACATTCGTCAAATTGCTAGATCAAGGTCTTCGAAATGGAAGGTACCAATCAAATTAATTATTTTTTCCAAATATAATGAATTATTTTATTTTCCTCAGTTAACTTAAATTTTTTTGCTTTACAGGTACCTCTACCAGTAACATTGACAACCATTCAAGAACCTTAAGATTATCATGTATTCGTCAACAAGCAAGGTTACTTTGCAACCAAAGAGATGGTAATTATATGTTACTGTCATTTACTATATTTTAAATTATGCTATTTCTATTAATATTATTAATTGTATACAAATTTTAATTTCATGTAGGTTCCATTACTACTACGCAAAGCAATGAAAATTTAACGTTGCTTAATAATTGTCGAGTACCATGTTCAAGTTCTTCTAACGCTAGACCATTTCCTAATAGGCATAATAGTGGTAGAAATTCCCCCGCACATTACAACTTCCAAACTATAATACTTGACCAACCCAGAATTTGTTCATATTGTGGAGCCAGATTATTTGTTCATGAGACCTTAGATTTGTGCTGCTCCAATGGAAAAATAAATTTACCAACACCCGAAAATCCACAAGAATTAATAAACATATTCCTAGATCAAACTGATGAAGGTAAACATTTTAGAGAAAACATACGTTCTTATAATCATGTTTTTTGCTTCACCTCTATAGGAGTTAATATAGACGAAAACTTAGCAAGTGGCGGAGACAAGGAGTCTTTACTTATCGTGCGCAAGGATCTATTTACCATAGAATAGGAAGTTTATTACCAATAAATGAATCAAGACCAAGATTCTTACAAATGTATATATATGACACTCAAAATGAAATTGAACACCGACATCAAGAGCGAAACATAACACGACCAAGTCTATTACATAAATTAAAATTAATATTAGATGCACACAATCCTTATGTTCAAGTATTCCGTCAATTAGGTAGACGTGAGGATGTGATGAACTGTAGACTACTAATACAAGAAGTAAGGATTAATCGACATATTCATGCTTTACCTTCAAAACCACAAGTTGCGGCAATACTAATTGGAAATGATTCTTTAGAAGATTTAAGAGAAAGAGATATCATAATAGAAACTCAAAGTGGTAGCCTTCGTAACATTGCTGACACGGCCGCATACTACGATCCCTTACAATATCCTATTTTATTTCCTTTGGGGCAACACGGTTGGCATTTGGAATTGTGTAACTCAAATCACAAAAGAATCAGCTGCAGACAATACTACTCCTATGTTCTTCAGGTACTATTAGTACATTTTACTATATATCGTAATAATTTAATTTTTTTAAAATTTTATTTATTACTTTTATTCCTACAAAAATTTATTTGTTTCAACAAAAACTAACTTCTTTCATTTTAGTTTCGCCCATTACGCATGTCACTACTTCATTACAGTGGACGTCTTTTACAACAATATGTGGTAGACATGTATGTGAAAATAGAAACAATGCGGTTACGATATCTGAAGACAAACCAACATATCATTCATTCCGAACTATATCAAGGTTTACAAGATGCAACGAATTCGGGAGAAACAAGCTGCAGGTTTATATGAATGTGATTTTAATATATTATGTATTCATTACAAATAAGTTTATTATGTTATTGTAATTTATAATATTTTGACTTTATTATTTTGAAGGTAATATTGGTAGAAGAATAATTCTTCCCTCATCATATCTTGGCGATCAAGAGATATGTATAACCGCTACCAAGATGCAATGGCAATCGTCGGGAGGTATGGAAAACCCGACCTTTTTATTACCATCACTTGCAACACTAATTGGTTGGAAATTACCCGAGAACTATTACCTGGACAAAAGGCTCAAGATAGACTGACGTAACAACTAGAGTTTTTCGATCAAAACTAGAAGAATTGAAACATGACTTATTTGTTAGAGGTGTGTTAGGTAAAGTAATAGCTCATGTACATGTTATTGAATTTCAAAAGAGGGGATTGCCACATTCACATTTGTTGCTAATTTTAGAAGAAAGTGATAAGTTAAATTGTCTGATAATTATGACTCTTTAGTTAGAGCGGAAATTCCATGTCCTTTAACCGAGTCTAGGTTTGTATTCTATAGTAACAAAACATATGATGCATAACCCATGTGGACCGTTAAACACTAACGCAATATGTATGAAAAATAATAAATGTACAAAATCATATCCGAAAGCTTTTCTTTGCATCTACGTCACAAGGTAATGATTCATACCCTATGTATAGGCGGCGCGACGATGGAAAACAAGTCACAATAGGTAATAGAACTTTAGACAATCGTTGGGTGGTTCCATATAACTCTTACTTACTTTTAAAATATAAGCTGTCATATAAATGTAGAAATTTGTTCAAGCATAAAATCCGTCAAATATTTGTACAAATATGTCTATAAAGGTCCAGATCGCGTTGCTTTTGGAGTATCTACACATACAAGTAGAGATGACGAGATAGCTCAATTTGTTAATGCTAGGTGGATATGTGCTCAAGAAGCTTTGTGGAGAATATTCAAATTTCAATTGAATGGAATTTCACCTTCGGTAGTTGGACTACAAATACACTTACCTAATCATCAACAAGTCCAATTTAATGTAGATGAGTCTATAGAAGACATATTAAATGATAGTGATAGATCAAAAACTATGTTGACAGTGAGTTTTTTAAGAAAAATGCTATTGACTCAGATGCAAGGCAATATTTATATTACGAATTTCCACACAAATATTGGTGGAATCAAAGACTTAAACAGTGGACTAGAAGACAAAATATTCGTAAGGTAGTTGGTAGAATGTACACTGTTTCACCATTAGATAGAGAACGCTACTATTTAAGATTATTACTCAATCATGTTAGGGGACCTATATCTTTTGAAGATTTGCGTACTGAGTTGATGGATTTACATTTGAAACATTTAAACATCTCGCAAAAAAAGAGGTTTACTAGAAGATGATGATAGTGTCACTCAATGCTTGCGAGAAGTTTGCAAATGTACATATGCCACGTTCTTTAAGAAGACTATTCGCTACTATTTTAGTTTTTTGCGAACCAATTAGAATACGTGAGTTATGGGATGAATTCAATACGTATATGATTGAAGATTACAAAAATGCAAATAAAAACGACCACTCTCTAGATGAATCTTTCTTTCTAAATTGTTGTCTTAAAGATTTAACCAATTATCTCTCACAACATCAAAAAAAGATTGCGATTACGATTTACCCAACCAACTTCGAATCAATAACCAACATAAACAAATTTATAGTTGAAGAAAAATCTATTAAAATATCAAAAGAAGATTTAAATTCAATAAGAAAATTAAACGATCAACAACAAAATGCATTTGATAGTGTCGTCCATAGCATCGATAGTCATGCACATACAATTTTTTTTATAGACGGACACTGGGGTACGGGAAAAACCTTCTTATACAAATCAATCTTAGCAAACGTACGTAGTAAAGGATTAATTGCATTGGCTACGACTACATCGGTATTCTTTGCCATGTCATTGCCAGGGGTCGATCTTGCACATTCAAGATTTAAGATCCCTATTCTATTAGATTCCACTTCAACATGTTTCATCAAGCAAACAATCGGACTTAGCAGACCTAATACGACATGCTTCTCTCATTATTTGGGATGAAGCAACTATGGCTCACGTGAGCACGCTTTAGAGGCTTTGGATAGAACACTACGAGATATTACTAATATAGATGATTTTTTTGGTGGAAAAAACATAGTATTAGGAGGCGACTTCAGACAAGTATTGCTTAGGTTGTCCCAAATGGTACAAGATACGAAACCATAAACGCCTCTCTCATTAGAGCACCATTTTGGAAAAACGTAATAAAATTAAAATTAATGAACAATATGCGTGCTATAAATGATTGTTTGTTTGCTTGATTTTTTGTTGCGAATAGGAAACGGAGAGGAAAATTCTATTAAAGAAGATATGATTAGAGTACCGATGAAATAAATATTCCTTGGCGAGGAGATCAAACAATACATGACCTAATAGATTTTACATTTTCATCACTACACGAGAGTTCTAATAACAAAGAATACATAATCAATAGGGCTATACTAACCCCGACAAATGAATCGTTGAACAAATTAATAATTTAGTTGTCCAAAAATTCTTAGGTCAAACATATATTTATTATTCATTTGATAGTGTAGAGGACGATACCTTACATCTTTATCAACAAGAATATTTAAATTCTATTTCTCCAGGAGGATAACCACCTCATAGACTAATACTAAAAATATGATGTCCAGTAATTTTACTTAGAAATCTAGACCCACAAATAGGCTTATGTAATGGAACCCGTTTGATTTGTCGAGTTTTTCATAGAAATATTATAGATGCCGAAATAGCTAACGGACCTTTTAAAGGAACTAGAGTTTTTATACCACGAATCCCACTAAAACCTTCAGATAATGTAAAAATGCCTTTCAAACTTATTCGAAAACAATTTCCAATAAAACTAGCATTCGCATTGACAATTAATAAATCCCAAGGACAAACTATACCCAACGTAGGAGTTTATCTTCCGAACATGTTTTTAGTCATGGCCAACTATATGTAGCTTTATCTCGAGGTGTGTCTTTAAGTCAAACCAAAATTTTAGTTAAAAATGGCAAAATAGATAGACATATAGGTACATTCACAAAAAATGTGGTTTATCGCGACGTCCTCCACAATTGTACGTAGCTAAGTAAAATCATAACATATAATATATGAAAATAATTTTTAATATAATAATTGTTTACAATTCTTTACGTCTAATACGATCTTTGCTTCAATGGATTACGTGACAAGCAATGATGTCTCTATATAACATACGACAAGGTTAGATTTTTTGTTATTTGGAAAAAAATTACATGGTGGATTTGTTTTCGATAATTTTTATTTATTTATTTTTAATTCATATTCCTTATAATATTTTGATGAACTCTAATATCCATGGTGGTGAGGTTTTTGTTTGAAGATGTGGTAGCAGCGGCGTCAAAAACATTTTGACATAGGCGTCGTCCGTGAGATATTTCAGAAGTTTTCATAGTTGGTGTTCACGGTTTATCAAAAGAGATGAACTCAATGCTTAGGTAAGTCTTTTAAGGTTTCGTCATTTTTAGTCATTTTACTGTTACTTATTTTTGCAGGGAATATAAGGAATATTATTGATGCATTTTGGACATCACTACTTGGTTGGGATCTTACATGGAGTTGATTGCGTCTTGATTTGGAGCCACAAATTTCGTCAGGTAAGAGCCCTTATACGATAGAGTTGAACCGCCCTTGATTTTGTAACTTTGTGCATTGTTGGAGGATTGTGATTGGTAATGTTGGCATTGTCTTCATTTTTATATTTTGTAAGGTCTTGGCTACTCCACATCTGGTTGCAACGTGGATGATACGATGAATGACTCGAGGTAATGCATTTACAGTAGTTTGTACTACACATGTCTTTCCTACCTCATCCATTTATCTGTTTACTTCTATATCACTGGCGGTGTTATTATTTATGCCTCACGCGCGTGCCCATTGAAGTAGTTGAACTTGGTTATGTTTTATTTCGTTCTTTCTTTTCTTTAACTGTTAGTTGGGGCAGTATTATGTCTTAAATGAAAACTATGTATTGAGTTATCTGAATGATTGACATGCATCACATGAAAATATTTTGGGGCAGTATTATGTCTTAAATGAAAACTATGTATTGAGTTATCTGTTTACTTATTTATCTACCTAGAGCACAATCGAATAGATTGAGTTTGAGGAGGAGAAGAGATGATCTGCTTTGGCATATGGAATTCAATCCAAGGTTGTTGCTTTTGTTTTTCTTTTTTCATTTGGTTATAGAAACCTCTTTTTATTTGATAGAGATAGAGATGTTCCACACACTAATATTTTCTTTCATATAGTTCTATTAATTTAGTGGCTATGTTTTACACATATATTGATCTCATGCAGACACCTATATTTATCTACCTAGAGCACAATCGAATAGATTGAGTTTGAGGAGGAGAAGAGATGATCGCTTTGGCATATGGAATTCAATCCAAGGTTGTTGCTTTTGTTTTTCTTTTTTCATTTGGTTATAGAAACCTCTTTTTATTTGATAGAGATAGAGATGTTCCACACACTAATATTTTCTTTCATATAGTTCTATTAATTTAGTGGCTATGTTTTACACATATATTGATCTCATGCGAGACACCTATATTTATCTACCTAGAGCACAATCGAATAGATTGAGTTTGAGGAGGAGAAGAGATGATCTGCTTTGGCATATGGAATTCAATCCAAGGTTGTTCCTTTTGTTTTTCTATTTTCATTTGGGCTTTTGTTTTTCTTTTTTCATTTGGTTATAGAAACCACTTTTTATTTGATAGAGATAGAGATGTTCCACACACTAATATTTTCTTTCATATAGTTCTATTAATTTAGTGGCTATGTTTTACACATATATTGATCTCATGCGAGACACCTATATTTATCTACCTAGAGCACAATCGAATAGATTGAGTTTGAGGAGGAGAAGAGATGATCTGCTTTGGCATATGGAATTCAATCCAAGGTTGTTGCTTTTGTTTTTCTTTTTTCATTTGGTTATAGAAACCTCTTTTTATTTGATAGAGATAGAGATGTTCCACACACTAATATTTTCTTTCATATAGTTCTATTAATTTAGTGGCTATGTTTTACACATATATTGATCTCATGAGACACCTATATTTATCTACCTAGAGCACAATCGAATAGATTGAGTTTGAGGAGGAGAAGAGATGATCTGCTTTGGCATATGGAATTCAATCCAAGGTTGTTCCTTTTATTTTTCTATTTTCATTTGGTTATAGAAACCTCTTTTTATTTGATAGAGATAGAGATGTTCCACACACTAATATTTTCTTTCATATAGTTCTATTAATTTAGTGGCTATGTTTTACACATGTATTGATCTCATGCAGACACCTATATTTATCTACCTAGAGCACAATCGAATAGATTGAGTTTGAGGAGGAGAAGAGATGATCTGCTTTGGCATATGGAATTCAATCCAAGGTTGTTCCTTTGTTTTTCTATTTTCATTTGGGCTTTTGTTTTTCTTTTTTCATTTGGTTATAGAAACCACTTTTTATTTGATAGAGATAGAGATGTTCCACACACTAATATTTTTCTTTCATATAGTTCTATTAATTTAGTGGCTATGTTTTACACATATATTGATCTCATGCGAGACACCTATATTTATCTACCAGAGCACAATCGAATAGATTGAGTTTGAGGAGGAGAAGAGATGATCTGCTTTGGCATATGGAATTCAATCCAAGGTTGTTGCTTTTGTTTTTCTTTTTTCATTTGGTTATAGAAACCTCTTTTTATTTGATAGAGATAGAGATGTTCCACACACTAATATTTTCTTTCATATAGTTCTATTAATTTAGTGGCTATGTTTTACACATATATTGATCTCATGCGAGACACCTATATTTATCTACCTAGAGCACAATCGAATAGATTGAGTTTGAGGAGGAGAAGAGATGATCTCGCTTTGGCATATGGAATTCAATCCAAGGTTGTTCCTTTTATTTTTCTATTTTCATTTGGTTATAGAAACCTCTTTTTATTTGATAGAGATAGAGATGTTCCACACACTAATATTTTCTTTCATATAGTTCTATTAATTTAGTGGCTATGTTTTACACATGTATTGATCTCATGCAGACACCTATATTTATCTACCTAGAGCACAATCGAATAGATTGAGTTTGAGGAGGAGAAGAGATGATCTGCTTTGGCATATGGAATTCAATCCAAGGTTGTTGCTTTTGTTTTTCTTTTTTCATTTGGTTATAGAAACCACTTTTTATTTGATAGAGATAGAGATGTTCCACACACTAATATTTTTCTTTCATATAGTTCTATTAATTTAGTGGCTATGTTTTACACATGTATTGATCTCATGCAAACACCTATATTTATCTACCTAGAGCACAATCGAATAGATTGAGTTTGAGGAGGAGAAGAGATGATCCGCTTTGGCATATGGAATTCAATCCAAGGTTGTTCCTTTTGTTTTTCTATTTTCATTTGGTTATAGAAACCTCTTTTTATTTGATAGAGATGGAGATGTTCCACACACTAATATTTTCTTTCATATAGTTCTATTAATTTAGTGACTATGTTTTACACATATATTGATCTCATGCAGACACCTATATTTATCTACCTAGAGCACAATCGAATAGATTGAGTTTGAGGAGGAGAAGAGATTATCTGCTTTGGCATATGGAATTCAATCCAAGGTTGTTCCTTTTGTTTTTCTTTTTTCATTTGGGCTTTTGTTTTTCTTTTTTCATTTGGTTATAGAAACCACTTTTTATTTGATAGAGATAGAGATGTTCCACACACTAATATTTTTCTTTCATATAGTTCTATTAATTTAGTGGCTATGTTTTACACATATATTGATCTCATGCAGACACCTATATTTATCTACCTAGAGCACAATCGAATAGATTGAGTTTGAGGAGGAGAAGAGATGATCTCGCTTTGGCATATGGAATTCAATCCAAGGTTGTTGCTTTTGTTTTTCTTTTTTCATTTGGTTATAGAAACCTCTTTTTATTTGATAGAGATAGAGATGTTCCACACACTAATATTTTCTTTCATATAGTTCTATTAATTTAGTGGCTATGTTTTACACATATATTGATCTCATGCAGACACCTATATTTATCTACCTAGAGCACAATCGAATAGATTGAGTTTGAGGAGGAGAAGAGATGATCTGCTTTGGCATATGGAATTCAATCCAACAATAACATTGAATACATTCCTTGCAATATCTGTAACACATTGAGTCTTGACTTCATCAATTTTTCCAAAAACAGAATCAAAGGTTACCTTCCAGAAAATTGTTCTCATTCGATCAAGCAATGCACACTGCGAGGCTTAGCACTTCCACAACCATATGCCCTCGCTCCTCTATTAATCGAGCCTATGTAATGGCCATTGTACTTGGTTCCATACTCAAATTCTTAGTTCTATTCTTTGGATTTTTTCTGCTCCGTGATATTATTTTTGTTTTACTTAAAAAATTCATGTCGTATAACTGTTGATTAATTTATGTTATACATCCAATATAATTTAGGTTTGATGATCACATAAGCTTGGTTGAGATATTTGTCATTTACTCCAAACTTCTACACGAAACACCTACACATGCAACAATAAAAAAAAATTAAACTTTAATTTTTTCTATTGTGGTTTTTCTGAAAAAGAAAAGTTTTCAAGTGTTATCAGAACATCTCTATTTGCTTCACGTGCAACGCACGTGCCCGTTGACTAGTTATATATAATATATAATCTATACTATTATAATAGCAATCCCCAAACGGTTAACCGTGAAGCCTTTTTGGCTAAAAATTCCAAGTATACCCTTATTACCTTAAATGAAAACAAATCAATATAAGGATATTTTGGTAAGTTAATAATTACATCTACTTTAATCGGCGGTTTCAGACAAAAAACATTTTTACTTTGCGGTTCCACATCCGCGAGTTCTTCAATGGCGACCACACATCCGCGAGTTCTTCAATGGCGACCACATCCGCGAGTTCATCAATGGCGACCACATCCGCGAGTTCTTCAATGGCCACCACATCCGCGAGTTCTTCAATGGCCACCACATCCGCGAGTTCTTCTTCTTCATCTTCGCTTCGCGTCCGCCGTCTTCTTCATCTTCGCGTCGCGTCCGCCGTCTTCTTCATCGTCGCGTCGCGTCCGCCGTCTTCGCCGAAACAACAGGGAGTCCATCAAGATCCGCAAGAAGAGAGAGTCGCGATCGAAGCGCGGAAGAAGGCATCGCAACGGATTGTCGAGTCGCGACCGCCGTCTTCGCCGAATGAACAGGGACTCGATCAACCAATTCTTCCTCATCTTCCTCTTCGTCCAATTACAGGTCCTCTTCTTCATTTTTTTTTTATTCAGCAATCCTGATTTGGGGGTTTAGGAGGGTTCGATCTTTGATACTGAATTTGAGTTGGGAAGTTGTGATTTTTCGTCTAATTGTAGGACATCGTCTTCGATTTCTTCTTCTTCATCTTCTTGAACAGATTCGTCTTCTTCATCGTCGCGTCGCGATCGCCGTCTTCGCCGAAATAACAGGGACTCGATCAAGATCCGCAAGAACAGGGAGTCGCAATCGAAACGCAGAAGAAGGCATCGCAACGGCGGCCACACCTCTTCTTCCTCTTCGTCCAATTACAGGTCCTCTTCTTGGTTTTTTTTTTTTTATTAAGCAATGCTGATTTGGGGGTTTAGGATGGTTTGAACTTTGCTACTGAATTTGAGTTGGGAACTTGCGACTTTTTCGTCTAATTGTAGGACATCCTTAGAAAAAAAAAACAACGAATTGAATTAATTATAACCCGTTTGGATCCCCACATATTTATTTTATTTGAGACTTTCTAAAACTGTTTTTTTTTTTCCCTTAAGGGTGTTGAGATTCCTAGCACTTCAAGGCCCCAATCTTATATAGTCACCTACAGGTCTGCAAATGGTTGTGAGACCATAAAGCAAATTTGATTCACATTTAACAACCTCAACATACAATGGCTACCTTATTAACTAAAGTAGTGGATAAGCTCTAAATTATATATTTGTTTTGAAAAAGATAAAATCAACCAATTCTTTTTTTTGGAAAAAATTGAAACAAATTTTTGATTTATAGAACAATATTAGAGCATAGTACCATAGTCGAGCATTTTTTATCAAAATCAATTAGCTAATTGCAAGAATATATAACCGTGATAATTCCATAACCATATTGACAAAAGGGCTTCATTGATAAGACTCTATCATTTATTATTTAAATTTTTTCTTATCAATACTATGGTTTTCTTAGGGTACATTAATAGGTAAAGCTGTTGAGATAGAGTTACATTACAAAATTCTCCAATAAATTAAGAGTCCACACAATAACCATTGATCTACAAAAAATAAGATTTATTTTGTTATTACAAGTATTTTAAATAAATTTTAAAGTATTTTTTTAGATCAAACTCTTATATTCTGCTTGATGTGACGCACTTAATGATATGCTTTAAAAATTCTTCAAATCCTTCTTAATTATTGCATCTAAAGTTATTTTTAGATATCCTCATGTTGTCAAATTTTGTCTACATCTATTATGCCGAGTTTTTTTGTAGATCACCTCAATCATCTTTCCCTGATTTTAATGTTGATTGGTATTACTCAATACATTTCTCTGAGTCTCACAATTTCTAATTTGATTTGTACGAGTCTTAACACACATCTACATCCACTATCCTACAATGTCTATATACATACAAATACTTAATTACATTGAAAACAAATCCATCCTAATAGGCATTTCAAATCAATAATATGATGTGTAAGCTTAAGCAATGTAGGGCCAATATTTGCGCTAATAAAATGAGAGAAAACGTCCTGCTGTTCTATTAACAAAAATAAAAGATGGACCACTCACTTTAACCTTGCTTTTCAGATGCCACTCGAAGTGTGCGGAGAATTCCTCATTTGAAAGATAATGCAAATCTTTATGAGACATATCAACATATAATTGTTATTGATATCATATTATAAACATACTTATTTAAAAATGTGATTTTTTATTATAGCTAAAATTTTATGATCTAATTTTTGTATATTCTTTCTAATATAAACTGTAGTCCAATTGTTGTTGACTGAAAGATTTATAGCTGGCCTCTCGATCAAGATTCGTCAACAAAAAAAAAAATTATAGGTGGCCTAAATAAATGATTTCTAGCTAAATATTGTGTTGGTTGGTCATGTATAGGTTTGACTTTCTCTCCTCACGGTTATTTTAATATTATAGATACTTTTACAATCTAAAAAATTCCTCCATGTATACCATTACATTATATTGATCAACAATTCAATAATATAGCTGCTACCATGAATGAACAACGGAATCGTCGTCGTTTATCTCAAAGGCAACGACGTCAAAATATGTCAAACTCAAATTTAGGGATCACCTACTCGCAGCTCGACGAAATCAAGAGACTCCTGAGACTATTGAACAAAGGAATGTTCGACATCAAAGATATTTACAACGCTACAATTCCATAGAAGGTACATACAATTATATTCTTAATTAATTTATTCACTACTTCTTTTATATGTTCTAACTAATATAATACACCATGTTAATTATTATGTATTTTATAGGTACATCTACAAGTAATTTTGCAAAATATAATACAACCGCTTCAAGGTTGACGCACATTCGTCAAATTGCTAGATCAAGGTCTTCCGAAATGGAAGGTACCAATCAAATTAATTATTTTTTCCAAATATAATGAATTATTTTATTTTCCTCAGTTAACTTAAATTTTTTTGCTTTACAGGTACCTCTACCAGTAACATTGACAACCATTCAAGAACCTTAAGATTATCATGTATTCGTCAACAAGCAAGGTTACTTTGCAACCAAAGAGATGGTAATTATATGTTCTTGTCATTTACTATATTTTAAATTATGCTATTTCTATTAATATTATTAATTGTATACAAATTTTAATTTCATGTAGGTTCCATTACTACTACGCAAAGCAATGAAAATTTAACGTTGCTTAATAATTGTCGAGTACCATGTTCAAGTTCTTCTAACGCTAGACCATTTCCTAATAGGCATAATAGTGGTAGAAATTCCCCCCGCACATTACAACTTCCAAACTATAATACTTGACCAACCTTAATTTGTTCATATTGTGGAGCCATATTATTTGTTCATGAGACCTTAGATTTGTCTTTGCTCCAATGGAAAAATAAATTTACCAACACCCGAAAATCCACAAGAATTAATAAACATATTCCTAGATCAAACCGATGAAGGTAAACATTTTAGAGAAAACATACGTTCTTATAATCATGTTTTTTGCTTCACCTCTATAGGAGTTAATATAGACGAAAACTTAGCAAGTGGCAGACAAGGAGTCTTTACTTATCGTGCGCAAGGATCTATTTACCATAGAATAGGAAGTTTATTACCAATAAATGAATCAAGACCAAGATTCTTACAAATGTATATATATGACACTCAAAATGAAATTGAACACCGACATCAAGAGCGAAACATAACACGACCAAGTCTATTACATAAATTAAAATTAATATTAGATGCACACAATCCTTATGTTCAAGTATTCCGTCAATTAGGTAGACGTGAGGATGTGATGAACTGTAGACTACTAATACAAGAAGTAAGGATTAATCGACATATTCATGCTTTACCTTCAACACCACAAGTTGCGGCAATACTAATTGGAAATGATTCTTTAGAAGATTTAAGAGAAAGAGATATCATAATAGAAACTCAAAGTGGTAGCCTTCGTAACATTCATTGAACGACACGGACGCATACTACGATCCCTTACAATATCCTATTTTATTTCCTTTGGGGCAACACGGTTGGCATTTGGAATTGTGTAACTCAAATCACAAAAGAATCAGCTGCAGACAATACTACTCCTATGTTCTTCAGGTACTATTAGTACATTTTACTATATATCGTAATAATTTAATTTTTTTAAAATTTTATTTATTACTTTTATTCCTACAAAAATTTATTTGTTTCAACAAAAACTAACTTCTTTCATTTTAGTTTCGCCCATTACGCATGTCACTACTTCATTACAGTGGACGTCTTTTACAACAATATGTGGTAGACATGTATGTGAAAATAGAAACAATGCGGTTACGATATCTGAAGACAAACCAACATATCATTCATTCCGAACTATATCAAGGTTTACAAGATGCAACGAATTCGGGAGAAACAACTGCGAGGTTTATATGAATGTGATTTTAATATATTATGTATTCATTACAAATAAGTTTATTATGTTATTGTAATTTATAATATTTTGACTTTATTATTTTGAAGGTAATATTGGTAGAAGAATAATTCTTCCCTCATCATATACTGGCAGTCCAAGAGATATGTATAACCGCTACCAAGATGCAATGGCAATCGTCAGGAGGTATGGAAAACCCGACCTTTTATTACCATCACTTGCAACACTAATTGGTTGGAAATTACCCGAGAACTATTACCTGGACAAAAGGCTCAAGATAGACCTGACGTAACAACTAGAGTTTTTCGATCAAAACTAGAAGAATTGAAACATGACTTATTTGTTAGAGGTGTGTTAGGTAAAGTAATAGCTCATGTACATGTTATTGAATTTCAAAAGAGGGGATTGCCACATTCACATTTGTTGCTAATTTTAGAAGAAAGTGATAAGTTAAATTGTCCCGATAATTATGACTCTTTAGTTAGAGCGGAAATTCCATGTCCTTTAACCGAGTCTAGGTTGTATTCTATAGTAACAAAACATATGATGCATAACCCATGTGGACCGTTAAACACTAACGCAATATGTATGAAAAATAATAAATGTACAAAATCATATCCGAAAGCTTTTCTTTGCATCTACGTCACAAGGTAATGATTCATACCCTATGTATAGGCGGCGCGACGATGGAAAACAAGTCACAATAGGTAATAGAACTTTAGACAATCGTTGGGTGGTTCCATATAACTCTTACTTACTTTTAAAATATAACTGTCATATAAATGTAGAAATTTGTTCAAGCATAAAATCCGTCAAATATTTGTACAAATATGTCTATAAAGGTCCAGATCGCGTTGCTTTTGGAGTATCTACACATACAAGTAGAGATGACGAGATAGCTCAATTTGTTAATGCTAGGTGGATATGTGCTCAAGAAGCTTTGTGGAGAATATTCAAATTTCAATTGAATGGAATTTCACCTTGGTAGTTGGACTACAAATACACTTACCTAATCATCAACAAGTCCAATTTAATGTAGATGAGTCTATAGAAGACATATTAAATGATAGTGATAGATCAAAAACTATGTTGACAGAGTTTTTAAGAAAAATGCTATTGACTCGAGATGCAAGGCAATATTTATATTACGAATTTCCACACAAATATTGGTGGAATCAAAGACTTAAACAAGTGGACTAGAAGACAAAATATTCGTAAGGTAGTTGGTAGAATGTACACTGTTTCACCATTAGATAGAGAACGCTACTATTTAAGATTATTACTCAATCATGTTAGGGGACCTATATCTTTTGAAGATTTGCGATGATTGATGGATTTACATTTGAAACATTTAAACATTCTCGCCAAAAAAAAGAGGTTTACTAGAAGATGATGATAGTGTCACTCAATGCTTGCGAAGAAGCGCAAATGTACATATGCCACGTTCTTTAAGAAGACTATTCGCTACTATTTTAGTTTTTTGCGAACCAATTAGGTACGTGAGTTATGGGATGAATTCAATACGTATATGATTGAAGATTACAAAAATGCAAATAAAAACGACCACTCTCTAGATGAATCTTTCTTTCTAAATTGTTGTCTTAAAGATTTAACCAATTATCTCTCACAACATCAAAAAAAGATTACTGATTACGATTTACCCCAACCAACTTCTGAATCAATAACCAACATAAACAAATTTATAGTTGAAGAAAAATCTATTAAAATATCAAAAGAAGATTTAAATTCAATAAGAAAATTAAACAGTCAACAACAAAATGCATTTGATAGTGTCGTCCATAGCATCGATAGTCATGCACATACAATTTTTTTTATAGACGGACCTGGGGGTACAGGAAAAACCTTCTTATACAAATCAATCTTAGCAAACGTACGTAGTAAAGGATTAATTGCATTGGCTACAGCTACATCAGGTATTGCTGCCATGTCATTGCCCGGGGGTCGTACTGCACATTCAAGATTTAAGATCCCTATTCTATTAGATTCCACTTCAACATGTTTCATCAGCAAACAATCGGACTTAGCAGACCTAATACGACATGCTTCTCTCATTATTTGGGATGAAGCAACTATGGCTCACAGGCACGCTTTAGAGGCTTTGGATAGAACACTACGAGATATTACTAATATAGATGATTTTTTTGGTGGAAAAAACATAGTATTAGGAGGCGACTTCCGACAAGTATGCTAGGTTGTCCCAAATGGTACAAGATCGAAACCATAAACGCCTCTCTCATTAGAGCACCATTTTGGAAAAACGTAATAAAATTAAAATTAATGAACAATATGCGTGCTATAAATGATTGTTTATTTGCTGATTTTTTGTTGCGAATAGGAAACGGAGAGGAAAATTCTATTAAAGAAGATATGATTAGAGTACCCGATGAAATAAATATTCCTTGGCGAGGAGATCAAACAATACATGACCTAATAGATTTTACATTTTCATCACTACACGAGAGTTCTAATAACAAAGAATACATAATCAATAGGGCTATACTAACCCCGACAAATGAATCAGTTGAACAAATTAATAATTTAGTTGTCCAAAAATTCTTAGGTCAAACATATATTTATTATTCATTTGATAGTGTAGAGGACGATACCTTACATCTTTATCAACAAGAATATTTAAATTCTATTTCTCCAGGAGGATAACCACCTCATAGACTAATACTAAAAATATGATGTCCAGTAATTTTACTTAGAAATCTAGACCCACAAATAGGCTTATGTAATGGAACCCGTTTGATTTGTCGAGTTTTTCATAGAAATATTATAGATGCCGAAATAGCTAACGGACCTTTTAAAGGAACTAGAGTTTTTATACCACGAATCCCACTAAAACCTTCAGATAATGTAAAAATGCCTTTCAAACTTATTCGAAAACAATTTCCAATAAAACTAGCATTCGCATTGACAATTAATAAATCCCAAGGACAAACTATACCCAACGTAGGAGTTTATCTTCCCGAACATGTTTTTAGTCATGGCCAACTATATGTAGCTTTATCTCGAGGTGTGTCTTTAAGTCAAACCAAAATTTTAGTTAAAAATGGCAAAATAGATAGACATATAGGTACATTCACAAAAAATGTGGTTTATCGCGACGTCCTCCACAATTGTACGTAGCTAAGTAAAATCATAACATATAATATATGAAAATAATTTTTAATATAATAATTGTTTACAATTCTTTACGTCTAATACGATCTTGCTTCAATGGATTACGTGACAAGCAATGATGTCTCTATATAACATACGACAAGGTTAGATTTTTTGTTATTTGGAAAAAATTACATGGTGGATTTGTTTTCGATAATTTTTATTTATTTATTTTTAATTCATATTCCTTATAATATTTTGATGAACTCTAATATCCATGGTGGTGAGGTTTTTGTTTGAAGATGTGGTAGCAATGGCGTCAAAAACATTTTGACATAGGCGTCGTCCGTGAGATATTTCAGAAGTTTTCATAGTTGGTGTTCACGGTTTATCAAAAGAGATGAACTCAATGCTTAGGTAAGTCTTTTAAGGTTTCGTCATTTTTAGTCATTTTACTGTTACTTATTTTTGCAGGGAATATAAGGAATATTATTGATGCATTTTGGACATCACTACTTGGTTGGGATCTTACATGGAGTTGATTGCGTCTTGATTTGGAGCCACAAATTTCGTCAGGTAAGAGCCCTTATACGATAGAGTTGAACCGCCCTTGATTTTGTAACTTTGTGCATTGTTGGAGGATTGTGATTGGTAATGTTGGCATTGTCTTCATTTTTATATTTTGTAAGGTCTTGGCTACTCCACATCTGGTTGCAACGTGGATGATACGATGAATGACTCGAGGTAATGCATTTACAGTAGTTTGTACTACACATGTCTTTCCTACCTCATCCATTTATCTGTTTACTTCTATATCACTGGCGGTGTTATTATTTATGCCTCACGCGCGTGCCCATTGAAGTAGTTGAACTTGGTTATGTTTTATTTCGTTCTTTCTTTTCTTTAACTGTTAGTTGGGGCAGTATTATGTCTTAAATGAAAACTATGTATTGAGTTATCTGAATGATTGACATGCATCACATGAAAATATTTTGGGGCAGTATTATGTCTTAAATGAAAACTATGTATTGAGTTATCTGTTTACTTATTTATCTACCTAGAGCACAATCGAATAGATTGAGTTTGAGGAGGAGAAGAGATGATCTGCTTTGGCATATGGAATTCAATCCAAGGTTGTTGCTTTTGTTTTTCTTTTTTCATTTGGTTATAGAAACCTCTTTTTATTTGATAGAGATAGAGATGTTCCACACACTAATATTTTCTTTCATATAGTTCTATTAATTTAGTGGCTATGTTTTACACATATATTGATCTCATGCAGACACCTATATTTATCTACCTAGAGCACAATCGAATAGATTGAGTTTGAGGAGGAGAAGAGATGATCTGCTTTGGCATATGGAATTCAATCCAAGGTTGTTGCTTTTGTTTTTCTTTTTTTCATTTGGTTATAGAAACCTCTTTTTATTTGATAGAGATAGAGATGTTCCACACACTAATATTTTCTTTCATATAGTTCTATTAATTTAGTGGCTATGTTTTACACATATATTGATCTCATGCAGACACCTATATTTATCTACCTAGAGCACAATCGAATAGATTGAGTTTGAGGAGGAGAAGAGATGATCTCGCTTTGGCATATGGAATTCAATCCAAGGTTGTTCCTTTTGTTTTTCTATTTTCATTTGGGCTTTTGTTTTTCTTTTTTCATTTGGTTATAGAAACCACTTTTTATTTGATAGAGATAGAGATGTTCCACACACTAATATTTTTCTTTCATATAGTTCTATTAATTTAGTGGCTATGTTTTACACATATATTGATCTCATGCGAGACACCTATATTTATCTACCTAGAGCACAATCGAATAGATTGAGTTTGAGGAGGAGAAGAGATGATCTGCTTTGGCATATGGAATTCAATCCAAGGTTGTTGCTTTTGTTTTTCTTTTTTCATTTGGTTATAGAAACCTCTTTTTATTTGATAGAGATAGAGATGTTCCACACACTAATATTTTCTTTCATATAGTTCTATTAATTTAGTGGCTATGTTTTACACATATATTGATCTCATGCAGACACCTATATTTATCTACCTAGAGCACAATCGAATAGATTGAGTTTGAGGAGGAGAAGAGATGATCTGCTTTGGCATATGGAATTCAATCCAAGGTTGTTCCTTTTATTTTTCTATTTTCATTTGGTTATAGAAACCTCTTTTTATTTGATAGAGATAGAGATGTTCCACACACTAATATTTTCTTTCATATAGTTCTATTAATTTAGTGGCTATGTTTTACACATGTATTGATCTCATGCAGACACCTATATTTATCTACCTAGAGCACAATCGAATAGATTGAGTTTGAGGAGGAGAAGAGATGATCTCGCTTTGGCATATGGAATTCAATCCAAGGTTGTTGCTTTTGTTTTTCTTTTTTCATTTGGTTATAGAAACCACTTTTTATTTGATAGAGATAGAGATGTTCCACACACTAATATTTTTCTTTCATATAGTTCTATTAATTTAGTGGCTATGTTTTACACATGTATTGATCTCATGCAAACACCTATATTTATCTACCTAGAGCACAATCGAATAGATTGAGTTTGAGGAGGAGAAGAGATGATCCGCTTTGGCATATGGAATTCAATCCAAGGTTGTTCCTTTTGTTTTTCTATTTTCATTTGGTTATAGAAACCTCTTTTTATTTGATAGAGATGGAGATGTTCCACACACTAATATTTTCTTTCATATAGTTCTATTAATTTAGTGACTATGTTTTACACATATATTGATCTCATGCAGACACCTATATTTATCTACCTAGAGCACAATCGAATAGATTGAGTTTGAGGAGGAGAAGAGATTATCTGCTTTGGCATATGGAATTCAATCCAAGGTTGTTCCTTTTGTTTTTCTTTTTTTCATTTGGGCTTTTGTTTTTCTTTTTTCATTTGGTTATATAAACCACTTTTTATTTGATAGAGATAGAGATGTTCCACACACTAATATTTTTCTTTCATATAGTTCTATTAATTTAGTGGCTATGTTTTACACATATATTGATCTCATGCAGACACCTATATTTATCTACCTAGAGCACAATCGAATAGATTGAGTTTGAGGAGGAGAAGAGATGATCTGCTTTGGCATATGGAATTCAATCCAAGGTTGTTGCTTTTGTTTTTCTTTTTTCATTTGGTTATAGAAACCTCTTTTTATTTGATAGAGATAGAGATGTTCCACACACTAATATTTTCTTTCATATAGTTCTATTAATTTAGTGGCTATGTTTTACACATATATTGATCTCATGCAGACACCTATATTTATCTACCTAGAGCACAATCGAATAGATTGAGTTTGAGGAGGAGAAGAGATGATCTGCTTTGGCATATGGAATTCAATCCAACAATAACATTGAATACATTCCTTGCAATATCTGTAACACATTGAGTCTTGACTTCATCAATTTTTCCAAAAACGAATCAAAGGTTACCTTCCGTAAAATTGTTCTCATACCGATCAAGCAATGCACACTCTGCGAGGCTTAGCACTTCCACAACCATATGCCCCTGCTCCTCTATTAATCGAGCCTATGTAATGGCCATTGTACTTGGTTCCATACTCAAATTCTTAGTTCTATTCTTTGGATTTTTTCTGCTCCGTGATATTATTTTTGTTTTACTTAAAAAATTCATGTCGTATAACTGTTGATTAATTTATGTTATACATCCAATATAATTTAGGTTTGATGATCACATAAGCTTGGTTGAGATATTTGTCATTTACTCCAAACTTCTACACGAAACACCTACACATGCAACAATAAAAAAAAATTAAACTTTAATTTTTTCTATTGTGGTTTTTCTGAAAAAGAAAAGTTTTCAAGTGTTATCAGAACATCTCTATTTGCTTCACGTGCAACGCACGTGCCCGTTGACTAGTCTATACTATTATAATAGCAATCCCCAAACGGTTAACCGTGAAGCCTTTTTGGCTAAAAATTCCAAGTATACCCTTATTACCTTAAATGAAAACAAATCAATATAAGGATATTTTGGTAAGTTAATAATTACATCTACTTTAATCGGCGGTTTCAGACAAAAAACATTTTTACTTTGCGGTTCCACATCCGCGAGTTCTTCAATGGCGACCACACATCCGCGAGTTCTTCAATGGCGACCACATCCGCGAGTTCATCAATGGCGACCACATCCGCGAGTTCTTCAATGGCCACCACATCCGCGAGTTCTTCAATGGCCACCACATCCGCGAGTTCTTCTTCTTCATCTTCGCTTCGCGTCCGCCGTCTTCTTCATCTTCGCGTCGCGTCCGCCGTCTTCTTCATCGTCGCGTCGCGTCCGCCGTCTTCGCCGAAACAAC
The DNA here is from genome assembly GCA_039657365.1 of Stephania yunnanensis. Classification (NCBI taxonomy): domain Eukaryota; kingdom Viridiplantae; phylum Streptophyta; class Magnoliopsida; order Ranunculales; family Menispermaceae; genus Stephania; species Stephania yunnanensis. The sequence goes on from JBBNAF010000043.1 coordinate 629,834, forward strand.
AGGGAGTCCATCAAGATCCGCAAGAAGAGAGAGTCGCGATCGAAGCGCGGAAGAAGGCATCGCAACGGATTGTCGAGTCGCGACCGCCGTCTTCGCCGAATGAACAGGGACTCGATCAACCAATTCTTCCTCATCTTCCTCTTCGTCCAATTACTGGGTCCTCTTCTTCATTTTTTTTTTATTCAAAGCAATCCCGATTTGGGGGTTTAGGAGGGTTCGATCTTTGATACCGAATTTGAGTTGGGAAGTTGTGATTTTTCGTCTAATTGTAGGACATCGTCTTCGATTTCTTCTTCTTCATCTTCTTGAACAGATTCGTCTTCTTCATCGTCGCGTCGCGATCGCCATCTTCGCCGAAATAACAGGGACTCGATCAAGATCCGCAAGAACAGGGAGTCGCAATCGAAACGCAGAAGAAGGCATCGCAACGGCGGCCACACCTCTTCTTCCTCTTCGTCCAATTACAGGTCCTCTTCTTGGTTTTTTTTTTTTTATTAAGCAATGCTGATTTGGGGGTTTAGGATGGTTTGAACTTTGCTACTGAATTTGAGTTGGGAACTTGCGACTTTTTCGTCTAATTGTAGGACATCCTTAGAGAAAAAAAAACAACGAATTGAATTAATTATAACCCGTTTGGATCCCCACATATTTATTTTATTTGAGACTTTCTAAAAGTTTTTTTTTTTTTTCCCTTAAGGGTGTTGAGATTCCTAGCACTTCAAGGCCCCAATCTTATATAGTCACCTACAGGTCTGCAAATGGTTGTGAGACCATAAAGCAAATTTGATTCACATTTAACAACCTCAACATACAATGGCTACCTTATTAACTAAAGTAGTGGATAAGCTCTAAATTATATATTTGTTTTGAAAAAGATAAAATCAACCAATTCTTTTTTTGGAAAAAATTGAAACAAATTTTTGATTTATAGAACAATATTAGAGCATAGTACCATAGTCGAGCATTTTTTATCAAAATCAATTAGCTAATTGCAAGAATATATAACCGTGATAATTCCATAACCATATTGACAAAAGGGCTTCACTGATAAGACTCTATCATTTATTATTTAAATTTTTTCTTATCAATACTATGGTTTTCTTAGGGTACATTAATAGGTAAACTGTTGAGATAGAGTTACATTACAAAATTCTCCAATAAATTAAGAGTCCACACAATAACCATTGATCTACAAAAAATAAGATTTATTTTGTTATTACAAGTATTTTAAATAAATTTTAAAGTATTTTTTAGATCAAACTCTTATATTCTCGCTTGATGTGACGCACTTAATGATATGCTTTAAAAATTCTTCAAATCCTTCTTAATTATTGCATCTAAAGTTATTTTTAGATATCCTCATGTTGTCAAATTTTGTCTACATCTATTATGCCGAGTTTTTTTGTAGATCACCTCAATCATCTTTCCCCTGATTTTAATGTTGATTGGTATTACTCAATACATTTCTCTGAGTCTCACAATTTCTAATTTGATTTGTACGAGTCTTAACACACATCTACATCCACTATCCTACAATGTCTATATACATACAAATACTTAATTACATTGAAAACAAATCCATCCTAATAGGCATTTCAAATCAATAATATGATGTGTAAGCTTAAGCAATGTAGGGCCAATATTTGCGCTAATAAAATGAGAGAAAACGTCCTGCTGTTCTATTAACAAAAATAAAAGATGGACCACTCACTTTAACCTTGCTTTTCAGATGCCACTCGAAGTGTGCGGAGAATTCCTCATTTGAAAGATAATGCAAATCTTTATGAGACATATCAACATATAATTGTTATTGATATCATATTATAAACATACTTATTTAAAAATGTGATTTTTTATTATAGCTAAAATTTTATGATCTAATTTTTGTATATTCTTTCTAATATAAACTGTAGTCCAATTGTTGTTGACTGAAAGATTTATAGCTGGCCTCTGATCAAGATTCGTCAACAAAAAAAAAAATTATAGGTGGCCTAAATAAATGATTTCTAGCTAAATATTGTGTTGGTTGGTCATGTATAGGTTTGACTTTCTCTCCTCACGGTTATTTTAATATTATAGATACTTTTACAATCTAAAAAATTCCTCCATGTATACCATTACATTATATTGATCAACAATTCAATAATATAGCTGCTACCATGAATGAACAACGGAATCGTCGTCGTTTATCTCAAAGGCAACGACGTCAAAATATGTCAAACTCGGCTAGGGATCACCTACTCGCAGCTCGACGAAATCAAGAGACTCCTGAGACTATTGAACAAAGGAATGTTCGACATCAATGATATTTACAACGCTACAATTCCATAGAAGGTACATACAATTATATTCTTAATTAATTTATTCACTACTTCTTTTATATGTTCTAACTAATATAATACACCATGTTAATTATTATGTATTTTATAGGTACATCTACAAGTAATTTTGCAAAATATAATACAACCGCTTCAAGGTTGACGCACATTCGTCAAATTGCTAGATCAAGGTCTTCCGAAATGGAAGGTACCAATCAAATTAATTATTTTTTCCAAATATAATGAATTATTTTATTTTCCTCGTTAACTTAAATTTTTTGCTTTACGGTACCTCTACCGATAACATTGACAACCATTCAAGAACCTTAAGATTATCATGTATTCGTCAACAAGCAAGGTTACTTTGCAACCAAAGAGATGGTAATTATATGTTCTTGTCATTTACTATATTTTAAATTATGCTATTTCTATTAATATTATTAATTGTATACAAATTTTAATTTCATGTAGGTTCCATTACTACTACGCAAAGCAATGAAAATTTAACGTTGCTTAATAATTGTCGAGTACCATGTTCAAGTTCTTCTAACGCTAGACCATTTCCTAATAGGCATAATAGTGGTAGAAATTCCCCGCACATTACAACTTCCAAACTATAATACTTGACCAACCCGAATTTGTTCATATTGTGGAGCCAGATTATTTGTTCATGAGACCTTAGATTTGTCTTTGCTCCAATGGAAAAATAAATTTACCAACACCCGAAAATCCACAAGAATTAATAAACATATTCCTAGATCAAACTGATGAAGGTAAACATTTTAGAGAAAACATACGTTCTTATAATCATGTTTTTTGCTTCACCTCTATAGGAGTTAATATAGACGAAAACTTAGCAAGTGGCGCAGACAAGGAGTCTTTACTTATCGTGCGCAAGGATCTATTTACCATAGAATAGGAAGTTTATTACCAATAAATGAATCAAGACCAAGATTCTTACAAATGTATATATATGACACTCAAAATGAAATTGAACACCGACATCAAGAGCGAAACATAACACGACCAAGTCTATTACATAAATTAAAATTAATATTAGATGCACACAATCCTTATGTTCAAGTATTCCGTCAATTAGGTAGACGTGAGGATGTGATGAACTGTAGACTACTAATACAAGAAGTAAGGATTAATCGACATATTCATGCTTTACCTTCAACACCACAAGTTGCGGCAATACTAATTGGAAATGATTCTTTAGAAGATTTAAGAGAAAGAGATATCATAATAGAAACTCAAAGTGGTAGCCTTCGTAACATTGCTGACACGGCCGCATACTACGATCCCTTACAATATCCTATTTTATTTCCTTTGGGGCAACACGGTTGGCATTTGGAATTGTGTAACTCAAATCACAAAAGAATCAGCTGCAGACAATACTACTCTATGTTCTTCAGGTACTATTAGTACATTTTACTATATATCGTAATAATTTAATTTTTTTAAAATTTTATTTATTACTTTTATTCCTACAAAAATTTATTTGTTTCAACAAAAACTAACTTCTTTCATTTTAGTTTCGCCCATTACGCATGTCACTACTTCATTACAGTGGACGTCTTTTACAACAATATGTGGTAGACATGTATGTGAAAATAGAAACAATGCGGTTACGATATCTGAAGACAAACCAACATATCATTCATTCCGAACTATATCAAGGTTTACAAGATGCAACGAATTCAGGAGAAACAACTGCAGGTTTATATGAATGTGATTTTAATATATTATGTATTCATTACAAATAAGTTTATTATGTTATTGTAATTTATAATATTTTGACTTTATTATTTTGAAGGTAATATTGGTAGAAGAATAATTCTTCCCTCATCATATACTGGCAGTCCAAGAGATATGTATAACCGCTACCAAGATGCAATGGCAATCGTCAGGAGGTATGGAAAACCCGACCTTTTTATTACCATCACTTGCAACACTAATTGGTTGGAAATTACCCGAGAACTATTACCTGGACAAAAGGCTCAAGATAGACCTGACGTAACAACTAGAGTTTTTCGATCAAAACTAGAAGAATTGAAACATGACTTATTTGTTAGAGGTGTGTTAGGTAAAGTAATAGCTCATGTACATGTTATTGAATTTCAAAAGAGGGGATTGCCACATTCACATTTGTTGCTAATTTTAGAAGAAAGTGATAAGTTAAATTGTCCTGATAATTATGACTCTTTAGTTAGAGCGGAAATTCCATGTCCTTTAACCGAGTCTAGGTTGTATTCTATAGTAACAAAACATATGATGCATAACCCATGTGGACCGTTAAACACTAACGCAATATGTATGAAAAATAATAAATGTACAAAATCATATCCGAAAGCTTTTCTTTGCATCTACGTCACAAGGTAATGATTCATACCCTATGTATAGGCGGCGCGACGATGGAAAACAAGTCACAATAGGTAATAGAACTTTAGACAATCGTTGGGTGGTTCCATATAACTCTTACTTACTTTTAAAATATAACTGTCATATAAATGTAGAAATTTGTTCAAGCATAAAATCCGTCAAATATTTGTACAAATATGTCTATAAAGGTCCAGATCGCGTTGCTTTTGGAGTATCTACACATACAAGTAGAGATGACGAGATAGCTCAATTTGTTAATGCTAGGTGGATATGTGCTCAAGAAGCTTTGTGGAGAATATTCAAATTTCAATTGAATGGAATTTCACCTTCGGTAGTTGGACTACAAATACACTTACCTAATCATCAACAAGTCCAATTTAATGTAGATGAGTCTATAGAAGACATATTAAATGATAGTGATAGATCAAAAACTATGTTGACAGAGTTTTTTAAGAAAAATGCTATTGACTCAGATGCAAGGCAATATTTATATTACGAATTTCCACACAAATATTGGTGGAATCAAAGACTTAAACAAGTGGACTAGAAGACAAAATATTCGTAAGGTAGTTGGTAGAATGTACACTTGTTTCACCATTAGATAGAGAACGCTACTATTTAAGATTATTACTCAATCATGTTAGGGGACCTATATCTTTTGAAGATTTGCGTACAGTTGATGGATTTACATTTGAAACATTTAAACATTCTGCCAAAAAAAGAGGTTTACTAGAAGATGATGATAGTGTCACTCAATGCTTGCGAGAAGCTGCAAATGTACATATGCCACGTTCTTTAAGAAGACTATTCGCTACTATTTTAGTTTTTTGCGAACCAATTAGGGTACGTGAGTTATGGGATGAATTCAATACGTATATGATTGAAGATTACAAAAATGCAAATAAAAACGACCACTCTCTAGATGAATCTTTCTTTCTAAATTGTTGTCTTAAAGATTTAACCAATTATCTCTCACAACATCAAAAAAAGATTACTGATTACGATTTACCCCAACCAACTTCTGAATCAATAACCAACATAAACAAATTTATAGTTGAAGAAAAATCTATTAAAATATCAAAAGAAGATTTAAATTCAATAAGAAAATTAAACAGTCAACAACAAAATGCATTTGATAGTGTCGTCCATAGCATCGATAGTCATGCACATACAATTTTTTTTATAGACGGACCTGGGGGTACAGGAAAAACCTTCTTATACAAATCAATCTTAGCAAACGTACGTAGTAAAGGATTAATTGCATTGGCTACAGCTACATCAGGTATTGCTGCCATGTCATTGCCCGGGGGTCGTACTGCACATTCAAGATTTAAGATCCCTATTCTATTAGATTCCACTTCAACATGTTTCATCAGGAAACAATCGGACTTAGGACCTAATACGACATGCTTCTCTCATTATTTGGGATGAAGCAACTATGGCTCATGTGCACGCTTTAGAGGCTTTGGATAGAACACTACGAGATATTACTAATATAGATGATTTTTTTGGTGGAAAAAACATAGTATTAGGAGGCGACTTCCGACAAGTATTGCCGGTTGTCCCAAATGGTACAAGATCTGAAACCATAAACGCCTCTCTCATTAGAGCACCATTTTGGAAAAACGTAATAAAATTAAAATTAATGAACAATATGCGTGCTATAAATGATTGTTTGTTTGCTGATTTTTTGTTGCGAATAGGAAACGGAGAGGAAAATTCTATTAAAGAAGATATGATTAGAGTACCCGATGAAATAAATATTCCTTGGCGAGGAGATCAAACAATACATGACCTAATAGATTTTACATTTTCATCACTACACGAGAGTTCTAATAACAAAGAATACATAATCAATAGGGCTATACTAACCCCGACAAATGAATCAGTTGAACAAATTAATAATTTAGTTGTCCAAAAATTCTTAGGTCAAACATATATTTATTATTCATTTGATAGTGTAGAGGACGATACCTTACATCTTTATCAACAAGAATATTTAAATTCTATTTCTCCAGGAGGATAACCACCTCATAGACTAATACTAAAAATATGATGTCCAGTAATTTTACTTAGAAATCTAGACCCACAAATAGGCTTATGTAATGGAACCCGTTTGATTTGTCGAGTTTTTCATAGAAATTTTATAGATGCCGAAATAGCTAACGGACCTTTTAAAGGAACTAGAGTTTTTATACCACGAATCCCACTAAAACCTTCAGATAATGTAAAAATGCCTTTCAAACTTATTCGAAAACAATTTCCAATAAAACTAGCATTCGCATTGACAATTAATAAATCCCAAGGACAAACTATACCCAACGTAGGAGTTTATCTTCCTGAACATGTTTTTAGTCATGACCAACTATATGTAGCTTTATCTCGAGGTGTGTCTTTAAGTCAAACCAAAATTTTAGTTAAAAATGGCAAAATAGATAGACATATAGGTACATTCACAAAAAATGTGGTTTATCGCGACGTCCTCCACAATTGTACGTAGCTAAGTAAAATCATAACATATAATATATGAAAATAATTTTTAATATAATAATTGTTTACAATTCTTTACGTCTAATACGATACTGCTTCAATGGATTACGTGACAAGCAATGATGTCTCTATATAACATACGACAAGGTTAGATTTTTTGTTATTTGGAAAAAAATTACATGGTGGATTTGTTTTCGATAATTTTTATTTATTTATTTTTAATTCATATTCCTTATAATATTTTGATGAACTCTAATATCCATGGTGGTGAGGTTTTTGTTTGAAGATGTGGTAGCAGCGGCGTCAAAAACATTTTGACATAGGCGTCGTCCGTGAGATATTTCAGAAGTTTTCATAGTTGGTGTTCACGGTTTATCAAAAGAGATGAACTCAATGCTTAGGTAAGTCTTTTAAGGTTTCGTCATTTTTAGTCATTTTACTGTTACTTATTTTTGCAGGGAATATAAGGAATATTATTGATGCATTTTGGACATCACTACTTGGTTGGGATCTTACATGGAGTTGATTGCGTCTTGATTTGGAGCCACAAATTTCGTCAGGTAAGAGCCCTTATACGATAGAGTTGAACCGCCCTTGATTTTGTAACTTTGTGCATTGTTGGAGGATTGTGATTGGTAATGTTGGCATTGTCTTCATTTTTATATTTTGTAAGGTCTTGGCTACTCCACATCTGGTTGCAACGTGGATGATACGATGAATGACTCGAGGTAATGCATTTACAGTAGTTTGTACTACACATGTCTTTCCTACCTCATCCATTTATCTGTTTACTTCTATATCACTGGCGGTGTTATTATTTATGCCTCACGCGCGTGCCCATTGAAGTAGTTGAACTTGGTTATGTTTTATTTCGTTCTTTCTTTTCTTTAACTCGTTAGTTAAAGGTATTATGTCTTAAATGAAAACTATGTATTGAGTTATCTGAATGATTGACATGCATCACATGAAAATATTTTGGGGCAGTATTATGTCTTAAATGAAAACTATGTATTGAGTTATCTGTTTACTTATTTATCTACCTAGAGCACAATCGAATAGATTGAGTTTGAGGAGGAGAAGAGATGATCTCGCTTTGGCATATGGAATTCAATCCAAGGTTGTTGCTTTTGTTTTTCTTTTTTCATTTGGTTATAGAAACCTCTTTTTATTTGATAGAGATAGAGATGTTCCACACACTAATATTTTCTTTCATATAGTTCTATTAATTTAGTGGCTATGTTTTACACATATATTGATCTCATGCAGACACCTATATTTATCTACCTAGAGCACAATCGAATAAATTGAGTTTGAGGAGGAGAAGAGATGATCTGCTTTGGCATATGGAATTCAATCCAAGGTTGTTGCTTTTGTTTTTCTTTTTTCATTTGGTTATAGAAACCTCTTTTTATTTGATAGAGATAGAGATGTTCCACACACTAATATTTTCTTTCATATAGTTCTATTAATTTAGTGGCTATGTTTTACACATATATTGATCTCATGCAGACACCTATATTTATCTACCTAGAGCACAATCGAATAGATTGAGTTTGAGGAGGAGAAGAGATGATCTGCTTTGGCATATGGAATTCAATCCAAGGTTGTTCCTTTTGTTTTTCTATTTTCATTTGGGCTTTTGTTTTTCTTTTTTCATTTGGTTATAGAAACCACTTTTTATTTGATAGAGATAGAGATGTTCCACACACTAATATTTTTCTTTCATATAGTTCTATTAATTTAGTGGCTATGTTTTACACATATATTGATCTCATGCAGACACCTATATTTATCTACCTAGAGCACAATCGAATAGATTGAGTTTGAGGAGGAGAAGAGATGATCTGCTTTGGCATATGGAATTCAATCCAAGGTTGTTGCTTTTGTTTTTCTTTTTCATTTGGTTATAGAAACCTCTTTTTATTTGATAGAGATAGAGATGTTCCACACACTAATATTTTCTTTCATATAGTTCTATTAATTTAGTGGCTATGTTTTACACATATATTGATCTCATGCGAGACACCTATATTTATCTACCTAGAGCACAATCGAATAGATTGAGTTTGAGGAGGAGAAGAGATGATCTGCTTTGGCATATGGAATTCAATCCAAGGTTGTTCCTTTTATTTTTCTATTTTCATTTGGTTATAGAAACCTCTTTTTATTTGATAGAGATAGAGATGTTCCACACACTAATATTTTTCTTTCATATAGTTCTATTAATTTAGTGGCTATGTTTTACACATGTATTGATCTCATGCAAACACCTATATTTATCTACCTAGAGCACAATCGAATAGATTGAGTTTGAGGAGGAGAAGAGATGATCCGCTTTGGCATATGGAATTCAATCCAAGGTTGTTCCTTTTGTTTTTCTATTTTCATTTGGTTATAGAAACCTCTTTTTATTTGATAGAGATGGAGATGTTCCACACACTAATATTTTCTTTCATATAGTTCTATTAATTTAGTGACTATGTTTTACACATATATTGATCTCATGCAGACACCTATATTTATCTACCTAGAGCACAATCGAATAGATTGAGTTTGAGGAGGAGAAGAGATTATCTGCTTTGGCATATGGAATTCAATCCAAGGTTGTTCCTTTTGTTTTTCTTTTTTCATTTGGGCTTTTGTTTTTCTTTTTTCATTTGGTTATAGAAACCACTTTTTATTTGATAGAGATAGAGATGTTCCACACACTAATATTTTTCTTTCATATAGTTCTATTAATTTAGTGGCTATGTTTTACACATATATTGATCTCATGCAGACACCTATATTTATCTACCTAGAGCACAATCGAATAGATTGAGTTTGAGGAGGAGAAGAGATGATCGCTTTGGCATATGGAATTCAATCCAAGGTTGTTGCTTTTGTTTTTCTTTTTTCATTTGGTTATAGAAACCTCTTTTTATTTGATAGAGATAGAGATGTTCCACACACTAATATTTTCTTTCATATAGTTCTATTAATTTAGTGGCTATGTTTTACACATATATTGATCTCATGAGACACCTATATTTATCTACCTAGAGCACAATCGAATAGATTGAGTTTGAGGAGGAGAAGAGATGATCTGCTTTGGCATATGGAATTCAATCCAACAATAACATTGAATACATTCCTTGCAATATCTGTAACACATTGAGTCTTGACTTCATCAATTTTTCCAAAAAGAATCAAAGGTTACCTTCCGGAAAATTGTTTCGTTACCGATCAGCAATGCACACTGCGAGGCTTAGCACTTCCACAACCATATGCCCCTGCTCCCTCTATTAATCGAGCCTATGTAATGGCCATTGTACTTGGTTCCATACTCAAATTCTTAGTTCTATTCTTTGGATTTTTTCTGCTCCGTGATATTATTTTTGTTTTACTTAAAAAATTCATGTCGTATAACTGTTGATTAATTTATGTTATACATCCAATATAATTTAGGTTTGATGATCACATAAGCTTGGTTGAGATATTTGTCATTTACTCCAAACTTCTACACGAAACACCTACACATGCAACAATAAAAAAAAATTAAACTTTAATTTTTTCTATTGTGGTTTTTCTGAAAAAGAAAAGTTTTCAAGTGTTATCAGAACATCTCTATTTGCTTCACGTGCAACGCACGTGCCCGTTGACTAGTATAATATAATATTTAAAAATTTAAAATTAAATATTTGAAATATAATTAATTTATAAAAACTAAATATTAAAAACTTTATTAAAAATTATTAAATTTAAAATGAAATTAAATGCGAATTTTTAAAATGTTTAACTATTATATATTTTTTATATAATTGCAAAAACTATTATATATAATATTTAAAAGTTTTATGAAAATTTTAAATTCAATTAAAATTAAATTTTAAATGAATTGTTTCAAAATAATATTATTTATAAATAATATTTAAATTTAAAAACTCTTTATAAAACTTTATTACAAATTATTATTAAAATAATATATTTTAATCCATACTATATAATTTGTTTGAAATAACTATAAAGACAGGAAAATTAAAGGAAATTAAAGTTAATAACTGAAGTCCATCAACTAAAATGAATTAAATACAACAAAAAAAGTTAATTACAAGTATGAAAATGACAAAACAAGATATGAAAAATCTAAGGCTAAATATACAAGGAAGTCAACTCAATCGTCGAGATCGTCGTCGGTCTCTAAGTCATCGGCTAGAACATCTCTCGGAGGCGTTGACACGAATGAAATCCCAAGTCTGTCCATTAGAGCATGCTCCATGCGATTTGACTGGTCTTAGACCTTTTGTAATTGATCTTGGGTCAGAGTATGATCCTGCAAAACCTGAAGAATGTGTGTCTGCATCGCTTGGAAATCCCTTCGAAAAAGCTTGATCTACTTATTAGGAGTAGAAATAGGTCGAGAAGATCTAACTCCATCTCCACCTCCAGCTCCTCCAACTGTAGCATGTCTGCGCTGTGACCCTGATGGTATCCACCCTAGTCCATATGTCCATCCTTTGTTATCGTGCTCAACGACGAACAAATATAGCTCGGTCTCATCTATCGGGGTGTCAGGCAGTGACTGTGTGAGCTCAATTCACCTACGTTGAATCGCCGTCTAAATTAAGAATTTAAAACATTTACAAGTCATTAATACCTATCATTAATTAACTAAACAAAATTTAAAAGCAAAACTATTTACTTAAGACGATCTTCTCTATTCTCTAATCGAGGAAAGTTACACCGTCATGATCTTTCGTATGGAAGTATAGGCAGAATCTAAAGCAGTCGGAGGTCGACCCAACTTCTCCGCCTATAAAACATATATTTAAAGAGGATTAGATTTGAGATTAAATCCATGTACATTATATATATATATAAACTTATTATAACATAACTTACCAGTTTCTCTGCGTGCTAATAAATGGATACTGAGCTACCAGTATGCATTGTGATCCCTGTACCGGGTCCCTTTGTCTCAGTTCTCCTATTTTTACTTGCTCGCTTTGACTTCTTAAAATCAGGAGTGGACCACATCTTCTTATAGTGGTCGAAGATCTCAACAGATACGTGTGCATACTTTTTATCTTTGGAGCACATCTTGCTAATAAAATCAGCATACCGAGTGGCAATCTGCCTATCGTACGCCTATCTAATAGTTGCATGACTTGATGGTTCCCAGTTGAATGACAACTATAGGCAAAAATTAATTAAACTTTTTAAATTTATCTATAAACACTTTTCAATTATATATTTTTTGTAAATCTTATGTAAATGTAACATTAACTTAAACAACTTTGTCTCCCGAGTAGCTCTGTCAGATGGGTGTAATTTCCATCCACTAAGTTGAAAATGAGGCGTTAGACCATATTTATAAGAAATAAGTAAATGTAAAACTTCGTACATATACTTACTATCTGTCATCTTTCACGTCTAATAATATTTGCCCCGATGGTTAGCTAGTAATACTGCTTCGTCGTCATCCATGTGAGGTCGTACTTATGGACGAGTCACTCGAACGATATGCCAAAGAACTCGGTGACTACTTTACCGGCTGACCTCGAAAAGGCGAGGCATCTAAATCATGATGGAGTGGTGGTGGGACTATACAGTGGTCGTGCGTATGATCATGAAGACGTGATGGAGATGCTGATCCCCCTAATGAAAAATAGGCCCGACACCTGGCCTAAACATACCATGACCATCAATGGGTGAAGTAGGTAGGGAGGAAAGTAAAGTAGAATACATCTGCATAGAAGTAAGATCATTACCAAAAATAGATGGCAAAGACATGAAAATGTAGATGGATGTAATGAATGTGCATAATGTAGGGGAGGCATCTAATGGAGAAATGAGATATGCAGAGAAGGGTGGTATGGGAACGGATGAAATGGGGTCTGTTGAGAAAGGTGGTAGGGTATGGATGCAGACTCTGATGACGCTGACTAGTCTATGCAGGTGGAGTAGCATCATCAAGAGAATGACGGTGTGATCCATCCGATAGTCGATCTCTAGTAGCGCTAGATCGTCCGATGGATCAACTACCAGATCGTCCACTGGATTGTCCACTAATGCCTTCACCAGAAGATGGGGTGTAACCTTTGCCTGATGACATAAATTTATAAAAAAATAAAGGCTAAACTAGAATGTTGAGTTGAACCTCCAACATTTGAAATATTACGTAACAAGTAAAAAAAATATAATTACATCATTTAACAACTAAACAAGATAGTATCATTGTTCATTGTCACCGTCCTCATCATTCGATGAAAACTCAGAGTTATCATTTTCATTGTCTTCTTCGTCGTTGTCTGACATATGTGCGCCACTAGGATCAACTAGCGAAGTTGGAACATCGTTATCAATATCGACTTCAGTATCATGCTTCTGTAGCTGCTCTAAAAAACATTTTGTTCTATAGGCGCACTGTTAACGTTTTCGACTAAGTCTTGTTCATTGATGAATTTCGGTTAAGTCTACACGTAGCTTGCCAATTGCTCCGTGCATTTCTTGCACTTGGGTCTGAAAGAAAGTACACATGACTAGCTTGCATGGCTAGTATGAAGGGCTTGTACTTGTTCAATCGCAGATTTCGATGTACATCGACGATTTTTAAGGATCGGTGAATTCTTGTCTCGAAGTTGATCGTGGGATCGAACCATTGACACTGGAACAACACAATATGTAGGAATCCATTAAATTTGATTTCAATCACTTCTTCTAATTGCCCGTAAAATTAATTGTCACATTGTGCGTGATTCGTGCCCCTAACGCATACCCCATTACTATGCATATCTTTGTTTGAGCAATACGATATAGTCTGAAATTTGTAGCCATTAAAAAGATACGCATGGTTTATAGTGCAAAGTTGACTAGGGCTGTTTGACAACATTTGAAGTGTTGTATCTTGAATAAATGATGGAGCCTACAACCAAAAATGTTTCATTCATAAACTTCAATTTCAAATAAACAACAAATATAAAGAATTATTTTAATATCCACATACAAATGACGTACGAATTGTTGCAACCAACTTGAGAAATGGTTCTTAAGATGTTCATCGATGATACTTTGAGTAATATTCACGTGTTTGGAACACAATTCTAATACGTACATAATAACAGGAGAATTGAAGAATGTAAGGATTGCAATTGAATGAATTTAAGATAATAATTAAGATTAAAACATACCTAATGAATAGAGCGACTTTGGGAAAATTTAACAACACATATGAGTGCGCAGCGTTACACTCGTCATCCATGACATAACGCTTCTTTGATCTCCCATAGGCCAACCTGGGTGGGTGAATATTGAGAAATTGTCATCAAAACTTTGAGTTGGGCTGACTCCACCATCGTAATTGTGGGGTAGACGATAGTGCGAGGTGGAGACGTGTTCCTCAAAACAATAGGAACAAAATGCAGTTGTTTCTTCCACTAAGTAAACATTGCATATTGAGTCCCCCTTGCCTTATTCCTAACATTATTTTTTAAATGTTTCAAGTATTTATATTTGTACAAGTAAGTTAGTTAAAATGTTTATGTAGGAGTATAATATAAATTGTGTGCGAGTCTAGTTGATTACCTCTCAAAAAGATATATCCACCGAAATTGTATTGGGCCAGAAAGGATAGCCTCGTACGCTAAATGGATATGAAGATGCTTCATTGAGTAAAAGAAACTTGGCGAAAATATCTTTTCCAACTTATACAATGTCTTTGGAATGTTTTCATGCAAAAGCTGAAGATTCTCAACATTTATATTTTTAGCAGTTAAATCTCTGAAGAAAATGTTTAACTCGCAAATTGCAATCCATATGTCATCATCTACGAGATCTTGAAAAGCAATGGACATCAATCGTTGCGTGAAAACATGAGAATTGTGGCTTTTCATCCGAAACATCTTCAACTTCTTATAATCTACACAGTGGCCGATGTTAGACGCGTAACCATCAGGGAAGTTCAATTCCTTATTCCACTTACACAACACTTATTTTCTTCGTTTGTCTAGCACGTATCGTGCCTTAAGATATTTCTTAGAAATTGGATCATAATAAAACTTTGGACGATTACAAATCTCTTTAAGTCTTCCCTAAACAATGCGTTATCTTTCGTTTTCCCCGGCACACTCTTAATTGTGTTGAAAATATTTTCAAAGACATTTTTTCAATGTGCATCACGTTTAAGTTGTGCCTGATAAGGTTCGTCTTCCAATAAGGCAAGTCTCATAGTATGCTTCATTTTCTCCACTCGCTAGTCCTCGAGACTTCGTTGTTTATTGCATCTGATTCCAACTCAGTGACTTTCATCAACCCTAAAACTTCAATTTCTCACAAGATATCTTTACCCGATTTATTAGCTGGTGGCTTTTCGGATACGATTCTATCTCTGCGAAAATAGACTTGTTTTTCCACTCCTTCGAATATCACGACAAGAAACGTCGATGACAATCGAACCAACTCGCTTTCCTTCTGGACTTCAATTGGAAAGCGTCGGCATCTTCCATGCAATAAGGACAAGCGATCCTCCCGTGCGTGCTCCATCCCGATAGCATCTTTGTACGTTGGAAAGTCGCTAACAAAGTCCACATAAGTGCAACGCACATTTGAAAGTTTTTCTTAGTCGATACGTCGTAGGTAGGCACTCCGTCATACCACAACTCTTGCAATTCTTTCACCAATGGTTGGAGAAACACATCAATGTTTTGCAATGGATTATTTGGCCCAGGTACGATTACTGTTAAGAACATCACTTCTTTCTTTATACACATCGAGGGATGTAAGTTGTACGGTATTCAAATCACCGGCCACGAGGAGTACAGTTTGCTGGTCATTCCGAAAGCTTGAAACCCATTAGTGCATAAGCCACGTCGAACATTACAAACCTCGAAGCTGAACGTAGGGTTCACTTGATTGAACCGCTTCCATGCCAAGGAATCGGAGCAATGCGACATATTGCCCTATTCTCTGACGTGTTCTGCATACCACCGCATGTGTCTCGCGGTAGCTTTCGAGGTGTACAAACGTTTGAGACGAGGTGCCAAAGGGAAGTAAAACATTGTCATATGCGGGCATTTGTTAGAGTTAAATCTAAATTCTCTACAAAATTTACAAGATGTAAGCTCGGAGTCGAGTTCCCAATAAAACATGAATAGCTGGGACAATAGTCAATTCACTCATATGGGAGACCCAACAAGTGCATCAAGCCCTTACATTTGTAAAAGCTATTTATCAAACAGCTGTCTTCAGGCAACATGTCTGTACATACTTGCAAAATTTCGTCAAATGCTTGCTCCAAAATATGATGATTCGACTTTATCGTCAATAAACGTGAAATTGCCGAGAGTTTAGTCATCTTCTCTCAACATGGCCAAAGCGGTTGATTCGCCGCGTCAATCATTTCAAAGAAATGCTTCGCTTCAAGGTTCGACTCCTCTTCATGATTCCAATCAAAATTAGGGCCCACAATGTCATGCATCATATGATGATATGATGTCAGATATTCATCTATTGGATCATCACCTCTATCGTCCTCATCACTTACTATTTCTTCTTTCCTATACGCGGTCCAACAATAGTAATCGAGAACAAATCCACCCCTTACTAAATGAAGCTCTATGATGTCTACATCGTAGTATTTGTTGTTGCAACATTTTCGATAACGACGTCGAATTTTCGCTTCATTCAAGTAAGTGGTGCAGTGTTGCATGAAAATTTTTATAAATCCCTTCACGCCATCTACAAACTCTAATCTAATGTAATCGCCTTCAATACGGTTGTACATCCAATCTCGAGATACAAACATCTCAAAAGACCTAAACAACCACAATTGAATACACGTACACATCAATCACTATATAAATTTTAGTCGAGTGTTAATTGTAATTAGTCAAATCGATTGCATTTGCGCATACTTTGCATAATATATTTTTTACATTTTAATCGATTGTTTACCGTAATTAGTCACATTGGCTGCAATATATGCACATACTTTTGCGTAATTTTGCGTAATTATTAAATTTTCCTTTGAAATTTCAAAATTTACTTCAATATTTGCAGTTTATAATTGTATTTTGTCTCATTTATATATATATCTAGTATATAAGCATTGTTATATAAATATTATTTGCTTCAACCAAATATAATTTCCTTATTATAGTTAAATTACTTTTAACTCTCTATATTTATTTATAGTACAATATATTATACTGTTCTATTTTTGTCCTAATTGAAATTTAATTTGTCCAATAAATTTGCACCATTTTATTAAATCTTTATCTTTACAATTTACTATATTAATATTTTATTTAACTTGTAACTTCATACTTATTTTAATTTCAAATTAACATAATTTATATATATATATATATATATGAATACCAATCCTCCCTACCTAAACGATATATATATATATATATATATATCGTACGTAAACTTTGTTATATAAATATTATTTTGTTCAACTAATTACAAATTACTTTATTATAGTTAAATTGCTTTTAACTACTCTATATTTATTTATAGTATAATATATTATACGTACTCTTTATTTTTGGCCCTAATCAAAATTTAATTTGCAATGAATTTGTATCATTTAATTAACTTTATACTTAAAGTTGTTTCAACTTAACATAATTTCTTCGTTATAGCTAAATAGATTTTAATTTGATTTTTTAAATTAGTATGAAAAATAATTAAATAATAGTTTAATGGACATATTTGAAATTCAACTAATTTCATACTAAAACATTACAAAAGAATTACATATATATCAATACTAAAAAAATAATTAAATCCAAATCACAAGCATGCATTTTATTTGTCACAAAAATAAATAAATAATAAATATCATCATACATAATTTATTGCAACATTTTGATCAATTTAACAAATTTTACTCACCTAAAAATACATAAAATACAAATTTTATTTTCCAAAATCTTATTCCAACATAAAATACAAAATTACAAGTTTTTAATCAAACCATTACATTTTTTGATTTAACATGTATATATTTGCAAAATTTATTCCAAATTCTCATTCTAACATAAAATACAAAAAACCATATTTTCTCAAAGAAAATACAAATTACATATCACATAAATTACAAATTTCACAAAAAATTATTATAAATAAACTTAAATAACAAAAAATATAAATAAATCAATTATAAAAAGCAGAATATATAAACTAAATAAAAATATACATAAATCCCAAATCAAGAAAGAGATGGGAGTCGGGGCGGCTGTGACGAATGGGAAGCGAGGCAACCGGCCGAGGTGGAGGCGGGGCAACCGGCCGATGTGGAGAGGATAGGAGAGGGTCATGGTGAGGGAGATGGTCACGGTAATGGAGAGGATCATGGCGAGGGAGAGGAGAGGATCGAGAGGAGATGGAGAGGACAGGAGAGCTCGATAAAAACTAGAGAGGAAAAGAGAGGGTTTTGGTCTTGATCTTATTTTTCGGATTAGCGACGGGAATATCGAAGAGGTAATCATGTTGCTATTTTCACATGTGGCCCCCTCGTTTGTGGCGTTCTCTTCGCCACGTGGCCAAGAAAATTTGGTCATGGGCGGGAGTTTTCCCGCCCAGAAAATAGCGACGAGGGCCGTTGCTACTCTCGTCGCTATTGGCATCCATTTTTTGTAGTGTTATCTAATTAAAATTTATCTTCTATCTAATAGGAATATAATAACAGATAACCATAATGAGATATATGATCAAAACCAATTTCTATTCTTATCCATATAAAACAAGCAATTGAATCAACAAATGAAATATTAAGCATTCATTGAACACCAAAATCATATTAAATTAATCATATTGATCTAATCACGACTTTTATCACGGAGATATACATAATTATTGAACAAAAAACAAACTATGTATTCAACACCAAAATCACATTAACCTAAACATGACTTTTACCATGTGAACATAAAAAGTCGTATCATTCAATATTAAAACATATGCTAATCGAAATATTCTTAACATGAGTTCTATAATTAAATCAAATCATGTGTATGTATTAAATATATGAATTAACAACATGCTTTAAAACCAATTCTTGATAACAATTATCACAAAACCCATATGTACATCATATATATATTAATCAAAATCATTCTCTTACACATATATCATATATACAACACATAAAACATGCAATTGTTTAATGGAATCGAACCTAGCTCTGATACCACTGTTGGGTTTTTTAGATTCATACGCAGTGAAAAATTTAAGAATATTTTTTGAAAAACCCCAACAGGATCAAAAATAAGTTCTATTAAACTATTTCTATAAAAGTAAACTATAACTTAATCCGTGATTTCCTTCTCTGATTGTTCGATCTTCAAGACATTCGAGCGTGCACCCTCTATCAAAAATCCACATACTAATGGTTATCACAATTTGGAGTGCTAGCCCCAAGAGAGATAAAAGTGTTTTTCTTTCTCTCTATAAGTCCAGAGAACTCGAAAATAGAGAAAACAAAAATTTATTTCATTTTAGGGTTTTAGCCTTTATTTATATGTAGAAAATCTCACTTAAAAACCTATTCGTAATACAACTATTATATTTAGGCAATTCAAATAAATTACACAAATGCCCATATTAATAAGTTATCATATAACAAATCATAAAGGCTTTTATGTCATGAATTTAATCATATAATATTCATTACTCTGGATAAATTGAAATTGCGCAAAGCCATTCTTTGTATGCAACCTAATAGGTCATGCGACATTGGTAGTTAACCAAAAATATTTTGATACACAAGTCATAAGCGGTTTCTAGTAAGGCATTATGATTACCTAAGTAGCCTGAATATCAAAACCGATACAACTTGATGAATAGCATATATCATATCTTTTTGTCGTGCGATATCCTTTGATCAAGTATAAGGCATGGAAAGTCACCCTTAATGCTTAATCGTACTAGTCTCGATCTTTAGGTAGACTGAAAACACCCAAGTGACATTGATTATATCAATTCACTTGGACTTGGCCTTTTAACAGTCCAACATATCGAGGGATCGCTGATATTTCTCTATATGAGATGGACAAATTGTGTCTTGATTACTCACCTTCACATATTATTCACATGGTAACCAATCACAATCTTTATAATTGTTTGGTTAAAAATAATGTTTGATTGTGTCAAATCGCCATGCTCCTAGTATTGAAGTCTATAGTAATCTCAATTCGATGGACAAAATGATATACCTATCGTGAGTAATACCTATGACTTAATCCATGTGGTGTTCTCATAGCGGGTCTGTCGAGTACCTTGTTCCCTAACAAATACTTATGATCTTGATTCGTATCCTTATACGCATGATCATCCCATGGCCATCAATCAAGATTCACACTAGTCTTAATTCATTATAGTTCCTAGTATAATGACCGACTAAAGACATTTAAGATATTCCAGCAAATACCCATATATCTTTTTATAAAATAAGCATGCAATCACTTATAATAAAACAACAAACGAAACCCTTTATTTTCGTAACTAAAAATATTACATAAATAACATTTGTAGATTGACCTAGGGCATATGCCTAAACAATAATTAAAAATTTTGTCCTTGAAACTTAAACTTATAGTTATTGAACCAAATGAGATATGTGAATATGATCCTTCATATACAACTCTTCAAATCCGAACTTGTAAAAATCATTTCCAAGGTGAATCTTTTAAGTGAATCACTTTCATTGTAATCAACAACTCAGTGGTAGATATCATAAACATTTCAACTTTTCATTTCCAAATCCTTGGTTAAATGAGAATTTATCTCTATTTCTTTTTCAATCTTGACAATTTGTGAATTTCTGATGAGTTAAACAATCAACTTTGTGAAATATCTAATAATCTTATTTTTTCTTCATATTTCATGCCTTGAATATCATTCAAGCATCAACATATAGCAAGATCTATCCTATCTTACTTTTCAATAAAACTATTTTTATTCTAATTGATAACAATTCCATATACCGTTGATAATGCTTTCCCTATCCACCAAACTATGTTATACACATTCTAGTTTGCTTTCTCATCACTAATCATTTCTAATTATAATAATTGGCCGATCAATTTTTAGACTATCATCAGTCTAAATATTTATATATTAATGCAAATAATATTTGAGCACAATATTAGTGCGTAAAGTAAAGTCGAGTGTCTATATGATCCATCACCATTCTAGCATTTCTCAACAAAAACTTGAAATTTCACAAGCATCCCATGATTATAGATGTCTAATTACACCTGTCATCCCATGACAAGAGATCTAGAATTTCAATCAGATCAGAAACAAAACCAAACACATCGTGCAACTTTCACACATTCTCTAAATATCTACTCACAATATAATTTAGATTTGTGGATTATAAAGTAGTTACAAATTCCAACTCATCAGCCCATTTACTTTACATTTCCTTTGATTGGTTAGAAAATTAATGACTTTTCTAACTTCGTCAAACCATTATCTATTCATGAGTTCACCAAGAACCCCATCTTATTCACTTAACTGCAAATCTATTTAAGGTTGTCTTCTTCACTACTACTTCGATTTCCACATTACCAACTTACTAACGTTTGCTTTTATGTTTTCCCAGTTACTCAAATTTCTGTCATCTCGATCTTAATCGCTTACTGTTTGCCACACTTTCCTCATTGCCTGAATAGAGTCAGTTATCTTTTCCTTGAATAGATATAAACTTTTATATAAATATATCAGCGTCTTTCATGATTATACTCTTATAGTAAAAACTTTAATTTGTATTTCATAAAAACTTATAAATATTTTATCTCTTTTACATTTCTACTCAATACATATTTTTGAATTTTCGTAATTTATAATGGAAAAACATTCAGGTTTTCAAACATATCGAATCAGATACACTGTGCTTTATTCAAAATTTTCAACCAATATGGATAATACTTACTAAATGAACCGTAAGTTTTGCTTCTCTTTTCATTTTTCATTTATATCTTCACCATCCATGCAGACATCTTACATTAACACTAATTTAAAATACACAGTGCTTCAAACTTTCACCACTGATTGATCATGTGGTGTAACACTACATTTGAACCAATATACAATATCAATTGCACACTATTTTGGTTCAACATTTTCAATTTTTAAAGCTTAATTCCTCGTAAGATCCTTTTAAAAATATATAAAATTTCATCAAATTTATTGTTTGATATCCTAAGTCTTATCTAGACTCATTGACCTGAAATTTCCCATTTTCATACTTATGATATAATTTATTGACTATTTATTTACCTATACTTAAGCTTTCAATTGATTTCAACGAAATTTCATAGACTCTTTTACACCTAACCTCACGATTCATTGGATTATTCAAAGACTAGTGTTATGATTCAGTAGTCTTCTACACCGTGAATAAATCATGATTATGATATGGTGTTACTTAGACTTTTGATCATACACAACTACTCCAGTGCCTTACCTTGACTAAAGGAGTTCATTTGTGTTACTCCCAACACTCACAAGTCATCTCTACGTCTTATTTTATTTTATAAACAAAGTCTATTCTGTTCCATTTTTGTCAATCTTAGCTTTTCTCACATTGATCTCACTTTTTAGCCATGACAAATCAATAATTAAACATGTTTTATAATGTAATTAAGTAGATTTTAGATATAAATGATGATATTACACTAGGTATTCTTTTGCTTTTGCAATTTCAAGATTTAACTAGAAAAATGAAGAAATGGAAAAAAGAAAACAATTAACCAGCCCAACGAATGCTTAACGATAGAGAAATGCACTAGAAATCGCCACCTAAATCTGCAGCAAAGATTACCTAGTGAATTAGCAGCGAATTGGAAAATATACTAGAATTCACCAGTTGAATCGGTGGAACATAGAGAGCTAAATTTAGTGGTTAACTCAGCAATTTGTGAACAAAATGGAATCGCTTACGAATTGCTGAGGCAATTACTGATTTTTTAGATTAATATGAAGGATATGAGTTTATCTATGATATATACTTGGAAAACTATAAATAGAACCTTAGGGCTTCGAAATTAATCTATCTCAATCAATCTATTTCTTTTAGCCCTTTACCCTCATAAGTTTAGTTCTATTGAGTTTATGTTTGAAGCTACATTGGAGCTTTGACTTATTTAAGAGGTATTTATTTAATTTTTTATTATGTCTTTCGATTATATTATTGTTGTGTTATTTATTTCCAGCGTGAGTGAGTAGTTTATCAACATAAACAAACCCTAGACATGTATATACTTTGGATTTCTATACGGTTATAATTAAGGAATCATGAACTTAATGTTTTAAATCTAATCATACACGTCAATCACAAATTAATAAGTTTTTTTTGCGTATTACAACTAATGAAGATTGATATTGCATGCATAGTTGCAAATATGTACTGCAGTATTTTAATTCTGATTCTGTCTATAATTATTGACAACAATTATGGAAGTAGTAGCTAAGATTAATCTATGGGGCCGAACTTCTCAAGTAGATGTTCCAAGTGATTGTGTTCCAAGTTATTTATTAATTAACATATTCTGATTAATATTTGATTTAGATTAGACATGATTCTCATTAAGTGTTAATGTTATCGTATTCATACTTATTGATTGAATTAGTCTAGTTAATTTGGTTAATGAAGTTAATAGTTATAGTTTTCAGTTATTTGATATTTTAATTCTCGTCTAATTAGATTAACTAATTTAAGAAAAACAAGACAAAAACACTGTCATGGCCCAATAATTAATACACGTTTAATGCGTTAATCAGGACAAAATGACCCGTGACGTAGGACCCGCAACGAGATACGTGTCACTACCGAGGCACAGTGGCCAAGGTAAATGTTATATTTATGTGTTGTATGCCTAGTGTACTGTATATGTGTAGACTACCAAGTCATTTGCGGGTATGCAGATATCGAGACGAGCATGGGACGCGCCTCGTGTTGCATGCCGACGTGGGCCCGAGGTAGCAGCTCGTGGGGTAAGTGTAATTAGTTAAATCAAATTTAAAAAAAATGAAAAAAATGAGCGGCTCACATTCAAGCACCCAAAGCATATATATATATATATATATGTATATATATAAGTCAAATACACCCATAAGTCTAACCTTATCTCATTTTATTTGTTTGATCTCTCGAGAAGAAAAAAAACCCACAGGGGAGAAGAAAATCGAGAGAGAGAGAGAGAGAGAGAGAGAGAGAGAGAGAGACGAAGCTCAAGGGGAGGTGAGTGTTCTTTTTGATTTTCATTGTCGTTGCTGCAGTCGTTGTTGCCGCCATGTTCGGCCATGGAAGGTTCGACCTCCATGGCCGAGAGGCATAAGGAAGAAGATGGCAGGGGTGTCTCCCCTGCCATCAACTCCAGTTGGGGTTGGAGATGGGAGCCAACCCCAACCCAACGCCGACAATAATAATAATAATAATAATAAAAATAATAAATAATATATATGTCTATTACTAAAATAAATTTCTAGAAAATAGATAAAATATGGAAAAATTCAGGAAAAATTAGGAAAAAAACTCCAAAACATTATATTTCAATAAAATAAATAGAAATTAATAAATTTCTATAAAACATAAAATATTCGAACTTTCGGATGCGACTTTTACAAGGTTTTTACCTCGAAAAGCTCAAAATTGGCAAATTGGTCTCAAATTCGATTTCGATTGATTTTGACCAATTTATAAATTGTGAATAAGTAATAATGACACTAAACTGATAAATTTTTAAATGCTAGGACCGTAAAAGAGCTAGTATAGGGTTTTGGGTGCGTATATCGACTCAACGAGAAGCCAAATAGCTTAGGCATTACTGTGCGTATGTAAGTAAACTGATTTGAGACATTTATTTACATTTCATTTCATTCCATTTATTTATTTATTCTCGATTATTCGAACTGAATTGCCTTTGAAATCCATATGCTATGACTTGTTCAGTTTCTCATTTTATGATGTTCATAGCATACTCTGTTGTGTATATCATTGATTCCAATTCCTATACTTTGTCATGTTGATTGTTGTGTTTGTCATTGTTCAGTGATACAACATGCTATTAGGATAGTTTGTTTTTTTTTACTCTAATACTTTGTGCATTAGTATGCTATTACATCTCTTGGATTCCAATGCTGTGTCATTTTTGAATATGGAAGTGGTTCTTGTGGTTTGGGTCATTTGATGATAGAAATTCAGCTTTCATACGTGGGTCACTAGCTTTGCCAGGAAGTTAAGGAATTCCTCCACTACCTTGCATGACACACGGGGTAACGTGCCTCGAACGGGTTAACTGGACCTCGGGGTTTGATGGCGCAAGATTAACTTGCGTGAACATGTTGAGTTTCAAAACTAGGGTATGTTAGCAAGTATACATTCCAATGACGACTAATTCACTTGGAATAAAAAGGCGTAATCGTACGTACAACCTTTTGAAATTATGATATAGAACTCAATTTGTTGCAATGAAATGATATAGAGCAGAGCTCAAATTGTTGTGGACAGGCTGATATGATGAAGATCATGGTCGACCGACCCTAATCCATTACTACTTAGCCTTGAGTCAGTTTCATATTTGATTAACTCAAGTATCTCTTTGCATGATGTTTCTTTCAGCATAGTTTCTATGTCGGTGATGTCATTTGATACTTGTTGCCTATTTGGGAATGTGGATCGATGTCTCTCACTATTACTTAAATAATTTCATGTACTCGCCGTCTAGTTTGTGACGGTGGATGCGAGATCAGTAGAGAAGTAGCGAGACTAGGCAAAGAGAAGATTGGTGACTACCTCTGAGCCGGTGGAGGACTGCTACGACATACTTTTGTACGTTTTGTATTCTTTTGTATTACATTTTTTTATGTAGATGCTATTTTGCTTTTGGGTTGAGTGATATGAATATAGGACTAGACACATGTTATATATATCACCATTTTTGTTTATATGTGCATGTGATCACTATTTCCTGGTTTTTCCACAATAGGCTAGGCCTTAGGATCTCCTTTCCACTAGTGACTTAATAAGACTTTCGCTAAGTAATTGGTTAGATAAAAAATTTTAATTAACTCTGATTTATAGACAACCATAGGTTAGTCACTAGAACAATTAAGTTAACTGTAGGTGGTATTATAAATGGTAGGTGTTTAACTAAGGCCGACTAGTTCCTTGTTAGGTCCTATAGGGGAGATTAGGGCTTAATTAAGGGATTAAGCTGAGTCGTGCCCTTATTTGTAGTTGGGGCCGTCTCAGGTGGTATCAAAGCCAAGGTTTATAAAGCTTGGCTTACTTATATGGTTTCAGGCTATATGATACCAACACATTTAGTATCAGCACCACGGTGAGAAAACATGGCTCTGAGATTGTAGAAGATGGAGTTTCTATAAGCCTACCTTGTTCAGCTAGAAGCAACTAAAAGACTTGAAACCATAGAAGCTAGAAAACCTTAGTTAGGTGTGGAAAACCAGATGATCCTCGCCTAGAAACTATTAGTTGGGAAGTGAGTGACAGTGAGTTGGGGATTTGATCTATTATATACATGTTAATTTTGGTATGTGTATATATGTGTTATCCACGTAGTAGCTGATTCACGTTCGTTTTCCATTTGCGGTCAGAGATGGCGAATTCAAGCGATAGTGATGGTGCGGTGCGAGCGGTAGCCAGCCTTCGATACCATCAGCGGAGGATTTTCAGAGGCTTTCAGATCGAGTAGATGCTTAGAGGTAGCAGTTGGCTGATTTCATTGCATTGATGACTTCCTGATTTGCTCCGCCAGCACAGCCAACACAGACATCTTGTCCTACTGCGACTATAGTACCGACCGTAGTGCCAGTCTTACCTACAACACCAATGCCAGCAGCTTCAGCAGTAGAGACTTTGTCTATTCCATCGTCCACACCCCCATCAGCTAGTTCCATAGCGGTAGTTCAACTGGTGAAAGATTTCATCAGACTGAAACTAGTATACTTAGACGGTCAAAGAGGTTTTGAGAAGATCGAGAAGTGGGTCTTGTCGTAGGAGAAGTTACATATCATCTTGCAGATTAAGGATAGACTCATAGTTGAGATATTGTTGTACAACTTGCAGCGAGACGTCGATGTGTGGTGGCGTGCGACCATAGCTGCTGAGGGCGAGTTTTCAAGACTAAGTTCTATCAGCAGTACTTCCCCTTGCGGTGATGAAGCGATTGAGGAAGGAGTTCATGAACTTGAGACAGGGAGCCGACTAAACAATGATGAGATACCAAGACAGATACGACTATCTGAGGCAGTTTGCTGGAGATCTTATGAAGGAGGATGCCGATGATGTGTATCATTTTGACGACGGATCGAGGCCATATATTGGGTTTTATGTGGTCAGTTTAGTTCAGGCGCCAGGGCACTGGAATAGATTTTCGAGCGTGCACTGGCTCACGAGACTTATTATATGAGTCGAGTGGCTGACGGGACACCCTTAATACTCGTGATGACATCTGATCAGATAGCAGAGTATGAGCGTAGGAGACAGAAGGGCAAAGGACTGAGGAGATGGGATAGAGCTGTTCAGGGGGCAATTATGCCTTATATAGCATCTCCTACACCATTGCAGATGATTGTGGGTAGACATTCCGTACCACCACTAGTCAGACCTGCATTTCCAGCTCCTGCTATGTGTACTTTACTAGCTTTACCAACACTACTAGCTCCACGAGCAGTACGATGGTAGAGGCAGAGGTAGAGGTAGAGGACAAGGACGAGAGCAGTTACTTGTTATTGATGTGGTTAAGTGGGACATATCAGTCGAGAGTGTCCACAGCCAGTGATAATGATTCCACCACAGCGTCGAGAGGTCGTCCATACGATTGCACAACCTGACGCACACTCTACACGATAACTCATTGAGGGTATGGTTTCTATTTGTGGTTATCAAGCTTATATTTTATTTGATTCGGGTCCACAGTTTCCTTCATTTCTGGTCGTATGGTTAGCATGTTAGGGTTGAAATCGATTAGTATAAGAGTCAATTTGATTTTGAGTACTGCAACCGGAGATAGAGTGTACCCTAATTCTTTGGTGGAGAAATGCCTAGTAGAGATCGATGGGGTCGAGTTGCCTACAGATTTCAGAATGCTTGAATTTCTGGAACTCGATGCGTTACTGAGGATGGATTGACTTGCATCATATCATGCTCATATCGACTATTCTGCAAAAATAATGATATTTGAGATTCCAGGGCGTCCAGTGTTCATATATAGCGGTAGTACACCGAGAACCGAGAGCACTCGAGGTCCGCTTGCGACTAGTGGGGAGATGGAGACTTTGGTATCAGTATTTCCCATTGCAGAGAGTCATGAACCGAAACTTGCAGAGATTCCAGTTGTGTGCGAGTTTCCGGACGTGTTTCCGGAAGACTTACCTGTATTACCACCACCGAGGGAGATTGATTTCATTATTGAGTTGGTGCCAGGACGAAATCGATATCCATACCACCATACCGTATGGCTCCACGAGAGTTGGAAGAATTGAGAAAACAGTTGCAAGAATTGAGCGAGAAGGGATTCATCACATATTCGATATCACCATGGGGAGCACCAGTCGTGTTTGTGAAAAAGAAGGACGGTACCTTGAAATTGTGTATTGATTACAGACAATTGAATAAGGTCAGAATCAAGAACAAATATCCATTACCGCGTATTGAAAACTTATTCAATCAGCTGAGAGGAGCCCAATTTTTCTCCAATATAGATCTACGATAAGGATATCATCAGCTGAGGATCAGGGAGGATGATAGATACATAACAACGTTTAGTACGAGGTATGGACACTATCAGTTCATAGTCATGCCGTTTGGTTTGACTAATGCTCTTGCTATGTTTATTGATTTTATGCATCGAGTAATGAGACCATATCTTGATCGCTTTGCGATCGTATTTATTGATGATATATTGACGTACTCGAAGACTCGAGAAGATTACGAGCAGCACCTCCGAGAGACGTTGCAGACTTTGAGCGAGCACAGACTATATGCCAAATTCAGTAAATGTGAATTTTGGTTGTCCAAGGTGAAATTCTTGGGTCATGTAGTTGAAGTAGTAGGTATTGCACTAGGTCCAACAAAGATTCACGCGATTTTGGATTGGCCAGCACCGACGTCGATCGAGATTAGAAGTTTTTACGGGGTTAGCGAGGCTATTCGAAGGTTCATGAAGGATTTTTCGAAGATCGCTTCACCAATGACCAAGTTGACCCAAAAAGACGTGAAGTTTCGGTGGTAAGAGGAATGCGATGAGTCATTTGCTCAACTGAAGAACTTGTTGACTACTGCGCCAATGCTGATATTGCCAGAGGCTGGAAAGGGTTTCATGGTGTTCACAGATGCTTCTCATATGGGTTTAGGTTCTGTGTTGATGCAAGAGAAAGGCATAGTGGCCTATGCATCAAGACAGTTGAAGATACATGAGAAGAATTATCTAACTCATGACTTAGAGTTGGCGACGGTAGTGTTTGCTCCGAAGATATGGAGACATTATCTGTATGGAGCGAATTTCGCACTCTATACTGACCATAAGAGTTTGAAATGTCTCTTCACACATAAGGAGCTGAATATGAGACAACGTAGATGGTTAGAGTTTTAGAAAGACTATGACTTTTCTCTAGAATATCATCAAGGAAAAGCAAATGTCGTTGCCGATGCGCTGAGAAGGATTCCGACTAGAGATGCTGAGACTGTTCGATGTCATATGATGCACGCGTATGATTTACTCGAGGCGGTGGCGAGGCTGAGTCAGTCAGATATTTCTCACGACATGGAGGTACTAATTTGTGCTCAAGTGAGACTTCAGGCCGTGTCGACTCAAAGAGTGTTAGAGGATAAAAAAACTGACATTCTATATCTGAGATTCGGTGAGTTAGCCCAAAGTCCCTAGTGTACTGACTGGACTGAGGCAACTAATCAGTGTCTCAGATCTTGAGGCAGATTGTGGATACCTGTAGTGGCAGAGCTGAGAAATGAAATTCTTAAGGATTCACATCGTTCCCGATTCACTGTTCATCCAAGAAGGGCCAAAATGTACCATGATATGAAGAGACATTTTTGGTGGCCTGGGATGAAAGCGGGCATATCAGAGTTTATTAGGAACTGTGGGATCTTCGAGCAGGTGAAAGTAGAGCATCGTAGACCTGGAGGATTACTACATCCGCTTCCAATTCCACGATGGAGCTGGAAGACATAGCCATGGATTTCATTCGAGGACTGTCGAGAACTGTTCATAGACATGATTCCATCTGGGTGATTGTGGACAGATTAACGAAATCTACCCATTTCATACCAGTTGCAGCTCATTACACATTTGACCAACTGAGTGTATTGTTTGAGGGAGAGATTATCAAGCTGCATGGAGTACCTTTGACTATTACGTCAAACAAAGATGCTATGTATATGTCTAGGATGCGGCGGAGTATGCATGAATAGTATGGTACACGCTTTAGTGTAGCACGACCTTTCACCTTCAGGCTGATCGGCAGACTGAGAGGTTGATTCAAACTCTCGAAGATATGCTCAGGGTGTGTGTACTTGAGTTTGGCAGATTGTGGGAATATTATTTACCGTTGTGTGAATTTGCATACAACAACAGTTATCAGGCGAGCATTGAAATGACGCCATTTGAGGCGTTATATGGCAGACCATGTCGCTCACCATCTTGTTGGGCTGAGCCAGAAGATCGGTATTTGTTAGGGCCTGAAATTGTTGTCGATCAGATAGAAAATGTAAGACAGATATGCCAAAAATTTAAAGGAGCCCAAGAGAGGCAAAAGAAATATGAAGACATGTATCGCAACGATCTCACGTATGATGAGGGAGCTTTGGTGTATCTAAAGGTTTCTTATCGTAATGGTCATCATCGATTTGGTCTCAAATGCAAATTAGCACCGAGATTCATCAGGCCTTTCAAGATCTAGAAATGGGTTGGAAATGTTTCTTATGAGTTAGAGTTACCTCCACAAATGTCAGGAACTCATCCGGTGTTTCATATATCGATGCTTCGACTAGCTAAGTCAAAGGCAGGCGAGAGACTGACAGTGGATTTGAGTCAGATTAGTTTGAGTGAGGATATCTCATATGAAGAGCAACCAGTTCAAATTCTTGACCGAAGGGTACAACAGTTAAGAAACAAGTCTATCCCGAAGATGTTAGGCAAGTGGCAGTTTTACGAAGATTTAGAACCACTTGGGAACGGGAAAACTATAAGTGAGACATATTTTCATACCTCTTCGAGTCAGGTATATTTTAATATTCATTGAGTTTAAGCTCGAGGACGAACTTCCTATTAGTTAGGAAGTATTGTCACGGCCCAATAATTAACACATGTTTAATGCGTTAATCAGGGCAAAATGACCCGTGACGTGGGATCCGCAGCGAGATACGGGTCACTACCGAGACACGGTGGCCAAGGTAAATGTTATATTCGTATGTTGTATGCCTAGTGTACTGTATATGTGTAGACTACTAAGTCATTTACGGGTATGCAGATACCGAGATGAGCAGGGGACGCGCCTCGTGTTACGTATCGACGTGAGCCCGAGGCAGCAGCTCATGGGGTAAGTGTAATTAGTTAAATCAAATTTAAAAAAATGAAAAAAATGAGTGGCTCACATTCAAGCACCCAAAGCATATATATATGTATATATATAAGTCAAATACACCCATTGGTCCAACCTTATCTCATTTTATTTGTTTGATCTATCAGGAAAAAAAAGCACAGAGGAGAAGAAAACTGAGAGTGAGTATCAATATAAAGTTAATGTGATGAAACCGAAATAAGGTACTTTAGAACAAGTCAAACTATAAGTTTTTCCTTTTGCATTTTAAGATACACTAGATTGGTTGTTCTATATCCCACAAGACTCAATAACTACATGGACTCAAATGTTAGAAGTTTTCTTATATGATTATATGACTGCTAGAAAAATTAGTTCATCTAGAAAGCAAATCACAGTTGCAAAGATGAAAGATGATGAGAATTTTAATAAATTTTGGGATCAATTCTAAAGATTAATCTTTTTTGTCCATAATATGAATATACTTAATGAGCTTTATTAGAATATTTTTATGAATGACTTAATCACTTTGAATAAAGGTTATTAGACACAATATGTGGTGGATCTTTATTTGAAACAACACTTACTTGAGCAAAAGAAGCAATTAATAAAATGGCAAAACGATCTAAGCAATATGGTGAAAAGGTTGAATCCTCAAGAACAAACTTAATGAAGTTGATAGTAGAAGAAATAATATATCTGATGACAAAATTGATGAATTATTTAAGATGGTTAAGCTATTAATTAATGATAAATATATTCAAGTTAATGCTTATGGATTTTGTAACAGTTTACATATCCTAAGGATGCGTGTCCTACTATACATGAAGAGAATAGGAGGTTAATATAATGATGAGCCAATTTTCTGATCCCCCAAGGAATCAATATAATAATAATACTTATTATCCTAGAAGAACACACCTAAATCTTAGTTATGGTCCTTAAAATCAAAACTACAATACTTAGAGACCAAGAGCTCAGATGCAATCTGCACCTAATTAGCCACCTCAACAAAATGCTCAATCTAAGAATATTAATTTAGGGCAAATCTTGTATAATTTTATGAATCAAAGTTATCAATAATTTACACGGATTTCTCTAAAATCATATTAAGACTATACTATTATTAATGAATTGTAAAATCGGTTAAGTCAAATGAATCTACAAATAAATAGGTTAAGTACTCAACAGAGTAATCAAGCTAATCACCTAATCAAGCTATTGTTGCTCCTACTAATTAAGCACAAGTTAATGCTTTATTTAGTGATGAGAAAGACATACCTATACCTAGAAAGATATTTAAACAAGGTAATAAAAAGAAAACATATAAAAATATTGAAGAAGAAGAAGAAATGATGGTTAATGTCATTCCTACTAGAAAATTGATGACTAAACAATTAAAATAAACACATTTTCCTATACCAATGGTCTTTAGCCAGAGTCGAAGCAAATGAGAAATCTTTAAAATTTTTTGAATTAATTAATAAATATGAAAATGATAAGATTTTTGATAATTTGAACGAAGATATGTATTCGTATTCTACCATTCCACAAGAATTAGTTGATGCTAGGGATGAAGAAAACAATGAAAACATTCTTGAAGCATTTATGAAAATAGAAATCTATAAACCATTAATAAAATTAATTATTTAAATTTCTAATTATGATTAAGTTTTGAAAGATTTCTCTAAATCTAAGGATAAATTCTTAAAAGAATCTAAAGAAAATTTAGGACAAAAGGTGTTTGCTTTAATTAAAAAGAAAATACCTTAGAAATGTTCCGATTCAGGAATGTTTGGAATACCTATCATGCTAGGAACTTCTTTTATAGATTTTTCTATGTGTGATCTTGGAGTATCAATTAATGTTATGTCACTTAAACTATATGAGTTATTGAAAATAGGTTTGTGACTAATACAACTATTAATCTTACCTTAGTTGACAATACAGTTATTAAACATTATGGTTTACTAGATGTTCTCTTAGTAAAAGTAGACGACTTAGTATTTATAGCTGACTTCTATGTTATGGAAATGGGAGACTCATTATTATCTAAATCTCTGCTTATACTTTTAAGAAGATCATTTATTAAAATAGCTAAAACTAAGTTATATATATATATATACTAGTCAACGGGCACGTGCGTTGCACGTGAAGCAAATAGAGATGTTCTGATAACACTTGAAAACTTTTCTTTTTCAGAAAAACCACAATAGAAAAAATTAAAGTTTAATTTTTTTTTATTGTTGCATGTGTAGGTGTTTCGTGTAGAAGTTTGGAGTAAATGACAAATATCTCAACCAAGCTTATGTGATCATCAAACCTAAATTATATTGGATGTATAACATAAATTAATCAACAGTTATACGACATGAATTTTTTAAGTAAAACAAAAATAATATCACGGAATGAGAAAAAATCCAAAGAATAGAACTAAGAATTTGAGTATGGAACCAAGTACAATGGCCATTACATAGGCTCGATTAATAGAGGGAGCGAGGGGCATATGGTTGTGGAAGTGCTAAGCCTCGCGAGTGTGCATTGCGATCGGTATGAGAACAATTTTACGGAAGGTAACCTTTGATTCTATTTTTGGAAAAATTGATGAAGTCAAGACTCAATGTGTTCTGAGATATTGCAAGGAATGTATTCAATGTTATTGTTGGATTGAATTCCATATGCCAAAGCGAGATCATCTCTTCTCCTCCTCAAACTCAATCTATTCGATTGTGCTCTAGGTAGATAAATATAGGTGTCTGCATGAGATCAATATATGTGTAAAACATAGCCACTAAATTAATAGAACTATATGAAAGAAAATATTAGTGTGTGGAACATCTCTATCTCTATCAAATAAAAAGAGGTTTCTATAACCAAATGAAAAAAGAAAAACAAAAGCAACAACCTTGGATTGAATTCCATATGCCAAAGCAGATCATCTCTTCTCCTCCTCAAACTCAATCTATTCGATTGTGCTCTAGGTAGATAAATATAGGTGTGTCGCATGAGATCAATATATGTGTAAAACATAGCCACTAAATTAATAGAACTATATGAAAGAAAAATATTAGTGTGTGGAACATCTCTATCTCTATCAAATAAAAAGTGGTTTCTATAACCAAATGAAAAAAAGAAAAACAAAAGCCCAAATGAAAAAAGAAAAACAAAAGGAACAACCTTGGATTGAATTCCATATGCCAAAGCGAGATAATCTCTTCTCCTCCTCAAACTCAATCTATTCGATTGTGCTCTAGGTAGATAAATATAGGTGTCTCGCATGAGATCAATATATGTGTAAAACATAGTCACTAAATTAATAGAACTATATGAAAGAAAATATTAGTGTGTGGAACATCTCCATCTCTATCAAATAAAAAGAGGTTTCTATAACCAAATGAAAATAGAAAAACAAAAGGAACAACCTTGGATTGAATTCCATATGCCAAAGCGGATCATCTCTTCTCCTCCTCAAACTCAATCTATTCGATTGTGCTCTAGGTAGATAAATATAGGTGTTTGCATGAGATCAATACATGTGTAAAACATAGCCACTAAATTAATAGAACTATATGAAAGAAAAATATTAGTGTGTGGAACATCTCTATCTCTATCAAATAAAAAGTGGTTTCTATAACCAAATGAAAAAAGAAAAACAAAAGCAACAACCTTGGATTGAATTCCATATGCCAAAGCAGATCATCTCTTCTCCTCCTCAAACTCAATCTATTCGATTGTGCTCTAGGTAGATAAATATAGGTGTCTGCATGAGATCAATACATGTGTAAAACATAGCCACTAAATTAATAGAACTATATGAAAGAAAATATTAGTGTGTGGAACATCTCTATCTCTATCAAATAAAAAGAGGTTTCTATAACCAAATGAAAATAGAAAAATAAAAGGAACAACCTTGGATTGAATTCCATATGCCAAAGCAGATCATCTCTTCTCCTCCTCAAACTCAATCTATTCGATTGTGCTCTAGGTAGATAAATATAGGTGTCTCTGCATGAGATCAATATATGTGTAAAACATAGCCACTAAATTAATAGAACTATATGAAAGAAAATATTAGTGTGTGGAACATCTCTATCTCTATCAAATAAAAAGAGGTTTCTATAACCAAATGAAAAAAGAAAAACAAAAGCAACAACCTTGGATTGAATTCCATATGCCAAAGCAGATCATCTCTTCTCCTCCTCAAACTCAATCTATTCGATTGTGCTCTAGGTAGATAAATATAGGTGTCTGCATGAGATCAATATATGTGTAAAACATAGCCACTAAATTAATAGAACTATATGAAAGAAAAATATTAGTGTGTGGAACATCTCTATCTCTATCAAATAAAAAGTGGTTTCTATAACCAAATGAAAAAAGAAAAACAAAAGCCCAAATGAAAATAGAAAAACAAAAGGAACAACCTTGGATTGAATTCCATATGCCAAAACAGATCATCTCTTCTCCTCCTCAAACTCAATCTATTCGATTGTGCTCTAGGTAGATAAATATAGGTGTCTCGCATGAGATCAATATATGTGTAAAACATAGCCACTAAATTAATAGAACTATATGAAAGAAAATATTAGTGTGTGGAACATCTCTATCTCTATCAAATAAAAAGAGGTTTCTATAACCAAATGAAAAAAGAAAAACAAAAGCAACAACCTTGGATTGAATTCCATATGCCAAAGCAGATCATCTCTTCTCCTCTCAAACTCAATCTATTCGATTGTGCTCTAGGTAGATAAATATAGGTGTCTCGCATGAGATCAATATATGTGTAAAACATAGCCACTAAATTAATAGAACTATATGAAAGAAAATATTAGTGTGTGGAACATCTCTATCTCTATCAAATAAAAAGAGGTTTCTATAACCAAATGAAAAAAAGAAAAACAAAAGCAACAACCTTGGATTGAATTCCATATGCCAAAGCGAGATCATCTCTTCTCCTCCTCAAACTCAATCTATTCGATTGTGCTCTAGGTAGATAAATAAGTAAACAGATAACTCAATACATAGTTTTCATTTAAGACATAATCGCCCCAAAATATTTTCATGTGATGCATGTCAATCATTCGAGATAACTCAATACATAGTTTTCATTTAAGACATAATCGCCCCAACTAACAGTTAAAGAAAAGAAAGAACGAAATAAAACATAACCAAGTTCAACTACTTCAATGGGCACGTGCGTGAGGCATAAATAATAACACCGCCAGTGATATAGAAGTAAACAGATAAATGGATGAGGTAGGAAAGACATGTGTAGTACAAACTACTGTAAATGCATTACCTCGAGTCATTCATCGTATCATCCACGTTGCAACCAGATGTGGAGTAGCCAAGACCTTACAAAATATAAAAATGAAGACAATGCCAACATTACCAATCACAATCCTCCAACAATGCACAAAGTTACAAAATCAAGGGCGGTTCAACTCTATCGTATAAGGGCTCTTACCTGACGAAATTTGTGGCTCCAAATCAAGACGCAATCAACTCCATGTAAGATCCCAACCAAGTAGTGATGTCCAAAATGCATCAATAATATTCCTTATATTCCCTGCAAAAATAAGTAACTTGATAAAATGACTAAAAATGACGAAACCTTAAAAGACTTACCTAAGCATTGAGTTCATCTCTTTTGATAAACCGTGAACACCAACTATGAAAACTTCGAAATATCTCACGGACGACGCCTATGTCAAAATGTTTTTGAGCCGCGCATTGCTACCACATCTTCAAACAAAAACCTCACCACCATGGATATTAGAGTTCATCAAAATATTATAAGGAATATGAATTAAAAATAAATAAATAAAAATTATCGAAAACAAATCCACCATGTAATTTTTTTCCAAATAACAAAAAATCTAACCTTGTCGTATGTTATATAGAGACATCATTGCTTGTCACGTAATCCATTGAAAAGATATCGTATTAGACGTAAAGAATTGTAAACAATTATTATATTAAAAATTATTTTCATATATTATATGTTATGATTTTACTTAGCTACGTACAATTGTGGAGGACGTCGCGATAAACCACATTTTTTGTGAATGTACCTATATGTCTATCTATTTTGCCATTTTTAACTAAAATTTTGGTTTGACTTAAAGACACACCTCGAGATAAAGCTACATATAGTTGGCCATGACTAAAAACATGTTCAGGAAGATAAACTCCTACGTTGGGTATAGTTTGTCCTTGGGATTTATTAATTGTCAATGCGAATGCTAGTTTTATTGGAAATTGTTTTCGAATAAGTTTGAAAGGCATTTTTACATTATCTGAAGGTTTTAGTGGGATTCGTGGTATAAAAACTCTAGTTCCTTTAAAAGGTCCGTTAGCTATTTCGGCATCTATAATATTTCTATGAAAAACTCGACAAATCAAACGGGTTCCATTACATAAGCCTATTTGTGGGTCTAGATTTCTAAGTAAAATTACTGGACATCATATTTTTAGTATTAGTCTATGAGGTGGTTATCCTCCTGGAGAAATAGAATTTAAATATTCTTGTTGATAAAGATGTAAGGTATCGTCCTCTACACTATCAAATGAATAATAAATATATGTTTGACCTAAGAATTTTTGGACAACTAAATTATTAATTTGTTCAATCGATTCATTTGTCGGGGTTAGTATAGCCCTATTGATTATGTATTCTTTGTTATTAGAACTCTCGTGTAGTGATGAAAATGTAAAATCTATTAGGTCATGTATTGTTTGATCTCCTCGCCAAGGAATATTTATTTCATCGGGTACTCTAATCATATCTTCTTTAATAGAATTTTCCTCTCCGTTTCCTATTCGCAACAAAAAATCAGCAAACAAACAATCATTTATAGCACGCATATTGTTCATTAATTTTAATTTTATTACGTTTTTCCAAAATGGTGCTCTAATGAGAGAGGCGTTTATGGTTTCGAGATCTTGTACCATTTGGGACAACCGTGCAATACTTGTCGGAAGTCGCCTCCTAATACTATGTTTTTTCCACCAAAAAAATCATCTATATTAGTAATATCTCGTAGTGTTCTATCCAAAGCCTCTAAAGCGTGCTGTGAGCCATAGTTGCTTCATCCCAAATAATGAGAGAAGCATGTCGTATTAGTCTGCTAAGTCCGATTGTTTCTTGATGAAACATGTTGAAGTGGAATCTAATAGAATAGGGATCTTAAATCTTGAATGTAAGATCGACCCCCGGCAATGACATGGCAAAGCAATACCCGATGTATTTGTAGCCAATGCAATTAATCCTTTACTACGTACGTTTGCTAAGATTGATTTGTATAAGAAGGTTTTTCTGTACCCCAGTCCGTCTATAAAAAAAATTGTATGTGCATGACTATCGATGCTATGGACGACACTATCAAATGCATTTTGTTGTTATTGTTTAATTTTCTTATTGAATTTAAATCTTCTTTTGATATTTTAATAGATTTTTCTTCAACTATAAATTTGTTTATGTTGGTTATTGATTCAGAAGTTGGTTGGGGTAAATCGTAATCAGTAATCTTTTTTTGATGTTGTGAGAGATAATTGGTTAAATCTTTAAGACAACAATTTAGAAAGAAAGATTCATCTAGAGAGTGGTCGTTTTTATTTGCATTTTTGTAATCTTCAATCATATACGTATTGAATTCATCCCATAACTCACGTACCCTAATTGGTTCGCAAAAAACTAAAATAGTAGCGAATAGTCTTCTTAAAGAACGTGGCATATGTACATTTGCAGCTTCTCGCAAGCATTGAGTGACACTATCATCATCTTCTAGTAAACCTCTTTTTTTGGCAGAATGTTTAAATGTTTCAAATGTAAATCCATCAACTGTACGCAAATCTTCAAAAGATATAGGTCCCCTAACATGATTGAGTAATAATCTTAAATAGTAGCGTTCTCTATCTAATGGTGAAACAGTGTACATTCTACCAACTACCTTACGAATATTTTGTCTTCTAGTCCACTGTTTAAGTCTTTGATTCCACCAATATTTGTGTGGAAATTCGTAATATAAATATTGCCTTGCATCTGAGTCAATAGCATTTTTCTTAAAAAACTCTGTCAACATAGTTTTTGATCTATCACTATCATTTAATATGTCTTCTATAGACTCATCTACATTAAATTGGACTTGTTGATGATTAGGTAAGTGTATTTGTAGTCCAACTACCGAAGGTGAAATTCCATTCAATTGAAATTTGAATATTCTCCACAAAGCTTCTTGAGCACATATCCACCTAGCATTAACAAATTGAGCTATCTCGTCATCTCTACTTGTATGTGTAGATACTCCAAAAGCAACGCGATCTGGACCTTTATAGACATATTTGTACAAATATTTGACGGATTTTATGCTTGAACAAATTTCTACATTTATATGACAGTTATATTTTAAAAGTAAGTAAGAGTTATATGGAACCACCCAACGATTGTCTAAAGTTCTATTACCTATTGTGACTTGTTTTCCATCGTCGCGCCGCCTATACATAGGGTATGAATCATTACCTTGTGACGTAGATGCAGCAAAAGCTTTCGGATATGATTTTGTACATTTATTATTTTTCATACATATTGCGTTAGTGTTTAACGGTCCACATGGGTTATGCATCATATGTTTTGTTACTATAGAATACAACCTAGACTCGGTTAAAGGACATGGAATTTCCGCTCTAACTAAAGAGTCATAATTATCAGGACAATTTAACTTATCACTTTCTTCTAAAATTAGCAACAAATGTGAATGTGGCAATCCCCTCTTTTGAAATTCAATAACATGTACATGAGCTATTACTTTACCTAACACACCTCTAACAAATAAGTCATGTTTCAATTCTTCTAGTTTTGATCGAAAAACTCTAGTTGTTACGTCAGGTCTATCTTGAGCCTTTTGTCCAGGTAATAGTTCTCGGGTAATTTCCAACCAATTAGTGTTGCAAGTGATGGTAATAAAAGGTCGGGTTTTCCATACCTCCCGACGATTGCCATTGCATCTTGGTAGCGGTTATACATATCTCTTGGACTGCCAGTATATGATGAGGGAAGAATTATTCTTCTACCAATATTACCTTCAAAATAATAAAGTCAAAATATTATAAATTACAATAACATAATAAACTTATTTGTAATGAATACATAATATATTAAAATCACATTCATATAAACCTGCAGTTGTTTCTCCTGAATTCGTTGCATCTTGTAAACCTTGATATAGTTCGGAATGAATGATATGTTGGTTTGTCTTCAGATATCGTAACCGCATTGTTTCTATTTTCACATACATGTCTACCACATATTGTTGTAAAAGACGTCCCTTTGTAATGAAGTAGTGACATGCGTAATGGGCGAAACTAAAATGAAAGAAGTTAGTTTTTGTTGAAACAAATAAATTTTTGTAGGAATAAAAGTAATAAATAAAATTTTAAAAAAATTAAATTATTACGATATATAGTAAAATGTACTAATAGTACCTGAAGAACATAGAGTAGTATTGTCTGCAGCTGATTCTTTTGTGATTTGAGTTACACAATTCCAAATGCCAACCGTGTTGCCCCAAAGGAAATAAAATAGGATATTGTAAGGGATCGTAGTATGCGGCCGTGTCAGCAATGTTACGAAGGCTACCACTTTGAGTTTCTATTATGATATCTCTTTCTCTTAAATCTTCTAAAGAATCATTTCCAATTAGTATTGCCGCAACTTGTGGTGTTGAAGGTAAAGCATGAATATGTCGATTAATCCTTACTTCTTGTATTAGTAGTCTACGAGTTCATCACATCCTCACGTCTACCTAATTGACGGAATACTTGAACATAAGGATTGTGTGCATCTAATATTAATTTTAATTTATGTAATAGACTTGGTCGTGTTATGTTTCGCTCTTGATGTCGGTGTTCAATTTCATTTTGAGTGTCATATATATACATTTGTAAGAATCTTGGTCTTGATTCATTTATTGGTAATAAACTTCCTATTCTATGGTAAATAGATCCCTTGCGCACGATAAGTAAAGACTCCTTGTCCGCCACTTGCTAAGTTTTCGTCTATATTAACTCCTATAGAGGTGAAGCAAAAAACATGATTATAAGAACGTATGTTTTCTCTAAAATGTTTACCTTCATCAGTTTGATCTAGGAATATGTTTATTAATTCTTGTGGATTTTCGGGTGTTGGTAAATTTATTTTTCCATTGGATGACACAAATCTAAGGTCTCATGAACAAATAATCGGCTCCACAATATGAACAAATTCTGGGTTGGTCAAGTATTATAGTTTGGAAGTTGTAATGTGCGGGGGAATTTCTACCACTATTATGCCTATTAGGAAATGGTCTAGCGTTAGAAGAACTTGAACATGGTACTCGACAATTATTAAGCAACGTTAAATTTTCATTGCTTTGCGTAGTAGTAATGGAACCTACATGAAATTAAAATTTGTATACAATTAATAATATTAATAGAAATAGCATAATTTAAAATATAGTAAATGACAGTAACATATAATTACCATCTCTTTGGTTGCAAAGTAACCTTGCTTGTTGACGAATACATGATAATCTTAAGGTTCTTGAATGGTTGTCAATGTTACTGGTAGAGGTACCTGTAAAGCAAAAAAATTTAAGTTAACTGAGGAAAATAAAATAATTCATTATATTTGGAAAAAATAATTAATTTGATTGGTACCTTCCATTTCGGAAGACCTTGATCTAGCAATTTGACGAATGTGCGTCAACCTTGAAGCGGTTGTATTATATTTTGCAAAATTACTTGTAGATGTACCTATAAAATACATAATAATTAACATGGTGTATTATATTAGTTAGAACATATAAAAGAAGTAGTGAATAAATTAATTAAGAATATAATTGTATGTACCTTCTATGGAATTGTAGCGTTGTAAATATCTTTGATGTCGAACATTCCTTTGTTCAATAGTCTCAGGAGTCTCTTGATTTCGAGTCGAAATTTCATGAGTAGGTGATCCCTAGCTGAGTTTGACATATTTTGACGTCGTTGCCTTTGAGATAAACGACGACGATTCCGTTGTTCATTCATGGTAGCGACTATATTATTGAATTGTTGATCAATATAATGTAATGGTATACATGGAGGAATTTTTTAGATTGTAAAAGTATCTATAATATTAAAATAACCGTGAGGAGAGAAATTCAAACCTATACATGACCAACCAACACAATATTTAGCTAGAAATCATTTATTTAGGCCACCTATATTTTTTTTTTTTTTTGTTGACGAATCTTGATCAGAGGCCATTGACTATAAATCTTTAGATCAACAACAATTGGACTACGATTTATATTAGAAAGAATATACAAAAATTAGATCATAAAATTTTAGCTATAATAAAAAATCACATTTTTAAATAAGTATGTTTATAATATGATATCAATAACAATTATATGTTGATATGTCTCATAAAGATTTGCATTATCTTTCAAATGAGGAATTTCTCGCACACTTCGAGTGGCATCGAAAAGCAAGGTTAAAGTGAGTGGTCCATCTTTTATTTTTGTTAATAGAACAATGGGACGTTTTCTCTCATTTTATTAGCGCAAATATTGGCCCTACATTGCTTAAGCTTACACATCATATTATTGATTTGAAATGCCTATTAGGATGGATTTGTTTTCAATGTAATTAAGTATTTGTATGTATATAGACATTGTAGGATAGTGGATGTAGATGTGTGTTAAGACTCGTACAAATCAAATTAGAAATTGTGAGACTCGAGAGAAATGTATTGAGTAATACCAATCAACATTAAAATCGGGGAAAGATGATTGAGGTGATCTACAAAAAAACTCGGCATAATAGATGTAGACAAAATTTGACAACATGAGGATATCTAAAAATAACTTTAGATGCAATAATTAAGAAGGATTTGAAGAATTTTTAAAGCATATCATTAAGTGCGTCACATCAAGCAGAATATAAGAGTTTGATCTAAAAAAATACTTTAAAATTTATTTAAAATACTTGTAATAACAAAATAAATCTTATTTTTTGTAGATCAATGGTTATTGTGTGGACTCTTAATTTATTGGAGAATTTTGTAATGTAACTCTATCTCAACAGTTTACCTATTAATGTACCCTAAGAAAACCATAGTATTGATAAGAAAAAATTTAAATAATAAATGATAGAGTCTTATCAATGAAGCCCTTTTGTCAATATGGTTATGGAATTATCACGGTTATATATTCTTGCAATTAGC
Source organism: Stephania yunnanensis (assembly GCA_039657365.1). Taxonomy (NCBI): domain Eukaryota; kingdom Viridiplantae; phylum Streptophyta; class Magnoliopsida; order Ranunculales; family Menispermaceae; genus Stephania; species Stephania yunnanensis. The sequence continues at coordinate 673,844 of JBBNAF010000043.1, forward strand.
TAATTGATTTTGATAAAAAATGCTCGACTATGGTACTATGCTCTAATATTGTTCTATAAATCAAAAATTTGTTTCAATTTTTTCCAAAAAAAGAATTGGTTGATTTTATCTTTTTCAAAACAAATATATAATTTAGAGCTTATCCACTACTTTAGTTAATAAGGTAGCCATTGTATGTTGAGGTTGTTAAATGTGAATCAAATTTGCTTTATGGTCTCACAACCATTTGCAGACCTGTAGGTGACTATATAAGATTGGGGCCTTGAAGTGCTAGGAATCTCAACACCCTTAAGGGAAAAAAAAAAACAGTTTTAGAAAGTCTCAAATAAAATAAATATGTGGGGATCCAAACGGGTTATAATTAATTCAATTCGTTGTTTTTTTTTTCTCTAAGGATGTCCTACAATTAGACGAAAAAGTCGCAAGTTCCCAACTCAAATTCAGTAGCAAAGTTCAAACCATCCTAAACCCCCAAATCAAGCATTGCTTAATAAAAAAAAAAAACCAAGAAGAGGACTGTAATTGGACGAAGAGGAAGAAGAGGTGTGGCGCCGTTGCGATGCCTTCTTCTGCGTTTCGATTGCGACTCCCTGTTCTTGCGGATCTTGATCGAGTCCCTGTTATTTCGGCGAAGACGGCGATCGCGACGCGACGATGAAGAAGACGAATCTGTTCAAGAAGATGAAGAAGAAGAAATCGAAGACGATGTCCTACAATTAGACGAAAAATCACAACTTCCCAACTCAAATTCAGTATCAAAGATCGAACCCTCCTAAACCCCCAAATCAGGATTGCTGAATAAAAAAAAATGAAGAAGAGGACCTGTAATTGGACGAAGAGGAAGATGAGGAAGAATTGGTTGATCGAGTCCCTGTTCATTCGGCGAAGACGGCGGTCGCGACTCGACAATCCGTTGCGATGCCTTCTTCCGCGCTTCGATCGCGACTCTCTCTTCTTGCGGATCTTGATGGACTCCCTGTTGTTTCGGCGGAGACGGCGGACGCGACGCGACGATGAAGAAGACGGCGGACGCGACGCGAAGATGAAGAAGACGGCGGACGCGAAGCGAAGATGAAGAAGAAGAACTCGCGGATGTGGTGGCCATTGAAGAACTCGCGGATGTGGTGGCCATTGAAGAACTCGCGGATGTGGTCGCCATTGATGAACTCGCGGATGTGGTCGCCATTGAAGAACTCGCGGATGTGTGGTCGCCATTGAAGAACTCGCGGATGTGGAACCGCAAAGTAAAAATGTTTTTTGTCTGAAACCGCCGATTAAAGTAGATGTAATTATTAACTTACCAAAATATCCTTATATTGATTTGTTTTCATTTAAGGTAATAAGGGTATACTTGGAATTTTTAGCCAAAAAGGCTTCACGGTTAACCGTTTGGGGATTGCTATTATAATAGTATAGATTTGAAGGAACAATGTCTATGAAATTTGAAAATAATATTGTCACTTTTCATCTTTATGACTTTGATAATTCTGATGAACCTAATAATGAACAAACTAATGATAATGAATCTTTAAAATTGAATCATCCTAATTTAAAAGCTGAAGTGTATGTCATTAATGTAATACTAATGGAAGATGAAAATGCTATAACAAAGAATGAGCAAGTTGAAGACACATCAAATCAAAAGGCAATAAGCCAAGATGGGAGGGTTAAACATCTGAATAATGTTTAGAATGATCTTAAAATGGAAGAATTTAAAACTATGAAGAATAGGAAGAAGAAAAAGAAAAATTTAGCAATTGTCAAGCTCTATGATCCAAGAGATATATACATAAACATAAAAGTTAAATGAGCTTGGTATTTTAAAGCTATTCATGATACATGTTCTAGAGCAAACTACATGCCAATTCACTTCTTTCTTTACACTCAACCGGAGTTAGATGTACTTGCTTCTGAAAAAGTTATTCTACTAAATGTTTATACAGTGAAACCAATAAGAGTGCTTACTAATGTACCAGTTCAAATTGACAAGTACATTATTCCCACTGACTTTTTGGTTATGCCACACTTCATCAATAAAGACCCTCCATTAATTTTAGGAGAAATTTCTTAGCCACTTCACAAGTTGTATTACTGCGAACAAGAGAATCACTTTTAGGGTGCATGACTGAGCAATCACTTTCTAAAATGGCACTAGAGTGGACAGTTCTATATTTAAGTTTTTTGAACCAATTTAGAACTCCATGGTTCAGTCGAGCCAATGACAGTAAACAAAAGGACTCTTTGAGAGGCAGTCCATACTGTATCTTTACTTTCAGTTTTAATATTATGATTAGTTAGCTGTTTTTATATTCTCTCGACTTTTGACTCTTATAATAAGGGTATTTTATGAATTTAATTTCAGAATGATTTCATGTAAGGGGGTTGATCGAGCCAATTTCTTTCCGTATTATATTGTATTTATGCATTAGTTTTATGTTAGTCAGTTATTTATAGTAATGAAATTATTGCTAGGTACAAATCATAGTTATATTTTGATAATTTGAAAAACTCTACATTTTTATTGGATATATATTTGTGATAAATATATGGAAAAATCAATTAGATTGAAAAACAGTTAAGATAGGCTGACGATTTCCTATCAATTAATCTAGTTTGTACTTGAAATCGTTGAGAAAATCAACAGTGTACATAATTTTTAGTATGATTTCAAGTTAGCGATTTGTCACCGATTTATACTTATAACTTGGATTCGCTAAACTAATTGTTGAACCACTTAGGCTCATTTTCAACAATTTAGTCAGTAATTTCCCAACGTATCCACTTAAGCCCTGATTCGCTGAGAACGAATACACGTTTTTTAAAACAAAAACCTAAAATCCCCACATCTATCCATTTCACACTAATAAACCATTACAATTTCTCGATTAAGAGACCAATTTTCGACTAGACTCAACCTTCCAAAGCTAGATCTTAGTGTATTGAAGTGATTCAAACCTCAATTTTCACGCATTCAACTTGAAATTTGGTAAGTTTTGAGAGTGTAGAGCCAACTAGGGCTTAAGCAAGGGGAATTCGAAGTTGGAGCTTGGCGAAGTGCTCAAGAGGAATTAGAACTACAATCTTGAAAGACTCACTTTCAATTAGGTAATCAATGAAAGCACTAACCTTTTATTGATTAAGTTTTTGATTTTTCATCGATTTTTGGATTTCTATTAGGTTAGATGCTAAATTTTGAGGTTTTTACCCCAAATTGGTTTCATGTCGAATGTTTTCAATTATAATACTTATATGACAGTGGTGTGATGATTTGTTTATTGATATTGGACTTTTGAACTATTTATGTTACATGGTGAATGGGTTGAATTTTATATGCAAACTAATTTAAGACTAAGTTTCAAATGAGCTTGGGGGTTTTGTGTTTATCTATCGCATGATTTGAATTACTTGCAAACGATTATTTTTATTAATGATGTTTTATCAATAAATTTCATTCGAATTTCAAACTCTCGATTTGTAAATGACTTTTTTCGATGAATATATCCTTATTAGATAGATACATTGAATTTTAACGAACACTTTTCCAACAATTTGGTTTTAAATAGTTTTACAGGTTCATCATTTTGCTTGTACTTATACAATTAACCGAAAGTGGAAGTGGTAGAAGTTCAAGGGAGGAGAAATAAAAGGGGAAGTTAGTAGAGAAAACTAAAGACAAATCCAAAGTGGCCCCAATCAGACCAACGTTAATTTCTTTCAACACATCTAGAATTAGACCACAAAGAGAGCCTACTCCACCTTTATCATTTTGTTATCATTATGAGGAAGAGTATGAGGATGAAGAGGAGGAAGTAGAACATGTGATATATATGGGGACGAGAGATTATGTTCTTAGAAAGGAAAACTTTACCAATGAGAAAGCCTTCACCAAATTTAAGAATGATTTAGTGAAAGATAGGAAGTTGATCCCGTAGAAATGATTCAATGTGAAGAATGATTTGAAATATAGGTCTAGGATCTTAGATATCATTGAAGCAAGGAACTGGGGATTATTGACTAAGGACTATAACCACTTAGACCTAGATGATGTTCCTAGTGAGAAAGGATGTGATATTTTGGTGAGAGAGTTTTACGCAAACGCCTATGGAAGTGTCAGTAAGATAGAGTCACAAGTTAGAAGAAGAATAGTGGATTATTCCGCTGCAAGAATAAACCGGTATTATAGTTTACCGAAATTTCACCAAGGAGGAAAAAATGAGTACCCAAAGCTCGAATACGTGATTAAGTGCCACTACCCCACCGAGACAATTAGAGGATGATTAGAAGCAATCATTGATGATGGATTCATTTTTGATATGGAGGGGTACCCGAAGCACATAACTACCAAATATTTAGGACGATCTCTAAAGCATGTTTTTATTTCATCAATGCCACCTTTTAGCTAACCTGCAATATTATAAGATAGTGAACTGCAAAGCCATATTACTTTATCACATTATCATGGGATTGAGATATTTAGATGTTAGCAAGATTATCTATGAATTTATAAGGAGTGCCTTCACAACAAAGAAAAACGATGGACTATCTTACTTTTTTTGATCACGACTTTTATTAAAGCAGATCAAGTAAACATGGTGGGCTTTGAAATTGATGTTTTACTGGAAAAGACTATCATAGATAAAGTCTTAGAAAGACATGAGAAAATTGAGGATATGAAGACTTTGAAGATGAAAGAAAAAAGGCTGAGATACTTAGAAGACAAGACAGAGCAATGAAGAAAGATTAGAGATGAGACACAGAGAGTTTTGGAGGAAATGTCGAGAGCTAGAAATGATTCAAATGTTCAGCAACCTATTATAGATTATGATGGACTATACATGGAAGAGATAGAGTAGGCCTTTGTGGGTATAATTATGCACAATCAAATGCAAAATCCAAGGAATCAAGAACTGGTGTTCAAGAACCATAGTCCCTTAGCAAGGAACATTCACAGGATGGGGAGAATGATGTCTACGACATAGAAGACAAGGAGGCACAGAGGTTCTTGTACCGTCTACAAAGATGAGGCTACCGATTTATAGTAGTCTTAATATTCTAAAACAACTAGGTTAGGACTACAACCTATATGACCCCGCTGCGAGTTATCAATCCCAGAGGATTGATAGAGTAGAGGATGATTATGATGCGAATTTCAGAAGATGACATTGATTTTCATACTCCACTTATTTTCTTTGTCTCTGAGTGGTGTTGTGTGAGGTCATACTTGTATCTCTGGTGCTATAATATGTGATATGTGGTGACATACTTTATTTGATCTGTATTTGGTGACATGCTACATTTTATAAAGTGCTTTGGTGTTATATTTGATGCTACATTTATTACATTGGTGATGTTTATTCTAATTTTCACACTACATTTGATGAAATTTATATATTGAGTTTATTCTTATATTGATTATCTAATTTATATTATATAAGTTCCTTTATACTTCACGAGGTATATTTTTTTTATTCGAAATCGACTTCATTTTTAAACCTTAAGGATAAGGTTTGGAATGAGTTTGAAGATATTTTAGCTGAAGTATAACAAAGATATCAAAGAAAACAAGAAAAGGAAAGAAAGGTAGAAGATAAGTAAAGAATTGATGAAAAGTCCAAACTTTTGATCCGATATTCAAGTAAGTTGATGAAATTCTTCAAACTTTTTTCGAATTTAAGTAAGTATGAATTTCATTTTACTTTATTTTTGGTTAAGAATGATAATGATAATGAATATATAATAGATTTTGAATGGAAGTGATATTTTTATTACCCAAGTGAATTCTATAATAAAGAAATCAAATTTTATACCATTTTGATTAACTTTACTAGTTGATGCATACACCGAATTGAATGCATTTTATTAGTTGTGAGAATGGGTAAAAGATAGAAACAATAGTGCAAGATTAACAAGACAGATTTCTACGAACCTTGTGATACAAAGGCTATTGATTAAGTATTTTTGTAGTATATATATAGAAAGTTATTATGCCATAATTAAAAGAAGAAATGAGTTAGAAACTGATAAATTTCTATACGCTAGAAAGAAAACTTTCTTCAACTTTAGTGGATAGTGAGAAGTGCTAACAAGAGTTTACAAATATATAAAGAGTCTTATAAATTCCATAGGAAATGGAGCATAGAATCTATAAGAGGAAAAATGTGAGAATGTCCACAGGAAATGGGGTAGAGACTTAAAAGAAAATAAAAATATATATAATAAAGAAAGAAGAAATAATTAGGTTGGAGTAAAAAAACGAGAGATGAAAAAGATGGATGTTCTTAAACTCTTAAAAGAAAAGATTTAGCTAGAGTGCTTGAAGATAGGGTTGAGTGCAATATTTCTTAATCAAACATGTTTTAAGCGATATATTCATTGGTATCTTGGCAAAATTCCGATTGATTTTGATTGTAGTGCTATTATAAAGTATTTTCTAAAATTAAGGTTAATCTAGTGGTTTTTATGTTTTGAGATTCTATACTAGTAATCGTAAGCTTCATGTTTGTAAGTAGAGATTGAGAAAACCTTTATTGTGTACTGACCTTGATATTGAACTTTAATTTCTAAAGGGTATTGCATTAGGTGGTTGAGTTATAATTAGGGGATGTTTCGTTTGTCTAAATCATTCTATTCTATCATAACTTTTATTTACTTGTGAGTAATATGTTTTATTTAAAAATCACTTCTATTTTAGAATTTTTATTATTTAAAGTTAATACGAATAAGATTGAAATCATTTGATAAAGAATGAAAAGAGAATATGATTGAGAGGATTCCTTTACTTAGGACAACAAAGTGTTGAGTGCGGAGGTATTTGAGAAATTAATAATTACACATATTTTATGGTGTAAATTAGGTTGATTTTAGATATAAATGATAATATTACACTAGATATTCTCTTGTTTTTGTTGTTTCAAGATTTAATTAAAAAATGAAGAAATGGAAGAAAAAACAAAAAATCAACTAGAGAAGAACTCCAGCGAATGCTCATAGATACGAAAATGCACTAAAAATTGCCACCTAAATTGATAGCAAAAACTACCTAGCGAATTGGAGCGAATTGAAAAATATACTAGAAATCGTCAGTTGAATTAGTGGAGCATAGAGAGCTAAATTCAGTGATTAACTCAGCAATTTGTAAACAAAATGGAATCGCTGACAAATATCTGAGATCGATTACAGGTTTAGATTAATATGAAAGATTTGAGTTTATCTATGATATATACACTTAGGAAACTATGAATAGAACGCCATGGCTTTGAGATTAATCTAGCTCAATCAATCTATTTCTTTTAGCTATTTACCCTCATAAGTTTAGTTTTATTGAGTTTATGTTTGAAGCTATATTGGAGCTTTGACTTATTTAAGAGGTATTTATTTATTTATTATGTCTTTCAATTATATTATTGTCGTGTTATTTATTTCCGGCATGAGTGAGTAGTTTATCAATCTAAACAAACCTTAGACATGTATATAATTTGGATTGATATATAGTTATAATTAAGAAATCATGAATTTAATGCTTTAGATCTAATCATACACGTCAATCACAAATTTCGTAAGTTGTTTTTGCGTATTACAACTAATGAAGATTGATATTGCATGCATAGATGCAAATATGTATTACTGTATTTTATTTCTAATTTTATGTCTATGATTATTGACAACAATTATAGAAGTAATAACTAGGATTAATCTATAGGGCGAATTTCTCAAGTAGATGTTCTAGGTGATTGTGTTCTAAGTTATTTATTAATTAACATATTCTAATTAAATATTTGATTTAGACTAGGCATGATTTTCATTGAGTGTTAATATTATCATTTTTTTATTTTCTTGCGTTTTATCCAATAGGTAGATCTACAATGATAAGGATATGACTTATTTTTCATTGAATATAAGAAAATCGATGGTTTGATAAAGGATAACCTATTATGAATTTGAATTTAATGATTCTAAGATTCTATGTGATATAATTATAACTAAGTTATGAAGTGATGTTATTTTCTAGTGTTTGAATTTAATCCAAGTATAATATATTGTTTAGTGGAGGTTTGTTTAGATATTTACATTATATTGATTTGAATCTTATTTAATCTAATTTGCATTGAATTGTTTGAATTAGTCTAGTTAATTTGGTTAATTAAGTTAACAGTTATAGTATTCCATTATTTGGTATTTTAATTCCTGTGTAATTAGATTAACTAAATTAAGAAAAAAAGACAAAAATACTTCCCTCAAAAGTTTGCAAAATCCATGTGGAGAAGATATCCCATTTATTTACTACTACAAATAATAGGAAAATATGAAAAACTGTTGTGTACGCTCGACACGTGTCAGACCCCTTTTTCAAACTTATTTTAACTTTTGATACAACACTTACAGCTCCTTTATCATGAACGACAAAGGCAATTCTTTTCACCTATTCTTTTTTGAAATTATAGCTAGGGATGGTGCGACTTCTTATGATCATTTAATAAATCAAAGTTTTCCTTAGCTAATCTTCGTTCAAAATAGAGAAACTCTAACTCAAATAGACTATTGTTTGTTATTACCTTAGGTGTTTCCATTAGTATCAAGTTTTCCCGACTTTTCTTTCTCTTAAAACAAAATTCGGTACTTTTCAAGAGACTATATAAGATAAAAAATATCTTACTAATCATTAATTCACTTTTTGATGAATTCACTTGTTCGTTGTTGTTCAACTGAAGAGACAGGAAAATTTGAATTTCCATTAGCTCAAACAACTTAACGATTAATCAAACTTTTAAAAATGTTATTTTAATCCTTTAAGCCTTATCAATTGAAATTCTCGTTATATCGAAGTTCTTACTGACTTTTTATAAAACTCAATTATTGATTCTCAATCAGTGTATCTATCTATTCATTTGTAATATTTAAGGTCATAGTGATAGGGATCAAAATTTTATTTTTGGTTAAAAGTGACTATTAAGTACTTTGAGTTTCAAAACACAACTACTTGCATTTTATTTAATATTTAATCCTTGCTATACCATTTCCCTCATATTTAACTTATAATGCATTGATTCTATCACTACGTCTTTCGTCAATTTTTAAGGTAGAGTTTTCATTGATTTTTGTTTCGTACCTCTAACTCATGAATTTTTCATTCATTTATCATTTCCTTATTAGACTCATAGAACCACAATACTCAATGCCGCTTATGAATAAGTGACTTAAGTAATAACTAATCAAAAAATCTCAGTACTTCTTTTTAGAAGTCATTTGATTGTTTTCAATTGTAGTTTCATTCCACATTTCACTTTGTGTTTCGTTTCAGATAGGAGATAATACTTTGCTTCAAAGTATTTTACTTTCGTAGAAACTGACTTAAACAACTTGATTGATCATATCACAATCTCATTGTGATTTTCTAGTCAAATTTAGTTTGCCTAATCAATTTCTATTTTCGAAAACACATGTCTCATTTTTTTCTTTCATTGAGATTATTTGCAAAAGCAACCTTCAATTGGTTAGGAATTCACCAATACTTTATAAAATAGGTATTCCAAAGTTACTAATTGAACCAGTGCTAACCTTGTTCTAATGTCCAAGAGACAACACATTTTTTATTTCCTATGACTTCTCAATTTATTTCATGTTTATCAATGTTTCTCAATCATTTAAGATTGTGATTTAAGTCAATTGGTCATTTTCCTGAACATTTCTATATACATTGTAATAGTTGATATTCTCAATTTCAAAGAGATCTAAGTTCAGTATTTACATTACTGAATTTCGTCGATTTAATTTCAACCAATTACCCATTGGTTTTGTAAACTACTTTATCCATCAGTTACATTAATATCGAACTACTTACAATAGTTCTTCGTGAGTTTAGACATCTCAAGTCTATTTCACTTCCAATCTCGCTCAATTATCGTAACTTAATGTAATCTTAGTGCATTAACCCAAACTTCCCGATTGACTCAATCCTAAACTCAACGTCATTATCATTTCTTATATTTCCTTGATTGAGCTTAACCATAGCTCCGATACCAAGTTTTTAAGAGCCTATCTCACTAAGTCCTATATTAGCCCAATTTCCCCTAATTAGGCACCTAATCCATTCAATTAACTTAACCTCAAAACAATTTTTAGTTCAATCATCAATAATGCGCCAAAACTTAATTTATATCCTAAATGAAACTTAATTCATGATTTTTTAATTGGAGCAAATTAGGAAATCATACAGATTGTTCTCTATATTTTTTAAAAAACCTTTGCAACAATTCCCCTGAAAGTAGCCTGCCGTAATATTCACCTAATAGATACCAGAATGGGAAGAAGGTTAGAAGGACTCACAACTCCCCGCAGTTCACAATATATATCAATTTAAAATATTTAAACTAATTTAAAGTTTTTGATACCTTATTTACAACTTTGCAAATCCAAAATAGACCAAAATTAAACTATTAGGGTCTCAAAACACTTTATGAACTAATTTAGAAGACTATCATAATCTTTCACTGATGTTTCATGCCCTACACAATCCCAAAGCCTTAAACAATGTATATATATAATTATTACAACAAGAAAATTAAACTTCAAAATTAAAAATAATCACCAAAAGTTTATGAGTCTTGTCCATTATTCATTGTCTTCTTAAAGAACCTGACATCATAAAAAATAACTTGAAGATGTCAGGTAAGTAAACTCTTACACTGCTCTGTACTCTAGTAAATGTTAGTCTGAATACATGGAGACGTGTAATTGCATTTCCAAATAGCAAAAAAATTATAAAACAACGTGAATCCATAATTTCTAGTTTAAAGCTCACTAATAGGTTTGCCACACCAAAAGTGAACCTAAAACTATATTACGCGTTCAATGCATGCTCGTCGAAAAACTTGCTTGCCTTGGGTCTTTCGTGTTCTAGTCTATCAGTCGGAAAGAAAGCTAGCTTCGAGTTCCGCTTATGAGCCATAGCACTAATAAACCATCGTCTGGAATGACATAAATGTATGACCAAGAATGATGCAAAATGCAATGTAGACTAAACACAAATGCAGGTACAAAGAAATATTCCATAAATAGTAAATATCACTGTAGGGTTTACTTACAACCAACCAAATTTAAGCTTAATTTTCAGGGCTCCCGGAACATCGAATCACCTTGAAAATGGCTCTAATTGCTTCCTTGGATACCCAATTATATTTTGGGTCAAGCATCAAGTGAAATTAAATCAAGAAACCTAATGAAAACTACGACCAAAGTACGCTTGAGAACAATTTCCAAAAATATTAATTTATATAACTGTTTCAACTGGCTTTCAACAAGCCAACTTGAGGTAACTTTTTTAACCTTGAAAACATCAATATTTGTTATGATGACCTAAAAAGAACTTATAGTACTCATATCTTACTTTCCAAAGACTCTAAGAATGCTCAAATCAGATCACCTACGGATAACTTATGAATTTTCCAATATGGTCTATCAACTAGGTAAACTTTATGTATTTTGTACTTAAAAACTTCTTCAAATCAATATTTTCACAATTAAATCTTCAAAACTCAAGAACAAACACCAAAAAACTACTCGATACTAACATCAAAACATTATCACAGCCCATGGAGTCAAATTGGATTAAAACCAATAATCGATTCACTCAGAAACCCAATGTAAATCAATATCAACTATAAATCATCTCCAAAATCGTTATCAACATAATCACATTAGTTCAATCCCTAAAACCATAATCCACGCTAGTAGGACTTATTTCAAATTGGCTCAAATTAATCTAATATATCAATTCACAATAATCTCTAGCAATTTCTATCAAATCCTCGCGAAAGAAGCTGAAAAATCGTAATAATCCAAATTGACTTATGGAAAATGCAGTGAATTTATAATTTACCAAATTTTGAGTCGAATACCTTGTTTCCGCCGCGAAAAGCTGGCTTGAGTTGACCGTCTCGCGATGCTTTCTATTTTACGAAAAGAAATTGGGCAAAAATTAAACGTCGTGAGACCGCGAAGCGAAAGAGTGCGTGAAAATGGTTTGGATCAAACGAAGCAATTTTTTTTTGTTGAACGAATTCCTTTGAAATGAATCATTTCCTTCATTTTTTTACGTTTATATATGCAACTTTCAGCTGCTTGTCAGCAGATTAATTTCTTTTTATTTATTAATTTCTCAAATCCTTGTATTGACGTGTTTTGATTTTCGGTGCTTGTTCTGGATTCGAATTTTCACCAAATTGAGCCAACCTCTGGAAAAAATAGTCAAACTCCATAAAATGTTTATAACATTAATTTTGGTCATGCTTAAACTCTAAAAATCTTAACTTTGTCCATGACATATTAAAGTCTACCAGACCAATTTTAGTACCATACTTAGCCAAACTTACACCAATTTGGACCTAAGCTCAATGTCAACCACCACCAACTGATACGAAACTCAAGGCAAGGTCTTCTACCAACTTTATTCTCATTTTACATTGCCATCGACCCTAACTTGCACGTAAACTGAGACAAAATTCCCACGTGATACTTAAGGCAAGGTCTTGTACCAACTTATACATGTTTACTAGTTTTTGAGTGAATAATACTTTTTATTGCACTTGTACCTTTCAAACACACACTTACAACCTGGATTATGAAAAATTGAGGATACACCTCAACACACCCCGACTTCGCTACAAAATACCATATAATACACACACTAGGCATTGTCTATGAAAAATAACATTTTACCTTATGATATTCGATTTGTAATGCATGGGTCCCACCTTGGATACTTAAACTCCAATTAAAATAAAAAATATTGCCTAATAAAGTTTATGAAATTCCTAGATTTTACATATTTTCATTACATAACCCTCTTCATTCACTTCCAAGATTTAATTTGAAAAATTGTAAGTACCATAAGTCACAGTACAGTGCTCCAAACCTAGTCTATAAGCTACATGAACTATTAATACTAAATTACATATCGTAATTGATAAATAAATGAGTCTTATTTTCCTAGGTTTGAGTTTCCCTAGAACTCTTCCGACTAAACTCACCCTCGAAACACCTCAAATCCTTCCTTGTCGATCAAAAACCTAAAATAGACCAAATGCCATCAATTTGAGTTTATTACAATAGGTTTAGAACTCCTAAATTGGTTTCTAAACCTTCATCATAATCTATAAAGAATTCAACAACATTGCTGATTTTTTGAATAGGGAGCATGCCCTTTACTTAGGCAGAGCGCGATCCACCTTTTGAGTGTTGGAGCATGTGCCTTAGGTCAATCTTATAAACATTGTACTTTTAGTTGATAAAAGAGTGAATTTCATTTGTTGTTCATTATTATAATTGGTTTGCATGTTTACATTATAATAAGATTCATGGATGTTTACTGAAACATCCTAAATATCCCTAGTCGGTCATTATACTGGGAACTATGTGAATCTTAATCGATGATCATGTGATGATCATGTGTATAAGGATACGAATCAAGATTATAAGTACCTATTAGGCGACCGACCTTCTATGACATCATTACAAAGATTAAGTCATAGATGTTACTCATGATAGATATATTATTTAGCCACGTGACTTGAGATTGACAAAGACATCAACATTATGATCATAATGGTTTAACAGAATCAAACATGGACGATTATAAAAGTTGTGATTGGTTATTATGTGAATAATGTGTGAAGGTGTGTAATTGAGATAGAATTTGTCATACTCATTTAGAGAAATGTATAAATGAATCCCTCGATATATTAGACTAAAAATGTCCATGTCTAAGTGAATTGATATGATCGATGTCACTTGGATGATTTAGTCTACCTAGAGATCAAGACTAGTACGATTGAACACTGAGGGCGATTTTTTGTGCTTTATGTTTAATCAAAGGATATCGTACGACATAAGGATATGATATATATTATTGATTGGGTTGAAACGATTTTGATGTTTGTGCAATTTAGGTAGTCATAATACTTATAGATCACTTATGACTCATATACCTAAATGGTTTTGGTTTCACTTCCAATGTTACATGAACCTATTAGGTTGCACACAAAGACTGCTTTTGCGGGATCTTAATTGACTCGGAACAATGAGTTTTATATGAAAAAATTCGTAATATAAAAATTCCTTATGATGTGACATATTAATACTACTTTATTTAGGGGTATAATGACAATTTATTTACCCGACTTTATATAAGGGTTGTATAAAAAGGCGTGTAATATGAATTCACATTATGTAAGAAATTAGAATTGGAATCTAATTTTCATTTTTAGAAAACGAGTTAGGTTTCTCAACCGTTCTAGAGTGTTTAGGGAAAATAGAAAATTATTTTCGTGTTCTCTCATTCAGGCTACCACTTGAATTCTTGACCGTTATTGATGTGTGGATTTTTGATGGAGAATTTTTGTCTTTACGAGCGTCTTAAACATCGATCAACACAAAGAAATAATGTAGCATTTGAGGTATGACTTACTTTTGTTAATCTGTTCAATGGAATCGAACTCGATCCTATTAGGGATTCGTAATAAAAGTTTAAAACCCCTGTTGCGTTTTGAACCTCAAAAAATCAACACTAAGTTAATCAACCTTCATGAGAGAGCACATTTCCCTCTAACATGGAACATGTTCCATCATTGAGTGACAGTCTTTCGAAAAAAGGTAGCAACCCCCGTTCTATCTACGAATCATCTCAAAACATTCCTAAAACATTAGAGAGGGCCTCAAACGAGGCCTAACACCATTCCCCATGCCTAGAAACAACAATTAACACTAATTTAATCATATTTCATCATTAATAAAAATAAAAACCTCAACCCAAAGCAAATGAGATGAAAATGATAAACTCATCAAATTCGTTGTGGAGATCTTCTCTTACTCCACTTGATCTCTTTCATCAGTCCTTATTCCCAGTCAATCATCACAAGCTCATGTCTCACTGAATTCGATTCAGTAATGATAAGGGTCAATTGAGTTTTGATTTATATATTGATTTTTCTTGAGATTCATATCACATAAATCTTGAGATAGATATAAAGGGGATTCGTTAAAGTGACAATTGTCAATAAAGTGAAACAAATCAAAACTTCATCTCTACTCACATGGATCTCGAGACCATCCAATGGTTCAGATTATTTAATCCTAAACTATAGGTTATTTATATATATACTTCCTTATATCAATTATATGATGACCCATTTTATTAATGTCGTTATTATTTATTATTTACAGACTAGGACTCCAACTTGTACCTATGTGGATGCCACAAATAGGCTAGGGGAACGCCTAACTAGGTAATATTAGTTTACATTGTTTGATTGATTGCTTAATTGCAGTGTCATTTTATTTAGTACGTCATAATTAATCGCATATTTGTAAATATCATGTTATATCAAAGGAAATTGTGTAACGGGTAATCGCCTCATAAAGAGTGTCGAAGCGAGTATCGGGTAGGCATAGTACAGATACATTAAGGCTTATAATATTAACTTGAATAAAATGACTAGAACCAAAGTAAATATGGCATAAAACGGATAATCAAACATTAGGCTAAGTCATAATAATCGGGTAATGCCCCTCAAGATGCATGCTAGGACGCGAGGCACCAAGTGCCGGGTAGTCAGAGGTTAGCGGAAGCAAAATTGGGTTAATTATGTGAAATACAATAACTATAATATTGCTATACCTAAGTTGGCTATTTAGTAACAATTAAATTGACTCCCCTATAGTTAGATCGAAACTATCTAAGCCATTGATGGACATTAAGATAATCCTAGAATGTGTGATGCTATGCTGATGAGTCACTCAGTGGAGTCACAAATGAGTCCAGCAAATCCATCAAAGGACCACACGATTTTCCTCGAAATTCGCGCACACTATCGATTCCAACACAACAAAAAAAATCTCACTTAGTGGTTTCTTAGCAAACCTACTCACATTTACATGTAAACTCTGGAATTTCCAGCAGCATTCGAGAGTGAAATAAGAGCCCGAATTGTGATATAAGGCTGGAATCTTTCAAGATCTAACAACTATAATCAAGGTAATCTATTCCCTTTCAATCAACTTCATCTTTTTCAATTTACATTCACGTAAATGAGTTTTTTGACCAATATGGATGAATAGTTTTGTGAAGATTTGGTGCAAATAGTTTTGATATGTACATTAAATGATTACATCTTGATAAGTGTGTGTTTTTTAGGTCTAATTTGTCAATAAATTGAAGATTCACAACTAAATTTCATGAATTGAGTTTTTTGACAAATATGGATGAATAGTTGAAATTGTTGAACTTGATGTATTTAGACATTATAAATGATGTACATATAGTTTTTGTAGTTGTATTTGGATAGGGGTTTGATTGCAGATTGTTCCTCGTGAGGTTTACTACGATCCGGAGTGGAAAACCACATTTAAAGTCCAAACGTTTCACGGCACAATAGCCATGCCTAAGCTTGACACCGTCCCGACGTTGTACGTATTAACAAACAGTGCTAGGGCATTCAAGTAGGATGGCATGACAGTGTCATGACCTAGTTTAAGGCCTGGTGAAGGGCCTTGGTGTTGTGCATTTACACTCACGACACCACTACGGCGCTAGAACCCTTGAAAACATTAAAATTTCATATTTTAAACATGGGTTTTTAAAATCATTCCTAACCATCCTAATACACCCTAAAAACTGGTAATTAACCTTAGGAAGCTCTGGGATTATAGGACAAAAGTTAGGGACATGACGGAGTTGGATCGATGTGTTTTTTGGGATCAGAGTGCGTGTTTGAGGTGCGTAAAATCCAATGAAAGTCACTTAAGTATTTTTGTTGCTTTTTTTTACTATTTTTTATCATATCTTGCCTTGTTAAATTCTATTCTATCTATCTTTGGGACGATTGGTTGAGTTTACTCCCATCGCCTCTTTCATTGTTTGTTTATGACACACTAAACTGTAGCACGTGTGATCAAGTACTCAGTGAATGGCAACCCAAGATGATCTCCAGTGCACATGTTAATGGAGAGCAAGAATAGATCATCACCATGAGGAACCAGGTGAAAGAGTAGTGGGGGCACCCATTGAAGGATCCTGGAGACCTGAAGTACAGTCTAGTCTGACCTAGACGAGCAAAATACTTTGTTTATCAACTTTGATATGTATGCATGCAATGATCTATTTACTAATGCCTGTTTATTTTCTACATTTTTATTTAACGTTTCCTTTGGCTTCTCTATTTATTTAAATCCTTAGTGAACTTGTTCGGGATTTTACTAACTGGACTCGTCATCTGTTTTATTTTTATAGATGATTACAGGTCCTAGTACGAGCAGAGGCAAGGGGATCCTAGGTGACTATCTTTGACCACCTACTATCCAGGAAACTCTCTTACATGTTAATTTTTGGTATTTTATCTTATTTTGGGTATCTGGGAGACTAGAGAGACACTATACACGTATTTATGTTTATCTTTTGATTATCATATCACCTTATATACTAAGTACTCTAGTTCCATGTTTTCCACATTAAGATTGATGCTCTACGATACACTATAAACATATATATATATATATATATATATATCATGTTTTTATGTCAGTTTAAGACTTCCTCTATAAATTTACCGCTTATTTATTGATATTTGTGAAACACAAGCCATATGTCTAACTTGTAAACTTTGAAACTAAAAGACGGTAAACCCTAAACATACATGAATAGAAAAGGAAATTCGCATATCCGGTTTATGATATATCAACAACTAGACAAATTAGCACCCACATCGAGAATGCAGGCGTGGTAAGAGATGCTAGCACTGTCCGGAATCCTATGGGTCAGTGATGTGGACGGTGCGGCGGGGCCCATAGGGCGAGGATTGCACCTACCTAATGGCCTCGGGGTGCGAGGCCACACAAATTATATATATATACCTATGTATTTTAACATTTATAACTTCATCGAACGTGCCAACCAGTACTCTTGAGTGTGCACACTCAATTTATGACCCCCGTATCCCACTAGGCATATCGACAATTTGTTAATTAATTAATTAATTTTAACTATAGGCTTATATTAATCTATAATAATAGCCTATAATATATTTAATTCTTTATCAAACTAACCAAACACAATACAATTACATCAACAAACCCACAAATTAATTGAGACACGTCGAGCTTAACAACAAACCTAACAAAAGTTAATTAACATTCAAATTATGGGTAATCACGTATTTAAAGACAAAAGTTGACACAATCTCCCCAGTTTAAGGAAACTTTATCCTCAAAATTAAGAGTAAGTTCACAAACTATCTTTAACTTCGAAGATATAAGGAAATTGATTCTTACTTAATCCGGATTTACAAAGCCCGCTCATGGGTGTATTATAAAACATTATATAGTCTTTTGAACATAATCACGACCTATGATTTTTGTTTTATAAGTATATATTATCAAGTCTACAAAACCTTTTCTATATGATTCTGAACCATCATAATAAAAGAAGTTTCTTTTTAGTGTCATCAACCTTTTTAAATTGAAAACATAAAATTATTATCTTAACTATTGCATCCTTCACTCAACTACTTAATCTAGTTGAGGTATGCATTTTTTCATTCAACTACTTATCTGGCTGAGTAAATCATATTGTTCTAAGATTGAGATCTTTATCTTGAACAATGAATAAATTAAACATACACACAACTTATAGGGGTAGAGATTGTAACCAATTCCAACTTTCTCTTTTGTCGCTCTTATAGATGTATAGTCTCTATTCGCTTTTTCAAAATAATCCTTAAATCTCTCTGCACATTTATATTATTTTTTATATTTAAGAGAATAGTGAATCGACAATGACAAGAATACACGACTTGATTAATCCATTCACCACAATTCTTACCATATCTTCCATCGTTGTGTCACCAAACTCATAATATCTAGCTCAGCTCCCATCTGAGTACTGAAAGAGCAATTACACTACTGCTATATTATACATCTCAGTGAATAACGTGCTAGCAAACTTCATGAATGATCATTACTCTTCTTTAAAACAAAAATACTGAGAAGTCTTCATAGTATTAGTGGTCTCTTATTCTTTTTTTATCACAACTTCATTCTTGAACTATCCATTACTGAATAGTTTAATCTCCCAAATTTAAGAATGCAAATCACTCACAATCAATATATATATCCATATTATCGACAATACTAAAATGATAAAAACTATAGTTCAGTATTCATTATGTTATGCATAATTAAACCAAAATTTAAATTACCATCCACATGCCTTTTAGTAGTTTTAGGATCATCTTTTGCAACAACATGAACCTGCCCTCTAGCCAGTTGGACATTGCTAGCCACTGACTCAGGTTAGAGTGTAGGAAAATATCGATTGCACATGCCATGATTTTCCATATAGGTAATAGATGACCTTAGGTCTTTTTGGAGCAACAGTAGCCTATGAAAATTGCCTTGAAGCAGTCAGTTGAAAACTATACCGACCTTTCCTCTGCCACTAACCTGTGGCGGTGGTATGATAGGTCTTGCTACCGAAGCTTATGCAGCTAAAAAACTAGTGCACTAACATAAGTAGTTCCCATTAGAACTAGTTGAACTATATGACGATCCCTTGGGGTGTTCTTTACCTTCTATTGAATGAATTCTCGACAACGTTTAATTCCTAAAGATTTTGTAGACTAAATATGTATGAATTCTTATGCCCCATAACTACCAAGAAATTGAGGAATTGGTGGTGGAATAGGCATTTCTCATAATGGCTTAGCTAACATAACCGATTCCACCTCCATTGCACTCTAATACAAGGGTAAGAGGAATCAATAACTCGAATCTCATATTTCAAACTCCAAAAAAATTTATCAATCTTGTTCTCCTCAAGCTTAATAATTTCTGGAGCAAACTCACTCAATTTTGTGAACTGTTGCTCATACTACCTAATAGTCATCTGCCTTTTGAGTGCCATTTACCTTGGTTTGAGTCTTTCTAAAGTCTTTTTCGACTAAACTCACCCTTGAAACACCTTAAATCCTTCCTTGTTGATAGAGAACCTAAAATAACTTAATTGCCATCAATTGGAGTATATTCCAATAGGTTTAGAATTCCTAAATTAATCCCTAAACCCTCATGAAATTCATAAAGAATTTATTAACATTGTTGATTTTTAAATGTGGAGCGTCCTCCCTACTTTAATGGAGCGCATAACAAGTCAGTAATTATACATGTTTTATAGTGTAATTTAAGTTAATTTTAAATATAAATGATGATATTACACTGGGTATTCTCTAGTTTTTGTGATTTCAGGATTTAATTTAGAAAAATGAAGTAATGAAAGAAAAATAGGAAGAAAAGTCAAAATAGTCAACTAGAGAAAAAGTCTAGTGATTAGCCAGTGAGTTGGGAACAATATAGGAATCATTGGATGAATCGGTGGAGCAAAGAGAGATATTTCCAGTGATTTTACCTCTCTCAAGATTCCATAACCAAGTGGTGGAGATCTTTGCAAGTCTTTCTTGATCAATATGTCCCAGTAAGACAAATTAGTTTATATAGACGAAGAATTATAGTAATGTTACGATGGAAATTGGAGAAACTTTTGATGAATTTTATAATATGTATCAAAAATTGATTTCATTATGTCCAATGCATGGATTTACAAAAAAACTTTAATGCGATATTTTTATGAATGATTAAATCACTTAGAACGAAGATTCTTAGACATAGTATGTGGGGGGTCTTTGCTCGACGCAACACCAACTTTAGCAGGAGAAGCTATAAATAAAATGGCTAAATAATCTAAGCAATATGGTGAAAAGAGTGAATTAATTAAGAAAAATCTAAGTGAAATGAATAGAAGGACATATAAGACACCAAACGATAAGATAGATAAGCTAAAATCCATGGTTGAATTATTACTAAAGGATAGATCAAGCAAGGTAAAATCTTATGTTTTTTGTAATGAATTAAGTCATTCTAATGATGAATGCCTTATGAGACAACAAACCAAAATAGAAGAATCTAATGCTATAATGAACCAATATGATGGGTTTTTTGATCCCACTTATAACTTTAATAGTTATACAAATGACTCACATCCAAATGTAGATAATCTTATTAATAATCAGGACTATCAAATGTATAAAACATCGAATAATTCAGAAAGATAGAAAGATCAAATAATTCAAACATTACAAAATGATATGACCAAGTTGAAAAACTAATTAAGTCGAATGGCAACATAAATGAGTGAATTTATAAATTAAGAAAAACTACCATCTCAACCTTATCCTACTTTATACGAAAAAGCATCGACCATAACATTAAGAAGTGGTAATAAGATGGATGAACCTAAAATCTCAGACTAATAATTTCTAAAAAAAGAAATAGAAGCATAATTAGAGAGAGAGATTGAAGCAAAGTAATAGAACTCTCAACGAGAAGGGTGATGATATTGATAAAGATAGACTAATTAATATAAAACCACCATTCCCTTATCGTTTGGAAGATAATATGAATGCTAAGAAATTGTAGGAAAAAAAACAAATCTCAGATACATCAAAAAACATAGTAGTTAATATACCTTTGTTTGAAGTCATTTAAAATGCACCTAAGTATCAAAAACTTATAAAAGATTTACGCACTAATAAGATTAATGCTAATGAAAAGGTGATTCTAAGAGAAAATTTATGAATATTAATTCAAAAGAAATAACCTCCAAAATGTTCTCTAGAATGTTTTTCATTCCATGAGCAATTGAACATATATGGATTTCTAAAGCATTGTGTGATTTGAGAGCCTCCATAAATGTTATGCCTTTATTTATTTATTTATTTGCAAATGATGAATATACATTTAGAAGAAACCAACATAGTGGTACAATTAGCATATATATTCACTATTACACTGGTAGGGTTGCTAGAAGATGTACTTGTTAGGGTTAATGATTTAGTTTTCTCAGCAGACTTCTATGTTTTAGACATGAAAGAAGATAACTTCTCTAATAGAACTTCTGTAATTTTAGGAAGTCCAATTTTGAAAATAGCAAAAGCAAAGGTTGACGTTTCAACTGAAACATTAACAATGGAAGTAGATGACGATACAATGAATTTTAATATGTATGACGTAACGAAGCACCCAATGGATGTCTCTTCCTTATGCACAGTAGATATGGTAGACCCATTAATAGACAAATCTTTTATCAAAGATAAATCATATAAATTGGATTTAGTAATAGAAGATTTAGAAAAAGATGATGATAGAGAGGAAACAAAAGAGGTAATAAGTACTTTGGAATCATACAATAAACTACCTGAACTTATGTATTACCTAGATTTATCCAAATCTCATTTAAAACTTTAACCTTATATAGTTAAAGCCACAAAATTAGATCTAAAATGTTACCAGATCATTTGAAATATGTTTATTTAGGGGACTATAATAATTTACCATAGATAATTTTTAATAAATTGATAAGTTTAGAAGAAGATCGATTGATAAATGTATTGAAAATATTTAAAGGAACAATAAGATAGACTATAACTCTTATAAAAGGAATAAGTCCAACTACTTGTATGCATAGGATAAATCTAGAAACTGATATAAGCTTCTAAACAAGATCAACATAGAATAAACTCGCCTATGATGGACGTAGTAAAAGATGAAATATTAAAATTATTAGATGTCAAGAATGATGAAAAATAAATAGATGGTCATTTTGACTTGCTCAAGATGAACGACGAGTAATCTTATTTATCAAGTCGAGCCAATGATTATAAACAACAACCCTCTATGGTAGGCAGCCCGTACACTATCTTTACTTTCAATTTTAGTATTAGGATTAGTTAGTTATTTTTATATTCTCAATTATTGACTCTTTGATAGGAATATTTTAGGAATATAATTCTGAAATAATTTCATACAAGGGGGTTGATCGAACCTATGTCTTTCCGTATTATATTGTCTTTATGCATTAGTTTTTATGTTAGTCATTTTTTTATAATAATGAAATTAATGTTTAGCACAAATCATAGTCAAATTCTGATAATTTTGAATAATTCAACCTTTTTATTGGACATATATGTCATAAATACATGAGAAAATCAATTAAATTATAAAATAGTTTAATTTGGTCAGCGATTTCCCTACGATACTAATTAACACTGGGAATTACCGGAGAAATCGGTATTGGTTTACTGAATTTTTAGTGTGAAAATGAGTCGGCGATTTGTCAGGGATTCATGTTTACACAAGGAATCACTAAACTAGTCAGTAGATCACCGAGACCAATTTTCAGCGATTTAACTGGCGAATAATTAGCGAGTCTACTTAAACTTTGATTTTTTGAACCCAAATTCGTGTTTTTTAAAAACAGAACCCCAAATTGCCAAATCGTAAACCCTTTCACACCCAAAAACCTTGCACCCATTCAATTACTAATTGACTTTTGTCTAGATTCAACCCTTCAAAGCTTGAATTATAGCTTATTTAAGTGTATCCCACCTTGTTTAGGAGTGATTCAACCCTAGGAATTTTGAAATTAATTTCATATAACTAAGTTAAGGCTTAGGTGGGTGTTTTTAGAATTGAAGCTTGGAGAGGGAGTCTAAGGAGCTAATAAAGCATATTACTTAGGGAACTCAGTCTCAACAAGGTAATAAATCAATCCTCTAGCATTCTTTTGATTTTGATGTTTTGAAAAAAATCAATTTTTGGCGATATTTTTGATGAATGTGGTTGATGAATTTTATTGCAAAATTATTTTTGAAAAATGGGTTTAGATACAAAGTTTCAATTTGGATATGGGTTTTCAAAAGAGTTTAAGGGTTTTTATTAATTTCTCCAATATATACATAATTATGATATGAATATGTCAATAAATTAATTTTAAACATGTTATTTTCAACTCTTTCAAGATTCAATGATAAAAAACTTTTCACAAAACTGTTTTTCATACTTTGAGAGTTTGAAATTCTCAAATACAGGATTTCAATTTACCCGTTTCATCATATTTGAGTATTTTTATGGCCAGATGAGGTGGAGGACGAGGTAGTAGTAGTAAGCAAGATAAAAGGAAGGGGGTAGTGCATGAAAAACCTAAGTAGAAGTATGCATGCCACCTAATGAATATTATCCCTACCATGGTCAGTATTAGAGAACCTAGACCTGGGAGGGGTGAGCTTAGTGAACAATCTCATTATCATTTGATGAGGAAGAATATTTTGAGAATCTTGCTCAGAAGAGGCACTATAGTGATAAGAAGAGGGTAATAATTTCTGAGAAAGGGTTTGATATTCAGAATGTGAGCAAGTATGAGGATAAAATTGTGAGCATCGTCAGAGAACACGGATAAGAGCAATTTTTGAGAGTCTATGCGGGTAGTGGAGAAAGTGGGTGTTCAAAAACTGTGCGACACCTTTACGCGAATGGGCATGTTAGTAATGAATGGGATAAAATAGTAGTTCAAAGAAAGAAAATTAATATTTTGCCTATGAGGTTGAATAGATTCTTCGGTTTGCTGTAAAACAAATGGAGAACGAAGGAGGATTATCTGAATATCATTTATGTCAATAAGGAATCTTATTCCTATGAGATAATCCAAAAAACATTAGCGATACTTTTGAGAAATGGATTTGCGCTTGATAGTGAAGGGCACCTAAAGTTTATTGAAACCACCAATTTTAGGAAAATTACAGAGAGTTATAGTTATATTTTAGATGCATGTTTTTATCCAATTAGGCAACACTTTGAAGCGAAGAACCCTAGAGCTGCTTTACTTTACCATATAATGATGAAGAAGGGTTACATCAATGTTGGAAAGATTATACAATATTCTATGGGGATTGTAATGAAGACTATGAAGAACGAAGGACTAACGTTCCTAATTTTTACCACTCAATTGTGTAGGAAAGCATGGGTGAGTTTTAATATTAAGTTTGATGTATTTCCCGAGAAAATAATAAATGATGTAGAAATATAAAGAATGAAGAAAGTGGTAGGATAGAATGACTCAAAAGATGAAAGAGAATTATTTTCTGTGATAAATGTGAGAGAAGCAAGAAGGCAGAGCATTAAAGAAAATAGAATGAAGATAAAAGACAACACACAAATAACACCAAGATTAATGACTTGAGTGAATGTGCCAAGTGTTGATACGAGTTAAACACCATCTTTGTTACAGTCTAGGATGGGAGGATTTTTTGGACCATATTTTCTTCACTTATTTGTAGCCAAACGAAAATTCTTCGAAATGAAGAAATGATAGTAGCAAACGAGAGGACTTAACAACAATATCATTTTATGTCTGAGAGAAGACATGTCATCCGCTTGCAAAATTGTAGGATAAAAGTCGACATTCTATCTTTGTAATTACAATTTCCAACTGAGACTTACAACCCAACTGATAGTTATATTTCACAACCTTTTGCATGAATGGATGAAGATGATGAAGATAGCAATGGATTTACTTGTAGACATCGCCATGTATCATTTATTTTCTTTTGTATGAAGTATTGTATTGCTCTTGCTTTAGTTTTTACTTATGATTGAAATGTGTTCCCTTTGCATTCCATTCATTTAAAATTTGTAGAATCACATATTTGTTTATTTCATTATATTTCTTATTACATATATCAATTCGTTTATGCTTTATGAAGTATATTTGTTTTATTGGAAACCCAACTTAATTTTTCAACCTTGAGGACAAGGTTTGGAATGAGTTTGAAAGTATTTTAGGTGAAACATAAAAATAATAACAAAGAATGCAAGGAATGAAAAGAAAGGTAGAAAATAAGTTCAAGAATTGATTTAAAAAGTATATATTTTTGACCAATATAAGTGAGTATGAATTTTATTTTACTTTATTTTAAGTTAGGAATCTAATACAATGAATATACAATAGATTTTTGAATGAAAGTGATATTTTTATTATCCAAGTGAATTCCATGATAGAAGGAATTAAAATAATTTTTATACCTTTTTTGATTATTTTACTAGTTGATGTATACACTGGATTGATGCCTTGTATTAGACATGAGAATGGGTAGAAGATCAAAATAATAGTACAACATGAATAAGACAAATTTATAAGAATCTTGTAATACAAAAGCTATTGATTAAATATTTTTATTGTATATATAGAAAATTATTATGCCACAATTGAAATAAGAAATGTATAAAACCAATGAATTTCTATAAGTTAGAAAGAACACTTCCTTTAACTTTAATGGTTATTGAGAAGTGCTAACAAGAGTTCAAAAGTATATAGATAAACCTTTAGATCCCATAGGAAATAGAGCAGGGAATCTATAGTGGGAAAAATGTGAAAATATCCATAGGAAATGGAGTAGGGACTCAAAAGTAAAAAGTCAAACGGAAAAAATATAAAAAAGAAAAATAACAAAGAAAAAATAATTAGGATAAAGCAGAAAAAAATGAGAGATGAAAGAGACGGATGTTCTTAAACTCTTTAAAGAAAAGATTTAGCTAGAGTGCTTGAAGCTAGGTTGAGTGAAATATTTCTTTGTCTAACATGTTTTAAACAATATGTTCATTGGTATCTTGGCAAAATTTCTATTGATTTTGATCGTGGTGCTATTATAAAGTATTTTCTAAAATTAAGATTAATCTATTGGTTTTTATGTTTTTAGATTCTATACTAGTCATTGCAAGCTTGATGCTTGTCAGTGGAGACTGGGAAAACCTATATTGTGAACTGGCCTTTGTATTGAAATTTAAGTTATTAGAGTTATTGCATTGGGTTTTTGAGCTATCATTAAGGGATGATTCATTTTTTCAAAATAATTCTATTTTATCATAACTTATATTTACTTGTGGGTAATATGTTTCAATTTGAAGATTACTTCTATTTAAAAACTTATATTGACAAGTTAATAATTAGACATGTTTTATAATATAATTTAGGTTGATTTTAGATATAAATGATGAAATTACACTAGGTATTCTCTGGTTTTCTTGATTTTAGGATTTAAATAGGAAAATAAAGAGATGGAAGAAAGCAGGAGGAAGACCAAAACAGTAAAATTGGAAAAGAAGTCCAACAATTGGCCACTGATTTGTAATAACACTAGGAATTAGTACCAAAATCGGTAGTAAGAAAGTGCTAGTGAATCCATAACGAATTGGAGAATGGATTAAAAATCACCAGCTAAATTAGTGGAGCACTAAGAGTCAATTCCAGTGTTTGACTCAACCATTTACATACAACTCATGAATCACTAACAAATCACCGAGGTCGGTGACAATTATCTTAGATAAGAATGAGGAATTTATATTTATCTAGGAGATGCACTTTTAGGGAAATGATACATAGGACCAGAGAGCTTCGAAATAACTCTCTCTACTCTCTTTTCTTTTTTATTCTCTTTTTAACTTTTCATTACTCTTGTCTTTAAGTTTAGTTTACTTTTATATGTGAAGTGACATTGGAGCTTTGATTAAGAGGTATTTATTTATTTAATTATGTATTTTAATTACATATTTGTATTCTTTAATTCCAGCATGAATGAGTAGTTAATTAATCTTGACAAACCCTTGGCATATAATATATTTTGGATTGTAATGTAGTTATAATTATGGATTCACGTACTAAATGCTTTAAATCAATTCATACGCGTCAATTACGGATTAAACAAGCTGTTTTTGCATATTATAACTAGTAATTCTTTATGTTGAGTGCATAGTAGCCAATATGTTCCTTAATATAAAGTGTTCAACTCCATGTCTACGTTTATAGTTATTGACAATAATTATAAAAGTAGTAAATAAGATTAATCTACAGGGCTTTTCGCGAGTGAATGTTCTTGGTGATTATGTTTTAAGTTGTTTATTACACGACTTTGGTTAATATTGGCTTAGATTAGGCATGATTCTCATTAAGTGTAATGCTATCGTATTTCTATAGTGTTGCATTTGATTTAATGGGTAGATTTACAAAGATAAGAATGTGATATTACTATTGAATTTAGGAAAATTAGTGGCTGGCTAAAGGTTATCAACCTATAATGAATTAGAATTTAATGATTCTAATATTCTATATGATATAATTATAACTATAATTAGAAGTAATGTTATGTTTTAGAGTTTGAAAGCAATCCAAGTATATTATAATGTTTAGTGGGGGTTTTGTTTAGATATTTTATTTTGATTGATTTATTGATTTTCTGAGTTATTAGTTTGAATTATACTAGGTTAGTTTATTAAACTTAAATCATTTATAGTTTAGTTATTTTAATTAATTGTTTAATTTGTTTGTATAATATTAAAGCGTTTAATTCCCATTTAATTAAATTAAAATAAATTAATCTGGTAAAACTTTAAGGTAGCCTTAATTCTTAAGAGATTAAAAAAAAATCACTGTGGAGATAATACCCCATTTACCACTACTACAAATTAATAGTAAAATACAAAAAAAATATTGTGTACGCTCAACAAGTGTCAATTTTTGGCGCTGTTACTAGAAATTTTAAATAATATCTTGGGAACCTTCTTATTGAAATTCATATGATATGGTTGAAGACGAGGAAGAATTAACTTTTAGGCAATCTGATAAGAATTTCATGGCTTATGAACCTATGTGTATAACTTATACAAATGAATTTCCGAAATTTTTATTGAAGTTTGGACTTATAAATTCTTTAACATGTTTCTATGGTGAAGATAATGAAGATGCTCAAAATCTTATTAGAGAGTTCGTACACAAAGTAAACACGTTAAAACCTAAAGGGTATTCAACTAAAGTACACAAAGTAAACACAAAAGGTATAAAATTTCAAATAAATAAAAAAAGTACTAACCGCCCAAACCGCCCAAACCGCCCAAACCGCGCGGTTTGGTCTGATTTTTAAAGTTCGCGGTTTGGTCGCGGTTTTCGTTTTGGAAAAACCGCGGTTTAACCAAACCGAAGGCATTTTGGTAAATACAAACCAAAAAACCCTAAAAACCAACCAAAATCACTAACCTCCTCTTCCTCTCCAAAATCGCCGCTCTGCTTTCGTTCCTAAATCGCCGCTCGACCGTCTTCCTCACCAGCCACCGCGCCGAAAGGGGCGGCGAAAGGGGTACCGAAAGGGGCACCGAAAGGTCCCTCGGATCGCTCTCGGACAACACTCTATTCATCTCTTTCGTCCATTCGTCGCTGTTGGTTGAAGAAATCGAACCCGTTATCGAAAATGACCTCGATTTGGGGATGTGAAGACTGAAGAAGTGAAGAGTGAAGTCGATTTGGGTATATGGGTTCTCAGAAGTGTTGCGTGAAAATCAATGCAGATAATATTTAGTTCTTAATTTCTTTGTTTCCTTGCAATTGGTGGAACCTACATAAAGGAATTTGTTCATGGAGATTTCGAGACGCACCCATCCGAGGTTGGTTATGAGACGAACTCCAATTTCTAGATTTCTAGTCTTGTGTTCGTTGTGTGAAATGGAGCTTGATATATTGTTATTTTCGAAATGGGTCTGTCTACATTTCTATTCTCAAATCTCAATTTTTTCTCGTATTTGATTTGTTGTTAGTTGCAAGATCGGTTCAATGCTTGGATGTAGAGCCGAGATATCGCAACTCGATGTCACCGACGTGAAGATGGACTCGCTTCAACTAACTATTCTTTGTCTCTACTATCAATTTCGAGTTAGCCAAAATACAACAAAGCTTCCATTAGAAGTGCGCTTTGTCATGTATGAGATTAAGCTAGTGTATTCATGCAATAAACTTTATTCCAGTTATTAGTCTTTCCATGTTGATGACTATTCCTCAATTTTGGATCAAGACTTGCCAATCCATCTCGATCTACAAATTAAAATTGATGATGGATGATTTTTAGTGGTATTTTATTGAAGTGGAATTGAATCTACTTTGAACTTTTAAGAGTTTATATATGTATTATGTAACATATGTTAAGAGTTTGAACTCTAATGTTTGTTAACTCATTCAAGCTCTTTTTTTTTTTTGGGTTCTTGTTTTTTTTTTTTTTTTTTTTTTTTTTTTCGAAACCGCGAAACCAAACCGACCAAACCGTGCAAACCGCGGTTCGGTTTGGTTCGGTTTTCAACTTTTCATGTTTGGTTGCGGTTTGGAAAATCACCAAACGGTAGACTCTCGGTTTGGTCGCGGTTTGGTGGTTTTCACCACCAAACCGCGGTTTGCCCACCCCTAATTCAAACATTACAAAATGATACGACAGAATTGAAAAATCAATTACGTCAAATAGCAACACAAATGAGTGAATTTGTAAATCAAGAGAAATTACCATATCAACCTTATCCTACTTTACATGAAAAAACACTAGCCATAACATTAAGAAGTGGTAAGCAGATGTATGAACCAAAAATGTTGGACCAATTAGTTTCTAGAAAAGAAATAGAAGCAGAGTTAGAGAAAGAAAATGAAGTAACAAGTAACAAGATTCTAAATGAAAATCGTAATGAACCTGACAAAGATAGACCAATTAATATAAAACCACCATTCCTTCATCGCTTGGAAGATAATAAAAATGCTAATAAATTGAATAATTAAGAACAAATATATGATACACTAAAGAAAGTAGTAGTTAACATACCTCCGTTTGAAGTCATTCAAAATGTATCTAAGTATTAAAAATTTATAAAAGATTTATGCACTAATAAGATAAGGCTAATGAAAATGTGAGTTTGGGAGAACACATATCCATACTAATTCAAAAGAAATTACCTCCTAAATGTTCTGATCCTGGAATGTTTTTTGTTCCATGTAAGATAGAGAATATAGGAATTTTTAAAGCATTATGTGATACAGGAGCCTCAATAAATGTTATGCTTTTATCTATTTATTTACAAATGATATACGTAAATTTTGAAGAAACTATTATAGTCGTACAATCAACAGATAGATCAACTGTTAAATCAGTAGGGTTACTCAAAGATGTATTATTCAGGGTTAATGATTTAGTCTTATCAACAGATTTCTATGTTTTAGATATGAAACAAGATGACTTTTCTAATAGGACTTCTCTAATCTTAGGACTAGTATTTTTGAAAATAACAAAAGCAAAGATTGATGTTTCAAGTGGAAAACTAACAATAGAAGTATATGATGATACGGTGAATTTATATATATATATATATATATATATATATATATATATATATATATATATATATATATATATATATATATGATGCAATGAAATATCCAATGGATGTTTCCTCTATATCCACAGTAGATATGATGGATCCGTTAATAGACAAATCTTTTAGGAAAGCTAAAATAGATAAATTGGAATTTACAATTGAAAGTTTAGAAAAAATGATGATAGAGATGAGGAATCAAAAGAGATAATTAGTGCTTTATAATCATATAACAAACAACTAGAACTTACTTATTACCTGGACTTATCTAGATCTATTTCAAAACTTTTACCTGCTACAGTTAAAGCCGCAAAATTAGATCTAAAAACATTACTAAACCATTTGAAAGATATTTATCTAAGGATTTGTAATAAATTACTAGTTATAATTTCTAATAAACTGACAAGTTCGTAAGAAAATAAGTTGATAAATGTATTAAAAGACTTTAAAAGAGCAATAGAATGGACCCTGGCTGATATTAAAGGAATTAGTCCAAATAAATGCATGCATAGGATAAACCTAAAAACTGATAAAAAGCTTCTAGACAAACTCAACATAGATTACCTATCTATGATGGACGTAGTAAAAATTGAAATATTGAAACTATTAAATGCATGAATGATATTTTCAATAGCTGGTAGCATTTGATAAGCCCAGTCTAAGTAGTCCCTAAAAAGATAGGAGTTACATTAATAACAAATGAGCATGGAGAATTAGTACCTACTAGAGTCCAAAAAGGTTGGAGGGTATGTATAGAATATAGAAAACTAAATACCTCAACTAGGAAGGCCCACTATCCACTCCTGTTTGTAGATTGGATGTTAGAAAGATTAGCTGGCAAAACCCATTATTGCTATTTAGATAGTTCTTCACGATTTCACTAAGTCCCTGTTGCCCCAGAGATCAGGAAAAAAACTACTTTCACTTGCCCTTTTGGTACATTTACTTATAGACATATGCCTTTTGGCACATTTACTTATAGACATATGCCTTTTGGCTTGTGTAACGCATCTGTAATGTTTCAAAGGTGTATGGTTAGTACTTTTTTTGATTATGTGGAAAACTTCATTGAAGTTTTTATGGATCATTTTACGATTTATGGTAATTCTTTTGATGAATGTTTTGTTAATTCAACTAAAGTACTTAAAGATGCATAAAAAAGAATTTAGTACTGAACTATGAAAAACATCATTTCATGGTAGACCAAAGACTTATATTATGACATATATTGTCACATAAAGGAATAGAGGTAGATCCGAAAAAACTCAAGTAATCAAAACGTTACGTTACCCCACCATGGTAAGAGAAATACGTTCATTTCTTAGGCATGCATGATTCTATAGAAGATTTGTAAAAGATTTCTCTAAAATTACACAACTTTTATGCAAACGTTTACAAAAAACATTCATTTTGAATTTACCAATGATTGCAAGATAGTGTTTGATAAATTAAAGGATTCTTTACTAACCATACTTGTGATTAAATCACCAAATTTGTCGTTACCTTTTAAACTTATGTGCGATAAAATTAACTATGCGGTTGGAGTGGTTTTAGGTCAAAAAGTAGGAAAAAGATTCTTATGTTATATACTATGCTTCTAAAACACTAGATCCAGCTTAACAGAACTATAGCACTACTAAAAAACTTTTAGCGGTAGTAGTTGCCTTAGAAAAATCTAGACTATATTTGTTAAGGACGAAAGTAATAGTTTATTTAGATCGTTTTTCTTTGCGATATTTAATAATAAAACAAGATGCAAAGCCAAGGCTAATAAGATGAATACTACTTCTACAAGAATTCAACATTACTATCAAAGATAAGAAAGGAGTCGAAAATCTAGTGGCGGATCACTTAAGTAGGTTAGAAAATGGATAATCACCTATATCATTAAGGGATGAATTTCTGGATGAATACTTCTATAGTATAAAGACTAATGTCCATTAGTATTGTCGATATAGTCAATTATCTTATATAGTATAGGTTATCACCTTACTTAACTAGAGCTCAAAAGAATAAATTTAAAAAGGATTCTAAACATTATTTATGGGATGACCCCTATTTATGAAAGTTTTGCATCGGCCAAATAATTATGAGATGCATATCACGTTCAGAAGTACAATCAATTATATCTTATTGCCATACTTATACATATGGAGGATATTTTGGTTCTACATAGAACGGCTCGTAAAATTTTGAATTTCGGATTCTCTTGGCCCACTTTATTTCATGATTGTTTCCTTTATATAAAATCTTGTCCAAATTGCCAACTAATTGGAAACTTAGAACATAGAAATCAAATGCCTTTAAGTCCTTTTCTATTTTATGAAGTGTTTGATGTATGGGGTATATATTTCATAAGATCCTTTTCCACCATCAAATGGCTATGTTTACATCTTACTTGATGTAGATTACATGCTTAAGTGTGAAGAAGCAAAAGCTATTAAAATTAATGATTCAAAAATAGTATTGACTTCCTTAGATAAGTTTTTTTTACAGTTTTTAGAGCATCTAAAACACTTGCTAATAAACTTGCTAAGCACAACATCACACATAGGACAACTACTGCATATCACCCATAAACTAGTGGACAAGTTGAAATGTCGAATAGAGAAATTAAGCCAATACTGGAAAAAAACAGCTAGTCGGTCATGTAAGGATTGGAGTCTTAGATTGGAAGACGCATTATAGGCATATAGAACAACATTCAAGACTTACATGACACCTTATAAGTTAGTATTTGAAAAAACATGTCATTTACCAGTAGAACTAGAACATAAATCTTATTGAGCAAAAAAAACATGTAGCATGAATTACAATGAAGCAAGAAACCAATATAAGTTAATTCTTTAAGAATAAGAAGAAATTAGAAATGATACTTATGAAAATGCATCAATTTATAAAGACAAAACCAAAGCATTTTATGATAAGAAATTAGTTCCTAAAAATTTTCAAGTAGGAGATAAAGTTCTACTCTTTTGTTCAAGACTTAAATTATTTCCTAGAAAACTCCGTTCGAAATGGATGAGACCTTATCTGGTTGTCAATTTACTACCTCATAACGCAGTAGAAAAACAAAGCTTAAAAATAGGACAAATATTTAAAGTAAACGGTCATAGGTTTAAAACCTTATTATGAAAATCTTATTGAACATGATATGGAGATCATCAATCTTGAGACTGACCAACAAAGCCAACAAAGTAAGGAAATGGAGTTCAATGTTTGCATCCACTCGAGTGAAACCATTAAGAATGAAACCATTACACTATGGATGCACAAGAAACCATTTAATAAGAAGAAGAAATAAAAGAAACAACAACTTGAAGAGTAATAACCTAAAGTTCAACATAAAAAAATGGAAGCAACCTGCAGAAGAAGAATTCACTGACGAGCAACTAAGGCTTCAAGATTTACGACATATGTTTGAAATTTACAAAGATGATCTAGGGAAACACTTCCTCTATATGATGATCAGTGACGTCAGTCTCCCTAGTGTTTTACTTGACACATGAGCTGATATGAATATCTTACTGAAATAATGTTGTAGAAAGCTAAGTTAAAGAATGATTTTATACCACCTTTCGATGTCCACGAAGCAAATGGTGATAAGATCTTTTCAATAGAAATGTCAATTAATGTACCAATGCAAGTGGGACAATTCAAGTATCTTATCAACTTCTTGGTAGTACCACAGATTGAGAAAAATGATGTGACATTGATGAGATGTACTTTTCTCAAAACAGATGGAGATATTCTCAATGTGAAATAACGTATAGTTACACTTAGGATGGGAACGATTATATGTATTTTTAGGATGGTTACGAGATGGATGACTACGTCAATGTAGACAATTATGATAATGATTATAAAGGAGAGAGTTACTATCATGATGATTATCCTAATGGACGTGCTGAAGACGACAAGAATGATGAAGAATTGTCTGATAGTCAGTTTGACTCGCTCAAATTGAATGACTAGTAACCTTATCTACCAAATCGAGCTAACGACTATAAACAAAAGTGATGTATAAGAGGCAACCCATACTTTATCTTTATTTTCAGTTTTAGTAGTACGATTAGTTAGTTGTTTTTCTATTATCTCAAATTTTGACTCTTATAATGGAAGTATTTTAAGATTACAATCCTATAATAGTTTCATGTAAGAGGGGTTGATCAAGTCAAAGTCTTTCCATATTACTAAATTTAGGATAATTAATATATTATTCTCTCTCCTTTTAACTTTTTTTTATCCCCAATTGAGAGCGGGATAAAAAATTTGTTTTTTAGTTGATTCTTATTGGTCTTTAATTATTTTAAGTAATAAAATATTTATTTAGTATAATATTCCTTAATTACAAGTTCAAATTAGTTTTCACAATATTTCTAGTTGAGTACTGATTAATTCTACCTTAATTATGATTTTCATGTGTGATAATTAATCAATATAGAATATATTGGAAAAATTACAAAAAATAACTCAACGATTTCCCGGCGATACCAATTAATATTGAGAATCATTGGGTAAATCGCCAACAATTTACAGGTTTTTAAGTGAAAATTGACTCAGCGATTTGTCAACAATTCTTGTTTTATACTAGGATTTGCTGAACTAATCACTGGACCTCTAAAACCAATTTTCAGCGATTTCACTGGCAATTTGTCAGCAATCTCACTTAAACCATGATTCACTGAGCATGAATCCGTATTTTAAAAAACATAACCGCAAATCGCTAATAATAAACCCTTTCACACTTAAAATCCTTACACCCATTCGTTTGATTTTTTGATTTTTGCCTAGATTCAACCCCTTAAAGCTTGAATTAAAACTTAACTAAATTTGTCCCACTTTTTTAAGGAGTGTTTCAACCATATAAATTTTGAATCTAAGTTCATACAACCTACTTAAGGCTTCATGAGTGTTTTGTTCGAAATTGGAGCTTGAAGAGGGGATCTAAGGAGCTAATAGAGCATTTTACTTGAGAGATTCACTCTCAAGACAGTAATAAATTGATACTATACAATCCTTCTGATTTCGATGTCTTGAATGAAAATTAATTTTTGATATATTTTTAAACATATGTACTTTTTGGGTTTTTATTGCAAATTGTTTTAGAAAATGGTTTTTCATGCACATTTTCAATCGGAGTATGGGTTTTCAAATGAGTTTGGGGGTTTCCACGATTTCTTCCAATATATACATGCATATTATAGTGATATATCAATACAATTATTTTATATGAATCACTTTCAACTCTTTTGGAATTCTATGACAAAACCTTTCATAAACTTATTTTCTTTGCCTTGTTACTTTGGACTTTCAACTATAGGATTTTAATTTACCTATTTCATCATTAATTGAGTTACTTTATGGCGGGAGGAGGTAAAGGAAGAGGTATGAGTAGTAGACAAGACAAAAGGAAAGGGATAGTGTAACCTAAACAAAAATAGAAATATGCAGGCCACCTAAAAAATATTATACCTACCACGGTTAGTATTAGAGAACTTAGACCTGGAGGACTGAGCTTATAGAACAATTTCCATTTTCTTCTGATGTCGATGAAGAATATTTTGAGAATCCTGACCCTAGTCACTTAGTGCCTTATGGCCCTTCTTTGTTTGTGCGACCTATAGCTCATAGGAGATATTATAGTGATAAAAAGAAAGTCATAATTCCTGAAAGAGGGTTCAACCATTAAAATGTGAGCAAGTGTGAGAACAAAATTGTGAGCATATTCAGAAATAGGGGATGAGAGCAGCTTCTGCGAGACTATGCGGGAAGAGGAGAAAGTGGATGCTAGAAAACTGTACGACAATTTTATGCAAATGGGCATGTTAGTAAGGAATGGGACAAGGTTGTAGTTAAAGAGAAGAAAATTGATATTTCACCTGCGAGGTTGAATAGATTGTTCAATCTACTAAAAAACATATAGAATAAAGGATGATTACCTGAATATCATTTATGAAGATAAGGAATTGTATCCCTTTCAGATAATCTAAGATGCATTAGAGATACCTCTGGAGAGGGGATTTGCACCTGATAGCGAAAGGCACCCGAGATTTTTTGAAAACACATATTTAGAAGATTATGAAAAGTTCAAGTTATATTATAGATGCATTTTTTCTAACCAAGCAACGATTTAAAGTAAAAAGAGTTGCATTATTATAACATATAATGATAAAGAAGGGTTATATCTATGTTGAAAAAAATTATACATAATTCTATGAAGTTTCCAATGCAAATTATGGAGAATCGAAGATTACCATTCCTAATTTTGATAATTGAATTATGTAGGAAAGTCGGGGTGGATTTTGATATCGAATTCGATATATTGCCTGAAAGAACCATAAATGATGCATA
This sequence comes from Stephania yunnanensis, assembly GCA_039657365.1. Classification (NCBI taxonomy): domain Eukaryota; kingdom Viridiplantae; phylum Streptophyta; class Magnoliopsida; order Ranunculales; family Menispermaceae; genus Stephania; species Stephania yunnanensis. Next base: position 711,299 of record JBBNAF010000043.1, read on the forward strand.
AGTGCAACGAAAGAAAAATGTGGTAGGATACAATGACTCAGAGGATGAATGCAAATGATTCGATGTCATAAATGTTAGGGAAACAATAAGATGAAGCATAACTGAAAATAGAAGGAAGATAAGAGAAGACACATATAGAGCAGCTAGATTAAAGGCTAGAGTGAATTTACCGAATGTTGCTACGAGCTCGGAACCATCTTTGTCACAGCCTAGGAGGAGAGGATTTTTGGGGATCATATTTGCTTCACTTTTGTGTAGCTAAACGAGTATTTATCGCAATGGAGAAATAATAGCAGCAAACAAGAGGACTTTACAATACTACCATTCTATGTTTGAAAGAAGACATGATAGTTATTAGCAAAACTGGAGGAGAAGAGTCGACATCCCATCTCTGCAGATGCAACTTTCAACCGGGACTTACAACCTAGCTCAACCTTCTGTAGAAATGGATGAAGATGATGAAACTAATGATGAACTTACTTCTGGACATCGCCGTGTGTAGATTTTTCTTCTCTTATGTGCATTGAATAACTGAATGATACAGTGTATTGCTATTGATGATATTTTTTAATGAAATCATGTGTTTCCTTTTGAATTTCAATCATTTGAAGATTATTGAATTCAATATTTGCATATTTATTTACATTTTTACTTCATATATCGAATCGTTTATGCTTTACGTGGTATATTTGTTATGTTGGGAACCTAACTTAAATTTAAAATCTTGAGGACGAGTTTTGAAATGAGTGTGAGAGTATTTTACGTGAAGTACGCCATTGATATTAAAGAAAGCAAAGAAAGGAAAGAAATGTAGAAGAAAGTTCAAATTTTGATCTGATATTCAAAGTGAGTTGACAAAATTCTTCACATTTCTTCTAAATTCAAGTATAAATTTCATTTTACTTTATCTTAATTACAATGATAATGAAATGAATATATTTTTGAATGAAAGTGATATTTTTATTACCAAAGTGAATCTTATGATAGAATGAATCAAGTTTCATACCATTTATGATCAACTTTACTAGTTGATGTATACAATAAATTAAATACCTTGTGTTAGTCGTAATAATGGGTAGAAGATTGAAGCAATAGTGCAAGATGAACAAGACAAATTTTTAAGAATCTTGTGATGTAAAAACTATTGATTAAGTATTTTATAGTATATATAGAAAGCTATTATGCCACAATTGAAAGAAGAAATGGATTAGAACCCGATTAAATTTTATAAGTTAGAAAGAACACTTTTTCAATTTTAATGGATAGTAAGAAATGTTAACAAGATTTCATGAATGGATAAAGATAGTCATATAGATTCCAATAGAAGTGGAGCAAGGAATCTATAATGGAAAAATGTGAGAACGTCCAATGGAAATGCAGCAAGGACCCAAAATCATAAGTAAAAGAAATAAATTAAAAAGAAATAATTAGAATGAAGTATAAAAGAAAATGAGAGATGAAAAATATAGATGTTCCTAAACTCTTTGAAGAAAAGATTTAACTCAAGTACTGGAAGCTTGAGTTGAATGAAGTATTTTTTAATCAAACATGTTTTAAATGCCATATTCATTGGTATCTTAGAAAAGTTCTTATTGATTTTGATCTTAGTATTATTATAAAGTATTATCTAAAATTAAAATTAATCTAGTGATTTTTGTGTTTTGAGATTCTATACTAGTTATCATAAGCTTGATGCTTGTCAGTGGAGATTAAGAAAACCTATGTTATGTATTGACCTTGGTATTGAACCTTAAGTTCTAAAAGGTGTTGCATTGGGTGGTTGAGTTATCATTAAGAGGTGTTTCATTTTGTCTAAATCATTCTATTCTATCATATTTATCATTTACTTGTGAATAATATGTTTTCATTTGGAAGTCACTTTTATTTTAAGAAATTATATTATTTAAAGTTAAGATAAATTAGATTGAAATTATTTTATAAAAATGCAAAGAGAATATGATTTAGAGTATTCCTTTGTTGAAGACAACAAAATGCAAAGTTTGGGGATATTCAATAAGTCAATAATCAGACATATTTTATATCATAATTTAAGTTGATTTTAGATATAAATGATGATATTACACAAGGTATTTTCTTTTTTTTTTTTAATTTCAAGATTTAAATTGGAAAATGAAGAAATGGAAGAAAGCAGGAAGAAAAGCAAAACAATCAAACTGAAAAAGAAGTCCAACGATTGTCCAACGATTCGTAATAATACTTGAAATCTCCCCCAAAATCGATAGCAGGAAAGTGGCGGCGAATCCATAGTAAATAGGAGAATGCACTATAATACGCCAGCTAAATCAGTGGAGCACCGAGAGTCACTTCTAGCAATTGACTTAGCGATTTATGTACAACTTAGGAATCTCTGACAAATCGATGAGGTCGGTGATGAGTTTTTTAGATAAGAATGAGGAATTTGTATTTATTTAGGAGATGTACTCTCAGGGAAACAATATATAGGACCAAAGAACTTTGAAATAACTCTCTCTACTCTCTTATTCAATTTTTAACGTTCCATTAGTCTTGTCTTTAAGGTTGGATTATGAAGTTTTATTTATTTAATTATGTCTTTTAATTACATATTTGTATTATTTAATTCTAGAATGAATGAGTAGTTAATTAATCTAAACAAATCCTAGACATGTAATATATTTTGGATTGTTATGTAGTTATAATTATGGAATCACATACTTAATGCTTTAAATCAATTCATACACGTCAATCACGGATTAAACAAGTTATTTTTGCATATTATAGCTAGTAATTCTTTATGTTGAGTGCATGGTGGCCAATATGTTCCTTAATATAGAGTGTTCAATCATATGTCTATAGTTATTGACAACAATTATAGAAGTAGTAACTAGGATTAATCTATAGGGCTTTTCCCGAGTAGATGTTCTAGGTGGTTATATTCTAAGTTGTTTATTATGTGGTTTCGGCTTATATTGGCTTAGATTAGGCATGATTTTCATTGAGTATAATGCTATCATATTTCTATGGTGTTGCATTTTATCCAATGGATATATTTACAATGATAATAATATGACATTTCTATTGAATTTAGGAGAATTGGTGGCTAGCTAAAGCTATCAACCTATTATGAAATTGGTTTTAATGATTCTAATATTCCATAACATATAGTTATAACTACAATGTAAAGTAATGTTATATTTTAGAATTTGAAACCAATCCAAGTATATTATAATGTTTAACGGGTGTTTGTTTTGATGTCTATTTAGATATTTTATTCACATTTATTTATCGATTATTTGAGTTGTTAATTTGAAATATTTATATTAGTTTATTAAATTTAAATCATTTAAAGTTTAGTTATTTTAATTAATTGTTTAATTTGTTTGCATATTATTAAAGTGTTTAGTTTTTGTTTAATTAAATTAATTAAATTAAAATAAATTAATCCGATAAAACTTTAGGATACCCTTAATTCTTAAGAGATTTAAAAAATCCATGTGGAGACGATATCCCATTTACCACTGCTATAAATTAATAGTAAAATACAAAAAATTATTGTGCATGCCCAACACGTGTCATATATTATATAAAGCTAAAATGAATTAGATTGAAATCAGTATCTAAAGAATGAAAAAAGTATGATTAAGAGTATTCCTTTGCTTGTGACAACAAAGCACTGAGTTTGGGGGTATTTGACAAGTTAATAATTAGACATGTTTTATAGTGTAATTTAGATTGATTTTAGATATAAATGATGATATTACACTATGTATTCTCTTATTTTTATGATTTTCAAATTTAATTTGGAAAAATGAAGAAATAGAATGAAAAGAGGAAGAAAAGTCAAAACAGTCAACTGGAGAAAAAATATAGTGATTAGCCAGTGAATTGGGAACAAAAATCGCTAGATGAATCGGTGGAGCAGAAACAACTATTTCTAGTGATTTTTTAACAACACATGTTTCACTGACAAATCGGTACGGTCGATGACGATTTTTTTTAGATAAGAATGAGGAATTTGAGTTTATCTATGATATGTACACTTAGAAAAACTATAAATAAGACCGTATGGCTTCGAAATTAAGAAGCCTCTTTTAGTCATTATTAGTTATAAAGTCTTTTCAAATAGGTTTTAGTTTAGTTCAATTTTCATTAATTTTACAGACTCTTTGGAGATTCAAAATTTATTTAATAGAGGAATTTTACATTAATGACTTTCAATTATTTGTTTATTGTGATGTTTATTATTAATATGTGTGAGTAGTTTATTATCTTGACAATACTTTGGACATGATTGTAAGGCGTTCATCAAGTTAGTCATAATGTAAAATTTATATGCTTAATGCTTTAAACCAATGACATACATCAATCATGATTTTAATAAGTTGCTTTTCGCATATTACAACTAATGATTATTTATATTAAGTGTATAGTGGCCAATATATTTCTTAGTATAAGGTATCTAAATCTATATCTGTGAGTATTGACAACAATTATAGAAGTAATAACTATGATTAACATATAAGGCAAAAATTACTCGGATGGATGTTATAGGTGATTGTGCTCTTGGTTATTTAATGACTAGCATAATTCTGGTTTTTGTTAAGTTTGGATAGGTATAACTTTTATTAAGTGTTAATGCTATGTAATTTTTAGTTTATTGCATTTTATCCAATAAGTAGAGTTACAAGGGTAAGGATACAACTTATTTCCATTGAATATAGAAAAGTCGATAGTTTTTTAAAAGTTATCAACTTATTATGATTATAGTTTAATGATTTATGATCATTATATAAATATGAAGATTTGATTATGACTATGCTTTAATGAAAATATTTAGATATGATGGTTTACATATCATTGTCTAAAATGTATGTTTAAATATTTAATTTATATTGATTGTTTGTTTGAATTGCATTAGATTAATTTATTTAATTTAAAGTGCTTATAGTTTAATTATTTTAATTAATTGATTGTTTTGTTTTTCGATTGATAGTGTTTAATTCCCATTTTAATTAGATTAGTTAAATTAAAGTAAATAAAATCTAAACAACTTTAGGGTAGCCTTAATTCTAAAGAGATTTGCAAAATCTTAGCGGAGACGATATCTCAATTACAACTACTACAAATAAAAAGAAAATATGAGAAACTATTGTGCATGCTCAACACATGTCGGCGCGCTCCACCATCTGTGTTTATCTATCTTCATGAGGGAGCGTGTTCCATCATTAAGTTATAGCCTCTCTAAACAGGGAGCGGCCCCTGTTCAGTGCACAAATCATTAAAAAACTCCCCTAAACATTGGGGAGGGCCTCAAACGAGTTTTTACACCATTCCTCATGTCTAGAAAAACAATTAACACTAATTTAATCATATTCCATCATCAATTCAAATAAAAATTTCACCTCGAAGCAAACGAGATGAAGATGATAAAATCACCAAATTCGCTTTGGAGATCCTCTCCTACTCCGCTTGATCTCTTTCACTGACCTTTATTCCCTAATAAATCACTCTAACAATACTCTCACAAGCTCCTCTCTCACTGAATTCGATCGAATAGTGATAAGGATCAGTTGTATTTTAATTTATATATTGATTTTCCTCATGATTTGCATCACACGAATCTCAAAAGAGATTTAAGGAGAATTCCTTAAAATGACGAATTCCTTAAACTGACACACATCATAATTCCATCTATACTCATAGAGATCTCAAGACCATCCAATGGTTCATATTATTTAATCCAAAACTATAGGTTATTTCTATATGCTTATATGTATATATATGTATTTTAACACATTTAATTTCACCAGGCACACCAACGAGTACCATCATGTGACATCCTTGATTTCAATAAATCATTATTTATATTTAATAATGAGGTTAGTGGGTCTTAATCATGACACGTGTTATGGATTATGACTTGGATTGGTAAAAAAGGTTATTACTAGGTTAATATTAGTTTTTGTTTGTGAATGCATAGTGCATGTATTATATGGCATTTTTTCTTGATGTTGGAGTGTGTTGAGGTAAGTCCTTAATTTGACATAATCGGGATTGCAACAACGTCTCTAAAGGGCACAAGTGAAAATAAATAGTTAGTTGCTCGAAAACTCATAGATCAAGTGCCAAGTATAATATGGGGATTTTGCCTCAGTTTGTGTGCAAGTTGGGATCAATGGTAGTGTGAAATGTGAATAAATTTAGTGCAAGACCTTACCTTGAGTTTTGTGTCAATCGACAATGGTCGAGGCTTGAGTCGGGATTGGTGGAAGTGTGAAAGCTTGTTGAAGTTGTTATATACAATTATTTTTGGAAAACTGTCATCGAGCATACTATGGCCGTTATTTTCATGGGTTTCACTTGAAGCTTGATCCTTAATATAATTGGGTATGTAGGGAAGCTATTAGAACTACTTTCAAGGTGATTTGATGCTTTGGGAACCCTATAGCTCAAAGTTGGTTGTTTGTAAGTCAATTTCATAGTAACCTTTATATTGTATGAATATTTTCGAATATAACTACATGCATGATTTATCGTTGCATTATTTTTTGGTCATGCATACACGAATACAAGTAAACAAGTAGAGTTTAGAGAAAAACTACTAAAGGAAAATGTTTGGAATCTTGACTTAGATGCTAATACAATGTGGCTAGAAATGAGTAGTTGCATAAGGAGGGTGGGATCAAACATATTAGGTATATCTAAGGGCTTGGGACCTCCAAAAAAGGAAACATGGTGGTGGAACGAGGATGTCCGACGAGCAATTAAGACTAAAAGAGATATGTATAGGAAAATACCTAACTGTCAAGATGAAGATGCGTACAATAAATATAGAGAAGCAAGAAAACAAGTTAAAAAAGTAGTTAGTCAAGCTAAAACAAATTTCATGGAAGATTTATATACAAAGTTAGGTAATAGAGATGGCGAAAAATATATATATAGGCTAGCCAAATTAAGAGATAAAAAGAAACAAGACCTAAGTCATGTAAGATGTATTAAGGACGAAAATCAAAATGTTTTAACGCGCGAGGAGGATATTAAGGAGAGATGGAGAAGTTACTTCGATAATTTATTTAATGATGGTCAAGTTGATGCTATAATAGATGAAAACCCACACCAAGAAAGAAATGTAAACTATACACGCAATATTAGAATTGTAGAAGTTAAAGAGGCATTGAAAAGAATGAAAATAGGGAAAGCAAGTGGCCCATATGAAATACCCATAGAGGTTTGGAAATGCTTAGGAGAAATCGGATTGACTTGGTTGACAAAGCTTTTCAATAAAAATTTAAAATCAAAACGGATGCCAATGGATTGGAGAAGAAGCACGCGTGTGCCAATCTTCAAAAACAAAGGAGACATTCAAAGTTGCTCAAACTACCGGGGAATTAAACTCATGAGTCACACTATGAAACTGTGGGAGAGGATAATTGACAATAGGCTAAGGAGAGAAACAACAATATCAGAGAACCAATTTGGTTTCATGCCTGGGAGGTCAACTATGGAGGCGATTTTCCTTGTAAGACGATTATTAGAAAAATATAGAGAAAAGAAAAAAGATCTTCATATGGTATTCGTAGATTTAGAAAAAGCATATGATAGAGTCCCTAGAGATGTTCTTTGGTGGGTTCTAGAAAGAAAAAGAGTGCACGCTAGATACATAGACACTATTAAAGATATGTACGATGGAGTAGTAACGAGTATAAAGACATTTGGAGGAGCTACAAAAGAATTTCCCATTACAATAGGACTACATCAAGGATCGGCTTTAAGCCCATATCTATTTACTTTAGTTATGGATGAATTAACTAGACATATTCAAGAGGATATACCATGGTGTATGCTATTTGCAGATGATATTGTCTTAGTAGATGAAACTAAAGATGGAGTGACTAGGAAATTAGAACTCTGGAGAAATACATTAGAATCTAAAGGCTTTAAGTTGAGTAGGACGAAAACTGAATACATGCACTGTGAGTTTGGAAACACTAGACATCGAGATGACGGAGTGGTAAAATTAGGGGAAGTAGAAGTTCCTAGGGTGGAATCATACAAAATGATGGTAACATTGAAAATGATGTCACACATAGAATCCAAGCTGGATGGAAGAAATGGCGGAGTGCAACGGGGGTGATTTGTGATCGACATGTTCCTACTAAGTTAAAAGGAAAATTTTATAGGACCGCAATTAGGCCAGCTATGCTCTATGGAAGTGAATGTTGGGCAGTAAAGCAACAATAATTACATAAAGTGAATGTAGCAGAAATGAGGATGCTTAGGTGGATGTGTGGTAAAACTCGTAAAGATAGAATAAGAAATATAGAAATTCAAAGACAAGTAGGAGTAGCACCAATTGATACAAAGATTAGGGAAGGGCGGTTGCGATGGTTTGGTCACTTGCAAAGACGGCCTACAAATGCCCCAACTAAAAACTTGACTCAATAGAAACTGTAGAAATTTGACGAGGTAGGGGTAGACCAAAGTTAACATGGGATGCATTAATTAAGAGAGATTTGAATGGTTTGCAAAGCTCACCATCAATTGCACTTAATCGAGCACAATGGAAAAGTTTGATCCATGTAGCCGACCCCAGTTAATTTGGGACTGAGGCTATGTTGTTGTTGTTGTTGTTGTTGTTGTTGTTGTTGTTGTTGTTGTTGTTGCATACACGAATACAAGAGGAAGGAGGCTTTCAGAGGTCCCATTTGAAACCACGCCCAAGAGGGGGTGAATAGGGTGTACCGAGAGATTATCACATTTTTAAAGCTTTTAATCGACAAATAATGCTAAACACCCATACAAGTAATAAATGAAAAAATAATGCAAAAGTGAAGGAGGCAGAAAAGAAAGAAATAAGACACGATATTTATAGTGGTTCGATCTAACCTATCTACATCCACTACCTAACCTCCCCGGTTAGGATTTTCAAACCTCCGCTTATATTACCAATAAATGTTACAACTTAAGTTTACAAACCTAGAATGTTTAAATACAAATTTGATCTTCCTACCTAGCCTCAACTAAGATTTATGCCTAGCCTCAAATAGGTCTTCCCTTGATTTAAATCCTACTAAGTCTCACAATTAACAACTTACAATGAAGTTTTACCTCACAAAGTAAAGCGATAATAAGTTCAATTCTTAAAAGCCACGTAGAGCTTAACAACTTTAATGAATGCAATTATGGATGCAACTAAGATACTAATAAATTCAGCGAGTATGCGCGAATCTTAGTAAAAAAATCGACAAATCAAAATCAATTGAAACAAGTGCGGTTTCAAATCAAGTGTACAAGTGGTTTTGTAGAAAGTCAAGACTAAGAGCAACAACTTGTTCCAATCAGTCCTAAGGTTTATGAGATCAAGTTTAAGTGCAAAAACCCAAGATAAATATATTCAAGAACACTACAAATGATTTTCGCACAAAACTCTAATAAAATAGTATAGATTAAGTACAACTAGAGTAGGAAATCAAGAGGTCTTACAATCCCAAGTATGAGATCCAAAAATTAGATTAGGAGTGTGAGTTGCAAGGCTTAGAACACTTTTTTAGTACCAACTTCTAGAGCTAATCAATGGCCTTCAAAGATTCCAAGTGGTTGTGAGCACAAAGTTCACAAATTTGAGTGCAAATTTGGGTTTGTTTAAGAGTATAAGACCCTTAGTTGTTCAATATGTGTTCTTAGTTGTTTAATTTAGTTCTTAAACCCTAATAAAAGGTTGGTGACTGTTGTGTTGATCTGAGGGTCTGATTTGCTTAAGAACTCAAATTAAAGGTGGAGATGTGTACTTTTAAAAAAGGTGTCAGAACTCTGCATAGCGCACTACATGCTAGATAGCCTGTATAGCATGTTATTTGCAGGTATGGCGTTATCCTGCTTGCCTAGCGCGCTAGGGACATGGGCTTCAAAATAATTATTTTATTAGTTTTGCAAATCAACTCCCCAATAGTCCTATGTCTCTACTAAACTTCTAAAAACACTTTACGCATATTTATTAAAGTCTATGAAATGTTTTTGGACATCTTGAATTATTTCCCAAACCTCGAAAAATCAAGAATCCCGATTTCATAAAATATATAGGGGCTTTTCTACAAATATTTTAGATGGAAATGTAAAAGTTGTCTAAACTAATGTCGGTGCATTCAAAAATAATTTCAACAGTTCGTGCACCTCAAATACATGCCGTAGAGCATGTTTGCATGATTTTAATTATTTTAAAACTCATGAGATTGTAAATCATAAAATCCATGACTTTAAGTACTTCGAGAATAATGATTCATGTGAAGTTTGATTCTAATGCATTTGACTTGTAGGAATATAATTTATATACTTTACATAAGTTGTATAATTGATAGCTTTGGCTTTCTAGTCCTTATATCCTTATTTAAGTTGAGTCTTGAGCTCATCTGGCTTCATTTTTTCAATTTGACTTGAACTTGTAAAAAATTCAACTTTCCTTTTGAACTTGTGATTCCTAACAAAGCTTGATGTTCTAAAATACGAAACAAACTTGTTATAATCCTTTCACTTTGTTTGTTGCCATCAAAATCTCAAATGGAGTGTAAGTGACAAAACACTTAGTCTAGTAATGTCCTCGTTTTTTATGATAACAAACAACATGAACTTAACAAACAAAAGATAGATATTACATACATATCAAATTCATAATTGAAAGTTCAAAGACAATAACTCCCCCCCTTTTGATAACATCAAAAAGCGGGAATAGAAAGTCTCCCCTATCAACGTGCATATACATATGAAGTTCATAATTGCAATGCATCCTCCCCCTTGTAGTAAAACAATGCATACATATGTGTCCCTCTTTGATAAAAACTATGCAATCAAGGATAGATCATTCATTCATTCATATGCACTAAAGAGTGATGAACAAATCAGATAAATGCAGTTTATTCATAAAACAATTACTCAAAGATACACAAAATTCATGTCATGCAATAAGTACACAAAATATAAATAATGGCATGATATGGCACATGTGGAAGTAGAATAGAGAGTATACACATATGTCCTTAAATGAATTCTCACTAACATGATTAGCCTAAAGTTAAAGTCTACACAACTCCTCCTAACTCAACGCTCCTGGACCTCCCTACTGAGAAGAAGTTTGACGAATTGAATAAGATGAGGCATCCTCCCTTGGCTGCTTAAGTAGAAGAATATGTCCCTCAATGCAACAAAGATGATTACCCTGACGATCAAGGTGCGTGTCGAAGTCGGGAAATGCCCGAATCATATAATCATGCATATATTGAAGCTGAGCCGAAAAGTATGTATGATATAGGGACTTGTCAATGGAAGAAGCCAACCCGTAAAATGGCTAAGGCATGTAATCATGCGGGTATGGCTGAGGAGCCTGCTGTAGTAGTGCCTCAAATAGTGGTTATGGAGTAGGTAAAGATGGAATCTCCTGATGAACATTCTTATCATCCTGAGCAATGTGCTAATCATCATTTCCTTCATCCTACTGCAAAAATAGCTGTAGTGAAGATATTTGCGCTTATTGAATGGTACATCAGGATTCAAATCATTTGGAGACTCAAATCCAAGATTCTCTACACCCACTGGAATATTGGCAAGCAGTATCCATCACCTATCTGTACAAACGTAATGATACTTCATTGCAAGCAGTGTAACTGAATCGATAGTCTCCTTCATGGAGAGAGGCACACTACCCATGGTGAGATCAACACTTGTTTCTTTAAAGAAATGAGTCAACAAATGATAATATGGTAAGTGTCAATCAACACCAGAAAATGATGTCATGTAGGAAATGATGATGTGTGGTAGACTAATCTGGATGTCTCTTATGAGTGCCCTGAGGAAATACATGTCAAGCACGGTGAATTCTTGCTTCCATTCATCAGAATAATCACTTTGTGAAGGACTCGATGAAGTAGATGTGACACAATCTTGAAATTTGTATAAGTGGGACCGATGGTAATAACAGTGAGCGCAGCTTCACCTTAATGGAAAAAGTTAAAAATTCTTAACTTGTCGAACGGCCATGAGAGTACCTTTTCATGAAGTGTGATGGTAGGCTCATGAAGTGGTAGTCCAAGTACTTTGTGGAGCTTATCCAGAGTGATCACAACTTCTCGTCCTCCAACACTTGATTTGATGGTAAAATCACTACTCGTCTTTATATTGGAGTATAACACTTGAACAAGTTGTAGATACTATTTGGCCTTATAGTCGTAGAATTGCACCCAACCCATCTACCCCAACACTTCACGGACTGGTAAGTGCACCTTGTCAAATAAATCAGAATCAACTACCCTGGTTTGAAGATGTAGATGCCTCATCATGGAGTGCTTTAGTGCATCCTTTATGGCGGGGTGGATCAGTAGAGTCAGTGAGGACAATATGGTCAGTACAGTGGCTAGTCGATCAAGTGGTGCGATGAGTACTCAATGTAGCCGCAATCCAAGATGATGAGGATGAATCAAAATCACTCCCAAATGAATCTTGGACTATTTGGCCAGTGGTAAGATACCTAGGAGTGGGTTTGGTAGCCAAATGAGTCGACATCTTTCGAGGAGGCATTTCATCGAACACTTGGTGTGTAAGGCTCAAATGGAGATTCTCAACAAAAATGGAGGATCGAAGTGTGAAATAATAGAAGAACAATAACTTTCAAACCTTAAGAGGGTGGAATCACACCAAAAAAACTAGGAGAAATGATTTCTGAAAGTGAGGATCATGGTATGTCCAAAATAGTGAGCAACTGGAGGATAGACAGAGCTCTCGGGTGTTTTAAAAAATAAAACCTTAAATTGGATAGCGCACTACGTGTTGGGTCTAACAGGCTATCTATTCTGGGTCTTGACCAAGAACTTAGGCGCTGGATAATGCGCTATTTGGGTGCACTATTCGGAGTCTTATACTGATTTACGAAAATCAATTGTAACTCCGGAGTGACACCCTAGTCGCAACATACATACCTAAGCACCTCGAAACTCATGTCTCACATTATGGACAATACCTAGTGTTGGGGCATGTACCCTAAGTCAATCCATTAACTGTCTTTATGAATACTTTTAGTTAATAAAATAGTGGATTTCATTTGCTATTTATTATAATTAACTTACATGTTTACATTATAATAAGATCCATGGGTATTTGCAGAAATATCCCAAATGTCCCTAGTCGATCATTATACTGAGAACTATAATGAATTAAGACTAGTGTGAGTCTTGATTGATGATCATATGATGATTATACGTATAGGGATATGAATCAAGATCACGAGTACTTGTTAGGGAATAAAGTACTAGAATGACCCGCTATGAGAACATCATATGGATTAAGTCATAGTTGTTTCTCATGATAGGTATATTTTCCAAACCTTTGACTTGAGATTACCAGAGACTTCAACATTAGGAACATAGTGATTTGACACAATCAAACGTTGTCTTTAACCGGACGATTATAAATGTTGTGATTGGTTATTGAGTGAGCAACGTGATGAAGTTGTGTAATCGAGATAGAATCTGTCTGTCTCATATAAAGAGAGATATCTAGTGGATCCCTTGATGTGTTAGACTGTTAAAAGGCATAGTCTAACTGAATAGATATTGATCAATGTCACTTGAATGTTTTTAGTCTACCTAGAGATCGGGACTAGTACGATTAAACATGTTGGATGACAATTCCATGCCTTATGTTTGATTAAAAGGATATCGTATGACAAAAGGATGTTGTATACACTATTGATTAGGTTGTATCGATTTGATATTCATACAACTTGGGTAGTCATAATGTCTTGCTAGAGGCCGCTTATGACTTGTATACCAAAATGTGTTTTGGTACACTGCCAACGTTGTATGAGCCTATTGGGTCGCACACTAAGAATGGTTTTGCGAGATTTTAAGATGGTTCAGAAAAATAAATTTTATATGATAAAATTCATGACAGAAACATCCTTGTCGTGTATTGCACTTATACTTCTTTAAGTAGGGGTATATGTGTAATTTACTTAACCGTCTATATACAAGGGTTGTATAAATAGACGCTTTAAGTTAGAACACACGGATGAAAATTTTAGGGCCGAAACTCTATTTTCGTTTAGAAACGAATTATGGTTTTCAGGTACGCTCTGGATCGTTTTGGAGAGAAACAAAAAGGTTTGGTATTCTCTTGAAGCTCGCACTTCGAATCTCGGCCGCCGTTCGTGTGTGGACTGCTGGTAGAGGGCGTTCGTTGTTGGCAGAACCTTAGAGATCGATCAACCTTCAGAAAGGTATTTTGCGATCGAGGTATGATTAAGTTTTCTTGGTTTAAATGTTTTAATGGAATTAGATTCGGATCCTGCTGGGGTTTTTGTCAAAATTGTTTTGTAATCTCCGCTGCGTATGAACCCCAAAACCCAATAGTGGTATCAGAGCCTTCGAGTTCGATTCCATTAAAAACATTGCATGTTTTCTTCTGATATATATATATATATATATAATATGATTGAAAACATGTTAATAATTGATGTATATGTGGCATACATAAGTTTTCTGTAAGATTTATTATCATGTTTTGTGTATATGATACATATATTCGTGATTTAATTGAAATCAGTTTCGTACATCCTAGTAACCATGTTAGGTTAATTCGAATAACTTTAATGAATTGAATTTCGTGTCCTGTGATCTATGACACCATTAGGTATAATCTTTATTTTTCGTGTATTGATGCATGGATGAAATCTCTGTAATTCAGTTTGCATATTTAGGTTACATTGTTTTACGTTTCTTAAATTGTATAAGTCTGAATATTAATTCGAAACTAATATGATTAGGTTCGATCGGGATAATAGTTCATGATTCAATGACATGTTTGTGATTATTTGGATAAGGACCGAAATTGAAAATAATTAATCTTCGAAATTGTTTATTTATCTCTTTATATCTATTTTGTTATGAAATTTATATTTGATAAGAGATAGATAACAAATTAGATTAATAGATATTAGCAAAATCGGATTCGTTATCCCTATTGGATAAGAGATAAATATAGAGAATTTTGTTATTGGTGATATGCTAGGATTCAAATATCTTAAGTCGTAATTGGATTAGGATAAAATGATTAGTTAGATGTGGGCCCGGGTTAATTAAAAATGTTTTAATTGACTTAATTTTGGATAAATTAAGGGGTAAATTTAGGATAATAAAATCAGTGAAAAATATGATTTTCTATAGCAAATTTTAATTTTTGGAATTGAAATTCGTCTTCTAAAAAAAAAAAAAAAAAAAAAAAAAAAACCAGGGCGCTGCCTGTTTACCGGCCAGCGGGACCGCCGTCTAACTAATCCTAGCACACGGAAATTCTTTTATTAGTTAACAGTATAAAAATCTCCAAATTGTTTAGTGATTTAACAAATCAATAAAATATATGATATTTCATTATTTACATAAAATCACTAAAACTGAATAAAATACCTCTATTAAATTTTAAGTCTCATGCCATTCATTTTAAACACTTGTCAAGGCCTCGATCACACTAATACAGTTTCAGTCATAGCTGGGTGTATTGTGTTATCTTGGTGAGACAAGTTGGATAAGAGTTACCTAAATGTTTAAAATGGCACGACTTAATAAAGCTATCAAAATAGTTTTAAGCTTTAGGCACATGATGAGATAAAAACATGATAAGACATAAGATGTCATGTATCTCATAAAAGTATCTAAAATCACATAAGATGTAATTGGTAACTGTTACCTACCTAAATAATCTAGTTATGTGTTTCATGCCATAGCTGTCATAGAATTAGGTGAAATATGGATTTTAGTCCCCTAAATAAACAGTGTGTTTTAGGAGGGCTGTTAATTTAGTGAGAGTCTATTCCTCTATACTAAAATAAACTTTGCATAATCTTTATTGTAGATCAATGGCCTCTTCAAGTAACAATAATCCCCTGTCACTGTGATCTATCCTTGAGAAGGATAAGCTATCTGGGACTAACTTTCTTGACTAGTTCAGAAACTTAAGAATTGTTCTTAAGCATGAACTCAAGTTGTATGTCCTGGATGCTCCAATCCCTGAGGACCCACTAGCCAATGCTACGAAAGCTGTGAAGGATGCGCATAATAAGCATGTCAACGATTCTACGGATGTTGCATGTATTATGCTGACAACTATGGTTCCTGAACTTTAGAAGGACATGGAACTAATGGAAGCCTACGACATGGCTATAACGTTGAAGGAAATGTTCCAACAGCAAGTTAGGGAAGAAAGGTTCCGGATAGTTAAAAACCTACATTCTTGCAAGATGACTAAGGGTGTGTCAATTAGTCCTCATGTTCTGAAGATAAAGGGCTATGTTGACCAGCTTGATAGACTCGAATTTCCCATAAGTCAAGAGTTGGCTATGGATTCGATCCTAAATTCATTACCAGAAAGTTACTCACAATTTGTGATGAACTACAATATGAATAATATGGAGAAACCAATTTTAGAGTTGCATTTTATGCTCAAAACTGCAGAACAAAATATCAAGAAATCCTCTTGTATTGTGTTGATGGTCCATAAGGAAAAGGGAATGAAGAAGAAAGGCAAAGGCAAGGCTAAAGTTGTCAAGGTTGCTGCTACACCTGTCACAAAGCCTGTGGAACAAGTCAAGCCCCAGCCTGTTCCTGCTTCAAAACACCCAAAAGAAAAGGAATGAAATTGTCATTTCTGCCATGCACCTGGACATTGGTTCAGAAATTGCAAACTTTATCTGGAAGATCTAAAGAAGAAAAAGGGTAGTGCGACTACTACTACAAGTATTTATGTTATTGAAATTAATTTATCTACTAGTGATTCCTAGGTATTAGATGCCAGATGTGGATCTCACATTTGTATAAATGTGAGGGGACTCACCAGAAGTATAAAGTTGAAGAAAGGAGAAGTCATCCTCCGCGTAGGGATTGGAGCAAGAGTTGCTGCCCTGGTTGTTGGATCATATGACTTAGTCTTACCTAGTGGACTTATTTTAACTTTAAATAATTGTTATTTCGTGTCAGCCTCGAGCAGAAACATCATTTCTATTTCATGCTTGGATATGGATGGTTTTGATTTTATTATTGCAAATAATAGATGTTCCATTTCCCGTAAAGGTATGTTTTATGCAAATGCTGATTTGCGTGATGGTCTTTGTATTCTAAGCATGAAAAGGTCCACTGATACTCCAGTCTTTAACATAAATACAAAGAGATTCAAGTCAAATGATTTGAATCAAACTTATCTTTGGCATTGTCGTCTCGGGCACATAAATGAGAAACGTATAACGAAGCTCCATAAAGATGGACTTCTAGATTCATTTGATTTAGAAACATATGAAAAGTGCGTATCTTGTTTACTAGGCAAGATGACTAAAAGTCCCTTTACTGGACACAGTGAAAGGGCAAGTGATTTATTGGGTCTAATACATACTGATGTATGTGGTCCTATAAACACAATGGCTAGAGGAGGTTATCAGTACTTCATTACATTTATTGATGATTTCAACAGATATGGTTATGTATATCTAATGAAACATAAAGCTAAATCATTTGAGATGTTTCGAACGTTTCGAAATGAAGTGCATAATCAACTTGGTAAAACTATCAAAACACTTCGGTCAGATTGAGGTAGTGAATATTTGAGCCAAGAATTTGATGATCATCTTAAAAATTATGGGATTGTTTCCCAATTGACTCCACCAGCAACTCCACAGTGGAATGGAGTTTCTGAAAGGAGAAATCGAACCTTATTAGATATGGTTCGATCTATGATGAGTCATGCAGGTCTTCCATTATCCTTTTGGGGTTATGCATTACAAACTGCAGCTTTCACTCTAAATCGAGTTCCTTCTAAAGCGGTTGATAAAACACCATATGAGATATGGTACGAGAAAAGACCTAGTTTTTCTTTCCTTAAGATTTGGGGTTGTGAGGCTTACGTAAAACGACAAGTATAAGAAAAACTAGCACCTAAATTTGACAAGTGTTTATTTGTGGGGTATCCTAAGGAAACAAAAGGATATTACTTTTATAATCCCGTTGAAATAAACTGTTTTTCCATAAAGGCACCATATCGAGTAACAAACACTTTGTTCTCAGTGGGATTATAAAAGTAATATCCTTTTGTTTCCATAGGATACCCCGCAAATAAACACTTGTCAGGTTTAGGTGCTAGTTTTTATGAGACTTGTCATTTTACGTAAGCCTCACAACCCCAAATATTAAGGAAAGACAAACTAGGTCTCTTCCCGTACCATATCTCATATGGTGTTTTATCAACCGCTTTAGAAGGAACTCGATTTAGAGTAAAAGCTGCAGTTTGTAATGCATAACCCCAAAAGGATAATGGAAGATCTGCATGACTCATCATAGATCGAACCATATCTAATAAGGTTCGATTTCTCCTTTCAGAAACTCCATTCCACTGTGGAGTTGCTAGTGGAGTCAATTGGGAGACTATTCCACAATTTCTAAGATGATCATCAAATTCTTGGCTCAAATATTCACTGTTGATTTAGGGGACTAAAATAATTCTATGATAGCTATGATGATTATTTAGGTAGGTAACAGTTACCAATCACATCAAATTCAAATGATTTTCTATGAGTTTGATGTAACATCCTATGGTTTTTGCTTCTGACAAGTGAGAGACATTGAATCTTGCAACATTATCACATTTCTTTATATTTTTTTAGGAAACGAATTTCAATTCCGAAAATTAAAATTCGCTATAGAAAATCATATTTTTCGCTGATTTCATTATCCCAAATTTACCCCTTAATTTATCAGAAATTATGTCAATTAAAACATTTTTAATTAACCCAGGGCCCACATCTAACTAATCATCTTAGTTTAATCTAATTAGGACTTAAGATATTTGAATCCTAATATATCACCAATAACAAAATTTTCGATATTTATCTCCTATCCAATAGGGATAACGAAACCGATTTTGCTAATATCTCATAATCAAATTTGTTATCTATCTCTTATCAAATAGAAATTTCATAACAAAATAGATATAACGAGATAAATAAATAATTTTGAAAAATAATTATTTGCAATTTCGATCCTCATCCAAATAATCACAAACATGTGATTGAATCATGAACTACTATCCCAATCGAGCCTAATCATATTAGTGTCGAATTAATATTCGGAATTATATGATTTAAGAAATTTAAATCAATGTAACCTAAATATGCATACTGAATTACAGAGATTTCATCCACGCATCAATACACGAAAAATAAAGATTATACCTAATGGTGTCATGGATAACAGAACACGAAATTCAATTCATTAAAATTATTCGAATTAACCTAACATGGTTATTAGCATGTACGAAACTGATTTCAATTAAACCACAAATATGTGTATCGTATACATAAAACATGATAATAAATCTCATAGAAAACTTTTCTATATCACATATACATCAACTATTGACATGCTTTCAATCATATATCATGTATATATCAGAAGAAACATGCAATGAATTTAATGGAATCAAACTCGATGGCTTTGATACCACTGTTGGGCTTTGGGGTTCATACGCAGAGGAAATTACAAACCAATTTCGACAAAAACCCCAACAGGATCTGAATCTAATTCCATTAAAAACGTTTAAACCATGAAAACTTAATCATACCTCAGTTGCAATATACCTTTATGAAGATTGATCGATCTCTAAGGCGCTGCAAAAACGAACGCCCTCTACCAGCATTCCACACACGAACGGCGGCCCGAGATTCGAAGTGCTAGCTTCGAGAGAATACCAAACCTTTTTGTTTCTCTCCAAAATGATCCAAAGCGTACCAGAATACCCTAAGTCATTTCTAAAACGAAAATAGAGTTTCGACCCTTAATGTTTCGTATGTATGTTCTAACTTAAAGCGTCTATTTATACAACCATTGTATATAGACGGTTAAGTAAATTACACATATACCCCTACTTAAAGAAGTATAAGTGTAATACACCGACGTTTCTGTCATGAATTTTATCATATAAAATTCATTTTTCCGAACCATCTTAAAATCTCGTAAAACCATTCTTAGTGTGCGACCTAATAGGCTCATACAACGTTGGCAGTGTACCAAAACACATTTTGGTATACAAGTCATAAGCGACCTCTAACAAAACATTATGACTACCCAAGTTGTATGAATATCAAATCGATACAACCTAATCAATAATGTATATAACATCCTTTTGTTACACGATATTTTTTGATCAAACATAAGACATGGAATTGTCATCCAACATGTTCAATCGTACTAGTCTCGATCTCTAGGTAGACTGAAAACATCCAAGTGACATTGATCAATATCAATTCACTTAGACTAGGCCTTTTAGTAGTCTAACACATCGAGGGATCCACTGGATATCTCTCTTTATATGAAAGGGACAAATTTTATCTCGATTACACAACTTCATCACATTGCTCACATAGTAAGCAATCACAACCTTTATAATCATCCAGTTAAAGACAATGTTTGATTGTGTCAAATCACTGTGTTCCTAATGTTGAAATCTCTGGTAATCTCAAGTCAGAGGACTGAAAAATATACCTATCATGAGAAACAACTATGACTTAATCCATGTGATGTTCTCAAAGCGTGTCGATCCGGTACTTTGTTCCCTAACTAGTACTCGTGATCTTGATTCATATCCCTCTACGTATAATCATCATATGATCATCAATCAAGACTCACACTAGTCTTAATTCATTATAGTTCCTAGTATAATGATCGACTAGGGACATTTAGGATATTTCTGTAAATACCTATGGATCTTATTATAATGTAAACATGCAAATTAATTATAATAAACAGCAAATGAAATCCTCTATTTTATTAACTAAAAGTATTCATAAAGACAGTTAATGGATTGACCAAGGGCACATGCCCCAACATCTCCCACTTGCACTAGGGCCAATCATACATGCATCTAATGCCTAATGATCTAACCTGACCATCATATTTTTCTTATGGAAGAGCTTTTGTCGATGGATCTGCAACGTTGTCTTCTATAGGTACTCTGCAAATCTTCACGTCTCCCCTCTCGATAACTTCACTGATGAGATGAAAACGCTTGAGTATATGTTTGGATTTGTGGCGTGATCTAGGTTCATTGGCTTGTGCTATTGCTCCGTTATTGTCACAATATAGATAAACAGGGTTAGCAATACTTGGAACCACACCTAGTTCAGAAATGAACTTTTTTATCCAAACTTCCTCCTTTGTTGCATTGGACGCTGCAATATACTCAAGCTTCTGTTATAGAATCTGCCACAGTCTCTTGCTACAAACTTTTCTAGCTTACTGCACCCCCATTCGAAGTAAACACATATCCAGACTACGATCTAAAATCATCTATATCAGTTCGAAAACTTGCATCTGTATAACCATTTACAACTAGGTCATTTTCAAAACCTTCATAGACCAAGAACACTTCCTTAGTCCTTCTTAAGTATTTAAGATTGTCCTTTACTGCTATCCAGTGACTCTTACCAGGATCTGACTGATATCTGCTTATAGTGCTCAAAGCATATGATACATCAGGTCGAGTGCATAACACGACATACATGATAGATCCAATAGCTGATGCATATGGAATCTTTTTCATATTGTCTCGCTCATCTATTGTTTTAGGACATTGAATCTTGCTTAGACTTATGCTATGATACATTGGCAACAATCCTTTTTTAGAGTCTTGCAAACCGAACCTATTCAGCACCTTGTCTATGTAAGCACTCTGACTTAGACTGATTAGCCTCTTAAATCTATCTCTATAGATCCTTATCCCTAGGATATAGGCTGCATCTCCTAAGTCTTTCATTGACAAACACTTCCCTAACCAAGACTTGACATTCTGCATTGTTGGGATGTCATTTCCAATTAGTAATATATCATCAACATACAGTACCAGAAAAATAACTACACTCCCACTGACCTTCTTGTATACACAAGGCTCATCTTCGTTCTTAATAAAACCAAAATCCTTGATTTCTTCATCAAAATGAAGATTCAAACTCTGAGAAGCTTGCTTTAATCCATCAATGGATCTTTGAAGCTTGCATACCTTCCTAAAATTCTCAAGATGTACAAAACCTTCAGGTTGTGTCATATACACGTCCTGAAATAGCTTTCCATTAATAAATGTGGTTTTTACATCTATTTGCCATATCTCATAGTCATAATATTCAGCAATGCCAATTAAAATTCTTATGGATTTAAGCATGGCTACTGGCAAAAACGTATCATCATAATCAACACCTTGAGTCTGCTTGAAACCTTTAACTGGTTCAAAACTTTGTTAAACTTCCGGTAGCGGTTCGGTGTTTATCTGTGTTTCTTGAAATTCTTCAAGATTTATTTATCTCTCACTAGTGTCTTTTGAAATAAACTATTTTTCCATAAATGCACCATACAGAGCAACAAACACTTTGTTCTCAGCGGGATTATAAAAGTAATATCCTTTCGTTTCCTTAGGATACCCTACAAATAAATACTTGTCAGATTTATGTGTTAATTTTTCTGATACTTGTCGCCTTACGTAAGCCTCACAATCCCAAATCCTAAGGAATAATAAACTAGGTATCTTCCCATACCATATCTCATATGGTGTTTTATCAACCGCTTTAGAAGGAACTCGATTTAGAGTGAAAGCCGCAATTTGTAATGCATAACCCCTAAAGGACAATGGAAGATCTACATGATTCATCATAGATCAAACCATATCTAATAAGGTTTGATTTCTCCTTTTAGAAACTCCATTCCATTGTGGAGTTGCCGGTAGAGTCAATTTGGAGACAATCCCACAATTTTTAAGATGATCATCAAATTCTTGGCTCAAATATTCACCACCTCGATCTGACCGAAGTGTTTTGATAGTTTTACCAAGTCGATTATGCACTTCATTTTGAAAAGTTCGAAACATCTCAAATGATTCAGCTTTATGTTTCATTAGATATACATAATCATATCTGCTGAAATCATCAATAAATGTAATGAAGTACTGATAATCTCCTCTAGCCATTGTGTTTATAGGACTGCATACATTAGTATGTATTAGACCAAATAAATCACTTGTCCTTTCACTGTGTCCAGTAAAGGGACTTTTAGTCATCTTGACTCATAAATAAGATACGCACGTTTCAAATGTTTCTAAATCAAATGAATCTAGAAGTCCATCTTTATGGAGCTTCGTTATGCGTTTCTCATTTATGTGCCCGAGACGACAATGCCAAAGATATGTTTGATTCAAATCATTTGACTTAAATCTCTTTGTATTTATGTTAAAGACTGGAGTATCAGTGGACCTTTTCATGCTTAGAATATAAAGACCATCACACAAATCAACATTTGCATAAAATATGCCTTTACGAGAAATGGAACATCTATTATTCGCAATAATAAAATCAAAATAATCCATATCCAAACATGAAATAGAAATGATGTTTCTGCTCAAGGTTGGCACAAAATAACAATTATTTAAAGTTAAAATAAGTCCACTAGGTAAGACTAAGTCATATGATCCAACAGCCAGGGCAGCAACTCTTGCTCCATTCCCTACGCGGAGGATGACTTCTCTTTTCTTCAACTTTCTACTTCTGGTGAGTCCCTGCATATTTATACAAATGTGAGATCCACATCCGATATCTAATACCCAGGAATCACTAGTAGATAAATTAATTCGAATAACATAAATACCTGTAGTGGTAGTCGCACTACCCTTTTTCTTCATTAGATCTTCCAGATAGAGTTTGCAATTTCTGAACCAATGTCCAGCTGCATGGCAGAAATGATAATTTCCTTCCTTTTCTTTTTGGTGTTTTGAAGCAGGAATAGGCTGGGGCTTTGCGACAGGTACAGCAGTAGCCTTGGCAACTTTAGCCTTGCCCTTGCCTTTCTTCTTCATTCCCTTTCCCTTTTGGACCATCAACACATTAGTAGAGGGTTTCTTGATATTTGGTTCAGCAGTTTTGAGCATCAAATGCAAATCTGAAATTGATTTCTCCACATTATTCATTTTTAGTTCATCATAAATTATGAGTAACTCTCTGGTAATAAATTCAGGATCAAATCCGTAGCCAACTCTTGGAATTTGGGAAACTCGAGTCTATCAAGCTGGTCAACATAGCCCTTCATCTTCATAACATGAGGACTGACTGATGCACCCTCAGTCATCTCGCAAGAATGTAGGTTTTTGACTGTCTCGAACTTTTCTTGCCTAGCTTGTTGTTGGAATGTTTCCTTCAGCGTTATAGCCATGCTGTAGGCTTCCATTAGTTCCATGTTCTTTTTAAGTTCAGGAACCATAGTTGCTAGCATAATACATGCAACATTAGTATAATCATTGACATGCTTGTTATGCGCATCCTTCACAGCTTTTGTAGCATTTGTTGGTGGGTCCTCAGGGATTGGAGCATCCAGGACATACAACTTGCATTCATGCTTAAGAACAATTCTCAAGTTTCTGAACCAGTTAAGAAAATTAGTCCCAGATAGCTTATCCTTCTCAAAGATGGATCGTAGTGACAGGGGATTATTGTTATTTGAAGAGGCCATTGATCTACAATAAAGATTATGCAAAGTTTATTTTAGTATAGAGGAATAGACTCCGACTAAATTAACAACCTTCCTAAAACATACTGTTTATTTAGGGGACTATAATCCATATTTCACCTAATTCTGTGATAGCTATGGCATGAAACACAAAACTAGATTATTTAGGTAGGTAGCAGTTACCAATTACATTTTATTTAATTTTAGATACTTTTATTAGATACGAGACATCTTATGTCTTAGTATGTTTTTTATCTTATCATGTGCCTAAAGCTTAAAACTATTTTGGTAGCTATATTAAGTCGGACCATTTTAAACATTTAGGTAACTCTTACCCAACTTATCTCACCAAGATAACATAATACACCTAGCTATGACTGAAACTATATTAGTGTGATCGATGCTTTGACAAGTGTTTAAAATGGATGACACGAGACTTAAAATTGAATAGAGGGATTTTATTCAGTTTTAGTGATTTTTATGTAAACAATGAAATATCATATATTTTATTGATTTGCTCAATCACTAAACAATTTGGAAATTTTTTACTGTTCACTAATAAAAAAAATTTCGTGCGCTAGGATTAGTTAAACGGCGGTCCCGCTGGCCGATCAGCTGGCGGTGGTTTCGCTGACCGGTCAGAGGACGGGGATCAGTATGGTGCCTTTATGGAAAAATAGTTTATTTCAAAAGACATTAGTGGGAGAGAAATAAATCTTGAAGAAGTTCAAGAATCACAGATAAACCTTGAACCGTTACTAGAAGTTCAACAACGTTCTGAAGCAGTTGAACCTCCACAAGTGACCCAACGCCCGTGTAAATCCGGTAGGGTAAGACATGAGCCAGAGAGATTCAGATTTCTCATTACTGATACTCGTGATATGTTGCTTATGGATCAAAATGATCCCACCACTTATCAGGAGGCTATATCTGGACCAGACTCAGATAAATGGCTAAGTGCCATGAACTCTGAGATGCAATCCATGTATGATAATCAAGTTTGGAACTTGGTTGATTTACCTGAAAGTGGTAAGACCATTGGATGTAAATAGGTTTTCAAGAAGAAAACTGACATGGATGGCAAAGTGCATACTTTTAAAGCAAGACTTGTAGCAAAAGGTTTCAGGTAGACTCAAGGTGTTGATTATGATGAAACTTTTTCACCAGTAGCCATGCTTAAATCCATAAGAATTTTAATTGCCATTGCTGCATATTATGACTATGAGATATGACAATGGATGTAAAAATAACATTTCTTAATAGAAAGTTTCTTGAGGACGTTTGTATGACACAACCTGAAGGTTTTGTACATCCTAAGAATTCTATGAAGGTATGCAAGCTTCAAAGATCCATTGATGGATTAAAGCAAGCTTCTCGGAGTTGGAATCTTCATTTTGATGAAGCAATCAAGGATTTTGGTTTTATTAAAAATGAAGATGAGCCTTGCGTATACAAGAAGGTCAGTGGGAGTGTAGTTTTTTTTTCTGGTACTGTATGTTGATGATATATTACTCATTGGAAATGACATCCCAACATTGCAGAATGTCAAGTCTTGGTTAAGGAAGTGTTTGTCAATGAAAGACTTAGGAGATGCAGCCTATATCCTAGGGATAAGGATCTATAGAGATAGATCTAAAAGGCTAATCAGTCTAAGTTAGAGTGCTTACATAGACAAGGTGCTAAATAGGTTCAGTTTGCAAGACTCTAAAAGTTGATTATTGCCAATGTCTAATGGCATAAGTCTCAGCAAGATTCAATGTCCTAAGACAAATGATGAACGAGACCGTATTAATAAGATTCCATATGCATCAGCTATTGGATCTATCATGTATCATATGCTTTGAGCACTACAAGCAGATATCAGTCAGATCCTGGTGAGAGTCACTAGATAGTAGTAAAAAAACATTCTTAAATACTTAAGAAGGACTAAGGAAGTGTTCTTGGTATATGAAGGTTTTGAAAATGATCTAGTTCTAAATGGTTACACAGATGAAAGTTTTCAAACTGATATAAATTACTTTAGATCATAGTCTGGATATGTGTTTACTTTGAATGGGGGTGTAGTAAACTGGAAAATTTTGTAGCAAAAAACTGTGGCAGATTCTACAACAGAAGCTGAGTTTATTGCAGCGTCTGATGCAGCAAAGGTGGCAGTTTGGATCAAAAAGTTCATTTCTGAACCAGGTGTGGTTCCAAGTATTACTAACCATGTTTGTTTGTATTATGACAATAACGGGGCAATAGCACAGGTAAAGGAACCTAGACAACACCACGAATCCAAATATATACTCAGGCGTTTTCATCTCATCAGAGAAATTATTGAGAGGGGAGACGCGAAGATTTGTAGAGTACCTATTGAAGACAACGTTGAAGATCCGTTACAAAATCTCTTCCACAAGCAAAACATGATGGTCATGTTAGATCATTAGGCATTAGACGCATGTATGATTGGCCCTAGCGCAAGTGGGAGAAGTTGGGGCATGTGCCCTAAGTCAATCCATTAACCGTCTTTATAAATACTTTTAGTTAATAAAATAGAGGATTTCATTTGCTCTTTATTATAATTAATTTACAAGTTTACATTATAATAAGATCTATGGGTATTTACAGAAATATCCTAAATGTCCCTAGTCGATCATTATGCTGGGAACTATAATGAATTAAGACTAGTGTGAGTTTTGATTGATGATTATATGATGATTATACGTATAGGGATACGAATCAAGACCACGACTACTTGTTAGGGAACAAAGTACTGGAATGACCCACTATGAGAATATCACATGGATTAAATCATAGTTGTTTCTCATGATAGGTAAATTTTTCAGTCCTCTTACTTAAGATTACCATAGACTTCAACATTAGGAACACAGTGATTTGACACAATCAAACATTGTCTTTAATCGGACGATTATAAAGGTTGTGATTGGTTATTGTGTGAGCAATTTGATGAAGTTGTGTAATCGAGATAGAATTTGTCCCTCTCATATAAAAAGAGATATCTAGTGGATCCCTCAATGTGTTAGACTGTTAAAAGGCCTAGTCTAAGTGAATTGATATTGATCAATGTCACTTGGATGTTTTCAGTATACATGGAGATCGAGACTAATACGATTGAACATGTTGGATGACAATTCCATGCCTTATGTTTGATCAAAAGGATATCGTGTGACAAAAGGATGTTGTATACACTATTGATTAGGTTGTATCGATTTGATATTCATATAACTTGGGTAGTCATAATGTCTTGCTAGAGGTCGCTTATGACTTGTATACCAAAATGTGTTTTGGTACATTGCCAATGTTGTATGAGCCTATTGGGTCGCACACTAAGAATGGTTTTGGGAGATTTTAAGATGGTTCAGAAAAATGAATTTTATGTGATAAAATTCATGATAGAAACATCATTGTCGTGTATTACACTTATACTTCTTTAAGTAGGGGAATATGTGTAATTTACTTAACCGTCTATATACAAGGGTTGTATAAATAGACGCTTTAAGTTAGAACACACGGATGAAAATTCTAGGGCCAAAACTCTATTTTCCTTTATAAACGAATTAGGGTTTTCTAGTACGCTCTGAATCATTTTGGAGTGAAAAAAAAAGGTTTGGTATTCTCTTGAAGCTAGCACTTCGAATCTCGGTCGCCGTTCGTGTGTGGACTGCTGGTAGAGGGCGTTTGTCGTTGGCAGTGCGTTAGAGATCAATCAACCTCAGAAAGGTATTTTGCGACCGAGGTATGATTAAGTTTTCTTGGTTTAAATGTTTTAATGGAATTAGATTCGGATCCTATTAAGGTTTTTGTCAAAATTGTTTTGTAATCTCCACTGCGTATGAACCCCAACCCCACACCTAGGACACACTCTATAGATCGAACTCACTAATCATACCTAACTCTTGCATGATTTTTGAAAGTTGGTCCCTAGACAAAGTTTTTGTGAAAATATCCACAAGTTGGTCTTTTGTATACATATGAGTCAATTTAACATCCCCTTTTTGCACATGATCATTAAGAAAATGATGTATAATCTGATGTGCTTCGTGTGTAACTGTAACATTGGATTCTTTGAATTATTGATTGCACTTGTATTATAACAAAAGACTTCGGCATAACCAACATGGATTCAATAATCCTCAAGTTTTCGCTTCATGTATAGTACTTAAATACAACAACTCCTGGCTGCCACATATTTAGCTTTGACGGTGGACAATGCGACGAAATTTTACTTTTTGCTAAACCATGAGATTAAGGAGTTTCTTAGCAAGTAAGAAAACCTTGATGTGCTCTTCCTATCCACTAGGCTTCCATCATAATCTGAATCAACAAAGCTTTTAAGTTCAAAGTTAAGAATGATGTTGAACCGTAGGCTAAGTCTTATTTGCCACTCAAGTATCTAAATATGTGTTTGACACACTTTAATGTGACTCTTTAAGCTCAGATTGAAACCTAGCACAAGACAAACGCTAAACTTAATGTCTGATTTACTAGCGATTAAGTAAAACAGGCTTCCTATCATTCCTCAGTTTAACTTACGATCTATAGGTTTTCTTAGAGGGCCCTTGTCCATTTTAATGGTTAAATTACAAGAAGTGTCACATGCCTTTAAATTTTTAAATTTGAATTTCTTAAGCATGTTCCTCACATGCTTCACTTGATTTATGAAAATGACATTCATAGATTGCTTGATTTTCAAACCTAAGAAGTATGTTAGTTCACCCATCATGCTCATTTTGAATTCACATGTTTTTAAAGATGAAAATTCATCAGATAAATGCTTGTTTGTTGACCCAAAAATGATAATTTCCATGTAGATTTGAAAAAGCAGCATATCATCATTTTTTATCAAAATGAACAATGCAAGACCTAATGCTCCTTTTTAAACCCCTTGTTAAGAATAAATGCACTTAACAGTAATAGGTCCAATTCATACAAGTCTCCTGGAGCTAAACAACTCTATTGAATGCAAATATGGAAGTGACTAAGATACCGATATATTCAACGAGTATGCGCAAATTATAGTGAAAAAAACAACAAATCAAAATCAATTGAAACAAGTGCGACTTCAAATCAAGTGAACAAGTGATTTCGTCGAAAATCACGATTAAGAGCAACAACTTGCTCGAATTAATCCTAAGGTTTATGAGATCAAGTTTAACTACAAAACCCCAAGATAATTGTGTTGAAGAATACTACAAATAATTTGCACATAAAACTCCAATCAAAGAGTATAAATTAAGTACAACTAAAGTAGGATCAAGTATGAGATCCAAAAATTAGATTTGGAGTGTGGGTTGCAATGCTTAGAACACTTTTCTAGTACCAACTTCAAGAGCTAATCAATGGCCTTCGAAGATTTCAAGTGGTTGTGAGCACAAAATTAACAAATCTGATCGCAACTTAGAGTTTTTAGAGAGTATGAGGCCTTGAGTTGTTTGATATATGTTCATGGTTATTTACTTTGTTTCTCAATCCCTAAAAAATTTGTCCAAAAACCCAAATTAAAGGTGGAGATATGTACTTTAAAAAATACTATCATAACTCTACATAGCGCACTAGGTAACCTAGATAGTGCGCTATCTGTCGGTACCGCACTATCCTGCCTGCCTATCGCATTTGGGATAGGGGCTTCAAAATAATTATTTTTCTAGTTTTGCAAATCGACTCTTTAATGGTTCTATGACTCTATTAAACCTCTGAAAACACTTCACACATATTAAGTAAGATCTATAAAATGTGTTTGGACATCCCGAATAATTTCATAGACCCTAAAAATCAAGAATCTTGATTTCATGAAACATATAAAGGCTTTTCTATAAATATTTCAAATGAAAACCTAAAAGTTGTCCAAATGAACATCGGTGCATTCAAAAACGATTTTAATAGTTTGTACACCTCAAATACATGTTGTAGAGTGTGTTTGCATGATTTAAATCATTTTGAAACTCATGGATTTGTAAATCATAAAACCACGATTAATGTGATACATGATTATAATGCATTTGGCTTGTATGAATAAACTTATATACCTTACATAAGCTGTACGATTGATAGCCTTGGCTTTTTTGGTCCTTGTATCCTTGTCTGAGTCAAGTCTTGAGCTTATGCGACTTCGTTTTGCCAATTTTAATTGAACTTGTAAAAAGCTCGACTTTCTTTTTGAGCTTGTGATTACTAACAAAGTTTGATGTTCTCAAACACTACATAAACTTCTCCGAATTTTTCACTTTGTTTGTTGCCACCAAAATCCTGAGTGGAGTGTGTAAGTGACAAAACACTTAGTCCAACACCATTGTATTCATTGGCTATATGTATGGCAGGGTGAACAACGTGGTGCTCTATGGCTGGAGTCATTGATCATTGTAGACAGTTATTTAGAAGGATTCGTGGGAATGTGCTAACTATGATACTCCATTTATAGTCAAGGGGGTGGATTTCCAAGGGACTTCTTCTCAAATTCATGATTCCCTTTTATTGTTCCCGTACTATTTTCAAAATTTGACATCTGACTGTAGTTAAGAAAAAAATGGAATGGATTGCATCATTGTATATTTAAAGTTCTTTGAAATATTATTGTTTTACTTAAATTTTTGTATGAATGCATTCGAGTATTAAAGGTGTACAGGATAATGTAGGATTTACTTATCTAACATTATTGAATTTTTATTATTGGGTAATGACATGTTCAATTAATGGATATGAAGAAAGGAAAGATGGATCTCTAGTATTCTGGTAAATTTTTATGTTTTTTCTTTCTATTTGTATAACAATTCTATTATTATTATTTTTTGGGCTTGGGCTTTGAGTCAAGTTGATTTCTTTTTTTAATAATTCTCGAAGAAGTATATAACAAAAATGGTAGTATAATGACGAACACAAAATTGAAATTGGAGTTAGATGATTTCATGAAATGATTTAACAATCGATGGGTTTATTTGAGTAGAATGTTATGATGTATAAATTTTGATATATAAATTTTTGTGGATATTGGTAATTATATGAGTCATTCTAGGTCTTCTCCCACTATTGTTTATAAGGTTTTTAGATTTTTGACAACCCTAATTATAAGGGAGAATCTGGCAAAATATTTTTAGAAATCAAAATCTCAAATTGAAGGATATCCTAATTTAATGCAGTTAAGAAAACAAAAACTTTAAATTTAATTTTGATGATGACGATTTATCTCAACGATTTTAGAAAATCGCTAGTAAAGAAATATTTAGAAAGCTGAGAAGCTGATTAGATTATCAGAGGTTTTTGGGATAGTCTAGGCTGGTCAGATGCCCTAATGATGAAGGGTCTAAAACCTCGGGTGTGCACGTTCATTTTACAACCCCTACATCGCACTAAAAATACTGATAGGTAATTATTTCATAGATTTTCAACTATAGGCATCTATTAATTTGTAATAATAGCCTATAGTATATTTAATTCATTATCAAACTAACCAAACACAATACAATCACATTAATGCGCCTACACACTAATTAAGATACATCGAGCTTAGTTACGAGCCCAACTCATGTTAATTAGTATTCAGATTATGAGTAATCACCTTTTTAAATACACAGGTTGTAGCACATATCTCGAGGATATCTCAATACCCCATTAATTTGAATGGAGTTTAAGGTAGTTTTATATATTAAAAAACAACACATAACTTGAGGTAGTCTTGAGATGCATATGAAATCATCATGCATCCTGATGCAGTCATGACCTACATAAATCTCGAGGAAAATCTCAAGGCAGTCCTAACTCATACAAATCTTGAGGCACACAATGTTGGGGCTTGTGTCCTAGGTTAATCTATGGACATTATTTCTATAACTATTTTGGTTAGATTAATTTCATAGATGGTCATCTAACTTTAGAGTTTGTAAGGCTTTGGTTACAAACCATTTGTTTGTATCAAATATATCACTTAACTTTGTAACTTATTTCATTAAAATCGCTTTAATCAAATTTTAATAATGAATTTAATATTTTGACAGTTTTGCTCCTTACTTTACATGAGAGGAGATATGGTGGGGAGGGAGAGGTGGCGGCATTGGATGGGGTGGATGTGGGGGAAAGTGGTATATGGGGAGTGGCAATGATGGCTTGTTCCTTAGAGGGTCTGGCTTTAGTGGGGTTGTGGGTTTGGTGGTGGTGGTGGTGGTGGTGGTGAATAGGAGAAGGAGAGGCAGAAGTGAAGATCAAAAAGGAAGAGGGATCAGGTCTTGGTGGGGGTTGTGGGTTTATATAGTTGTTGAATCACAAATTAAAAATAGTCACTTCAATGGGGATCTTAATCAAGACCATTCCTTTCATCTACATTTCCCATATTCTTTTAGCTTCATTGTGTCGCCATGAATCTCAAGTGACTTGGACGCAACCCATCGTTGCCACTCCTCTACCAATAGTATCGCATTTCCTCCTTCCTATTCAATCTCCTTCCTCAGCCAAAATAAGGGGGGAAATTGTCTAAATATTAGTTTAATTATTAAAATATGACTAAAGTTACTTTAGTGAAATAATTTACAAATTTGAGTAATTTATTTGATACGAACATTAGTTTTGTGACCAAACTGCCACAAACTATAAAGTTAGATCACCCTCTTTGAAATTAACCCATATTTTGGTTAATAAAATAAAAGATTTCATTTATTGTTTATTACAATTTGTTTGCATATTTACATTATAATAAGATCCATGGATGTTTATTTAAATATCCTAAATGTCCATAGTTGGTCATCATGATATAACTATAATGAATTAAGACTAGCATGAGTCTCGATTTAGGATCATGTGATGATCATACATATAGGGATGCAAATCAAGATAATGAGAACTTGTTAAGGAACAATGTACTGGACTAACCCATTATGAGAACACTACTTGGTCTTAAGTGTTACTCATGATAGATATGTCATTTAGTCCCTTAACTTAAGATTACCAGAGAATTCAACATTAGGAGCGCAATGATATAAAATAATCAAACGTTGTTTTTAATCAGATGATTATAAAGGTTGTGATTGGTTACTCTATAAATAATGTGTGAAGGTAGGTAATTGAGAGAGAATTTTTCCCTCTTATATAGAGAGATATTAGTGGATCCTTCGATATGATCAACTAATAAATGGTCAAGTCCAAGTGAACTTGATGTGGAACAGAGTGTGAAATGCCATGACTCCAAGTTCGATTTACTTAAAACAGGAAAGAAATCAAGAAAAGAGATATAACGAATGCCATAAACAAAGATGTTTGACAAGATCTATAGAAAAGATTGTCATAGGCAAGAATTGCTTGATAAGATCACAAACACCATAACCCAACACAAAGATTGATAATTTCCCAAAGACATTGGTATAAAGTTCTCACAAAGAGAAAACCTCAAACTTAAGAACTCGACTCCACCCTTTATTGAATGAATAAAATGCCTTTATATGCGCTTACATCAAGACTTGCAAATAGAAACTAATAAGAAATAGTAATTCTTAATCTAAACAAGCGTCTAATTACCTAGAGATACTGTACAAATAGAAATTAAAGAACTAAAAGAAACTTCCTAAATTTATTTAAAAATATTTAGTAACAAACAAAACTTAGAAATTACTGAATATCAAGCTTCGACAAAAAAAAGAATTTTCTTCTTTATGACTTTGATATGGATCACAACATTCCCCTTCTTTATGATGAGTCATCGTCCTCAAAACATAGTCACTATTCATCAAGAAGACACAACCTCAAATCTTAAAGCTTGAGTATTTTTGATAGATCCACTGTGTGTCAGCCTACCTAATTAATAAATAACTTAATTTTCTAAATTTAGGCTAGGACCTAGCTCATACCCACATGGAAGTCGCGGATTAGTTTTAGGGCACACCTGCCGAGGTAAATTATTATTATTATTGTGTGGTGCTGATATAATGTGTATATTCTAATTAAATTTAAAAGCATTACACTATTTATATATCGCATTTTATGTGACTAATAAGTAAGGTGGGTAGCACCTCGAGATGCGTGTAGCATGGTATGACGGCCTGAACCTTTAATCAGTGCATAACGTTAATCTCGTCATTATGCCTTAATCCAAGCTACGTATGACTTAACAACGTATTAGTCAACCTTTTGCCTTATTCTGCTAGTGACTCGTGTTTAGGATAAGAATTTCTCATTTCTTGTTATTCATAATTTTTAGAGTTATTTAAAAGAATTTTCATGCATTTTAATAAATTAGGGGAAGTCTTAGTAATATTGCGAAAGCAATCACAAAAAAATGTCATATGTATGAATATCAAAAGTGGCGAGAAATAGTGTAACATCATACATTAGTCGAGGAGTCTAGTATCTCAACCCAATATACAACCCAAAATATATAAAAGACATATGTAAAAATATAAATAAATGAAACCTACAAAAGATAGTAGCTATAGTCACCAATGGATCAAAGATCGTCATCGATCTTTTCCTTCCCTTGTCTACTACTCAACGAATTTGCGATTATCACCAAGGATGACAATTCCAATGATTGAGTCCTATGGCCACTCATTCACATTTACAAATATATAAGAAACGATAATTGAAAGCATACAATGGCTACAAAAAGAACGATAAAGGCATGTATGCAAATGGGTACCAAAATGAACATACTGGATAGTTACATAAATGAAGACTTGATCAGTCATAAGCTTCATCACATCATCTTATATACTTGGTCATGAGCTACGTCACATCAGCCAATAAGGAGTACCGACATCTCTAGGGACTCTTACTCCATATGGCGCGGTAACTCATAAAATCAGAGAACCCAAACGTGTGGACTATCCTACAAATACTATAAGCCATCATATATCATAAACTCGAATAAGACCAACATACAAAAATGTTAACATGGAGGTGAGCAATACTAGAGGATAATACAATAGCATATTATTTTACAATACACAAGTCTGGAGATTAATATCATTTAAAGAGTCCAAAACATGTTAAAATTTGAATAGAACAAATTGCCATGAATCAAATCAAACTTAAGATTTCAGTTACTCATACCTAAGCATAAAAACACACACATAAATGTCATGATATTAAGAAGTTGAAAAATTAGCAAATCAGTTCAAGCGATTATATTTGAGATTTAAAATGGGATTGAAATGGAAATGAATGCCTGACAAGTTTACTTACCTCATATGCATGTAATTCCTAGCCTAAATTTGCTTCCGACAACACCTAACTCCCGTCCTTAGTTATTCATACCTAAGCATAGACAATACACACATAAATATCATGGCATTGAGAAGCTTAAGAATTAGCGAATCAGTTCAAGTGACTGTATTTCCAATTTAAACTGGAATTGAAAAGGAAACGAATGTCCGATTTGTTTACTTACCTTAAATACATGCAATTTCTAGCCTAAGTCGGCTCTCAACCACTCCCAACTCCTGCCTACACCTTAGTGTCGTGGCTCTATACTTATGAGGTATTTATGTAAGGTTTAGGGTGCGTTTGAATAGTTTAATAAGGGTTTAGACTAAGTTCTTATGTTTTAGACACTTAGTAAAAATCGTAGATTTTCTACTATTTTGGGTCATTAGTGCACTAATTTGGTCATATTAGCTCACTAGATTAATTCGTTAGCATGCTACCTAAAGGTATTGCACTTAACCCATAATTATGCATCATAATGTTGAGTTTCCACTATAGGAATGCACCAATTTTGACCTCTGGAACCCTTTTTCCCTTCACCAAGGGTCCCCAACATTCTATATACATTAAAAATATGATTCATACCAGTAATTCTCAAATTAAACAAGTCAATTGTTTCGAAAAAACCCATATTGTTTTAAAAACACTTGAAAACTTTGATGGATTATAACTTCATTAAAACAACACCAAATCTAAAACTTCTTTATAGCAAATTAAGTGAAATCTCACAAAAACTCCAATGGTATAATCATATTTTTAAAAACATGTTCATTTACTCACATAAATTCGACAAAAACCAAATTAATGGCAATACCTTCAATTAATTCATAAAATGAGTAAATAAGATCAATGAATTCATTTTCATCAAATAAATTTTTATTCAAAACCAAAACTCCATGATTTATTGAAAAAAAACATGAAATTATTACCTTTGTTTGTGATAGGGTCCTAGCACTTTAATTTTCTCTCTAGAGGATTTAAATGATTTCTTTTACATCTAAATTCTTTGTGAATCCAGTACTTCAAATCTCAGAGTTTCTCTTTGATTTGCGTGGAAATGAAGTTTCAATCTATTTATATCATCAATTGGTGTATTCTTGGCTCTTCATATCTTTATCTTTGTTAATTAGATGTAAATCTAAGGCTCCTAATCACCCCATAATTTCCACTTACACTCTCACTCTAACATAAATCTTGACTTAATTCTTATAGGTTTCATTTCAATACATATTTTGAGGCATATTCATGGTTTATGTTTGTAATATAGACTTAGGTACTTGTTTTAATTAATTTATGAACTACAGTCAAATGACTTAATGCATATGATTTCATTAATATGTGTACATCTTGATTAAAATCTCATAAATCACTATTTACTTGGTTCCCATGCTTACACGCACCTCGAGGCATTTTCCTACTTGCATCTCGACGCATATAAATAATAAATGAAAATGTGATTTAAAAATCTACACATATGCACACACTGAAAAATCACCAAACATATATAAAATATACCTTAGCCACACGCCAGGTCAGACCACGTATCTATTGGCGCGTCCTATGTCGTAGTTTAGTGATCCTGATTATGAAGAAAATAAGGGTTAAAAATTTAGGTTGTTACACTCAAGTAAGGGATGTCATGTGACTCAGGAAAATAATTTAGTTTAAAACTAAGCAATAAGATTAATCAATTAGTGTTTCTACGGATGAATAATAAGCTAAGTTATAATAAAAATGGAACTAGATTGTTGGATTTAACTCAAACCAAAAATGTGCGTGGAGATGGACCATCTGAAGGATATAATGACACGTTAGTGGATACTAATGGCTATGATGATTTGAATCATGAGCCTAGATGTGCTTTGAGATGCTACAAGGGTAGTTAGATGAAGGCCTATGGTCTTAAGAATTGATCCATATATGAATGAGACTTAAGCAACTTATTCTCTAACATGCAAATCTTGAACTTAGCCTTAAAAAATGGAGATGAAGGAGTTCCTTTGCTTAAAATTCATAATTGAAGAACTCTTTAAGGTGATATATGGGAACATTAGCTATGAAACTTCATCATTAGCTTGAGGTAAGCAATACCCTATCCATTTCTGTTGGGGCATGTGCCCTAGGTCAATCCATTAATTGTCTTTATGAATACTTTTAGTTAATAAAATAGAGGATTTCATTTGCTATTTATTATAATTAATTTTCATGTTTACATTATAATAAGATTCATGGGTATTTACAGAAATATCCTAAATGTCCATAGTCGATCATTATACTATAATGAATTAAGACTAGTGTGAGTCTTGATTGATGATCCTTCGATGATTATACGTATAGGGATATGAATCAAGATCATGAGTACTTGTTAGGAAACAAAGTACTGGATCGACCCGCTACGAGAACATCACATGGATTAAGTCATAGTTGTTTCTCATGATAGATATATTTTTTCAGTCCTTTGACATGGGATTACCAGAGACTTCAACATTAGGAACACAGTGATTAGACACAATCAAACATTGTCTTTAACCGAACAATTATAAAGGTTGTGATTGGTTACCGTGTGAGCAATGCGTTGAAGTTGTGTAATCAAGATAGAATTTGTCCCTCTCACATAAAGAGAGATATCCAGTGGATCCCTCGATGTGTTAGACTGTTAAAAGGCCTAGTCTAAGTGAATGGATATTGATCAATGTCACTTGGATGTTTTTAGTCTACCTAGAGATCGAGACTAGTACGATTGAATATGTTGGATGACAATTCCGTGCCTTATGTTTGATCAAAAGGATATCGTGTGACAAAATGATGTTATATATACTATTGATTAGGTTGTATCGATTTGATATTCGTACAACTTGGGTAGTCATAATGTCTTTCTAGAGGCCGCTTATGACTTGTATACCAAAATGTGTTTTGGTACACTGCCAACGTTGTATGAGCCTATTGGGTCGCATACTAAGAATGGTTTTTCGAGATTTTAAGATGGTTCAGAAAAATGAATTTTATAAGATAAAATTCATGACAGAAACGTCCTTGTGGTGTATTACACTTATACTTCTTTAAGTAGGGGTATGTGTAATTTACTTAACCGTCTATATACAAGGGCTGTATAAATAAACACTTTAAGTTAGAACACACGTACGAAAGATTAAGGGTCGAAAATCTATATTAGTTTCAAAAAATGAATTAGGGTTTTTTGGTACGCTTTGGATTATTTTGGAAAGAAACAAAAAGGTTTAGTATTCTCTCGAAGCAAGCAATTCGAGTCTTGGCTGCCGTTCGTTTGTGGACTGCTGGTAGAGGGCTTCGTCGTTGGTAGCGCCTTAGAGATCGATCAATCTTCAGAAAGGTATATTGCGACTGAGGTATGATTAAGTTTTAATGGTTTAAAAGTTTTTAATGGAATTAGATTCGGATCTTGATGGGGGGTTTTTGTCAAAATTGTTTTGTAATTTTCGCTGCGTATGAACCCCAAAACCCAACAATTTCCTATAATTTTACATGTTTTGATTCATGAATGCTAGGTCAATCTTTTAGGTTTATGTATAAAATGAATTTCTAAAGTTAATAGAGGTTTCTCTCTCGATTTCCAACTTAGTTACTCATTGAATTCTGACTTTGAGAAGAGTTTTGGCGTTCACGTATGTGTTCTTAATGAATTTGATGAATGAATGAATGATGAATTGGTGATATAAATTGCAAATCTATTGTTGTTGTTGTGTTGGTGGTAGTGGTGGTGTTTGGAGTCCCTCATGAGTCGAGGATGGGGTTGAAAGTGATGGAGAGGGCCAGGTGTCACGACCCGAATATTCTAACTCGTGTCACGTGTCGCCATAGGACTCTGAATTAGACTTTATCTGATGTGGTGTACTTGGTCAACTCTCAGGAGTCGACGCCGAGGTATATTATTTGTATTTGATGTGTGTTGTAACAATTTTATAACCAAAATTATATATTTTGAATTAGCTAGTGGTCCGATTTCATAAAAATGCAAGTAAGGAAAACCTCGAGATGCGAGTGACACGGGCACATGACTTATTTGAATCGGATAACTTGGATTGGCACAAATGATCAATTTATATAGAAAATTCTAAGCTAATTAATAATAAAGTTGAGCCAAGTCGAATAAAACACAAATGGATCGAAAATGGACCGACGCGCCTCAAGATGCTTGATGGCATCGAGTAGCAGAAATAAGTAAAAACTTAGTCTAAATATGGAGTTGTAATTAATTACAAACATCAAACAAGTCACTTGAAATCAAATGTTAAGTTATGACATCAAGTTGCGGCTAAATGGAGAAAATAAGCTTAAGTTAGAAGTGTATGAACCAAAATAACATAAATGATGAGTGTATAGTTAAAGAATAGGACTCGTACGAATACGTGGTATACTACAATAGGAATACAAGTACTAAACTATACATATATACCATTTATGGAAATAAAACTCATGCAAAGGGCTACAACTATTAACTAAGACAATGTAAAAAGATACTTAGTTGAATTTCTATTTCATTCCAAAATAAAAAAAACCTTAAGCCATTAAGAACAAGTGAAAGAGAAAGGGAAAAATGTGAGCTCGCTGAGATTTGTGGAGAAGTTGAGATCAAGAGAGGGGAATTAAACATCAATCCAACATAGAGATTCAAGAGTGGTTAAAGAGCAAACCTTAGGTAAGCCTCCTTGCTCTTATCTCCTAGGTTGATTAGTTAAATTTGGGTTTCTTTTGAGCAAATACAGGCTGAATTTTTAAAATCTTTATTTTCTACTTTTGTAGAGAGTTTAATCTTAAATGGAACAAATTTAAAGTCCTTTAGAAGACTTAATTGATCGTGTAGCAGATTTAGGGAGAAACCATGCTTTGATGTTCGAGAACTATAAATTTTGGATTTTTAATGTCATACATGTATAAGGCTATCCATGTAATCTGAGTGTTGAAAGAAAGGTTCTTATCCCCTTAAAAGTGTTTGTACTTGGGTTTATAATGCTGGAAAGAATTGAAGATGGATTTGAACAATGTAGTTGAAATTGATGCATAGTTGTGTTCATGAATGAAAATGGTTGATGAATGCATATACTAATTTGATGATTTTCTTAAGACTTTGTTGTTCGTGATTCAATTAAATCTTACGAGACGCATTTAAGATACATAAAAGGTCATGGAAGTTACAAAAAATCTTGTTAAATTGCTTCTCATGTGTTTGATAAAATGCCAAGTCAAAAAGGGGACAAATTTGAATAGATTTTTAAGTGAGTTCAACGAGTTTTGAATAGTTTTCAAAAATGAATTTTGAAATAGGAAAAAGGCGATTTCTGCTACTTGATGTCATCAAGCATCTTGAGCTGAATAGTTTTGAATAGTTTTCAAAAACGAATTTTGAAATAGGAAAAAAGGCGATTTCATATTGAGCTGAGTTTTGTTTTAGTGTATTCGGGGCATCAAACAATATCGAAATTCAACGAAACATTTTAGATCAAATAATTATGTTGTAGAAACATCTTTCACTATTTTTCTTAATTTTCTAAGGTGTTTTGAATAGTTTTCCAAATGGGTTTTGGAATAAGTGAATTTACCTATTAATGAGGTGATTTTTGACTTAAGATATTCCAAACATCAAATAAAGTTGGAATTAAACCTAGATTTTCAAAATGTATTATTATATCATAGTGAAGGTGTCCACCAAGTTTCATGATTTTTCGGCGTGTCTAACTTAGTTTTCAAGCCATGCTTCCAAAAAGAGATTTATATTTACAAATAGGGACTTAAAGTTTCAATTAAAGTATCAAATTTAGTTATTGATCATATTAATGAGATTTTTATTACTTGAGAACCTTGATTTCAAGTATTTAGACTTCATAGAATCAACCTCGAGAATTTTAGAAATCTTAATTTAGTTTTAAGCCATTTTTCACGTTGAAGGAAAACTAATTATTACATATTTATTTAAAGTTACCTAAGGGACTGTTTTGCAAACTAGTGTTGCATATTAACTTGAATTGATCTTTAATGATTGTAATTAGTTTAATAACACCTAAGAATAATTAAGAAAGGGTGTTGAACAATATTAAACAAGTCCGGACACTTTTGGTCGAGTTAAGTGCCTAATGAGGACTTGAAATGGATAAAAGGAAACATTATATCCCAAATTGACTTGTAATTCAAAAAATGGGATTGATTTGCACCAATATGCCAATTTACATTGCTAACACAATAAGAATCCTAACACCAAATGTAAAATTACAAATGTGCAAGTTTGACTACATTTAAACTACATTAGCAACAATGACGTTAAATACAACTTGTTCAATCTAACAAATACGTAACCAATCAAAATGGACACCATGTACGTAACTAGCTAGAGCCAAGTGTCGGGGACTTGATTGGGACGTATGTCAAAGACGCAAGAGCGCGTGTTAGCGTGATTCGAGGTAAGTAAAACTAGGTAGGAAATGTACAGTAATTCATTGAGCTTTATATTTTTATTGCTATTGGAATTCCTTAACTTTCTTGGAAATCCCACTTCAATATGAATATTCGAGGGACAAGTGAGTCAATAAGGTGTCTCTGATAGAAAGGTTTCCAGCTATCTTTGGAAGCCATGACGTCGGTTCACTGGATTGTTCGGCCGAGATAAGATGTGTTTTATCCATTGATATCCCTTATTTGTGACGACCTAGGTATAGCAGGCATTACCGCGTCCTAAAACCCAAGCCAACTTAGTGTTGTTGTTACTCTATGACCAATAGCTATAAATACTTGCCCATATACTACATCACCGACTCCCTATTGTAATGTCGATGCTCAGAAACTCTGGCCTCTTCAGCTTCAAGACTGAAGGCAGAAAATACTTTTGATTGAACCGACTCTTGAATTCTACCCAATCCTTGAGCTTACCTTGGGTAGCCACCACACTGCTCAACTGTCAGACGAGCATCTGACCGGCCTAAATTACCTTAACTCCTTTGATAATCTAGCAGTCTTAACCTTTTCATCAATAAACAGTTAAGAATAAGATCTTATGACCATTAAATATAAAATCAACCATTAAGGATTCTAAACTGAATCTTAAACCTTAAAGTTTGTTTACATGAATTAAATAATCCTTGAAATTCCATAAAAACTTTTCAACAACGCCTCCTCTATTTTTAAGCCTACATCGAAAGTTTTGGCCTTTAAAAGTCTTCAACAAAACCTACTTAGCTTTGGTGGAAATGTCGAAGGACTCACAATCCACCCATAACAATATGTATTGCATTAACAAAAATTATTTATTCATTCTAACGTATCTAAGATTTTCGAAATCCTTAAACTCCCATTACCTAAGCTCTATAACATTCCAAAAGAGATCCTAATCACACTCGAACCTATAAACCTATTTATACAATATAATATATTCAGAAACCAATACATATAGAGAAAAGAATTAAACCAGTCACATACAATCGGAAAGCTTCCCATTTCCTTTATCGTAGCTAGAACCTGTCATTATCCAATTATAAAATTCGATAATGCCAGATTAGTAAATCCCATACTATGTAGTACACCTATAATAATCAAATGCATTGATTTCCAAGAATTTAAACGAACAATAATATCGCAAGGAATCACGAATATACAAGTATGCAATCCATCCCATTTCTATTGATCGACCACAATCAGTAGATGTCTTCCCAAAAGTGGTGGGTAAACAATAATAAAGATTCATGAGTATGAGAGAAAGTCCCTCGAGAAGCCACGCACTTAACTCTCCATCAAGAATGATCCTGGCCAACATCATAAAACTACTTATTCGAAACAAGTTTCAATAATGATCAGTGACTCCAGTCGTAGAGCACCACAATATTCATCCTACTACATATAGCCAAAGAACACAATGGGACCACCAAATGCCTCCTTCCTCTCGTGTCCGTGAATGTATGATCAATAAATATGCAGCGATAAACCGTGCATGTAATTATATTCGAAAAATACTCATACAATGTAAAGGTTACCATGAGATTTACTTAACATTATAAACAACCAATTTCAAGCTCAATTTTCAGGGTTCTTGAAGGGTCGTATCACTTTCAAAATAGTTCCAATAGCTTTCCAGCATACCCAATCATATTATGGA
The DNA here is from genome assembly GCA_039657365.1 of Stephania yunnanensis. Lineage (NCBI taxonomy): Eukaryota > Viridiplantae > Streptophyta > Magnoliopsida > Ranunculales > Menispermaceae > Stephania > Stephania yunnanensis. Next base: position 755,138 of record JBBNAF010000043.1, read on the forward strand.
TCAAGCTTAAAGTGAAACCATATCACAAAACCCAATGAAAATCGTGATCAAAGTACGTTTGAGAATAGTTTCCAAAAATATTAATTTATATAACTATTTCAACTAGGTTTCAACTAGCCGACTTGGGGTAACTTTTTACCCTTGAAAACCTCAATATTTGTTGATAACCATAAAGGAACTTGTAGTACTCAATACCTACTTTCCATAGGCTCCAAAAATACTGAAATCGGATCACCGACGAAGAAGTTATAAACTTCTCTATATGGCATTTCAACTAGGCAAACTTTATTTATTTTGAACTAAAAAATGTTTCCAAATCAATATTTTCGCAATTAAATCCTCAATACTTGACAATAAATGCCACTAACCCACTCGATACTAACATCAAAATATTTTCACAACCCGTGGAGTCAAATTGGATTAAAACCAATAATCAATATCAACTATTAAAACATCTCCAAAATAATTATCAACTGGATTGCATTAGTTCACCTCATCAAAACCCTAACTCACGTTGGTGGAATTCATACCAAATTGACGCAAATCAATCGAATATACTAATTAACAACAATTCCTACCAATGTTTATCGAAAACCCATGAAAGCAATCAAAAAATTGCGAGAATTCAAATTGAATTGTGGAAAAATGCTCGACATTGAGAATTTACAAAATTGTAGGCCGAATACCGCATTTTCACTGTGAAGATTAAGATCAAACTGACCGTCTCACGATGCTCTATAATTATGTGGAAAGAAACAGGATGAAAATCAGATGTAGGGAATTCCGCGAGCGAAAGTTTCTAGAGAGAATGTTTGAGAACATTCGTTCTGATCGTATCTCTTATTTGAAAAAAATGGAAATCGATTGATTTGTTTTTTTTTTTGTTTATATTTATATATAAGCCATCAGCTACTTGTAAGCACCTTAGTTTTTTTATTTGTTAATACTCGAAATCCCTATTTTGACGAGTCTTGATTTTCGACTCTCATTTTTTATTCGATTTTTCACTAAATTGAACCAAAATCTTGACAAAATAATCCATCTCCATAAAACGTCCAAAACGCTGATTTTTGTCATGCCAGAACCATAAAAACCTTAACTTTTTCATGACATTAAAATCTTCCAAACCAATCCTCTTGTCATAATTAACCAGACTTGCATAAGTTTGGACCCAATCTCAACCTCAAACACTGTCAACTGGCACGAAAAGCGAAACAAAATCTTGCACTTCATCTCATCTCAAACTACCTCCTGTCCCGACTTAGATGCAAATCGAGACGTGTATACATCTCACCAACAGCCACCAAATCATCCATTATTTACTTTTTCGATGAAAATGCTACTTGTATCTCGGGGTGCATCCAATGTATATTTTTATTTAATTTTAAACTATAATATTCATTTGTTTATATTATATATAAACTATATTATATATAAATATATACAAACCTATATATTTTCATAACTATAACTTCGCCATACGTGCCAACGACCAACCTCGGGCATGCACACTATTGTACATCCCACGCGTGTTACCCTCGACCCTACGCGTCACTCGGCGTCCATCAATTTATTTATTATTTTATTTAATTTTATGGTTATCTTTTCAATTTACGTCCAAGTCAATACTCGAGAATACCCCAATTTCGTCAAAAGTAGAAAAATTTATGGAAGTGCTCCAAAACTTTCAAATAACTGGTCTGCACGCAAATCAAAGTGTGGGGCCCATGTCAACTCATTTAGTCTATTTAAATTCCAAAATTTGAATTTTCAAACTTACTTGTAAATAGTTTTTGTGAAACTCAAAATAGTTGCTCGGGTCGACATTTAAACTCTCACGGAACTCGTGTCGACACGTACTCAAGACAAAACCCCGAAATTATCAAAATTAGAAAAAATTCTCCAACGCACTCTGAAACTCACGGACACCATGTTTACACTCCACTTAATCATATTTCGCATCGAAATAGTGTATAATACATCAAATAGCCAAAAAAATACACAAAAATAATATTAAAATTCATAATCTCCGATTCGTAACACGTGGGTCCCACCTTGGACACCTAAATCCCAATTTAAATCCGAAAATACTTAATTAGCCGCCTAATTAAGTTTATAAAATTTTTGGATGTCACAGTAACCATGCATCGGCCTCTCCAAACATCAGCCATGATGATATATTTGGCCTCATTTGCTCCAATGTGGCCAGGATGTCGTGTATCTTCTCGTGGCTCATCACAAATCTCTTTACCCCATTGAGATTCCTGCCCTTGTAGAACTCAGCTGGTATATGTCTCTGGAACTCTTGAAACTGTCTTGCCTCAGCTGTCACCCTTTTACTAGTCTTTGTAGGCATAGTCAGTGCAGTCTCTGCCGAAGTAAGGGTGTAAGTAGTATTGTCTATGTCTGCTCCTACACTATCTTAGCAATCACGGGTCCTGTTAGTATGATGGGAGATACAGTAGTGGCATGTACATTAGATACACTCCCTTTAGGAACAAGGGACGTTGTTGTAGTAATTGGCGATGGTGATGATGTAGCCTGTGCCCTCAGTAGTTAGAGGATCTCCTTAAGCTGATGGCTGTGAGATGTGACCAACTGGGACATCTCATCTAGCCTCCCCTGTATGTTTGAGCTACCACCACTACCACTGGCCTCGAGCTGATCGACCATCGCGATACGCAATGAAGGCGAAATTTCGATTAGTTCATAGCTACCGATAATACTATAGTACAATATGATAAATAACATATATATAATTCAAGTTTTAATTTTCCCAAATCTGATTACTTCCTAATTAAGACTCTAAGTTAGGATTATAAGGTTCGAGTCTAAGTTCCAAATGTGTAGCATCCCCTAACCTCATTTCGGTGATACCCTACCTAAAACCCTCATTAAGCCCCGTTAATCTCACTAAACTTAACTAGAGCCAACAACTTCTCCTCTTACACTTGATAAACACCATTGTATATCGAATATCGATGTAAAACAAATATTAAATGCTATGAAAATTAAAACTTTTTCGATAATAAATATGATATACAGTACCATATCAAATCGGAATAAACCTCTTTTATACAAAACCTCCCATCCCTTATGCTATTACAAAACTGTAATTCAATACAAGTATATATATATATATATATATATATATATATGAAAAAGGAGATTCATTACAATGAAGAGAAGATCAATACTCCTAAATATTTTCTAAATTATAGTTGTAATGCTTGTCGGTTTTCCATAAATATTAATTTGGGGTGAGCGCTCCAACTCGCTCAGTAAGTAGGGATTCACATAGCCATTAACGTTCCATATAATAATCAAGAACATTATGCAATAAAAATATGCACCAACATTAACTAACAAGATATGGAAAGCATATCATTCAATAAATAATGGATGCAAATCAAACATCAACGACTATTACATTATGATTCCCATTTTATTTATAAAACTAGAATCGATTACCCACCACCACCATTAATGCAATTGCTAGACCAACACATTGACCGATGTGCTGCCTAGCCAATCCATTAATGCTCAATAGTTCTATTTAAAACCCTCTAGTGAGTATGTAATCCACACAACCTATTTAATTGAGTAAGAAGTTATATATAGGTCGGGAAAGTAATCCATCTCCTATATAACCTGGTCCCAGTCTCAAGATCTTACTTTCGTGAATCACACTAAACACCATTTTTCATTTATTAAAACCACCATACATATTCATCCATTCAGTTCATAAACTACATGATATATATACTACGATAGCCAGGCAACATTAATAAATAAACGAATCCATACTCACCTCGATTTATGTTTTCGTTCTAATTTTCCTAACTTTCCAGGTCACTCACACTTTCTTGGGGATCCAACAACTATCATAAACCATTTGTGGTCAATTTCAGTCTAATACCCTATATTTAGACCCCCTAGTTCAGTCCCTAGGTCCTCAAGAAATCATAACCAAAACTCAGGTTATTCGCTATTCTCGGGGGTGGGAGCATGTTCCCTAACTGGGTGGGGCATACTCCATCAGATGATTTCATCCCAATTGATGAAGGGAGCATGTTCCTTTGCTCGATAGAGTGTGCTCAAGTCTGCACTGCCTTGAAAGTGAACAGGGCAACAGCCAGTGTTCCTTTACTAAATTATCACCACAGCCTCAAATACTCTCCCAAATCATAGGGAAGGACCTTTAATTAGGTAAAAAATAATTTCCAACCATCAAATACCATGATTCACAAAGAAATCATCACTTAATTACTATCAAATTAAACTTCAAAAACAAAAAATGACCTTACCAAAGTGATGATCTCTGAATTCTCAGTTGATTAAGCTCCTCAAGTCCCACCAAATCAACTCTTGGATTGATCCTCTCCAAATCAAGCCCTCAGCTACTTTCCTCTCTCGTTTCTCAAAAGATCGAATTGAAACTAAGGATAAACTTGAGATTTTCAATTTATATATATGGGTTTTCCTTAAGATATGCATCGAGCTATCTCGAGGCTAATCTAGTGGTTAATGTGTTAAAATGACACTCCTTAATGTGACAAAAATTTTAACATCATCAACCCTTATGCTCATCTCGAGGCTGATCAACGATCCGCATATAATTCATACCAAACTTATAGTTTTCTATATATATGTTTATATGTCCAATAGATATATAAATATATATCGCGTGTACTTTCTTACCAATAAATTCACCAGACATGCCTACGAGTCTTCTCGGGTGTTCACATTCATTCTCCAACCCCCTCGTCGCACTGATGTACTGGTAATTTATTGTTAATTATGTGTTTTCTAATTATAGGCTCGTATATAAATTCTCTATTATACTACTATCTATAAAATTCCTTAAACAATCCAAAGAAACACAAATCATCATGCAAACATACGCACACGTTAATCAAGGTACGATGGACTTACACAAGCCTAACTTGGTTTAATTAGGATTTGGATTAGTACTAATCACCAGCTTAAAGTAATAGGTCATTACAGTCTCTCCATTTTAAAACAATTTCATCCTCGAAATTAAAGTAAATGAATAGTTACCTCTAGTTTCGAAGAGAAATGGAAACTGCACTTTCATATAGGACTCCCACTCATTGGTTAGTTCCTCATCTTCGTGAAATTTCCATTTTACCTTAACCAAAGGAATTTCTTTAGTTCTTAACCTCTAAATCTTACAATCAAGTATCTGAATCAGTTGTTTGTTGTAATATAAGTCTTCCCAAAGATCAAATTCATTCCAATCAATCTTTACAGTGAATCGAGTCTCCGTCTTATAAAGAATAGATACACGGAAGACATTATGACCTCCGACTAACTGAGGAGGCAATTCTAACCTTAAGCAACATGATCAATCCTTTCATGTATTCTAAATAGCCTAATGCACCTTGGAGCTAGCTTACCTCGCAATCCAAATCTGTACAATCCTTTCATAAGTAAGACTTTCAATAGAACGTAATCATCCTTTGAAAACTCCAATAACCTATGATGTTTATCGACATATCTCTTTTATCATAGTTGTGTCGTAGTTAAACGTTGGTAAATCAGTTGAATTCTCTCTATATAGTCCTGAATCAACTCATACAGAAAAATGTATTTCTTCCAATTACCACCAAACCCTCTAAGATATAAGCTCGAAGCATATCCTCTAGCACCAAAATCAATCGTTCAGCTTATTCATCAGTTTGGAGATGGCATACCATACAGAGGTTAAGAATAGTTTTCAATTGTCTCTTTAACTCATTCCACAGTCCATATGTGAATCTCATATCTCTAACTGAAGTAATTGACACACCTCACTTATGTACACCTTACATAATTGTTCAAGAGTATCTCGTATAGAAACTGACAAGAAATGCACAAACTTCGTTTACCTGTTAACTACAAGCCATACAACATTGTGCTTACACTAACTTAAAGGTAGACTGAAAACAAAATCCATCGATATACATTCCCATTTCCACTCAAGAACAGGCAGCAAATGTAATAACGCTTTAGGTTTCCTATGCTTAGCCTTAACTTATTTACATATCTCCATCTTTTCACAAACTCAACAATATCAGTCTTCATCTTAGGCCATGAATAAATATGCCTCATATCACGATACATATTAGTGTCACTTAGATGAATAAAGTAAAAAGATCCATGAGACTCTTGTAGCAACTCCTCTCTTAACTAATTGTGAGCTGGAATCCATAATCTATCTCCGAGCCAGAACGCACCATTATTAGAAACTAACCAATCGAAATGATTTACACTAGCCTCTAATCTCCAACGCACTATATAATCATGATTAGCTTTTAGATAAACAATCACCCACTGAATCATATAAGATTCAGTCTAAGCCTAAGCTCAAAATAATAGATTAGTAACTCTGAGATTAACTCTCTCAATTGATGATGTGTCAGCAAAACTTACACGAATCATCATCATAGATACTTCCCCAAGATGTCTAAACTGAGAAGCTCTAGCAATAGTTATATCTTTTATACCTATTCTTCCCTTACTTAAGGCATCTACAACCTCATTTGCCTTATCTGAGTGATACTCTATAGTGAAATCGTAGTTGTTAAGAAACTTAATCCATCTACACTTCCTTATATATCTTTCCATTTATTTAAGTTGTAATTGCATATCCACAGTCTGTTAATACATTTATGTGTAGTTCTTAATTACTTAGGCTCGAATTAACTTGTATCATTATTTCTCGTCCCAAACCAATTGATGATGAAGTAAAACACATAAATTGTAAGGAAAACACCTTAACATTTATAGCTTGACAATGTCAATACTAGAGAACTCACACAGCAAATTATTTCTTCTAGTAACTATCACCTTCTATGTCACAAGCTTGGAAATCATATTATGTGGAACTAAAATCAGATGCACATATATTGTGTTAAGATTAAGAAAGGTCCCTCTCAGCTACTATACATCTCTTCCCCACTAGGAATCAAGCTTTTGGTTCCTTACCGAAATAATAATCCTGATTCTCTATAACTCTCAACTATTTCTACACACATATATCTCACTTACTCTTCCACAAGAACTTAACCACCATACTAGCAAGAGATTTATAGACTCTACCAATCCTGCATTTACAACATGAACAACCTTAAGTTATCAGCACAACTTAAGTTAGTTCATCATAAATTTATGAGCATGAAATTTCATTTGTATAGGGAAAGACTAATATAACCATTCAGGTTAATATCACTCAGCTTCCACTTGCTAAAATATCTCATATTTCTTTATAAAACTTGCACTGTCAATTTTCATTCCAAGTCATCAACATCTTATTTTTATCACAATGATTTTGGATTTTGCCTGAATGAATCTTTTTAAAGAAATCTATGAGATTCTCATAACATTCTTACCATATTTTTTTATTCAAGTTTCATGAACTTTCTTTACATGCTCAATATTCTAATATGTGATTACCCATATCGAATACCAATAACTAGTAGTCAAATCTTGATCTACTAGATAATCTCTATCAAATTCTCCAAAAACTCATCACTTAATTAATAATCATTAGCTCAGCTCTCATCTGAGCTCTAAAAAATAGACTTGTAATTACCAATCCAGACAACTCAATTGATAATGAGCCTGCATAAGACTTCAATTATTCATCATTGCATGTCTCATTCAAGAGATATTATTGACCAGCTTTTTACTAAAACTACATCCTCTGTATTTTCCTATTTTAGGCATTGTGAACATAATCACCTTTCTTGAGTGATGTTTCGAGTTTAATTTTGAAACATTTCAAAAATTCAATGTATCAATCTCACCTTCCATTTCTATCACTATGACAATTCCTTTTTTCAAACTTCTATAGTTTGGAATTCATTGCTTATACCAATCCACTAGTCTTTATACCTCCATATTGTTTTTAAATGATTCTTCTAAGATTTTCATTAATCTCTATGAATGATTAAAAGATTCTCAATAAACCTTCCCTCTTTTGAACAAGTGATGCCTTCCATATTTGGTATAATTACCAAATAGTTATCTCGAGATTATCAATCCCTTATAGTTCTCCTCACAAGTCTCGAACTATGTATAGAAGTATAAACTACAATTTTGTTTTATTGTGTCACCATACATTCTCAACTAAATAAGAAGTCTTAGAATGAACCTTTAACTTCTTCCATAATTTAGATATTATCAAGCAAACATTGTAATCAAACTATACTTCAAATTTCTTCCGAGGAATCCTTGTATATGATTTAAATTTACATTAATCTCGTACTTGAGTTAACTGAATAAATTACACAACGATTTCAAAAATCCCTAGATCAATCGTTTGTAATATTTAATTGTTTCAAATTTACTTTTCTCTTTTACCTATGAGTTGAATATATGACGATCCCATATTGTCACAGTCCGAGTTACATCCCTTTATTTGTTGTTAATATTTAACACTCATACAATTAATTTACCTTTAAAACTTAGTACTGGCACTTGCAAAATCTAGTCACAATTTACATTTGTGTATGGTGATGCTCGTGCAGCTTCTAAGTCTTCAAAGATTTCAGGTTATTATTGATAACACAATAACAACTTGATTACATTAGGGTTTGTAGACTTGACACCTTTTATTTATGAACATAGCATGAGTTTTAGTAAGTTCTAATGGCCTCCACCATCCATTTAAAATGATTCAGTAACCGCTTGAAATCATTTTAAATATATCCGTAATTCTAATTATACCACTATGATAACCATATCTCAACTAACACTTGGAAACAATTGATTTCACCTTATTATGAAAATGAGATGTCAATCCTAGGCAATGAATACTCATTCCTATTATTGTACAGTATTCTTTAGATTCCTTAAATCTTGAGATTTATTGATCACTCATTCTCCCCAATTTAGACTATACCAGTCCAAAACATTACACTAGGATATTTTACCAACTCACTACTATGTTCTGGATTAAACCGTCTTTAAACTTTACTAGTTTAATATTCTCGATTTCACATTTCATTACCTGACAATTTGTTTGTGATTCCAATATGGATTCACACCATAACCAGAATTTGTACTTCATAATGTTATGAAGTATAAATACATTAGTAGTTTCCTAACCTCAAATAGGCTTTTATCATTAACGACTAATTTATCAACTATACAAGTTTCATTCTTACTCAACTAGTCTCAATACTAGTATTAAATCACAACTCAAAGTGGCTTACCATCTTTGGGTTTCATCCAAAGTCATTCAGTATTCCATTGTCTTATAAATTTCATTCTTCTAATACACGTCTTAAGGTCTAGATCTAATAGATACTTCTTCACTAACTATTATTTGTAATAATATCAGCAAGAACAAAGACTTCTGAAGACAGTTACTCGAAGAATGAATTTAATTTTTATCTTTGTAAGGTTTTCCTTATTTTTTTCCTTTTTCGAACTCCTCAAGGTTAAGGTTCTCTTAAACTGTTACCTTTAATGGTTTCTCATATCATGAAAAATTGATGGACTTCAACCATCTTATCATCATTCGGGAAAAACCTAACTTTTATATCTACCACATATATATAATAAAGTACAACAAATAATGTATCTCAGTATTTTATTTTTTGGTTACCCCAAAAATCATGATAAAACTGTTTATCATACCTTACGCTTATTCATAACTCTAGATAACTCTCGGAGTCAATAAATTTAGGGTATAATACTAAGGTATATCAAAGTTAATAACCTTAAACTTCGATACCCAACTGTGTCTGAGTTATCACTTATTTCCAAGTAATAATTTTATTCTCTTAAGTAATCTCTAATACCAAAATGTATTAGAATTAATCACCTTAAGCTTTGGAGTAGGCTTTGACATGTCTCCGATACCAAACTATATCAGAGTTATTGAATGTAACAAAGCCCTTAAACTCAGTCTCTAATACCAAATTGTATTAAGAGTTACCACTTAACTCGAAAGTGATAAACCTTAAGATTGATAAACCTTGGGCTCTTATACCAAGCTGTAGCATCCCTTAAACCGATTAGGGCGATACCTGGCCTGAAACCCTAATTAAGCTCCGTTAATCCCATTAGACTTAACTAAAGCTAGCAGCCTCTCCTTTTACACCTGATAAACACTACTATATATTAGATATCAATGTCAAAAAATATTAATTGAAGTGGAAATTAAATTTTTTTGATAATAAATACGATATATAGTACCAAATCAAACCAGAATAAACCTCAGTTATACAAAACCTCTCATCCCTTATGATATTGCAAAACTGTAATTCAATACAAATATATATAATAAGGGAGATTCATTACAACGAAGATAAGATCAGGACTATTAAATCTTCTCTATCCCATAGCCGTATCACTCATCAACTTTTCTAAAATATTAATTTACGGTGAGCGCTCCAACTTACTCGATAAGTAAGGATTCACATAGCTATCAACATTCCGTATGATAATGAAGAACATTATGCACTAACAATATGCACTAATGTTAACTAACAAGAATAGGGAAAGCATAAAATTCAATAAATAATGGATAAAAGTCAAACATCAATAACTATTACACTATGATTCCCATTTTATTTATAAAATTAAGGTCGATTACCCACCAATGCCATTAATGCTATCGCTAGACCAACACATTAACCGATGTTCTATCTAGCCAATCCATTATCGCCCAATAGTTCTATTTGAGACCCTCTAGTGAGTATGTAATCAACATAAATTATTTAATGAGTATGAAGCTACATAAAGTCTGGGAAGGTAACCCATCTCCTATATAACCCAGTCTCCGTCTCAAGAACTTACTCTCGTGAATCACAGTAAACACCATTTTCCATTTATTAAAACCATCATTATGTAGATAGTACCTCATTCAGTTTATAAATTACATGAACTATATATACTAGGATGCCCAAGCAACATTGATAAATAAGTGAATCCATATTTACCTCAGTTTAGGTATTCGTTCCAACTTCCATAATTTTACGAGTCACTCATGCTTTCCTGGGGATCTAACACCTATCATTTGTGATCAACTTAGGTCTTATACCCTACATTTAGAACCCCTAATTCAGTCTCTAAGTCCTTAAGAAATTCTAACCAAAACTCACTTTATTTACTATTTTGAAGGGAGGAGCACATTCCCTAATTAGTTAGGGTGCGCTCCATCAACTAGGTTCATCCCAATTGACGAAGGGAGTGCATTCCTCTGCTCAATGGGGGGGCGCTCCACTTTGCACTGCCTCAACAGTAAATAGGGCAGCAACCATTGTTCCTTTACCAAGTGATCACCTCAGCCTCAAACACTATCCCAAATCATCAGGAAGGACCTCTAGTGAGGTAGCAAACCATTTCCTGTCAACAAATAACAAAATTCATAGAGAAATCATCACTTACTATCGAATTGAACTTCAAAAACATAGAAACTAACCTTACTAAAGTGATGATCTCTGGATTCTCAATTGATTAAGCTCCTCAACTCCTCCTGAATCAACTCTTGGATTGATCTTCTCTAGATCAAACCCTCAACTGTTCTCCTTTCTCATTTCTCGAAAGATCGAATTGAAACTTAGGATAAACTTGAGATTTTTATTCATATATATATATATATATATATATATTCCTCGAGATATGCACAACGCTATCGCAAGGCTGGTCAAACGAACCATATAATTCAAACCAAACTTATAGTTTTCAATATATATTTGTATATACAATATATATAAATGTATGTATATATATCTCATGTATTCTCTCGCCAATAAATTCATCGGACATGCCTACAAATATTCTCGGGGGTGCATATTCATTCTACAACCCCTCGCCATACTTTATGTATTGGTAATTTATTGTTTATTATGTATTTTTCAATTATATGCTTGTATATAATTTCTCTATTATACTACAACCTATAAAATTCCTTAAACAATCCAAACAAAACACAAATCATCTAGCAAATACATGTACACGTTAATCGAGATACATCAGACTTAACCATAAGTCTAACTTGGGTTAATTGGGATTTAGATTTATACTAATCACCAGCTTAAAGAAACAGGTTGTTACAAACCATTCCCTAACTCTATTCTTAATTTGTGTCTTATGATGGTCGTAGGTTAATCAAGAGTTGGGCGTAAGCCTTATGCTTTGATGCCAACTGTGATGGCCCTAGTTTCCTACAAGTTTGGCCTTGCCCGGCCTAAGCCTACGTGGACCCCTAAGTCAGTCTCCATGAGGTCAACACAAGCTTAGTCAGCCTTCTAATCTATAATTATTAGTTAATTTAAATTTTAAGTTGGGTTATTAATATTTTACAAGTTTCACAAGTTAGTGGAAGCAATTAATAATTAAAACGACTCAAGAATAATGTAAAGGAGTCTGAAAACCTATATGTGGAACCCTGTATTTATATATATCAAACCTGTATACCAAGTAACAAGTGTAAGTGGATGCAAAAGTGATATACAAGTCATATATGTCTCTCAAACCCTAAAATGTATCAAAGTATGATAACACAACATATATATGTAGTACAAACAGTCAAGAACCTACAAAAGTGAGAAAAGGAAGGCCGTTCCGATGTCCTCAAAGTAGATCGCCTAGTACATGCGCCTAGCCCTTGCTCTATTGCGGATCTGGACTCAGTCAAATACAAGAATGACGAGTCCAGTAAGTAAAAGCCAGTAGGATCTAAATAGTACTTCAAAATAAATAAAGAAGTTTAAAATTTATGTGGATATAAAGAAAGCTACAATGAATGCATGATATTAAGACTGAAAAATTAAAGTACAATAAGAAATGAGTGTCAAAAGAAGCAATAGAAATATTCTCAAATAGTCCAAGCCCACTAAATGTAGGTGCCGCAGGGTAGGAATTATATAGTCGTGGCAACGCCAAACAGATTCGGTCTGATGATGCTGCAGGGCGTGCTGTAGCTAGACTGTCGTGAATGAAGGATATCAATAGTGTCCCGAATAAAACACATCTCATCCTGATCAAACAATCTAGTGAATCAAGGTCGTGGCTTCAGTAGCTAGCTGACAACTACTCCATCACACTCATATTGGAGTGGGAATCCCAAGAAAGTTAAGGTAGTGCAATATGAATAAAAATATAAAGCTCAATGAATTACTATACATTTCCTAGCTGGTTTTACTTATTTCTAATCACGCTAACACGTAGTCTCGCAGCTCCAACACGCATCCCAATCAACTCCCCAATGCCTGACTATAGCTAGTTAGGTACTTGGTATCCATTTTGATTGGTGATGTATATTTTAGATTCAATAAGTTGTATTTACCATCATTGTTGCTAAAGTAGTTTAATTGTAGTCTAACTTGCACATTTATAATTTTACACTTGGTGTTCTTAGTATTTGACTATTAGGATTCTTATTGTGTGAACAATGTAAATTGACGTATTGGTGTGAAGCAATCCCATTTTGTGACTTACAAATCAATTCAAGTCAATTTGGGGTATAATGGTTCCTTTTATCCATTTCAAGTCCTTATTGGGCACTTAACTCGGCCAAAAGTGTCCATACTTGTTTAATATTGTTCAACACATTTTATTAATTGTTTTTGGGTGTTATTTAACTAATTAAAATCATTTAAACTCAATTCAAGTTGATATGCAATACTAATTTGCAAAATAGTCCCATAGGGACCTTCAAATAAATATGTAATAGCTAGTTTTCCTTCAACTTGAAAAATGGCTTAAAAATAAATAAAAGTTCCTACAATTCTAAAGGTTGATTCCATGAAGTCCAAATACTTGAAATCTAGGCTTTCAAGTAATAAAATCTCATTAATATGATCAATAACAAAATTTGTGACTCCAAGTAAACTTTAAGTCCCTATTTGTAAATATAATTTTATTTTTTGAAGAATGGCCTGAAAACTATGTTAGACATGCCGAAAAAGCACAAAACTTTGTGGACAGCTTCACTATGATACAATAATACATTTTGAAAATTTTGGTTTAATTCCAACGTCATTTGATGCTCAGAACACCTTAAGTAAAAAATCAGCTCATTAAGTAGGTAAATCTCGCCTATTCCAAAACCCATTTGAAAAACTATTCAAAACATCTTAGAGAATTAGAAAACTTTTTGGAAAACTTCCTTACAATATAAATATATGAAATACATATTTTGGTCAAACTTCAGCATCATTTGTTGCCCAGAATGAACTGAAACAAAATTCAGCTCAATAGGAAATTGCCATTTTTCTATTTCAAAAACCATTTTAAAAAACTACTCAAAACTCATCAGAATGTCTTAAAAACTCAAGGGAACCAAAATTTTAATATGTTGATGCTCTCTATAAATTTAATGATTTTTAGGTTAGTGGAGACTTGGCCATCAAGAACAAGTGAAAGGGAGAGAGAAGAATGTGAGATTGCTGAAATTTGTAGAGAAGTTTTATACAAGAGAAAGAGAATTAAATATCAATCCAACTTACAGATTCAAAAGTGGTTGAAGAGCAAACCCTAGGTAAACATAGTTGCTCTTATCTCATAGGTTGATTAGTTAAATTGGGGTTTCTATTGAACAAGTGTGGGCTGGAGTTTTAAAAGGTTTGTTTGGGAATGAAATATAAATTCTACAAAGTATCTCTTTTATATAGTCTTAGTTATTAGTTGTAGTTCCCACTGATGGTATATATGTATATTTTAGTACTTGTATTCATATTTTAGTAGACCATGTATTCATACAAGCCCTATTATCTAATTATACACTCACCATTTATGCTATTTTGGTTCATACACTTATAACTTAGGCTTATTTTCTCCATTTAGCCACAACTTGATGTCATACCTTAACATTTGATTTTAAGGGACCTGGATAATGTTTTTAATTATTCAAAGCTCCATATTTAGACTAAGTTCTTGCCTATTTCAACTACTTGATATCGTCATGCATCTCGAAGCGCATCGGACCATTTTCGGTCCATTTCAACTTAGCTCAACTTTATTATTTACTTAGCTTAGAACTTGTTATATAAATTGATAATTTGTGTCAATCCAAGTTATCTCATTCAAATAAGTCATCTACCCGTGTCACACGCATCTCGAGGTATTCCTTACTTGCATTTCGAAGAAATTGGACCACTAACTAATTCAAGATTGATATTTTTGGTTATAAAATAGATACTACAATACCAAACACAAATAATATACCTCGGTGTCAACTCCCGAGGGTTGACCAGGTACACTACATTAGATAAACTCCACGTCAGAATCCTGCGGTGACACATGACATAAGTTAGAATAATCTTGGTTCATTGGTCCATTCGGGATCAAGAGGAGAGTCGGCAAGGTTGCATATGAGTTGGAGCTACCACCACAGTTAGTCGGGATTCACCCTGTGTTTCATATCTTGATGCTTAGATTGGATAGGTTGAGAGGAAAAAGGCAATCGATGATAGATTTGAGCTAGATAGACTTCAGAGAGGACATCATCTACGAGGAGCAGCTGATTCAGATACTGGACCGTAAGGTAAAAGTAATGAGGAATAGGAAAATCCCCTCGGTACTTGTCAAGTGGCAACATCACAGGACGAAGAACTGACCTGGGAGTTAGAGTTATATATGTGTGAGTACTTACATAACCTATTTTGATTCTAGTAAGTTCTACTTTAAGTCATTTCAATTTCGAGGAAGAAATTCTTATTAGTAGGGAAGGCTGTCATGACTCGAATATTCTAACTCGTGTCACGTATCACCATAGAACTCTGACGGGACTTCACTAATGTGGCATACATGGTTAACCCTCGGGAGTCGATACCGAGGTGTATTTTTGTGTTTGGTGTGTGTATTGTATCTATTTTATATACGAAAATATCAATTTTGAATTAGTTAGTGGACATCGAAATGTGAGTAAGGAATACCTCGTGACGCGGGTACGAGACTTATTTGATTGGGGTAACTTGGATTGGCATAAATTATCAATTTATATAACTAATTCAAAGCTAAGTGAATAATAAAGCACTTTGAGATAGTGACGGCATCAAGTAGTTGAAATAGGTAAGGACTTAGTCTAAAAATGGAGTTGTAATTAATTACAAACATTAGACAAGTCACTTGAACTCAAATGTTACGGTATGCCAACAAGTTGTGGCTAAATAGAGAAAATAAGCCTAAGTTAGAAATGTATGAACTAAAATAACATAAATAGTGAGTGTATAGTTAGAGAATAGGACTTGTATGAATACATGGTATACTACAATAGGAATACAAGTACTAAACTATGCATATATACCATTAGTGGAAATAAAACTCATGCAAGGGGCTAAAACTAATGACTAAGACTATATAAAGGGATACTTAGTTGAATTTCTATTTCATTACCAAACAAAAAGAATTTCAGCCATCAAGAACAAATGAAAAGGAAAGAGAAGAAGGTGAGCTTGCTGAAATTTATGGAGAAGTTGAGATCAAGATAGGGGAATTAAACATCAATCCAAGCTAAAGATTCAAGAGTGGTTGAAAAGCAAACCTTAGTTAAACATCCTTACTCTTATCTCCTAGGTTGATTAGTCAAATTAGGGGTTTTCTTGAACAAGTGTGGGCTAAATTTTTAAAAGGTTTGTTTTCTAATTTTTTTAGAGAGTTCAATCTTAAATAAAACAAATTTAAAGTCCCTTAGATGACTCAATTGATGGTGTAGCAAATTTAGGGAGAAAAACCATGCTTTGATGTTTAAGAACAATGAATTTAGGGTTTTTGATGTCATGCTAGTATGAGGATGGATTTCTATGTAATTTTAGTATTGAAAGCAAGGTTCTTATCCCCTTAAACATGTTTTTACTTGGGTTTATAGTACTGGACAGAATTGAAGAAGGATTAGAACAATGTGATTGAAATTAATGCATAGTTGTGTTCATGAATGAAAATGGTTGATGAATGCATGTTTGAATTTGATGATTTGTTTAAGTCTTTATTTTCCATGATTCAATTAAGTCTTTATGAGACTTATTCATGATATATAAAGACTCATGGAAGTTAGAGACAATCATGTTAAATTGCATCTCATTTGTTTGAAAAAATGCCAAGTCAAAAAGGGGGACAATTTTAAATAGATTTGGACTAACTTTTAGAGCCTTTTTTGGGGGTCTCCACTAGCCTAAAAATTATCGAAATACTACAAATTTTGTTCCCTTAATTTTCAAGCAATTTTAATGAGTTTTGAATAGTTTTGGAAAATGGTTTTTGAAATAGGAAAAAGGCGATTTCTTATTAAGCTGAATTTTCTTTCAATGCATTATGAGCATTAAAAAATGCCAGAATTTAGCTAAACTCTCCAGATCATATACTTATATCGTAGACAAGTTTCCTACCAAGTTTTATAATTTTCTAAGGTGTTTTGAATAGTTTTCCAAATGGGTTTTGAAATAGGCAAAATTTACCTACTTAATGAGCATAATTTTGACTTAAGGTGTTCCTGATATCAAAAGATGTTGGAATTAAATCAAGATTTTCAAAATGTATTATTGTATCATAGTGAAGGTGTCCACTAAGGTTTGTGCTTTTTCAGCATGTGTAACATAGTTTTCAAGCCATGCTTCCAAAAAACAATTATATTCACAATAGGGACTTAAAGTTTCACTTAGAGTCTCAAATTTAGTTATTGATCATATTAATGAGATTTTATTACTTGAAAACCTTGATTTCAAGTATTTGGACTTCATGGAATCAACCCTGAGAATTTTAGAAACTTTTATTTATTTTTAAGCCATTTTTCAAGTTGAAGGAAAACTAGCTATTACATATTTATTTGAAGGTCCCTATAGGACTATTTTGCAAATTAGTTTGCATATCAACTTGAATTGAGTTTAAATGATTCTAATTAGTTAAATAACACCCAAAAAAAATTAATAAAGTGTGTTGAATAATATTAAACAAGTCTGGACACTTTTGGCCGAGTTAAGTGCCCAATGAGGACTTGAAATGGATAAAAGGGACCATTATACCCAAATTGACTTGAATTGATTTGTAATTCACAAAATGAGATTGCTTTGCACCAATATGTCAATTTTCATTGCTCACACAATAAGAATCCTAATATCCAAATACTAAGAATACCAAGTGTAAAATAAAAAATGTGCAAGTTTGACTACAATTAAGCTACACTAGCAAGAATGATAATAAATCCAACTTATTGAATCATAACCAATCAAAATGGATGCCAGGTACCTAACTAGCTTGAGTCAAGCACTGGGGAGTTATTGGGATGCGTGTTAGAGCTGCGAGAGCATGTGTTAGTGTGATGCGAGGAAAGTAAAATGAGCTAGGAAATGTACAATAATTCATTGAGCTTTATATTTTTACAACTATTGCTCTACCTTAACTTTCTTGGAATTCCTACTCCAATATGAGTGTACGAGGGCCAAGTAAGTCAAGAAGGTGTCTATAATGGAGTGGTTGCTAGCTAGATACCAGAGCCATAACCTCGATTCACTAGACTATTTGGTCAGGATGATAAATATTTTATCTAGGGCACCATTGATATCCATCATTCACGATGGTCTAGGTATAATAGGCATTGCCGCATCTTAGGACCAGAGTCAGCTTGGCGTTATAGCGACTCTATGACCCCGACCCTGTGGAACCTGCACTTAGTGGTCTTAGACTACTTAGGCACCTCTCTATTGCTTCTCTTAACACTCATTTCTCATTGTAATTTCATTTTTCAATCTTATTATCATGCATTCCTTATAGAATGATTTCTATCCACATGAATTTTAGACTGCTTTATTTATTTTGAAGTATTGCTTAGATCCTACTCCCTTTTACTTTTTGGACTAGTCATTCTTGTGTTTGACTGAGTGCAGATCCACAGTCGAGCAAAGGCAAGCTATCGGTACTAGGCGATCTACTTTGAGGACATAAGAGTGGCCCTCCTTTACTCACTTTTGTAGATTTTTTATTGATTGTACTGCATGTATATGTTGTGTTATCATACTTTGGATACTTTTTGGATTTTGAGATATATATTTGACTTGTAAATAACTTTTGCATCTACTTACACTTATCACTTGATATAAAAGTGTAATATATCTTGGGTTCCACATAGAGGTTGTCTGATTCCTTTACTTTACTGTTGAGTCATTTTAATTATTAATTGCTTCCGCTAACTTCTAAAACTTACAAATTATTAATAACTCAACTTAAGATTTCAGATTAACCGATAATTATGGATTGGAAGGTTGACTAAGCTTGCATTGACCTCGTGGAGACTGACTCGGGGATCAACGTAGGCTTAGGCTAGGTGGTGCCTAATCTTGTGGGGAACTAGGGTTGTCACACCAGGAGTCGCGCTAGTGGAAGAGAAAATAAGAATTCCCATATTGGGAATTCAAGTCCCTGACCCAAGTAGTGCTCTAATACGGTGTATTAGCATGCTACCTATTCTAGCAAAAACCAGGTCTTAAAGTATAAGTAGCGCGCTAATGAACCTCATTAGCGTGCTAACTCCTTCTAAGGGTTTTTTTATAGCAAATTAAGGGGTTATTTTTAAATTAAGAACCTAAAACACTTTAAAACACCTCAAAATGACTTGAAATTTGGTATGTAGGACACTCGGGGCCTAAGAAAGTTTAAGGGACTGCCGAATGGGTATTCCAGGGTATAAGCAAGTGGTGAGGATCAAGTTTTCATCATTTTTGTATAAGTAAGCTTATAAGAAAATCACTTAGTATTCTTTTTTCATTTCTTATTGACCTATACCATTGTTTTATGTAGATTTGCGTCGATTATGCTTGCTCGACCATTCCATCCTCGCGTGTGTTAGTGTATTTCGATGGGATGGTATGGCCACGATTCTAGCACTTTCATTAATGACAATTCAGCTATTGTCATGCGTGTTATTCATACTTTGTCCTACATGTGAGACTTTTCTCCACGAGTTAATGACTTTGAGAGCAGGTTCATGTGAGGCTCGCATCCATCACAAAGTTTCTCTCATTTAAGGTGATTGTTCGGGAATCTAATTCTTGACCATTAGAGATCTTCGGTGACCTTAGGGTAGTGGTGGGGATAACCTCGTCGCTAGAGTCTCCTCAATCCAGTATTTCTCATCCCAAAGCTTGATATACATATATTACACTCGCGTATAACATATTGTTTATCCATGCGACTTATTTTCATGCTATTTACTTTAATGATCCGAAAATATCTTATTTGTGAGTGGTGGCGTATATTGTCAACGCCCATACCATGAATCGGCGGTCTGATCGGCCCAAACATTCTCTGAAGATGTTTGGTCACACCATCGACCACAAAAGATTTTCTACACCTACTTATCCATTCCTTTTACAATTAAGGAAAACTTAAGTGTTTGCAGAACTTGATGAACATAAATTAAATAACGGAAAGTAAATGGGAACCTAAGTGGGCAAAACACTTGTCATATCATCAGTACCGTAAATCCAAGTCAAGGAACATGTCCAAAAGTATATGATAATAAATACATGAACAAAATGTAAGTTCTTTATATAAAACAAAATAGATACACAAAAGCGATCACTCCTACAGTGAAGATCAAGGTAGTCTGAAGTCGTCTCACTAGTGTGCCTTGCCCTTCCCTCGATCACTAGAGGATGGATGTAGGTTCCAAAGGCCCCTGATAAGTGAACAGCATGGCTTTTTAAAAGTTACAACATAGTGTAACTTGAAAAGGAATAATATAAGTAAATTATAGTAATTAAACATGATTCAACCTTTTTACAGTATGAATAAGCGATTCCTATGAACCCCATATGCATGAACCTAGTTTGAATCTCGTAGGCCCGAAGGCGTTCACTATCGATAATCAGGGAGCTCTCAACACTCGACTTCGTGAAATCGAGCATCACTGACGTACGCTAACCTCGTCGTAGGAAAGGCCGGAGGGCGAAAAACATTCTCATACTACCTTACTAGCGGGAGGGAGAAGATCATATTATAGTCATCCCTCGAACCTGCTCGACTGGTCGGAGGGAGGAGACTCTTCACTCTCGAAGGCGCCCCATGTAATGACCCGTTACCTTAATTAGTTGATTAAAGTTAATTTAAATTATAATTAACCCACGTTAAGCTCGTGGTTAAGCCCAGCTTGTCTCAATTAGCGTGTGCATGAATTTGCGTGTCATTTGGTGTTTGTATGGTATGTATTAGTGTTCATAAAAATAATTATATTTGTGACATCCAAGAATTGTGTAAACTTAATTAGGATGCTAATTAAGTATTTTTGGATTTAATTTGGGATTTAAGTATCTGAGGTGGGACCCATATGTTATGGACCAGAGATCATAAGATATATTTTATTTTTATGTTTTATATGCTTAATGTGATATATGGTATTTTGTCATGAAGTCGGGGTGTGTTAAGGTGTATTCTCATTTTTTCGTACTCGAGGTTCCAAGTGCGTGTTTGAAGGGCACGAGTGAAAATAAATTATCAGTTGTTCGAAAACTAATTAACCAAGTTTTAATCCTCACGTAAATATTTTTTCATGATTTGCATGCAAGTCGAGATTGTGGTAATGTAATGTGAGAACAAAGTTTATACAAAACTTTACCTTGAGTCTCGTATCACTTGGTGGTGGTCGCAGTTGAGATTGGATCTAAATCGATGCATATTTAGCTAAGTATGGCAAGAAAATTGGTCCGTATGATTTTAGTATTTCATAGAAAAAGTTAAGATTGTTGGGATTTTTGCGTGATCAAAACCAATGTTATCTATATTTTATGGAGTTGGACTATTTTTTCGAGAGGATGGCTCAATTTGGAGAATAATCGAATCGAAAATGGGTGTCAGAAGTCAAAATATGGATTTTAGAAATTAATAAATAAAACAAATTAAGCCGCTAGCAAGCAGCTGAGGATTTATATATAAATATATTGAAAAAATCAAATCAAAATCAAAGCTGTATGTTTTAATTTCAACTGAGAGAACACACTTCATTCTTTAAACCTTTTCACTCGTTGATCTCTCGACGTTTGATTTTTTGCCTAATTTCTTTCTGTAAAATCGTAGAGCATCACGAGACGACCAGTTCGAGCTAAGTTTCTATGGTGGAAATAAAGTATTCGACCTGAAATTTGGTAAATTGTCTATTCAGGTTATTTTTCACAATTCCATTTGAATTCTTGCGATTTATTGATTTGTTTCACGAGGTATTGATAGAAATTGGTATGAATTATTGAAAATTGATGTATTGGGTTGATGTGCACTGATTTGGAATAATTCCATCGACGTGGGCTAGGGTTGTAATGAATTGAACTAATATGTTTCACTTGATAACTATTTTGGAGATGTTTTTATAGTTGATATTGATTTACATTAGGTTTTTTGGATGAATGGATTATTAGCTATGAGCAATTTGACTCCATGAGTTGTGAAAATATTTTGATATTAGTATTGAGTGGTTTCATAGTGTTTTTGTCAAGTTTTGATGATTCAATTATGAGAATATTGATTTGAAGAAATTTTTCATTTCGAAATAAATAAAGTTTGCCTAGTTGACAAGTCATATTGAAAAATTCATAACTTCTTTGTCGATGATCTGATTTGAGTGTTCTTGGAGTCTAGGGAAAGTATGATATAGTACTACAAGTTCCTTTTGGGTCATCATGACAAATATTGAAGTTTTCAAGGTTAAAAAGTTACCCCAAATTGGCTAGTTGAAAGGGAATTGAAACAGTTATATATATTAATATTTTTGGAAACTTTTCTCAAGTGTAGTTTGGCCGCAGTTTTCATTGGGTTTCGTGATTTGGTTTCACATAATGTTTGACCCATAATATAATTGGGTATGCATGGAAGCTATTGGAACTATCTTCAAGGTTATTTGGCACTCTTGGAACTTCAAAAACTTTAGCTCAAAGTTGGTTTGGTTGTAAGTAAACCCTATAGTGATCTTTGCTATTGATTGAATATAATTGCACCTATAATTGTATCATAGTCTTCATTGCATTTTATCATTCTTGGCCATGCATACATAGAGTGAGTAAGGGTGATAAGCTTATTTCAGAGTCTGGTTTGATTGAAACTAGGTTTTAGTCTTACTACGTCATTTAGTAAGACTAGTGGATTTTAATTTGAAAAGTTATTTCGCATTTCATAATCTCTTAATACTGTCTTTGTACTATTTTTGGAAGTTGACGTTTGATTATAGTTAGGAGACATCGACTGATTGGATTGCAAGTCATGTTGACGCATATACCTTATTGTTTATTTGGAAATGCAATTATAAGTCTCTATGTATCAGACTAACAATTGCAGGAGTACAAATCAATATATGAATTTACTTACCCAACATCTACGAGTTGTTTTTTATGATGTCAGATTTTGTATGACGATATGGGAAGAGTGGACAACACTAAAATATTGTGGTGATTGTTTTCACAAATTAAAATAAATTCTTATTTTAAATTGTTTATATTTATTGTTTTGAGATTCTTCGGGTGAGTGGAGGACGTGAAAATTATTTGAATTGCTATGAGAATCTCATAGGTTAGTTTAAAATACATTAAGAGGTTTAAAATTCAATTTTTGTCTATTTGAGATTGTGAAGTTAAGTTATAAATTCAAATTTTATATATATTATAAACCGCAGAGAGTTGTGAGTCCTTCAAGGCCTCTCCCCAATTCCATTTTCTAGTAGGTGAATTTTTCGGCAGACCACTTTTAGAGGAGGTGGTGCTGATATTTTTGTGAAATACGGACATGATTTCTGAATTTGCTTCAATTGAACAAATCATGAATTAAGTTTCATTGAGGATAAAAATATAGTTTTGGAGCTTGTAAAGGATTGAAATAATTATTAATTTGAGGTCAAAGTTGAAAGAACGAATTAGACTGACTAGATTATCAGGGATTAAGGTAATCTAAGTCGGTTAGTTATCTTAATGACGAGGGGGCTGACAGATTTATTGGTCTTTAATTGAATAATTAAGAAATTATGAGACACCTAATACTGTGTGTGGGTCATGAGTGACGCACACGAGTGGTGGCGTAGCATGCATGCCCGAGTGAACTCGTTGGCGCGCACGACAAAGTCATAGGAGTGTTACAACAACAACAACAACAACAACAACAACAACAACAACAACAACATAGCCTCAGTCCCAAATTAACTGGGGTCGGCTACATGGATCAAACTTCTTAGGAGTGTTAATATAGGATTTTATATATTTTATATATAAATTGTATATATAAATATATATTGAAAATTAATAAATAATTAATATTTGGTGGGTGCTTAATGACACGCGGGGTTGAGGGTGTTACACGTAGGATGTACAATAGTGTGCACACTTGAAGGTGATCGTTAGCACGGGTGATGAATTTATGGGCGCAAAAATACATAGGTGAATATATATAAATGAATCCTATAGTTTATATCAAATAAAATGATACATTGGATTTTTCTCGAGATATGGATAGCGTGAGCATCGAGGAGGTGAATAGTGGACGATTGGTAGTTGTGGAAGGTTTCGTCATGCCTTGAGATGCATGTAAATACATCTCCATGACAATCAAGTGGTGTATGGAGGTTATATGGTTAATCATAAAATCATAAGATGTACCTCAAGATACACAATACATATCTCGAGATCAATGTAATTGATCAACACTAAGATGGTCAAGAAGTGATGAACTTGTTAATAGCCACGAAATCGACCTCGAGATATGCAAAATGTATCTCGACAAAGTTTAAAATATTAAAAAACCATTAGATCAGTCTCGAGAATCGGGCAATGCGAATCTCAAAGAAATCTTGTATTAATCCCAAACGTACACAACACCACCTCACCATCATTTCACAGTGAGAGCAAAAATTTGAAAAAAGATGGATTACGATAGAAGAGATCGAAACTATGGAAAAGAAGTAAGAAGGAGATCGAAACCTTAGGTGAGATTGTTGGCAGTTGTGTTGTTATTGTTTGGGTTGTAGTCGCAGTGGTTGTTGTTGTTGTTGTTGTACTTTGTGGTTATTGTTGTTATCGATGGAGAGAGGGTAGGAACACTCGGACAAACCGCATGATTCGTCCGAGGTAGGAGACGGCAGAGGAGCGATCTCCCCAGCCTAGTGATGAACCAATCAAAGGAAAAAAATTGTTGTTGATGAATAGAGCTGCTGGAGGAAGAAGAAAGGGGTTTGATCCTCTGAATCGGGTTCGGTTCATGGATCGAACCACCCTTTTATAAAAAAATAATAATAAATATAAAAAAAAATCCAAAAAATCAGGAAAATCTAAAAAAATAATATTTTGACCAAATAAATAATTGATGAATTTCTATGAAAAATGAAGAATTCAAGATTCGTGCGAAACTTTATACTTTGGGTTTTTACCTCTAACATGTAAAATGGTCGTAATGACCTTAAATATACAAATTGGTTCCTGATTTAATTAGGAAAAATTTAGAAGTTCTAATTAATGAGTATTAGACCCAAATTGATGATAATCAATCCATTTTAGGTTATTGGTTGGTTGGGAAAGGTGTATGGGTCTCGAGAATCGTGTAAGTATAAAGTTAGAAAAACTCGGTACATGTAAGTGAGACTCTTATTCTTATCAATTGTGCATCGTAAACTAGTATACTTAGTTCATATAGCTTTATGGAATGGGATTAGGGAAACGTACTGTAACTTGACTATTTTAAATGTGAAAATCCTCAGAAGTGTCAATAAAGCGGATTGGAACTGAAGAAAGTGAGGTTAGTTTGGAAATAAATTCCGCCCTTTATTCTAACAAAAGGAAAATGTTAGCTTGGAAATAGATTCCGCCCTTACATCCTCAATATGCCAAAACTTTACCTTAATCATTAACTATCCATTTGGGGTTAGTAGCTCAGTTAAGCTTTAATATGTTGGGTTTTCGGGATTCATACGCAGCGAAACATTCAAAACAAATTTTGAAAAACCCAACAGGATCAAAAATAAGTTCCATTAAACTAAATCTATGAAAGTAAGTCATACCTTATTCCGTGATTTCCTTTTGATTGTTCGATTTTTAAGACGTTCAATTGTGCGTCCTTTATCAGAAATCCACATACGAATAGTGATCGCAATTTGGAGTGCTAGCCCCAAGAGAGATTGAAAAAAGGATTTTTATTTCTCCCCAAATCTAAAGAACTCAAAAAATTGTAAAACGAGGTTTTATATGTTTTTTTAGGAATCCACCCTTTATTTATATGTGTAGATAAGCCCTCACTTAAAATCATATTCATAATACAGCTATTGTATTTACGTAGTTTAAGCAAATTACATATACGCTCCTATTAATAAGTTATCATATAACAAATTGTAATGGTTTTTATGTCTTGAATTTTATCATATAAAGTTTATTACTCTGGACCAATTGAAACTGTGTAAAGCCATTCTTTATGTGCGACCCAATAGGTTCATGCACATTGGCAGTGAACCAAAAACTATTTTTGTACACAAGTCATAAGCAGTCTTTAGCAAGGCATTATGACTACCTAAGTAGTATGAATATCAACATCGATACAACCTTATTAATAACGTATATCATATCCTTTTGTCATGCGATATCCTTTGATTAAACATAATACATGGAAAGTCACCCTTAATGTTCAATCATACTAGTCACGATCTTTAGGTAAACTAAAAAACATCCAAGTGACATTGATCATATCAATTCACATGGATTTGGCCATTATAAGTCTATCTTATCGAGAGATCTACTGATATCTCTCTTTATAAGAAAGTGACAAACTCTATCCTGATTACACAACTTCGCATATTATTCACACGGTAACCAATCACAATCTTTATAATTGCCCAGTTAAAGATGACATTTGATTGTGTCAAATTATCATGCTCTTAATATTGAAGTCTATTGTAATCTCAATTCGAAGAACTGAATGATATACCTATCATCAGTAACACCTATGACTTAATCCATATAGTTTTCTCGTAGCGGGTCGGTCCAGTATCTTATTCCATAAAAGTACTCATAATCTTGATTCGTATCCTTATATGCATGATCATCACATGACCATCAATGAAGATTCACACTAGTCTTAATTCATTATAGTTCCCAGTATATAGACTGACTAGGGACATTTATGATATTTCAACAAATACCCATGGATTTTACTATAAGGTAAACATGCAATCACTTATAATAAAACAACAAACAAAACCTTTATATTATTATCTAAAATTATAAGATAAATAATGTTTGTAGATTGACCTGGGCACATGCCCTAACATCTCCCACTTGCACTAGGGCCAATCATTCATGTATCTAATACCTAATGACCTAACATGACAATCATGTTTTTCTTTTAGAAGAGTCTTCGTTAAAGGATCTTCAACATTGTCTTCTGTAGGAACTCTGTAAATCTTCACGTCTCCCCTCTCAATGATTTCTCGAATTAGATAAAAATGTTTAAGTATATGTTTAGATCGGTGGTGTGATCTTAGTTCCTTAGCCTGTCTATCGCCTAGTTGTTGTCACAATACAAGAAAATACGGTTAGCTATACTCGGAACCACACCAAGTTCTGAGATAAACTTTTTTATCCGAACGGCCTCCTTAGCTGCATCGTACGTTGCAATATATTCAGCTTCTGTTGTAGAATCTACGACAGTTTCTTGCTTCAATCTTTTCTAGCTCACTGCGCCTTCATTCAAAGTAAACACATTTCCATACTGCGATCTGAAGTCATCTATATGAGTTTGAAAACTTTCATTTATGTAACCACTTAACAACAAGCTCATCTTCCAAACTTCCATAGACTAAGAACACTTCTTTGGTCCTTCTCAAGTATTTAAGAATATTCTTTACTGCTATCCAGTGACTCATCGGGATCAGACTGATATATGCTTGTTGCGCTCAAAACATATGATACATTAGGTCGAGTGCATAACCTTGCATACATGATAGATCCAATAGCTGATGCATATGGAATCGTATTCATGCGCTCTCGCTCATTATTAGTCTTCAGACATTGTGTCTTGTTAAGATTTATACCATGAGACATTGGCAATGACCCTCTTTTAGAGTCATGCATATTGAACCTATTTAGTACCTTATCAATATTAGCACTCTGACTTTGACTGATCAGCCTTTTAGATCTATCCCTATAGATTTTAATCACAAGGATATAGGTTGCATCTCTTAAGTCCTTCATAAAGAAACACTTCCCTAACCAGACTTGACACTCTGCAAGATTGGGATGTTATTTCCAATGAGTAATATATCATCAAGATATAGCACTAGGAAAACAACCACACTCCCATTGACCTTCTTGTATACAAAAATCTCATATTCATTTTTAATGAAACCAAATTCCTTAATTGCTTCATCAAAATGAAGATTCTAACTTTGAAAAGCATGTTTTAATCCATAAATAGATCTTTGAAGCTCGCGCACCTTCCTTGAAGTCGCAGGATGAACAAACCTTTCAGGTTGTATCATATACACATCCTCAAGTAACTTTCCATTTAGAAAAGTTATTTTGACATCAATTTGCCATATCTCATAGTCATAATATGCAGCTATAGCAATTAGAGTTCTACAAACTTGGTCTTTTCCCAAGCCACATCTCATCTAGTGTTTTATCAATCGCTTTAGAAGGAACATGATTTAGTGTAAATGCAGCAATTTCTAAGGCATAACCCCAAAAGGAAATAGGAAGATTTGCATGATTCATCATAGATCAAACTATATCCAATGAAGTCTGATTTCTCCTCTCAGAAACTCCATTCAATTATAGAGTTGTTGGGTGATCAGTTAGTATTTATATATATTTAGTAGTTTATTTTAAAATATTTAATTATGCAAAGTATCCAAAATATATATTAATTATATTTTTTTGGTCATTTTTAGGTGAAATAGAGTACGCGGTTGAATTCGTGGCAGAAAAATACTCGAAATTAAGTATTTACATGCAGTGCTCGGACGCTAGACAATTTGCACGATTTAAGCATTGCGCGGTGGGTAGAATTGGAGACAACAAACTAAGTAATGCTAGCCACGTGGTGTGTTTTCATTGGATACGAGCACAATAGCACATCACTCATTTTCTCTCCTCTAATCACGTCTCGCCATGTCAGCGTCTCCATTTAATTCCACCAGTTAGAAGCCACCAAATGTTGCCACATCAGCATTTGCATTACACGTCACACCAGCATTTCTTCTCCTTGCTTCAAACTTCATTGATTTTCCTTGGGATGTGCGTCTGCATAAACTCCCAGAATCTTGGCACGAACTCCCGCGACTCTCTTCGCCTTTTGGACGCCACTTGCCATGTTCTCACCCAACCACCACGTCAAAGCTTCGGTTTCCTCCAATTAGATGGCAACACGTAGAGCTCTCTCACAGCCCAACGTGTCATTAACACCTCTCTCGACAAATCAGATGATGCCACCTCAGCGCGATGACAGCAAGCTAACTAATCGCGCTGCGACATGTGGCGGACACCTATTTTCAAGCCAAAAACAGCCCTACGATGCTCCTTGGCGCACGAGTTACCTCTCCAACCCCCAAAATTAGTTTCTCTCACCTCCCGAGACCAATTTTTAGTAGTTTATATATTAGGAACTTAGGTTTTATTTTTTGGAACACCAACTATTATTATTTTGGTTATGGACTTCTCTCGACGATATTCAGCTAATCAACTCTTTACCTAGGTCGAAGGGGAAACAAGTTGAGATCATGGATTCATGGCATATTATGTGAGATTTTTTATTTTATTATTTAATTTAATTTAAATTCTTCTATTTCATTGTTGTTGATTTTAATGATTATGGTTTAAATCTAAGGTGTGTATATGGCCAGTGCATGCTTTTAAGTGGACAATCTTTAGTTATTTGGACTATTAGTATCCATGTAATTGTGCTTTTGGACCAAGAAAGTGACAAACACTCACACGTTTGCCGCCAAACCCTTTCGATTCTTGAGTATGCAATAATCGAATCTATGTTAAATCGAAAGCGGATGCAATCCAGTTATTTAGGATTAGTGTTCCTACATATCCATATTACTTCGGTTAGTGTGTTAAACCAGATTGGCGGATGTATAGGGTTATACATTAATTAGGGAAGTAGTTAGTGGTGGACGTCCTGACTATGGAGATTAGGGGAATTAGGAATTTCAAGCGGACGTCGATTTTCCATAGCTAATCTCGGAGAAATTGAATTAATAACTTTTTGGGATGATTGATGACCATTAAATGCCATTGAATCTTGATTCTTCCTTGTGGAACCATAGACTTAGGTGATTTCTTCTCATTGATATTATTTTTTGCGAACTTTTTATTTGTGGTAGTTTAATTAATTATTTAATTGAACTTTCTGATATTAAGTAGAGATTGAGAAGTTACTTGATAGTTTATTTAATGATGGCCAAGTTGATACTATAATAGATGAAAAACCCACACCAAGAAAGAAATGTAAACTATACACGCGATGTTAGAATTATAGAAGTTCAAGATGCATTGAAAAGAATGAAAATAGGGAAAGCATATGGCCCAGATGAAATACCCATAGAGGTTTGAAAATGTTTAGGAAACATTAGATTGATTTGTTTAACAAAACTTTTTAATAAAATTTTAAAATCAAAACGAAAGCCAATGGATTGGAGAAGAAACACGCTTATGCCAATCTTCAAAAACAAAGGAGACATTCAAAGTTACTCAAACTACTGGGGAATTAAACTTATGAGTCACACTATGAAACTTTGGGAGAGGATAATTGACAATAGGCTAAGGAAAGAAACAACAATATCAGAGAACCAATTTGATTTCATGCCTGGAAGGTCGACTATGGAGGCGATTTTCCTTGTAAGATGATTGTTAGAAAAATAGAGAGAAAAGAAAAAAGATCTTCATATGGTATTTGTAAATTTAGAAAAAGCATATGATAGGGTCCCTAGAGAAAGAAAAAGAGTGCATGCTAGATACATAAACACTATTAAGGATATGTATGATGGAGTAGTAACAAGTCTAAAGCATATGGAGGAGCTATAAAAGAATTTTCCATTACGATAGGACTACATCAAGAATCGGCTTTAAGCTCGTATCAATTTACTTTAGTTATGGATGAACTAACCACATTTTCAAGAGGATATATACCATGGTTTATGCTATTTGTAGATGATATTGTCTTGTGGATGAAACAAAAGATGGAGTGAATAGGAAATTAGAACTCTGGAGAAATACATTAGAATCTAAAGGCTTTAAGTTGAGTAGGACGAAAAATGAGGAGGTTTGAAACACTAGACATCGAGACGACGGAGTGGTAAAATTAGGGGAAGTAGAAGTTCCTAAAGTAAACCACTTTAGATATCTAGGATCAATCATAAAAATGATGGTAACATTGAGAATGATGTCATGCATAGAATTCAAGTTAGATGGAAGAAATGGCGGAGTTCAATAGGGGTGATTTATGACTGAAATGTTCCTATTAATTTAAAAGAAAAGTTTCATAGGACTACAATTAGGCCAACTATACTTTATGGAGGTGAATGTTGGGCGATAAAGCAACAACAATTACATAAAATAAACGTAGCAGAAATGAGGATGTTTAGGTGGATGTGTGGTAAAACTCGTAAAGATAGAATAATAAATATAGAAATTCAAAGACAAGTAGGAGTAGCACCAATTTATACAAAGATTAGGGAAGGGCGGCTGTGGTGGTTTGGTCACCTGCAAAGACGGCCTACAAATGCCCCAACTAGAAAACTTGACTCAATAGAAACAGTAGAAATTCGGTGAGGCAGAGGCAGACCAAAATTAACATGGGATGCATTAATTAGGAGAGATTTGAATGGTTTGAAAAGCTCACCATCAATTGCACTTAATCGAGCACAATGGAAAAGTTTTATCCATGTAGCCAACCCCAGTTAATTTGGGACTAAGGCTATGTTGTTGCTGTTGTCGTTGTTGGAGTAAAACTCAAGTCCTATGGATTCGACCCGGTATTTACCACTACTACACCCTTGTGGTTGGTAACTCGATTACGGGTTATATTTGGTACACACAACATGTGACCAAGTTTTGGCGTCGTTGCTGGGGACTTAGTCCTTACTTTGAGTTTAGGTTTCTTTTCTTTTCTTTTTTTCATTTTATGCTACCACACCTCACTCGGTCGAAATCAGCTGGTTCATTGTTACCTTTCGATCCTGAACAAAAGAGAACATTTCATAGGTGGATTAAAGAGACCAAACTTAGGCAACAAGAAGGCCGAAATCCTCTGAATATGGCAGCAAATTGCCAAATCACCATGGGTCACGCCAATCAAGAGCTTCAAGCTCTTTTGGCGTAACAACCCCTCTGCATCAACTATCCGAATAATGCCGGAGACCTTGAGTTGAGATCTAGGTACATTCATCTCCCACCATCCTTCCATGGTGGCGAGAATGAATATCCTGTCACTTTTTGAAGGAGTTTCATACTACCTACAAGTCAATGAAACCCTTCAATGAGGACGAGGAAATGGTCAAGCTCAAATCTTTTCCATTTTGCCTTAAAGACAAAGCCAAGGAATGGTTTTTCTACCTTCTGCATGGCTGCATTAACTCTTGGAATGAAATGGCAACCACGTTTTTAAATGAATATTTCCCTGATGATAGAGTTTTTCTGCTCATCAAGGATATATGCAGCATTAAAATGAGGTCGGGCGAATCATTTGGTGCATGTTAGGATCGCTATAAGCGATTGATTGCTAGTTTCCCATAGCATGGCTAGTCTGAGATAGCCATACCTCGATTCTTCTATGTTGGCATGTCGCCCATAGAACGATGCATGATTGATAATGCTCGTAGGGGTCACATTCGAGACAAAACTCCAGCCCAATTGTATGAGTACATTAGACAGCAGTCACGCCTTTATGGTTATCTTGATTCTACTGCTTATTGAAGTCTGACTACAGGGAGTGTCTCGAGTTCCACTGACCAGAAAACTGACCAACTAACCTCCATAATGAAGCGTTTCCTCTCCTCTGGCAAAGTGCAAGTCAAAGCTTGTGGCTTCTGTACTATCACAAATCATGCAACTGATGAATGTCCTACTCTCTTTGAGGACAATCAACAGACCAATGCCATAGGTAATCAGTTCCAGGGACCATCTAGAGTCCCATTTGGGAATAC
Source organism: Stephania yunnanensis (assembly GCA_039657365.1). NCBI lineage: Eukaryota > Viridiplantae > Streptophyta > Magnoliopsida > Ranunculales > Menispermaceae > Stephania > Stephania yunnanensis. Next base: position 788,250 of record JBBNAF010000043.1, read on the forward strand.
ATATAATCATGCAATGGCGAGGAACAACTCGAACTTAAGTTACGGGCCTTAAAATGAGAACTATCATACCTTCATCCCTAAAGGTAAACCGTTGCCTACATCTTCCAATAATTCCTCTTCACTTGAGGATATGTTGAAAGCCCTTATGGATCAACAAATCCAGTTTATGAGTGAAATGGCCCAATTCAGGGCTACCACCGAGAAATTCATTATCGAAATCAATTTGGCGATCCGAACACTTCAAGTTCGAGTGGACCAAATGACACAGCAGAATGGATGTCTTAAGGATAAAGGAAAGTTTCCTTCGCAACCTTACCTGAATCCTAATGCAAGTGCTAACGCAGTTACAATTTGAAGTGATAAAGAGCTGGAGGGACCCAAAAGGAACAATGGGTCATCTGATGCCAATGACCAGGCAAATGAGGACTAACACGAGGTAGTAGTGACTCCGTTTGTCCCTAAATAGATGGTAACTACTGAAAAGGAATCACAACCCATATTTAGAGTCGAACCTCATTTTCCACAACAACACATCCTACATAAGAAAAAAAAGGAAGAGAAATAAATTATCGAGACCTTTCAGTGAGTGGAAATCAATATTCCACTCCTCGACGCTCTAAAGCAACTCCCTAAGTACACAAAGTTTACTAAGGAACTATGCACTAACAAAGGGAAACTGAAAGGCAACGAAAAATTCCAAATTGGAGAAACCGTCACGGTTGTCCTAAAAAAGAAGTTGCCTCCTAAATGCAAGGATCTTGGGATGTTCTTAGTACATTGTGTTATAAGTGATGTAAGCATTCAAAGGGCTATGTGCGACCTTGGCGCTTCCATTAATGTCATGTCATTGTCTATTTATGAGACATTGCATGCATGTTCATTAGAGGAGACTGGTATTGTCATTCAGTTGGCAGATCGTTCCATTGTCAAACATGTTGGTGTTCTCGAGGACGTTCTAGTCCAAGTGAACGAGTTTTTGTTTCTTGCTGACTTTTACGTGGTAGATATGAAGGGGGAGCCATTCCCCAATGCTTCGTCAGTACTCATTAGACGTCCATTTTTTAAAATGGCGAAGATGAAGATAGATGTTGATGATGGATATCTTACCATGGAGTTTGATGGTGAAGTCATCAAGTTTAACATCTATGATATGATGCAATAACCCAGTGATGTGTCGTCTATGATGTGTACCATGGACTATGTGGATCCACTCGTTAGGCAGACCTTTCTCACAAGTGGCCATGATGAAGTTAAATTAGTGTTAGATCATCATCTCGACACTACTCAAATCCGCGAGAGTGATCTAACCTTCGACATTGATGTCGAGGATGTTATTTTCAAGTTGGATTCATTCTAACCTCTGCCCCCAAGTGTCTATCATTTGGAGTTGCCTATTTCTAACTCTGAACTTTCTCCCTCATTAGTTAAAGCTCCCACACATAAGCTAAAGCCATTACCTGAGCACCTAAATTATATGTTTTTGGGTGAGAATGACACACTCTCTGTGATCGTCTCGGCCAAACTTACACATTTGGAGGAAGAGACGCTCCTTCGAGTACTCCGGGAGTTTGAACAGACTATTGGGTAGACCATAGCGAATATCAAAAGTTTGAGCCCTTATACTTGCATGCATCATATATGTGGAAGAAGGGTAAAAACCTATGAGAGAAGCCCAGAGGAAGCTCAATCCGCTCAAGATGGATGTCGTGAAGAAGAAGATACTGAAGCTCATTGATGTTGGCATGACTTACCCCATCTCTAATAGTAAATGGGTAAGCCCTATCCCGCTGGTCCTTAAGAAAACGGGAGTCATGGTAGTCACCAATTCATAAGGTGAGTTGGTTCCAACCCACATTCAAAATGGATGGCGGGTATGCATTGACTACAGGAAGTTAAAAGCTTCCACCAGGAATGATCACAGGAAGGATCACTTCCCCTACCATTAATTGATCAAATGTTGGAAAGACTAGCCGATCGTTCTCATTAATGTTGTCTTGATGGTTATTCCTGTTTTCATCAGATACTGGTAGCGCACGAAGACCAGGAAAAGATGACCTTTACCTGTCTGTTTGGTACTTTTGCCTATTGGCGCATGCCCTTTGGCTATGCGATGACTTCATTGTTTACTTTTGCCTATCGGCGCATGAAGACCAGGAAGTATCTTTTCAGATTTTGTTAGACATTTCATTGAGGTCTTCATGGATGACTTCATTATTTACGGTGATTCATTCGATAGTTGTCTCAGCAATCTGACAAAGGTACTCAGTAGGTGTATCAATAAGAACCTGGTTTTGAACTATGAAAAGTGTCATTTTATGGTGGACCAAAGTCTTATTTTAGGAAACATTTTCTCAGCCAAGGGCGTAGAGGTAGACCAAGCTAAAATTGATGTTATCAATAAACTTCCCTACCCTACGAATATATGGGAGATTAGATATTTCCTTGGACACGCTGGTTTTTACTGTTATTTCATCAAGGACTTTTCAAAAATCGCACAACCCCTATGCCATCTACTTCAAAAGAACGTACCTTTTGAGTTTGATAAGGCATGTAAGAGTGCATTTGATGCACTAAGACTCACTTACTAGCGCACCAGTGATTCAGGCCCCTAATTGGGAGCTTCCATTTGAAATTATATGTGATGCTAGTAATTATGCAGTAGGTGTGGTCTTAGGATAGAGAGTCAGAAGAGGTTCACATGTCATTTACTATGTTTCTTATACTCTAGACGCAGCTTAGATGAACTACACCACTACCTAGAAGGAGTTCCTTATCGTTATCTTCGCACTTGAGAAGTTTTGGCCTTATCTCTTGGGAGCCAAGATTATCATTTACTCAAATCATGTTGCCTTGAAGTACCTGATGAGTAAAAATGATGCCAAACCTAGGCTCATTAGATGGGTGCTCCTACTACAGGAGTTTGACATCACAATAAAAAATAAAAGTTGGTGTAGAGAATCTAATCGCATACCATCTCAGCATAATTGAGAATGGTGAGACTCATACTCCTCTTAAGGATAATTTCCCTGATGAGTACATCTATACTGTTATGGAGGATCTCCCCTGGTATGCCGATTTGGTGAACTATATCACCTCAGGTGAGCTATCTCCTCACTTTTCGAAGGCTCAGAAGAATAAAGTAAGGAGCGATGCTAAGTACTATGTATTGGATGACCCGTACTTGTAGAGATTTTGCTCCTACCAGGTTATCAGGAGTTGTCTTCCTCAGACTAAGAGTCACTCCATATTGGCTTTTTGTCATACTTACATTTGCGGTGGCCAATTCGGTCCCCGTTGGACAGCTAAGAAAGTTCTTATGAGTGGATTTTACTGGCCCACCATTTTTCATGATTCATACATGTTTACTAAGACTTGTCCTAACTGTCAAGAAATTGGTAACTTTAGTCATCGGGACCAAATGCCACTTACCCCGATTCATATTTGTGAGATATTTGACGTTTAGGGTATAAACTTTATGGGACCATTTCCAGTGTCATTTGGTAATGTTTATATACTCTTGGCAGTGGACTACGCGTCTAAGTGGGTGGAAGCTAAGGCTACATGCACTAACAACTCTAAAGTGGTATGTGAATTCCTCAAATCGAGGATTTTCACAACATTTGTGCCCCAATTAGTGATAGAGGCACTCACTTCTGCAACCGTACAGTTGAAAGTCTTCTGAGGAGGTATAAAGTCACTCATCGAACGTCTACAGCGTATCATCCCCAAATGAGTGGCCAGATAGAGGTCTCTAATACGGAGATCAAATCCATCTTAGAAAAGATGGTGAATCCTACTCATACAGATTGGAGTTCATGTCTTGATGATGTAGTTTGGGCTTATCGGACGGCGTTTAAAATGCCAATTGGGATGTCCCTATATCTCCTTGTGTTTGGTAAGGCTTGCCACCTGTCAGTCGAGCTCGAGCATAAATCCTACTGGGCTGTGAAACAGCTTAATATGAAGCTCGATAAGGCAGGAAAAGTGAGAAAGCTCACTCTCCAAGAATTGGAGGAAATCAGGAATGACGCCTATGAAAATGCGCAGATTTATAAAGAAAAACAAAAGCGTTCCATGATAGCAATCCCTCAAGGAAATCTTTTAGTGTTGGTCAGAAAGTGCTTTTAATTTAGTCACGTCTTAAGATTTTTGCAGGTAAGCTGAGATCGAGGTGGACAGGATCATATGTTGTGACTGGACTATATCAACACGGAGCAGTGGAGATTCAGAGGTTGGAGACTGGTAATGCATTTGAGGTAAATGGCCACATATTGAAGATCTTCTATGAAGACTTCCCAAGCCATAATGTGGAGGTCATCTCACTTACAACACCAGTCTATACTAATTGACAGACTCAGACTAAGTCGAGCCAACAACTTTGACCAAAAGCGCTATTGGGAAGCAGCCCAAACTTTGATAAGTATCATTTAGTTTATTTATTTTCGTGTTTTTTTTTACCATTTTGCATGAATTTGTATCATTTCTTTCATCTTATATTTATCATTTTCTTTCACCATCTTGTTTGTTTTCTATTTGTGGACCTCTCGACTTGTTTTGAACCTTGAGGATAACGTTTGAAATAAGCTTGGGGGTGTTTTAGGAATTGTTGATTATTTTGGATGGAATCTTTTGCGAAAGACCGCAGGTGAGATCGTTTTTTTTATGTGGTTATATGCGGTTGTGGATGGTAATGGTGGTGTTTTATATCATTTCTTTCGTTTCTTTCATTTCTTGTCCATTCATATTCCTTTCTCATTTCATTAGGATTTGATACACTTTCATGCATATATGTATTTAGTATATTTTTTATTTTAGTTATTTAGAGTCACCCGAAACTTTGTTCATGTCTTTGGTTGTGGATGAGTAATTTATAGTTGCCTTTTTGACTTGAAACTTAGAGAAAATTAGATGAAACACTCAGTCGAGTTCATAGCTCAGCATTTTTATGATTTCTTGATGATTGGGTTTTGTGCTAGATAACGAAAATGAGTAGAATGCCAAATTTATGCATTTATTGATATTATTTTGACCCACATTGGGGGATTTTCTTGATTATAGTGAAGTGAGAAAGGCTAACAAGAGTTTTTCTAAAATAATAATAATAAAAAAAATAGAGAGTCCCACATGTTTCCACAGGAAATGGAGCGGGGAATCTTATGGTGGAAAAAGTGAGAAAAGTGGTCTACAGGAAATGTAGTAGGGATCGTACTACTTGAAAGAAAAATTTGATGAAAAATAGAGAAAATAAGATGAATAAAGGATGAAGTGTGAAAACTCCTCAAATAAAAGATTTAGCTCGAGTGCTTTCACTTGATTAAGTGAGAATTTTAAACTTACGTGCTTGAATGTATAGACAAAGAAAAACTCATGAGTAGTTGATGTCATTTGTCTTGATCGTATCTACGTCTCTAAAGTGTGATCTTAATTGTGTTGGAGTTGCGAGTCTTAACATATTATAACTCTGAAATTTTCTAAGTTAATTATTAACTTGGTGACTATGTAAACCAAATGAACTCCATGAATTTTGAGTCGAGTATAGGATTAGTTGAGTCAGTGCATATTTATGTTAGGAGTCTAGTTTAGTTTGTGTTGTCATTTACACCTTTGCTTGGGACGTGCAAAGTCTTAAGTTTGAAGGTATTTGATCAGTCAGTATTTATATATATTTAGTAGTTTATTTTAGTATATTTAATTATCCAAAGTATCCAAAATATATATTAATTATATTTTTGGTCGTTTTCAGGTGAAACTGAGTGCGCAGTTAAATTCGTGGCGAAAAAATACTCAAAATTGAGTATTTACATGTAGTGCTCGGATGCGTTGGACAATTTGCCTCGATTAACGCGTCGTGCGATGGGTAGAATTGGAGACAACAGACCAAGTAATGCCAGCCACGTGGTGCATTTTCATTGGATACCAGTACAACAACATGTCACTCATTTTCTCTCCTCCAATCACGTCTCGCCATGTCAGCGTTTCCATTTAATTCCACCAATCAGAAGCCGCCACATGTTGCCACATCAGCATTTACAGTACACGTCACACCAACGTTTCTTCTCCTCGCTTCAGCCTTCATTGATTTGCCTCGGGATGTGCGTCCGCACAAACTCCCAGAATTTCAGCACGAACTTGCGCGACTATCTTCGCCTTTTGGACGCCATGTGGCGCGTTCTCACCCAACCACCACGTCAAAGCTTCGGTTTCCTCCAATCAGACGGCGACTCGTGGAGCCCTCTCATAGCCCAACGCGTCATCAACACCTCTCTCGACCAATCAGATGCTGCCACCTTAGCGCGACGACAGCAAACGAATCAATCGCGCTACGACATGTGGCGGACACCTATTTTCAAGCCAAAAATAGCCTTACGATGCTCCTCGGCGCACGAGTCACCTCTCCAACCCCCAAAATTAGTCTCTCTCAGCTCCCAAGACCAATTTTTAGTAGTTTTATATATTAGGAACTTAGGTTTTATTTTTGTTTGGAACACCGACTATTATTATTTTGGATATTGACTTCTCTTGACGATGTTCGGCTAATCAACACTTTTCCTAGGTCGAAGGGGAAGCAAGTCAGGATCATGGATTCATGGCATATTATAGGAGATCTTTTATTTTATTATTTAATTTAATTTAAATTCTCATGTTTCATTGTTGTTGATTTTAATGATTATTGTTTAAATCTAAGGTGTGTATATGGTCAGTGCATGCTTTTAGGTGGACAATCTATAGTTATTTGAACTATTAGTATACGTTTAATTGTGCGTTTGGACTAATGAAGTGACAAGCACTCACCCGTTTGCCATCAAACCCATTCGGTTATTGAGTGTGCAACAATTGAATCTAGGTTAAATTAGAAGCGGATGTGATCCGGTTATTTAGGATTGGTGTTCCAACAGATCCATATTTCTACGATTAGTGTGTTAAACCCGATTAGCGGATGTCTAGGGTTATATATTAATTAGGGAAGTAGTTAGTGGCGAACGTCTTGACTATCGAGATTAGGGGAATTATGAATTTCTGACGGAGATTTTCCATAGCTAATCTAGGAGAAATTGAATTAATAAATTTTTGGGATGATTGATGACCATTAAATGCCTTTGAATCTTTATTCTTACTTGTGAAACCGTAGACTTAGGTGATTTCTTCTCATTGATATTATTTTTTGCAAACATTTTATTTGTGCTAGTTTAATTAATTATTTCATTGAACTTTCTGAAAACCACCCATTTTTAGTTAACTTAGAGTAAAACTCAAGTCCTGTGGATTCGACCCCTTATTTACCACTACTAAACCCTTATGGTTGGTAACTCAATTGCGGGTTATATTTGGCACGCACGACACGTGACCACTGGGGGAATCAATTGTAAGACAATCTCACAGTTTCTAAGATGATCACCAAACTCTTAGCTCAAATATTCACCACCTCGATCTGATCGAAGTGCTTTAATAGTTTTACCAAGTTGATTTCGCACTTTGTTCTAAAATGTTCGAAACATCTCAAAAGATTCACCTTTATGTTTCATGAGATATATGTAACCATATCTACTAAAATCATCAGTGAATGTAATGAAATACTGATAACCACCTCTAGCCATTGTGTTTATAGGACCGCATCCATCAGTATGTATTAGACCCAATAAATCACTTGCCCTTTCATTGTTTCCAGTGAAGGGACTCTTTGTCATCTTGCCTAGTAAACAAGATACACATGTTTCATATGATTCAAAATTAAATGAATCTAAAACTCCTCTTTATGGAGTTTAGAAATGTGTTTCTCATTAATGCGGCCAAGGCGACAATGCCAAAGGTAGGTTTGATTCAAGTCATTTGACTTGAATCTCTTTGTATTTACGTTAAGAATGGGAATATCTATGGACCTTTTTATGCTTAGAATATAAAGATCATCACACAAATCAACATTCGCATAGAAAATGTTTTTACGAGAAGTGGAGCATTTATTATTTGCAATAATGAAATTAAAACCATCCAAATCCAAACATGAAACTGAAATGATGTTTCCACTCAATGCAGAGACATAATAAAAATTATTTAAAACTAAAATAAGTCCACTAGGTAAAATTAACTCATAGCATCTTACAACAATGCAACAACCTTTATTCCATTTCCAACTCGTAGGACGGCTTCTTTTTATTCAGCTTTCTACTTTTGGTGAGACCCTACACATTAATACAAATGTAAGATCCATATTCGGTATCCAATACCCGTGAATCACTAGTAGACAAGTTGACTTCAATAATGTAAATACCCGAAGTAGTAGTCACACTACTCTTCTGTTTCCTTAGATCTTCAAGATAGAGCTTGCAATTTCTGAACCAATGTCCAGGTACATGGCAGAAATGAGAATTTTCTTCTTTTTCTTTTTCCTTTTGGGACTGTAAAGCAGAAGCAACATGGGGTTTGACTTGTTCCATAGGCTTTGTGACAGTCACAATAGCCTTAATAACTTTAGCCTTGCCTTTGCCCTTTCTCTTCAAAATCTTTTCCTTTCTGAACCATCAATGCGCTAGCAATGGGTTTCTTGACATTCTGTTCAACAGTTTTAAGCATCAAAGGCAACTCTAAGATAGACTTCTCCATGTTATTCATGTTATAATTCATCACAAATTGTGAATAACTGTCAGGCAATGAGTTCAGGATCAAATCTGTAGCCAACTCTTGGCTTATAGGAAATCCAAGTCTGTCAAGATGATCAATATAACCCTTTATTTTTAGAACACGAGGACTAACTAACGCACCCTCCGCCATTTTACAAGAATGAATGTTCTTGATTGTCTCGAACCTTTCTTGCATAGCCTGCTGTTGGAACATTTCCTTCAGCATCGTAGCTATGTCATAAGCTTCCATGTGTTCCATGTCCTTCTGAAGTTCAGGAACCATGGTTGCCAACATAATGCATGCAACATCAGTTGAGTCATTGACATGCTTAGTATGCTCGTCTTTCACAGCTCTTAAAGCATTGGTTGGTGGTTCCTCTGGAATAAGATCATCTAGGACATACAACTTGCGTTTATGTTTAAGAACAATTCTCAAGTTCTGAACCAGTCAAGAGAATTTGTCCCAGACAACTTATCCTTCTCAAGGATGGATCGCAGTGACAAGGGATTAGTGTGATTTGAAGAGGCCATAGATCTACAACAAAGATTATGCAAAAGTTCATTTTAGTATAGAGGAATAAACTCCCAATAAATTAACAACCTTCCTTAAAAATACTATGTTAATTTAAGGGACTAAAATCCATGTTTCACCTAATTCCAAGATAGCTAAGGCATGACACTTAGAATTAGTTTACTTAGGTAGGTACCAATTACCAATTACATCATATGTAACTTTTAGTTATTTCATGAGATTATGACATCTTATGTCTTAGCATGTTTTATCTCATCTAGTGCCTAAAGCCTAAAACCGTTTTGATAGTTTTATCAAGTCTAACTATTCCAAACAATAGAGTAATCGTTACTCAACTTTCCTCACCAAGATAACATAATACACTCTGTGAAGGCAGACCCATTTTGATGTAATCGAAGCCTTGACAAGTGTTTAAGAATGGATGACACTTGACTTAAAATTTGAAAAAGGGATTTTTGTTTGTTTTAGTGATCATAATTAAATAAGATAAATATCATATATTTCAATGTTTGAATAATCATTAAAAAGTTAGGAAATCATACAAATATTGAATATTGTATGAATTTTTGGATGCCACAAATAGTTAATGGCAGTCCCGCTAACCTATTAGTCGTGAGCGGTGGTTCCGCATTGATCGTCGGTCAAATGGACGAGGAATAAGGCGCCCCCTTTTTTAGACAACAAATTTCAATTGCAAAAATTGAAAATCGCCTAAAATTTCTCATAATTTTAGTCAATCCAATAAACCAAAATTGCCCCTTATTTTAATTCAGAAAATATTAATTAAATTGTTTTTAATTATCTCGGACCATCCATTAACGTAATATCTTATCCTAATCTAATTAGAATTTACGATACTATGAATCCTAATCTAAGTAGGATTTTTTTTATATCTCACCTATCTTATAGGATTTGTAATTCTAATCCAATTACAAGTCTATCTCATATCTTATAAGAATATACTAATGGATTACTACAATAAGATATATGGTCAGAATCAATTTTGAGATATTAATCATGTATTCAATATCAGAATCATATTAAATTAATCATATTGACCTAATCACGATCTCTATCACGGTGACATATAAAATTATTGAACAAAACGAAGTATGTGTTCAAGATCAGAATCATATTAACCTAAACATGAAGTTTACCACGAACATACAAACTCACATTGCTCAATATAAAAATATATGTTAATTGAAATATTTTAAACATGAATACTATCATTAAATCATATCATGCGATGTATCAATATACATGAATTAACAACATGCTTTAAAATCAATTCTTAATAACAATTACCACAAAATCTATATGTCTATCATATATACATCAATCAAGATTATGTTTTCACACATATATCATATATACATCATTGAAAACATGCAAAAGTTTAATAGAACCAAGCTTAATTCTCTGACGCCACTATTGAGTTTTGGGGGTTCATACGCAACAGAAAATTCAAAACAAAATTTGAAAAACCCCAACTGAATCGAAAACAAGTTCCATTAAACTAAATCTGCAAAAGTAAATCATACCTTATTCCGTGATTTACTTTTGCTCATTCGATTTTCAAGATGTTCATTTGTGCGTCCTTTATCAGAAATCCACATACGAACGGTGACCATAATTTGGAGTGCTAGCCCTAAAAGAGATTGAAAAAAATGATTTTTCTTTCTCTCCCTAAATCCAAAGAACTCTGAAAAATTGTACAACGAAATCTTATATTTTTTTTTCGGGGATCCATATTTATATGTGTAAATAAGCCCTCACTTAAAATCCTATTCATAATACAATTGTTGTATTTACGTTGTTTAAGCAAATTACACATACGCCCTATTAATAAGTTATCATATAACTAATCGTAAGGGCTTTTATGTCATGAATTTAATCATATAAAATTCATTACTCTCGACCAATTGAAATTGTGCAAAGCCGTTCTTTATGTGCAACCCAACAGGTTCATGCGACATTGACAGTGAGCCAAAAACCATTTTAGTACACAAGTCACAAGGTCTCTAGTAGGGCATTATGACTCCCAAGTAGCATGAGTATCAACATTGATACAACCTAATTAATGATGTATATCATATCCTTTTGTCGTGCGATATCTTTTGATTAAACATAAGACATGGAAAGTCACACTTAATGTTCAATTGTACTAGTCTCGATATTTAGGTAAACTGAAAAACATCCAAGTGACATTGATCATATCAATTCACATGGACTTGGCCATTATAACATCTTATCGAGGGATCCATTGATATCTCTCTCTATATGAGAGTGACAAATTCTATCTTGATTACACACCTTCACATATTATTCACAATGTAACTAATCACAATCTTTATAATTGTCCAGTTAAAGACAATATTTGATTGTGTCGAATTATCATGCTCCTAATATTGAAGTCTATGGTAATCTCAAGTCCAATGACTAAATGATATACCTATCATGAGTAACACCTATAACTTAATCCATGAGGTATTCTCATAGCGGGTCGGTCCAATATCTTATTCCATAATCAGTACTCATGATCTTGATTCATATCCTTATACGCATGATCATCACATGACCATCAATCAAGATTTACGCTAGTCTTAATTCATTATAGTTCTCAATATAATGACTGACTATGGACATTTAGGATATTTCAACAAATACCCATGGGTCTTACTATAAGGTAAACATGCAATCACTTATGATAAAATAGCAAATAAAACCTCTATTTTATTAACTAAAATTATAAGATAAACAATGTTAGATTAACCTAGGCCACATGCCCTAACATAATAAACCAACAGAGTCCCTTATCGGCCAACATGTAGGTTATGTGGTTGTGTTCCTGAGTAACTGAGAGTACAACTTTGTAATTAAAGTCAAATTTACAAGTCACGAGTACGGTTGCAGTTAACCTTTGAACTTGCATTCCATTATCTATTGTTTATATCATTTTTAAGACCTGAATCAATATGTTTTGGATTCATATTGCTATTCATTGAATCATTGATATTAGAAGATAGTTGATTGGTTTACGAGCATCACTTATTGAGCAAGTTGGAGTGCTTAACCCTCATTAATATTTCAGGTTATTGCATGCGCTTCAACTAAGGAACAGAGAAGATTAAGGGTTTATAGTCTCCTCTTTTAAGTCTGCGCAAACTGCACAAAATGAATTTTATGCAACTATAAAGCTTATGATTCTTGAGTCTAAGAATACTCAAATCACTTCAGACTCAGTCCATTTGTCTTAAAAAGAACTCCATTGAGTTTATACATCCTCATGCAATCATTTATAAACAAACTCCATGCAATAAATATCCAATCATCGTTAAGTAAAGTTATTATTCATCATCTTCTTCACATAATACAACTCAACAATCATAAAAACCTCCACAATGATCCCAAAAAGGATTTTCATGAATTAAGGGTCGATCTACTCTTATCAACCCCTATGAACTAAAACTCATCGATAACAACTTGGAATATAATTTTTGTAGAGATTTGATGAAGAAAATATACAAAGAGCTTTAATAGAGTTGTCTCCTTTCATACTCTCTAGCATCAGCCTTCTTGGATCTTCAAGAATTTTAACAATAAAAGCAAGACTTTCTACAACTTCTTTGATCTCCTAATTTTCTCACAAGCTCTCTAATGGTATTGAAGTTTATTTTGCAGGTTGAACAAGAGAATATTAAACTTATATAGTCCTTGACTTCAAATCTCACCCTACTCGCAAATCTTTAAGTGAATCATAGACTCACATTTAAGTCATCACATCCCATTGAATCAAAATCAAACTAGCACTTGTCCGTTTTTTGCATGACACGTAGTATGCACCTTATTTTCGATTGGTCCATTAACAAATGTCATAAGGCATTTCTCATTTTGTCCATGCCCTTTTAAATTATTTACATGCAAGTCTAATTTCATAAATTTAAAAGTGCCCTTGAATTTTACTATATTTACAATTAAACCATAGGCATATTACTCAAATTTAATACATCACTTAAGACCAAGTTAACAATAGATCATAATACTAGCCTTAGTCATGTATTTCCCACTCAACGCGTATCTTGAGGCAAAACCCACGCCTCGCCTTGTCTTATGTTACATGTGTATTTATAATCATTTAATTATTTATTAAATACTACACACGCCAAAAATATTATTTTATTACTTATGGCACACTACAAAACTACATCATCCGATCGAATTGGATTCGGGCCTCTGATCTAGTCAGATCGGGCTAAGTCCGATCTGGTCGGTGACAGGTTGTCATATATACTACATATTTATACTCATGTGCATAATTTTATAAAGTGAAATTAAGTGTGAAATGCCTTGAGATGCGTATAAGTACGAGTATGGGTAAACCGACATATGAAGGGATTTGAGAATTTTATAACTTAGCTTCAATTTAAATTGTTGGAGTGTATAAGCTAAGTGAGAATTATTTAAATTACTTAAATAATTTAGGCTAATGTTTTACTAATTAAAATACCTAAGTAGTGATCAATTATATTAAGCATTGATATGTATGGAGATCTCCAAAATGAAAAAATCAAATGAACACTAACGAAAATCCATGATTAATATTGATGATGAAATATGTACCATGGATTTGTATGGAGTCTAATATGAGGAGAGAGAATGAAAATTTAAAAGGCATAACTCAAAAAGCCCAAATATATAATGGTCATTTTCATTTTCTACATGTAAGAGAAACAACTCCAGCACTTAGAAAGGGAATAGAAAAAACTCTCAATGTGTTGATGAAATTTCAAAGCTTGAAGGGTTCGGGGACTCAATTTGATGTCAAACTATTGAAGAATCAAGCCACAATCAAGAACCCTAGCTTGGTAAACACTTTTTCCTCTCTTATTCAACACTTAATTCAAGTAAACTAAGGCTCTTCACTTTAAAAGATTTTGGATTTGCTATGGAATTTTCAAATGTGTTTCAAATTTTGCTAAGTGATTAAACTTAAAAATGGTTTTTAAAGCATGAACTTACATTTTGGGATTTACATATTCATGGATATGAATTTTGATCTTAATTTGATACATTAAAGTTTAAGTTGTTGTATCAATGTTATTTAGTTACCTATAACAAAGATTTATTGAATTTTGGTGATTGGGTATAATTTGAGAATACCGAAAATGATTTTTGGGTGATCTGGGAGTGTAGAACTGTGTTTCTACTATTTAACCTAACCCTGGGGCGCTCTCCACCAAAACATGAAGCGCACTCAACGTTCTAGCAGCCTCAAGACTATTTTGAGAGACTTTCATAAACTGGTCATAACTCACTCGTGTTAACTCAGATTTTGGCACTCCGTATACCATTGGAAAGGTTAGAGAGAGAAAAATGTAGGGCCATAAGATTTCAAAAATCAAGTCATTTAATTTGTCAAAAATTGGCTAAAAGTTTAGGTTTATATGCGAGGATAACACTTTTGTAACTTTTTTTGTTGGTTTTGTTTAAGGATTGTTCGGGGACCTTCCACTTATCGCATTTAGCCTAATTTCTCTAGATCTAGTTTCTTTTATGTGATTTTTATTGGTCTTCAATTTTTGTGTAGTTTCGAGATCATTAACTTGGTTTTCGAGACCCGTTTTGGTTTGAAAATTATATTATTTCAAACAAGTCCATATATGGACTAAATTTCAAAATCTTGATTTTAAACCATCCAAATGAGTTTTAACTGAGCGTTTATCACTGGTTTTCATTAAATAACACCGGCATTGAAGCTTGAGCCTATTTGGGGTCTTCTCTGGGCATTTAAGCATCATTAACGAATCATTTTTGTGAAGTAAAATTAAGAAAAAGTTAGCTATAGTTTAATCTCTTTGTGAAATGCTATCTTGTTAATCTTACTCATTTTTCAGTGAAAAATGTTATTATTCGTGAACTTGATATTCTTGAATTGATTACATCTTTGTGATATGTATTCAAATTGTCCTTCTTTATGAGTGTTATCAATTTTTTTTGGAAAAAGCATGCTTTGTATATTACCATGTAATTATGTTTTTATCTTCTTGATTTACTCTAAGATCGAGCGGACTTAGGTTTAAGTAGTTGAATGGTAGTCACAGTGTAGTACACATGCTGTGAGATCATATGTACCACCATGACTACACATATTATAGATTGTGCTAAGTTTGCAGTGTAGGATTGGAAAGTCAATCCGGCAGGGGTGATTCTGTGCCTGCTACGTAGATGGAGCCAATCTAAGCTGTTGGTGAATTAGTTAAGTCTATAACTCACCTTGAAAGTCTTGTTGTAATTATGTAGTGCAACTTGATGGACTTGGATCACTTGTTTACCCATATTTATCTAATATTGTCGCTCAATTCTCTTTGATCTCCTTATTAGCTTATTTATCATGTGTTTTCTATTTTTTTTCTTTGTGATTAACTGCATGATTTATTAGCTAATCTTAATTGGATTCTAGAATTAACGTCGAGACTTATTTGGCATAACTCATTGAGATTTTCTCTTGTGTGGTGACAATTGCAGGTTCATCATTTAGAAAAGGAAATGAGCGGATACTCGGTGAGTTTCTCTTATACATGTAAAATGGGCTTATGGACGAGTGCTGCTTGTCATACATGTATGTTTCCACATCTTGTCACCTTACGTATACAGATCATATTAATTTTCGGGGTTTCCACACATTAGGTTTTCCTACCTTGTCATTTATTGAGTTATTTAAGTTTCTAGTTTATTTTCCACTGCTAAATATTTTAAAACATGCGAAATGTGATAACTCAATTTAGAAACACTAAATTTTTAATAAGAATAGAAACATTGGATGACTAGGCTTGTGTTGGCCTTACAATGGCTAACTAGGGGGTCTACTTAAGTCTAGGCCGGGCGGGGCTCAGTTTGTAAGGGATAGGGCCGTCACTTTACCTTCCTATCTTTCCTTATTATCCTTGCATGAAATATAGCTACTTTATTTGAGTTTTTATTAAATGTTAAGTGAATTTCTTAAGGATCATACGACGAACCGAGGGAAGGTTGTGCTTGGAAACTTCATATGATCTTGGAGAGCCTCCTCTAGCTAATTTCATAGGTGTTTGTTATTGTGATGGCAAAAAGTTTTATTAATCGCATTTATTTGATATTTTAAGATTATGACATTAGCTCAAACCCACGTGGACGTCGTAGATAGAACTAGGGCATGTCTGACTAGTATAATTAAGTATATTTTTGTATGATTCGTTGCTTATATTGCGATGTTTATTTATTAATTATCATAATAAATTGCATGTGTGTGTTCATACAATACTTGTCATTGTGTGAGTTATGTTGCGGGTACTCCACTTGAGGAAGCGTGTCGACGTGGGGAATTGGGTAGGTGAAGTATCGATACAAAAAGATATCAAATTAGCAAAACTTAATGATATGAACCTAAAGTAAATAAGGCATTGTTATACTGCAAACCACATCTTACAAAATATAAGCTATGGGGCGCTCAAGATGCGTGCATAAAATGCTTGAGCATCTTGGGTCTTTGAACAGTTGAGTTTTCGAGGAAATTAAATGTACACCAATAAAACACCCTAAGTAGCCTACAAATGTGTTAATGTGCCTATGTTATTAATTAAATCAATTGAATTATGTAAGCCCTATGGTTTGATCAATTATTCTGGACATTTCATGGAGATGATCATAAATGATGAGCCCAAAGCAAGATGTGTACCAATGTGAGTGTCAGTGGAGTTATGACTTAGCAAATGAAGTCCTTAAGATGTTCTGGAGATGGGTGTACGAACACATGATCTAGGTCTAAAACCCAATCTTACAAGCTATAAAAATGGGACGTAGTGGTTCATCTCAACGTGTAGGCTCAAACATTGTCCAGGGAGGTTGAGAGTAAGGAAACTTAAGAGTCCCTGGAATTAGAGGGAGAATTGAAGTCATAGAAGTAATGCTTGAGGATTCATCAATCAACCTAGGTAAGCCATCACTTCCTCTCCAACATCTTCACATAGCATGATTTTGATGCATACCTAATTTGGGGCTTAATCTTCAAACTAACTTCACCACCATTTTTTTAGTTTAAGAGGAATGTCTTGATCAATTGCGCCGATAAATTAAAATTATTTTTCTACTCTTATTAGTGTTACTGAATTTCATAGATGAATGCATGAATTCTTGAAAAAATAATGATAAATTGTTATTATAGATGTTATGTATTGTTTGTTGGTGTGTGGTTTCCTCCACAAGGAGAGTGTAGCTAACGGAGATGGGCACAAGGGAGAAAATTTAGAGTTTTTGAGTTGAAGATTTTAGGTCTCAACCTCGTTAGAATGGTTAGTGTGCTAATGACATAAGTGGTTAGTCATTCACATTGCCTAAGACTCAATAGAGATTTTTTGATGGAAACAAACAAAATGACTAATGTACTAATCAAGTATGTACTTCAAGTATTTCGGTTTGTGTTAAAGGATGCAATACAACACATCGGGAATATGGAGACAAACAAACAAGGTGAAAATGTATTCAAGAAATATGAAGAGATTGTTGGAATAAGTGATGCAATACAAGACTTCAAGAGCATTCAAGAAATACAAGTTCAAGACTCGGCAAAAATGAAGAAATGAAGAAGAAAAGTTCAAGCCGCAATTTGTAAAATCAATGTAAGGTATACAAATTCTTTCACACAAGCCAAATGCATTAGTTCATGCATACATCAAGTTTTCGAAATCATTTCTCAAAGTCATAAGTTGATTTCAAAGTTTAAAAGTGGATTTTAAACACTAACTAGGTAAATGAGGTTAAACAATGTGAAATCATGTGTGAATGGTCATTTACATATTAGAAGATCATTATAAATGTTTTTGAAAAAGAAAAACTTGTTTTTGAAATGTATTCAAAAAGAAAGCGAAAATTTGCAGGAAAGCCCCTAATAAGTTGTGAAACTTTGAATTTCCGTTTTTGGGGTTTGTAAAATTATCCGGACCACCCAAATAGCTTAATGACTCATAATAAACATGTATAACATGTTATATAAGGGTTGGTTAGGTCCAGGACAAGTTTAAGGGTCGCTAACACAAAGGGATAAATTAATTATTCGAAGTCCTATAGTTAGCGCGCTAATAATTTCATTAGCGCGCTAAGACAGTGTTAGCGCGCTAACTCACAAGTATTAGCGCGCTAATTGCACTCGCCTGCAATTTTTGACTTTTGGAAATCAAGCTTGAAATTTGAATTTTTGATTTCTGGATTCCTAGAACGGCCATAAACGGCTATATTGGAATTCCTACCACTATAAAACCACCTCAAACTTGGTTTTAAATATCAAGACAAACACACTCAAAATCAATAGATCTACAAGGTAGAAATCATATTTTTGTGAAGAAATAAGGGAGATCTCAGTGGCTGTTCTTTAGCTCACATATCCAGCACATTTGAGGCTTTCAAAAGGAGTTCAATAATCACTCCAGAGCTGATCTCTTCTATCATTCTTCTGGTTGTAAGAAATTTCTAGATCTACAAATCTTACTTGTGCTTAATCTATATATTTTGAGTAGTTGATTTGAAAATCATTTTGGTATGTGTGTTTGAACATATTCTACGAGTTTTTGTACTTAAAATTTATACTCTCAAACTCTGAGATTCATTTGAACAAAAGTGTTGCACCTAAACTTGATTCTTGTCAAACTTTTGTTCTTAGCCTTGAAATCGGTTTTCATACAAATATATTAAGTTTTTGAAACGATTTCAAATTTGGAATTTGTAACAACATCTTCTCTGAGTTTTTGTACTTAAATTTATCTTATTAAACTCTGAGATTGATTTGAACAAAAGTATTGCACTTAAACTTGATTCTTGCTAAACTTTTGTTCTTATACTCGAAATCGGTTTCACACATATATATTAAGTTTTTGAAACGATTTCAGATTTGGAATTTGCATCAACATCGTAACATATTTGCATATTCCATTTATGCTTACACTTGCATGCATAAGAGTTAGGCTCTAGGTGGCTTGCTTGTGTTTGAATTTGATACCACTTTTGTTGTAAAGTGTATCTTTGTTTTCCAAGCAAAATTGTTGTAATTGAAAGATTGTAAGACTTAGTGGGATCTAAGTCGAAAGGGAAAATCCTAGTTGCGGCTAGGTGGAAAAATCCTAGTTGAGTCTAGGTGGGAAAAATCCTAGTTGAGGCTAGGTGGGTAAAATCCTAGTTGGGTAAAATCCTAGTTGAGGCTAGGTGGGAAAAATCCTAGTTGCGGCTAGGTGGGTAAAATCCTAGTTGAGGCTAGGTGGGAAAATCCTAGTTGCGGCTAGGTGGGAAAAATCCTAGTTGAGGCTAGGTGGGGAAAATCCTAGTTGCGGCTAGGGGAAAATCCTAGTTGCGGCTAGGTGGGAAAATCCTAGGTGATGCTTAGGTTGTAACACTTATTGGTAATATAAGTGGGTTGAAATCCTAAGCGAGGAGGTTAGGTAGTGGATGTAGATCGTTGGATCGAACCACTATAAATCTTGTGTCACTTTATATTTCCAAAGCATTTCTTTTACTTGCATAGCTTATATATACATCATAGTTGTAAATTGCGCACAAAGTTTTTAAAAGGGCAAAAACTACTCGGTAACCCAATTCACCCCCCCTCTTGGGTGACCTTCAATTGGTATCAGAGCGGGTTATTGCTCAAAGTATTACTAACGTATCTTTGAGTGTTTTTGTGCAAGGATGCAAACTTTAGATCCAGCTCGCCTTCGGGAAGGCACCACTTCGAGTAGGCCTCCATATTTTGATGGAACCAATTATGCTCATTGGAAAGTAAGAATGAAATTTTACATTCGAGCACAAAATAGATTTTTATGGGATGTAATTGAAAATGGTTACACTTCACCTAGGGTAAGCCATTGAAAGAATACACCACGGAGGAGATAAAGCTTGAGCTTTCAAATGATCAAGCCGTAAATCACTTATTTTGTGCACTTAGTGAAAATGAATTTAACAGAGTAAGTGCTTGTCAAACGGCAAGGGAAGTATGGGAGAAGCTTGAGGTACATTATGAAGGTACCATGCAAGTAAAGAAGACCAAGTTGAGAATACTTGAGGAACATTATGAAACTTTCCGAGTTGGGGCTGATGAAGACATAGCTACCGCCATCACTAGATTCACAAAGCTATTAAATGAGATCAAGAATCTAGGCAAGAATTATGATCAAGAAACTTCAGTATATAAATTCCTTAGAGGCTTGCCTAAGGAATGGGATGCCAAGAAATACGCTATCCAATCAGCTCAAAATCTTGGAGATTATACATTCGATGCATTATGCGGAGAGCTAACAGTTCATGAATTTGAACTAAAAGACAGAGCAAGATTGGAAGCACTAAGTGGAGGGACTAAAAGCTCAAGAAAAGAAATCGCATTAAAAGCAAGTAGCTCCCCAAGTGCATCAGTAGAGGTCATCGAAAATAAGGAATCATATGATGAAAATGATCTTGAGAAAGAAGTAGCTATGATCTCGAGAAAGCTCAACAAGGCCGTATACAAACGAGATAAGTACAAGAAGAAGCTGCGAAATGGAAGCAAGGAAGGAAAACCAAACGAAATAATATGCTACGGTTGCGGCAAACCGGGTCACGTCAAAACGGAGTGCAAAGCCAAGAAGGTGTTTGACAAAGGAAAGAAGAGTTTCAAAGCAACTTGGGATGACTCATCATCATCAAGTTCTGAATCCGAATCAGAAAGTGAAAAGGCAATATTTTGTCTCACGGCACAAGGCGAGGTAAATTCTAACTCTTTCAATTTTGATAATGTTAATGATTTGAATGATGTTCCAAATATTGATGAGCTTAGAAAAGAATTGAAAAAGGAGGTCAAAAACACTAAACAACTCAAAAAGAGTTTGACCATTGCAATTAGTGAAATAGAGTCACAAAATGAGTTTATTGATGATCTCCAAAATGACTTAAATGAAGTCATAAAAGAAAGAGATGCTTTAGTCAAGGAAGTAGAGGACTTGACTAGCACAGTGCATAAGTTTACAAATGGTAAACAAATGTTTGACATGATGTTAGGAGCACAAAGACGTGCACTTAATAAAAGAGGCATAGGTTACGGAGCAAACTTGTTAAGCTACAAGAAATTACTAAATGATGATCGTAGATGCTCTAAATGTAACAAGACTCACATGGTTGGGAGATGTACATTACAAAAGGTAAAAATGGGTAAACTAGCATGGGTAGCTAAAAATGTTTATGACACTAACACTCTCGGACCCAAAGGTGTTTGGGTACCAAAATCTAGTGTGTTTCCCATAGTATAGGATGCGAGGAAAAGCACCCCATGGTACTTGGACAGGTGGGTGCTCAAGTCACATGACCGAAGATGCACATCAAGTTATTAAACTAAAGCGGCATGATGGTGAAAAGGTTACGTTGGAGACAACAACAAAGGAAGAGTTATTGGTCTCGGGCGTCGGTAACAATTTATTTTCTATTTCTAACGTTTATCTTGTTGATGGTTTGAAACATAATTTGCATAGTATTAGTCAATTGTGTGACAAACGATTTCATGTTATGTTTGAATCATCAAAATGCATTGTTAGAAATGAGAAGCATGCAACCTTGTTTATTTGCATATATAGATAAAAATGTTTATGCCATTAACGTTGATGAGATAAATATGCAAAATGTTTCATGTTTGAATGCATAAAGTAATTGTGATGCATGATTGTGGCAAAATAGATTAGACACCATTCTTTGTGTGATCACATCCAAAAGGGGAAATGTTAAAACGTATCCATGTGCCCATATAGGATCAACTAGCCGATATACTCACTAAGCCTTTGCCTAGAAAACAAGTTTTTCAAATTCGGCGTGAGTTAGGCATATCTCGAAAATTGGACCTTCTACATATGTTCTAGATATTCCAAACCTTTTTATATGGTGTTAGTGAAGTGTCCATGAAGTTTGAGAAGAATCGGAGCTAAATTGCAAAAATTCAAAATTTTTGTCAAAAACATTCCAGAGAGGAATTAGCGCGCTAATAGTACGAATTAGCGCGCTAACAGTCCTGTGACCGAAAAATTCCAGAGAGGAATTAGCGCACTAACAAACCTTATTAGCGCGCTAATGTCGATCGGTCAGGGTTTTATAACATAAACTTTTCTTTCAAAAACTCACCTCACACAGAATTTTCTTCTTCTCCTCTTCCAAATCAACTCTCCGTGTGTCCTTTCCACCGTGATCTCCACTCTTCTAAGGTACAAATCTTCTCCATTCTTTGTTGATTTCTTCCATTTTCGTTTCAACATGTCAACGCGTCGCACCTCAAACCGCCCTTCTTATCGATCGGGTGCACCTATCGCTCCCAATCCATCTCGACCTACCCAAGCCACGTCCTCACGACGTCCCTCTAGCCGACGTATTGTTCAATCCTCCTCATCCAGTGATGAATCCGAATCTACACACCCTGTCTCACCCTCGGCAAATGCCCCACTACGAGGGTCGTGCCAAAGCCATCCATGAGTCTTCATCCGTACTAGAATTGGTGGCTACACGGCTAACGGACGCCAAAATTATTCGACCCGCCGTTGTCGATGTCGCCTTCTTTGATAAGGCTCATCTCCCAATTCGGGAAATTCTTGATGACGCGGCGGGGTGGACTACTTTTTGTACGCATCGGTCTAACTATAACCCCCTCTAGTTAGAGTTTCTATTCCAACTTTGAAACCTCAAATCAATTTGTACTTCGTTCATCCGTTGGAAGCCGAGCCATCGAGATTACACCGGAAAATCTCGCTCAACGGCTTCACCTTCCATTGCACCCTCCATCGACCACGGTTGTGTGCAAATTTTGAGTTGGCCTTTTGACCGTTTAGAAGTTCTAAATTCCTTTCTTCGATCCAAAAGTAACTTAGCTGTTTATCCGACCAGGTATCACGGATACCGATTTTAAACTAGTACCTCACCTTCTTCATAAGGTACTTCATAAGGTCATTCTTCCACGAGGAGGTAGCAAGAACTATGTCACTCTTCTTGACATGTTCATACTAGGTCATCTATTTCTTATGCTACCTCTCAGTCTTCCTCACATTCTCATTGGCTATATGACTAGCACATGTAGCGCAAGTCGTCATCTTCCATACGCTCATGTTATCACATCCTACTTGGAGTCTGCCCAAGTAGATCTCGCGTTAGGCGGTCGTCCTCTCAGTATATTTGATTCCATTGACATGGCCACATTGAAAGCCATGAAATACGGATATATTCGTGAGAGGAAGCGATGGACTAGGGACGAGGCTATTCCATTTAGTCAAGCATCACGGCGGTTACGAGTCTCCTCTCTCTACGGACTATCCTTTTGATGCGCAGATTATTTGGAGTACGGCTATCACCTTGGTGATGATGACCAGGCAAATGAAGAGGAAGCGCAAGCCACGATGATAATGACGGTGATAATGAAGAGCTCAAGATTCTACGATTCCGAGAGCGACGACAGGATGCAGGAATCGCACGCCTCCGCCTCCTTCTACATTCGGCGGCTTTACACCTCCACCTAATATGTCACCTTCGTTGGCATATGTATCGGCACACATGTTGGGATACTTGCATGATTATATGACTCAATCATTCAATGCTGTCGAGACGACTCTTCGGAATCACAGTGATCGGCTTCGTCGCATTGAGAGTCAACGGCTTCCAGCTCGGCCAGCACGAGATGACCACGCTTCTAGTTCTGACCATCCACCACCATCTTCTAGAAGAAGCGTCTAGATACACCTAGATGAGCATTAGGCTCCCATATGTTAGTCTTAGGTGTTCTAATTTGTCAAACTCATGTTAAGCCACACTTATGCTATCTCATCACTTTTTGCTATTTATATCATGATTATTTGCGTATCTCTGAGTTTTCTTTATGACTATTTTGTGCTTCACTATGTTTTCTAGTCTATGCATGTGTATCGCTTCCGTATGTTCTTTATTGATTTGCATAAAGTGAGGGGGAGAATGTTTTTATCATGGTATACTGTGTTATTTATTGATATGCATAAAGTAAGGGGAGAATTTTATTCTTATGCATAAAGTGAGGGGGAGAATGTTTTTTATCTTGGTATATTATCTATTGATATGCATAAAGTAAATTTGAAAATTTTATTGATATGCATAAAGTAAAGGGGAGAATTTTATTATGCATAAAGTAAGGGGGAGAATGTTTTTATCTTGGTATATTGTTTAATGCTATGCATAAAGTAAGGGGGAGAAATTTATCGTGTCTATCTTTGACCCCATTGTTTAATAATATCGAACGGGGGAGAAAAAGTTGAACTTGATATTGTGATATTTTTTGAAAGGATGATATGAAAGGGAGTTATTTTCATTGGTATATATTGGTATCGGGTTCATAATTCTCATTTTTACTGGTATCAAGTTGATAAGTTAATATTATTGATTTTTGTAACTGGTATCAAGTTAATAATTTTAACCTGCATATATTGGTATACTTGAACAAGTTGTTGGTTTTTATTGGTATACTTGATAGGGGGAGAAAAATTGTGGATGCTTGATCCCGCTTTTTGATAATATCAAAAGGGGGAGAAAAATGTGTGTGTTGAACTTGAAAGGGTTTTTATCTTGGTATATTTGAAACGGTTGTTGTTGTTAGTTTTGAACTTCCATATTTGAAGATAAATGTAGTTAAACTTGAAAAGATTGATGTGTTGAATGTGATATACATTTAGATTGTGTTTTTATACCTTTAAAGTTCACATTGTTTGTTATCATCAAAAAGGGGAGATTGTTGGACTAAGTGGTTAGTCATTCACATTCCTACCGAGATTTTGATGGAAACAAACAAAATGAATATGTACTAATCAAGTATTTCAGTTTGTGTTAAAGGATGCAATACAACACATCAGGGAATATGGAGACAAACAAACAAGGTGAAAATGTATTCAAGAAATATGGAGAGCTTGTTGGAATAAGTGATGCAATACAACACTTCAAGAGTACTCAAGAAATACAAGTTCAAGACTCGGCAAAAATGAAGAAATGAAGAAGAAAAGTTCAAGCCGCAATTTGTAAAATCAATGTAAGGTATACAAATTCTTTCACGCAAGCCAAATGCATTAGTTCATGCATACATCAAGTTTTCGAAATCATTTCTCAAAGTCATAAGTTGATTTCAAAGTTTAAAAGTGGATTTTAAACACTTAACTAGGTAAATGAGGTTAAACAATGTGAAATCATGTGTGAATGGTCATTTACATATTAGAAGATCATTATAAATGTTTTTGAAAAAGAAAAACTGTTTTTGAAATGTATTCAAAAAGAAAACCGAAAATTTGCGGAAAGCCCTAATAAGTTGTGAAACTTTGAATTTCCGTTTTTGGGGTTTGTAAAATTATCCAGGACCACCCAAATAAGCTTAATGACTCATAATAAACATGTATAACATGTTATATAAGGGTTGGTTAGGTCCCTAGGACAAGTTTAAGGGTCGCTAACACAAAGGGATAAATTAATTATTCGAAGTCCCTGAGTTAGCGCGCTAATAATGTCATTAGCGCGCTAAGACAGTGTTAGCGCGCTAACTCACAAATATTAGCGCGCTAATTGCACTCGCTGCAATTTTTGACTTTTGGAAATCAAGCTTGAAATTTGAATTTTTGATTTCTGGATTCCTAGAACGGTCATAAACGGCTATATTGGAATTCCTACCACTATAAAACCACCTCAAACTTGGTTTTAAACAACAAGTACAAACACACTCAAAATCAATAGATCTACAAGGTAGAAATCATATTTTTGTGAAGAAATAAGGGAGATCTCAGTGGCTGTTCTTTAGCTCACATATCCAGCACATTTGAGGCTTTCAAAAGGAGTTCAATAATCACTCCAGAGCCTGATCTCTTCTATCATTCTTCGGTTGTAAGAAATTTCTAGATCTACAAATCTTACTTGTGCTTAATCTATATATTTTGAGTAGTTGATTTGAAAATCATTTTGGTATGTGTGTTTGAACATATTCTCTCGAGTTTTTGTACTTAAAATTTATACTCTCAAACTCGAGATTCATTTGAACAAAAGTGTTGCACCTAAACTTGATTCTTGTCAAACTTTTGTTCTTAGCCTTGAAATCGGTTTTCATACAAATATATTAAGTTTTTGAAACGATTTCAAATTTGGAATTTATAACAACATCTTCTCGAGTTTTTGTACTTAAATTTATCTTATCAAACTCGAGATTGATTTGAACAAAAGTATTGCACTTAAACTTGATTCTTGCTAAACTTTTGTTCTTATACTCGAAATCGGTTTCACACATATATATTAAGTTTTTGAAACGATTTCAGATTTGGAATTTGCATCAACATCGTAACATATTTGCATATTCCATTTATGCTTACACTTGCATGCATAAGAGTTAGGCTCTAGGTGGCTTGCTTGTGTTTGAATTTGATACCACTTTTGTTGTAAAGTGTATCTTTGTTTTTCAAGCAAAATTGTTGTAATTGAATGATTGTAAGACTTAGTGGGATATAAGTCGAAAGGGAAAATCCTAGTTGCGGCTAGGTGAGAAAAATCCTAGTTGAGTCTAGGTGGGAAAAATCCTAGTTGAGGCTAGGTGGGAAAAATCCTAGTTGCGGCTGGTGGGCTAGTTGAGGGGTAAAATCCTAGTTGAGGCTAGGTGGGGAAAATCCTAGTTGAGGCTAGGTGGGAAAAATCCTAGTTGAGGCTAGTTGAGGCTAGGTGGGGAAAATCCTAGTTGCGGCTAGGTGGGAAAATCTAGTTGCCTAGGTGGGAAAATGATGCTTAGGTTGTAACACTTATTGGTAATATAAGTGGGTTGAAATCCTAAGCGAGGAGGTTAGGTAGTGGATGTAGATCGTTGGATCGAACCCTATAAATCTTGTATAAATCTTTTGTGTCACTTTATATTTCCAATTCATTTCTTTTACTTGCATAAGCTTATATATACATCATAGTTGTAAATTGAGATCTTGAGTACTTGTCACAAAGTTTTTATCAAAGGGCAAAAACTACTGGTGCAATGTCGGTGGGTCAATTCACCCCCTCTAGGGTGGTAACTAGTGACCTTCATGTTCTATTAATTGCATGCTTAATGAAAGACTTTTGCTAAACTATACAAATCAAATTTTAATAAATCGTTGATATAAGTTGTAAAATGTTAACACTTAGTCTTATATGATGGAAATCACTAAAATAACTTGGCAAACGAAAAAGTAAGCTAATAATTGTCTAACTCATCTAACTAGATATAATCTCTCATATAATACCAGAATAATCCTATAAAGTACAGCAATAAATAGTGAAGTATATGTCGTGGGTCGTCAAAGATAGGTGTACAGGAGATATGGCATAACTTGGTGACGTGTCCGACTATACGAGGGTACCCGGTTTTATTTGGATTTTAAGGCCTTCACACACCGATCACTGAATACATAAAAATATACACCAAGAAAGAAATTTTGGGTGGGAAGGATTCTCAACACAAATAGGATCTTCGCAATGTGATGGATTGGGGATAATCTTCTTTTTGTAAATAAACTCACCACCATCATGTTTGATTTTGTTGTTGTAATCTTCATTAGATTCCAACTCCATGTCATGTCAACCTCGTCAAATAAATGTAAATAAACTTGTTCTTCAAACGAATAAATATTTGGTGAAATCTCTAATTCATCATGTATTCTTGAAACATTTTATCAATAGATCTCATCTCACCAAAGATCTATACGGGCTCAAATTCATGGACTTCTTTTGTTGGACATGATGACTTATGTTTCTTGACCAAATCGAATAGAAGACAAGTCTCTTCTCCATCGCAATGATCAAGAAATTTTTACTTCAATGTAAATAATACTTAGTTGAATAAAATCATGTTTCTTTTGATACTAATTACCTTTTATGTAATCTTTATCAGCCCAATCTCTTTTTGTGATTCACCTTGATGACCAACTTACTTGATAATCTTCATACCTTGAACCTTTTTCATCTTCATAATCATATAAAGAATACATACGATTACCCCAATGTATATATCTCGAACATGGACAACCATGCTCTGATACCAATTGATGCAGAACGGAATGTGAAACATCATGATTTCAAGTTCAATAAACTCAAAACGAAAGGGAAAACAAGAAAAAAAAAAAAGAATTCAACGAGCATAGCAAACAAGGATGTTAAATAAGCTCTATCGAAAAGATTGCCACAAGTCAAAATTGCTTGATTAGATCACGAACGCCATAATCCAACATAAGGATTGATAAATTCTCACATCCATTGAAATAAAGTTCTCATAGAGAAAACCATAAACATAAAAAGTTAACTCCTCCCTTTATTGAATGATTAAAATGCCTTTATGTAGGTTTACATCAAAAACTAAAAAAAAACCTTATAAGAAATAATAAATCCTATTCTAAATCAACTTTTAATTACCCAAATACACCATATAAATAAAAATTAAAGAACTTAAAAAACTTTTAAAATTCATCCTAAACTTATTTAGTAACAAATCAAATTCGAAACTTGCTCAATATCAATCTTCAACAAAAAATAGGAATTTTCTTCTTTGTGACTTTGATGTGGATCACATCAGAAATGCTATGATTAATGTCACTTGGGTGTTTTTAATATACCTTGAGATCAAGACTAGTAAAATTGAACATTAAGGATGATTTTTCTGTACCTTATGTTTGATCAAAGGATATTGTACGACAAAATGATGTGATATATGTGGTAGCCTCGTGCCTTGAGGCCGCCCAAGGTGTCATCGTGTCGTGCGCTCCTCGGTCGATAGGCCCAACTACACGTGTCTGACACCTGCCCGTCCATTTCATGTCTCGATAATTGTGTCCACATGCGTGCTACCAATTTAGTTAGTTGATTATTCATATTTCTAAGGTTATTTCCTTATGTACATAAAATTTCTTAAGTTTTACTATTTGTAGCTTAATCGAGTCCTAGCCGTGCTAGTGGTTTGTATTTTACAAGTTAACAATAAATCAGCAGAATCCTTAGTTTAAGCAAGTAAAGTGTTAAATTAGCATGATAAACATTATCCATGTGAGTAAGTCCTATTGTAGGAAACCTAGAAAAATACTATTTATATAAGTGACAGTACCATAAATAGTATATATGTACATGTATAGTGTCACTCCAGTCTCCCAATACCCAAAATAGTACAAAATATTAAAATAAACACGTATTAGTAGGTCCTCAATAGATGGCAATCAGATGTAGTCACCTAGGATCTCCTTGCTCCTACTGGTACTAGGATCTGCACTCGACATCAGGAAAAAATAGATGACGAGTATAGTGAGTAAAATCCCAAGGAACCCTTTCGAGAATTAGCATAAATAAAGTAAAGGAAATGCAAGAAGTATTGTTAAATAGACATGCAGAATATAATAAAACAAGAAACTATAATTAGCTTATCGCATTAATAAATAAAATATATGCTAAATAAAGTGTGTGCTCACTCCAGATGGACTAGACCGTACTTCGGGTCACTAGGATCCCTTCATTGGGTGCCCCCAATACTCTTTCACCTAGTCCATCACGGTGCTGGCCAAATTCGCTGTCACCGACACATGCACCAAGGGTAAGCTTGGGTTACTAATTTACGAGTCGTAGAACAACTCTCTAAACTCTGCCAGTGTCGTCGGCTCTGGGTGGGTGTCTTGATAGGTGGTCCACCATTCTGCTAAATGACCTCGCATACATGCTTCGGATAGACATGCCTGCACACTCTTGTCCTTCCTCATCAGCTTATGAAAACAATGATGAGACACTGTGCACTTCCCTGCCGCCTTAAAGTCACCACCTCCATAAAAGAATATTGGCTGAGACTTCATGAACTTTCTCAAAAGCTTTGCCTCGGGGCCAAAACAAATCTCGATGTAATAGTAGCAGTGGTGGTAGTCAACTACTCTGATGTCTATGTGGAGTTGTAGGAGTCAGTGTCTCCAATGGAATAACGACTGGCGTAGCTCTCTTAGTCTGTGTCTCTACAGCTACTCTATCAATTAGTGTTTGTGGAACAACCAGGGCGATGGCTATCCCTGCCGGTGTAGTGACAACTACTGGGTCTCGGGATGCCGCAACTGCAAGTGTAGCGAGTGTTGTAAGTGTGGCGGCTTAATCCTACAACAATCAAAGTACCTCCACTATCTGAGTCTCATTGGTTGCGAGTCAATCCTCTATACTCACTGTGATAGGGGGTCCCTAGCTATATCGATAGTCTGTCAAGTCTCATGAGGCATAGTCGATTGTTCGTCCATGATCTGCATCAAGAAGCGTGCACCGGATCAGCCTCGGTATATATACGTATATCATATATATGACAAAAATATAACACATATATAACCCTAACTCTACCCACCATATATCACTTCCCAACTAAGGTTATAAGGCAATATCATTAGGTTTCCACATCTAAAGTTCATTTATTAAGTTTCATGCACTTTTATTTAAATTCCCTAAGTTCCTAGAAACTTAGCATTGGTACCGACTGTGGCATTAGTATCAGGTTAAGGAACAAACTACATTTCATATTCTAGGCTTCATCGACTTCGCTTTGATACCAATTATGGCATTAGTATCAGGTTAAATAACAAACTATGATTCATCCCATAGGCTCTATCAACCCTTCTCTGATACCAACTATGACATCCCCGTGCCCCAAGGCCGCCAGGGGTATCGTGGTGTCATGCACTCCTCTCCCAATGGGCCCAGCTATATGTGTCCAGCACCTACCTATCCATCTCATGTTTCGATAACCGTGTTCACGTGTGTGTTACCAATTAGTTAGTTGATTATTCATGTTTTCTTAGGTTATTTCCTTAAGTATATAAAATTTCTTAAGTTCTACCATATGTAGCTTATTCGAGTCCTAGCCATGCTAGTTGTTTGTACTTTACAAGTTAACAATAAATTAGTGAAAGTCTTAGTTTAAACAAGTAAAGTTTTAAATTAGCATGATAAACATTATCCATGTGAGCATGTCCTACTATGGGAAACCTAGAAAATTACTATGTATATAGGAGATAGTACCATAAACAGTGTATATGTACATGTATAGTGTCACTCCAGTCTCCCAATACCAAAATGGTACAAAATATCAAAATAAACACATATTAGTAGGTCATTGATAGTGGGCAATCGATGTAGTCACCTAGGATCCCTTTCCCTACTCATACTAGTATCTGCACTAAACATTACAAAATACAAATGACGAGTCTAGTGAGTAAAATTCAAAGGAACCATTTTGAGCATTCGCATAAATAACATATAAGCTAAGCAAAGTGGGTGCGCTCACTTCAAATGGACTAGAATGTACTTCGAGTCACCAAGATCCCTTCATTAGGCGCCCCCAATACTCTTTCACCTGATCCTTCACGGCACTGGCTAAATCCACTAAGTCACTGACACGTGCACCAAGGGCAAGCTTGGGTTACTATTCACTGAAGGTCGGGTCGCCACGTGCTATAATCTAGTGCATTATGAACACACAACTAGGAAATCCAGCGAGTAACCTCAACCCATTTCCGAGTAACAAAGTGAAGAAATAGAAATAGCAAGAATGATAAATATGGAATTAAAACAGAATCAAAATACTTAAATTTCTTCAATTGGGTTTTACAAACCTCAATCTCGCACTCCAACACTCCCGAACACACCCCGAATGCATCCCCTATTCGTTCTAGACCCTCGTAGTATAGTACATTAGCCCCTGGGGATTATTAAAGGGTGTTTAAAATATGTTTTAGATTAGTTGCAAGCTACCTCAAGTCATTTCACTTAATCAGTAAAGATTGAGCATGCTTAAGATTTATGGATGTTGAAGGTTTTAGTAAGCTAAAAGTTGAGTTTACTAAAAGTTTGAGTCTACTCAATGTTTACCCTTACTAAAAGCTTAAGCTTACTCAAAGTTTGAGGATCCTTGAAACTCTGAGTATGCTCGAACCTTTAAGCATGCTTTATAGGCACAATGCTCTATATGGTAAAAACTTAACTACTTTAATGGTTCATCTTAAAGTCTCAACCCTTACAGCCTTTAGATTTATACATGTTGGGGCATGTGCCCTAGGTCAATTTAGAAACATTGTTTATCTTATAATTTTAGTAAATAAGATGGAGGTTTTCATTTGTTATTTTATTATAAGTGATTGCATGTTTACCTTATAGTAAGTTCCTTGGGAATTTGTTGAAATATCATAAATGTCTCTAGTCAGTCACTATATTGGGAACTATAATAAATCAAGACTAGTGTAAATCTTGATTGATGGTCATGTGATGATCATGCGTATAAGGATACGAATCGAGATCATGAATACTTGTTAGGAAACAAGGTATTGGACTGACCCACTTTGAGAACACCACATCGATTAGGTCATATGTGCTATTCATGATAGGGATATCATTTATTCCTTGGACTTGAGATTACAATAGACTTCAATATTAAGAGCATGGTAATTTAACATAATCAAACGTTATCTTTAACCAAACTATTATAAAGATTGTGATTGGTTACCGTGTGAATAAT
Organism: Stephania yunnanensis; assembly: GCA_039657365.1. Classification (NCBI taxonomy): domain Eukaryota; kingdom Viridiplantae; phylum Streptophyta; class Magnoliopsida; order Ranunculales; family Menispermaceae; genus Stephania; species Stephania yunnanensis. Next base: position 820,948 of record JBBNAF010000043.1, read on the forward strand.
ATGTGAAGGTGTGTAATTAAGATAACATTTGTCGCTCTAGTATAAAGAGAGATATCAGTAGATTTCTAGATATGATAGACTTATAATAGCCAAGTCCATGTGAATTGATATAATCAATGTCACTTTGATGTTTTCAGTTTACCTAAAGATCGAGACTAATACGATTGAGCATTAAGGGTGACTTTCCATGCTTTATGTTTAGTGAAAAGATATCGCACGAAAAAAAGATATGATATATATATTATTCATTAGGTTGTATCGATTTTGATATTAATGCTATTTGGGTAGTCATAATGCCTTACTAGAGACCGCTTATGACTTGTATACTAAAATCATTTTGGTTCATTGCCAACATCACATGAACTTAATGGGTTGCACACAAAGAATGGCTTTACGCAGTTTTAATTAGTTCAGAGTAATGAATTATATATGATAAAATTCATGACATGAAAGCCCTTACAATTTGTTAAATGATAACTTATTAATAGGGGCGTATGTGTAATTTGCTTAAATTGCATAAATACAATAGTTGTATTATAAATAAGATTTTAAGTGAAGGCTTATCTACCAAAATAAATGAAGGGTGAAACTCTAAAACGAAATAAGATTTTCATTTTTAAAAATTTTGAGTTCTCTAGATTTTGAGAGAGAAAAAATGTTTTCAATCTCTCTTGGGGCTGGCACTTCAAATTGTGGTCATCATTTATGTGTGGATTTTCGATGGAGGACGCGCGCTTAACCGTCTTAGAGATCAAACAATCATAGAAAAATTCATAGATTAAGGTATGGTTTACTTTTTAGATTTAGTTTGATAGAACCTATTTATTATCCTGTTAGGTTTTTCAAAATTTATTTTGGATTTTTCGCTGCATATGAACCCCAAAAAACATAACAATAGTATCAGAGTATTACACTCAGTTCTATTAAACATTTGCATATTTTCTCTTATGTATGTATGATATATGTGTGAAAAATATGATCTTGATTTATGTATATGTATGATGTACATATAGGTTGTGTGATAATTATTATCAATAATTGGTTTTAAAGCGTATTGTTAATTCATATTTATTGAAACATACAAATGATATGATTCAGTAATAGTATTCATGTTTTGAATATTTTGATTAACATATGATTTTAATATTGAAAGATGCGAATTTTGTATGTTCATGGTATAAGTCATGTTTAGGTTAATGTGATTCTAGTGTTGAATACATATTTCATTTTTGTTCAGTAATTACGTATGTGTCCATGTTAGAAATCATGATTAGGTTAATATGATTAATTTAATATGATTCTGGTGTTGAATTCGTTATTAATATTTCAAAATTGATTTTAATCATATATCTTATTATGGTTCTCCTTAGTGTATTCCTATTAGATAGGTTACAAATCCTATAAGATATGTGAGATATATAATAAATTCTAATTGGATAAGGATTCAAAGTATCTTAAGTCTTAATTGGATAAGGATTCAAAGTATCTTAAATTAAAGTTGTATTAGGATAAGATACTAAGTTAAAGATGAGCCCGAGTTAATTAAAAACATTTTAATTACTATTTTTTGAAATTAAAATGAGGGGCAGCTTTAGTTAATTGGATTGACTAAAATAATGAGAAATATTATGCGATTTTTGATTTTCGGAAATGGAATTCTTTATCGAGAAAAAAGGGGGCGCTGCCCTTATGCCCCTGCCCGCGCCCGCTGACCGGCCAACGAAACCTACGTTAACTATTCGTAGTGCAAAGAAATTCATATAATAGTTAACTTGAGTATAATTTCCTAACTTTTTTAATGATAGTTTATGCATTGTAATATATGATATATATCTTGTTTAAATTATGATCACTAAAACAAATAAAAATCCCTCTTCCAAATTTTAAATCAAGTGTCATCTATTTTCAAACACATGTCAAGGCTTTAATCACATTAATATAAGTACGCCTCGCAAAGTGTATTATATTATCTTGGTGAGGCAAGTTAAGTAACAGTTACTCTACTATTTGAAATGGTTAGACTTTATAAAGCTATCAAAATAGTTTTTGGCTTTAGGCACTAAAAGAGATAAAACATGCTAAGACATAAGATGTCATAATCTCATAAAAAACTAAAAGTTAGATATGACATAATTGGTAATTGGTACCTACCTAAATAGCCTAATTCAAAGTGTCATGCTTTAGCTATATTGGAATTAGGTGAAACATGGATTTTATTCCTTTAAATTAACATAATGTTTTTAGGAGGGATGTTAATTTAATGGGAGTCTATTCCTCTATACTAAAATGAAATTTTGCAAAATCTTTGTTGTAGATCTATGGCCTCTTTAAGTCACACTAATTCTTTGTCACTGCGATCCATCCTTGAGAAGGATAAGTTGTTTAGGAAAGACTTTCTTGAATATTTCAGAAACTTGAGAACTGTTCTTAAGCATAGACACAAGTTGTATGTCCTGGATAACCTTATTCCTGAGGAACCACTTGTCAATACTTTAAGAGCCAGAAATGATGCACATACTAAGCATGTCAACGACTCAACTAATGTTGCATGCATTATGTCAGCAACCATGGTTCTCAAACTTCATAAGGACATGAAACACATGGAAGCTTATGACATGGCTACGATGCTAAGGAAATGTTCCAACAACAGGCTAGGCAAGAAAGGTTTGAAACAATCAAGAACCTTCATTCTTGGAAAATGGTTTAGGGTGCCTCATTTAGTCCTCATGTTCTAAAAGTGAAAGGCTACATTGACCATCTTGACAAACTTGGATTTCTCATAAGCCAAGAGTTGGCTACGAATTTGATCTTGAATTCATTACCTGATAGTTATTCATAATTCGTGATGAGCTATAACATGAATAACATGAGATCTATCTCAGAGTTGCATTTGATGCTTAAAATTGTTGATCATAATGTCAATAAAACCTATAGCTATTTTGTTGATGGTTCAGAAATGAAAGGCTATGAAGAAAAAGGCAAAGGCAAAGCTAAAGTTGCTAAAGTCTTTGTGACTATCGTAAAGTGCATGGAACAAGTGAAGCCTCATGTTGTTTCTACTTCGCAGTCCCAGAAAGAAAAGAAAAAAAAAAAAAAGGAAATTGTCATTTCTACCTTGCACCTGGGCATTGGTTCAAAAATTCCACAACTCTATTTTGAAGATCTAAAGAAAAAGAAGAGTAGTGCGACTACTGCTTCAAGTGTTTACGTTATTGAAGTTAACTTGTCTACTAGTTAAAGGGCAAGTGATTTATTGGATATATAAACACAAAGAGTCCATTTACAAGACATAGTGAAAAGGCAAGTGATTTATTAGATCTAATACATACTGATGTATGCAGTCCTATAAACAAAATGGCTAGAGGTGGTTATCAGTACTTCATTACATTCACTGATGATTTCGGTAGATATGGTTGCGTATATATCATAAAACATAAAAGTGAGTCTTTTAAGATGTTTCGAACATTTCAGAATGAAGTGCAAATTAACTTAGTAAAACTATTATAGCACTTCAATCAGATTGAGCTGATGACTATTTGAGCCAAGAGTTTGACGATTATCTTAAAACTATGAGATTGTCTCGCAGCTAACTCCCCCGACAACTCCACAATGGAGTCGTGTTTCTGATAGGAGAAATTGAACTTTATTGGATATGGTTCTATCTATGATGAGTCATGCAGATCTTCCCATTTCCTTTTGGGGTTAAGCCTTAGAAATGGCTACGTTTACACTGAATCGTATTCCTTCTAAAGCGATTGATAAAAAACCACACTAGATGTGGTTTGGGAAAAGACCAAGTTTGCCTTTCCTTAAGATTTGGGGCTGTGAGGTTTTGATACAACAACAAATCTTAAAAAAAAACTATCAGCCAAATCTACCAAGTGGGTATTTATTGATTATCTTACAGAAACTAGGGGATACTACTTTTATAATCCCACTGAGAATAAAGTGTTTGTGGCTCGAAATGGTGTCTTTATGGAAAAAGAGTTATTTCAAAAGACAAAAATGAGAATAAAGTAAGTCTTGGATAAGTTCAAGAACCACAAATAAACACTCAACAGCCAGTGGGATATCAACAAAGTCTTGAACTAGTTGAACCTCCATTGGTATCACAAGGCCCACGTAGATCTGATATGGTAATACATCAGCCTGAGAGACTTGGGTTTCTTAATACTGATAGTAGTGAGGTGTTGCTTATGGATCAAATGAACTTACTACTTATCAGGAGGTCGTGTCTAGCCCTAAGCAGATAAATGGCTTAGTGCCATGAATTCTGAGATGCAATCCATGTATGATAACTAAGCTTGGAACCTGGTTGATTTACCTGAATGTGGTAAGACATTGGATGTAAATGGGTTTTCGAGAAGAAAATTGACATGGATGGCAATGTGCATACTTATAGAGCACGACTAGCAGCAAAAAGTTTCAGACAGACTCAAGGTGTCGATTATGATGAGACTTTTTCTCTTGTAGCCATATTTAAATCCATTAGAATTATAATTGTCATAGCCGCATATTATGACTATAAGATATGGTAAATGGATGTCAAAGTTGCTTTCCTAAATAGAAAGTTACTTGAGGACGTGTATATGATATAGCCTGATAGGCTTGTTCATCCTGAGAATTCTAAGAAGGTATGCAAGCTTTAAAGACTCATTTAAAGCAAGCTTCTCAGAGTTAGAATCTTTGTTTTGATGAAGCAATTAAGGAATTTGGTTTCCTTAAAAATGAAGATGAGCCTTGTGTATACAAGAAGGTCAATAGGAGAGTGGTTATTTTCCTGGTACTATATGTTAATGATATATTACTCATTAGAAATGACATCCCAACCTTGTAGAGTGTTAAGTCTTGGTTAGGGAAGTGTTTATGAATGAAAAACTTAGGAGATACAGTCTACATATTTGAGATTAAGATCTATATGGATAGATCTAAAAGACTGATCAGTCTAAGTCAGAGTGCTTACATAGACAGGATACTGAATAAGTTATGTATGCAAGACTCTAAAAGATAGTCGTTGCCAATGTCTCATGGCATAAGTCTCAACGAGACTCAATGTCCAAAGACTAATGATAAGTAAGAGCGCATGAATATGATTCCATATGCATCAATTATTGGATCTAACATGTATGTCATGTTATGCACCCGACTTGATGTATCATATGCTTTAAGCGCGACAAGGAGATATCAGTCTGATCCCAGTGAGAGTCACTGGATAGCAGTAAAAAGGAATTTTAAGTACTTAAAAAGGATTAAAGAAGTGTTCTTAGTCTATGGAAGTTTGGAAACGAGCTTGTTGTAAATGGTTACACAGATGAAAGTTTTCAAACTGATATAGATGACTTCAGATTGCAGTCTGGATATGTGTTTACATTGAATGGAGGTGCAGTGAGCTGGAAAAGCTCGAAGCAAGAAACTGTCGTAGATTCGACAACAGAAGTTGAATATATTGCAGCGTCTGATGGAGCTAAGGAGGCAGTTTGGATTAAAAAGTTCATGTCGGAACTTGGTGTGGTTTTTAGTATAGATAGCCCCATTTGCTTGTATTGTGACAACAACGAAGCGATAGCACAGGCCAAGGAACCAAGATCACACCATCGATCCAAACACATACTTAGACGTTTTCATCTAATTCGAGAAATCATTGAAAGAGGAGACGTGAAGATTTGCAAAGTTCCTACAGAAAACAACATTCCAGATCCTTTGATGAAGGTTTTACCTTAAGCAAAACATGATGGTCATGTTAGGTCATTGGGTATTAGATACATAAATGATTGGCCCTAATGCAACTGGGAGATGTTGGGGCATGTCCTTTAGGTCAATCTACAAGCAATGGTTATCTTATAATTTTAGTTAATAAAATGGAGGTTTTCATTTTTTGTTTTATTATAAATGATTATATATTTACCTTATAATAAGATCCATAGGTATTTGTTGAAATATCTTAAATGTCCCTAGTCAATCATTATATTGAGAACTATAATAAATTAAGACTAGTATGAATCTTAATTAATGGTCACGTGATGATCATGGGTATATGGATATGAATCGAGATTATGAGTGCTTGTTAGGGAACAAGGTACTGAAGCGACCCACTGTGCGAATAACACATGGATTTGGTGTTACTCATGATAGGTATATTATTTAGTCCTTCGACTTGAGATTACCATAGACTCAATATTAGGAGCATGGTAATTCGACACAACCAAATGTTTTCTTTAACCGGACGATTATAAAAATAATGATTGATTACCATGTGAATAATATGTGAAGGTATGTAATTAAATAGAATTTGTCACTCTCGTATAGAGAGATATATCAATGGATCCCTCAATATTATAGACTGATAATAGCCAAGTCCATGTGAATTGATATAATCAATGTCACTTTGATGTTTTCAGTTTACCTAAAGATCAATAAGACTAGTACGATTGAACATTAATGGTGACTTTCCATGCCTTATGTTTAGTCAAAGAATATCGCGCGACAAAAGGATATGATATATGGCATTCATTAGGTTGTATCGATTTTGATATTCATTCTACTTGGGCACTTGGATAGTCATAATGCCTTGTTAAAAGCCGCTTATGAATTGTGTACCAAAATGGTTTTGGTTCATTTCCAACATCGCATGAACCTATTGGGTAGCACACAAAGAATGGCTTTGCGCAATCTCAATCGGTCCACAGTAATAAATTTTATATGATAAAATTCATTACATAAAAGCCCTTAAAGGTTGTTATATGATAACTTATTAATATGGGGTATGTGTAATTTGCTTAAACTGCCCTAAATATAATGTTCTTTGGTGGATTCTAGAAAGAGAAAGAGTGCATGCTAGATACATAGACACTATTAAGGATATGTCTGATGGAGTAGTAACGAGGATAAAGACATTTGGAGGAGCTACAAAAGAATTTCTCATTATGATAGGACTACATCAAGGATCGGCTTTAAGCCTATATCTATTTACTTTAGTTATGGATGAACTAACTAGACATATTCAAGAGGATATACCATGGTGTATGCTATTTGCAGATGATATTGTCTTAATGGATGAAACTAAAATGGAGTGAATAGGAAATTAGAACTTTGGAGGAATACATTAGAATCTAAAGGCTTTAAGTTGAGTAGGACGAAAATCGAATACATGCACTGTGAGTTTAGAAACACTAGACATTGAAATGACGGAGTGATAAAATTAGGGGAAATAGAAGTTCCTAAGTTAAACCACTTTAGATACCTAGGATCAATCATACAAAATGATGGTAACATCGAGAATGATGTCACACATAGAATTCAAGCTGGATGGAAAAAATGGCGAAGTGCAACAGGGGTGATTTGTGATTGAAATGTTCCTATTAAGTTAAAAGGAAGATTTTATAGGACCGCAATTAGGCCAGCTATGCTCTATGGAAGTGAATGTTGGGCGGTAAAGCAACAACAATTATATAAAATGAACATAGCAAAAATGAGGATGTTTAGGTGGATGTGTGGTAAAACTTGTAAAGATAGAATAAGAAATATAGAAATTCAAAGACAAGTAGGAGTAGCACCAATTGATACAAAGATTAGGGAAGGGCGATTGCGATGGTTTGGTCACCTGCCTAAACGGCCTACAAATGCTCCAACTAGAAAACTTGACTTAATAGAAACTGTAGAAACTTGACGAGGTAGGCGCAGACCAAAGTTAACATGGGATGCATTAATTAGGAGGGATTTGAATGGTTTGTAAAGCTCGCCATCAATTGCACTTAATCGAGCACAATGAAAACGTTTGATCCATGTAGCGACCCTAGTTAATTTGGGACTGAGGCTATGTTACTGTTTTTGTTGCCCTTAATATAATATTTGTATTAAGAATAATAAGATTTTAAGTGAGGGTTTATCTACACATATAAATAAAAGGTAAAACCCTAAAACGAAATAAAATTTTCGTTTTTGCAAGTTTCGAGTTCTCTAGATTTTGAGAGAGGAAAAAAAATGTTTTCAATCTTTTTTGGGGCTAGCCCTCCAAATTATGGTCACCATTCGTGTGTGGATTTCCGATAAAGGACGAGCACTAAAACATCTTGGAGATTGAACAATCATATAAGAAAATCATGAATTAATGTATGGTTTACTTTTTAGATCTAGTTTAATGGAACTTATTTTCAATCCTATTGAGGTTTTTCAAAAACTGTTTTGAATTTTTTGCTGCGTATAAAGCCTGAAAAACCCAACAATACAATCCTCCTAAAATTAATTTGCACCTCATTTTTCATTATCATGCAATAAAATGGGTTAAAATATAAACAAAAGACTTCAAATCAACTTTCCTATAAAGTTATTATTTATCCTCTTCCCCACATAATCACAACCTAATAACAATGATAACTTCAAAAACAATTCCCTAACAAAGGGTTCTTACTCATTGAGGGTCGATCTACACTTATGGACCCTCTATACACCAAAAGCCATGAAGAACAACAATCTTAGAATATGTATTATCAAGATTTATTGAAGAACATGCCTATGGCTCTAATGGAGTTGTCACTCTTGTTCTATCTCTCTTGGATCGCCGAAAATTCCAATAATCTCACTCACAAAGTCACCAAATCCTTCACCTTTCTTCTCTTTTTCTCCTAGCACCACGTTCTCTCTCCTATCTGTTTTTTTGTTCAAATGAGAGAGAAATGAGAAACTTGGGGCTTAAGTAATTATCCATTATTTGGATCCTCAAGTGGGTATCTCAAGACACATCTAAGGTAAATATCTTTCCAACACATGATCTATTATATCTCTACTTGCAACCACTTGTGATTTTTAGATGTGACACTTAGCATGCAACTAGTCTCCAATTGGTCCACATACACAAAGCATAGTACATTTCCCATTTTTCATATGATCTTTTAAAATAATTACAAGCAAGTCTAGTTTCACTCACTTTATAGTTCCCTTGGCTCTCGCTATATTTACGATCAAAACATAGGCACATGTTTTCAAATTAATTTAATTAACTTGACTTAGGCACACCTATCATATAGTTAGTGTAATTGGTTACATAACTGACTCATTTGTGGTCCCACTAACCCCTGACTACTTGCCTATTCGATACCCGCGTTGACACACTTTACAAGGCGAATACCCGTCACACAATCTCACGCTATATAATAATATGAACACAAACATATGATGATTTAACGAATAAACTGATAAACAAGCATCACAAATAAGCAATCAACAAACAAATTACTAGTGTACCTAAGTCGATGTGTGTCCTAGCTTATCCGCAGCGTCCACGTGGATCTAAACTGGCGTCCTAATCTGAAATTTCGAAATAAATAACAGCGTTAATAAAAAGATTTGCAACAATATATGCTTTTGATTAAGTTGCATCGATTTTGATTTTTCCGTGCAACTTGGGTAGTCTAATGTTTTGATAGAGGTCGCTTAGGACTTATGTACTAAAAGATATTTTGATTCGCTGCCACTGTTATGTGAATGGGTCGTACATAAAAGAATGATTTTGCTTGACTTCATATGGTACACATTGATGAATTCTTTAAGATATATTTCATGTCAGAATAGCCCATATGGTTTGTCATATTATTGCTAATTTATAAGTAGGGGCAATTGTCTCATTCAATTGACCACCTCAAATAAAATGGTTTGTATAAATAGGTGTTTAAATGTAAGCATGATGTACGTAGTTAAAAAAAGTTGAAACCCTAAAATGAACTAGATTTTCGTTTTTGGCTTTATGTGAGTTTTATCGACTTAGGGGATAGGAGAAAAATGTTTTCAAGATCTCCCTGAGCTTGCAATCCAAATCATGGTCACTGTTCATGTGTGAGTTCTTGATAAAGGGCGCTCATATGAATGTTTTGAAGACAGATCGACATAGAGAAGAAGACTAGTAATCGAGGTATGGTGAAAGACCCAAATAATCTAACTCATGTCACATGTCACCCGCAGGATTCTAATGAGAACTTTATTTGACATGGCGTAATTGGTCAACCCTTAGGAGTCGACACCAAGGTATATTATTTTGTGTATGGTACGTGTAGTATTTATTTTATACTCAAAAATATCGAATCAGTTAATTCTTAGTCTAATTGTGCCGAAATATGAGTAAGGTTTGATGGTTGGTATGCGTGTACATTATGGGTACCCGGGTAAGAGTAGGCGATAAGATAAGATGAAAATATTTGTAGGACTATAATGCTATTTGATTAAGAGAATAACCTAAGTTGGAATTTTTATTTAGATTACCACATTACTATACCATTACAATACACATCTAAATAACTTATGATTATATAGTAGAAATTAAACAAGCCATATGATATACCTCGAGAGACGTACTATGGAAGATTGAACAACATCAATAACATAGCCTCGGTCTTAAATTAATTGGAGTCGGCTACTTTGATCAAACTTTTTCATTATGCTCAATTAAGTGCAATTGATGGTAAGCTTTCCTGACCATTCAAATCCCTCATAATTATTGCATCCCATATTAACTTTGGCCTACTCCTATCTTATCGAATTTCTACGGTTTATATTAAGTCAAGTTTTCTAGTGGGGGAATTTGTAGGTCGTCTTTGCAGGTGACCAAACCACCGCAACCGCCCTTCCCTAATCTTTATATCAATTGGTGCTAATCCTAGTTGTATTTGAATTTCTATATTTCTTATTCTATCTTTACAAGTTTTTTCACACATCCATCTAAGCATCCTCATTTCTGCTACATTTATTTTATGTAATTGTTGTTGTTTTATCGCACAACATTCACTTCTATATAGCATAGCTGGTCTAATTGCGGTCCTATAAAATTTTCCTCTTAACTCAGTAGGAACATTTCGATAATAAATCACTCATGTTGCACTTTGTCATTTCTTCCATCCGGCTTTAATTCTATGTGTAATATCATTCTCAATATTGCCATTATTTCGTAAGATGATCATATGTATCTAAAGTTGTTCACCTTAGGAACTTCTACTTCCCCAAATTTTACCACTCCATCATCTTAAGATCTAGTATTTTTAAACTCATAGTGCACGTATTCGGTCTTCATCCTACTCAACTTAAAGCTTTTAAATTCTAATGTATTCCTCCAAAGTTTTAATTTTCTATTCACTCCATCTTTTTTTCTTCCACTAAGACAATATCATATGCAAATGGCATACACCATAGTATATCCTCTTAAATATGCATAATTAGTTCATCCATAACTAAAGTAAATAGATATGGGCTTAAAGTCGATCCTTGATGTATTCATATCATAATGAGAAATTCTTTTGTAGCTCCTCTAAATGTCTTTATAGTCGTTACTACTCTATCATACGTATCCTTACTAGTGTCTATGTATTTAGCATGCACTTATTTTCTTTCTAGAACCCACCAAATAACATCTCTAGGAACCCTACGATATATTTTTTTCTAAATTTACAACTACCATATGAAGATATTTTTTTTCTATATATTTTTCCAACAATCTTCTTACAAAGAAAATTGTCTATATAATTGACCTCTCAGGCATGAAGCCAAATTGATTCTCTAATATCTTTCTCCTATTGTCAATTATCCTCTCACAAAGTTTTATAGTGTGACTCATAAGTTTAATTCCTCGGTAGTTTGAGCAACTTTAAATGTATCATTTGTTTTTTAAGATGGGTACAAGCGTGCTTCTCTTCCAATCCATTAGCATCCGTTTAGGTTTTAGAGTTTTGTTGAAACTTTTGGTTAACCAAGTAAATCTAATTTCTCTAAAGCATTTCCAAACCTCTATGAGTATTTCATCAGGGCTACATGCTTTCCTTATTTAAATCCTTTTTAATGCTTCTTTAACTTCTAGAATTATAATATTATGTGTATAGTTTACATTTCTTTATTGGTGTTGGTTTTCATTTACTATAATATCAACTTGGAAATGATTAAATAAACTATCAAAGTAACTTTTCCATCTCTCCTTTGTGCGTTAAAACACTTCGATTTTCATCCTTAATACATCTTACATGAGTTAGGTCTTGTTTCTTTTTCTCTCTTAATTTGACTAGCCTATATATATAAATCTTCCATGAAACTTGTTATAAATCTTTCATGAAACTTGTTTTAGCTTGAATAACTACTTTTTTAGCTTGTTTTCGGGCTTGTCTATATTCATTGTATGTCACTTCATCTTGACAATTAGGTATTTTCTTATACATATCTCTTTTACTCTTAATTGCTCGTTGGACATCCTCGTTTCACCATCATGTTTCCTTCTTTGGTGGTCTTAAGCCTTTAAATATACCTAATATGTTTGATCCTACTCTCCTTATGCAACCACTTATTTCTAGCCACATTGAATTAACATATAAATCAAGATTCCAAACATTTTCTTTTAGTAGTTTTTATTTAAACTCTAATTGTTTACTATTTTTTAGGTTCACCATTTTATTCTAGGCTATTAATTCGTCATTTTAGCTTAATATCAAGTACTACTGACTTATGTTGGGTAGTAAGCACTTCACCAGGTATTTCTTTACAGTTTCTACATATTTTTCTATCTATTTTTCTTGTTAAAAGAAAATCTATTTAACTCTTATTATGATCATTACTAAAAGTAATTATGTGCGACTCCCTTTTCCTAAAACTAGAATTTTTTAAAGACAAAATCATATTTATTATGGAAGATTGAAATTAATGTAAGATTCTCCTTCACTCATATTAAGGAACTAATATTAAATTCAAAGGCATATGGTATGCTTGGTAAATATGTTGGAAAATAAGGTCACAAAATATATGTAAATTTCTTTCTTGCATGGAAAATACATGGATGAATTCCTTTTACACTTTGTAGGACACTTTGTATATGTAGAAATGAGATGGAGAGCTTTGACTTAATTAAGCTAGGTTAGCTTAATTAATCCATCGCTAATGAATTTCAACTAAATTTATAAGATAGTAAAAGTCATTAGGGACTTAACTTAAATTTATTTCTAAGAGATCTAGAGAGGAAATTGGAAGGAATCCCACCATTAATGGAGTTAGAGAAAGCTTGAAGACAACAAGGAGTTGAAAATTCATATGGTCTCAAGGCATGTTCTACACCTCCTTAATACTTTCTCTTATTTGAATTCTTATCCATGCTTTTGATTCCTATTGATTTGTTTCTTTTTTATGATGATCTTATTCATGCAAGCTACTTCTTCTTCATATTCACATTTCCTTAATCTTGCTTGCATCCCCTTTAATTAATCAAAAACAAACACATGTATATTGATCAACTAAATACACACATGGCTTCCTTGAGTTTTTAAGGTTGATCCAAATTAATGGCTACAACTCATTGTTGGGTTGGATTATATGTATTGGAACCTTGATATGAATATGGCTAAGAAGAATGAAAATAATACTTATAATAATAATGTGCCTTAATAAAAGAAATGGTGCATAGATGGAGGGCATATTCATTAGCTAAGATTAAATTATTTGAGAATTGAAAATTTGAGTACAACATTGAGTTAGCTAATAACTTAGGTATTAATTAGAAATACTTAAGTACTTAAGTCAAATAAATAAAGTAAGCTAATTATATTTATCTAATACACCTAAGTTGTGAAATAAAGACAATTAGGCCTAAAGACAAGTGAATTAATTTACTTGTCTAAATTAATGACTTTTAATAAGTTAATGAAATAATTACAATTGAATCATTTAAATGAAAATTAGAGGGATTGAATTTAATTGAAATAAAAAGTCTAAGTCGATTTTAAGACAAAAATAGGCATATAAGCTAGTTTGATGTCCCAAAGTAATCTAATCAAAGAATTTACTATTATACCTAAGTAAAAGTGGATTTTTATGTGACCAAAGATTAATCTAAGGTTAAAATAATTATAATAATAATAATAAATTATAAGATTCCTAAAATAAGTTTGTAGAGATCTATTGAAGCATTAAGTCGTTGTCTATTTATATATCACACACACACACACACATGTGTGTGTGTGTGTGTGTGTGTGTGTGTGTGTGTGTGTGTGTGTGTGTGTGTGTGTGTGTGTGTGTGTATAAAACATTAGGTGTATTTGTATAACCTTGCCTACACCTATATATATAATATAAGAAAAATAATGTAAAACAAATCATATTATGGATTGAATTATACTTAATAGAGGATAAGTAAGACAAATGGACTCTAACACGATACAAACTGATCAAAATGATTACCAAGGATTTAGCATACTAGCTTTAGTGTCAGGATTAGTTTGGGGAGCGTGTTGGAGCCACGAGAGTGCGTGTATTAGAGTGATATATTCAAGGTAAGTAAAAATAGCTATGAACTGTACAGTAATTCATTGAGCTTTAAACGTTATTGATATTGCTTTATTACTCTTTCTTGGAAATCATGTTCCTTTATGAGTGTCCGAGGGCTAAGTGAGTCAAGATAGTGTCTCTGATGGAGTGGTTTCCGATAAGTTACTAGTGCCATGACCTTGATTCATTAGATTGTTTGGTCTGAATGATATGTGATTTATCTGGGGGACCGTTGATATCACTCATTCGCAACGGTCTAGGTACTACGGGCGATGATGCATCCTATTACCTGAATTTGCTTGGCATTGTCGCGACTCTACGACCTTGACCCTGTGGCACCCGCACTCGGTGGTCTTGGACTACTCGGGCACCTCTCTTTATTGCTTCTATTGACACGCATTTTTTGTCTTATTTCCATTATTTACAGTCTTATTATTATTCATGCGCTCCTCGTAGCTTTTCTTTCTATTTACATGAATTTAGACTGATTTATTTACTTTTAAAGTATTGCTTAGACGCTATTGGCTTTTACTTACTGGACTCGTCATTCTTGTGTTTGACTAAGTGCAGATCAGCAGTCGAGGAAGGGAAATGTGTTAGTACTTAGCGATTTACTCTGAGGACATCGGAACAACCTTCCCTTACTCACTTTTGTAGGTTTTTGGCTTTATGTATTCCATATATATGTTATTTTTGTAAAACTTGGGATACTTTGATGAGTTGAGAGATATTTAGGATTTTTAAATCACTTTTGCACATTCTCTACATTACTCACTTGATATGTTTACAAGGTTCCACATTTAGGTTGTCCGACTCCTTTACTTTATTGTTAAGTTATTTACATAGTTAATTGTTTTCGCCAACTTGTAAAACTTACAAAAATATTTATAACTCAACTTAAAATTATGAACTAGCTGATAATGACGGATTCGAAGGTTGACTAAGCTTACGTTGACCTCGCGGAGGCTGACCTGGAGGTCCACGTAAGCTTAGTTCGGGCGGAGCCTAATTTTTGGGTAACTAGGTCTGCCACATATGGTTTGTCTTTAACAATCAAATTAATGGTTTTGCTTATAATCTTGTTAGAGTTTTTAAAAATAAATTTTAAATTTTCATTGCATTTTGAACTCTAAACCTAACACACACATACCATGCACTACACACATCTCGAGGCACACCATCTTCTCCAGAAAATGTACACAATTATAGTACACTTACCTTGGTCAATGAAGGTCACCGGCGAGGGAGGGTGTGAGAGAGACTGAGAGGAATGAGAGATGGAGGTTGAGTGTGTGAGGGAAGCTGAGTGGGAGAAGATGTGTGAGGCCGTGTGAGAGGGGAGGCCAAGTGGTAGAGGAGGTGAGAGTGGAGAGAACCGTGAATGATGAGAGGGAAAGGATGAAAGAGACCATGAGAGGCTGAGAGTGTGGGGAGAAGAGAGTGAGAGAGGAAAGAGAAAAAACAGGAGAGAGAGAGAGAGGTGTCTTTTCTTTGAATAAAAGTGGAGTGGTGAAGTGTTAACCTCCTATTGATCACACCAATCTTTTAATCAACATCAAATTTTCTTGTATCACTCTCTTTAAACCACTAAACCTTACTCCTTTAATCCCCAACTTATGTTAATTAGCCACTCTCGCTTGCTTGACTATCTTTTACATTATCTACACCATCTCAACACGTATTTCAAGAAAATCACTTGGTTACGAATTCTCGACTCACTTCTTCCGGTTCGACTCAAATTCGACAAATTGACTTAAATCTTTTCTCTCTCTTCGGTCTCATCACACTCGCTGCATACACTCGCTCTTTGCCACGTAATTCAAGGCATGCCTCATGTGTTCCGAAACGAACTTTCACTCGAAAAATTAACAATATATCTCAATTTAATTGGGTGACACACGTAAATAACAATATAACACAATATCATACAAATATAAAATAATTGCCTAAACGACTGAGGTTTAACTGGGAACACCACATCATACAAATATAAAATAATTGCTTAATGACTGAGGTTTAACCGGGAACACCACGTCAAACTTGTCTCCATGTCTCGATCCGAAAAAATAGGCGTAAATAATATTTCAGATTTTTTAGGTCGTTACACCCATAGTTTGGTTTTTCATATTCGCAGTCTAGGGTGGTTTGGAAAATATAAAAACGCAACCCTCGGTTTGAAATTGGAACTTAGAATGAAATGTAGTTTTTTTTTTTTTTTTTCGCTTTTACATATTGTTTTAACCTTTTAAAATGAATTTTTGACTTACAATTTGGATTGAGTTTAAATGTTTTTATTGTATTTTTGGTGGATGGAAAAATATGGACTTATGGTTTATTGTTTTTTTTTTTTTTTTGGACATGTATGAACATTGGACATCTATGGTAGATTTTTTTTTTTTTTGATGAAAATGTTCTGTTGAAAAATCATGAAATCAAATCGAGCAAATCACAATCGATTTTGGTCGTTATTTGGCGGTGGTTTGCAAAATCATCAAGCAAAATCATCAAATCATGAACCTGTGAACCTTCAGTTTGGTGGAGGTTTAGTAGTGTCACCACCAAAATAGCGGTTTGCACGCCCTTAGTTTGTACACACCTCAGTTTTTACACATACAAAAACACCTCACCACCAACTCAATTCCACCCAAAGAAAGCATAAATATTAGTGATGGCAGGAAACTAAGGGAAACAGAGTCAGAGG
Source organism: Stephania yunnanensis (assembly GCA_039657365.1). Classification (NCBI taxonomy): domain Eukaryota; kingdom Viridiplantae; phylum Streptophyta; class Magnoliopsida; order Ranunculales; family Menispermaceae; genus Stephania; species Stephania yunnanensis. The sequence goes on from JBBNAF010000043.1 coordinate 837,929, forward strand.
TGGGAATTCTTTTTTTCTTTACTTCAAACTAGTTTGGATCTTTGACAAAAAATAAAAATAAAAATAAAATACTAGCTTGGATGGTAGGAAATTCACCGCACAACAAAAAGATCGTACGTGTAGCATCTACAAAAGAATCCATAACTATTGCCTCAGTCAAAACAATGATGCTATCTCATTATCGCAACAACACCTCTTTGGGGGCTACGCTTTCTGATTGTCACTGCCATCAAACAAGAACTCCTTTAAGATCTTAGAAGCTGTCATTGAACCCTTTCGGATCCTCTCACTGCTAGGTGAATTGCCAACCTCTGCCCCATTGTTCAAGTCATTACTAATAGAAGTTTGTGTAGATTTACCAACCATCTCAACCTGATATTTTGATGCAAATGCCATAGTTGACAAGAGGGCCTTTTGCACTGAGCTTGCCAACGATGTGCTCTTCTTTTGGGATTCAAGTCTGGCGCTCGAGGATGCACAAAAAGATAGTAGAGAAACCGGAGTCTTCCATGGTGGCACATTTGAGTTGTGTATCTTCTCTGCAGTGGCATGTTTTGGAGACTGACAGAACGGTAAAAATGGAGATGCCGGTGTCTTGCATGGTGTCTCATTTGATTTTTCGAACTTTGCTGATTCATTTTGGTTGTTTCCATTGTGCATCTCCGAACTTTTATCCCTTTCCGAGGATGAGCTGCGATGCACCTGTTTGTTGGTATCATTGAACAGCGGTTTACCAAATGAGAGAAAGCTTATTCCTTTGGGTGCCTCATTTGGTGGTTGTCCGAGACCCGAGTTTGTCACATACTTGCTTTGATACCTGTGGATCAGGTTGTCGATGGAGGACGGCGTGCTTGAAGTTGTTTCTCTTATTTTCTTGACAATTTGAAGGGATGGGCTACTACTGTTCAATTGCCTTTTTCCTATAACGTTTGTTCCTATGGCTGCCTGCTCCTTTGTTTTGAGCGCAACATCTACTACAGGCATCTTTGCAGATGTTTCTTTTACCGTTTTGGGAGTCTGCAATGATGTGTTATTTTGAAGAGATGAAGGCTCTGGCTCCTTTTGGCCGCTGATAGATGCTAGATTGGAATTTTCAACTGATATGATCTGTGGAAGCACTACAAAAATTAGTAATGAAAGCATTAAAAGATAATAGAATTTCATATTTTGTTTAAGCTTTTTTTCTCCAATCTAATACGAGCAATGGATGGGAATGCAATTACCTCATGCGAAAACAAACAATTGTCGCCTCTTTCGCAAAAGCCATTTGACTTGTAACGGTCGCATGCATACTTGGAAAGTTGATGGTCAAATGGACAATCCTCCCCCTTCAAGCATGAATTGCGTGGCAAGAACTTACACGGCTGAAGGAACAAATATAAATCAGAACAACAACATAACATAGCCTCAATCCCAAAATAAATATAAATCAAAAGAGAAGAAAAAAAAAAAGTTTTAACGAAGGTACCACTTCTATTAGACTGACATAAGAACAAGACTTTATAATTGAACAGATGAAGAATATGCATTAGAGAGATATGCCATCAATCTAGTTGAGCTAAAAAGTAAGGAGAGGCAGAAAATAATTGACATTCACCCTTCTTTGACAATTTTACATGGACATCTCATCACTGGTTGAAGAAAGCCATGATCAGTTACTATTTATTCAAAAGTTTACGCAGCGTAAAGAGGCCCATACATAAAGATCAACATTAATACTTTTCAATTGAAAAATAATTGATATTAGAATGAGCATATTTAAGAGTTGATCCTCTACAATATATGACAAACAACCAAAACTTGCTTCTTATTAGTAATATAAACCATCTTTAAGAATTTCACCGGAATTCTTTATATTTTGATATAACTGGTGGCTTTTCTCATAAGTTGAGCAAAAAGATAAATTCCACTTTGGATTTCCTCAAAAGAATCGATACAGTTCTAGATACTTGAAATACCACGATTTTCTTTCAGCCGTACGAGAAGGGGAATGGAGGCAGAGTTCCAGTTTTTAAATAAAAACCCCTAAATTTTGAGTTCCAACCTCACAATCTTGAATGTGTTTCCTTTAACTATGCCACATTATTGTAGGTAACTAAAAAATCAAATCTGAATTCAATTCTCAGTGTAATACTAGCTAAAGATCATATCTGAGATTCTGAATTCAATCCTTTATCCGGATTGGGACTGGCTATGTAGAGCATACAAGATGTTTTACAAGGTGGAGTTATACCATGTAATACATGCATTGTAAAAATGAGCAATAAAGACAAGAAATATAAAATTACAGAACCCGACAATTATACCTGTGATTTTGTCAAAGGAATCGTGTCATGGGAAAAATTGCATGAGCTCCCCTGGAAAAACAAGCCGCTATCTCTGTTAGAGAACACAAAAAATTTGAGTCATGAAGCTGATTCAATTGTTTATTAGTTTTTTTATGTGTGACATGAAAATTTTTCTCAACTCTTTCATCCCTCAGTCAAAGAGAATCATTTTTCAATTCTAAACTAAGTAAAAAAATCCATAATGTTTCAAAACCTTCATCTGTAAACACGTTTTTTCTTTAGTCTATCATATTTGTTTGGATTTAGTTTAAAGTAATAAAAAATGAAACCCACATGATGTGGCTACAACAACAACACAGTGACATAAATATAAAGGAGATAATAGAGAACAAGGCAACCTTTTGGCATCTCCCCTGCATATAGTGATTGCAATATCTCACAGGCTTTGGCTTCGTAATAGGTTGCAGCTTGAACCTCTTAACACCTAGCTGTCTGTTCTTTTCTGCCCGCTTTTTTCTCTCCCTTAACTGCAATACCAAATTGAATTCACAAAAGTTACTCTAACGAACAGAAGCAAACAAATAGATTATTAATAGAATAATAACGTTGGATAAGGGGAAAGGCACGCAATAGTTGAATATTTTTGGTTGGTCAATTTAACTTAGCCATTCTTTGAAATGGGTAAAACATCTACGAAGAGGAACAGAAGAAGGAAAAAGATAAATACCTTTTTTCTTGCTTTTCTTTCAACTGTATTGGAACGTTTTCTCCTTTCACCCACTTTAACTCCCTATCAAAGGAAACCAAATGTGAGCCCAATTATATCACTCAAGTCAAATTAGGCATAAAACAACTAATAGTTTAAAGAAGAGTACAAGTAAAAAGAATTATTAGTACAAGATAATGGCAAATAGTGTCTCACCTCTGTTGACATATTTTCTGGGTTTTCCATTGCGACTTTTAATTCTTTAGAAGGACTCGAGGTAATGGGGTCATTCAATAAGAAATTACTACTTCCATTGGAGCCATTCACTTCCTTTCCATCAGCGCCGCAAGAAGGCTCTTTGATGTTCAAAGTTTTGCTACTCCTCGTTGTATTACTCTTTTCCTCCATCGCTCCACCCTCTCCCAACTTTGCTTGCTCTTCAGTAAAATTAGATAGAGGGTCAACTCTCTCCACAAGATAGGGCATGGATGCAGCATCAAGAATTTCCCCTTCCTCAGTGTCTTGATAGTCCAATGGAATGAACGAGCGATTCAATAAAAGATCTATCTCCATTTGCTGCCTTTCCAGCTTTATCATGGTCCCATCTACATTCCTTTCTTCAAGTGCCAAAGGATCTTTGAGAAACGATTCATCCAAATGGATGCTCGCTCCTCCATCAAGAATCTCCTCTTCCTCAGTCTCCTTATCATCCAATGGGATCGATGAGGAATCTACTAAGGTTATTGTATCCATCTGGCATCTTTCGTGTTCCATATTGTCACCTAAATTCATTTCTGAACAAGAAGTCATATCTTTGGAATTATCAACTTTGTCACCCATCAATGCTTGCGCCCCTTGATATAACTCTGTCATCACAGTATTTTCTAACTCATTCGCAATAGTCAAGTACTTCTCTTCAGTCAAAGGATCCAGTAGTTCTCCATTTTCTTCTATATCCACCATATGCTCTAATTCATGTAATATCTCAGATGAATTGAGAGCTTCATTCTGAATCTGGATATCACTAAATTCCATGGCATTCTCACCCAACAAATTCGCATCTTGCGATACTTCCCGAGTCATCACCTCTGGTTCCTTACATTGATCATCTTAATGGCATACAAAAAGATATAAATTAATATCAAAAGTCTTTTTTTTCAATTTGTTAAACCAACTTAGTATTTCTATTGAGTAGGCACTCACTTTCATCAGTAAGATTTAAAGTAACATTAAAATCAAGTCACACACCTGTTATTGGGTTCTCTGAAATAATTCGAAGATTTGCATTGCTGTGAGACTTGTCATCGTAGAAGGAGAGAATCCGAACAAAAATCTCAAACGTTTTGCTCTTGAGAGGAGATCTGCAATATGGGGGAAAAGCAATATCCACTTCTTTCATCCTCACTGGAGTTGGGGTTTCAATGCCAACACGTTCCATCAAAAACAACCGAAAATCTTCTACCTTTTTGCTTGAACCTCAAACCTCTCATGCCAACCCCAAAAGGTCTCAAAATTATAACTGCAAAAAGCACAAGCAAAATTTATTACCATCAAAAATCAAACTCCACCACCCACTCGACAATTAGGCATTTAGGGCAAATCACCTAAAAATTATTTAGTCACCATACCATACTCGCACAACATTGAACATCAACTGAAAGTAGGGGTCGCAATTTGAGTCACCACATGATAACACGACACTTAATAAACAAGTTATGGGTTTGCCATCAACGGATTTGAATCATAAACAGGTCAACACGATAATACACGGCAAAAATGTGAGTCATTAACAAGTTAATCCAATACGAATTAATATCAAAAAATTTATTTGTTACCATAAATATATATATATATATATATATATATATATATATCTTATATATAATGAAAAGAAAAGGAGTGCATGCTAGATATATAGACACTATTAAGGATATGTATGATGGAGTAGTAACGAGTATAAAGACATTAGGAGGAGATACAAAAGAATTTTCCATTTCATCAAGGATCGGCTTTAAGCCCATATCAGTTTACTTTAGTTATGGATGAACTAACTAGGTATATTCAAGAGGATATATCATGGTGTATGTTATTTGCAAATGATATTGTCTTAGTGGATGAAACAAAAGATGGAGTGAATAATTAGAACTCTGGAGGAATACATTAGAATCTAAAGGTTTTAAGTTGAGTAGGACGAAGACCAAATATATGCACTGTGAGTTTAGAAATACTCGACATTGAGATGATGGAGTGATAAAATTAAGGGAGGTAGAAGTTCACAAGGTTAACTACATTAGATACCTAGAATCAATTATACAAAATGATTGTAATATTGAGAATGATGTCACATAGAATTTAAGCTGGATGAAAGAAATAGCGGAGTGCAACATGGGCAATTTGTGATCGAAATGTTCATACTAAGTTAAAAAGAAAATTTTATAGGACCGCAATTAGGTCAGCTATGCTCAATGTAAGTGAAATTTGGGCAAAAAAGCAACAACAATAACGTAGCAGAAATGGGGATGCTTAGGTGGATGTACGATAAAACTTGTAAAAATAAAATAAGAAATCTAGAAAATCAAAGACAAGTAGAAGTAGTGCCAATTGATACAAAGAGTAGGGAAGGGCGGTTGCGGTGATTTGGTCACCTACAAAGACGGCATACAAATACCCCCACTAATAAAATTTGACTCAATAGAAACTGTAGAAATTCGATGAGGTAGGGGTGAACCAAAGTTAACATTGGATGCATTAATTAGGAAGGATTCGAATGGTTTGGAAAGCTCACCATCAATTGCACTTAATCGAGCACAATGAAAAAGTTTGATCCATGTAGCCGACCCCAATTAATTTGAGAGTTAGGCTATTTTTTTTTTTTTTTTGTTGTTGTTGTTGTTGTTCTTGTTGTATATATAATGGAAATCCTCCGTGTTGGTCTAGGTAACATGGACTCAGGTACGAGTATCTGATATGGGTACATATCCAAAGGTCAGACTTGCAATTGTCTGTGCTAAAGGATACGAGGACTCGGCTAGTAAGTGTACAAATATTTAAAAATAATTTTTTAATTTTGTTGCATTACATTAATTGTTTAAATATGAGTAATGTGTATATAAGTAGTGTAGCTGGTTAAATAAGAGTAATGTGTACATAAGTAGTTGTTTATATTTGGTTTTATTATATTAATTTAGTAAATATGCGCTATGTGTTGTGTATATGTGCATTGAAAAGTAAAAGTAAGTGGGCCGATTTGAAGAGAAAACAAATCTCTTTCTCTCTCCTCTTTTGTAAGGTGGGCCAAATCTCTCTCTCTCTCTCCTCTTTTGTAAGTTGGGCCCATCTTTAACAAAAAAAACAACTCTCTCTCTCTCTCTCTCGGTTTTCTCCTTATCTTATTCGCCACTACCTCTCTACAACTCTTCGCGACAGCGGCGGCTCGAGTCTCTCCATTGTCACATCTCTTTTTCTACCATCGTTTTGTCTCCCTTTCTCTCAATTCGACAACTCTCTTTTTCTCTCTCAGATCTGGATCTCTCCCTCCCTTAGAACTGGCATGTTCGACCTCAAATCCACCGTGTCGAAACATATCCAGTGTCCGAATCCATGTTGGATGGGTACTCCGGCACAAAGGGTCGAGTCCAGGTATCGAAGGTGTTGGTTATAATGAGGCCAAAATAGCCTTATTCCCTAAGTGTCCTTCACAAATATGTTTTAACTTTTCAATTTCCCTTCGTGTCCTTGAAAGAAATGAGGGCACATGTGACTTATAATATAAGATTTAATTAAATGCTCCTTAAGAGATAACTATAAAAAAGCTACAAAACAGTTTCCAAAATCGAAATTGAAAATTAAAGCCACTTTTGAGAAGTTCTATCAGTTATTTAACTAAGCGCAATATTCTCTCTAGAATTTTCTCGAATCATTCCTCTCCACATCTTTTTCCTCTTTCCGCAGTCTCGATTAATAACTTCCTATTTATTATGACCATGAGCAATGAAACATCATTACTGCACAAGAAGAAAATGGCAATGGAATCCAAAGAGAAGAGAAGATCAAGTAATGGAGCGATAAATAGAGAAATAGAGCGGTGCCGAAATCTAAACATGGAGAGCTAGAGAAGAAATTGGATGGCTATTCTCTAGCATTGGCTTTGATGGCAATTCTTAAGTATAGGATGAATGTAAATGTGAGTGCATGTATGTTTGACGTTTCAACACGTTGAGTGTATATATTCTGACCTCCTAACACGATGACTTCAATGTATGCTAAAAGGGGGTTCAAACACAGTCCTCATCAAAATGAAGTTCCACACAAACATGTATGCAAAATCATATTTACTGACCTCCTCTATCCCCACATAACATAATTACCCAATTTTCTTCTCTGCCTTCAAGTTGAGTTATTTTTACAAATTAATGTCTTTTTTGCTCCTTCAATAGTTTACGATATGCCTTTTCTAACTAATGGATTTTCTTCGATTCTATATCTTTAACAAATTTGGGCTATTAGGTATTTAAAAGCGTGCGGGTAGAAACTTATATTATTGTCAAATGGTTTCATATGAATCAGTACGAAATGGATTGTTGAGTGAATAGAGACGGTGTAGCTGGTGTGCGTGTGGTTGTTAAGCTTTTGAAGGTTTGATCCTGGTGGTGTTAAGAACATGGTTTTCCTCATTAAATGCAAGAATGGGGATACGCTGGTAGATGCCCTTTTGTTTTCCCTTTTATTACTTTGTTAATAAGATTTTTTTTTCCATTTCTTCATTGTAGTCTACTTACATTGATATACTGTTATATTTTGACAAAAATTTGGATTAATGCATAAATATATTTTTTTTGGTAGAATCAATATTTTTTTATTAAAGAAAATTATTTATACAAAAAAAAATTATTATTTTAGAGTGATCCACTTCCACTGTACTTTCTTTTTGAAGAATTCCACTATACTTTTTTCACATTTGTTAAAAGAAATAAAATAAATATATTCGATCTTTCATCTTAAAGAAAATTAATGTGTGTGCACAACAATATATTTTTGAGTTTAGTTACTAACTATCAGGTTTAATATAAATATGTATACTATCTGAGAATAGTACTCAAATGATTTTTTCAAAAAATAAAAAATAAAAACTTTTCTTGCCCCTTATGAATCTCAGACCCACTTATATATCTCTTGCAGCAATACCACATGCTAAATCATTAGGTCACCTATTTTCAAAAAAAAAAAAAAAAAAAAAATCTTCAGGTCCCCTACTTGGTTGGTAGTTCTCTAAAGTTATGACTCATATAGATCAAGAAGAATGCGAGATGCCTCTACAACAAAGATCACTCCGAAGGAGTAAGAAGCAACAATGCTTGCTATGAATTTATTTAGAACAAATCATGGACAAACTAATTAATTGATAAATATAGGAATTGACATTTAAATTTGAAAAGAAGTATATGACTCTATACCATGGCTGGTGATTTTAAACTTTGACTATTGGATTAAATCCAATGATAAATATGTCTTCTTAGAACTCGTGCACACATTTAAAAATCATAAATGTAGTTTTCATATTCACCATCGAATCTAAATCCAATGGTGAAAATTTTAAATCTCCATCCGTGGTGATTTTAAAAAGTCACCATAGTAGAATTTCCTATATATATATACATAAATATAACATAATCTAAATGTTAATTAGCTACGCTAAGATGCAATAAATTTGTTGTATACAATTAGATGCAAACACTACAAAAAAATGGCTATTTAGAAACGGAATTAGCAACTGAATTGAGTTCCGTTGCTAAAAAAAAATGGTTTGAGGCGGAATTGAGACGGACTAATTCAGAGACGGAATAGAGAGAGATCAGAGACGGAAATAGAGACGAAATTGAGACGGAATTAAATTCCGTCTCAAAACAATGGTGCAAACTTTCCCACCAAAACTTTAATTTTTTACAATCGTCCGTTACGTCTCGAGATTCGTGCATGCTTCGATCTCGATGATTCAAAAATGGGGACCAACACAACTCTCTCTCTCTCTCTCTCTCTCTCTCTCTCTCTCTCTCTCTCTCTCAACTCTCTCTCTCGCTCGCTCAACCCTAAACGCTCTCTGCCTTCTCTCTCTAACCGGTCTCTGCTCTCACCGTAACCGCTCTCTGCGCCCAGTCACAGCTCTCTCCGCTCACCGCTCACCGATCTCCGCTCTCTCTCCGATCCCCGCTCTCTGCTCTCTCTTCGCTCACCGACCGATCCACCGCTCTCTGGCCTCTGCTCGATGTGTTGCTCACCACTCCCATCACCGCCCTCTGCTCTCTCGCGTGCATAGGCCGATCTCTGTTCGTTCTCTCTCTCTCTCACCTCTCTCACCGCTCACCGAAGCTTCCCAGTTCTCCCTCTCTAAACCGATGCTTCCTAGTTCTCCCTCTCTCACCGCTCTCTCTCTCTACCGTAATCTCTCTCCCTAGCCTAAACTTTCTACGCCATTGCGATTGGGAAATTGCCTTGGCGGCTCTGCCGTCGCCGAGGCCTAAACTATTTGCCATCTTTGAGATTTTTTCAATCTGTGATAATTACCACAAAATTCTAGATTTGTCTTTGATGCTTTCTTTGGAATATATATTCCTTGTGAAGATCTGTTTGATTCTTTTTATTTGGTTGGTTTCTCGATTGGTGTCTTCCTTTGATTTCTACTGATAGCTATCTCTATGCTCGACTAATTGGTTACATTCTTTAGTTTCGTTTTGTCTACTTACTACTGAATGTATAATTTTGAAAATGCGGATTTTAAAGCATGAGTGGCCGGCAAGGTGGCAAAGCTTTGTTCCTGACTTGGTTTCAGCTACAAAGACTAGTGAAACAATATGCGAAAATTGCATGGCAATACTGAAAGTAACTAGCATCTCTATTTCATTATTTTGCATTGGTCTGCTTGTTAATTTGTTCCTTAAGCTTATTTTGGGCTCTTGACTCAGTTTCTTAGTGAAGAGGTTTTTGATTTTTCAAGAGAAGAAATGACACAACAAAAGATCAAAGAACTTAAGCAGTCGCTTAACAGGTAAATAAATGATGGATGTGCCTTTAATTGTGGTTACATTTGAGTTATTTGCCTCTCGATATATGCGAACTACTTCTGTCAAGACTCAAGGCTGAGATTATTTCCTGATTGAAATTATTTCCTGGGGAGGTTAGTTCTATTCTAAGATCTGTTTGTGTTTGATAAGAAACCAACATTTTGACCCAACATGAGTTGAACACCCAACCTTGCCTGTTGGCAAGTGATTCTTCATTCATCTCACTAGAGAATAGAGATGCTTTGGCTTTGATTATTGAAATATTCATGGTTTGCATCCTATTTGATAGTTGATATTGTGATTTATCAAACGGATATAGATGCTACTACGTACACTGTGTATTGCATATAAAATTCTTTGTCGGTGCCTGCAAAATACCATGTTTTAAGTTTCGCAACCAACAGTACACCCTTTCTTTACCGGTTCCTGTAAATTCTTTACCGGTTCCTGCAAAATTCTTTACGGTGTTGAACCTGTTGAAAGTGCAATTTTATCTGGAGGAAAGCCTGGTGAGTACTTTTAGGGGTTTTCTCATTTTAGCTGTTCAATCTAACTATTGTCGATTTTGGTTGATTTGCACATATGGTTTGCTGGCTCTATTATGCACACGTTGCTTTCTACTTGCTGTCATCTGTATGTCTTTTAGCCCCTTTTTGGAGACGCTGTGATTGTATTTTATGTATAGCTTTTCACCTTTTCTGGATTTCACATACTATCCATAGGAGGCATCATTTTAATTATTAGTAGTTCAGTATCCATAAGATCTAAATTTTCTTTCCTTATCTAGATATGTGTAGGTTTTTGTTGATTAATTATCTATCCATGGACTGAAATCCTATCTCTATAAAATGTGATTATCACAATTGATATCAATTACCTGTACAGAATGCTGTTTTGGGTTCTTTTATAGTAAGTACTCTAGGTATGCACAGTTTTCGTATAAATATTTTAAAACAAAAAATATGCTGGTAAATATCAAGCTTCGACTTGAAATGATGTTTGTCCATTCATGCTTTCTTAAAAATTGTGGCTTTTATTTCAGTGAATGAAAACTATCCTTTGTTTCTTTTAAAAAGTATATTAAATTAAAACAAATAGAAAGCCAGTTCCTTAATCTTGATAAGATCCTTTCCGAAGGAAATATGTTATTGCACTGGTTTTGTGTTGAATATTATTCTTACTTCAATATTTTTATATTATGGATCCTATTTGTTAAGGAAACTATTGTAGTTACAACAGTTACTATAGTTTCCTTAACACTTTCATTTGATATTGATGACATCTTGTGATTATTGAGTAGGGTTAAGTGTAAGAAATGAAAATAACTACAATTCCGATGTGAAGCCATTTGGAACTTTTTTATTTTTTTTATGAATAAAAGTTGGTTTATTGAGATGCTTCCCAAACCTACATAAAGTTCATCAACTTGCATGAATGTTGATGGCATTTGAAACTAAATTCTTACTGCAATTCCTCCTAGACTCCATGCTTAAGCGTTTTCTTTCATTTGTTTCATATTCTATCTAAAGGTAATAATCAACTTTATTATTTTTTTTTACTTATCTCTTCATTTTCTTTTTTATTGAATTAATTTCACCTCATCTAAAATCTTTGGATTATATAATATCTTTTATCCTTTCGAAATAATTACTTGACTTTCATGCTTTACTATAGGGTTCTTTCATGTTTTGTAATTTTTGGGAACCCCTAGTTTTAGGAGAAACTTTGCTAAGTATTTTGTAGGAAATTAAGAGTTAGAATTTTTTTCAGAATGCGTTCATTGTAATAATGTGTTGAAGATCATTAACATCACTTGTCTCTAAAAAGAAATAGTTATTAATATTGAAGTACTTATGAAAATTGGTACTTGTCTTGTATCATTTATTTATCATACTTCCATTACACATTGTTTATCTTATTGAGTCTTTTATTTTAGTTTTCTTTACTTTTAATTTGTGTTCTATCTTTTGTTTCAGTTTACTTTAATTTCATTTCGTATAGTGTCTTCTTAATTTTTTGGAGCATCGAGGACAATTGACTCTTGTTTGTGTTAATCTAGAACTAAATTTCATGTCATTGTTTGGAGCGAGAGATAATTTGCTAATTAACACCATGTTCCTTCTGGATAATGATGAATTTCTTTTTCTTTATTACTTTATTTATGTTGGGTTTGGCTCATCACTTGTGCTTGCAATGATACGTAGTTCTCCCATAATATTGTTTATATTCCTATTATTGTTTGTATAATTTAGTGATTTTTTTTTCTTTTTGATCTTTTTTCAGGTGTTTTGTACGAAGTCAAGTATTTTTTGAAGCACAATCAACTTTATATAATCTCGGAACACTTCTTCATTTTTTTTCATTTAGAACAATTTTTGCTTTTACTTTTGTAGAAAGATACGAAATAGAAACGTTTTAGATTGTTTTTGTTGTTTCGTGTACAGTACATTGAGAAAATATAATTTTAAGGATATCTTAAGTTTATATAAACTGTGCAATATCAATATATTATTTAGCTATGATTTGTATTATATATTGACAGGTTAAATGTGATTGGATTGAAACCTATATATATATATATTTATTGAGACGGATTGAGACCTAAACAAAGCGGAATTGAGACGGATTAGCAACGGAATTCAGCGATTCCGTTGCTATTCCGTCTCTACTTTTCGAGGAATAGATGCATGAATCAGCAACAGATCAGAGACGGAATTATTGTATTCCGTCTCTGATCCGTTGCTAATCAGAGACGGAATATAATAATTCTGTCTCTGATCCGTTGCTAATAAGAGACGGATCAGAGACGGAATACAATAATTCCGTCTCTGGTCCGTTGCTAATCAGAGACGGATCAGAGACGGAATGCAATTACAACTGTACCCTTTAGAAGAATTTCTATTTTTGTTCCGTCTCTGATCCGTTTCTAAATTTCGTCTCTAATCAGCAACGAAAACACATTTCCGTTGCTGATTGAATCAGCGACGACGATTTTAGAGACGAAATAGATTTCGTCTCTGTTCAGTTGAAGAATTGAATTAGAGACGGAATTTATGCAAATCAGAGATGGAAATTTTCGTTTCTGATCTGCTGTTTTTTTGTAGTAAAATCTTTTTAAACTTTTAAAGTTATCTATAACTTGGTTCAAGTTCTTTGCCAACCCAGGGATGCCACAACGATCTGCCAAGACCATGACAAATATATAGCAATGTGAAAATTGAAAAAGTGTTCAATAAAATTATATGTTAACATGCTAGGACAGTGAATAAGAAACCAATAGGAAATGAAAATATAAAGGATTGTGTAACGACCCGAAAAATTAGACTTGTGCCACGTGTCAAGTCAAGGTCGTATGTGGGACCCACTCGTCGAAATACGTATATAAGAATCCAATTTAAGATGAAAATGCTAATTATGCGAGGAAATTCGTTGAGTCGAAACACGAACAAGGACGCGCCTCGAGTCGCGTGGGACCGAAATAGTGGCTTTATGTGGTGTTAAAATGTACATTGGATATGCCTCGTGATGCGTGTAGTGCGAGTATCGAAATTTTGAAATGAGGTGGGTTGGTGCCTCGAGATGCGCATTGCACGAATGTTGAGGAAAATGAAAGAGATAAGGATAAGGAGAAAAGAAATAATATATATATATATTATATTATATATAAAGAGAGGAGATAAGGATGGAAAGAAAGGAAAAAAACAGAGAGACCAGTGAGGAAGAAGAGAGAAAGAGAGAGAAAGCCATAGAGAGAGAGAGACGTCGCGGGGAAGGAGATCCGGTGGGATCGGCTTGCTTGCCAGCAGGGTGGTGGTCGGCTCTAGCGACCACGGCGGACCCGGCTCCGGTCAGCAGCACGGCTCAGCGGCTCGGCTCGCAGTGCAGCTGCCACGCGGAGGCCGCGGAGGTGAGCGATGGCGGTGATCGCACAAGGTCGGCATCCCCAGAAGACAACGGCGAGATCGCAGCGGCGGCGGCAGAAGACCGGCGGTGGTGCCGGTCTGGTGGTGAGCGGCAGCGCGATGGTGGCGGACGGCAGGCGCGAAGGTGACGGCCGGCACAGGGGTTGGCAGCGGCAGAGATCGGACCAGGGAAGGCGCGCGCGAAGCAGCGGCGTCGTCGGCGCGGTGGCGCGGTGTTGACGAAATCGCAACGACGCGATGGAGGTGAATGTTTATTTCACCAAATTACAGATTGCAAAGGAAAAAAAAATCGGAGAGAAATTTAATAATTAGCTTTCCTACAACTAGGGCTGGCAAAATGTGCCGGTCCCGTTTGTCCGATTTTCTCCGGACCAGTTTTAAACGGGACCGGGCAATATTTTTGTGAAAAACATACGAGTCTGGACAATTTTTTTTTTCCGTTTAAAAATACGGGACCGAGACTGGACAAGAATTCTTAAAAAACGGGTACCCGTTTATGATTAATTTGAAGGGCATATAGGTAATTTCACACTCCATAACTTAATTTCACACACACTCTCACTCTCACACTCACAGTCTCACCGTCTCACCGTCTCTCTCACGGTCTCTATCACCAAACCATCTGCGACTCTGCCTCTCCCGCCCTCTGCCATCGTGGCCAGCCAGTCGCCAGACTCATCGTCGCCACCGTCTCGCCGTCTCGCGCTCGCAAATCGCCGCTCTCGCCGTCTCGCGCTCGCCAGTCGCCGCCGTGGCACCGCCTGTGCGGCCTCGGCCTCACCGGCTGTGGCTTCACCGCCTCACCCGTGCTGTCGGCGGTCGGCCCGTCACCCTTTCCCTCCAGCTCTCACTCGCCAGTCTGTCTGTGTGGCCTCGGCCTCACCGGCTGTGCGGCCTCACCGCCTCACCCGTGTCGTCGGCGGTCGGCCCGTCACCCTCTCCCTCCAGCTCTCGCTCGCCAGTCGCCACCGCGCTGCCTCTCCTCTCAGCCTCGTCGGGCGTCAGCGACTGTCTCGAGCTCCACTCTACGCACTCCGCAGCAGAGCAGCGCACGGCCAGTCGGGCATCACCGGCGACTGCCGTCACCCCTCGCCAGTCCGCCACAGCTGTGCCCACAGCCCACTCATCTCTCTACTTTTAATGTAAATTTTTTCTACTCATTCTCCATTCATATCCAATCCATGTTTCTTGTTTGGCTTTTCTAAAATTTGTTTCAAATTTATTTTCTCACTTGCTGATTTGATGACGTTGTTGTTCAATAAATTAAAATATGTTTCTTGTGATGTTATGTATTTATTTTTTGGTAATTGGTGACTTGTAGACTTGTAAGCTGTAGTTGAGGGATTTTTTTTAAAAATAATTGATAAATAAAATATTTAATCATATTTAAAAATAGAAAAACGGACAAAACAGGAGCCGTATGTTTTACAAACATACGAGATTGAACAAAAAAAAATTGCCAGTTTCAAAAACAGGACCGGGCACCAAATTTAATCATTATAGAAATGGGTGTCCGGTCCCGTTTATGTCCGATCCCGGATTTTTGCCAGTCCTACTTACAACATTTGAGAGCTGAAAATCTCTATGTGATCAGTGGTTCAGACAATATATGAAAAGTGTTAAACTCAATGTCCGTCAAAATATGCAAGTTCTATAAGTTCATGTGCGGACTTCGGTTAGTAAGTATATGCATATTCTGCGAAATGATTTCTTGAAGAGTGACATCAAACTTGCAAACATAAAAGAAGGAATGAAAACTACAAACACTATTTGCATGACTTACAAAATCTCTTGATCAGTTTAGTCCTTTTGTAAAGACAAAATTAAGAAAAAAAATCAATAATAACTATACATCTATATAAATACAAATGTGTTCTTGGCTATTGACTTAATTAAAAAAGAGAAAAAGACAAATCTGCAGCACAATATCCTTCATATGTCAAGAACTTCTTAAAACCAAAGCAACAAATTCCTGCTTCTAAGATTTTAAAATTGACCAAATCTACCAACCAACCAAATGGTAACTCAATGGTTTGCTATGTCAGAATTAGTTTTTTGTTTGCGTAATTGACTAAACCTTTCATAGTCCATTCAACAGAAATGATCCCCACAAGAATGAGAAATTCCATAAGATTGTGCTCCTCAGACAACAATAGAGTTTTCAGCGTTTAAAATTACCACGAGTATATCAACGCGAGGTCGAAGCTGAATTAGAAAACCAAAATCTACAAAGTTTAGTAAAGCTCATTTGGTTTCTAAACGACCAAGCCACTAAAGATTACTCAAATCACTATGGTATCATTGCATTGTTATTGATCCTCTACGTGCAGCCTCAACTCCACTACAGTAAAGTGCTAACAAAAATATATGGTGAGCAGAACAAGTTTATTTGCTCAATTTGTGATACAGGTCTTACATAAAAATCATAGTGCAGCACTTGGATTCACTATAATTATGATTTGTAGAATACAAATTTTGAACCTTTAAATGGTGGATAACAAACTACTTATTCCTCTGCAATTCGAACCATCTTCTTTATGCACGCCCGAAAAAACACATTGTTTCTGTAGTTTTAAAAAATAAAAAATAAAGAAAGAAAGCATGATTGTAACACCCATTAACCCTCTTTTAATAGCTTATCTAGTGCATAAAAAGAACAATTATGACACCAAAAAGAACTTCAATGAGATTTCCAATGACATGTGTTCACTTAAGTCAATACAACAATATGTGTTCACTTATGTCATAACTAACAATAAAATAGATAAAAACAATAGGATGAAATTAGATAGGGCAAGTCCTACATTAAGCATTAAGCAATGCGGTTCATAAATATACAAGCCCACAGCTTAAAAGGATTGAACATTGTAGGCAAACCCATTAGAAATGCATTTAAGAACCTATCTTTTATAAAAAGATAGGAAGTCACGCCAACCTCGGCTCAATCAGCTATTGACAATGGTCCAATTAAAATTATTAAGAAGATAAACAGAGGACACTCCAAAACTCTAATTTTCTTAGAGACAAAGGACTAAAAGTCCATCCAATCATCCATTACTTAATCAAATTTCTAATTGAATTCCAATGTTAGCCAAGTTTCAAAGAATGGATATTTGAGTTGTTTGTTTGGCCAAAGTAGTGGTCAATAGCTCCAAAGAATCTCATTCAAATGAGGTATGTTCAAATTAAGTTCATTATTTACAGCTCCAACTTTCATGAAAGTACCAAAGCATAAAATCTAAGAAGTAGATGTAAATTACAATCTAATGTCAAATATAGGACTATTAAGAATACAAAATTTTGTCACATTTAGCAACTACAACAACAACAACAACATAGCCTCAGTCCCAAATTAATTGGGGTCGGCTACATGGATCAAACTTTTCCATTGTGTTCGATTAAGTGCAATTGATGGTGAGTTTTCCAAACCATTCAAATCCCTCCTAATTAATGCATCACATGTTAACTTTGGTCTACCCCTACCTCGTCGAATTTCTACATTTTCTATTAAGTCAAGTTTTCTAGTGGGGGCATTTGTAGGATGTCTTTGCAAGTGACCCAACCACCGCAGCCGCTCTTCCCTAATCTTTGTATCAGTTGGTGCTACTCCTACTGGTCTTTGAATTTCTATATTTCTTATTCTATCTTTACGAGTTTTACCACACATCCACCTAAGCATCCTTATTTCTATTACGTTCATTTTATGTAATTGTTGTTACTTCACCGCCCTACATATAGCAACTACATTATATGAAAAAATTTAATGGCAAAGCCAAAAGAAAAGATAAAGAGAATATAAGAAATATATATAAGTACAACGTTTCAGTAGTAAGCAATGAGCAGAAATCATACTAACACAGTTCAAAGCAATGGTGGAACGCACCAAAAGGGCAAAAGCAAGACGAGCACTATCAAGCGTCGAGAACATTAATTAGGGCACAATCGATTCAGCAACTACAAACCCAAAAACAATAACAACGAACATTAACAAGAAAAAAGAAAAATAAGAACACAAAGTTCGTTCACATTGTGAACGGAAGCCACGGAAAAGGAGGCTTTCGTGTATTTTCCGGAAATGATAAAACTATACTCAGATGTTACCAACCACGTTATGTCGAGCGGTCTTGAGATCTCGACAATGGATACTGAAAGCCTCCTTTTCCGTGGCTTGAGATTTTGATTCCGACATCGAAGAAGAAGACGATGATGACGTAGAGAATGAATGATAATCTTGATGAACAATCCATCTTCGTGTAGCGTCCAATCTTTGATTACGACATTGTAATCTATGCGTTGTCGTCGTGCATACACCTATGGAAGTTGTTTTCTTTTAGCAGCACTCCTTCCTTGTTTGACCAAGACTAGGGTTTGGGAGTGAGAACGAGTTTTGGGGTATTAATATGAGAGGGGAAAAAATGTTACTTGCAGTAACAATATAAATGGTTAATTATGATTAAATAGTTAATGAGTTGGCATGTGGGACACAGATGGCGCTGGTAGGCTAGGTTGTGGGCTGGCATCGGCCCTGTGGCTATTCATTTGGCAAGTGAGTCGTTACAACTTAAAATGCTAGCAAACAAAGCAAACAAGTCCTCGAACATGGATTACCCCTAATCCATAGATGACTAATCCAATACTTCTTAATACGTTTCTATCAAGACAACTTTATCAACCAAACCGAACACATTAATAGTAAGAGGTAAGATGGCGAAACAAGGGTCAGATTAGACATTGAAGGGGTACCACCCCCTTTAGCCTCCGGATCCTATAAGGGTACCCTTATATATCCCACCTCGTTGCCCTCCTGATCTTGTCGCTATTAATGGTCGACATTTTTTCTATAAACTATAAGTGTAGGTGTTAGAAGAATGAATAAATTTGAAATTTTTTTGGTGGATAATTTGTCATTTGAATTATATGTGTTTTTTTTTTAACTTTAGTAGTTGAACATACAATCTCCAAAAAATCTTGCTTCTAGCAAGTGATACCTCGACCATCTCACCATAAATGCTTTGGTGAATTATGTATGTATATACATAGTAAAATGTAAGAAAATAAGATTTATGTGTATGTATTGAGGAGTATTTTTAATTAACAACTTGTAAGAATTATATAGATTTTTATACTACTCAAAATGAGTAAGAATTATATAGATTTTTATACTACTTAAAATGAGTCATATAAGCTCGGTTAGAAAGATCTTAAAATCTAATTTTATAATTTATTGAATTTAATTGAACACAATTCTAAGTTGCAGTTAAAAAGTTATGGCCAAATTACCTAATTAAAGACAAACTTTATTTAATTGGAAACATTCCCTTTGAAAAAAAAATGTGAAAATAAACTTTCAAACCTCCCTTTTATTACTTCAAGCCCTAGAACATTAAGAGATGGGATCATTAAATTATTATGCTATTCCATATTTTTAGTCATATGATTCTTTAATTTGGCAAAAGAAAATCAAGTTTAGCGTAGGGATGTACATTGGGTCTAAGTCAGCCCAGGGCCGATTTTATGTGTGGCTTGGCATTTAAGCCAAGACCCTAAATCCTAAGCCCTTGGGCTTGGCTCAAACCTTGCTCCCAACAACTTTTTTTCTATGACAACTTATCTCCAATATGAGTCAAATTAGGGATATGGACCTCATTTTAGCAAATGATGCATCATCCATTTCACTAAAGATGATTTTGTTCCAACAACTTTTTTTAAGGAAATACTAATAAAATATTTATAAATACTACAAGGGTAGGGCATGGATCGATAAATAATTTATGCCAACCCAAACCCATTTGTCAAAGGATTGAGATTCATTATATATATATATATATTAAATGAACTTCACTTTTTTAAAAAAATTCATATATGCATGCATAAAACGACCCGCCTATCCTCCATATAAAATGGTTTTCTGCTCACTTATACCCCGCTCACCCTATTCACCAATACCCAAGTCACACCACCATCTCTCCCTGTCTCAAATTGCACTCTCTCCTCGATCCAAATCCTCAAAAATTCGGTTGAAACCACACCAATTCGACATTATGTGTGTTCCCACCTTTTGTCGAGTTGATTTCTAGGTTTTCTTAAGTTTTTTATATATTGTTTTTTAGTTTATTTTTTTGTTGTTATTATTAGGTTTAGGGCTTCGATTTGAGACTTGAATCTCGAATTTTCGACATAAAATGTTGATGGAATCAAGAACATATATATAGCGATTCTTGGATAACCACTAACATATCAACCGCTTTCATATATTTTTTGGAGTTTTGAAGAATTTCTTGTTCATTTTGATCGTTTGTGGGTTTCATGGCTTCCACTAAGATCTATTTGTAAGTATCAATAAAAGTCAGATAAGACCTTTAAAGAGGTTTCAGCTGGAATTGGATGAAGCTGGCTGTGAGCTCCAAAAAGTTCTCGGTAGGAGTTAGCCAATCGCTCTTTATATGTCTCAGTTATGTGTATCTGAAACCCATAGGCGTCACTTCCTTACTTTTATATTTGAGTAATGGAGTATATTCAACGAAAAAATGGTACCTTTAGCAAGAGTATTTTATAGTTCTTAGAAAGGAAGTGGGATATTAAAAATTGATGTCACGCTGAATGACACCAATAATAATCTCAAATGTTGAGTTATAATTAATTTGCAGTAGCGGTAAGGGGGTCGAATACATAGAGGCTGGGGATAACTTTGAGTTACAAATAAAAGGGGGTTTGAATTAACTATACTAATATAAACTAATTACTAATTAATTAACACGCTAGGAAATAAATGTTAGAACAAATAACTATAAATACTATTATGTTAACAATACTATAGTAATTCTAGATCAAGGAGACACTTAGACCAATGTAAGTAAGATTTATTATTCGATTCAAAAAATTATTTTTCATCAAATCTTATAGATAAGTTTATAGTGACTCATGCCACCTCATTCTCCTCATGTCAATAGAAGGAATTTGCAACACAACCATATACCAACTAGACCACAAAACCTCTCCAGATATAATGTAGGTTTTCAACGAACTAGCAGCATTAAACTCTGTGAGAACACCTATCATAAGTAATAGCTAGCATGAACTGCTACTATCTCATATCTAGGGGTGGCAAAATGTGTCCGGACCCGTTTGCCCACATTTGTCTGGACCCGCTTTAAACGGGTTCGAACATAATTTTTTCGAAATTAATACAGGTCTGGACATATTTTCTTTTCCGTTTTAAAAAACGAGTTCTGGTCCGGACAATTTTTTAAAAAAAAAACAGGTAACCGTTTAGCAATTAATTTAAATAGAATTTATTTATTTATAGAAGTGTTTTGAAACTTTCATAATGTTTGAATTATAATTACACTAATGGTGATGCTATTTTTATATGGAAACTTGTAAGACTTGAATTTTGAATTTATAACATTTATTTTTTGTAGTGATGAAATGCATGACAACACAAAATTCATGTATTGTTAATAATTAAGTGAAAAAAATTATTTAATTTTATTAAAAAAAGGGTCCGGACAAAAAACGGGTCTTGTATGTTTTAAAAACATACGGGTCAGGACAAAAAAAAGTGTCCGTTTCAAAAACGGGTACGAGTCCAGACACTATTCTTAGTCGTTATTAAGGGGGTGTCCAGACTCGTACCCATCCGTACCCATTTTTTTGCCACCCCTACTCATATCTCGTATCTTGCAAATCCTCAAAATACGAAGCTGCTAATCTTCGGATTTGTCCAACACCGTATGTGCAAAACTTTAAGTTACTACAAATCGCTGAGACACCGCTATGATATCCTGTTTTTTCTTTTGATTCTGTCATGAAATAAGTCCAACGCGCTTTGCCAGTGTCGTGCATTCATTCTGAGGGCGCTGACATTCTCCTTAGAATTCGAGCTTCGTATTTCTTTTAAGTCTTCACAAGGCTTCATACCCAATGTTTTCAGTAAGTTTTTCTTGATCTGATTAAGTTAAGGCCAATAATTTCTTAGTGATTTGTGTGCACCTAAAGGCGCTAGGAAGGTGCTAGGCCTATCTTTTGCATTTCGAGTACTCAATTTTGGTGGAAATCACTTCTTTTCGTCCATTGACCTGCATTTACCCTAAAAATGCAAAAAATAAAGGTTTTAGAGTATAAATAGAGATAAAAGTCTAGTAATTCATAATAATAATACACTAAAATATAGCACAATTGGTGACTTATCAAATACCCCCAAACTTGGACAATTGCTTGTCCCGAGCAATAGAGTATTCTTAATTATATATTTTTTCTTCCCTCGTTCTGATTTCATAATTATGTGCTCTTATTCTTAAACAGAAGTGTTCATTAAATAGGAACATATTACCCTCATAAAAATAGAAATTACGATAAAATAGCATGATTTTAAGAACATCCCCTTATTTGACTATCAACCTTATAGTTACGTAATACACCTCAGAATTTAAAGTTAAATCAATCACCAAGGCCAAACCACTATATAGGTTTTCTCGATCTCCATTGACAAACATCAAGCTTATGATAACTAACATAGAATCTTAAGATACAAAAATCACTAAATTAATCTTATTTTTAAACGATATTTAAAAGGCCACCATAATCAAAGTCGATAGGAATTTTTAACCACCAATGATTATCATTTCATTTTGAATGTTGGAATAAAAAGATATAATTCAATTTACTAAGCTATAAGTACTCGATCTAAATCTTTTATTTGAAGAGTTCTTATAAACTTCCTTCCATTTTCCATATCTCTCTTTCTTTCTTTCTTCTTTCTTTTATATATTTTCTTATATATTTTTCTTCTTACATGTATATTCTTATGGTTCCCTACTGCGTTTCTTTCGGATATCATTATTCTTTTTATAGGAATTCATTTTCACCATTTTCCCACCACTAAATTCCCTACTAAATTTTCTTTTGAAATATGTGGGTCTCTCTGTTTTTTTCATTTAAAAACTATTGTTAGCTCTTCTCACTTTCACTATAGTCAATGAAGCATTCTTCCTAATTAAATAAAATTTATTGGCTAATTTCATGTTTTCCCTTTCAATTGTGGCATAATTTCCTTTTTTATCTGTATGTAAAATACTTGACCAATAATCTTTGTATAAAAGAATTAATAGAAAATATGTCTTATTTATCTTGCACTATTGTAAAGATCTTTTACCCATTATAATATCTAACACAAAATAATCAATCTCTTCTAAACTACTTTAGTGTATACACAACCTAGGTTGAGTCAAGTAAGGTATAAAAATTCATTTCCATCATAAAATCTTCATTTTCATGGGTAATAAAAAATATTACTTCTATTTAAATCCAAATTATATTTAATTTATATTTCCTAACTAAATAAAGTAAAATGAAAAGATATCACCTGAATCTTCAAAAAATTGAAAATTTTAGTCATCTTTGAATAAATAATTGGATTCTACCTCTCGAGTGTTCCATACTTTGCTTCTTTATACTCCATTTCACCTAGACACCCCCGAACTCATTCTAAACATTGTCCTCAAGGTTTAAAAATTAAGTCAGGTTTGAACAATACAAATATACCCCGTGAAGCATAAACGAATCATATTAATTAATGAACACATTACCACATGAATAAACTTTCCATAAAAAAAAAAAAAATCATGATAATAATAAGGTACCACGCATCATCATTTCATAACAGGAACCAATCTCACTATAAGTTCAAGTCTTATAAAATAAAACACACCCCCAAACTCAATTTCTTAACACTAATAATCCAAACACAACCTTCATTATCTAAATTCGATTTAAAATCACACTTTGTGTTAAAAAATTTCAAGTATTTTGCCAATAATGACTTTGGGTGGTTGAATTAGATGCTTATTTGATTTCATAGTCAAAAGGGTACAAACGTTTGTAGTGTAAATGGAAATGTGTACACGAACTTGGGGTTTATATTTTAAAAACTCGAATTCATGCCTAGCGATTCCTGTGTAAGTGGAATCGCTAGAAAGATCACTATCACTGGAATTGAAGTTCTTATTTCCACCAAACTGTGCAATCAATGATTTCCTTATTAATTAGGCAATTCGTTGGGGATTCGCCAAACTCCAAAATCTACAATGGCTGGTTTCTTTCGCCAATTTAGCCATCAATTCCTAGTGTTATTTTGAATGGCTCGAGAATGGCTAGGCCTATTTTTCCATTTTTTTCAATTTGTTTCATAATTAACAAATATACCATTCATAAAACTAATATGGAGGTAAAATTTACGTGAAATATGAAAGTTTGATCAGGAGATGTAATTGACTAATAATTTTATTAAATAAATAAATAAGCAAATAAGTATGCAAGTGAATAATGTAAACTTGCATAAAGGCCGTATAAGCAAAACAACTTGATCACTCGCTCTCATTTGAAAGTACCTCAGAGTTTAAATTCTAAAAATTCAATTCAAGAGTCAAAAAGTGAGAGAATAAAAATATACTACACTAATACTAAACTCCTACTAAAGTCAAAAAGTGAGAGAATAAAAAAACTATTTTGAACTTTCACTTTGAAAACTTTGAAACTATAACACAATAAGAGTATAAACTTGATAAATCAAGCAATTGACTTAAAAATCTCAACCAAATTTTGCAAGCTCGAAAATTTTCAACTAAGGGTAAAATCAACAAATTGGCAAAGATAGAATCTAGTATTTTGGGTTCTACTTAAAAACCTGCCACTAATGCGATGACTTAAGTTATTTTTTTTTATTTCTAACCAAGTCTCAAAAAACATAAATTCTAGTAAGTAATCAACTTCCTGAAAAACTCAAATCATGCTAATTAAAAATTTAATGAAAGTCAAACCTAACACCAATCACCAGGTATTCTTTCATTACTTTGGTACTCCTTTATTTTTCATAAACCTAAAAATTTCAGAAAATCAAGGAGTTTATTAGACATCTAAGAAACTCAAAACTAACTAAACTAAAATGGAATGCATGAAATAAAACAAAAATAGGTTGCCTCGCAACAAGCGCCTTTATTTTAAGTCATTGGCTAGACTTAACCTTAAAGATCATGTAACACCTACTACTTGGGAGTAGTCTCGAACAAACGACTTCACTGTGGTTTAGGGCAATGAAATTGGCACAATCTCATTCAGAATCTAGAGCTCATCAAGGACCTCTAACACATAAGTTTCTGGTTGATCTGGACCGTCTAACATAAATGTGTCTGTAGCGTAAAAAATCTCTGAGTTCTCATTTTCTTCCATCTATGTGTAGAATTCAACTCTTATGCATCTTAAGGTAGGTGGTTTCACCAACACCAAAGGTTGGTCTTCCTTACTCTCTTTATGCAGCTCAATTGACCTTTTAAAAGTGACTTCAACTTTTTTTTGTGAGAAGTTGTGCAATTATGAGAAATGGTCATGGAGAGCAACTCAAGTCCTTCACTCGATTCTACTTCTCCCTTACCTAGATAGTCAACAACTGATGTAAGCTCGTCTATCTCAACACAAGTAGCATCCCTCGAAGCTTCCTCTAGATCAAAAATTGGTTTCATGGGTAACTCCTTCTCTTCGATATCCAGTGGTGCAAATGGAAGTAATCTATTCTTTCT
Source organism: Stephania yunnanensis (assembly GCA_039657365.1). Taxonomy (NCBI): domain Eukaryota; kingdom Viridiplantae; phylum Streptophyta; class Magnoliopsida; order Ranunculales; family Menispermaceae; genus Stephania; species Stephania yunnanensis. The sequence continues at coordinate 863,477 of JBBNAF010000043.1, forward strand.
TGTGTTTAGTATCATGGGTTCATCATGTTTATGCTATATTCGTCAAGTTTCTCCTTCGATCCATTGATCGAGTTCTTCCTCAGTTAAGTATATCGATGCTCATCTTTTATGATCCTCATTTTGTTTTTCAAAGACAATTCTTTGAAGAGTTGGTTGGTTTGACATGGAGTCATAACTACGACAACCCCTTCTTTAATCTAGGACACTTCCCAACCTAATCTCGTTATTAAGCCATAATCTCAGCCATGTAGAACTTAACAATGCATTAGTCAGCCTTTTCAACCTATTCTCCTCATTACTTACATTTAAAATAAGCATTTCACAATTCTCATATTTTTTAACATTTTAGAGTTAATGAAGACTTTTACAGTTAATAAATTATTCAACATAAATCTTAACAAATTAGTGGATGCAATTGATGTAAATCCTAAGTATGTGGAAACCAGGAAATAACGATCACATGTGTAAAGATAACATATCAGCGATAAGAAAGTAACAAACATGTGTCTAGTCAGGAATGTTGGGTTTTCGGGTTCATATGAAGTGGAAATTTCAAAACAATTTTTGAAAAACCCTAACATAATCGAAAATAAGTTCCATTAAATTAGATCTATAAAAGTAAACCATACTTTATGATTTTCTTCTTTGATTGTTCGATTTTCAAGATGTTCAAGTGCGCGTCCTCTATCAGAAATCGAAACACAAATGGTGACCAAATTTTGAAGCGCTAGTCCCAAGAGAAAGAAAGTATTTTTCTTTATCTCCCAAAACTCATAGAACTAGAAAATTAACAAAAATGATATCTTAATTCATTTTATGGTTTCAACCTTTATTTATATGTATATATAAGCTCATTTGAAAAACTTATTTGTAATACAACTATTGTATTTAAGCAATTCAAGCAAGTTACATAAAACACCCATAGTAATAAGTTATCACATAAAAATCATAAGGGCTTTTATCTCATGAATTATATAAAATTCATTACTTTGGACCAACTGAAATTGCGCAAAGCAATTCTTTATGTGTGACCTAATGGGTTCATGCGACATTCGTATTGAACCAAAACCATTTCAGTACAGAAGTCATAAGTGGTCTCTAACAAGACATTATGACTAACCAAGTAGCATGAATATCAGAATCGACACAGTCTAATAAATAACATATATCATATCTTTTCGTCGTGCGATATCTTTTGATTAAATATAAGACATATAAAGTCACTCTTAATGTTTAATCGTACTAGTCTTGATCTTTAGGTAGACTGAATACATCCAAATGAAATTGATCATATTAACTCACTTGGACATGGCCAATAGTCTAACATATCGAAGGGCACACTGATATCTCTCTTTATTCGAGAGGGACAAATTCTATCTTGATTACACACATTCACATATTATTCACATGGTAAACAATCATAATCTTTATAATCATCCGATTAAAGATAACGTTTGATTCTATAAAATTATCATCCTCATAATATTGAAGTTTATGGTAATCCCAAGTTGAAAGACTAAATGATATATCTATCATAAGTAACACCTATGAATTAGTATGTGTGGTGTTCTCATAGCGGGTTGGTCCAGTACCTTGTTTCCTAACAAGTATTCATAATCTCGATTTGTATTCTTATACGCATGATCATTATATGACCACCAATCAAGACTCACACAAGTCTTAATTCATTATAGTTCCTAATATAATTACCAACTAGGGACATTTATGAAATTTCAACAAATATCCATGGAGCTTACTATAATGTAAACATACAATCACTTGTAGTAAAACAACAAATGAAAATCACAATTTTATTAACTAAAATTATAAGATAAATAATGTTTGTAAATCGACCGAGGGCACATGCCCCGACATATCCTACTTGCACTAGGGTCAATCATTCATGTATCTAATACCTAATTACCTAAAATGACTATCATGTTTCGTTTGTGGAAGAGTCTTCGTTAAAGGATCCGCAACAATGTCTTTTATAGGAACTCTGCAAATCTTCACGTCTCCCCTATAAATGATTTCTCAAATGAGATGAAAATGCTATCTGGGACTAACTTTCTTGACTGGTTCAGAAACTTAAGAATCGTTCTCAAGCGTGAACGCAAGTTGTATGTCCTGGATGCTCCAATCCCCGAGGACCCATCAGTCAATGCTACGAAAGCTGTGAAGTATGCGCATAATAAGCATGTCAACGATTCTACTGATGTTGCATGTATTATGCTGGCAACTATGATTCCTGAACTTCAGAAGGACATGGAACTAATGGAAGCCTACAACACGGTTGTAACGCCGAAGGAAATGTTCCAACAGCAAGCTAGGCAAGAAAGGTTCGAGACAGTCAAAAACCTACATTCTTGCAAGATGATTGAGGGTGCGTCAGTTAGTCATCATGTTCTGAAGATGAAGGGTTATGTTGACCAGCTTGATAGACTCTTTTTTCCCATAAGCTAAGAGTTGGCTATGAATTTGATCCTGAATTCATTACCGGAGAGTTACTCACAATTTGTGATGAACTACGATATGAATAATATGGAGAAATCAATTTCAGAGTTGCATTTGATGCTCAAAATTGATGAACAAAATATCAAGAAACCCTCTAGTAATGTGTTGATGGTCTAAAAGGAAAAGTGAATGAAGAAGAAAGGCGAAGGCAAGGCTAAAGTTGCCAAGGCTGCTGCTGCACCTGTCGCAAAGCCTGTGGAACAAGTCAAGCCCTTACCTGTTCCTGCTTCAAAACACCCAAAAGAAAAGGAAGGAAATTTTCATTTCTTCCATGCACCTAGACATTGGTTCAGAAATTGCAAACTCTATCTGGAAGATCTAAAAAAGAAAAAGGGTAGTGCTACTACCACAATAGGTATTTATGTTATTGATATTAATTTATCTACTAGTGATTCCTGGGTATTAGATACCGAATGTGGATCTCACATTTGTATAAATGTGCAGGGACTCACCAGAAGTAGAAAGTTGAAGAAAGGAGAAACCATCATCCGGGTAAGGAATGGAATAAGAGTTGCTGCCCTGGCTGTTGGATCATATAACTTAGTCTTACCTAGTGGACTTATTTTAACTTTAAATAATTGTTATTTTGTGCCTGCTTTGAGCAGAAACATCATTTCTATTTCATGTTTGGATATGGATGGTTTTGATTTTATTATTGCGAATAATAGATGTTCCATTTCTCTTAAAGGCATATTTTACGCAAATGCTTATTTGTGTAATGGTCTTTATATTCTAAGCATGAAAAGGTCCATTGATAATCCAGTCTTTAACATAAATACAAAGAGATTCAAGTCAAATGATTTGAATCGAACCTATCTTTAGCATTGTCGTATCAGGCACATAATTGAGAAACGCATAACGAAGCTCCATAAAGATGGACTTTTATATTCATTTGATTTAGAAACATATGAAGCATGTGTATCTTGTTTACTAGGCAAGATGACTAAAAGTTCATTTACTGGACACAGTGAAAGGGTAAGTGATTTATTAGGTCTAATACACACTGATGTATGCGGTCCTATAAACACAATGGCTAGAGGAGGTTATCAGTACTTTATTACATTTACTGATGATTTCAACAGATATGGTTATATATATCTCATGAAGCATAAAGCTGAATCATTTGAGATGTTTCGAACATTTCAAAATGAAGTGCAGAATCAACTTGGTAAAACTATCAAAACACTTCGGTCAGATCGAGGTGGTGAGTATTTGAGCCAAGAATTTGATGATCATCTTAGAAATTGTGGGATTGTCTCCCAATTGAATCCACCATCAACTCCATAATGGAATGGAGTTTCAGAAAGAAAAAATCGAACCTTATTGGATAGGGTTCGATCTATGATGAGTCATGCGGATCTTCCATTATCCTTTTGGGGTTATGCATTACAAACTACAGCTTTCACTCTAAATATAGTTCCTTTTAGAGCGGTTGATAAAACACCATATGAGATATGGTAAGGGAAGAGACCTAGTTTGTCTTTCCTTAAGATTTGGGGTTGTGAGGCTTACGTAAAACGACAAGTCTCAGAAAAACTAGCACCTAAACCTGACAAGTGTTTATTTGTAGGGTATCCTAAGGAAACAAAAGGATATTACTTTTATAATCCCGTTGAGAACAAAGTGTTTGTTGCTCGGTATGGTGCCTTTATGGAAAAATAGTTTATTTCAAAAGACATTAGTGGGAGAGAAATAAATCTTGACGAAGTTTAAGAATCACATATAAACACTGAACCACTACTAGAAGTTCAACAACGTTCTGAACCAGTTGAACCTCCACAAGCGACACAAGGCCCACGTAAATCTAGTAGTGTAAGACATAAGCCAGAGAGATTTAGATTTCTCATTACTGATAGTCATGATGTGTTTCTTATGGATCAAAATGAGCCCACCGCTTATCAGGAGGCTATGTCTGGACCAGACTCAGATAAATGGCTAAGTGCCATGAACTCTAAGATGCAATCCATGTATGACAACCAAGTTTGGAACTTGGTTGATTTACCTAAAGGTGGTAAGACCATTGGATGTAAATGGGTTTTCAAGAAGAAAACTAACATGGATGGCAAAGTGCATACTTTTAAAGCAAGACTTGTAGCAAAAGGTTTCAAGTAGACTTAAGGTGTTGATTACGATGAAACGTTTTCGCCAATAGCCATGCTTAAATCCATAAGAATTTTAATTGCCATTATTGCATATTATGACTATGAGATATGGCAAATGGATGTAAAAATGGCATTTCTTAATGGAAAGCTTCTTCAGGACGTGTATATGACACAACCTGAAGGTTTTGTACATCCCGAGAATTCTAGGAAGGGATGCAAGCTTCAAAGATCCATTTATGGATTAAAGCAAGCTTCTCGGAGTTGGAATCGTCGTTTTGATGAAGCAATCAAAGATTTTGGTTTTATTAAGAACGAATATAAGCCTTGTGTATACAAGAAGGTCAGTTGGAGTGTAGTTATTTTTCTGGTACTGTATGTTGATGATATATTACTCATTGGAAATGACATCCCAACATTGCAGAATGTCAAGTTTTGGTTAGGGAAGTGTTTCTCAATGAAATACTTAGGAGATGCAGCCTATATCCAAGGGATAAGGATCTATAGGGATAGAACTAAGAGGCTAATCGGTCTAAGTCATAGTGCTTACATAGACATGGTGCCGACTAGGTTCAGTTTGCAAGACTCTAAAAGAGGATTCTTGTCAATGTCTCATGGCATAAGTCTTAGCAAGATTCAATGTCCTAAGACAAATGATGAGTGATACCGTACGAATAAGATTCCATATGCATCAGCTATTGGATCTATCATGTATGACATGCTATGCACTCGACCTGATGTATTATATGCTTTGAGCACTACAAGCTGATATTAGTTAGATCCTGGTGAGAGTCACTGGATAGTAGTAAAGAACATTCTTAAATACTTAAGAAGGACTAAGGAAATGTTCTTGGTCTATGGAGGTTTTAAAAATTATCCAGTTGTAAATGGTTACACAGTTGCAAGTTTTCAAACTGATATAGATGATCTTATATCGCAGTCTCGATATGTCTTTACTTTGAATAGGGGTGCAGTAAGCTGGAAAAGTTCAAAGCAAGAGACTGTGGCATATTCTACAACAGAAGCTGAGTATATTGCAGTGTCTGATGCAACAAATGAGGCAGTTTGGATCAAAAAGCTCATTTCGGAACTAGGTGTGGTTCCAAGTATTGCTAACCCTATTTGTTTGTATTGTGACAATAATAAGGCAATAACATAGGCCAAGGAACCTATATCACACCACTGATCCAAATATATACTCAGGCATTTTCATCTCATCAAAGAAATTATTGAGAGGGGAGACGTGAAGATTTGCAGAGTACCTACTGAAGACAATGTTACGGATCCATTGACAAAAGCTCTTCCACCAGCAAAACATGATGGTCATGTTAGATCATTAGGCATTAGATGCATGTATGATTGGCCCTAGTACAAGTGGGAGATGTTGGGGCATATGCCCAAGGTCAATCCATTAACTGTCTTTTTGAATACTTTTAGTTAATAAAATAGAGGATTTCATTTGTTGTTTATTATAATTAATTTGCATGTTTACATTATAATAAGATCCATGGGTATTTACAGAAACATCCTAAATGTCCCTAGTCGATCATTATACTGGGAACTATAATGAATTAAGACTAGTGTGAGTTTTGATTGATGATCATATGATAATTATATGTATAGGGATATGAATCAAGATCATGAGTACTTGTTAGGGAACAAAGTACTGGACCGACCCACTGTGAGAACATCATATGGATTAAGTCATAGTTGTTTCTCATGATAGGTATATTTTTCAGTCTTCTGACTCGAGATTACCAGAGACTTCAACATTAGGAACACAATGATTTGACATAATCAAACGTTGTCTTTAACCGGATGATTATAAAGTTTGTGATTGGTTACTGTGTGAGCAATGTGATGAAGTTCTGTAATCGAGATAGAATGTCCCTCTCATATAAAGAAACATATCCAATGGATCTCTCGATGTGTTAGACTATTTAAAGGCCTAGTTTAAGTTAATTGACATTGATCAATGTCACTTGGATGTTTTTTGTCTACCTAGAGATCGAGACTAGTACGATTGAACATGTTGGATGACAATTTCATGCCTTATGTTTGATCAAAAGGATATCATGTGACAAAAGGATGTTATATACACTATTGATTAGGTTGTATCGATTTGATATTCGTACAACTTAGGTAGTCATAATGTCTTGCTAGAGGCTGTTTATGACTTGTATACCAAAATGTGTTTTCGTACACCGCCAACGTTGTATGAACCTATTGGGTCGCACACTAAAAATGGTTTTGCAAGATTTTAAGATGGTTCAGAAAAATGAATTTTATATGATAAAATTCATGACAGAAACGTTTTGTGGTGTATTACACTTATACTTTTTTAAGTAGGGGTATATGTGTAATTTACTTAATCGTATATATACAAGGGTTGTATAAATAGACAATTTAAGTTAGAACACACGTATGAAAGATTAAGGGCCGAAACTCTATTTTCGTTTCGAAAATGAATTAGGGTTTTCTGGTACGCTCTGGATCGTTTTGGAGAGAAACAAAAAGGTTTGGTATTCTCTCGAAGCTATCACTTCGAGTCTCGGTCGTCGTTTGTGTCTGGACTGCTGGTAGAGGGCGTTCGTCATTGGCAACGCCTTAGAGATCGATATACCTTCAGAAAGGTATATTGCGACCGAGGTATGATTAAGTTTTCATGGTTTAAACGTTTTTAATTGAATTAGATTCGGATCCTGTTGGTGTTTTTGTCAAAATTGTTTTGTAATTTTCACTGCGTATGAACCTTAAAACTCAATAAAGCTCGGGTTGCCATTCATCGAAGGCCGAGTCACATGTGATACAAACTACCGCATCTTGAACACACAAAGAGGGAATTTGGGGGAGTAAACTCAACCCACATCCATTAACGGAATGGAGTAAATAAACAACAAGAAATGATAAATATGGAATGAAAATCAAAATCAAATACTCATAGTTCTTCAACTAGGTTTTACAAACCTGAAACCACTCTCTGACCTCCCCAAACTCCCGTATCTAACCCGACAAGAACCCCGACACTGAGCTACAGTCCATTAAGTCCCTGAAGTCCAATTTTATAAGTTTAGGTTGTTTACAAGTTTTTAGAAATGTATTAAGTTGAAAATCATCAAAACAACCCTTAATGTTCAAGTTTCATCTGGCATTAGCGTGCTAAGTGGAGTTAGCATGCTAGAGAATCGATCTAGTGCGCTAATATTCTTCATTTCAAAAAATAGTTAAGAGCCCAGAATGATTAGCACGCTAACCAGCCTAGTTACCATTCTAATTGCCATGTGTGACAAAATTCTCAAGTTGAGAATTATGTCATTCCCATCCCAATTGGCTAACCTAACATATTTTACACACTCTCCATAATATTGTGACCTCAAAACATCATTTAAATTGAACAAACAACATCAATTAGATCAGATTCATTTAATCCCATGTATTCCCTAGTTTTTTCCGAATACATAAAAAAATCATAATTCGTGTAAAACCAGTTATAAATCCTCGATAGAAACGATCATTATACATATAATGCATTAAATTTTTATTAAAAACCAGAGATCTAACCCTCAAATTCGAATTTCAACTAAAATACATAAAATTGGATTCACTTGATAGAGTAGAAGATGAAGATGAGGATTTCCTCTCTAGTTTTTCTCAGGATTGCACGTGATGGAGTTAGTGGTGATGAGTAAATCCCACTCACTTGGTGTATATATATATATTTGGTTAGGATCAAGTGTGTTATGTGTATTTCAAGAATTATCTTGTGGTCTCTATTCATGCTATCACCACAACTTAATGACTCCAATAGCCCAGTACTTTCCTAATTTCACTAACTTGGTTCATTTAGATGCTCATCTAAGGTCCACATTATTTAAATCAATCTATAAGCTTATCATCATTTGATTTAAATACATTACATTAAACATCATTAACCCATATGGTTAGTGTTTCTATTAGCCAAAATTACTACACTTATGGTCCCACTAACCTTCGGTTACCCGGTACCCGATGCTTATGGTCTTGAATCGAATTTTTAGGCACGCCATAGCCTATTGTTCTAACTTAATCAACTTAGTCTATGGTTACATTACCCATTTTATTTGATTACTTAATCATATTAACGTAACTTAATCGAATTTCCTATTATACTCGTAATTCGCCTCTCTGATACCAACGTCGACTACCCACCACACGATCTCGCATGATATAACCATCTAACATACACATATGTGATGCATTAGTAAATAAATTCATAAAACGCATCGCAAATAGACAATACAACACGCAATTAACTATTATACTGAGGTCAACGTGTGTCCTAGTCTATCCACGGGGTCTATGTGGATATGAGCTGGTGTCCAAGTCTGAAATTATGAAATAAATAATGGCATTAATAAAATGGGTCGTTACACCCTAAGTGTCAAATGCACATAACTGAACCTATTTTGTTGGCATATTCCATTGGTTTATGTGGGGTACGTATGTGTTTGAATGGGGGTATGGATAGAATGATACCACAACATGTCCATGACAGAGCATTTTGTTTTAGTTATATTAGTCCGAGACAAATGTGTTGCTCTTAGTTTAACAAGACCGACAGTAACAATTAACTTATGTAGAACCAATCGATGGTTAGAAAGAATTGCCACCATGAGCTGCCAAACAAATTTACACAAATATGCATGTTACATATGCCTTGAACAATATAAATCAAAAAGAAGCTAACAAGATCCATAAATGAGATACAATCGTGAGAGAGCAAGATATGCCAATTTCTATTTCACAAACAATATGCCTCATCCAAAAAGAGAGTTCAAATCATGACCCAACAAATAGAACCAATATAATATCAGTTTTAACAAGGTAACCAATGTATTAAAATTGACTAAATTAAGTTTACTAATCCCATATACCCCCATGTACACCTTTGTATAATGTACATATAAACAGATTATGTTGCACATACACTCTGAAAAATGGGTGCATGTTGCATCTTAGTTAAGTAAAATGATGTCTACAACACCATTTGACTGTGGTCACGGTAGAATGTTGAGTCCGACCTCCCATTCTCTACTTTGTGGCTCACACCTCCCATTGTCTCGTAGTTGGTCGTAAAGAAGCATTATCTCTCATTAAAAGCCGCAAAGGAAAATGAAATATGGGTTAGTAGTGGAAAGTGATAATCATTATAAAAGTGAAAATGAACTTCACCACAATGTGAAGTCACTCACTCTAACAAAATGATTTTCGTTGACAAAACATAATCATATTGGTCTTCTCTTAGATAAAGGTGAGGTCGAGTTTCTAATGGGGAGCTAAAGTCCAGGGCCTCACTTAGCCAACACCATAAGCCTATCAGAAAATGGGTCATAATGACCAACCCTATATCTGGTAATGTAAGCCAAGAAGTTCGCGGGGCGGGGCTCTCGTAGACATTAATACCATCCCTAATTTTTTTATACTTATCATCCTGAAACACGATTATGTATAGGGCCTCGTTGCTTACCATCTCTTCAAACATCTCGCGCCAAACCATCCCTCATCACCACCTTTGTGGCCAATAGCACTAGCTATCGCTCGAAACCCAAGATTTTCATTGGGAGTAACATCCACAGTGTTGATATGGTACGTGCTCCACATTCGAGATATCTCGTCAACGTACCCCTCAGCTGTCTCATTTTGGGTCTTGGAACGCCTAGGTGCGATGTATGGGGTTGCCATTCCCTTTCCCCGACCCATTCCTTGTCCACGTGTTGAAGAAAGTCCTTCACTTATGCCCTCACGTCCCTCGCTTGGCCCCCTTATGTAATGAATCGTTACCTTAAGCTGGTGATTAGTGCTAATTTAAATTTTAATTAACTCAAGTTAGGCTCGTGGTTAAGTTCGACGTACTTCGATCGATGTGTGCCTGGGTGTATGTGTTTATTTGGGTGTTTGGCAAATTTATAGGTTGTAGTATAAAAAGAGAATGTACATATAATCCTAAAATCAAAAAATAAATAAATAATAAATTGTCGGTACATCAAGTGCAACGAGGAGGTCGTGAAATGAAACAACCAAGAATGCTCGTAGGCATGTCTACTGAATTTATTGGCAAGAAAATGCATGAAATATATATATATATATATTTTAAAAATATAAGTTCGGTTTGAATTATATGTATCGTTGGATCGCTTCGAGATGAGCGTGAGTATTGATTTCGAAATTTGTCACTTTAGGTAGTGTCATTTTAACACATCAATCACTGGATCAACCCCGAGATAGCGTGATCTGTATCTCGACAAAAATCCATATATGTAAATTCAAAGATTCAAGTTTATGCTCAAAGTTCAATCAATCAATCGAGATAAAGTAAGAGAAAGAGCAGTTGAGAGTTTGATTTAGGGGATCGATTTAGGAAAGAATTAAGTTGATTCAACGAGATCAAACATTATTTAGATTAGAGATCATCACCTTGGTAAGTTTAGTTTTGATTTTTAAGTTGAATTCTATAATTAGTGGTGATTTCTCTATGAATTGTTGTATTCGATCACTAGAAATGGGTTGCTACCTTAATAGAAGTCATCCCTAAGAAATTGGGAAAGTGTTTAAAGTTGTTGCGATGGTTTGTGGATGGAACAGTGGCTGCTGCCCAGTTCAATGTCAAGACAGTACAGGGTGGAGCGCGCTCCATGTAGTAGAGGAACGCTTTCACTTTTTCAGTTGGGACAAACCCAATTAGTGGAACGCGCTCCATCAAGTGAATGAGCATGTCCCGCCTTAGAAAATAGCAATTATGTTGTAATTTACTTAGAATTTCCTAAGGTCTTAGTGACTGACCTAGGGGTTCTAAACATAGGGAGTTATACATATATTAATCACAAATGATTTGTGATAGGTGTTGGAACACAGGGAAAGCATGAGTAACCCAGAAACTTAGGATGTTTGGAAACAAAAAATTAAACTGAATTAAGTGTGGATTTGCTTATTTATCAATATTGCCTAGATATGTTAGTATACGTAGTTCATATAGTTTATGGATTGAAATAGGGGTTTGAGTACACTGTCATATTTTTACTAAATGGAAACGGTGTCTAATGTGAACCATGAGAGTAACTCTTGGAACTGAGAATAGGTTATATAGGATCCGGGGTTGATATCCCGACCTATAAAGAACTCCTACTCAATTAGATATTTGTAAGTTACATATTCACCAGAGGGTTTAGGATAAAACCATTGGACATTAATAGATTGGCTAGACAGCACACCGGCTAATGTGTTGGTCTAGTAATCACATTAATGGTGTGAGTAGGTAATCAACCCTAGTTTTACAAAATAAAATGGGAATCACAATGTAATAGTCATTGACCGTTGGACTTGCATTAGCTTTTTATTGAATTATATGCTTTTCATAATCCCATTAGTTAACATTGGTGCATGTTTTTGTTAGGTTTTGGGGTTCATACGCGGCGGAGATTACAAAACAATTTTGACAAAAACCCCAATAGGATCCGAATCTAATTCCATTAAAACGTTTAAACCAAGAAAACTTAATCATATCTCGGTCGCAAAATACCTTTATGAAGGTTGATTGATCTCTAAGGCGCTGCCAACGATGAACGCCCTCTACTAGCAGTCCACACACGAACGGTGGCAGGGATTCGAAGTGCTAGCTTCAAGAGAATACAAAACCTTTTTGTTTCTCTCCAAAACAATCCAGAGCGTACCATAAAACCCTAATTCGTTTCTAAACAAAAATAGAGTTTCGGCCCTAAAATTTCATCCGTGTGTTCTAACTTAAAGCGTCTATTTATACAACCCTTGTATATTGACGGTTAATTAAATTACAAATATACCCCTACTTAAAGAAGTATAAGTGTAATACACGACAATGATGTTTTTGTCATGAATTTTATCATATAAAATTCTTTTTTCTGTACCATCTTAAAATCTCGCAAAACCATTCTTAGTGTGCTACCCAATAGGCTCATACAATGTTGGCAGTGTACCAAAACGCATTTTGGTATACAAGTCATAAGCGGCCTCTAGCAAGACATTTTGACTACCTAAGTTTTACAAATATCAAATCGATACAACCTAATCAATAGTGTATACAACATCCTTTTTTCACACGATATCCTTTTGATCAAACATAAGGCATGGAATTGTCATCCAACATGTTCAATCGTACTAGTCTCGATCTCTAGGTAGACTAAAAACATCCAAGTGACATTGATCAATATCAATTCACTTAGACTAGGCCTTTTAACAGTCTAAAACATTGAAGGATCCACTGGATATCTCTCTTTATATGAGAGGGACAAATTCAATCTCGATTACACAACTTCATCGCATTGCTCACATAATAACCAATCACAACCTTTATAATCGTCCAGTTAAAGAAAACGTTTGATTGTGTCAAATCACTGTGTTCCTAATGTTGAAGTCTCTGGTAATCTCAAGTCAGAGGACCGAAAAATATACCTATCATGAGAAACAACTATGACTTAATCCATGTGATGTTCTCATAGCGGGTCATTCCAGTACTTTGTTCCCTAACAAGTACTCGTGATCTTGATTCGTATCCCTATATGTATAATCATCATATGATCATCAATCGAGACTTACACTAGTCTTAATCCGTTATAGTTCCTAGTATAATGATCGACTATGGACATTTAGGATATTTCTGTAAATACCCATGGATCTTATTATAATGTAAACACGTAAATTATTTATAATAAACAGCAAATGAAATTCTCTATTTTATTAACTAAAAGTATTCATAAAGATAGTTAATGGATTGATCTAGGGCAGATGCCCTAACAGTTTTTATTGCATAATGTTCTTGATTATTATATAGAATGTTGGTAGTTTTGTGAATCCTTTCTTACTGAGCAAGTTGGAGCGCTTACCCTAAATAATATTTCAAGAATACCGACAGCACTGCGATTATGGGATAGAGAAGACTTAAAAGATCTTCTCTTCAATTTAATGAATCTCCCCTTGTCTTATATATTTATATTGAATTATAGTTTTGTAATATCACTGAGGGTGGGAGGTTTTGTATAAATGAGGTTTATTCTAGTTTGATTTGATATTTTATATCACATTATCAAAAAAGTTTTAATTTTTGTTGCATTTATTATTTGTCTTACATCGATATTCAATATACAAATTGATTTTATCAGGTGTAGAAGGAAAGGTTGTTGGCTCTAATTAAGTCTAGTTGGGTAATCGAGGCTTAATTAGGGTTTAGGCCGAGTATTGACCTAATTAGGATAGGGGATGCCACGATTTGGTATCAGAGCCTAAGGTTAATCACTTTCGAATTAAGTAGTACTCTGATACAGTTTGGCATCAAAAACTGAGTTTAAGGGTTTTATTACATTTAATAACTCTGATATAGTTTGGTATTGGAGACTGGTCAGAGCCTACTCAAAATCTTAAGGTAATTAACTTTGACATTATGTGGTATTACAGTTTACTTCAAAAAATAACCTTATGACTTGGAAACAAGTGATAATTCAGATACAGTTTGGTATAGAAGTTTAAGGTTGTTGACTTTGATATAACTTAGTACCATACCCTTTGTTTACAAACTCTGAGAGTTATCTCGTGTTAAGAAGAAACTAAGGAAGTAAGAAACGATTTTATCGTGATTTTTGGGGGTAACCAAAAGATAAAAGATTGAGATATTTTATTTATTATGTTTTATTATATCTACATGGTAGATATAAAAGTTATGTGTTTCCTGAATGATGATAACATGGTTGAAGTCCATCGACTTCTCATGATATAAGAAATCATTGAAGGTAAAAGTTCAAGAGAATCTTAACCTTGAGGAGTTTGAGAAAGGAAAAACATAAGAAAAACTTATAAAACTAAAAATTACATTCATTGTTCGAGTAAATGTCTTCAATAGTCTTTGTTCTCAGTGATATTATTAGAAAAAAAAAAAGTAATAGCCAGTGAAGAAGTATTGTTTGGATCTAGACCTTGTGACATGTATTACTGGAGTGAAATTTATGAAATAATGGAATACTGAATAACTTTGGGTGGAACTCAAAGATGGTAGACCACTTTGAGATATGATTGAATACTAGTATTGAGACTAGTTGAGAAATAATGGAAGTTATTCAATAAATAAATTAGTGGTTATTGATAAAAGCATATTCGAGTTTAGGAAACCACTAATATATTTATAATTCGTAAATGTTATGAAGTAGAAATTCTAGATTTGGTGTGAATCTATATTGGAATGACAAACAAATTGTTGAGTAATGAAATGTGAAATTGAGAATTTGCAACTAGAAAAACATAGAAGTAAGTAGGTAATATATCATAATCTGATGTTTTAGATTAGTATAGTCTAAATTGGGAAGAATGAGTGGTCAATGAATCTGAGGATTTGAGGAATCCAAAGAATAATGTACTGTAGTACAAATGAATATTCATTACCCAACATTGACAACTTATTCTGATATTGAGGTGAAATCATTTTTTCCCAAAATTTAGTTGAAATCTCGTTGTCACAATGGTATAATCAGAGTTAAGGACATATTTAAAATGATTTTAGGCGATTGATGTATCACTTTAAGTGGATGGTGGAAATTATTAGAACTTATTAGAACTTATGTTATGTTCATGAATGAAGGGTGTTGAGTTTTGAAACCCTATTTTAATCAAGTTGTTCTTGTGTTATCAATAATAACCTAGAATATTTGAAGACTTATAAGATGCACAAGCATTACCGTAAAGAATTGTAAATTATGAAGATGAATTGGTTCAAACCAGATTTTGCAAGTGTCACTACTAAGTTTCACAAGTAAATTACTTGTATGAGTGTTGAATATTAACAGCAAATTGAAGGATTTGACTGGGAGTGAGACAATATGAGATTGTCATATATTCAACATAAAGGTAAAAGAGAATTAATCTTAAAATAATTAAATATTACGAACGATTGATCTAGGGACTCTATTATCATTATGTAATTTATTCAGCTAACTTAAGTTTCAGGATTGTTGTAAGTTAAAATTAGATACAA
Organism: Stephania yunnanensis; assembly: GCA_039657365.1. Lineage (NCBI taxonomy): Eukaryota > Viridiplantae > Streptophyta > Magnoliopsida > Ranunculales > Menispermaceae > Stephania > Stephania yunnanensis. The sequence continues at coordinate 879,119 of JBBNAF010000043.1, forward strand.
GGATGCCTCGAAGAAAGCTAAAATATAGTTTAACTACAATGTTTGCTTCATTGTACTGGAACTATAAAAGAAATTAGAGGTTCATCCTAAGACTGCTTATTCAGGTGAGAAGGTGTGTTGACACAATAAAGCAAAATTGTAGCTTATACTTCTATCTATGTATATAGTTCAAGATTTGTAAGAAGAACGATTAGAGATTAATAATCTCAAGATAATTAATTTTGGTAATTGTACCAAATATGGAAAGCATCACTTGTAAATAAGAGGAAAGTTTTATTGAGAGTCTTTTAATCATTTTTAGAGATTATTGCAAACCTTAGAATAATTATTAAAAGACAATATGGAGGTATAAAGACCAGTGGATTGGTATAAGTAGTGAATTTTCAAACTGTAGAAGTTTGTAAAGTGGAATTGTTAGAGTGATAGAAATAGAATGTAAGATTGATTCCTTGGATTTCTTAAATGTTAGGAATTTTAGGAATTCACTCTGAAATATCACTCATTAAAGGTGATCGTGTTGACAGTGCCATGACTAGGAAAAAACAGAGGATGTAGTTACAATATAACATTGCTTAGTAATATCTCTTAAGTGACATGTGTAATGATGAGCAATTGAAGTCATACGTAGGCACATCATCAGCTGAGTTATTTGAATTGGTAACTACAAGTCTATTCTTTGGAGCTTAGATTGGAGTTGAGCTAATAATAATTAATTAAGTGATACATTATTGGAGAAATTGATTGAGATTATCCAGTAGGTCAAGGTTTGACTACTAGTTATTGGTATCTTGTATACATAATCTCATATTAGAACATTGAGCATGTAAAGGAAGTCTTTGAAACACGAATCAAAAAGTGAGGCAAAAATGTTATGAGAAACTCATAGATTTTTTTAGAATATTCATTCAGGCAAAATCTAAAATCATTGTGATAAGAATGAGTTGTTGGTGACCTAGAATGAAAATTGATGGAGTCATTTATAAAGAAATATGAGATATATCAGCAAGTGGAAGTTGAGTGTTATTAACCTAGAAGGTTAAGTTATTCTTACCCTATATAAATGAAAACTCATGCTCATAAATTTATGATTGATTAACCCAAGTTGTAATGACAACCGAAGATTATTGATGTTGTAGTTGTAGACTTGATAGAGTGTGAAGTTATTTGCTAGTATTGTAGTTTAATACTTATGGAAAAGTATTCGAGATAAATGTGTGTAAAAAGAGTTGAGAGTTTATGGAGAACCAATATTATTATTTTGGTGAGGAACCAAAAGATTACTTCCCAATAGGGAAAAGATGTATAATAGCTGGAAGGGACCTTTCTCAATCTTAACGCAATATATTTGCAGCTAATCTTAGTTCCAAAGAATATAATTTCCAAGCTTGTAACTTAGAATGTGATAGTTACTAGAAGAAATAATTTGTTTGTGAGTTACCTAATATTAAAATTGTCGGGCTATAAATATTAAAGTGTTTCCCTTAAAAGGTTGTATGCTTAACTTTGTCGTCAATTAGTGTGAGGCGAGAAGTAAATATATAAGCAAATTGGAGCTTGAGTAATTTAGAACTACAAAGAAATGTGTTAATAGACTAACAATATATAATTACAACTCAGATAAATGAAAAGATATATGAGGAAGTCTAGATGGTTTGAGTTTCTCCGGAACTATGACTTCACTCTAGAGTATCACCTAAGCAAGGCAAATAGGCTTGCGGATGCCTTTAGTAGGGAAATAGTAGGCATAGAAAATGTAGCTACTGCTAGAGCTTCTCAGTCTAGATTTCTTGAGGACGTATCTATGACGGTGATTCATGTAAGTTTAGCTGATACATCATCAACTAAGGGAGCTAATTTTAGAGCTACTAATATGTTCTTCTAACATCATATTCGGACTGAACTGTGGATGATTCAGTGGGTGATTAGTTATTAGAAAGCTAATCAGGATTATATAGCACATCAAAGATTAGCGGTTAAGGGTGGATCATCCTAATTGGTCAGTTTTTATGTGGGTTCGTTACAATTCAGGGATAGATTGTGGATTCCAGCTCAGAATCAGTTGAGGCAGAAGGTGTTATGGGAATCTCATTGGTCTCTTTGCCCTATTCATCCAAGTAACAATAAGATTTATCGCGATATGAGGCGTATCTATTAGTGGCCTGGGATCAAGACTAATGTTGTCGAGCTCGTAAAGACATGTGAGATATGTCAACAAGTTAAGGCTGGACATAAGAAACTTGGAGGGTTATTACATTCACTACCTATTCCGGAGTAAAAATGGAAACATGTTATCGATAGCTTTTGTTTCTGGTCTATCTCTTAGTTAATGTAAGCACGATGCGGTATGGGTTATAGTTGAAATGTTGACAAAGTCTACGCATTTCTTGCCAGTTCTCATGCGAGATCCTCTTGACCGGTTTTATGAGGTGTACGTATGTGAGGCGTTAAGACTTCATGGAGTTCTAGTATCAGTTACTTCAGTAAGATATCTAGGATTCGCGTCAAGAATGTGGAGTGAATTGTAGAGGTAGCTGGGAAATATTTTTAACCTCAGTACGGTATACCATCCACAGACTAATGAGCAACTCGAGCAGTTGATTTTGGTGCTAGAGGATATAATTCAAGCTTGTTTCTTAGAGTTTGGTGGTAACTAGAAGAAATAAGTTTCTCTGTGTGACTTGATTCAAAACTACACAAAAAAAAATTCAACAGATTCACCAGTGTTTAACTACAACACAATTAAGACATAAAAGATACGTCGATAAACATCATAAGTTTTTAGAGTTTTCAAAGGATGATCTTGTTCTGTTGAAAATCTCACCTATGAAAGGGATGCACAAGTTTGGATTGCGAGGTAAGCTACCTCCAAGGTACATTGGGTGGTTCAAAGTGAAGGAAAGGATTAGTCATGTTACTTATAGGTTAGATTTGCCTCCTCAATTAACTAGAGTTCATAATATCTTCCACAGTCTATGCTTCGCAAAATAGAGACTTGGTTCACTCTAATGATTGATTGGAATGAATTTGATCTTCAAGAAGACTTATTTTACGATAAGCAACCAATTCAGATACTTGATCGTATGATTCAGAAGCTGTGAACCAAATAAATTCCTTTGGTTAAAGTGACATGACAATTTCACAGAGATGAAGAACTAACCTAGGAGTGTGAATCTTAAATGAATTAGCAGTTTCCATTTCTCTTCGAAACTATAGGTAATTTTACGTTTACTTTAATTTTGAGGATGAAATTGCTTTAAATTGGGGAGACTGTAATGACCGGTTACCTTAAGCTAGTGATTAATGCTAATCTAAATCTTAATTAACTCGACTTAAGCTCATGGTTAAGTTCGGTGTGCCTCGATCAACGTGTGTATGGGTATGTGTAATGATTTGGGTTTGTTTGGAATGTTTAGTGGGTTTATAGGTTGTAGTATAAAAAGAGAATTTATATACAAGCATATAATCGAAAAATAAATAAACAAACAATAAATTGTCGGTACACCAAGTGCGAGAAGGGGGTCTTGAAATAAATGTGCACACCCGAGAATACTAATAGGCATGTCTAGTGGATTTATTGGAGAGAAAATACGTGAAATATAAATATATATATATATATTTGACATATAAATATATATTAAAAGTATAAGTTTGGGTTGAATAATACGGATCATTGGGTCGACTCGAGATGAGCATGATTGTTGATTTTAAAATGCATGTCACTTTAAAGAGTGTTATTTTAACACTTCAATCACTTGATTAGCCTCGATATAATATGATGCATATTTCAAGGAAATCTATATATGTAAATCCAAAGCTTCAAGTTTAACCTCAAATTTCAATTGATCAATTGAGAAAAAGAGAAAGAGAGAGAGAGATGGGGGAGATAGGGAGATATAGAAAGAGAAAGAGCAGCTGAGGGTTTGATTTGGGGGATTGATTTAGGAGGGAATTGAGTTGATTCAAGGAGATCAAATAGTTGTTAGATCAGATATCATCACCTTGGTAAGTTTAGTTTTAAGTTGAATTCAATAATTAGTAATGATTTATTCGTAAATTATTGTGTTTGATCACTAGAAATGGGTTGTTACCTCACTAAAGGTCCTCCTTATAGATATGGTAGAGTGTTTGAGGTTGTTGTGATGGTTTGTAGATGGAACATTGGTTGTTGCCTTATTACTCTCGAGACAGTGTAGGGTGGAGCGCGGTCCATGTAGCAGAGGAGTGCACTCCCCTCATCAGTTGGGATGAACCCAGTTTGTGGAGCGTATTCCTTCAAGTGAAGGAGCACACTCCCACCCCAAAAAATAGCAATTCTAATGTAATTTACGTGAAATTTCCTAAGGTCTTGGGGACTGACCTAGCGGTTCTAAACATAAGGTGTTAGACCTATATTAATCATAAATGGTTTATGATAGGTGTTGGAACACAAGGAAAGCCCGAGTGACTCAGAAACTTATAAGTTTGGAAATAGAAACTTAAACGAGTGGAAAGTATGGATTCGCTTATTTATTAATATTGCTTAGATCAGTTAGTATTTGTAGTTCATATAGTTTATGGACTGAAATGGGGGGCTATGTACACAGTAATGTTTTTACAAAATGAAAAACAGTGTCTAATATGGTATTTGATAGTAACTCTTAGAACAGAGACCAGGTTATATAGGATATGGGGTTGATTTAGGAGGGAATTGAGTTGATTCAAGGAGATCAAATAGTTGTTAGATCAGATATCATCACCTTGGTAAGTTTAGTTTTAAGTTGAATTCAATAATTAGTAATGATTTATTCGTAAATTATTGTGTTTGATCACTAGAAATGGGTTGTTACCTCACTAAAGGTCCTCCTTATAGATATGGTAGAGTGTTTGAGGTTGTTGTGATGGTTTGTAGATGGAACATTGGTTGTTGCCTTATTACTCTCGAGACAGTGTAGGGTGGAGCGCGGTCCATGTAGCGAGAGGAGTGCACTCCCCTCATCAGTTGGGATGAACCCAGTTTGTGGAGCGTATTCCTTCAAGTGAAGGAGCACACTCCCACCCCAAAAAATAGCAATTCTAATGTAATTTACGTGAAATTTCCTAAGGTCTTGGGGACTGACCTAGCGGTTCTAAACATAAGGTGTTAGACCTATATTAATCATAAATGGTTTATGATAGGTGTTGGAACACAAGGAAAGCCCGAGTGACTCAGAAACTTATAAGTTTGGAAATAGAAACTTAAACAGTGGAAAGTATGGATTCGCTTATTTATTAATATTGCTTAGATCAGTTAGTATTTGTAGTTCATATAGTTTATGGACTGAAATGGGGGGCTATGTACACAGTAATGTTTTTACAAAATGAAAAACAGTGTCTAATATGGTATTTGATAGTAACTCTTAGAACAGAGACCAGGTTATATAGGATATGGGGTTGATTTAGGAGGGAATTGAGTTGATTCAAGGAGATCAAATAGTTGTTAGATCAGATATCATCACCTTGGTAAGTTTAGTTTTAAGTTGAATTCAATAATTAGTAATGATTTATTCGTAAATTATTGTGTTTGATCACTAGAAATGGGTTGTTACCTCACTAAAGGTCCTCCTTATAGATATGGTAGAGTGTTTGAGGTTGTTGTGATGGTTTGTAGATGGAACATTGGTTGTTGCCTTATTACTCTCGAGACAGTGTAGGGTGGAGCGCGGTCCATGTAGCAGAGGAGTGCACTCCCCTCATCAGTTGGGATGAACCCAGTTTGTGGAGCGTATTCCTTCAAGTGAAGGAGCACACTCCCACCCCAAAAAATAGCAATTCTAATGTAATTTACGTGAAATTTCCTAAGGTCTTGGGGACTGACCTAGCGGTTCTAAACATAAGGTGTTAGACCTATATTAATCATAAATGGTTTATGATAGGTGTTGGAACACAAGGAAAGCCCGAGTGACTCAGAAACTTATAAGTTTGGAAATAGAAACTTAAACAGTGGAAAGTATGGATTCGCTTATTTATTAATATTGCTTAGATCAGTTAGTATTTGTAGTTCATATAGTTTATGGACTGAAATGGGGGGCTATGTACACAGTAATGTTTTTACAAAATGAAAAACAGTGTCTAATATGGTATGTGATAGTAACTCTTAGAACATAGACCAGGTTATATAGGATATGGGGTTGATTTTTCGGCTTATATATAACTCATACTCAGTTAGATAGGTTGTGTATGTTACATATTCACTAAAACCATTAGACATTAATGAATTAACTAGACAACATATCGGCCAATGTGTTGGTCTAGTAATCACATTAATGGTGTCAGTGGGTAGTTGACCTTTTACAAATAAAATGGGAATCACAATGTAATAGCCCTTAACAGTTGGACTTGCATCTGCTATTTATTGAATTATTTGCTTTTCATAATCCCATTAGTCAACATTAGTGCATATTGTTATTGCATAATGTTCTTGATTATTATGTGGGATGTTGATGACTTTGTGAATCCTTACTTACCGCGCAAGTTGGAGTGCTCAATCCAAAAAATATTTCAAGTATACCAACAAGCATTGCGACTATGGTATAAAGAAGATTGGGAGTCTTGATGTTCTCTTCGATGTAATGAATCCCCCTTGTCTTATATATTTGCATTGAATTATAGTTTTGTAATATCACTAGGGATGGGAGGTTTTGTATAGTCGAGGTTTATTCCAGTTTGATTTGATATTGTATATCATATTATTAAAAGATTTTAATTTTTGCTACATTTATTATTTGTTTTACATCGATATTCAATATGCATATTGAGTTTATCAGGTGTAGGCTGAGTATCGCCCTCATCGAGACAAGGGATGCTACACCTCACTTGCTCCTGGGGGTGGTCCCTCACTTGGTACTTCACTTACTCCCTCAGTTGGCCCCTCACTTGCTCTCGAGGGTAGTCCCTCACTTGGTCCCTCGTTTTGTACCTCACTTACTCCCTCATTTGGCATACTCGGCTTACTTGATCGACTTAGTTGAATTAGCAGAATTGGATTAATTGGCTGACTATAATGGCTAGGCAGCCTACCTTGAGGGGCCTAACTTGCCTGAGTTGGCAAGTTTAGTTGGCTTTGCTGACTGCTTTCTTGTTTTGGAAACCCGCGTCACAAACTCTTATGCAGCTTTCTCTTGTGCATACTCGAAAGCAGAAAGAGTTCTCTTGGTGGACTTTTCAACTCGGACCATCTTGCTCTTCGACTTCCACTTATTGAGAAGCATCTTGCTTTTTTTAATCGACCCTTTTGGTTGTAATCTTCTCTTCGGGTGCAGAAACAATATTCGATGTAGGGCAAGTGATTTCCCATAACTTCTATACAATCTTTACCCTCATGTCAGGACCGTTGCTTTTGTAGTCAGCCGCAACTCCTTCCATTTGAACTTAGTATAGATAGTCTAACTCCTCATTCAGTAAAGCCTCAATGAGGGCCATGTTCGATTTTCTTTAAATGCTGGTGGACTTCATCAAAAGTGATAAGGCTACCATCAAGCAAATGTATAGCAATCCCATGCATACATGGCAGGCCATGAGTGGCCCGCAAAACACATCAACAAATTGCCTTATTAAGGCCAACACCCTCGCTAACTATTCTTGCCTCCTTACTAATTACATCTAATGCATGTCGGGCTACAAAGCTTATGATATTACCATAAAAGTAGTTTTGATACTCATTTGCCACTAGGTGCATGGATCGATTGAATGGGGACTCTAAATTATGCAGCTAGTGGGTAAACATCATGTATCGACTTGAAAGCATCTCCAAAATGACCCCGCGATGTCCCGAACTCTTTCTTCAATGCGTTTTGGGCACCCTCAGCTTGATCAGTACTCATATTTCAAATTGCAAAACAATAGTTGTTCATTCATACACAAACTTCTCCTTTTGACACAACCATGTATCCTTAACATAGTCTAATAACCCCCTGACTCCAACATATTTCGCCTCTAGTTCCATAAGGCGACCATTATAAGTTAACTCAGTTTGAGAATACACCAACTCAATCTACATCCTGTATCAAGTATTATAATCCTCCTCTTCAAAAAATAAATCATGTGTCTTCACGACAATGTTCTTGTTCATGTACCATGAACAAAGTAATTGGGTTGCGTTAGGGAGCTCATCCTCTACTGCTGCAACCAAACCCAAGTCCATATCCGTTAAAACAACGCTCGGGAGTTCCCATCCATCCAATAATGACTTCAACTATGTAAGGGCCCACACATAGTCGGACCAAGTCTCTTTAGCTAAAAAAGCATATGCCACTAGGAAGGTCATATGCGTCGAGGTGACCCCAACAATCTCAAGTAGCGGGCACTTAAATCAATTTGTCTTATAAGTGCAATTCATTACCAATATATGAGGAAAACACCAAATATGTTGTCACTGAATTAGAGTGGGCAAAGACTTGATCCCTCACGCTATACGTGCTTAGCCAAAAAGAATATTGCTTGATGTATTTATGCTCGTCTAACTGGTGGAGTAAGAGCTGCATCTTGCTCTTCCCATCAGCTTCACTCTTTCTCGACTTAGTCCTTTCATTGTGAATTGTCTTCATAATAGTCACATTGCCCTAGTTCATAATCTTGATGTTACTTAAAATATCGCAAAGGTAGGCACTGGTCTTGCTCATGTCTCGCACTATGCCTTTCTCGTGGATAGTAAGTCTACCGACATAAGAGTGCCCAATCAAAGAATTAGTGAAGCCATGGCTGTGTACCTCACACACAACCCGATTGTGCCATAATTCATCAAGCTCATACTTTACATTGATCATAAACTGGCATCCATACTACTTGGATCCAGTCAGCTTTTCCTTCTCCCTACTGGTCTTATCTTCCATTCCTTTAAATATTTGCTTTATGTTTAACAATTTCACTCTAAAGGCCTCATACCTCTCACAACCTATTGACAACCAAGCTCACCTACCTCGACCAAGGCCACCTGAATCAAACTTCAATATGATTACTACAAAACCACAAGGCCTGGCAGTATCCTAAGCCCAAGCCACTACATCCTCTCTCCTCTTAAATGGCACATCTGGTGTAAAGTTCCTTGTTAAGTCCAGGAAATACCCTGGAGATATACCTGTTATGTCGTACGTAGCAACTTACAAGAACCAAAATGAATAAAAATAGTCAAAAACCGAGGCCAGAAACAAATTTTAGATGAAAAATGGTAAATGTTAGAGCAACATGAACGACACGTTAACCATGAGTGTCAACTTGATAAAGCCAAAAGGTAAGTATTAATAATGGATTACATGTGTCTTAACCATAAGTGACCTTTCCGTTGAAGAAAATTGAAAGGTACTTGTATGTTTCAGAGTTGATTAGTCGAGATGTGTAGTACACATCTCGACCCTGTTACTCCATAGAGCACACAGATAGCAACCTTAAATGGAGGTTCTTCCTCAATGAGCAAAACCCAATAAAATAAAAAAAAATACCTCTTCATTGTCAGGATGGCTTCGTTTTGAGGAATCCTTCGACATTTTAAACCAACGAAGTTGAAATCAACAATAACTCAAAAGCCCTAATAACCAAAAATAGTAAACAACAACAATCAGTCAAATGATGCTTAAAAAACTTGAAATTGCCCATAAAATGAGCATAAACAAGGAGATAACTGCCTTACCAAATCGATTACATATGGAATCGCACGTTTTTGTTCTATCGACATTGAGAATGCGAGGTTCGGTGAGAGTATTTAGAACGTCACAGTGGTGAAGGAAAAAATGATGGGGCATGTGCCCTAGGTCAATCCATTTAACTGTCTTTATGAATACTTTTAGTAAATAAAATAGAGGATTTCATTTGCTGTTTATTATAATTAATTTGCGTGTTTACATTATAATAAGATCCATGGGTATTTACATAAATATCCTAAATGTCCCTAGTCGATCATTATACTGGGAACTATAATGAATTAAGACTAGTGTGAGTCTTGATTGATGATCATATGATGATTATACGTATAGGGATACAAATCAAGATCACGAGTATTTGTTAGGGAACAAAGTACTGGACCGACCCGTTATGAGAACATCACATGGATTAAGTCATTGTTGTTTCTCATGATAGGTATATATTCCAGTCCTCTGACTTAAGATTACCAGAGACTTCAATATTAGGAACACAGTGATTCGACACAATCAGACGTTGTCTTTAACCGGACGATTATAAAGGTTGTGATTGGTTACTGTATGAGCAATGTGATGAAGTTGTGTAATCAAGATAGAATTTGTTCCTCTCATATAAATAGAGATATCCAGTGGATCCCTCGATGTGTTAGGATTTGTTAAAAGGCCTAGTCTAAGTGAATTGATATTGATCAATATCACTTGGATGTTTTCAGTCTACCTAGAGATCGAGACTAGTACGATTGAACATGTTGGATGACAATTTCATGCCTTATGTTTGATCAAAAGGATATCGTGTGACAAAAGGATGTTATATACACTATTGATTAGGTTGTATCGATTTGATATTCGTACAACTTGGGTAGTCATAATGTCTTGCTAGAGACTGCTTATGACTTGTATACCAAAATGTGTTTTGGTACACTGCCAACGTTGTATGAGCCTATTGGGTCGCACATTAAGAATGATTTTGCGAGAATTTAAGATGATTCAGAAAAATGAATTTTATGTGATAAAATTCATGACAGAAACGTCCTTGTGGTGTATTACACTTATACTTCTTTAAGTAAGGTATATGTGTAATTTACTTAACCGTCTATATACAAGGGTTGTATAAATAGACGCTTTAAGTTAGAACACACTCACGAAAGATTAATAGGCCGAAACTCTATTTTCGTTTTAGAAACGACTTAGTGTTTTTGGTATGCTCTGGATTGTTTTGGAGAGAAACAAAAGGATTTGGTATTCTCTCGAAGCTAGCACTTTGAATCTCGGCCGCCGTTCGTGTGTGGACTACATCGGTAGAGGCGTTCGTCATTGCTGGCGCCTTAGATATCGATCAACCTTCAGAAAGGTATATTGCGACTGAGGTATGATTAAGTTTTTCATGGTTTAAACGTTTTTAATGGAATTAGATTCGGATCCTGTAGGGGTTTTTGTCAAAATTGTTTTGTAATTTCCGCTGCGTATGAACCCCAAAACCCAACAAAAAAGGGGTGGGTTAAGGGAAGAAAAAATCCCTTTATATGACGGGTGAGATTACCATTTCCTCTAAGGACAATTTTGGAACTGCTGTAAAAGAAAATGAAACGAGGTCCTCTAAGCAATAAATGGGGTCCATTTAGCCGCTCCCTTTTTAGACCTTTAGGACAAGGATTGGAATAAGTTTGGGGATATTTAGGATATGCAAAGCATTGAAATCAAAGCACAAAGGATTCAAGGTAGAATTTATACAAGTTTATGAAGAATTTTCAAGTTTTTCAAGAATAATGTAATATTGACTTCATTTTTTTTTCATTTTTGAGATAGAAAAGGTAAAATATTTATATTTTGATGTTATGATTTAGATGTACTTGAATTAAATAGAAGTGAAATTACTTATAATTACCCATGAGGAATAAGAATTTATAAAATGAAATGAATCAACTTTTATACCATATTGATTAAGTTACCTATATCGTGTATGTAACACATCTAATTTAAATCTAATAATTAGTTCCGATATCGAGGTTAATTTAGTAATATGCATGGTACTTGTGTAATTATGTGAATAATGTGTGTATTATATCCTATTTAGTTGACTTAGGGGAAAATATAGGCCTAACTAAATGAAAATAATTTTAAAATAAGTTAAACAAGGAAAAATGGCATTTTGGTAAATAACACATATAATGTGTGAACTAAAAATGGGCCTAAGGATGGTCCTAGAACTAAAAGAATAAGATGATATCTAGGGCTTGGATTGATTAATCAAACTTTATTCTCATAAGCTTACTATTTAAACCACATTAAAGGCACGTAGCCACTTTGGTATTGAAATAAACAACGGAGAGAATTTGAGGAGGAAATCCTAAAGGCTAGTGTAGTGGATTAGTGCAGAAAATGAACCGACATCAAATCTACAACTAGGTAATAATTTTGCCTCATCTTCTATAACTTCATCACTTTGATTTGTTTGATTATTAAAAAAAGGAAACATGGTTTCAACGGACTATGATTTGGGTCTTTAATGTGATTTATGCAGTTTTAACGAAGTTATTACTTTTTTTTGCTCGGATTTGGACCCTCAAGGATTGGAATAAGTTGTCAGATTGAGGAATTAAGGTTTGTTATGGAAAACCCAATCACACACATTATTTCTATTACTGTTTTGGTTAATAAAATAAAGGACTTCATTTGATGTTTATTATAAGTGGTTTAGATGTTTAAATTATAATAAGATCCATATATATTTAATGAAATGTCTTAAATGTCCCTAGTCGGTCATTATACTGGAATTATAATGAATTAAGACTAGTGTGATTCTTGATTGATGGTCATGTGATGAACATATGTATAAGGATATCAATCAAGATCATGAGTACTTGTTAGAGAACAATGTACTAGACCAACTCATTATAAGAACACCACTTGGATTAAGTCACAGGTGTTACTTATGGTAGGTATATCATTTAGTCCTTTGGCTTGAAATTACCAAAGACTTCAACATGAGGAGCATATTGATTTGACTCAATCAAATGTTGTCTTTAACTAGATGATTATAAAGGTTATGATTGATGACTTTGTAATAATGTGTGAAGGAGCGTTATCGAGATAAGATTTGACCCTCACGTAAAGAGAGAGATATCAGTAGACCTTTTGATATGATAGACTGATAAATGGCCAAATCCAAGAAAATTGATATAATCAATGTCACTTAAATGTTTACAGTCTACCTTCAGATCGAGACTAGTATGATTGAACATTAAAGATGACTTTTCATGCCTCACGTTTACTCAAAGGATATCATACGAGAAAAATGATGTGATATACATTATTGATTAAGTTGTATCGATTTTGATCTTCGTGAAACTTAGGTAGTCATAATGCTTTGGTAAATAGCTCTTATGACTTGTGTATAAAAATGAGGTTTAGGTTCACTGCTAATGTTGTATGAACCTATTAGATCGGACATAAAGAACGACTTTGCATGATTGCAAAAGGTACAGATTGATGAATTTTATGGGACAAAATTCATGTAAGAAAAGTCGTTACGGTTTCCTATAATAATTTTTATTTAAGAAGGGGATATATATGTCATTCACTTGAAGCCCTAAATACAATACAATGGTTGTATAAATAGGTGTTTACGTGTGAGCATTGTATACGTACAAAAAGAGGCTAAAACCCTAAAATGAATTAGGATTTTGTTTTGGCTTTCTATGAGTTCTCTGAATTTTGGGGAAAAGAGAAAATCATTTTTAGATCTCCCGGAGCTAGAACTCTAACTCGTAACCATCGTTCGTGTATGGATTTCTAGTAGAGGGCGATCATGTGAACGTCTTGAAAATCTATCAATACAAATAAGGAAGTAGAGATCAAGGTAAGTTTTTAAATATGATAATCATATTAATATATTTTGTTTGATCATATTGGTCTTGAAAATAAATTTTAATTTTCATCGCATTTTTTAACCCCAAAACCCAACACGTCGCACCAGCACCTCGCTTACTAACCTGCGATGCTAACCACTACGCCACTAGGAGAATTCTGTATTTCGGTATAGCGATTCCCAGTATCGTGACTTAAAGTGTATGGCGATGGTAAATCGCTAAGACCTATTTGGTTCTCTAAATTGCAAATTTTAGCGATTTCTCCCGGCACCTTATGGGTAAACTCACGATGTTGTGAAGGCGTTAGATGGTTTTCTGAAATTAAATATGATATTTGAGTTTCCCGAGTTTCATCGAGTTTTATCAAGGTTTATATCATCGAGACAAGGGCCAGGATAGTAGTAACTAACCCCAAAAACCTTTGTAGCTACAACGAAGGCATTACATTAATTCGCAAAGGGATTTAACGACATTTTCAAATATTAATATAATAAGATGAATTATCTTAACTAAGCTTGCTAATCATAACAAAATAAACTAATACCAATGTAGACATTCGAGGAGAATCAGATATCAACTTCTCGGGATAGGATTGGAATAAGATAGCGGCGCTAGAGGTAAATGGGGTTTAATTTGTCTTTAATCATGTCATGCTATAAGATATGCTAAGATTCATGGTAGTAAATGGTTGATAGCTTTCTTGGAATCACATTGGATTATATCTTATTGTATTGTTTTATCTTGTCCTTTTGAGCTCTTTATTTTGTGAATACAAACACGTGGAACTAATATGCTTGGAAAAAATGATTGTAAATGGTACCTCGGATTAGAGAACCAGTGGCCACCAGTTATATCCCTCGCTATTAAATGATTCCTTGAAGGCCACTACATGGCCAACCGGGTCATAATGATGCTTAGACACCCAGCTATTAAGAAGGATCGTAATTGATACCTTGAAACTGGTTAGTTGTCGCATCATAAATGGTTTGTATCTAATTTCCACTTTGTTGAATCTATGGCAGTCATATCATCATTATTATCAAGTTGAACTATTTTTTTGGGCTTCGGTTTATTGTATCTTGCATTTTATATTTTGCCTATTTATATAATCTCTTCATGCCTGAAATGATAGTAAGATTTCATAAATAACCTTATTCGTGCTAGTTATCTCGCATTAGGTATTACTTAGATGATTCAGGGTAAAACATATTTCTGCTTCACCGAGCCTGTTGAGTTTATTGCTCACCCCACTTCTCCCTCCCCAAGTACTCATAGTTGTTGTTCGGGACAAAGGAAAAGGCAGAGCCATAGCATATAAGCTTTTTTCTTATTTGTAAGGTTGTTTTGTTTATATCTACTATGTTTTGGACTTAACATGTATTAAAACAATGAATTTCATATGAGTAGTTTCTTGAACCCATAGTTTATGTTATAGTTGGTTTATAAGACTTATGATTTAAATTTTGCAACTTGATTTGACATTAAAGGCTTTTTATTTCCGCACATATTGCCTTAGTTGTCAATTGTAGAATGTTTTCATTTGTTTTTGGCAGGTTAACGCTTATTAGATTATCGCCCAATTCCCTGGGTCATCTAGAAGGGTTTGGCAATGGTTAAAGTCTGGTGGCCCTGGTTCCTGGTTGTTAAAATTGGTTTTGTCACAGTGTATGCACTGGAGGAGTATGGAGGGGTTGATTGCATTTTGTTAGCCTTGGAAATGGGTAGACAATTGAAACAAGAGCAAGATAAACAAGGCAACGCAATTAAGGGAGAAAATATATATTGTTTATTTATTAGCCAAAAGCCTTATATCCTACCTATTATATTTGCTAGTTAGACACTTTGAGCCAAATCAACTTGAATTTATTTGTTACTTATTATTAAACCTAAAGCCAATAAGCCTAAGCTTTTACCTAGTTGGAAAAACACTTACTTGACTATAGTGAAAGTGAGAAGTGCTAACATGAGTTAAAAATATAAAGTGCCACTTAAAATGGTATCCACAAGAAATAAAGCAAGGAACCATATGGTTGAAAAAAAAAAGTGATATGAATATAAAATAAATAAATATATATATGAGAAAAGAAACATGAAGTTTATTAAAAACTCCTCAAATAAAAGATTTAGCCCAAGTGTTTAAAGCTAAGTTGAGTGGAGTTTTCCTTTCCAATGTTTGAACACACTATAATGATATCTTGTTTATTAGTATAATAACCCAACTAAAATGACATCAAAAATCAAGCCCTATTGACTTTAGTTATGGTTATGTTTTGATGGTGGAGATTTATTTGGTGATTCTTGTCTATGATATTCTATATTACTCTAATTTGTTAGAAATCGTAAGCTTGAAGCTTGTCAGTGGAGATCGAGAAAGCCATATAATGAACTAGACTTGGTGTTGATTGAACTTTAAGTCTTGAGGTGTATTGCATAATGAGGGTAGAGTTGTCATTAAAGGTTATTCTTTAATTTTTTTAGTCTACTTTAGTTTTTATTTTCATGAAGGTAATTTGTTTCTATTTGATGATCACTTCTATTTAAGTTAAGTGATTTTGTAATCAGTTAAGGATTATAAGAGAATATAATTTAGAGTATTCCTTTGCTCGAGATGGCAAAATGCTGATTTTGGGGGTATTTGATAAGTAAAAAATTAGACAATATTTTATGGTATATTTTTATGTTATTTTGAGTGAAAAAGGCTATATTACATTGGTGTCTCTTTTTTGTGATTTCAGGTTAAAATAAGGAATAATAAAGAAATGAAGGAAAATGTAGTAGAAAAGAGTAAAATTTGATCAATAGTAGAAAAGTCATGGCAATTTACAAGCATGGTGGATTTACACATAAATCGCCAGTTAAATCAGCAATAGAGAGAGTCAGCGATGTGGCAGCAAAGTGAAAATACAAAGAAACCGCCACCTAAATTGTTGATCAACTAAGAGATGTATTATAAAAGACCCAATTATTTACCTAGTGACTTACATTATATGTCTAAACCGTTAAGGTCAGCCACGAGATTTTTAAATAAGGACTAGGAATTTGAATTTAATTACATATGTATTGATATATTAATATATGGTGGTTAGGGTTTCAAAATAACTTTCTCTCTCTCCGTCTCACTATCGTTAATATTAGACTAGTTTATTATGTGACGGCCTCAGCCCCCACAAACTGGGCCCTGCCCAACACTAAACCTACGTAGACCCCCAAGTTAACGCAAACCTAGTCATCATTCCTTCCCATTCTTATTAGTCATTCAGTGATTTTAAATTGAGTTATTAGTTTTGCAAGTTTTAAGATTTATAGCGAAAATAAATTGCACATTAAATAAATCAAAATAAATAAGCAAATTGGGACAACCTATAGTGTGGAAACCAAGTAAACATAATCTCATGTATATATAAAGTACCAAAGAGTACGAGGAAATCATATACATGTATCACAAAACATCACCCTGCCCATTAACTAGTTTTACAAAAAGACAAAAACAAAAAAAACATCGCGTATATCATATACATAAATGACACGTGTCGAGCGTGTACAATAAGTTTTCTTCCTTTATTATACTATTAATATTGTGTAGACTTGTAGTAGTGGTAAGTGGGAATCATTTCCACAGGGATTCATCAAACTTTTCTAGGAAAAAAAGACTTTTAATGGTTTTCATTATTTTTTTGCTTTAATTTAATTAATTAATTAAAACATAAATTAAACTCACTAATTCAATATATAATATAATAATAATTAACTAATTACACTAACTTAACTAACACAATTCTAAATTAAATATTAATCGACTTAAATTTAATTCAATAATATATATAAATATCTGAACAAATTCCAAAACTATGAAACATGAATCCGTTTTGCATGCCAAACATGTTACTTCAATCGACATAGTTATGAACATACTTTATAAAGTACCATAGATCATTAAACTATAATCATAAGTAAGAAAACACTCTTTAGCCAGCCATTTGTTCTCCTTATAGTGGTGAAAAAGTCACGTTCTAATTTTATTGAGCTAACCCCTTTGAATACACAAAGACATTAACTTCTCGCAATAAAACCGCATTATACTTAATGAAAACTTCGAACAAATAAATCTAACATCTTCAAAAACCCACTTCAACATCAGATTTAGGTCTCAAATTCAACTAGGGCATCTAAACAATAATACATTTTAAACAATCCTAGTTATTACTTTAAACTAGATAATGAGTCCAAATATCGAAATTCACATTCTAGATTATGCATACATTACAAAGTTCCATGATTAAAATCCGCAAATAATAATATATTAAATCAATGAATTAAGGAATTAGGGAATATGATTGGTTCAAAGAAATAAGAACAAAATCATCTCTATCGTGACTACATCGCAAAACAGGTCAAGTTCATGTTTGGCCTTTGTTTAGATTAATAAACTACTCACTCGTCATCATAAATAACATTGCATTAAAGTAAATAAAAGACAGATAAATACCTCTGAATAAATACTTTAAATCTTCTCCAAAAGCAATGAACAATAAAGCAACAAAATACGAAAATAAACAATGGCTCATCGAGCAATGAAATATTGATCTAAGTACTCAAGGGCAACTAATTTCATAACCCTACAGTCATATTTATAGTATTTTAGGTAGTAAACATCCCAAACTAACTCAAACTAATCATTGTTATATAAAACCCTTGAAATTTGTTTCGGCAATTCTTAAGAGATTTTGGTTTAAGTGGAATCATAGGGAAAATACTTAGAATTGAAGTCTTTATTTCCATCGATCTAAGTGGCGATTCTAGACACAAAAGAATCGCTGGGAAATCGCTAGTATTAAAATCCAATTCTTCCTTGATTCCTTGTTGATGATTTTTTGCATATTTTTTCCACTTGATTGGTTCCTTCATAATCTTCCCTTTTTTATTGTATTTCTTCATATACTCCATTTATAACCTAAAATAACAAAAACAAGAGAAAACTCGTGTAATTTAATCTTTTACATCTAAAATCACCTTAAACTATACTATAAAACATGTATAATTATTGACTAATCAAATACCCTCAAATTTAGCACTTTACTATCCCAAGCAAAGGAATACTCTCAATCATATTTTTTTCTTCCCTCATTTTGATTTCATAATTAGATACTTTTATTCTTGATAAGTGATTAATTAGACTAATATATAGGGCTATTTTAGTAGTATATTTGGTATAAATATCTCGAAATGAGCTCTAATTGACGACATTTATATGTTTTCAGGTACGCAAGGTGTAAAGGAGACAATGAGTGATTTCACAATGAAACGACGATAAAATGTACAAAATCATGTTTGAAACATTCGCTAGTATGTTTGACTTCGTGGAAAGAGTGTATACACCGTGGACAATGCGTGTAAATGAAGAGAAGTGAAGAAAAGTAGGATAGCAATGGTGACGCAGTGGCGGCGCCGTGGTGTTATACTTACGGCACCAGGGTGGATTAAGTAGGGTGTCGAGCTAACCGTTAAGGAAAAATACACACAAAGAGGTCGAAGTTGTAGCGGCGTCATGGCTTTACACAAATAGTGTCAGATCACTTATGAACAGCACCAGGACGTACAAAATATAAAGTTTGGAGTTTTAGTTCATTTGGAATTGTCTATTAGGGTTTCTCATTGTATTATAAAGTGCCTTGGGGTATAAATGATAAAGATAAGAATTAACATAGATTCCCATAAATTATCATAGAGTAGTATAGTTTTACTTTGTTCTTGATTATTAAGAAGAGTTTTGGAGGTAAAGAAATTAAAGACTCCACATGTGATTATTCGATATTGTTTTCTTGATTTAATTGGAGTTATTTCGTTTAATATTTGACTGCAATAAATATCATGATGTGTATGTTTAATTCAATGATGAGTGAGTAGTTCATTAATCTTAGGGATCAATGAATCGTATGGTGTGAATGTTATGTTAAAGTAGTTATGAGTGGATTATAAAGTTAAAAATCTCAATGGTTAGAATTTGTATTGATTCTATACATAATGCTACAAACATTTTAATCACATATTAATTTGTTGATTATAGGTTTTAAGAGTTACCATAGCCATTGGAGCTTTTAAGCCACATATGGACGATACAATCGTAAAATATATAACATCGATAAATAGTCATTGACTAGGGAGGCACGGATAGTGAACTTAAGTGGTTATGAATCTAATATTTGGAATTTAAATTAATGTGAGACTTATGTTATTCACACCAATAGGTAGAGTTCTAGTTTGCTCATTGAAATCTTTTCCATCACGATAGTGGGTTGAAATGGATTTGAAGAAAATATGTCTATTCTAATTGAGCATTGCACACACATAATGAATATGAAGGAAGTGAATTGAAAAGCATAGTTATTCGTTATCTAGAAGAAGTTGTGAATTAAGATCTTCTTAATATAAGAGTGCAAGTATTTACATTGTTTTGTTAGAATAAAATAGTTTAGTTAAAACCAATTAAAAATGGATTTTCTTAGCAATAGAGTAAGTCTGACTAAGTGAATAATGTGCAATACACCTTTCCCTTAGGAAGATATCCATAATCACATTAGTTGACTACATTATTACTATAATTGAGTCATCATATTTGTGGCCACGATCAATTCTTAAACAGAAATGATCTTTATAGAGAAATATATTATCCTCGCAATAATGAGAATCATTTAGAATAGAAAGATTTAAAAAATAACCCCTTTATTTGATAATTCAACCTCCTAATTGTGCAATACACCTCGAAATTCAAAGTTAAACCAATCACCAAGGTGTGACAGCCCCTCCCTTAATTTAAGGCACCGCTCGGCCTAATCCCATCATTAAGCTCTAATCCTAGCCACGTATAACCTAACAACGTATTAGTCAACCTTTCTAATAAACCTTACACCATTCTCATAACTAAATAATATTTCAGAGTTAATTAAAATTTTATACAGTTTAAAGATTATTCATGGGAAGTCTTAAAAATTATGCGGAAGTCATTCATATGAAACCTAAGTGTGTGGAAAACTAGGTAACAAAGATCATGTGCATATATATAACAAACGGCGATAACTATATATCATGTGTCTGATCAGTATACTATCTCTCATCCCATATGTACAACCTCA
Organism: Stephania yunnanensis; assembly: GCA_039657365.1. Classification (NCBI taxonomy): domain Eukaryota; kingdom Viridiplantae; phylum Streptophyta; class Magnoliopsida; order Ranunculales; family Menispermaceae; genus Stephania; species Stephania yunnanensis. The sequence goes on from JBBNAF010000043.1 coordinate 899,765, forward strand.
AAAATATATAGAATACATATATAAGTTGTACAAAATTAGAAACCTACAACGAAGGTAGCAGCTCCACACTGGCTCAGAGGTAGTTGTCGATCTTCTCCTTGCCCGGTCTGCTACTCAATGGATCTGCACCCACCATCATAAAAAGGACGGTGAGTATAGTAATGTAGAAAGTAATACTGACAAACATTTATCCATATTTCCAAACATAACAAGAGATACATTTCACTGTACATATATTCATTCTACAAAAACAACTATAGATACACAAACACATTACCAAACAATATAACATCGATGAACTATTCCAGTGAACCAAACATATTAAATTATGTACCTAACACATTTGCCTAGTAATACCCTATTGATTACATGGACCTTGGGTATTTCACATAGACCTCGGGTAGTCATTTATTTAGCACGACATATCGACCTCATGTAATAGGTCTGTGTACATAGTACTTCGATATTACCCTTGTTGGTCTCTGCTTATAATTAGGTATTCTCCTTAATAGTTGTGAAACACGACATATCGACCTCATGTAATAGGTTCGCATACAAAGTACTTTGGTATTACCCTTATTGGTCACCGCATATCATTAGGAATTCTCATTATTAATTGTGAAACATGGCATATCGACCTCATGTAATAAGTCTCACGCATAATACTTCAATATTACCTTTATTGGTCGTCACTTAATCATTTCACACGTTAGCCTAGATATTACCCTTCAGTTAATAGCTCGTATATCCTATTCTTGTTAGTTGTGAAACACAGTTTATCGACCTCATATAATAGGTTCGCACACATAGTACTTTGTATTACCCTAATTGGTCACCGCTTGTATATTTTATCAACTTTATATGGTAGATATGTGACACTAACTAGTCAGCTATACCGATATCCCCGAGTCATATACCCCGTGTGTCGCGCATACCCTAAGCCACATCATGAAACATAAACACACATATTCTAATTTTACTACAACTACATAGCAAGATAAAGCACACCAATTATAACACTAAGAGTTCAGCAAACACAACAAGACAAAGCAATAAAATCAAGCAACAACATTAAGACATTAAAAGGAGAAAAATATATGAATCAGTTTACTTACTTCTACGTCAATTTTCTAGCTATTTTAGCCTCCCGATACCTCAAAATATGTACCCAAACCTCTGAGATACTTCCCTAGGCTCCTGGTACCATTAGACATATTTTACAATGTATTTAGACCTCTGTTCGGGTGTTAAACTTGTTTAAGGTATTTAAGTTCTAATTAGGAAATTACATATTTTGTGCTGTCAGAGCACCTAGCGTGCTAGTTAACCTGATTAGTGCACTATATACAGGCAGCGTGCTAGCAAACATACTTAGCGCGCTAATTGTAAGAAAACTCAGAATTCTGCACTTTGAATTCTGAGTTTTCTCTACACATGGCTAACTCCAACACCTTAGGATCTCTTGTACTACACCTTCAGCGACCCCAAAACATCCACAACAACAGCCATACTCAAATTATATCATAAATTCTTTAACTAATTACAAAGCTAATAGTGAATACTCATAGCTTGATCAACACCTTCAAATTCCACCATTATTGCACTTCAATTCTCCGATCCTCTTCTCCTAATCTTTCTCTCCAGCAATCTTTTTTTCTCAACTAAGTGTTATGAATGAAATGAATTGCTTATGTTGATCTCATTCATTATATATAAATGGGATAAGGTTGATTAATATCCATGATCTCCATGCATACACATATCTCGAGAATGATCCAATGACTTACACCTTGCCACAATTCCCACTAACTATCCACTATCTCCATCTATCTAACACCAATTTGAAACTCAATTGGTCTCTTGATGTTTCAACACATATCTCGATGAACATCAAGTGGTTATTATTTTAACTTGCTAATTTATGTACATTTAATGTAAATTAACTATAGCACTATCTAATTTAACTAAATAAGTTATTTTAACTTAATTTAGCTTACCACATCACTCTCTATCCTGGTCTCACACCAGCACATATTTCGAGGCACATCCCCGCTCATGTCTCGACCTCTATACATAAGTAGGAATGACTTACTATGTCTACATATATACAATACACTAAGCAACATTATACCACAAACGATACATTACTTGGTCTTCGTGTTGAATGTAAGATTTGTGTACCAATTCTCAAGCCACGTCATGAGTCGGTGACCTTTAATTACAGACTAAATCCACTATTATAAATTTAGGTCGTTACAAATTAATTAATCTCATTATGAGTCAATACGTATCTCGAGAATCATCATATGACTTTTGGTTTAAAATTATCCATTTAATATCAACCCATGCAATTCATTTTAATTGAAAGCTTAGAAACTAAGATTTTACTGGAGAAAAAGAAGAAGTTAGAGAGATATCAGCAAGTTTTGTTGGAGAAATCCTATTGATTTAGGTGTTAGTTGATGAAGTTAAAGGTGTTCATCAATTTGATAAGTTAAGCATACACTATTAGTTTAATTGAATTTGATGAATTCATGAATTATATGATGTATGGTTGATTTTGTAGTGTTAGTTGTTGTTTTTGGTCTCTGGTAAGTTAAAGAAGAGATCCCAAGGTGTCGGGGTAGCCATGTGTGGAGAAAACTCAGAATTCAAAGTGCAGAATTTTAGATTTCCTTATACATAACATGCTAGTTATGATTAACTAGTGACTAAAGAAACTTGATAGCGCGCTAATTAGGTCATTAGCATGTTAGGCAAGCTACCTACAACGCTAAGTGCTTTGACAACCCAAAATCTAAAATTCTTCACTTAAACTTAAACACTATAAACAAGTCTAATACCCTAACTAAAGATCTAAACACACTCAAAAATATGTTAAATGATATCAGGAACCTAAGGAAGGGTCTTGGGGGTTTGGATACGAGTTTTGAGGCGTAAAGAGATCGGATTAGCTAGGAGATTTGTATGGATTGTAAGTAAACTAATTGAGATATTTAGTTACATTTCATTCTTGTTTTGTCATTCAATTCTAGTCCTTTAGATTGATTTGCCTATTGTACTTTAGATACTATGAATTGTTTCCTTTCTCACTTCATGAGTTTGTTTTTATAGTATTGATTATTAATTTAATAGTATCATTAACTATAAATCATGTGCTATGTCATTTTTTATTATTTTTATACTTGGTCAAATGAAATGGCATACTAGTAGGAAGATATTTAATGGTATTGTACATCTAAGTTCCTTTGTGCATTATGTATGCAATTACTTTTTTGGATTCCTAAACCGTGTCATTTCTTGGGTAATGAAAGTATTTCTTGTATCTAAGACCATGACATGATAGAGATGGCACAACACACGGAGATCACTTAACTTCTAGGGTGATCTGGATCTCACTACTATCTTGCGTCGCACAAGGGGTATGGGACCTGGGGTTGTTAGCAAGCACATATATCATAGGTGACTGGTACTTGTGAAAGATTATAGAGGTGTAGAGCTCAGTTTCGATCTTCAACACAGATGTAGAGCATAGTTCCTTCCTTATAGTGGAAAAGGTATTGTAATAGGACTCACGGTCGACCGGCCCTAGTTCATTACTACTTAGTCAAGTGTCAGTTTCATATTGTTTAACTGCAGTATCTTTTAGCATGATTTCTTTACAGCATAGTTGCTATTATTATGCTTTCAAATACTTCTTATATATTTGAAAATGAGAACAAATATCTCTAAGTGTTGCTTTCTACTTTCATGTACTCACCGTTCTTTTTATGATGGTGGGTGCAGATTCATCGAGTAGCAGACCAGGCAAAGAGAAGATCGGCGACTACTTCTAAGCCAGCGGAATGCTGCTACACTGGATTTTGTAGGTTTTTGGGTTTTTTGTATGACGTTTACGTCTTCCACATACTTTTGGAGTTATATGCATTGTGGGTTAAGAGATAGTACCCTGACCAAATACATGGTAATATATTATCGTCGTTTCATATATATACGTATGGTGCTTCTACCATGGGACTTAAGAAAATACCCATGGCATGGGAACTTCGATTGTGATCATTGGATCTTGATCCTATGGTCCATATTAAAAGTAGCATATAATATTAAAAAAAAAAAACCAACTTGTTCTACTTGTAAAACATTAATTAATGCACATTAATGTGATTCACATATAATTAGTGACCTTTAAATGCATTTTCAATCAAAAAAACCACAAGTTTCATCATTTGCTATTTATTTTTGTTTTTACTAATGAAGAATTTAAAAATTAAAAACATTATTTTTTTAACTTGTGGAAGATAAAGACATTTTAAAATTTTATTTTTAACCTTCAAGCTAATAATTTATTAGCAAATATGCATTACCCAATATCAATAATAAAATTTATTTTATGAATAAATTTTAGTAGAACTCCTTATAACATTGCTATTTATAATTTGTCTTTTTTTTGAAGAAATTATTTGCACTTAATTAATTTATAATTTAAATAATTAATCATTTCCTCAAAAGAAAAAAATTAAACATAAATTTACAAAACAAAAAGTTAGAATAGATAAATAAATTATTTGAATCAGGTTAAAATGATTAAAACTTTTGAGTTGGAAAACAATTAGATTATAACATGCTACTATATGATGATTAATTTAGCTTCTAAAATTATATATGAATTACATAAAAAGATAAAGATACATTAGAAAAGTATAGTATTGATTAGAGTGGCAAGTGATTTGGTTTTCCTCTCGTACATAGAAAAATCGAGTTCAGATGACTACCACATGTATGAGCACGACAATATCCGAGCGTGGATTAATCGGTGCGGTTGGAGCCGCATGACATGTAGAATTTTTTAAAAAAAATATCAGAGGAAAGTAAGGAAATAATTTAAGTTATTATTCTTTTTTATTTTGGTGCATTAATATTCACGTCATACATGATGCATTTATATGATGAAGAAATAAGTAATAGATAGTACAAAATAATTTAAAAGATAATAATTAAATTATTAAAATTAAATTAAATCACATTAAAGAGTTCAAATTATAAAATATTTGTAGGCATCCAAAGACATTTGTCACTTTACTAGTTATTATCATATTATCTAAAAGAAGATAGTTTCATCATTGAAATTTTAAAATATTATAATTGATTTATTAAAAAAATGCGTTCAATAAATATGTTTCTAATTAAACAATTCAATACGTTGGAAATTAAAAGAATTTAAAAATATAATTTAAAAAATTTGAAAGTTATCCGAAGTGTAATATGTACTATACTAAATCGAACTCAATCGATCATTAGATTCATATAGTCGGGCCTTATTTATTGAAACCGATCAAATATTTGTTATATATTGTTGTTATAGCTATCATCATTAATTATTTGTTATTGCAATTTTTATAATTATATTTGTTACCTCAAATTAATCTTGTTCATACACGTGATATTAGATTATTTTTTAATATCAATTACGGTTGATGTATTTTATATTGTCATTTTAAAAGAAAGAAAAAAATGAAACCAATTTTGAATTTCGTGTAATTTAAGTCGACACTTATAAAAAATCTCAAATTGTAAATTAATTAGTGGTATAATTTTATGATAATTAATAGTGTTATATAATGATTTAAAAAAATATAAATGTATCTTTTTTCTTTAAAAAGACTTATTAGTATTATATTTATTACTTATTTTAATTATTGTAGCTTTAAAATAAATAATAATTTCGTAATTCTTAATAAATTATACACGAACGTAGCTAAAACATTGATTTTAAAAATTAATAATTTTATAATCTAAAAATAGAAATATAAAAGACTTTTTTAAAAGATTTTAATAAAATAAATAAGTATTATACATTATTAACATATTTTGATTAAGTAATATAAATAATTAATTTTATTTTATATTTTTACTCAAACAAGTTTGTTTATGCTGGTACTATTTTCAACCTAAGTCAATTGTTGATATATTGTAAAAAAAAAATGGTTGATATATATTATAAAGGTGTAGTACATGTTATTAGTATTAATTTGAAACTACACTAATTGTAATTGTTCATAATCATTGCCAATTGTCACATAGCATTACTCAACTTATTTTTCAAGGAGAAACAATTGAAAAAGTAAGTTGTATTTAAAGCATTGGACAATTCCCAAGTATAATTAAATAACAAGAATTAAATGATAGAAAGGCTCCATGCCATGGGTATTTTCTTAATTCCTATGGTAGAAACACCCTATATATATATATATGCATGTGATCTTTATTCCCTGATTTTCCACAATTTTTAGGTATCATGTTAAAAGCTTCAGTTAAATTGTTAGGATTTCTACTGAATAATTTTTAAGTTTATAAAAAAAAAAAATTAGTAAGGAGAAAGGTTTTGGAAAAAGGCTGACTAATTTATTATTAAGTCCCATGTGGCAAGATTATGGCTTAATGATGGGATTAGGTCGGGCGGTGCCCTAATTTGAAAAGGGTGGAGGTCAAGGCACTACATAGATTTTCTCAATCTCCACTGACAAGCATCAAGCTTACAATATGTAATATAGAATCTCAATATACAAAAATCACTAAATCAATCTCATTTTCAAACAATATTTAAAATATCACCACAACGAAAGTCGACAAGAATTTTTTTTTACTAATAATCATCATTTCATATTAATTTGTTGGAATCAAAAGATATACCTATTGGATTTTGGGGTTCATACATAGTGAAAAATTCAAAATAATTTTTGAAAAAACCCAACAGGATCGAAAATAAGTTCCATTAAACTTGATCTACGAAAGTAAATCATACCTTAATCTGTGATTTTCTTATATGATTGATCGATCTCCAAGACGTTCAAGCACGTGTCCTCTATCGAAAATCCATACACGAATAGTGACCGCAATTTAGAGTGCTAGCCCCATGAGAGATTGAAAACGTTTTTCTTTTTTTCCCAAAATCCAGAGAACTCAAAAATAGTAAAAATGAAAATCTTATTTCGTTTTATGATTTCAGCATCTATTTATATGCATAGATAAGCCTTTACTTAAAATCATATTCATAATACAACTATGGTATTTAGGCAGTTTAAGCAAATGACACGTACGTCCCTATTAATAAGTTATCATATAACAAATCGTAAGGGCTTTTATATTATGACTTTTATCATATAAAATTCATTACTCTGGATTAATTGAAATTGCGCAAAGTCATTCTTTGTGTGTGATCCAATAGGTTCATCCAACGTTGGCAGTGAACCAAAACCATTTTGGTATACAAGTCATAAGCGGTCTCTAACAAGGCATTATGACTACCCCAAGTAGCATGAATATCAAAATTGATACAACATAATGAATAGCATATATCATATACTTTTGTCACGCGTTATCCTTTGATTAAACATAAAGCATGAAAAATCACCCTTAATGTTCAATCATATTAGTCTCAATCTTTAGGTAAACTGAAAACATCCCAGTGATATTGATCATGTCAATTCACATGGACTCGGCCATTATCAGTCTATCATATCAAGAGATCCACTTATATCTTTCTTTATACGAGAATGATAAATTATATCTTGATTGCACACCTTCACATATTATTCATATGGTAACCAATCACAATCTTTATAATCGTCCGGTTAGAGACGATGTTTGATTATATCAATTATCATACTCCTAATATTGAATTCTATGGTAATCTCAAGTCGAAGCACTAAATGATATACTTACCATGAGTAACATCGATAACTTAATCCATGTGGTTTTCTCATAGCAGGTCGATCCAGTACCTTATTCCCTAACAAGTACTCATGATCTCGATTTGTATCTCTATACACATGATCATCACATGACCATCAATCAAGATTCACACTAGTCTTAATTCATTATAGTTCCCAGTATAGTGACCGACTATGGACATTTAGAACATTTCAACAAATACCTATGGATCTTATCATAAGGTAAATATGCAATCACTTATAATAAAATAGCAAATGAAAACCACTATTTTATTAACTAAAATTATAAGATAAACGATGTTCATAAATTGACCTAGGGCACATGCCCCAACAATACTTCATTTAACTTAACTATAAGAATTCAAGCTAAATCTTTTATTTGAAGAGTTTTTCATAAACTTCCTTCATTTTCTTTATCTCTTTTTCTTTCTTCTTCAATTATATATTCATTTTCTTCTTTATATTGTATTCCTACAGTTCTCTGCTCCATTTCCTTTGAAATATGTTATTTTTTTATATATGAGTTATTCCTCTTACTTTTCCCATCACTAGATTCCCTCCTCCATTTCCTTTGGAATTTATGGGTCTTTTATTTTTTTCTTTTAAACACTCTTGTTAGCTTTTTTCGCTTTCACTATAGTTAAAGAAGCATTTTCTTCAACTAAGTAAAATTTATTGGCTAATTCTTATTTTTCTCCTCAATTGTGGCATAAACTCTTTTCAATACACACACACACACACACACACACACACACACACACACACACACACATAATGCTTGATCAATAATCTTTATATAACAAGATTATTAAAAATATGTCTTGTTCATCTTGCACTATTGTTTCGATCTTTTACCCATTATAATGTCTAATATAAAGTAATTAATCCCCTCTAAACTCCCTTAGCATATATAAAATCTTGGTTAAGTCAAATTGGGTATAACAATTCATTTCCATAATAAAAATTTTATTTTTCGTGGGTGATAAAAATATATCATTATCATTTAAATTCAAATAATATTCAATTTCATATTCCTAACTAAATAAAGTAAAATAAAATGGAAAAATATTACCTGTATTGTGGAAAATTTTGAAAAATTCACAATGTTCAACTATATTCTATCTTTTGTTTCTTCTATACTTTGCATCTTCATATTTCACTTCACCTAATACCCTCAAACTCATTCCAAACCTTATCCTCAAGGTTTAAAAATAAAGTTAGGTTTCCAACAAAATAAAAACACCTCGTAAAGCATAAACGAATAAATTAAATAAATAACTTTAGAATGAATTGTATAAGTTATTGAAAACATGTTAAATTTAAACATTCTAAGCATTATAGAACATAAATTCAGGATATTAAACCATTGTATTAAATTTGAACACACCAAAGTAATTGTATCTTAGTAGCACATACCACATCATTCCAAGTATATCATAGGATTACAAATAAAGAACTCTCACATTAACGCTGAAAAATAGATTTTACAAAGAAGAATAAAATATTAGAACTAACGTCCAGACGTCGCATCACCACCATCCCTATGATCTGGCAGTTGAGATTTGAAGCTCATTGCAAGATTATATAAGCTGTAATCCACTCCGGCCACCGAGTTATCTTCTTAAAAGACTTCTTGGTTAGGCATTCTCAATTGAGTTGATAAGATCTGAATGTTAGCTCCCCCACCTTGCATCCTCATGGACATGCATCGCTCGGACTCATAGATGCTCCTAGCAATCTCGCATTGGTTATGCAATATGAACTCTAGATGTCTCGGAGCTCTCATCAGATTTCAAAGATTGGCCCTATCATGGTCATTCTCATCTCATTCGCACACATGCCAGTGAAGTCCTCTGCAGGTGGCTCTAGGTTCTGTTTCATTTGCTCATGATACGCGGCATTCTGCATTTCTTCCGAATTTCTCAATTTTCTACGCATATTCTCTTTATCTCTGTGGTCTCTTTATCTTGTGTCATTTCTCTCCCATTCCATCTTCGAATCAACATATCCAGGCACTTTCTTGGTACATTTAATGACTTCATCGATGATGGTCGCATTTAGGTAAACATCTAACTCTATACCTTTTATTGGAACTCGGTCTTATTTGCAAAATTCTGTAATTATTACGGGAAAAGGCAATCCTTTATTTTTCTTGGTGATCATGACATTCCTAATTTAATCATAAATTATCTTGCCAAAATCCATATAGTCGATCCCTTTTGTTGTAAACTTGTTTGTAGGCTTGCATTATTGAAAAAGCCCCAAGCTTTGATGGTTTTCCTAAAGTATTTGGCTTGTATGCATTTTAGGTACCCGTCTTTGTCAAAAAGAAATCCACCCCTTGGAATTGCTTCTAAACCATTTTTAACAGTCTCATGGGAGAATTCGTGTCTATACCCATACTCAGGTTTTGGGTACTTATTATTTTGTTTAATGTGTATTTCTGGTAAACCATAATATCAGTTTATTCTTGCAGGTGAGTAGTCAACTAGTCTTCCCTGGACTATGGTTACCGTTTTATTATCTTCGTGCCTTTAATGTAAAACTCTCTTACTAGAATTTCAAGACTCATTTCAACCAAGGACCTCGTGTCATTATCAGCGTAATAGTCTCTAGTTAGCAATCCCCAGTTCCTCTCCCTTATTATGTTTAAGATTCTAAGCCCATACTTAGCTTTGTTTTTAATGTTGAATCCCCCTTTCGATATGATTATTCTTTTCTTGCTAATGTCACTATTCATCCTAGCAAGAGCTTTGGCATTGATAATTTGTTGCGGTGAGAACTGGATTCTAGGTGGTTCCTATATCTCTTCCTCTCCCTCCTACTCATCGGTAAAACTTAAAGGTGGAAAAGGTTTCTCTTGGTACTCTAGTTCGAGGGCTATTTATGGAAATCCATGTTGGACTTATTAATGTGGTTAACACTTTGGGTTTTTGTTTAGGTTTTTCACTAATTTTGTCTTCCCCTTCTCCTCTCTTGTGCTTTTACTTTTACCGCCTCCATTCATTGTCTCAAATTTCAAAACTCACAAGTCTGAAAATTAAATAAAATTATGGATCATAAAATAACGTTTACCAAAAATAATACAGCAAAATTCTAGACTTTATTTTACAAGGAGAAATCCCTTTGGAAAGCTAGCTTGAAATTCATCATAAATTCTAAAATAAAATTGGCATTGAAGTGTTAATTCAAATAAAAACTTAAAAATTAATTTTTTAAATGTCATAAGGTAATTGTGTGATAAATCTTAGGTCTTTCAAAAACAAAGCAAATTAAGTTGAAACAAAACCATAATCAATCCCTCAAACTCATTTTAAACTCGGTTTTCAAACCATTTGCAAATCAATTTCAAAAAACATTAAAATATTTGCGAAAGTCCTTTGAATCAGAATTTTGTTAAAGTGGCAAGTTAAGGTTGATATACTTACTTTCCTAAGAGTGAATCTCTCAAGATTCAAGCTCTTGAACTCCTCTAGACCATCCCTATAAACTCCTAGTTGAAACTTCCTAAAACCTAGTTTAGCTCAACACTCCCAAAATCAAAAAAATTGGTTTGAATGAGAGTAAGTTGAGGTGAGAATAACTTAAATACTATGGTATTGAGCATAGGATTGTTGAATCTAAGTAAAAAATTAAGACTTTCGTGAAGTGATGCAACGATTTGTTAGTGTGAATAGGTTTGTGTTTAGGCGATTTAAGGTTCTATTTTTTGAAAAATAAAAATCGTGCCCACCTATTCCTATGTAAGTGGAATCGTTGAGAAATTGCTAGGTGAATAATTGGTTTGTGAGGTTTAGTGAACCGCCGATCTGAGTAGTGATTTCTTTGTGCGACGACTCACTAGGGATTCGCCAGACTCCAAATTTGTACTAAATTAACTAGTTTTCTCTACCGATTTTGCCTTGCGATTCCCAAGTGTTATTCCAAATCGCTAAGAAATCGGTAGGCCTGACTATTTTTGCACTTTGCTCCATAATTAACTTATATATCATTCATTAAAATTCATGTTAAGGTAGAATTAACTAAAATCTTGAAAGTTTGAGTGGAAAATGTAACTAACTAAATAATTTTATTAATTAAATAAATAAACATATAAATAAGCAAGTAAATAATGCAACTTTCATAAAGGCCATATAAGCAAAAACAATTCAATCACTCACCCTTAATTAAAATTATCTTGGAGTTTAAATTCTGAAAATATCTCCAATACAAGAGTTGAAAGTAAGAATAAAAACATACGAAACTAAACGAAACTAAATTCTTAACAAAATTAAATAAACATAGAATAAACATAGGGTGCTTCCTATATAGCGCTTTTTGTTTATTGTCGTTGGCTCGACTTTACCCTTCCAGAATTAATTTGAATCTCTAAACTTGAATTTAGGACTATCCACTTTAGTGTCATTCCAAAAAGTGATTGCTAAGCCATTAATCTCCAAACTGAATATTTTGTTTAGAATATCCATAGCAACATGTGTAGTGGCTAAGAAAGGTCGTCCTAAAATTAAAGGAAGATTTTCATTGATAAAGTGTGGCATGATCAAAAATTATGTAGGTATGATGTTGTTGTCCACTTGAACTAGCATAGTTATGATCACTCCTATTGGTTGAATTGAAATTCCTTCCGATAAATAGAATGTTCTGAAGCAAGTAAATTCAACTCCAATTGAGTATGTAGAAAGAAATGTATGGGCATGAGATTTGCATTAGAGTTCGTATCACACTGAACTTTAAAGTACTAAGTCCATTTGATTTTAATATGCAAATGTGTACCCCTATGATCATTATGCTTTACAGGACTTAAATTCCGTTTTTTCTTTTTCTTATTGTACTTGGATCGAGAAACTTATGGCTTATTAATACTTTTACCATCTCCAGTTGTTTAACACTTCATTCTTGAGTTACTTTCTTTTCTTTTAAAGTGACTTCAACTGATTCTTTCTTTGGAATCCCTTTATCAGTTTCCATTGTTACTACATTAATTGTTTAAATTTCAGCATTAAAGTTATCGTAATAGATTAAGTTTAAAAACTCATTATTATGTATTTCATTATCAAATAATTCATCATATTCTTCATAGGTCTTATAGTTGTGTTTAGCATTAATTTTGAGTTTTACAATTTTATCTTCAATTTTCATGGACATTGCTCCTTCAGAAATATCTAACTTAGTTCTAGCTATCTTAAGAAAATATCACCTAATAATATAGGTAAAGGATTGGGTCTTGTTAAATCTCACATTTCCATGACACAAAAGTCAGCTAGAAATACTAAATCATGTACTTGTATGAAGATGTCTTCTAATAATTCATATAGTTTAATAATGTTATTATTTGCTAAAGTGAGATTAATAGGAGTATTAGATAATGACCATATTTTCAATGATTCATAAAGTTGAAGCAACGTAACATTAATTGATGCTCTAAGATTTCACATAGCAAGTTCAATAGAAGAATCACCTATAGTGATGGGTATGACAAACATTAATGTGTCCTGCCAGGATGAATGTTATATCTAGAGCGATGAGATTCTCTCAATATGTCATCTTGAATCTCAATACTTTTACCATCTCCTGCTCAGTGCATTAGTAACAGCATTCGCTTTACTCTGATGATATTCAAGACTAAAATCAAAGTACTTTAAGCATTCAAACTATCGTCGTTGTCTCATTTTCAACTCTTTTTAAGAGAACAAATACTTCAGACTCTTATGATTTGAAAATAGTTTGAAGTTTTCCCCATACAAATAGGATCATTCTTCTTATAAATTATGAATAGGATCATTCTTCTCGTAAATTTTTATTTGCCGAGAAGCATAAGCAATCAGCATTCCATTCTGCATGAACCCATAATCCAAACCAACTTTCGATTCATCACTATAAATTGTAATTCCATTCCCCGGTTCAGACAATACAAGAAGTGGTGTTGAAGTCAAGCACTTCTTCAATTCCCAAAATATAACACCACATGTTGTTGACCAAACAAATGGAACATTTTTCTGAGTTAATTTAGTAATTGGCGTAGCTATTTTAGAATAATTTTTCACGAATCTATGATAATAGCCAGTCAAACCGAGAAAACTCAATATCTTCGTCATTATAATAGGTTTCGGCCAGCTAACGATAGCCTCAGTCTTGGCTAGATCTACCAAAATTCCTTCTGTACTAACCACACGACCCAAAAATCCACCTTAGACAAAAAAAACTCACATTTGCTAGATTTGGCATACAACCTATGATTTCTCAAAGTTTGGAGAATAACTCTAAAATGTTGTTCATGATCTTCGTAAGTCTTAGAGTATATCAAGATATCATCAATGAATATTATCACAAAGTGATCCAGATACGACCTCAACGTTCTTTGCATCTATTCCATAAATATAACTTGAGCATTAGTTAACCCAAATGGCATAACAACAAATTCGAAATGACCATATTTGGTACTGAACTTTATCTTTTGCACATCATCTTTTCGAACTCTCAACTGATGATAACCAGAATGAAGATCAATTTTAGAAAAGAACTTAGCCCGTTAAGTTAATCAAATAAATCATATATTCAAGGTAGTGGATATTTATTCCAAATAGTAACCCTGTTCAACTATCTAAAATCAATGCAATGCCTTAAATTACCATCTTTCTTTTTTACAAAAAGGGTTGATATGCCCCATGGCAACATACTCTTATGAATAAGCCCTTTATCAAACAAATCCTCCAACTATTTCAACAATTACTGCAACTCCTTCAGAGCCATTCTATAGGGAGGAATAGATATTGGTTCAGTTCCAATAACAACATCAATCACAAAACCAATCTCTCTTAGAGGTGAAACTTCAAGTAAATCATTAAGAAACACATTCGAGAATTCACTAACTGTAGGAATCTCCTCCAGTTTAATTTCAAGTCAGGTCTCTGAACTAATAGTTTTGGTAAGAGTTTCCATTTCTTCCCCAGTGGCTAGCCTACATCTGGTCAAAAGCAACTTAAACGATGTTTTGATGTATGTAAACACTGTAAAAATCGAATATAAAAGAACGTAATCTTATGGAAATAATCCAAATGTGCATGATAAGCCGCTAGCCAATCCATTCCAATAATGCATCAAATTCCACTCCAACACACGTATATCAACTACTATCTCGTGTCCAGAGATCTCAACAACACATTTCTCACACATAAAGTAAGGATCCACCTTATCCTCAATTATTGTGTTGAGGACAAAATGAATAGGAACTCACACCAGAGTCAACCGTAACTCGATCACTACACAACCACAAACTAAAATCGTACCTTCAATAAGATTATGATTTGCATATGAGTCTCGTTCAGTCGCCACTTGAACATGTTCCTTGATATGTTGTTCAGGTTGTAACAAACAAGATAATGCTCCTAAAAATTGTGAACAAGAAATCTTGTAATATCATTTCTTTCCATACTCAAAATACATAACTGCAGGTTTAGTACTTATAGAAGATTTTTAACTAGTTGTCAATCGTTGAGATTCTTGACCCTTACCTCCACTTTTCTCTTTCTTTTGAGAATTCGAATTAAATCGGAATGTGAACCTTTTCTTATCCACATAACCCGAGCTCTGTCTTGACTCCACAACGCCCTGATATAGTTATGGTTCACACTGAAAAGTTTGTGTAGTCGCATAAGCTCTAGCTCTATCTCGAACCTCTCGCGGTGAATTCGGTTTAATCATCGATATAATGGTACCAAACTCTTCCTACCTTTCTTCCCGTGACATTCCACTAACCACGGTCGGATCAGCCTGAACCGAAACTGCAGCAATCAGTTCAACTTTTGGATGAATGGCAAAGGTAGCCTACTCCTTTTGGGCGGCTGGAGTTACAATAGGAACTTCCTGAGTAACATGAGTCTTTGGTGCCTGGGCTGCCACCTGTGCTTGTAAGATATTTAGCAACTCTCACATCTTCCGTGTCAGGTTTTCAAACATAATTGAATCCACACATTGTGGATCCATATTACCCTTGCCAAATTCCTATGTGGTGGCCCTAAATCTCAAGACAACCCTAGGCACCGCCATGTCACATCACATGTCACTAAGCCTTGCTACGTCATGGCCTACTTATATATGACACCCTGCGACCGAACTGGTTATTTACTCGTTTTCAACTAACACTAACTAAGCTAATTATTCTTCATATAATTACTAATGAATTTGTTTAGCTAGTCACTTAACCTATTAGGTTTCATTATCATTTTATAGCAAAAGACTTTAAAATATATGGATATTTTATGCATATTATCAAAATTTATAAGTAATGGAAATCCCAAAAATAAAGTACCATGTATATAAGGCAACAAGATAAACAAAAGCATGTATGTACATGTACAACGTCTCTCGTAGACCCCTGACACCCATAATAAAGCAAATACATCAAAATATAAACACCTTCGAGTATGTCTAAAACCGTCAGCAGAAAGAGATAGTCGCCTAAGATTCCCCTTTATCGCCACTCATAGAAGGGTCTGCCCTCGATTACCCAACATAAACAGTGACAAGTCAAGTTAGTAAAATCCCAAGAGAAACTCATACAATATTCAGCAAGAAATCAAATAATACTACAAGATATGCAAGTACGTTGTCTGGCAATAGAAATGCATACTCTCATGAATGTAGAACAATACAAAACCCAAAGCAGCAGGTAGATAATCGAAAAACATAACAACAATTATATAAGTAAGTAGAAATGTATACATAATTAACCCCGGTGAACCACTCAATCGGTAAATCAGTCACTTTAATACCACGTCTTCTAAAGCCTCAGTGAACCACTCAATTGTTAAATCATTCTGTCACACAACAATAACACAACATAGCCCTGGTGAACCAACTCAACCGGTCTTCATAGCAAAACCCCAAAAATGCAACCATAAAGCTCGGTTATTCAACATGAACGAACAACAATAAATCATGCAGCGAAGTGAATACAAGTCGACAACCGAAAAACAAATGTTAAAAACAAACTGAATTTTGTGAAGCTTTCTCATGGGTTTTACGGACCTCAAATATGCGCTCGCACTTCCTTAGACTCCTGAATTCGACCCGGACTCGCTCCCAGTACCTGAGTTATGGTCCCTAAGTTTAATGTCTTATTAGTTCAAATATAGTGGGTTTAAGGTCAATTTAATGTATATTAACTCATAAAGCCAATATTCATTACAAAACCTTAAAATTATTGAATACTCTTTCATTAGGTTAATTCCTTCTAAATAAGTCAAAAACCCATAAATCGAAGAATCAGTGTGTCAAAAGTGGGTTTTAGCTAGCTACGTTATTAAAACACATTTTTATAGAATTTCAGGTGTCTAGTTAGTGCGCTAATAAGGCTTATTAGCGTATTAATCACGCTAACTTAATCTAAGTTTCTGCTTAGAATTGTTAGCGCACTAATTAGCCTCATTAGCACGCTAAAAGGGTCGAAACCCAAAATTTTCAACTCAAGAATTTGAGGTTCTCTCCCCCGTGGCCTTCACTAATGTCATCGGTCCTACCCTCTCTTCTCATTGGCATTTTAGCCACCAAAAACAAATATAGACCTAATCCATTAACAAGATTTGCATTGATTTATATGAATTGAACATGCATTGAAGAAAAAAACTCAAGAAACATATTTTCTTAAAATCAGTTTTAAAATCCAAATAAACTTAAAATCTATGGTTCTAAGTTATGCTTTAGAGAGCCTAAAATAGTAGAAAAATCATTTTTAAAACCTAGCAATTTGTTTAAAGTAGGAAGCTCCAATTTTGTATACATTAAACACTCATTTTTTTATGAATCGAAGCTTGAAGATGAAGAAGAAGTCATTACCTAACTTGAAGGCCTCTTGATTTTCACTCAAGCTTGAATCTCCAACAAGGATTTAGCTCCACATTCTCCCATAGTTCTTCCAAAATCTTGAATTTTTTTTCTTGCACGAAACAAGCCAAGTGTGGCTTATATAGTCTTTATAAAGTTACATCTAGACCTCTCATCAACTTGATGTCCTAAATGTCCGTGTGCATCAAAAGACACCATTCATACAATCTATGCACCCTTGAGACCCACTCACTTAGCCTAGATTCTAGTAATTCTCCATCATCAAAAGGTCCATCTATGGCTCATGTTTTGCTAGTTTTTGAACTTTAGGCTTAGTTTACTTAATTTGATTTATTTTAGCCTAGCTTAATAACTTAGTCATATATATATATATATTGGACTAGTCTATTTAATAGGTTTTTCATCTATGTAAACCCAAACTAGTCTCCGACAAATTGGCACCCAATGTTTGACGTCTCGCGTCGCAGCACACATTTCGAGGCACGTCGTAGCTCGCTTATCTTATATGTTCGACTTAGCATGTGGTTTTATTAATCATTTCATTGACTAACGAAAATTTTTAAATAAGTTAATCAGTCACCTAGTGTACCTATACTTCGCCTACCCGATTACCCGCGTCGACACATTTTTCTTGGTGAATACCCGTCTCACAACCTCGCTCGACAAATCAACATTTTAGTATACACATGCGATGCAATATGACAGTTAACAATTTAAACACCGCAATATAACAGTCATCATGCAAAAATAACTATTTTTCTAGTCTGACATGTCTTAACCCTATCCACGGTGTCCACTTAGTCCGAGATTTCCAAATATATTAGATTAATAAATATTAAGTCGTTACATCCTAACCCGCCTCTTGTTGTCCACTCATAATTTTCACAATAGAAATTGCAAGAAAAGTGGTTCAGCAAGCTTACATCCATCGATATCTCGATAATATAAAATGCACATAACAAATTTATAAAGTTCTTAAACTTTTTAACCCCGTTCCATCTCGTTACTTCCGAACTAATCACTCGTTTAACCTCGATCAATAAGATTCCTTAAGAATCTTAGGCCCTGATATCAACATTGTCAAACCCCACCTAATTAGGGCATCTGACCGACCTAGATTACTTTAATCCCTTGATAATCTAACAGCCTTAACCTCTCCATCACTAAATAAATAATATTAAGATCTTGTAATTATCAAATATAAAACTTTATTAACCATAAAGGATTCTAAAAGTAAATCTCAAACCTCAAAGTTCGTTTAGATTAATTAAATTATCTCCAAATCCCGTAAAAAAATTCGACAGCACCTCCTATGTTTCTAAGCCTACACCAGAAAACTTGGTTTTCAAAAATCTTCAACAAAATCTGCTCAGCTTAGTGGAAATGCCGAAGGACTCACAATCAACTCATAACAATATATATTGCATTAATAAATATTATTTATTCATTCTAACCTATCTCAGGCTTTCAAAATCCTTAAACCATCATTACCTTAGCTCCACCGTATTCCAATCCGTCCCAAAACTTTTACAAGCATTCCAAAGAAGATCTTAACCACGCACAAACCTAATAACCCATTTATACAATATATTATGATTCAGAAACAATATACACAAAGAGAGAAAGGAACTGAGCAAATCACAAACAGTCAAAAAGTTTTCCCTTTCCTTTGTTACCGTTTGAACCTGTCATTACCTAATTATAAAAATTCGATAATTTCAGATAAGAAAATCCCACACTATCCAATACACCTGTAATAATCAAATGTATAATAATCCAAAAAATTAAATGAACAATATAATCCAATGAATTTAAATACAATCGTGAATCCATCTCGCTTCTGTTATCTGATCATAACCAGATGACATCTTCCAAAAGTGGTAAGTAAATAGTAATAAGGACTCGCGCACATATAGGATAACCAAATGAGTCTTGTTCTTCTAGACTATATGAGTATGATCTGGTTCAACGTGATATCATGATAACCACATGATGCAAAGTATCAGTAACTCCAGCCCCTCAAGTATAATATAGTGTTCTCCCTTGTAACCACGGTATAATAAACATAATAAGGAGACTCGAACCACCCTTATCCTCCCCACCCATGTATGCATGTACAAAAAATAATGCAATATCAAAGATCAATGCAATTTATACGAAATTATAATCATACAATGTAAAGGCTTCTATGGGATTTACGTAACCTTACAAACACGATACCGCAACTCCATTGCGCTCCAAGTCCGTAAAATAGTTCATACAGGCTTCCAATTGCAGTCCTACAATTTATTTATAAGTTCGGTAAGTTTCCGCAACCACTCCACAATTTTTCTAATTTATTTTATTTTAATTAGTCACGTCTCAATTCAAAAACCCCAAAATCAATCCAAATCAAATCCTCAGATGTCCGGATCCCAATTTCGATTGAAAATTGTGGTTCATAATCAAAAATTGGCCTAATAATTTTAATAATTTTGGGTATTTTCAGTGTCGTAACACGCATTACGAGGCAAAATCTCTGATATAAATCCTTGAGAAAATCTCAAAATCCACATTTTTCATAAAATTCTCCAATTTCCATTAATTTGTCCAAAAATCTCATTTTTCTGATTTTTCTCTACTTTTTAAGAATTTTGTTTATTTTCTAATTCCATTTTTCAGGAATTTTTAATTTGTATATTAAATGAGGGGTTTGACTCCTGACCTGGGGATGAAACCCCTTTTTTCTACTTCTTCGTTGGGATGAACAGAGGTAAGCCTATGTTTCGTCCTAACAGTGTAGGTTTTTTTACCTCACTGGGGGTTGCGATCCCACGCCCGTCATCTTTTCCTTCCCCTGATCACCCCCATGGTCATCTCCCTCAACCACCTTCTTCTTCTTCTTCATCAACGCCTTTGCATTTTTCTTATATAGATCAAATCACTTCCTCTCTTTCTCTCTGTCCCTCAATTCGATCATAACCTCACCATCTCTCTTCGATTCGAAATCACAACAAAAAATTCCCTCAAATCGAAATTAAAACTCAATTTCCATTAAACTTGCCTCACCTTCAATGATACCCACAGCCACCAAATTAATCCACGGCTACCCCTTGATTTCATTAAACGGTATTTGGCGAGAGATAGATAGATAGAGAGAGAGAGAAATCAGTGAAGGGACGAAGAGGAAATAGATAATGATCAGTTGGGGACGATGATGAAAAGTGAACGAAGGAGAGGATGGAATAATGTCCCACACCCCTCTTCGATTTCGATTTGATAAAAAGGGGGCAAATGACCTATTTGCCCCTCTATTTTAATCCCTAACCATATAAAACAAATACACTTTTGAGTCTTTTTGATTTATCTCAATTTTTTGTCCAAATTAAACCACAAAAAAATACTCCAATTCCGTAAAAAATGTGAGAATTTACCAATACGTTTTAAAACTCTTGGACATTCCGTCTTGCACGTAAATCAAGGTGAGACCCACCTTAGCTCGTTAAGTCAATTAAACTTCAAATTCAAGCTTTTAAACTTAAATACCCTTATTTTTTTACGAAATTCGAAATGATAGTTCAATTCAACATTTTAATTTTTTGGCGACTCATTTCGACATATATCTCAAGATAAAAACCCCATAAAATCTCAAATTTACTCATTTAACTTGAATTTCGCAAAATAAAATAATATAATAGTATATAACACTAGGCACACATCAGACAATAATAAAATTACCTGTAAATCTCAATTTACTTGTCTTTAGCTCCTGACTCGCGGCCTAAACCACAATTAAGATTTGTTAATCCCTGATTAGTCATAATTATCAGTTTAAAGATTTAGGGATTTGGCATTTAGTTATTCGCCCATCCATTCCCCCTAGTAGGAATGATACTTGCCATCATTTTCTTATTCTTCTTCTTGTTCTATTATTTTAGGTACTTTGATTTTCTTTTTACCTCTTTTTGGTGTCTTTTCTTGCATGTGCATTTTTTTTTCATTATCACAAAAAAGCACTAACTCGTGCTTGGTTAGTAATGTTTGAAGGATGAGTAGATACTTTAGTTTGATTACTTAACTTGTTAATTTGTAAAGTCATTTGATTTAATTAATTTTTCAACTCATTAATAGACGTATCAATTTTAATTTGGTTTTGAGAAATTTGTCTAAAGTTTTGATGACTTTGGCTCATAAAATTATGTAATATTTGTTTTAAATTTGGTTGAGTAGGTTGAATAGTTTGAATAGTTTGTTGAGCTTGTTGCATTAGTGTAGGTTGTGTAGGTACTCTCGATCTATAAGTAGTATAATTTTGATTTTGTGGACTATAGCTAATATTTGAATTTGGTTTTGTACTGTAATAATTGTTGCTATAATATTGATTTCTAGGAGGACCAAAATATTGGTTCATAACTGCGGTGACTTCTTCATCATTATCTTCTAGTAAAGTAGGACACGCATCCGTAGAATGTGTAACTTCATTACAAAATTCACATGGTCTACCTTTTAGTAGTAATTTAACCATATTAGATAATTCTTTAACTTTTTTGTCAAATCTATTACTTGTTTTATTATTAATTTCAAAATACTTTCTTTCTTGATGTATCGGTCTTTTTACCATATTGTTTAGATTGTTTGGCCATCTTATAAATATTTTTTTTTGCTAAAGTTGGTGAAACATCGAATAATGATCCACCATAAAAGGTATCTAATAGTCTTTGTTCAAATAATTTGGTCTTTCATAGAAGTATTCTAATAAAACTCTTTAGGTGTATCCATGTTGTGGACAAGATGAAATTAATCTTTGAAATATATCCCAAAATTCATTAAAATTTTCATTATCTTTCATTTTCATGATCGTGATTTGTCTTCTATAAGTACTAATTTTTCTTGCAGACATATATTGATCTAGGGAAGCTTCAAACATTTGAGTTCATGTGGTTATCGAATCTTGAGGAAGATAAAACAACCAATCTTATGTTCGATCTTTTAATACAAAAAGAGAATTCCATTGAATTTATGTTGGTATTCCTTTATAAACTTTTGTGGGTATTTATTGTCATTACCATAAAAGTTAGGTCGAGCACTAATGAATCCAAGTCTAAGTTCTAATTTGGAAAATCCCTCAGGATAGGCAATATACATTGGTTCGTAAGCAATGACATTTTGATTAGCTTGCCTAAAATTAAGTTCTTTATTATCATTATTATTAATGATATTAAAGTTATTATTGTTGGGTTTCGGGGATCATGCACAGTGGAAGTTTTTGAAACCTTTTTTCGAACATCCCCGAACCAAGATCCTATTGATTCCATTAAATTGATGTGCCAATAAAAAAATCATACCTTAGCAAGAATAACTTCATGTCTGCTTTGTTTCGTGTTGATCGATTCTTTTAAGACGCTGCCAGAGACGAACGTCCTCTATCAGAAATCCACACACGAACGGACGATTACAATCCGGAGTGCTAGCCCCAAAAATCCTAGGATAAAAATTCTCACAAAAATTCTCTAGGAAAAATCTCTCTCAGGAATTCCCTACAACAACTATGACCCTAATGTCTTATTTATAGTACACTAGGTCGAGTTGTAAAAGAACTTCATCTCCTACTTACACTTCAAATAGAGTCATAGATACAGTCCAACTCTAAAAAGGATAGAGTCATAGATAATCTACTATTACTAATTCAATAAGAGTTGTAATTTATCTAAAACTCAAATAAGAATTGAAGTCATATTATAATTCCAATTAAAGTCTTATTCAAAATATGATTTACTAAGAGACAATTTCTAGTCACAGTAGAAATGTATGAGAATTTTGAATCCTAGTCAAACTAGGACATTTAATGAGAATCTTCAAAATGAATTTTATCAAATAAGATTTATTAACCCAGACAATATTAAATCACGCAAATTCATTCTTTGTGTGACTTGATAGGTTCATACAGCGTTGGCAGTGAACCAAAGCTATTTTTGTATACAAGTCATAAGCGGTCTCTAGCAAGTCATTATAATTATCAAAGTAGCATGAAGATCATTAAATTGATACAACCTAATTGACAGTGTATATCATATCCCTTTGTTACGCGATATCTTTTAATTGAACATAATACATGGAATGTCACCCTTATAGTTCAATCTACTAGTCTCGATCTCCGAGTAGACTAAAATTGTCAAGTGACATTGATCCAATCAATTCACTAGACATGGTCATTTATCAATCTAACATATCGAAGGGCCCAACAAATATCTATCTCTAAAAGAGAGGGATAAATTTCATCTTAATCACACAACATCCACGCAATAGTCAAAAATGACCAATCACAATCTTTATAATTATCCGGTTAAAGACAACGTTTTATTGTATCAAATCATTGTGCTCCTAATGTTGGAGTATCTGGTGATCTCAAGTCAAAGAACTAAATGATATAACTCTCATGAGAATCATTTATGACATTGACCTTGTAGTGTTCTCATAGCGGGTCGGTCCAGCATCTATTCCCAACAGATACCCATTATCTTGATCTGTATCCGTATAACCATAATCATCACATGATTATCAATCAAGACTCATACTAGTCTTAATTTATTATTGTTCCCACAATAATAACTGACTAGGGATATTTAGAATAATACAATAATTATCCACGGATATTATTATAAAAGAAACATTCATCTACTTATAATAGTTAAACAACGTTTACAGAATTGGCCTATGGCACATACCCCAACAATTATTGGCTTTCATTGTGTTAGTTTGGTGTTCTCTACGTTGTTGTTGTTTTAAGCTACGATTAAATGTCATATCTACCTCAGGATCAAATGGATGTAAGGATCATGTGGAATTAGAACGACGAAGTGGATATATCATACATCGTATAAAACTCTTAAGAAATTATGTTTAAATCCCCGACAACGACACTATAAATTGACACATGTCAAACATATACAATAAGTTTTCCTCCTTTATTATACTATTAATATTTTGTAGTAGTGGTAAGTGGGAATCGTCTCCTCAGGTATTTATCAAACTTCTCTAGAAAAAAATAACTTTTAATGGTTTTTATTATTTTTTACTTTAATTTAATTAATTAATTAAAATGTCAATTAAACTCACTAATTCAATATATGATATAATAATAATTAACTGATTATGCTAACTTAACTAACACTATTCTAAATTCAATATCAATCAATTTAAATTTAATTCTATAATATATAAATATATAAATAAATATCCAGAACTATGAAACATCAATATGTTTTGCATTCCAAACATGTTGCTTCAATCGACATAGTTATGAGCATACTTTATAAAGTATCATAGATCATTAAACTCTGATCATAAGTAAGTAAACAACCTTTAGCCAGCCATTTTTTTCTCTTTATATCGGTGGAAACGTCGCGTTCTGATTTTATCGAGCAAACCTATTTGAATACACAAAGACATTAACTTCACGTAATAAAACTACATTACACTTTATGAAAACTTATAACTACAAATCTAACATCTTCGAAAAAGCTACTTCAACATCAGATTTAGGTCTCAAATTCACTAGGACATCTAAACTGACACCTTTCAAACAATCATAGTTACTACTTTAAACTAGATAATGAATCCAAGTATCACAATACACATTCTAGACTAAGAATACAATGCAAAGTTCCATGATTAAAATCCGCAAATAATAATCTATTAAATTAGTGAATTAAGGAATTAAGGAATACGGATTGGTTTAAAGCAATAAGCACAAAATCATCACCATTATGACTACATTATCAAACAGATCAAGTTCATGTTCTGGCTTTGTTTAGATTAATAAACTACTCATTTATCATCGTAAATAACATTGCATTAAAGTAAATAAAAGAAATAGATAAATATCTCTAAATAAATATTTTAGAATTTTAGAATTTTCTCCAAAAATAATGAACAATAAAATGATAAAATATGAAAATAAAAGTGGCACCTAGAGCAATGAAATATTGATCTAAATATTCGAGGGCAACTGAATTTGTAACCTTAGAGTCATATTTATAGTATTTTAGGTAGTAAACATCTCATACTAACTTAAACTAATTGTTGTTATCTAAAATCCTCAAAATTCGTTCTAGCGATTCCTTAACGATTCGAGTTTAAATGGAATCGCTGAGAAAATCCTTGGAATTAAAGTCTTTATTTCCACCGATCTGAAAGGTGATTCTGGGAACATAGGAATTGCTGGGAAATCATTAGTATTAAAATCCAGTTCTTCTTTAACTCTTTGTTGATGATTCTTTGCATTCTTTTTCCACTTGATTGATTGTTTTATAATCTTCATTTTTTACTTCATTTCTTCATATATTCCATAATAACATAAAATAACAAAACAAGAGAAAACATTGTGTAATATAGTCTTCTACATTTAAAATCACCTTAGAATTTACTATAAAACATGTCTAATTATTCACTTATCAATACATCAAAATATAAAAAAGAAACCTAAGTAGTAACAAGAGAAGAGCAGGTTGTGAGGTAAGATCAGAGGAAGTCATCTATCACTAGCTCTTTAATTTTGCTACTAGAGGGACATGCAATTGTCACTAAAACAATGACAATTCCAATGAGTAAATCTAGAGGAGTCTCACTAGTACTTCAGGTATCAATAAAGTATAGTCCATAAATCATGCAGATAATGAAATAAATAGGAAAATAGTAAGTACATGATATGCATACTAAATAAATAAACAACAAGAAATGAGTGGCAGAATAAAAGGATATACATCTAAGTGATCTCAACGTTATTCAAACTATAGACTCGCGGCCTCTTCTAGAAACAACATAAAGTAAATCTCAACGAGGCTCGAACTATGGACCCATAACCACTTTCGAGAACAGCTTGTTAATAATTCTCGAACTGTGGGTCTACGACCACTTCCAAGAATAGCTTGAAAGTCGAATTGTAGGCGCTAGGAGACTTCCGAGAACAGCTTGACCTTACACTGGTGGACTCAAGTCCATCTTAACAACATATGCGCAACTCGATCACCTAAGCTTCAGGTCTCTTGGCAGTTAATCTATTCCAAGGAAAGAAATTTAAATCAAATGCATATTCAATAAGGAATAAGTATTAAATGAGAAAAGAACTATTGTTGATGCCCCTACTGGTCTACATATCTTTAACTACATGAAACTCAAATTCTTGCGACTCTCACAAGTGTTTAACCAATCCCTGATACTCGACACCATGCAACTAGGCATGTTAGTGTATTAAAGTCTATTTATGTGGTTTGGATTCATTCTTACCAATTCATCCCTATTTAGATTAATAAACTTGTTATCTAGCTCTTAGCCTAAAAAATGACATGAAAAATAGTTAAAAATACTAAAAAAAACCTCAACTCATTAGGCATCAAAACATATTATAACAAGTTTTTTTGGATAATTTGGTATAAATTCAATGCTCGAAAGTCTTCAGAAAAGCCACAAGTAAAATCAACCAAAATGCTTACAAAAAACTATCCCTATGCACAAACTCTATCTTTTAACACATTTCCAATCAAGAAAATATGGATTTTGAAATCTAATGACCCTAAGTGGTTGTCTATCTCTAAACTTTTCCAACGGTATGCGGAGTGTCAAAATCAGAGTTAAAACGAAGGAGATATGACCATTATATGAAAGTTAGTCAAAATTGTCCCGATACTGCCCAGAACGTGAAGTCTGCTCCATGTTTTAGTGAACCGCTCCAGGGTCAGGAAGAACTGCAGAAACAAAATTTTGCACTCCTAAATCACCTAAAAACCATTTCTCAAGCCTCTAACTTATACCCAATCACCAAAATTCGATAAATCTTTATTATATACAACCAAAACAACATTGATGCAACAACTTATACTTCAATTATCAAATTAAGATCAAAATTTACATTCATGAACCCTAAAACTTACAATTGACATTAAAATTTTGAAAGCCTTTGAAAAGCCATAGATTTATTGAAAAGCCCAAGTCCATTATAGCTTGTTGAAAGTAAGGAATTTATTCAAACATTCTGAAATTTCGTTTTAAATAAAAGCCCCAATTTACATAGATTTGAATCATGAATAAGAGAGAAAGAATTCATTATCTAGGGTTGTTCTTCAACTAGATTGATCAAATTGAAGCTTTTACACCAATATTTACTCCTTTAATCCCCATATTTCTAGCACTCCACCCCCAATAGTTGCTCATCTTCTTTATTATTTTCCCGCTCTCAAAACTCTGTGCTTAAGATTGCATGGTTTGGAGACCAATCTCTTATTTATAGTTATTAAATCATAATTTCTACCTTTAATCTTTCTAACATTCATATCTCTAGGCAAATCAATTTGTGAGATTTACACAATACACATTACACTCACTTCATCACTAATCTCCTAGAATTCTTCACTAGTAGCATCCTTATGCATATCATGTTGGGTTTTAGGGTTCATACGCAGCGGAGATTACAAAACAGTTTTGACAAAAACCCCAATAAGATCCAAATCTAATTCCATTAAAAACGTTTAAACCATGAAAAACTTAATCATACCTCAATCGCAATATATCTTTCTGAAGATTGATCGATCTCTAAGGCGCCGCCAATGACGAACGCCCTCTATCAGCATTCCACACACGAACGGCGGCCGAGATTTGAAATGCTAGCTTCGAGAGAATACCAAACCTTTTTGTTTCTCTCCAAAACGATCCAGATCATACCAAAAACCCTAAGTCGTTTCTAAAATGAAAATAGAGTTTCGGCCTTTTTCTTTCGTACATATGTTCTAACTTAAAGCGTCTATTTATACAACCTTTGTATATAGACGGTTAAGTAAATTACACATATACCCTTACTTAAAGAAGTATAATATTATTTCACCACAAGGACGTTTCTGTCATGAATTTTATCACATAAAATTCATTTTTCTGAATCATCTTAAAATCTCGCAAAACAATTCTTAGTGTGCGACCCAATAGGCTCATACAACGTTGGAAGTGTACCAAAACACATTTTGGTATACAAGTCATAAGCAGTCTCTAGCAAGACATTATGACTATCCAAGTTGTACGAATATCAAATAGATACAACCTAATCAATAGTGTATATAACATCATTTTGTCACACCATATCCTTTTGATCAAACATAAGGCATGGAATTGTCATCCAACATGTTCAATCGTATTAGTCTCGATCTCTAGGTAGACTGAAAATATCCAAGTGACATTGATCAATATCAATTCACTTAGACTAGGCATTTTAACAGTCTAACACTATGTATACGTCCAGGATGTGGCGGAGTATGCATGAGCAATATGGACACTCTCGACTGATATGTCCCTCCTGACCACATCGATAACAAGTGACAGCTCTTGACTGAACATGTGTCTGATCCTGGGCCTGTGCAGATGCTTGTCTCTGCCCTGGTCCGGAACTGTCTCGTCCTCGTCCTCTACCTCTGCCTCTACCACCATGCTGCTGACGTGTGGCTGGTGGTGATGGTAAAGCGGGTAAAGTAAACGTAGTAGGAGCTGGCAATGCAGGTTTGACTGGTGGTGGTACAGGAGGTCTACCCGCAATAGTCTGCAAAGGTGTAGGAGCTTCTACATAAGGCACAATCGCCCCCTGAACACCTTTATCCCATCTCCTCGGTCCTTTGCCTTTCTATCTCCTCCGCTCATACTTTGCCATCTGATCAGGTGTCATCGCAGGTACTAAGGGTGTCCCGTCAGCCACTCGGCTCATATAATAAGTCTCGTGAGCAAATGCACGCTCGAAAATCTCTCCTAGTGTCTTCACACCTGAACTGATCACATAAAATACAATATATGCCCTCAATCCATCGCCGAAATGATACACATCATCGCCATCCTCCTTCACAAGATCTCCGACAAACTGCCTCAAATAGTCGTATTTGTCTCAGTATCTCATCACTGTCTCGTCGGCTCCCTGTCTCAAGTTCATGAACTCCTTCCTCAACCGCTTCATTACCGCAGGTGTGAAGTATTGCTGATAGAACTTAGTCTTGAAAGCATCCCAAGACTCAAACTCTCCCTCAGCAACTATCGTCGCACGCCACCACACATTGGCATCTCGCTGCAAGGTGTACGACGAGATCTCCGCTCTTAGTCTATCATCAATATACCCACTTCTCAACCTTCTCAATATCTCTCTGACCGTCAAAATATATCGGTTTCAGTCTGATGAAATCTTTCACCAGCCGAACTACCGATATCGAACTAGCCGATGGGGGTGTGGATGATGGTGTCGGCATTGTCTCCACAGCTGGAGTTGCTATCATCGGTGTCGCAGTACAGTCGGCACTACGATCGGTACTGTAGTCGTCGTAGAACCTGCTGTCTGAGCTGGAAGTGCTGGTAGGGCAAAGTAGGAAGTCATCGGTGCAATGAAATCTGCCAACTGCTGACCCTGAGCAGCTACTCGATCTAAAAGCCTCAGGAAATCCTCTGCTGGTGGTATTGAAGGCTGGCTACCGCTAACACCGACATCATCGCTATCGCGTAAATCCATCTCCGACCCCAAATGGAGAACGAACGCGAATCAGCTACTACGTGGATAACGCATATATATACATAACAAAGTAACATGTAGTAAATATATTACATCCCCAACTCACTTCACTCACTTCCTAACTAATAGTTTCTAGGCGAGGATCATCTGGTTTTCCACATCTAACTAAGGTTTTCTAACTTCTACAGTTTTTACATTTTTTAGTTGTTTCTAGCTGAATAAGGTAGACCGTTCACTACCTATTGTAGTTATGGTATCGTATTGTAGAAACTTCATATTCTACGATCTTAGAGCAATGTTTTCTCAAACGGTGGCGCGGATACTAACTGTGTTAGTATCATATAGTCTGACACCATATAAGTAAGCCAAGCTTTATAAACCTTGGCTATGATACCAACTGTGATGTTGGTATCACAAAGTCTTAAGCCATGAGATTATCACAACTAGGCTCTGATACCAACTGTGACGACCCCAACTACAAATAAGGGCACCGCCCGGCCTAATCCTTTAATTAAGCCCCAATCTCCCCTATAGGACCTAACAAGGAATTAGTCAGCCTTATTTAAACACCTACATACTTACCATTTATGATACCACCTACAGTTAACTTATTTGTTCTAATGACTAACCTATGGTTGTCTATGAATCAGAGTTACTTAAAAAAAAATTCTAACAAATTATTCAACGGAAGTCTTATTTAGTTACTAATGGAAATGAAATCCTAAGGCCTAACCTATTGTGAAAAAACCAGGAAATAGTGATCACATGCATATATAAACAAAAATGGTGATATATATAACATGTGGCTATAATCAGGTGTTCCTATCACTCAACCCAAAAGGAAAATCATGTATATAAAAATGTAATACACAATAATACAAAACATACAAAAATATGTCATAGCAGTCCTCTACCGGCTCAGAGGTAGTCACCAATCTTCTCTTTGCCTGGCCTGCTACTCGGTTGATCTGCACCCACCGTCACAAACTAGACGGTGAGTACATGAAATTATTTAAGTAATACTGAGAGACATCGATCCACATTCCCAAATAGGCAACAAGTATCAAATTGCATAATTTATATATAAACTATGCTGAAAGAAACGTCATGCAAAGAGATACTTGAGTTAATCGAATATGAAACTGACTTAGGGCTAAGTAGTAATGGATTAGGGTCGGTCGGCCGCAATCTTCATCACATCGGCCTGTCCACTACAATTTGAGCTCTGCTCTATATCATTTCATTTCAAATTGAGCTCTATATCATAATTTCAAAAGGTCGTACGTACGATACGCCTTTTCTATTCCAAGTGAATTAGTTGTCACCGGAATGTCTACTTGCTAACATACCTGAGTTTTAAAACTCGTCATGTTCAACCAAGTTATTCTTGCGCCAACAAACCCCGAGGTCCGGTTACCCCGTTCGAGGCACGTTACCTCGTGTGTCATGCAAGGTAGTGGAGAAATTTCCTAACATCCCGACAAGTCTAGTGACCCTCGTATGAAAGCGGAATTTCTATCATCAAATGACCCTAACCACAAGAACCACTTTCATATTCAAAAACGACGCGGTATTGGAATCCAATAGATGTAATAGCATATCACTGCACAAAGGATTTGAGTCAAAGTATACAAACTATCCTAATAGCATGCTATATCACTGACTCACACACGACAATCAATATGACAAAGTATAGGAATGAGAATCAATGATATACAAAACAGAGTATGCTATGAACATCATAAAATGAGCAACTGAACAAGTCATAGCATATGGATTTCAAAGGTAATTCAGTTCGAATAACTGAAAATAAATAAATAAATGGAATGAAATGTAAATAAATGTCTCAAATCAGTTTACTTACATACACACAACAATTCCTAAGCTATTCGGTTTTCGTCGCGTCGATGTACGCACCTAAACCCCGTAATAGCTCCTCTAGGATCCTAATAATTGAAAATGTATCAAGTTAAGTTCCAATTTAATGATTTAACATCTCTAAATTGGTCGACATCGGTCAAAATTGAGTTCGAGACCAATTTGCCGATTTCACGTTTTTCGAGGTAAAACCCCGGTATAACGCCTCGACCGACTCCCTAATTTTTCACTTTTTATAGGAATATTGAATTTTTATTGATTTGGGTCACAAATATATTTTTTTCCTATTTTTCTGTAATTTTCCTGAATTTTTACATATTTTTATCTATTTTCATGAATTTATTATATATTAAAACTGTTTAATTTTAAATTAAATAATTAAATATTATATATATATATATATATAAATGGGTGGGTCCGGGTCAAACCCGACCCGGTCCAGTCGGATCTGGGTCGACCCGACCCGGTCCAGCTGGACTCGGGTCGGTTTGACCCGACCTTCCCTCCCACGGGTTCGGGTCGGCCCGACCCACATGTGCCCGGGTCGATCCGACCCGACCCGCGGGTCTTCTTCTCCAGAGCACGCGAAGTGCTTTGGTTTGTATTTTTTTTTCTTTTTTTTTTTTTTTTGTGTTGGGGTTGGCTCCCAACTCCAACCCAAATGGGTTTTGATGGCAAGGGAGATCCCCTTGCCATCTCCCCCAAGTTTTTCTCGGTCGGCCATGAAGGTCGATCCTCCATGGCCACGACACCGACACCACAACAACAACAGCCGACACACAATATCCAAACCAAAAACGAGATCAACGACTCGCCTTACTTCGAGCTTGGTTGATCTCTCTCCTTTCTTTCTCCTTTCTTTCTTCTTCTTCCCGATTTCTCTCGGTCTCTCTCTCTGTGCATTTTGTCTTCTTTTTTTTTTTTTTTTTTCGTTTTATGTGTTGAGGAGATAAGATCAATTGACCCATATAAATATATATATATATATATATGTATGTATATATATATGTATGTATATATATATGTATGTATATATATATATATATGTATATATATATATATATTAGGTGTTTGAATGTGAGCCACTCATTTCATTTTTTTTTATAGTTGATTTAACTAATTAGACTTACCCCATGAGCTTCTGCCTCGGGCCCACATCGACGCGCGACTCGAGGCGCTTCCCCGCTCGTCTCGGTATCTGCATACCCGTAAATGACTTAGTAGTCTACACATATACAATACACTAGGCAAACAACATAACAAATATAACATTTACCTCGGCCACCGTGCCTCGGTAGTGACACGTATCGCACTGCGGGTCCCACGTCACGGGTCATTGTTTCCTAATTAACGAATGAAACGTGTATTAATTATTTGGGTCGTGACAAACACATCGAGGGATCCACTAGATATCTCTCTTTATATGAGAGGGACAAATTCTATCTCGATTACACGACTTCATCACATTGCTCACACAGTAACCAATCACAACCTTTATAATCGTCCGGTTAAAGATAACGTTTGATTGTGTCAAATTACTGTGTTCCTAATGTTGAAGTCTCTGGCAATCTCAAGTCAGAGGACTGAAAAATATACCTAGTATGAGAAACAACTACGACTTAGTCCATGTGATGTTCTCATAGCGGGTCGGTCCAGTACTTTGTTCCCTAACAAGTACTCGTGATCTTGATTCGTATCCTTATACGTATAATCATCATATGATCATCAATCAAGACTCACACTAGTCTTAATTCATTATAGTTCCCAGTATAATGATCGACTAGGGACATTTAGAATATTTATGTAAATACCCATGGATCTTATTATAATGTAAACATGCAAATTAATTATAATAAACAACAAATGAAATCCTCTATTTTATTAACTAAAAGTATTCATAAAGACAGTTAATGGATTCACCTAGGGCACATGCCCCATCATATCAATGCCTTACAAAATTCTGGTAAACTTAGGCTTTTTTTAATTATTTATGCTTCAAAACTACATAGCTAAGGTTAGTCTATTTATTAAATTTACTTGAATGAAAGTCTGGAGCATATGCTAAATCGAATTCCACTTACTCTCGACATATCCCATACCCATGTTGCGCATATCTCGAACATGCACTCGCCTAAATCTACTACAAAATTAATAAAATTATGTATACGAGTATAAATAGGTAGTACACGACACCACTCGAATATAAAATATTTTCGGGCCTTTACATATTGTCATTACTTTAGAGAACTAATTAGAGATTGAAAATTATTAATAGATGTATTTTCATTAATGTCTTTCTTTTATTTTATGATGTTTAAGTTTAATAAGAGTCAGTAGTTTATTAATCTAAATTGAGATATGAACTAAACCAATTGCAAAAGTTATAGTTTATGAAGTTATGTACTTAATGCTTTGAACCCATATTGTATTATATAATTCATTGTTTTAATTGTTTGTTTTCGCGTATTACAATCTATGAAACTAGACTTTGCATGCATAGTGCACAATATATATTGTGAATGATAGGTTCTACCATTAATAAAAGAAGAACTAGGTAATTTGAAAGAATTACTTAGCTTACTTATGATGAAGGTGTAATGATTTCATAAAAACCCATGACTATGCTATGGCTACAGTTATAATAATTATATTTTGTGTTTGAATGCAATTTGGTTTGTGTTGGATTTTTTATCTTTAATTTATATTTGTTTAGGATTGATTGATATTTGAATTAGTTAGTTTATTTATTGTTTTAGTTAGTGACAAAATAAAATAATAATTTTAAAAGTACAACTTAAGAAGTTTACTAAATCCATATAAATACGCTCCCATTTACTACTACTACAAATTAAAAGTATAATAAAATGCCAGTAATTTATTGTACACGCCTAATATGTGTAAGAGGTTGTCTAGTTTGAAACTCCAATTGAAAATCTAGGTTACCTTAACCTGATCTTTTTTTACCAAAATGCACAAAATTACAACCAACATATAGTACAAGTGCTCTGCAGTGATGGAATGAGAGAGAGAAAGATGATTACGGGGCGAGGTTTAGGCTTCAATTCAGTGAGGGGTGAACCCATGGAGTTTGATGCATTGAAGCCAACAAAATTTTGAATTTTTTTTTTTTTTTGAAAAAAGTGGGTTTGTTTAGCAATGGAAATTCAAATTTGAGGATTACCGAGGAATGAGGTATATTCAGAAAAAAAAAAAGTGAGGCTAGTTTAACCGCTTTTTTTTTTTTAATTGAGTGTGACTATTTTGAATCACTTTAGGTACGCCAATTTGACACGCACTCATTGAAAGTCTTTTATATGCACATCAAGTTTCGTTCACACATAATGCAAAATCTAACATTACAATGAAATGCGTGTCAAATTGACATGTCCAAAGTGCCCAAAAAAGCATTGTTCCTTCTTATTTTCCCATAAAAAAGAGCCTAGCTTGAGTCGACACCGTGTCAACACATACAGAGTCCAACAACGGGAAAAATTACAAATGTATTGTCAAAATTAATATAAATGAGTAAAATAAGTTAGTTTTTTTTTATTCCAAAAGTAAGGTAAAACGCGTTTTGAAAATGCGCCATTAGTTGGAGAAAAATTAGTCTGCTCAAAATACACGAATGACGCATTTCCAAAATGCGCCGCCCACGTGGATGTGTCCCTAACATGAATGGCACATTTTGGAAATGCGCCATTCATGTTTTCTGAACACAAGCGCCACATGGGGTGTTCCACGTGGGCGCCATGTGGATGCCAAAATAATGTGGGATTATCCACCACGAGATACGTGCGTGTTGTTTGCATGGGTTGTCCACTGCCAAATGCGTGCATGTCGTTTGCATGAGTTGTCCACCTCGAGGCACGTGCGTGACGATTGCACGAGGTTGCATGAGTTGCACATCTTATGATACGTGTGTCGCGTTTGCATGAATTGCACGAGGTTGCATAGGTCGGCCACCTCGACATACATGCGTGTCGTTTGCATGATTTCTCCACCGCGAGATACATGTGTGGCGTTTGCATGATTTGTCCACGTCCATATATGTACGTATCATTTACATCAGTTGTCTACCTTGAGATATGTGCGTGATGCGAGTTGTCCATCTCGAGATACGTACGTGATGCGGCTTGTCCATCTCGATACGTACATGACGTTTGCATGAGTTCACCGTTTCGAGTTGAACAAAATACTCATTTTGAGGAGTAAAATAAAGGTTGTGTATTTCGTATAGATGACTCATTTTCAAAAGATGTCATTCATTTTGTATAGATGACTCCTTTTCAAAATGAGCCATTCACTCCACCTTATCAACACGCATCGCCACATGGAGCCACATCATCACCAATGACTCATTTTCAAAAGGAGACATACTTTTAGGTTTGGAAATTAAAAGTAGCTATAAGTTTATTTTTGGAATAAAAAACTACTTCGACCTTAGTTTTTGAAAAACCCCATCCGACAACAGCTACTCCATGGGAGCGCCAAAAAACCAAACTGATCCGTCTTTTCAAAACCGCGCTCTCTTTTAAACTCACTTCCCTCTCGTGTTTTTGGGAACAGTGGCGCAATGGCGGTGAGTGCTGAAGCTGAGACTGCTCACGAGAGGTCAGTCTATTCGACCATTCATTTCTTTCGCCCCAATCTGCGATTTCTTTAATGCTTGTTTTTCTAACCCTAGAAACCCTAATAGTGTCTCTCCTTTACATCAGATCTGCTGTTGAAAATTCTTCGATTGCGCTCTCTTAGTTCAAGCCCTAATTTGTGCAATAGGCCGACTGATCGCGGTCGAAAGCTGACATTTGGTGGGTTTTGCTTTTCAGGCTTATTTAAGTGCAAGTTATTGGAGTTGGGAAACCAGTGGTCTGATGATGGGAGGGGCGTATACAAGGCATGGGTTATGACCTTGTGAACTGCGAGTTTTTGTTGTTTTGTTCTTTTCATGTTTATGCTATACTAATGTGTTTGGTGCATAATGGTGGTGAACAGCACTAGGAGTTTGGGTTCTAATCTCAAATGCGATAAAATCGCTCCTAGACTCAATTGGTCGCAACATGCTAGTGCACACGATAATTTCTCGAGGCAGAATAAGTTTCTGACCTCGAATTTTCTTTTCTCCTTATCGATACAGAAGCCTCAGCCTGAAGAAGCAGAAGTTGCAAGGTAAATTTAGTTGTTTGTATAATAGTTGTTTGAGTAGATGCATTCGTGCTCTTGGTTGTGAGTTAGAGACTCTTCGTCCTCTATTATGAACCAGTATCGAAGCTACCTAGGCTAAAAATTAAATTCCC
Source organism: Stephania yunnanensis (assembly GCA_039657365.1). Taxonomy (NCBI): domain Eukaryota; kingdom Viridiplantae; phylum Streptophyta; class Magnoliopsida; order Ranunculales; family Menispermaceae; genus Stephania; species Stephania yunnanensis. Next base: position 937,015 of record JBBNAF010000043.1, read on the forward strand.
ATGGAATGTATTTGAATGATTTTTTTCCACCTACATTTGTTAGGCTAAGCATATATATAAATATTCCCGACTGTTTGACTTTGAAGTGGAGTGCCAATTTATCCACCTATCAGATATGAGAGATGTGAAAAATAATGAGAAAAAATGAATGAAATTTGTAACAAGTTGATGGCAAAGCGAATAGCTTCAAAAATGAAGTTTGGTCAAATTTTCAAGTTTTCTATATTAAAATGTCTCTATTGTACTATTTGGCTTGTTGGTAGTGTCTTGTGCTTAATCCTGCAGAAGAATAAGTGCAACAGAATATTTTTGTATGGGAGTGAATGTGATGAGGACTCAACTGAAACAACTGAAAAACTAATTGATAACTGAAGATCAACAACTTTATTGATCTAAAGATGGCAAGACTGAATTACAGAGAGACAAGCAACAAAACCAATCAATTGAAACTCTATAACTTGTTGGGATACATTTATGTTTTCTAATTGATTAAGTGTTGCAACTTCCTGTACTATGTCTATGTGCTTATAGAGATCCGTCACTATCAGGGAACTTCCTGTGTCTCTTTTCGTAATTTGCTCTTTATCTGTTATTGTATTTTCTCGACATTAAAGTGGTAAATGGCTCAAAGTTGTATTTGTTATTGCTTTCACTAACTCGCTAATTGCCTCATATGTCTTGGTTGTTATCATAACTGTTAGGTCGATGGCTTGTACAGTTGTGAACAATCAAAGGATGCAGAGTTTACAAATGAGAAAGGTGAGCTGAATCTTCTAATTATGCAGGGACAACATGGGGCAATGTATCATGCATTTCCCGTACTCAACTAGGTCTTTTTCTTGTTCCCTTTTGAATGTTTTTACGACCTTCGTTACTTTCATTGCTCAACCTAGTATTAAATCAACGTGCTGCTAAACAAGAGTTGTGTAGTAGGTAAATATTGAAAATAATGATCTGTATGTTATTAAGGGCTAAATCTTTCTCTTTATTACAACCTCTCTTTCACTTAGTTGATCATTATATTGAAATAATCATAGTCCAAACTGACTTGATCTTTCAAACTACCCATCGATATGCAAATATTCATGTCTCTTTCTTTCTCGAGATTTTTTTGACAAGGGCCCAAACTGGTATGTTCTACTTGAGTGAATGAGATGCAGTGAATGGCTTTTGGATTGAATATATTTGTATCTTTTGCTTGGAATTATTGGTGTTCCAATCTCAAGTTTCTTCAATTTTTTTGAGAATAACCTTTTTTTCAGGCATGGGAAAAACTTTCCTGTCTTCAGAAGACATGTCCGGACTATTTAAAAACAGGAATAACTGCACCTGTAGCTCAAAATATTGGATCAGGGCCTTCTGCCATTTTGCCATCTGGGTCTTTTGATTATTCTCATAGTAGCACAAATAACTCACTTAACAAAGCTCAAAGATCTTCTGAAACTGAAAGTGGGGATAATGTGGTAAGGCCTCAACCTGGGGCTGGTGAGCCTCTATATCAGCAGCACAATTCTTTGCCTGAAAGAAGGATTAGTACTGAAGCAGTTGACATGGGTGCTCGAATGGATGGACAAAATTACACAAATACATCATCTGGTAAACACTCCATTTTCGCCAACCAATACAAAGATTTTACAGAAGATCCTGATCATATTAATGATGACGACATATTGAAGGTGATCAATACTTTTTAAATTTAGATTAGATTAAGTTGTGTTGGGTATTTGATGGTGCTCGTCTCTCGGCATCATTCTTACTCCAACTTTTCACTTTTTTGGATGTAGGATATAGATTTGGACCAAATAGTGCTGGAACACATTCAATCAACTTGCACACCTCAGTCATCAATTTCCAAGCGTCCACCAACTACTCCGTCGATTTCACAAAACATGATTCCACCTGATGAACCATCTTTGCCTGCAGAGTTGGCGACAATATGTTGTCATGGTTTTAAAGTACTACTTATTTTTTCAAGTTTCAACTTTTTGAAACTCAATATTAAATTGGATAACTTACTACAAAGACTGATCCAGGTGACACTTTGTCCAGAAGCTTCAAGTCATTTGCAAGAGATGAAAGATAAACTTATTGCCATATCAAATGAGCTTCTCGACAATGTTGATGCTCTCGGTCAAGTGCAAATAGACAGGCTTCGTCAGGAGAGGTGAGCCATTTTTGATCTACATGTTACTCTATAGTTTTATTCAGTATCATCTTAAATCATTGCTTTCATTTTTTCCCCCATCCTTTTCAATGCTTATCATGTTCTCTATTCTTACTAATGGCTCTTCATAGCCAGGTTGCAGTTGAATAAGCAAGTTCAACAGCTAGAAAAGTATCTTCATTCATTGTCGATAGGCGAAGAAAGAAAAGGAATGCTTCCTTTTTCATCAACACCATCTTCCAAGAGTTTCCAATTTGAAACTCCACCACCAGAGAGATTTCGGATTGATTTAAGGAATTTTGAGCTTGATAGATTTGAAAGTTCAGTTCCGTCATCAGCATCTTTCTCTTGTACAGACAGAAATGGTTTTGCTACTAGCTATGTTGAAAGGGAAGCTGTCATTTCACGGGTTATTGAAGTTAATTACATTGAAGGATCAAAGGATACAAGGTGGAGTCGCAGTGACTTCCCGTGGAGTAAAAAGCTTGAGGTGGTTTTCATCTGATTGTAATGTATTTTTATATTCCCAAATTCTACCAAGCACGCTCCTCATTCTTAGTAATTTGTTCATGCTTCAGGCCAATAATAAGAAAGTGTTTGGGAATCATTCTTTTCGTCCCAATCAAAGGGAGGTGATCAATGCAACTATGAGCGGATGTGATGTTTTTGTTTTAATGCCAACAGGAGGAGGAAAGAGTTTGACGTATCAGGTAAATGTAGTTGTATATCTTTTCTGATTTTGCTAAAGTGCTGCTCTTGCTGTCTTTCGTATTTGAGAAATTTCTGTGCTTTCTGTGCAAGATTTCTGAGAGTTGAACGTGGATGAAAGTTCATCTTAAATGACTGGTCATCTATATGCTTACTTTACCCCATAGTTTCTGATTAATTGCTTCCACAGAAGCATATGAATAAAATGAATGCCAAGCTTAGGTGCATGCTTGTTTCTTACTTCCCGTAAATGGATTAATAAATGATGCCAGTGAATTCAATTGTTTATCATTTGTGGTGCTTTGAAAAACATTTACTCTACTTCTTCAGCTGATTTTGCCTGCATTAGTTTGGAAGAGTAAACATTGATAGTACCTTGGCCCAATGTAATTGCCAACACAGCATCAGTTTCGATGGCACCTTAAAGGAATTTATGGTTTTGTGTTGTTAGAATTGGGTTTATGTAAGAACAACTTATTTTCTCTCATTGCTTACTTATACTTGTCTTAAATTTCACTCGTTAAAAGATTGATCAAGTTGCACTGTTGCATAATTTGATGATAACAATAGTTAAGAACTTAAGAGACTGAGCTAATAAATTATATGCGTTTTTTTTTTTTAATTTTTTTTTTTCTTATCTCATATCTCACTGACTATTGCTTAATTAAGCATCTAAAATAAGTCCAAACAATTTGTCACTTGACTTGCATCTTCACAACTCAAATAAAAAGTTTCTTTCCAATGCAATATTTGCTGAATAAAAAAGAATTTCTTACCAAATTTTGAGTGACAATTGTAGAATAAAAGGTAATTTACCAAGAAAATTGGTTTTTACAGCCTGTGGTAAGACTTGGAATTGGCATGAATTAAATTTTTTAGTATTGCCTGCACTTGTGCCTTGGCTCTTTTTAGGTTTTTATACTTCTCTTTTGCGATTCTAATGCTTGTGTGGGCATCTTTACTTTGGGGATTTTTAACAACTTGACAAGTTTAAGGCTATATTCTTCGACCTTTCTATGAATAAGGGAGCAACAATGATCCATCTATCCTTCTACTCCATTAGACATCTGTTTGGAACCTTGGACACAGCTAATCCATAAGTTCAATGCATACCTTATGTAACATGCTCTTTTGACGTCTACTCTTACTCTTACTATGGACGATCCATGAATTATAAGTTCAACGCAGACTTTCAGTAATGACGAGTCTGCCTAGGCGAGTCTCCTATTCTGCACAAATTGCATCAATACTTAATAGCAGTTTGTGATCTCAAGCCTTATATTTGTCTGATTAATATTGATCTTTAATAGTGGTTGTGCAGTTCAAACTATGGGTGTTTCTTATTGCTGCTGAATGAGCATTATTTCCTAGGTTCTGTCATTTTAAGCCAACATTCTACAGGTTCCTTCAAGTTCAGAAATATGTTGTCTGTCATGACTCATATCTGCTAATCTGGTTGGCAGGGACCACTTCATTTAAATTTTAATGAATGCTGCTATTTCACACTGTTGACTACTGCTATGCATAGGCTTGGCTTTTAGCAAACTGTGTTTTGCTCATTTATGCTGTCTTTTAGAAGAGTTATCTTTTTTTCTATTGCATTTATTATGATGTGCAAGATGTGTTTTTGTGGTCATAACATTTGCAGTTCTAGAATCTGAATAGCTTGTTTACTATAATAAGTGCAATTTGCGATGTATGTGTATGTTTTGTTTAAGGTCTTTCTTGGTGTTTGTTAAGAAATTTATTGAGCTTTACTGTCTTATTTTGCAGCTTCCTGCTCTTGTTTGTCCGGGAATAACCTTAGTAGTTTCTCCTCTTGTCTCGCTTATTCAAGATCAAATTATGCATTTGTTGCAGGTATTTTAATCGCTTAATCTGGTTTATTCATTTACTTATGGTCATCCTTCATTTTATTTTCAAGTTATGGGGGTTAACAAACATAAAATGAGCTTAGCGGAGATGAGGATGCTAAGATGGATGTATGGTAAAACTCATAATGCTAAGATGGATGTATGGTACAACTCATAAAGATAGAGTAAGAAGTACAGAGATTCAAAGAGAAGTAGAAGTAGCATCAGTAGATGCAAAAATTATGTAAGGGCGGGTGCAATGGTTTGAAACACATCCAAAGATGGCCTGCACATGCATTAGTTAGGAAACTCGACTGGTAGAATTTGAAGAGATTCGACGTTAATAAGGTTAAACTGAAGATAACTTGGAAGGCGTTTAGGAAGGATTTAAAGGTTGTGTAAGCATATCAATGACTACTTTAAATCGAGTTGAGTGAAAGCGTTTAGTTCGTATTGCCAACCTAACGAATTTGGTATTGAGGCTTGGTTGTTGTTGCCTTGTTGGTTGCAGGCAAACATTCCTGCAGCCTACTTGAGTGCGAGCATGGAGTGGAATGAACAGCAGGAAATATTTAGAGAGCTGAATTCAGGTTGCTGTAAATACAAGTTGTTATATGTAACTCCTGAAAAAGTTGCCAAGTAAGTGCTTTCACTTGACTTTGGATTTTATTGAGAATCGATGTTTTATTGTTAGTTGCAGACAGACGTGCTGTTTACTTTTGCTGATGTTATTCATAAGCAAAGTCATGGCGCACCACCAAAAGATTTGTTATAGGAATACAATTTGTCGCAACTCATAAAGCAACATGTTGAGATTATATTGTTTGCGTGCAATGCAAGCATTGCCTGGTGCAATAGGCACAGCTTGACAAATTCTGAATGTGCTTTTTCACTTTTGTGCAACTCATGTTGGTTCATGTATGTTTAGATACGCTTATACATGCATAGACTTGTGCAGGGGGTGGGCCGCCCCACGTGGCCCACCCGACTTGAATTGGGCTTGGGTTCTTAAAAATATAGTAAAGCTCGACCCGGCCCAAGCTCATAAAAGCCCGCAATTATAATGGGCGGGCCTAGTTTGACTTTTTAAACTCGAGCTCGGCCCGGGCCCGGCCTGCATAGCACATAAACTCTTAAATTTCTATATACAACTTAAAAACTAGTTTGACTTTTTAAGCCCGAGCTCGGCCCAGGCCCGGCCTGCATAGCACATAAACTCTTAAATTTCTATATACAACTTAAAAAAACTAAATGGTGGTTGTGAGGATCGAACTGCAGTCATGAAATTCACAAGTAGCTCCTACACCATTAGGTCACAAGTTTGCTTGTGTTGCTCTTGTTAAATTAATTTTTGTTATATAAAACAAGTTAATTAACTATGAATATTAAAAGACTAAACCGAATGTAAATCCTATAATATCTCAACTAAATCTTTCATATAATATCTAATCTCTAAAGATTTAACTAAATCGAAAAAAGAAAGAAATAAAGTATCTAATGCACAACACAAGTTGTGTGCACAACTCATGACTGCGGCACTAGCAAGTTCGTTTAGGCCCGCCAAACCCTAGCCCATATTGGGTTTGGGCGAGGCGGGCTTGGGCCCGCCCAATAAAAAAATGGGCTTGGACAGGGCTTTAAAAAAGTCCGCATAAGCCCGGTCCAAGCCCGCTCATTGAACAGGTCTATCATGGATAGACATGTTCACAGGCTCAGGTATCCCGCCCGGTCCGCCCAAGCCCACTTGTTTGGGATGGGATTGGGTATGTATGTGCAAGCCTAAGCCCGCTCAGCTCGCCCATCAAGTATTTAAAAATATATGTTTTCTTAATATATATGTTAAAAAAATTACTTTTGGTAAGGTTTGAACTTTAAACATCAAGGTTAATACGGTACAACTTATACCACTAAGCTAACTTCTACTTTATATTCATTTTTAAACATTTATTAGATATATTTACTTTATTAAAAATACAAAAATAGTTAAAAATCCCTAACTTGGGAGGGCTTGGGTGGGCTTGGGCAAGGGCTTCAAAGCCCTGGCCCCGACTAGGCCCAGTCCAAGCCCGCCCAGTGAACAGTTGAATAATTTTGTAAGAAGCCCAGCTGAGATTTCAAGTTGAATGATTTTGCTCCTTCATATCTTACAAACTGCTAGTTAAGTTGAACGGTGATGGAGACTGTTATCCGAATTGTACAATTTTCAGAAAATATCACATGCTCATTTTGTATTTTGCATCTTGCATAGACTGTTTATTATCATTCGTATCAAAATACAGAAGAGCTATTTACTGAAAATATCAGGATGTAAAAGGCTAATGACCGACCATATCTTAATAGAGAAAGCTATTGACTGAACCAGCTTATTGTATGCTCCTTGCAGTTTTACACTGTCAAGGGAAATGTCCGTTATTGTGCTTTCTTTGTACCTTGCCAAGCAAATAAGGAACTTGGAGAAGTGCAGAAAGCTGCTTTAATTTTATATATCAGCCATATGCTGTTTCTGAAAAGATTTTGTATTAAATGAATGGCAACTACAAAAGCAATGCCTCAGTCCAGTATAAGTTGAGGTTGGCTACATGGATCAACTCTTTCCATTCAGCTTGACTTAATGTAACTAGTTGTTGATGTGGTTTAATTGAGTCATGAAGATGGACCATACTGAATCGTAAATATTTAGTGGGGAGCTTTTCTGGATAAAATGTGGATTCTTCTCCAGCTTATTGGAAACCAATACTTTTCAATGACTAAGAAGTAGATGTTTTATGCTAAAGATAATGGCGTAGTACAATTAGGAGATGTACATGTTCAATTGTGGCTGCATTAGATATTAGGTCAATCTCACAAAAGGATGACAACATGGTATTCCTCACAAAATTCAAGTGAATGGAATCATGGAAGCACTAGAATGGTGCGATAGGTGTGAGATATGACCTCAATGCCCTCAGTCCCCGTTAAACTTAAAAGAATTTTTTTTTTAAGTCCATAATCAAGACAGTCATCATTTCTACAAGTGAATGTGGGCAACAAAGAAACAACACACATAAAATGAGAGTGGTAGAGATAAGAATGGTTATGTGGACGTTTGTTAAAATCCACAAGGATAAAATAAGAAATAGAAAAATCAAAGAAAAGTAAAAAGAGCACCAATAGAGGAACAAAAACAATAAGAGAATTTGAAGGTACTTGGTAGCCTAAGCTAATGTTGGAATGTTGGATGCATTAATTATGAAAGATTTATAGATTACCAAATTACATTATCAACCAAATTGAATCGAACTAAATAGAAACCTTAAATCTACGTAGTTGACCCAAACTGATTTGGGATTGTGAACTTTGTTGTTGTTGATTCATATCAAACCTGAACCATTTCAAAGAATACAAAAAGGGGAAACACAATTTTTGGATTTTTTTTTTTTGGTTCCTTTTCTCCGCAATGGGTGTAAATATACCTGATTTGTAATGCTGATTATTAACTTTAATTGTAAGTCATCTTTTCTTAATTGCAGAATCGATCCTCTTTTAAGTGACGTATTTGGTGTAAACTTTCTAACGGAATGATGCTCAATATTTTTAGTTATTTTTCGTAATTGCAGAAGTGACGCTCTTTTGAGACACTTAGAAAGCTTGCATGCTCGTGATTCACTTTCAAGGATTGTTATTGATGAAGCTCATTGCGTAAGCCAATGGGGACATGATTTTAGACCAGATTATCAGGTTTTTACAATTGAAGTCTTTTTTTTTTGGCTTTGAATAAAAAATATTTTTTTTGCTGATGTTTTCTTTTATGGTTTTTTTTGCTGATGTTTTCTTTTATGGTTTTTTTTGCTTTCCAGGGCCTTGGTATTCTAAAACAAAAATTTCCAAATACACCAGTGTTGGCTTTAACTGCTACAGCAACTGCTAGTGTGAAGGAAGATGTTGTGCAAGCTCTTGGTCTTGTGAATTGCATAGTTTTTCGGCAAAGTTTCAATCGCCCAAATTTGTGGTACGTGTAGAGTTAGTCACTTTGTTTAATTATCTACAGAAACTTTTCTGAATTCAAATGAATGCAGGTATTCTGTTATCCCCAAGACCAAAAAGTGCCTGGATGACATTGACAAGTTCATTAAAGAAAACCATTTTGATGAATGTGGGATTATCTATTGCCTTTCAAGAATGGATTGTGAAAAAGTTGCTGAGAAGTTACAGGTCGGCTTTTTTGTAAGCATTTTTTTTTTTCAGTTGGGTTGATGGATGCGATAATGCCTGTGTCATGTTTGAATAGACATTGTTTCTTTTGAAAACTTGTGTAAATGCCAATAGTGTTAAGTCTGTTGACTACCCTTCAAACTAAAGCCAACAAAGTATCCTAGCAAAATGAAAGTTCACATTATGGTAACTGAAATCATTTTTGCATTCCTTTGTGCACTGCTATATTGACTGAAAGTCTGAAAACATACTGGAAAATTATTGAAATCTTCTTTGACACAACTAAAATGTCAAGGTCAAATGATTGTTGTGCATGTATGACTATTCTGAAAGTTTTACACCCTTCTCGCCTTTTCATTGGGAAGTGCATTTGCTAGACTAAACTATACGTTACTTTGTCTATTTTGATCATAGTATGACTGGTTGCCGAGCTTCTGTTGCTCTCCAAATACTTAAATCTTCATCAGATACAATTTGAATACTATAATCTAATATACATATTACTCATTATAGCACATCATCAACTACATTAAATAGAGCAAAGTGGAAATGTTTGATCAATGTAGCCGACCCCAACTAAATCGGGATTTAGGATTCTTTGTTGTTGGTAATATTGCTGTACTATACATGTTCATCATTAGGTTTAATTGCTGAAATCTTAATGGAATTCAAATCATCTCTTTTTATTTTTATTTTATTTTTTATTTTTATTTGAATTAGTCTGATTCTTCTAAACATTTTTATGCAAGATAGTACTCCATACATATTTTTAATAGAGGATTTGGGTAGATAAACATGTTGCACAAGAAGACCTCTCAAACTGGCATTGTTAGAACAATGCAAGAATAAGTAGCCTATGCTCTCAACTAGCTTCCGACATTGCACAAAGGACACCCATGTGGAGAGATTGTAATAAACTGAAATGCAGCCGCTTTATCTTACCTGTGTGAACTTTTCCTACCAAGAGAGTTACCTAAACATCTTAATTTTGTCTCTCACAAAAATCTGAGGTTCAAACATGGAAATTTAGATGCAACTTTGTTGCAGAAAAATTTTGCTGGACAACTCGCATGAGAAGCTACATTGATTGGTCTATCTTTCAAATTCTGGAATTCTCTTGTTGAAATAATCCTCACTGTGATCAGTTTTTGCAGTGAAACCATAGGCTAATATTCTTCCATAGACGAATGTTCTTTTCAGCCCTAGTTCCTGGCTCTAATTGATCCTTGGTTGTTCTTTATCTGGTTCACAGTAGTGTGATGGTGAGAACTAGCTGATTGATATAATCTGGGAAATCTCAAACCTTTTCCAACCTTCAGTGAATTCAGAAACAGCTCCTGAACTGCTATCAAGAGAAACAGTCATGAACCGAGGAAATAAACTTCCATTGGCTGCAAAGCATGCGTTACTAATGTCTCCCAAAATCCACCCATTTTCCGCCACTTCAGGCTTGCTTGCCTATTAATCTCTAAATCCATTTAACATTAGAATTTTTTTTTTCCTGACTGTACCGTTGTGCAGTTCAAGATCGTCTTTTTTATTTGGTGTAGCCATAATCACCAATGCCATGGACTTCAAAGATATTTTGTACATGTCTCCCTGTAAAATAATTTCTCATCATACTCAATTAACTTTGCTACACCAAGTGTGATTTGAAATAAGCATAGGTACCATGTTTCAAGAGCTGACATCACATCTTGAATCATCACTAAACGAACCTCTGGGATGAGTCACATCAATCTTTCAGTTGTCTCATTCACTCACGCATTCCCTGCATGGGTTTCAATACATTCAAGAACTTCATTCATTCGCGACATTCTTTTCGTCACCAGTTATCTAGTAGAGACAAAAGAGAATGCCCTTTGACTTTCAGCTCTAGCCTCTTTATCTAATGTCATTCACTTATGGTGTGTTCGGTTCGCATGATTGGTTAGCTACTCCATTAGATTAGATGCAATCCGTTGTTCTCTTCGCATGATTAGATAATGCAACGGATTAGCTAATCACACAAACTATGGACTAAACTAAGTGACCACTTACACTTTCCTTAGTCCATCATCAAGTTCAACTTCTTTACTCAATATTTCTCCTTTGGCCCTCCCTATTCTGTTGGACATTTTCAAAAGAAATGTTTAGTCCCACATTGGTTAGAAACTTCAAGTTTAAAGAGTATATATATACTCTTTGCACTACGTTGTATGTAAAATAAAAATACAAGTGCTATGCAAAGTAAGCCACAAATGCGCGCGCATGACATATGGCGCATTTTAGGTGCTTTTATAGGCGCACTTAGCACTTGGCACGAGGCACGTGCGCGTGTGTGTATATGTGTGCGAGCTAACCATGGGTAAAACTTTTTACCATTATTTTTTACCATTTTGAAATTACAATGTGGGTAGTTATTTGATTGACCCACTAAAGCATTGAAAGTTAATAAACCATTCAATACTTGATGAGTGGATGCATTTGAAACGCTCCACTACTCCCTACCTCTTCTCTCTAAGCTGGTTTTGACCAGTGTTCTATAAGAGAAAAGGTTTGGGGAGGAAGAAATCATCTCGAAATTAACCAGCATTGCTCTTGTTTTCATCTTTCACTACTGCAAAGTGAAAGTTGAGTTTGCTTCATCGTATCCTTTAGGATATTTGCTGACTCCTGCATTGTAGAGAGCAAAAATTCATTTAGGAAAGTGGCAGTGTTACACGCTTTGAAGTCATTGCATATCTCTCTGGTCTAACAATCTAAAGGAAGTTTTCTGCTGTTACAATGGCTTCGTCAATCAAAGAGCTGTCGGCTAACATTGTGAAACCGGATCACTTCGATGGAGACGATTTTTGAGGTGGCAGAAGCGAGTGCATTTCCTGGTGGTGGCGCTTCATCTGGTGTATGTTCTGGATACACCAAAGCCTGTGGAGTCGATGATGAAACTGTCGAGCAGATTAGGAAGAGGCAGAAATGGGAGACGGATGACCACACCTGCAGAGGTCACATTCTGAATGCCATGAAGGACTCACTGTTCGACCTCTACCATGACGTCCCCTCTGCCAAGGAGCTGTGGGAGAAACTGGAGGCAAGGTACCATAAGGAGGATGCGACAAGTAAGAAATTCCTCATATCAAAGTTTATTAATTTTAAAATGGTTGATGAAAGGTCTGTTATGGAACAATTTCGTGAAATTGAGAGGATTAGAAATAATTTCTCTCAACACAATCTTGTCATGGATGAAACAATTGTTGTGTCTTCTATTATTGATAAACTGCCCCCATCTTGGAAGGAGTTCAAACGAACTCTTAAGCATAAAAAAGAGGACATAACTCTTGATGAACTAGCTAACCATCTTCGTGTGGAAGAGGATTGTCGCATGCAGGAAAATGAAAAAGAGTAGAATGCTCAAGAAATTTCAAAGGTGCATGTGATGGAAGCAGCAAAGTTCAAAAAGCCCCTGTTGAACAGGCCTAACAAGCCTGGTAGTTTCAAAAAGCATGTTGGTTGGGAAAATCGAACAACCAAAACAGAATCAAAGGAAGCAGAAAGTCACTTGTTGGTTCTACGGGAAAGATGACCACTTCAAGTCTGAATGTTATCATTGGAAGAGGAAGCAAGGAAAACATCATGCTTCCTCAAGTGCTGCAAAAGGTGCAGGAAACGACAATGATGATCTCATTGCTATGATTTTTGAAATCAACGTCGTTGAAAATGACATGGCTTGGTGGGTTGATTCTGGTGCTACTCGAAACGTTTGTAAGAACAAGAGGTTCTTCAAGACCATGGAGGCAGTAGATGAAAATATTATCTTGTACATGGGAAATGATGCTACTGTCCCTGTTAAAGGCATAGGTAGTGTTGATATGAAGTTTACTTATGGCAAAATTGTAACACTCACTAACGTGTATTATGCACCAGAAGTGAGGAAGAATCTGGTGTCGGGTAGTCTTTTGAATAAGTTTGGTTTTAGGCTTGTATTTGAAGCTGACAAATTTGTACTCTCCAAGGGAGGGGTATATGTATGGGGGAAGGGTTATGCTTATGAGGGCATGTTTAAGCTCAATGTAATCGCTTTATCTAATAAGAATATTGTTTTGCGTATCTTGTTGAGTCTCCTTCATTTTTATGGCATCATAGATTAGGACATGTTAATTTCGAGAAAATTATATGATATGGTAAATCTAGAATTACTTCCTTATTTTGATAAATATGAAGGAAATTGCAATGCATGCATGAAAACAAAAATAACTAGAAATCCATTTCCTAATGTTGAAAGAAATTCAAAGTTGCTTGATTTAATACATTCTGATGTATGTGACATGCATAGTACACCATCAATAGGAGGCAATAAATATTTTATAACATTTATTGATGATTATAACAAGTTTTGTTATGTTTATTTGTTGCATTCCAAAGATGAGGCAATGGTTAAGTTTCGGGCCTATAAGGCAGAAACTGAATTGCAATGTGAGACCTTTATAAAATGTTTAAGGTCTGATAGGGGAGGAGAGTACTATGATCCAAAGTACTTTGAATCCACTGGAATAGTCCATGAGACTACTGCCCCTTATACACCACAACAAAATGGTGTGGCTGAACGTAAAAATCGTGTTTTAACCGAAATGGTTAATGTTATGCTATCAAACTCTGGTTTGAGTAGTGGATTTTGGGGAGAGGCATTGCTGACTGCATGCCATATTTTGAACATAATTCCACAAAAAGGAATAAAGTCACCCCATATGAGCTTTGGAATAAGCGAAAACCAAATCTTAATTATTTAAGAGTTTGGGGTTGAGCAAGCGATAGTAAAAGTACGAACCCAAAAAAGAAAATTGGGTGAAAGGGAGTGGAGTGCATATTTATTGGATATGCACAATATAAGGCATATAGGTTCATGGTAATTGAGCCTAATAATTCGATTTCAGCAAACATTGTAATTGAATCAAGGGATGCAATCTTTGATGAGACAAGATTTAAATCTGTTCCCAAAAGTATTCATGAAGAAAACCAAAAAGGGAAGGAAGTCATAGAAATTGAAAATGACAAAGAAATAGTAGAAGTTCCTGAACTTCGAAGGAGCAAACGAGCTCAAAAAATTAAGTCATTTGGTTCTGATTTCTATACATTCCTAGTTGAAGGAAGTAGAGAAACAATAACTAGACAAATTCCGTATTGTTTTAATATGGAGGCTGATCCTCAAACAGTAGAGGAGGCGATGAAAGAAAGAGATGCAACTTTCTGGAAAGAGGCATTAAATGATGAGATGGATTCAATAATGGGAAATAACACTTGGGAGCTAGTTGATCTACCTCTCGGGTGTAAACCCATTAAATGCAAATTTCTCTTCAAAAGGAAAAGAAGAGTTGATGGATCCATTGAAAAACACAAAGTGAGACTGGTTGCTAAGGGTTTCACCCAAAAGCATGGAATAGACTATTTCGATACCTATTCACCAGTAGCTAGAATTGCTACTATCAGATTGCTTATTGCAATTGCGGCTATAAACAAGCTGGTCATCCACCAAATGGACGTCAAAATAGCGTTCCTACATGGAGAATTGGATGAGGAAATATACATGGAACAACCTGAAGGGTTCATAATGCTTGATCATGAAAATAAAGTGTGTAGATTGCGAAAATCATTGTATGGTTTAAAGCAAGCACCAAAACAGTGGCACCAAAAATTTGACCAGGTTGTACTTGCTTCTGGATTCAAAATAAATGAATATGATAAATGTGTATATAGCAAGTTTGATGAAAAAGGCAATGGTGTCATTATCCGTCTTTACGTAGATGACATGTTGATTTTTGGAACCGACTTGGAACAAGTTCAGTTGACCAAAAGGTTTCTTTCAAGCAAGTTTGAAATGAAAGATATGGGGCAAGCTGATGTCATTCTCGGAATTCAGATTGTAAGAGATGAGGGGAGTATTACTCTAACTCAATCTCATTATATTGAGAAAGTTCTCAATAGATTCAATCATTTGAATTGTGCCCTGTTTCCACCCCACTAGATTCAAGTATTGAGCTAGTGAAAAATACAGGCAATCCAGTTTCACAATTGGAGTATTCTAGATTAATTGGATGCTTAATGTATGCAATGACATGCACTAGGCCGGATATTGCCTTGGCAGTAGGCAAGTTGAGCAGATTTACAATTAATCCAAGCGAGTTGCATTGGTTTGCAATTCGAAGAGTTTTGAAATATCTGAAGAAAACAATTAACTATGGTTTATGCTATAGTGGATATCCTTCGGTCTTAGAAGGATTTTTAGATGCAAGTTGGATTGTGAAAGATCAAAATCATGCATCACAAGTGGGTGGATTTTCACACTTCTTGGAGGTGCAATCTCGTGGGCTTCAAAAAGCAAACTTTAATGGTTGGTTCTACCATGGAATCGAGTTTATTGCATTGGCCTCGACTTAAAAAAGAAGTTTGAATGGCTACGTGAATTATTACACGAGATACCATTGTGGCCTAAACCGGTAGCTCCAATCTCTATCCATTGTGATAATGAGGCCACATTGGCAAGGGCTTATAGCCAAGTGTACAATGGTAAATCCAGACATATTGGACTGAGACACAGTTGTGTCAGAGAATTGATAACAAGTGGAGTTATCACGATTGACTATGTGAGATCTAGTCAAAACTTGGCAGATCCCCTTACTAAAGGATTGTCAAGAGACTTGGTGAATAAAACATCAAGGGGGATGGGTCTCAAGCCCATGAATTAAAGTCACCAATAGTGGAAACTCAACTCGACGCCTAACATTACGTTAAGTCTTGAGTTCAATGCAGTCAAAGTTCATTATAAGTGTGACTGTGAGCACTAAATTTTAATAACCATCCCAAGGTTGTTAGTGCTCGATACTGCATGAAAAAGAGAGGAGGTTGAGATGATCTCTTAATAGTCTTCTAAAGGTGCTTAAATTGCGGGGTACTAGAATGGAGACTACCTATGTGGATGTGAAGTGCGGCCGCTTCAAGGAGTTCAAGGGCTTGGCTCCAAAGACATTCACGAGAAGATACGGGACACAAGGCCAATGTTGAATGTGTCAGGATATTTATGGCTATTTCTATTTTGGTGTAAGTTATATGCGTGATATGTTTATGCTACATATCGAATAGAATCATTGGTTCAAAGTTTATCTACCATGTAATTTTGATATGATGTAATGAACTTTTCACAAATTAGTGGTTCAAATGCAAGATACCATTATTTATGCATATAATGTTTGAGATTTCGTGGATTAAATGATCTGATTATTTTGAAAATGGCGGGGGATTGTTGGACATTTTCAAAAGAAATGTTTAGTCCCACATTGGTTAGAAACTTCAAGTTTAAAGAGTATATATATACTCTTGCACTACAGTGTATGTAAAAGAAAAACACAAGTGTTATGCAAAGTGAGCCACACGCGCGCGCGCATGCGCGCATATGGCGCATTTTAGGTGCTTTTATAAGCGCACTTAGCACTTGGCACGAGGCACGTGCGCGTGTGTGTATATGTGTGCGAGCTAACCATGGGTAAAACTTTTTACCATTATTTTTTACCATTTTTGAAATTACAATGTGGGTAGTTATTTGATTGACCCACTCAAGCATTGAATGGGTAGTTAATAAACCCATTCAATACTTGACTGAGTGGATGCAGTTGAAACTGCTCCACTACCCCATTTTCTCTCTAACTGGTTTTGACCAGTGTTCTATAAGAGAAGAGGTTTGGGGAGGAAGAAATCATCTCGAAATTAACCAGCATTTGCTCTTGTTTTCATCTTTCACTACTGCAAAGTGAAAGTTGAGTTTGCTTCATCGTATCCTTTAGGATATTTGCGACTCTTGCAGTGTAGAGAGCAAAACTTCATTTAGGAAAGTGGCAGTGTTACACGCTTTGAAGTCATTGCAAATTCGTGATGCATTTGAATTTTGCTATTACTTGTGCCTTAATTTTTGCATTTCAGGTATTAATAAACCGGATGTCCGATTTGTTATCCATCATTCACTTCCAAAATCTATCGAAGGCTACCATCAGGTATTTTCCAAAAATAAAATATTATCTTTTGAAAGCATGAATGGGGTTGTTTATGTTGATGCTTTTAGCTGTTCTATGTCTGACTCTGACATATGTTTAAATCAAAATTCCTTGACATAATAATAGTTTAATAGTTTAATTGCTTGTAGTCTTTTTATCTTCTTAATCTTAGGAGTGTGGCCGTGCTGGTAGAGATGGTCAACGTTCATCATGCGTCTTGTACTACAGTTATAGTGACTATGTAAGTTACACATAAATGCAAGATAGTTTTTTAAGTTAAATTTGTACGCTTTTTTTTTTTTTTTTTCTTAATTGGCTATTTTTTTTTCTGTTGTTTGTGTGATTGTTTCTTCCCTTCATTGTGTATCTCTCATCATTTTTCTTTATAGATACGAGTGAAGCATATGATCAGCCAAGGAGTCGTAGAACAAAGCACCTATACATCAATACCTAGGCGAACTTCCCTTGCAAATTCAGATAGGATATTGGAGACGAATATTGAGAATCTTCTACGGATGGTAGTTACCAAGAAAGCTCATCTTTAATATTGCAGTCATGATTTAAGTAGAATATCGACCATGTTAATTTGTTCGTTGTAGGTCCATTACTCTGAAAATGATGTTGATTGCCGGCGTCTCCTTCAGCTCCTTCATTTTGGAGAAAAATTTGATAGTGCAAACTGTAACAAAACTTGTGATAATTGTCAGAAGGCCTTAAGTTATACCGAAAAGGATGTCACTCATGCAGCAAGACAACTGGTTGGTTTCCTTGGCAATTTCATGTTTCCTTACTGAATTTCTTTCTTAATCATGATCCTGATATCCAATCAAAATCATAATCTTGATATAGAATTATTAATACATTAAAACCTTGTATTCACTCGTGTTTTTCAGGTTATCATTTTGTTTATTTTATGCTATGGACAGGTTGAATTAGTTAAATCAACAGGACAACAACACTCTTCATCCCATTATTTGGAAGTCTACCGGGGTTCTTTAAGCCAACACGTATGTCCTTAATTAAAACTTTTGCTGCTGCTCCAATACCATTGATCTTAAGGACACCTCTTATATTGTATATATTAGGTTAAGAAATACAGACACGATAGATTAAACCTTCATGGAGCTGGTAAGCACTTAGCAAAAGGCGAAGCTTCACGAGTTTTACACCATCTTGTGATTGAGGATTTTCTCCGGGAGGATGTTAAAAAAAGTGATTTATATGGATCTTTATCATCACTGTTGAAGGTAGCCAAATAAGTTGTTTTTTGTGTTTAAGATGGCTTCTTTCTAATCCAAATCACTTATTGGCTACAATCTTTCTCCTAGGTAAATGAATCAAAGGCGCACAACCTTTGCTTTGGCTCCCAGAAAGTTGTTATCAGGTGCAATATTCTGGTCCTCTACTCTTTCTAACAAGTGAATGTGAAACTAGTGTTCTAAATTACTGTACATTTGCCTATTTTAACTTGTGCATCTGAAATCTTGACAAAAATTTATGTTTGCATTATATAATATTTAGTTCTTACCTTACTGATTTCAAGCTTGTGTCCTACTAAGTACTTCTATCTGAAAGCATTTCTTTGTTCCATATATCAGATTCTCAACCAGTAGGTACTGTTATGTTCGTCCATAGCGAAACTCATGGAAGCATAGTTGTCAGTGAATCGAATAGTTGATTGTAATGTTCTCCGATCGTTTATATCTACAAATGTAAAAACAATTTGTATGTACTAGGCTACTAGCTTATAATCATGTCTTCTTTCTTAGTTTATATTTCTCCTCTTTCATTCCTTCCTTTTTTGCGTTCTATCTAATCCTTCTTTCAATGTTTTATATCAAGAATCTGTGTCTCTCTCTTTCTTCTTTTGTTCTTTACATGCTGACTCTGCTTTATACGATGAGCTTTTACAACAAAGAGGCCAACTATTATTAATTGCCGTACACGTTTTCAGTGTACAACACTGGAGCTTTGGGTTAGAACGAAGGATCTTGACAACTTTGTTACTGATAATAGAGATTTGTTTTGCCAATTCTTTTTCTTTTTCTTTTTTATCATTTAAATCTGCTGCTTCAGTGGGTTTTGTTGTTATTTTGTAATTTTCAGGTATATTGTATATTTATTTTGTTACGTTATTGCTATATAGTGTGGAAAGACTACTTTTAGTGGGATCTGTGGTGATATGAATGTGTCATGCTGATTTTTGATTGGCAAACTATGGATGCTCAACATTGTTCCCAGGTCTCTTAATATCATTTGTTCTGCTTGATGTTAAAAGTATTGTTAATTAATTTAGGCGATAGAAGTCCCTGCTCCATTTTTGCTATGGATTTTGTTGAACTCTGCAGCTATGATCACATAAACATGCTTAATTGTTAAGTAAAAAAGACTGCTCATGATGGGCGTTGGTGATAATCTTTGATGTATTTCAAGGTTTCCTACTTCGACAAAGGTGACCAAGCAGGGAAAATCATCAGCAGCAAAGTGCCCAGTATTGTCTGAAAAGATGGGCTTCCCACAGAGTGCTGGTCCTGCTCAACCTCAATCTGAAGCAGATCTGGTAATGAAAAACTTAACCTTAACTTTCAAATAAAATTTCATTGCCATACTTGAATTTGACTTATATATATTTATGAAATTTGCTCCATTTGATTCCAGAATCTGTCAGCCAAGCTGTATGCTGCTTTGCGAATGCTTCGAACTGCTCTTGTGAAAGAAGCTGGAGATGGTGTCATGGCATATCACATATTTGGGTGAGCCCCAACTTTTCTTAGTTTCTCCCCTATGCTTTTTCACAAACTCTTGGAAAGATTCTCAACCCGAGAAACTGTTTTCTATTCTAGAAACGCGACGTTGCAGCAAATCAGCAAGCGAATTCCAAGAACAACTGAAGAACTCCTTGAAATCAATGGCATTGGCAAGTAAGTTTCTGGTTTGGAGTTTGACATGCGTATTCAACATGCTTTATGTTTAACAAGATTACTTCTTCAGGGCAAAGATAAGCAAATATGGAGTTCGGTTATTGGAGACCATTGAATCCACAATTAAGGAGCACCATAAAGTGGTTGGAAATGGCAATGGCGTGCATGACACCAGTGAAGTGATCAAGAGGAGGAGAGATTCGTCTGGTACCATGGATGTGAATCCTAATGAGGATGATGACTTCACTGATAGTGGTGGTGTATCAAAGAAAAGGGCAACGAAGGGTAGCCTTAACAAAGATGTTGAAAACAATGATCTGTCCCTGCCAACATATGAAGAACAATTCATAGATGTTGATCTAGATTGGGAGGATTCTGACAATGAAATGGACAACAATCACAGAGACGCAATGGCCGATCGGAGAGCTTCTGGCAGAGTACTGCCTTGGTGAGAAGTCAAGGAGTAAGAATTCGTCCAATATTAAGAAAGTATCATATGTTATTTGTAAATCCTTCTGGCCCCTTTTCATTCTACATTTTGTTACTTTGCTTTTCTGTGGTAGCTTTAATCATTGTCAAATTCGGGCACTGCCGTGCGGCCCGTGCATCTGTTAAGGTAAAGTTCATTTTGAGTCCTTGTAGCCAGCATTCACTGTATTGCCCTACTCCCATGCAGTTCTGTAAGCAGAACATGTAACTTGTATTGCAGTAATTCTTCAATGAAAGGTGATATATTGAGCTTTTGTTCCTTTGATTTGTGAAATGATACAACGGAGCGTCGTTTTTCGTTAATTTATATTGCAGTAATTCTTCAATTAGTACAACTAAAAAAACGTCTGCACTTTCTTTCATCGGCTTTGCTGTTAAAACTAGCTGATAATTTAACTTATGCCTAATGATCTATTTGAAAGATCAAAATTTGAAAGTTGATAATTTGATCAATTAAAATCACTTGAAATTTATTTGGCATGTATAAACTGCCAGGTTATAAGCTACTTTGACTTTTTTCGAAACTAATTGGAATATCTTGATGTACTTGTTAATTAAAAGCCAACACTTGTTTTTTTTTCAAGTCCTTTGTCGTACAATTAAAATGCTGATTTTAATAGGTGATCGCAAAAATGTTAAACTCAAGGAAAATAATAGCATGACGATAATAATGTCACACCACAAGACATATTAACTTATAAGAGCCTTTATTACGACCTCGACTAACGTGTTATGCATCGAAATTTGTGTATGTCGCATTTTGAGGTACACATGTATGACTCTTGCGAGCTAATATGTCTTTTGATGTGACATGTTGTCATTCTAGCACTTCTCTAAATTCAATTTAAAATTCTGTAACTTATTATACAACTGAATACGTTCACAAAAATCTGTAAAAAAGAAAAAGATAAACAAAATTGTATGTACAAATATCTAATCGTATATACAAACTAGTCGATTCAAAACTTTAAGATAAAGTTAATAAATTTATTTACATAAATATATTATAATATTTCTTACAATTAAAATTATAATTCACAATAATCAACCCATATTCTTTAGAAAAAAATATACAATAGAGGGTTTAAAAAATATTTACTTATAAATTATTGAAGTAACCATTCATTAACAAAAAAAAAGGAATTCAAATGAACTTAATTGTTGTTTCAGTGCCCTAAACAATATATATAAATAATGTTGCGGTAACCAAATCGATGGTGTAAGATTCGAAGCAAAGAATATGAATACATCATAAATTAGACCGTCGTTTAGTTGTTCAAAGTTGAATTTTTCGTTTTTCAAAAATATGGGGGATGAATGTATCTTAAAACAATAAATAACACAAATATCCAAACATCTTAAAATAAAAAATAAAAAATAAAAAAATTGAGAAAATCTTAAAAATGAACTGGTGGAATGAGAGATCATGTGAAACTTTCTCTCTCCTTCAACTTATCTATCATATATATAAAAGCACCTATCACAAATTTGTGAGTTGTAAGCAAAATTATATTTTTGCCCATACTTATGTTGCGTTTCCTTATCTTTCATTTTTCATCTCCAAATCAAGCTCGAACTCCTTAACACAATACACTAGCTCGATTACTCCAATACAAGACACACTTTTTTATCTCATCAATCCGATACACGTTTTTTCGCTCATGTTCCAGATTCAATTATTATTCGATCGATCACTCCATGCTCGTGCTCCGTACTCAATTGTTCTTCGATCGATCACTCGCTCATGTTCAGGAGAAGGATAAATCTTTGGAGAAGGTGTGTGGAACTCAATTGTTTGAATTTATTCATCGGTGGTGTGTGTTCTCTTTATGTGTGTTTTGGTTTCAATGTTCGATTTGATTCATTGTTTTTGAAAGAACATTTGATTCAATGTTCAATTTGATTCATGGTTTCTATGTGTTTGATTGATTTTGGGAAGTGAGGTCTTAAGGTTTTGATTTCTGAAACTGAATTGGGGTTTAAGATCTTGAACACTAGCTGTTTGTTGAAATGCTTGCAAGACATATTCTAGCATGCTAGTCAGCTGCTATGCTTCAATTCCCAAGTTCTTCAAAAGTTTGTAATCGAACTTCAAGAAACAACAAATCTCAAACGAAAAACTTCAATTCTTCAAAAGTGTTAAGCATGGCAATGCAAGCTATTTGTTACCAAAAACTAAAAAAGAAATACAATTTCAATGAAGCTATTTGCAATATGATCCTACCCTCCAAGCATAGATGCTCAAAGATTTGCAAAAACTCAATCATAAAGTAAACAATGGCTATCATCTTTGTTAGCTCGAGAAGATATGCAAAATTGAGAGAAATCAAACTACAGAAAGGGCAAAACATTTAGCATAAATAATCTTCCATTGAAAAGCTTCACCACTAGAAAACTAAATTCCAAAACACACAAATCTAGCACATTGCTTGAATTTCAATCAACACACTTAAAAAGAGTGTGCCTACCACCAGGGTGTTCTGCACACTACCGGTAGGTACATGATATTTACTGCTACAACGTTCAAGTACACATTCGACTACTAGCCAACTGATATATACTGGTATGCCAGAATCATGATATACAAAGTTCCTAAGATTCTCCTTTTAGGGATCTGAGTGAATATTTGTTAAGAGCTTCCATATTCTTTAATTCGTGACTTCAGGTACACGGCTGATTGTGGCTGGATTACTAGACACAACTATGTTACTTATAGCCCTTTGTTGAATGGGGGCAACCATTGTTGTTTTTAAGGGGTAATTATTTTATTGTGCATTGTGAATTAAATACTTGGTTATTTGATTTCTAAATAATAATGTCATGACCAAATATACTGTAGTTATTCATTAAAACTTAGACAAGTCCATCTCAACTCTTTTAGATTAAAGCAGACATGCTGGCTGAAATGTATAGTGAAAAAGAATCTCTTTCCATGGTTGCATCCTCATATTAGAAGATTATCATTCAACATTTAGGTTAAGATCCGAAATATTCCCTTAATCTTAACATTTTATTTCTGATGAGATTATGCATGTCTAATAAGCCAGACACTTAGCAAACTTCAATCTGCCTTTGAATAGTGGGACTACTTGCAATAGCTCATATGTTAGGATGCCATTCGTCTTGGTCTTTTTGCAGGAATCAACTTGTTTTTTACATTGATATCCATGAGTAGATAAAAAGTTGAATATCCTTCACACGACATTTCTATGCTCGATATCTTTTTTCCTTACAAGGAGTTGTCGTTTCTTTGCAGCATAAATGAATGAAAATTAGAATTTGCAATATAAGGAAATGCATCATGGTTTATGTTTCATTTAAAATTCTGAGCAGAGGGACAACACCACCCTTATGTTTTTTGTTTCACGGAATTATTTGAAGTTGAGGATTAATGATTTGATGATTTCTTATTTACATTAATCACTCCAAATATTACTTTTTCTTCAATGCACATCTTAATTCTCTTCTTCCCATCGACACATTGATGATCTATATATACGTACTGCAGGTTATGTTGAATGGGGGTATGATGGAGTAGTATCTGATATGTGGTCGTGCGGTGTAATCTTGTACGCGCTACTAACATCCTCACTTCCTTTCGACGATCGGAATCTTAAGGTGCTCTATCAGAAGATGAGGTATTCGCGCGAATAAATTATTGAATCTAATGACTAGCAAGCTAATACATTTTAAGTATTTGAAATCATAATCTCAATGCACATATATAATGAATGAAAGTATATGTATGTAATTCAGGCAACCACGGGAAAGACTAATATTCCCAGTTGGCTCTCCCCTGGTGCTCAGAACTTGATCACGAGAATTCTCGACCCCAATCCCACTACTCGCATTACAATTGCCGAAATCAAAGAAGATGGTTAGTTCAAACAAGACTATATCCCTTCGACTAACCATGACAATGAATAACTAGAAGATGATTTTCGAATTAAAGACATCGTGGTACATTCATATATATATATATATATATATATGAAATTAATTGATTTCATTGCTCTTTGTAACATGTATATATGAAAGACTAGGTAACTAATTAATGAAGTTGAACTTATTTTGAAGCAAGCAGATCAAGAAAAGATGAATCCAAGTTGTGCTCCAATCAATGCTTTCGAGAGGAAGATAAATTTTATATCGAATCATAGTCCAAGAATTATACTTGAGAAGATAGAGGATGTAGTCATGAAAATGAGACCCGCTGTAGAAAAAATAAATAATGAAAAGGTCAATATGGGAATCATGTATAAAAAATTTAATTTAATTTCTTTGAACTAACTAACAACTTAATAGATCATTAATTAGCACCATATACAATTGATTTGTTACATGATTTAGCAGTTGATAATGATGAGGACGGTGCAACTAAACATGGGTCGAAAGAGATTGGTTCGGCTAGTTTCAGTATTGGTTTGAATATGAAATTCATTGAATTTAAACATGTTTAAGGCCCCATTTTTATTTTAATTAACATATAATTAGTGGATATATACATGTATTAGTTATTGTCACTAATTGATATACATGTATTAGTTATTGTCACTAATTGATTCTTCCATTGTTTTTTGGTCATCAGATCACATTGATCTACCCATCTCATTATTTAGTTGAATTGAACAAATCACATGGGGATTCTTCTCCATATAGGCCGGTATGTATAAATCTCAATTTATATTTATATGATCATATATATTGGATTTCCCATTCATTATAAATTGCTAAACATACATTTTTATTAATAATTACATTGTGCATGCAGTTGTGTGCTAAGCTATTGGAAGACTAGGTAGGACTAACATGCAGCCACAAAGTCATTAACCTCGGAGCAAAATATTGATGTATAGTTTTATTTTATTTTTTCAAAAGAAGATAGTATTTAGATGAGCAGTTCATGTCATGTATACAATGTTATAGAATACAGTAAGTTCTAATTTTTTGCATTGTATATATGTAGTAGTTCTACCACGGTGACGGTGGTCAGTATATGTCATGTAATGTTTACGAATGTTTATAGTATATGCGTCCACAATTGTGAAGTCAGTTTTATCATATCTTTTGCTTCGATATTTCGTTCCTATGGATCCTTTTTTCTTTTTATTTTTTTGTGGAGCTAAATGATGCTTCTTGAATAACATTTTTACTTATTAAGTAGTCAAATTATGTATGTTTGGATTTTATATTACATAGTTTATTCAAACTCATAAATATTATTTAAATTTAGATTTTATATTTAGTTGCATATTAGATTAACATTATTTATTTTTTAATTAAAATCCCGCGAGCGAAGCGAGCGGGCTTAGTCGTGCGTAGCACGTTCATGAAACTAGTATATATATATATATATACACATACTAGTTTCAGGACGTGCTACGCACGATCGACCAACTCGGTTCGCTCGAGGGAATTAATTTCTAAGAATTTATTAATTTAAATATAAAATTGTAATTAAAATATAAAAACTAGAAATACAAGCACCTTTTTAGCTTATCAATATTCTCTAATGTGATTGAGATAAGATGTGAATGAAAAAACAAGCTAGTCATGCTAGGCCATTACTTCCTCAAAAAAAGGAAACAAGGAAAAAAAAACACAAGTGGTTTGACCTATTAATTTGTGAACACTTGCTTATGGAGATTCCGTATAATTGTACATCAAGTTCAATCTTTACCTCAAACTCTGTAGATAGAAATGATAACTTTTAAATTATAAATGTAAATAATTAAATTAGTTGAGATTAAAGCTTTAGACACCCTAACCAAAAAAGAAAGAAAGAAAGATTAGAACATAGGTTGTATTGCCTTATCTCATATATCATGTGGGACTCGTAGTCCTTTAACCACATCCTCCACATAAACGACCTTGCCTTAGTTGATCTATTTCCATTATTTTCTTGTTTTTGGTGCATCTCTCTTTGGGTTTTGTATATCCTGTAAAACCTTATGCATGCATGTAAAAGTACATTTCCTTCCAAAACAATTATAATCATATTATTAGGAATACACTCATTATCCTAATTACGTACTGTGCATCACAAAAGAACTTTATTTCCTTATGCTACTGTGAAACAATAACTTGTGCGTTTGTTCATGATTGTAGGCATGATCTCGAGAATTATGGAATTGCATGCTTGATTCTTTACTTACTTTAAATCGTGATATTTCTTATGGGATGGAAGTATCTTAATGAATCTAATGACAAATTTGGCAGTGTTGAGAGCTATGAAGGGCCAAAGGGCTCTGGTTGAGTTCGGCCCATCTTGTCCTCCAACTGCATCCTACAAGCCTCAGATGTAATTCATCAACTTTGACATAAACAATCTCAAGAAGCAGACGCAAGATGTAATTCATTCACAAACTGAGAGTAGACGGAGAAATGAACATCACCTACAATAGAAGGCGAGCTCGTCTGTAATAGGCAAGACCTGCCCACATCTGATTGAATTCTTGTGGAAAGAGTATAGGGAAAGTTTTTTTCCCCTTTGAATCAGTATTTCAATATTCGACTGTTGTTAAGAGAAACCGAAATGAATAAGTGGAATACCTCTTGAGAAGCTTGAGCTAGATAATGAATAGTGAGCCATTTCTAAAAGAAGAAAGGTTAAAATGCATTATGATTGTGATACGAATTGAGTTGGTTAGACATCAATGCATAAGATATATTATCAGGTGATTAAAATCTGATTCAAGTAAATATAAATTGTTTTTCATTATTTCTGCAAAATATTTTCGTTCCGTTATAATGTTTCTCTATCATTCAGATGAATATTCTTATAAAAAAAATTATGCAGATGAATATTCTTATCAAAGTATGAATTCAAAACAAATTGTTTGTGCTCCGGAACAACAAAAAGAAACTGAAGTAACATGGCCTCAATCCCAAATAATCAAAGTAAAGATGAAAAAATTATTGCTTTTCCTCATGAATGTTTACATCAATAAGCAGAATACAACCTTTGAGAGAAGATGGAGCGCCATAACATAGTTGGTAAAACACATGAAATGATGTTTCTCCTTTAGCAAGGTGAATCACTCTTATCTGCTCAAACCATTAGAACAATCTTCAAGATTAACCATAAGTTAATCAGAAGAACTTGAAATGTATGTTCAAAGAAATGAATACCTTCTCAAATAGAACTGTCCAAAGCATTGCAGGAAGAGTTTGATATGCACAGTTAAAATGCATCATGTCAAACATCATGGTAAAAAACATGAAACATGAATTGACTGATCATTTGTGTTGTTAAATACATTGAAATCTAAATGGGACTTACAAGTTTGAATCTTTGCTTTAAAAACTTTACTAGTTGGCTTAAAATGAATATCAATAAGCTTTCCCTGCATAACAGAAAGAATTACGCATCAGGTTAATCAAATGCAAATTGACAGAAAATGCACAATGGTACTTGTTCCGTTTCACATAAACGTAATATCAAAGATGCATCTTACATTCAAAATAACATCAAAATGTGAAATATCTAAATACAACTACCTTGCTGAAGAATTAATAGCTTAATCTTTTCATCATGTGAGCCTAAAAGACATGCAAATTGGCTAGAATTAGCCTATTTGGATTCTAGGCAATTTGCATGTCTTTGCTTAATCTTTTCATCATGTGAGCCTAAAAGACGCAAATTGGCTAGAATTACCCTATTTGGATTCTAGCCAATTTGCATGTCTTTGCATTTCCAAAAGCCTCTTGGATTACATGAGTGTGCCGAAGCTTTTCCTCGAGGGCACTCCCACCGCCAATGTTAGTCAAACATTCAGCCATAACTTTTTCTATTTGAGTTTTTCCAGCTCCATTTTCACTACTGTATTATAAGTTCAAATATGATTCCCGAAATGATACTATGTGAAGTTAAAAACTACAAATCTCAGCAGATCACTAAAGAATTTTTGAAATGCAGAGACAAATACTCAAGTCGATTACAAGAAGAATAATCAGGATGGAAATACATACCTAATGATAACAGACTAATTTACTTCATCTGCAAGTAGCAAAATATTTAGGTAAAAAAGACATATATAGTTGAGAATGAAATCATCTGTCATTTCTGAATAAGTAGTCTAATAAAAAACCAAAAAAAAAATAAAATTATATTCACCATTCATCATGGCAATGAAAGCATCTTTAACCTAATAATAGATGCCAGGAGAAACTTTGGGCTTCTTCCCGCAACCAGAGACTAACTCATTTTCACGTACTTCACCCATTTGAGCAGATTCATCGCAAGTAAAAGCGATCTGCTTTAGTCTATAGGTAGCAAAGTGAAAGTTAATGCTAGGAGAGAAGTGGTAAATTAAATTTGATTACAAGATGAAATAGTTTGCATAGACATATATAAGATTTGCTTTGAGAATATATACAACAGAGATTGTGAAGAACTGAAGGCTCATTCAAGAAGCTCAACCGTACAAGATCATCAGTATCTTCAAGGATATTAAGGTTTGCTGGCAAAGCAGTTCCCTTTGGCATTGTCAAAACCTGTAAAAATACAAGGTACATAAGTTTTAAGTATTCAAAATCAAATAGCATTATCTGCACAATAATAAAACGTATGAACCAACTTTGCCATTTGAAAGTATGACTCTCGCATCTTCTCCTGAAGTCGAATGCACTTTTATGTGGATGCTAAAATAACTAATGAGCAACAATTACGCTAAAAAAACACCTTTGTATGCGAATTACCATGTATCTCTGAAGTTGGGGAAAACACAATTTGAAAATTTTGACATCCCTTAATCTATTGAAAATAATAGTTTCATTTAGTTTTCATTTGATCACATTTCACACACACCACCTGGAAACACATTCTATTTACCTTAAGAGTTTGATCTATCTTTTCTCATATTCACTTTGAATTGTTATAGAGCCTAATTTATTTCAACAACAATTAATAAAATTAAACCATATAGACCAAATGATTAATTCACGTTTGAATTGACCATATCAAAATACAAAAAAAGTCATCTGAAAAAAAAAAAATGAATTTGTGGATCAAATTTGGCTTGCTTAATTATCCATCATAACTCATCAATTTCACAACATTATCCAAATATACCAACAAACATTAATTCCATGGTGGTATATGTACAAGATCTTATTCAATTATAAGAATACTAAAATAACTATTATTATTCTGATATTAACTAAATAATATTTATTTATTCTTATGAAGCATAACTTAAATTAGTAAACTAATCACCATTCAATATTATTCTAATACTAAGCTAGAATTATATATTTTCACTTGAATAACTTAAATTAGTAAAATACTCTTCCACATAATTTTTTTTACAGGACAAGATCAAACAATCATGTGAAGTTTAATTGATAAGTGGAATACTTAAAGATTTTTTATTAGAAAGGTGGAAAATTCAAAACAAGGAAAAAAGAGAAAATTTTCAGAAATTTAATATTCCACCGAACTTCAAGGTTGATTTGTGACCAGCCATTTTTTTTTTTTGCAAGATAGACAACATTGCTTAGCACATATGCATATACTTTTTTCATTAGAATACATATAAATGTACTGATAAACTAATTTTGGTTTATTAATATGCTTCGCCAAATAAAGTTAAAAAAAGTTCCTTTTATTTTTGAAAGAAGTTCAAATTTAAGATACTAACATGAGACTTAAGTATTGTAACAAGAATGCTATGAATTCTTTTGCTTACTCCCCACTCAGATTGAAAAGGAAAGTTTATCAAATAACTGGAGTCTGGTCAACTCATGCAATTTTAGAGACAATTTCCTCACCATAACTATAAGAAATGACCGCGTAAATCAAATAAAAATATGCATGCTATGCATAATTAAAGATAGAAGAAGCATAAGTTGAAAAGCAGAAAACCACACCATAGAAATCTACCATGTTATTGACGCTTCCATGAAAAAACACATATCCATGCATAGCCCCAAAAATATACACAAAATATAATTTTAAAAAGATAGGGAGGGAAAGAATTTAATGCCCAACTGAACAGAGGAGGGACCAAGGTGGTGATCTATGAAGGAACACCAAATAAAATCTATAACATCACATGGAATCGCGAGGCTTCTAAATGGACAATACACCGACTTTTGGAGAAGGTAAAAATGTCTGAAAGCACCAAGAGAACAATGTGCAGGGGTAATTCAGAGCACTTCCAATTTTATTAGC
Organism: Stephania yunnanensis; assembly: GCA_039657365.1. Classification (NCBI taxonomy): domain Eukaryota; kingdom Viridiplantae; phylum Streptophyta; class Magnoliopsida; order Ranunculales; family Menispermaceae; genus Stephania; species Stephania yunnanensis. The sequence goes on from JBBNAF010000043.1 coordinate 967,533, forward strand.
TCAAAACTATAAATCTTATGAGCTACTTTGGGTAATTTGTTGATAATTTATTAGGTACAAAACAAAGATTAATGAACGATGCGTAGAAGCAAAATTCCTCTTTGTACACTTTTTGATCATTTTGATATATACATATACCTCTTTCTTATAAAAAAAGACTTGATTGAAAGATAACATAGATTTATTCACTAATACATATTGTAAAACTATTTATGGACTTGGGTATCCATTGATATTGATTTGACTTTAATTAAACACCTTATAAAATAATGCTAATTAACTACTCATCAATTGTATATATAGAATCAGAGGTTCAATTTGTTGGCAATGGAACAGTACATTCGATATTCTCATAGACATTTCATGAAACATTGACTTTATAGTTTAGACAATTCATCAAACACATACAATGCATAAACACTAAAATTCAAAACAACCAAACATTGACTTTATGGTTTAGATAATTCATTAAACACATAGAATGCATAGAACAAAGAATTACAGAGTTCTATAAAAAGTCTCGATCATGGGTATCTACGAATTTTCAATACCAAATCTAATCAACACATCAAAAAAAAAAAAAAGAATTGGAGAAGAAAGGTGGATTACCTCACATTTGAATCGAAGAGCAAAGGAAAACAACGACTTTGAATCGAAGAGCAGAGGAAAGCAGTGAATGAACTTGAAGCGCAAAATATGAAGATTGTTGAGATAAAATTCATGGATGGATAAAAAAGTGTTAGCCGCACAGTGGAAGATACCAATATTCAGTTCCATGGAGCTTCCATCTAAAATCATATCGATAGTTGGATGATGCGGATTACTAAATCATTTAGTATGCTAATTTAGTAGAAAATGAAACGTTGGAGTGCTCTCGACCTTGCTAAAACAAAAGAGAGCACGACGATCAAATTCTAGGTCTAGAAAGCTTGGAACTCTTGTAAGGATGGATAAGCCAGCAGTAACACCATGTTTTGGCACCACCACAATCCATTAGTTTGATAATAGGATAACCAAAAACAGTGATTAAGAAGAATTATGGTCACTTAAATCATACGAATATTAATTATGCCATACTTTCTCATGCATAGGACCTGTTCTAAGGACAAGTTTTCACAGCATTTTATAATTTTTTTTTTCTTTTTCTTTTTTTCTTTTTCTTTTTCTCTTTTCATGATTGACTAAGCATTAGTCATTACACACATCGAGCATGAAGTGCCTCAGAGCTTCAAAATTCAAACATAAAAGATAAAGCATGTGTTGTGCTTTGCTTGAAATTGAAAGAAGATGGACTATCGAAAATCTTGCCCACTCAAACATATAAGTTACTTCAAAAGAAAAAAGAAATGAGCAGAGAGCAAGCAATTAAATATTTCTATTGCATTCTTATTCAGTGCCGAAGCTCGAAGGCCCCTACAGAAATCAAAGTAGTCACCAAGGAACTTAACTAACTGGTAAGGATTATAAACCTTGCACCAAGGAAAAGAGGAAAGGGAATCAGAGAATAGTCAAATACTATAGTTCATCTTTCAGATATCCTGTCTCTTCCTTCGAAACTTGATCATCAGCTTTGTGTTCACTCCGTAGCTTTTCAATGAATTCATCAAGTGGAGGATCTCCTGGCCTTCTATAAATCTGCTCACCTATCTTGATCTCATACGCCTCTGGTTGGCTCAACACAAACTCTTTTAGCTAGACCAAAACGAGCAAGACAAAAAAGTTCATTAATATAAGCTAACAAAAAGTTACATACATACAAAAAAACTTCACATTAGAAGCATAAATATCATACATACCTAATATAAACACTGCATGGCATTTTTTTTTTTTTTCATCCTTAAATCACACAACAATAATTAAACCTCAGTCCCAAATAAGTTTGAGGTCGACTACATGGGTTGAATAATCCCATTTAGCTTGATTTAACGCAATTGATAGCGTTATTCGATAATCTTCTTTTTTTTTTTTTAATTACTGTGGGTGTCTGAACTGACTCAGCCCTTCCTGATTAAAGCACTCCTAACCCCACGAGTGTTAGGAGGGCACCTCTACCACTAACCCAGAGGTCCAAGGAGAAATAGTGCAATTGCTGTGAATCGAACTCATCACCTCTATCTTAGTTAGAGTATTAAAACCGTCTTCGAAATAACTACACTGCCATTATCAGATAATCTTTATCTTAGACCTTCATTTTTTTTTTTTTTTTTTTCTATTTCTAATGCAAGTTTTCATACGCCATCTTTAAAATCAAACACATTCAACAAAATTCAATGCACACTCAAATTCAAGTCTTTGAGTTCAGAAATGCATACCTCGGTTATGTCCTGCCCACTCTCCATTGTATACATAACAGTATTCGGATCAAACCCCGTGAATCTGGCGTTCACAGATCCAGTCTTGAGCAATTTACTCCATTTCCTAGCAATTTCAACCACCTTGTCCTGAAATCCAACCCAATCAACAAATGAAAACAAAGAAAGAAAATTCGATTGAGGGTTTGTTGGTTGTGGAGGAATGTGATTACCGAAGAGCGGCGAACACCGGGTTGAAGCTTGACGAAGCCAATGGAGGGTCCAGAGTGGCGCTTCAACATCTCGGCCTCGAACGCGTAAGGATTTGATTCGAGCAAATCGAGCGGCGGAGGGTCGAAGGAGTCATGGGACGGCTTAGATTTCATGCCCCATTGCTTCCACACTTCGTCCTCTTCGTCGTCGATCACGTCGTCTAGCTCGTCTGGTACGTGAACTCTGCGCTTCGATCCAATTGCCAAGTTTGGAGATAAGATGAGATCGAGAAGGAAGAGCAGAGATAGTAGAGAGCTCGATGAGATGATAATGGCCGATTTGGATCTTCTCATCTTGTCGTCGTTTCTCAGTGGCTATGTGGTGTGGGTAAAAAAAAAAAAAGTTTAACGGCTGGAGGTACCCATATTTTGCTGAGTTTACCAACCCCGATTTTGAATTTTAATTGCTGGACGCACCTTTTTTTTTTTTTTTTTTTTTTTATTTTATTTTAATATCCATGAAAAACCCCTCCCTCCATTGTTTAAAGGCAAAACACATTTTTTGTCCATGAACTTTGAGACTTTTATGATTTTAGTCCTTGAACTTTTAGAGATCCGCTAAGGGCACCCCACCATTTAATGAGGGCACCCAACTTATTTGTAAAAATTCTAACAAAAATGGAAAAGACCATTTTGCCCCTGTATATATATAATGGTTGAAACCCCACAAACCATTTCGACAAGGAGTTAGGGCACCCCACCAGCAAGCGTCAACCACAAAGCCACAACCACATTGCGTTTGGCGAAGAGCTGATCGATTCTTGCTCGTCCGACAGCGAGGTAACAATGTTTGACAACCATTTTTGGGTTTTTCTGAACTCTTTAGTTGCGTATAACAGTGAAAATGATGATTTGTTTGTCAACGTAGGGTTTGGTAATTTCTTCAAATCCGAAGTTGTTTCAACTGTATAATGGAAGATCGTAATGCTTCGGTGCCAGAGGAGGTCGTCCTTGAGGTAATGTTGCAAATTTTTTGTGTTTTTTTGCGGTTATCCGAAGTATCTGTCTGGGTGCGCGATTGTTTCGGCCTCGCAGGACCGAGATGTATGTTATCGTCTCGGTCTCAGATGACCGAGAGGTTTCTCGTAGGTGACGGTCTGGAACGACCGAGGTACCGGTAACTCTCGGCCGCCGTAAACGAGACTATGAAGAAAGTTTCGTAATCGTACAACCGAGAACCTATTTTTTTGGGTTTTTTTGTGATTGTGGCTTTGTACATTTTGGTTGATTATAATGTTACACTTGTTTGTATTGCGGTGTAATGCCGTTATCTTGTAATTTTTCGACTACAAGGACACTTTTACACCTTCTAAGCCATTCCCCTCTCGCGAAGCGCAATTTCATGGCTTCAACGATTGGTGGCGAGAACAAGTTTGTGTTAGTAACGAAGCGCTCGGATGCGGGGGCATTAAGCGGGGGGAAGGGTGAAAATTGCCTGTGACAGTCCTGGGACATATAGGGGACCGGCTCGAGAGAGTTGGGAAGGGTAAAGCGGCAAATTTTTAAAGAAATCAAGGAATGATGAAAAGGCGAGGACTCACACTAGTACGAAGAAATGTGGATGCCCTTTCCAAATTAAAGTCAAGGAGAATGCCGACTCCTTATGGTATGTCACCGTGATTTGTGGGAGGCACAATCACGACACCGCAGAAGATTGGATAGGGGGGGAGGAGGAAGTTGAGGATGCGGGGAGGACCGAAAGTGAGCGGCTCAGGGAGATTAGTCCACCTTCGTCTTTTGTGGAGTGCGAGCAGGAAGTTGAGGATGCGGGCGTCAGGACACCGGGGTCTCCAACCGGAGGCACCCCAGTGTCGGAGGCACCCCAATCTCCAATCGGATTTGAGTCATCCCACTCCACAAAAGCTTCTAGGCAGAAGAAATGCAAGGTTCCACAAATGCGTCGTGCCAGTCGACGCACGCAAAGTGGTTCTAACATGGCTTATAGTCATTGCTTAGAACCGGATTGGTTGCCACATGTTGATGTTATTATCGATGTGGTTTTCGATGGGAATTGTGGATATAGGTGTATAGCCTCTGGGCTTGGACTTGCCGACGTAGAAGGGTGGAGGATTGTGCGTAGACGGATGTACGATGAGATTATCGAGTATGAATACCTATGGCGGGAAGTGCTTGGCTCGAGTTTCGAGCCTGTCAAGAATGCGGTGCATTGCCCAGAGAAGCAAGAGGGGGCATCTTTCAAAGAATGGTTGACACTTCCAGACATGGGATTGTTGGTATCCACCGCATTCAATGTCATTCTCGTCAACCTCTCGCATGGGAGTGCCTCCCTATTCCTACCTCTACGTAGTACTCCAACGTCGTCATTGCATAACTGACTTATCATTGCAATGGCGAATGAAAGGAATATCCATTGGGTTAGGGTAAGTTCTATGATTTTTTTGTGAATTGGTTTGTTTCCCCCTTAATCGGGTTTGCGACAATATCTTCTATGTTCTACTGTTCACTTTGACAGGTGCAGTTGCGTGTGAATGCACCGCCGCCATCCTTATATCCATCGTGGGATCGGTACGTTGAGGAACTGCGCCAAAGGTTGGCGAGATGGATTCGTTTTTCGAGACATCGCGCCCATTGCAATTGCTGATCATGAAGCCACCATACCTGTTGTAGATTTAGATACACCGTAGGTTAAAGCTTGTACCTAGACGGCTAAACATTTAGAAATTTTGCCAATTCGTCCGAATGTTCTATGTATATGCAAATGTTGTGTTGTGTTTTAATTGTTGTTTACTTATGGATGGACCCTTTTTAGAGTCAGTTTGAATGTTACGGAGATTTATAATTAATTAAGGTTCGGTGCAAATTGTCGTCTTTGGATTTTCAATCTTGTATTGTTAGTTTGACTACTACGGAGATTTTTTTGAAACCGTAATGTTCAAATTCATCCATTTCGATGTCTCGGTCAAAGGTGTTCGTGAAACAAACCATATTTTCGGTCACCCATGATGCGACAAGTATTCCAATATATCGGTCTTGTATAACCGAGTCCCATTTAAATTTCTCGGTTGTACACCACCGAGATGAATTGACCATTTCAATTCGCCCGACTCTCATCCTATGACGACCGAGCCTACGGAGACCCTCGGAAGTGGACAACCGATACGTGGTTAACTCTTCCGGTCTACGTGGCCGAGACTCGCGCAGTTCCCAAAAATATTAGCTTATGTCTCGCCAAGGCCGAGACGGTTGATCTGCCTCTCGGCTGTGTGGCCGAGAACCACGATTTCCCAATTTTTTTACATTTTAACAAACCGCCACACACACATTACATCTACTCTACCACACATTACATCTACTCTACCAAATGTAACTTAATTCGTCGATCTTCAACCGAGCCCTAATTTGGAGACGAAATCGGCTCACACAACGGACCCTACAAAATGCAGAAACCTAGAACAACGAAGGAGAAACACACGGCGAGGGACGGAGAACACGATTTCGAGGATTCCTCTCACTGCTCGGTTCAAAACAAATGAATTCTTCCACCAGGAATTCGGTGAACGAGGGTGGTGGTGGTGGTGGTGGTGGTGGTGGTGGTGGGGTGCCCAGGGGTTTGCACGAGGGTGGGTGAGAGGGTTTTTTGCATGAGGGGCATTTTCGGTATTTTGGGTTTAATTTTTGGGTGCCCCAGGTAAATCGATTTGTGCCCACATTAACTGGGTGCCCTCATTAAATGGTGGGGTGCCCTTAGCGGCCCTCAACTTTTATTAGTGTTAATTTGGTCCCTGAAGTTTCATTTTTGTATATTTGGTCCCTGAACTTTCGAGTGTTTTATGTTTTTGGTCCTTGAACTTTGAGGTTTTTATGTTTTTGGAGGAGAATTATTTTTTTTCGGCTTTTATTGATCGATGTGAGTCGTTCAGCATAGTAGTATAACCTACTTTACTCTTTTTGACTAGCCACACGTTACTTTTATTACCCACATTACCGGAATTTAACACTTTAAATGGCGGAAGGACTAAATGTAGATCTTTGTGAAAGTTTAAGGACCAAATGTGTACTAATAAAAGTTTAGGGACCAAAAGCATAAAAAACACAAAGTTCAGGGACCAAATTATGAGTTTTGCCTTGTTTAACTCCTTTCCTCAAGCCCCACCATACCCCTCCTATTTTGGCCTCTAAATCGCTTCTACTAGGTTCAGGAGCGATGTAGAAGTGTCCCAGAGGTCATTTTGGAGGCGGATCTGGCGAATATAGTGGGCAAAGAGGGAAGGACGATCACGACTTTCAAAGATGGACCGTAGCGCGTTTGGGTAAGTTTTTTGTTTTAAACTTGACGGGTTTTCTTCCACATGTCTTAGTGCATGTTTTAGTGGTGTTTTTGTGCGTTTTGGTCAGTTGGAGTAGAGGTTAGGTTTTGGTTTTGGATGCGCTCATGGATCATAGTTTTATAGGGCCAAAACCTCTGAGGATGTCTCGGCTACGCAGGCCTGAGACTTTTGAGCAGGTCTCGATCACACAAGCCCGAGACCATTGACGAGGTCTTGGTAAAACATGACCAAGACTTTTACCAAGACCTTTGAAGAGGTCTCCAGCTTGTATGGTTGAGACCCCTTCGACCATTTCAGCTAAAGGTGACCGAGAAGACATGTAGGCATATCGGTCCCCCATTAATTGAGCTAGCTGAAAATTTGGTTTTTCTTACCTTTTGTTGCCATTGTTTACATTGTACTATTGTACGGAGACTTGTACGTGTTTTCTTTCGTGTTTAGGTAAGGCGAGACATGAGAAGAGGTCGAGGAGATGAAGTGACGTAAAGGAAGTTGGGTTGTGAGTCGTGCCGAGACCGTCTGTCAGGTCGTCGTGTCATGTCTCACTGCATCTATTATGACTAGGCATACTGGTAAAAACATATTACCCTAATCGATTGCTGGAAATAGATGAAGTTGGTGTGAGAAATTTCGAATTCTCCCCAGATGAATCTTTTGAGGTGGCCTTTGTGACAAACATCTAAAATCGGTTGTCTGTTACAAACGTCATTCAAAAATGATTATTTGGGAAAGTCCAAGCTTTGCCATGCCAACTTCCTCCTTTTGGTGACTAGTCCACGATGTCTTGACCGGTGTACCTAATCATAACATATGCAAAGCAAAATGACACACATCGACTTCATGATCATATTAAACCACATATTCCTACGTTAGGTTTGAAAATAACAGGGCGTATTTGTAGGGTTTTTTGGGTTCAAAACACAATAGAAATTAAATTTTTTATTTTGAAACCCTAACAAGATCGAATCTGAATTCTATTAAATTGATTAAAAAAATGAAACCATACCTCAAACACTAATTTTGTAACAACTCGAAAATTCTAACTCGTGCCACGTATCAATTTTAGGACAAAAATGTGGAACCAACCTAAAGTGGAGAGCGTGGTTAATCCCCGGGAGTCGACATCAAGGTATATTATTTATATGTGGTGTATGTAATACTTGTTTTATACTCAAGGAATATCAAGTTTCAATAAATTATTGGTTCGGTTGCATCGAAATGCGTGAAGAAAGGTGTGCAATGCGGGTACGAGGCTATTTAGAATGGAATAGCTTAAATGTACAAATTACTAATTTATATAACGAGATACTAAGCTAAGCAATTAACAAACTTGACCAAGTTGGGTAAAGCATTAATAGGCCGAATATGGACCCGGTGTGCCTTAAGATGTGTGCTGAGGTGCGGGGCACCAGGTGCCGGGTACTCGAGAAATAGTATGAGATCAATACGCAATGATAAGTCATTAATAGACTACCCAATCGAGTTAATGCGCCTAAGCTTATCTAAATAAATCTAAGAAATTACATAAGCTTAAAGTTAGGAATGATTTATTGTGGGATTTGATCCTTCTTGAGATGATCCTAGGAAGTGTCCTATAAGGCAAGATGAGTTAAAAATGGTGTCAATTAAGTGTATAGTTGAACTAAATAAGGGCCCTTGGATGTTATGTGGATTAGGAAGTGATTGATGATGAAATTAAATAATATAAAAGTGGGACTTAACTCATTTGAGCTCACATGCAAATCAAGAACAAAAAAATTCAGCCTTATTGAGAAGGTGAGACTTGGTGAACTTCTTTGAAATCAAGGAAAGATTGTAGAGAAATCAAGAGTCCTAGAAAAGAGGAGAAGAAATCAAGAAATGAAACTTGGTCAACCGTTATTCCTCATTTTTCATGCTAAAATTGAGTATTTTCTTTGATTCATAGTGATCTAAGTTTTTAGGGGTTTTATCCCACACCTCTTAATGAGATATTAATCTAGAATATAGTGGTTTCAAGCTGTTGAAATACCCAAGAATTATATTAAAAAATTATCAAGAAACTCAACGCTTTTATGTCTCAATTTTAGGTTTTTATGTTGAATCATGCATGGACTGAATATGTTAGTAAATGAAGGTATTATGCTTGGGTTTTTAGTTCTATATGAGTATCTCGAGTTGGTTTGTAGTGCTAAAAAGAGTTGGAATGAATTCATGTTTCATGTTCTTGGTGTTCTTGATGATGATGTTGATGATGATGAAATGAGTTTATATTATTGATGGATTTTCTTGTATTCTAGATGTCTAATGATTGAGATGTTACTTCTATTTGAGTGTCTTAAATGGATTTGATAAATTTGGACAAAACTTGTATAGATTAAATCAATGTTAATTTCAAGAGGTTACATCTCAAGTGTTTGATAAAATACCAACTAAAAGAAGGACAATTTTAGGTAGATTTTTGGCAAACTTTTACGACCTTTTCGGTAGTCTACACTAGTCTAAAAGTAAACGAAGTTTGCAAAGAACATAAAAATACTACAAATTTGATTCCCCAAAATTTTCAAGTGATCCCAACGAGTTTTGAATAGTTTTCGAAAATAATTTTGAAATAGGAAAAAAGGCGATTTCCTAATTGAGCTAAATTTTGTTTGAGCACATTCCAGGGACCAAATGATATCAGACTTAGACCAAAATTTTAAAATATGTTATTAGATCATTGTGAAGGTGTCCACCGATTTTCGTGATTTTTTGGATAGTATCTTTGAAAGTGCTTTTGCGTGGAGTGGTCCATTGGCTATTGTTTACTGCTTTGTGATAGCTTCATTTCACTATTGTTGATTACTGCTTTGTGATAGCTATCTTTGAAATTGTTGTCGGTTGAGGGGTCCATTGGCAAGTGAGTCATGGTTACTATTTATCTGCGATATGAGCTCTTATCCGAACACCGTCGATATCTCCAAATTGAGTGTACGTTGGGGGCACTTATCCGGGTCCGTGGATATCTCATTGTCGCAAGGGTTAGGGCTGGGAGGCAGGTGTATCGTTTTAAACCCGAGTCTGCTGGCTTTTGCCGCGACTCAACGACCTTCTGGTCGGGACTCCTTGTTACTTGGCATCACTCATCGATGGATTATTTACAGTCTTTTATATTCATGCGTTACCTATTCATTTCTTTCAAATTGCATGGATTCGACTGCTTTGGTTATTTTGAAATATTGTATATGTCCTACTGACTTTACTTACCTATGCTCGTCATTCTTATATTTGACTGAGTGCAGAGCCGCAGACGAGTAGCAGGGGGAAAACTCTATAGCTAGGTGATTTTTGTATATCTTTTATTTACTATCCTCCAATGATGATATATCTATGCTGGGTTCCACAATTAGGTTGCCTAATTTTTTGACATTACGGTCGAGTTATTTATTTGTAGTAATTGCTTCCGCTAAATTTTAAAACTTGCAAAACATTAATAACTCAACTTAAAACTTGTGAATTTACGTATAATGAGAGAGATTGGAAGGCTGACTAAGTCTGCGTTGACCTTGCGAGACTGGCTCGGGGGTCCATGTGGGTTTATGCCGGGCGGGACCTAATTTGTGGAAAATTGGGGCCGTCACAGTTGGTATCAGAGACAGGTTTTGAGAATCTCATGGCTTAAGACATTGTGATACCAACGTCACAGTTGGTATCAGAGCCGAAGTTTTTAATATTCGACTCTATTTAAATAACAAACCATGGAGACGCAAACCAGCGGAAGTTAGGAATGGTTGAACTTAGAGTGGAACCTTATGATCCTGACTTAAGTCGTCATTGGGAAGTGAGGAGAGTTAGGGGAAAGTAAAACTGACCCTATATGATATATTTGTTGTGTTGTAATATACTATATACGATATCAATAATTAGACACTGATTCGAGGATTCGTGGCTATGGAAAATGCGACGCGTTTCAGACCGGGTGTAGGAATGATCGTGGGGCTGCGGGTTCGCAGTTTGCTAGTGCTAAGCAGCTGCATACTCTGTCATACAGAATTGTATGCGACCAACAACTGCAGGAGATTGATTGACGATTGGTTTAATAAGTGGCCATTGTGATTTTAATGTGGTCACATTAACATAAATATATATTGGCCTATAGTTTGAACACTTAATCAAAATGCATTGGATGTGTCTCGAGATACGCAAATTGCAAGACTCGAGGCAATTTTTGGTCAAACATAAAGGCGGTGGACAAATGGGTGAAATTATTGGGGTTGCCTCGAGATTCGTGTTGCACGTATCTCGAGGGCACATTTGATTTCTTCTTGAGGAAAAAAAATATTGTGTACCTTAAGGAGTTCGATTCAAGTCATATAAATCTTGAAAACACCCTGCACGTATTTCTAGAGGATCCGCTTGAAATAATTAATGTAAGGAAATGGATGTTAGGCATACGCCTCTGCATTATAATATGTATAGGAACATTTGAGAAAGCAAAGTTAACAAAAAAGGGAATCCCAAATGAAATTGGAATGTGATACGGGAATCAAATCCGTAGTAAAGATTAGAGGAATTCGTAAAGTTAGAGGATTTCATGTAAATTTGGTATATATATATATATATTTAATTCCTTGAAAAAAAAAGAAAAAAAAAAAGAAAAAAGCGAAGATTTGTGAGACAAGTGGGATTACGCAGACTCTAAGGGAGTAGAGTGTTGAGATGACTTGAGAGCTAACGATTACATCATGTCCGGACTCCTTTAGCTTTGACGAAAGCATTGGAGTAGTATTGTTGAATCAGAAGCTTAAGTAACTCCACTTTGGTGACACTATGCATTTATAGTCTTAGGGTTGGTGAAGTCGACCACCACCTTTAGGGACTTGTAAATGGAATAAGTGTTACGAGTTAAAGTAGAGTCCGCGAATCATTTTAAAAGTTAGAGGCCACCTAAGGATAAATCTTACGAGATGGTACATCTCAAGAATTCTCACATTCTAAAATTCGTTCAGATGCGTTAGTAAACTTACTGAAAGGAATTTTCGTGCAAGTAAACAAGTGCGTTTAAAGTTACTAAGAAAAGAGTAACTCGCTTGACAAATCATGATAAAAAAAAGAGACAAACATTTGTGAATCGAATGAATGGGTTACTCAGGAGAGGTTTCTCGAAGATTTTAAAGGACACCTATCATGTTTCAACAGGCAGACGAGCAAGTTTCAATGGCATTATCCAGAGAAGTTCCACGGTGGTACTAATCTCGAGGTTGCAGATGGGTATATAAGGAGCCACGAGAAGATACATGATGTATTGGCCACATCAGCTTATGTCGGGAGTACGGCTGACATGGACACTGCCCAAGTGTATCACGACGTACACGGTTTCCAGAACTTTATTGGTTATGTTGGGTGACGACGGCTCCGAGCACAGTACAAGAGGCTTAAGTGAAGGCTATGGCTGGCAAGAGCCTTGAGAGCACACGCATCGGAGTAGCGGTCGCGTTATCGGCATCGTTATAGTCGGTGCAAGCATCTGGAGACGATCGGAGGAAAAAGAAAGTGAGACGGTCGTGGCTAAAAGAACAAGCTTAGAGCGTGGGCTTTATTGCGTTTCCGCCATATGAGGCGTATACGGCGCCAAAGTGGTTCAGCGTAGAGTTACGCTAGTGCACTGCAGTAGCCAGCACCGTCAGATCCTCAGCATCAGTACCATCAGAGGGCTGATGGTTGAGGCTGTGACCAGAGAAAGAGACAAAGTCAGAGTTCTAGTCAAGTGTAGAGACAGGGACAGTGACAAGGACAACATGTTCCATATGGATCGAGGTTTCAACATTTTGTGTTGAGATCCATTCGATCAGAGATATTAAGTTACATTCTTACGGACATACTGCGCATTCGAGTATGTTAGTGATGGTGGGTCATGAGATTGATATGTTTCTTTGTATTCCAATATATGTTGCGAGGATGTTTCCCTGACATATATTGATGAGAGGAGACAGATGGTATGTTCTTTGCTTGGAGGTCGCGGAGGAGCCCAGCTCGTCGCGGAGGAGCCCAGCTTGTCGCGGAGGAGCCCAGCCCTATAGAGTAAGATGGCATTGGGTCTTCATTCATAACACACGATCTTCATTTGGGAATTGCGGCAATTTCAAGGACGAAATTCTTAATTCGTTGGGAGGAGAAGACTGTAACGGCCCAAAAATTTGACTTGTGCCACATGTCAAGTCAAGGTCGTATGTGGGACCCACTCATTGAAATACGTATGTCCGAATCCAATTTGAGATGATAATGCTAACTATGCGAGGAATTCGATGAGCCGAAACACGAACGAGGACGCGCCTCGAGTCGCGTGCCGATGTAGGACCGAGATAAACTCTCGAGTATTTATTTTGTTTCGTATTTTCATTCATTTCCTGTATTCCTTGTGCTTTTTAATTACATTCATATCTTGTCGTCTTTTGGACGGTTGGTTGAGTTACTCCCACCGGATTTTCGTTGCGTGTCTATGCATTCTAGACCATAGCATGTGTATTAGGAGTGCTCGGTGGATAACGACCCGAAGGAAACTGCTACATGTGTCGGTGCGTCGTAGGTCTACGCCACCGAGAGGGATCGAGTGATAGCTAGTTGGGTGCGCCCACTAGTGGGATCCTGGAAGGAAATCCCGAAGTATGGTATAGTCTGATTGGAACAGATACACACAGTTGCACTTTATTGTTATTTATGCATGCGATGCCCTACTTATAGTTGTCCGTTTATATTCCGCATGTCTATTTAACGGTATTTATGGAATTCCATTTGTTTATTTGAATGCTCGGAGGAGTTCCTTGGGATTTTACTGACTGGACTCGTCATCCATTTTCTTTTGTGATGATTGAGTGCAGATCCTAGTACAAGTAAGGGCAAGGGGATCTTAGGCGACTATCACTGACCGCCTACCTTTGAGGACTACTTGTACGTGTGATTATTTTGATATTTTGATTCTTTTGGGAATTGGGGAGTGACATAATCTTGTACATGTGCAGTTATATGGTACAATTTTTTACTTTGAAATGTTTATTCCCACACTAGTTTTTTTTTTAAAATTGTTTCATGAAAATGGTTGCATGTAAAATATGATTTATTTGAATATATATTAACCTACTCAAGTTGATACGTAATTCGAGACAAGGATAGGACGGGCGAGTGCCGTACACGTGTAGTAGGGCCAGCTGGCGATGAGTACATGGAGACACGTGACCCCAGGGCGGCGAGGGCCGCCACAGTTGGTATCAGAGCAAAGGTTGGCTTAGGAGATTGTGACACCAACGCCACAGTCGGTCTTAGAGAAAGAGGAAGTCCTCGAGACAATAAAACTTAAACAACAAACTTAGATGTGGAAAACCCGAAGTTAGTGTCTTAGAACTTTAGTTGGGAAGTGATGTGAGGCGGGTAGAGTTAGAACTTATATGCGTGTTATATTTTCGTTTTATTATATGTTATACGTAAATACCTCGAGACTGATCCGGGAGCGCATTCTCAATGCAGATCATGGACGGACGATCGAATACGCCGATGGAGCTGGACAGACTAGCGATACGACAAGGGATGTTCCTGTTATTATGAGTATGGAGGATAGACTCTGAGCACAGGAGACACAGATGGCCGATGTATTACGGTTTCTACGAGAGCGAGATCGCAAAGACGACGACACTTACTTTCAACTAGAGAGCCGATGGCATTTGTGACTATACGGCGGAGACAAGCTGTTGTTCGATGGTACCCCGGACACACCGATTCGGGGGTAGCGGCAGAGGCACCCACGAGAGACGGCTACGCAGTTGTCGTTCCTTCTAGACTTTGACTCTCACGCCTCCATCCACGACTACGGATTAGGTTACTGCCACCCCCACTGCTGATGCTCCTACTACATCGGCATTCGTCCTAGCACCAGAGGCGAAGTTATTGAGGGAGTTTTTGAAGTTTCAGCCTGGATTCTTTTATGGAGGTGGTGCCCCGAGGCTGCTAGGAGATGGATAGTGTCCCATTAGCGTTTCCATAAGCCGATGAGGAACGACGAGACGATACAAGCACGACTTTCGGGAACTGTTTGAGAGGACATGCGTTGTACATGCGGTGGACGACATATCTGAGATACTCATTCGGAATCGATGACATGGGCCGAGTTTAGGGAGCGATTCTATGATCAGTACATACCTATGGAGGTTAGGTTGAGGCTGAGGGAAGAGTTCCTAGCCCTGCGACAGGGAAATCGGACTTTGATGCAGTATATGGAGAGGTTCCGACATTTGCTGCAGTTCTCTTTAGATGTCGCCGGTACGGAACGCTTACATATATATTATTTCACCAGAGGGGTTGATGATAGGATCGCGTCAGCAGTTGTCTCGATTGGAGCCACGACACTGCAGGAGATCTTTGACAGGGCATTGGCTCATGAGACATACTTACTGCAGAGAGCTGGCGGACATGTGAGTGGTAGGGAGGTACGATCGGGGGCGAGTTCTCGATCTAGTCGAGAGCGAGAAGAGGCCGATGGAGCATTCAGATAGTGGCCGGAGAAATGATAGACGAGAGAGGGGCAGCTGGGGCGATTTTCAGGGCAGTCAATTCCGATATGAGGAGCCACAACCAGTTCATGCTATCACCTCAGCACCAGTGGATCAACAGAGGGCACAACCACAGGAGTACCATTAGGGTCGAGGTTGGGGGGACATCGCAAGGTCAAGTAGACAGGGGTCATGGTCGAGATACGGAGACGGACAGACGGGTAGACCGGAGAGCGTAGATGTCACCGGTGTGGGCGAGAGGGGACACGAGGGCGGCGTCGGACACCACCATCGCTACGGCGAGCATCAGACCAGGCCAGAGACAGAGCGCATGCGTTAGCACAGCCAGATAGTGGGGCGACCAGACAACTTATTGAAGGTACGTTACTTATATTCGGTCGTCACATGCATGCGCTATGTTTGATTACGGTAGTATTTTATCTTTTCTTCTTTGGACGTATTGTTGGATTGTTAGGGTTAGTTACACAGACACTAGAACCACATCTTGTCCTCAGTACGGCTGATGGGGATAAGATATACCCTAACCGAATATGTCGAGACGTGATGATAGAGGTGGAGGGATATCAGCTACCAGCCGATCTTCGAGTATTGGAGTACTTAGAGTTTGACGCACTGCTCGGGATGGATTGGTTAGCATCCTATCATGCACGGATAGATTGTTACGACAAGAGGATTGAGTTTCATATTCCTGGAATACCGGAGTTCATATTATTTGGATCGACAACTGATTTACCTATCACGAGAGGCCGACTAGCTACGACGCAGGAGATGGAGGCGTTTGCGGCGATAGTTGAGCTAGAGGTTCGAACGGAGGTCCGTATTAAAGACGTTCCAGTGGTTCAGGACTTTGTAGATGTATTTCCAGATGATTTACCCGGATTGCCACCGTAACGAGCTGTTGAGTTCATAATCGAGTTGATACGGGGACGCTTGACCGATTGCCGGTCGACCTTACCGGATGGCACCAGCGGAGCAGGAGGAGGTGAGACGACACTTGGATAAGCTGTTGGAGAAGGGTTTCATTCACCCTAGTATGTCACCTTGGGGAACTCCAATACTATTTGTGAAGAAGAAGGATGGTACGATGAGGATGTGCATCGACTATAGGAAGTTGAATCAGGTAACTGTGAGGAACCGTTGCCCACTACCTAGGATTGATGATCTGTTTGATCAGCTAACGGGTGCTAGATTCTTCTCAAAGATCGACCTTCACTCTGGCTATCATCAGTTGAGGATTCGAGAAGAGGATATCCAGAAAATTGCTTTCAGCACGAGATACAGGTTATTTGAGTTCACATTCATGCCGTTTGGGCTGACGAACGCTCCAGCGATTTTCATGGATTTGATGCACAGAGTCATAAGGCCGTATTTGGACAGATTCATCATCGTATTCATCGATGATATCTTGATCTATAGCAGGACTCGTGAGGATCACGAGGGACATTTCAGGACAGTTTTGACTACATTGAGAGAGCACCGACTGTACGCCAAGTTTAGTAAGTGCGACTTTTGGTTAAGTGAGGTGAGATTCTTAGGCCATGTCATCAGTGAGCAAGGTATCTCAGTGGATTCAGAAAAGATTCGAGCGATCATTGATTGGAAGACGCCTGAGTCTGTGGCTGATATACGGAGTTTCCTTAGACAGGCCCGATACTACCGGCAATTTGTGCAGGATTTTTCCTCGATTGCAGCGCCGATGACTAGAATGACTAAGAAAGATATCACATTTGAGTGGTCAGATGAATGTGAGCAGGCCGATTATGAATTGAAGCCTAGATTGACATCCGCACCAGTATTGACATTGTCGGAGACGGGCAAGATCTTGACAGTATATACAAATGCGTCAGGGATTGGTCTTGGATGTGTGTTGATGCAGGATGGTAGACCAGTTGCATATATTTCAAGACGGTTGAGACCCCACGAGGGAAACTATCCAGTGCACGACCTGGAGCTTGCAGCGGTTGTCTTTGCACTGAAAACTTGGAGGCACTATCTCTATGGAGAACGATTTGTGTTGTATACAGATCACCAGAGTTTACGTTACATCTTCACTCAAAGGGATCTGAATATGCGCCATCGGAGATGGCTGGAGTTGCTGAAGGACTACGACTTCGCTATTGAGTATCACCCTGGCAAAGCGAACGTCGTAGCGAGCATTGATGCGAGAGCGAACTTGACGGATCGGAGCGATTCTGCGCGAGATGACACTTGAGCATGGTTTATTACAGGCAGTATCAGTTATGCGCATGGCCGAGTTGTCGATTATTGAGGAACAACACATTTATTGTCAGTTGAGGATACGGCCGTATCAATTGAACGAGTTGCGAGTGTCAGAGGGCTGATAGGCTTTATAAGCGGGTCAGTGGTCTATCGCGGAATTCGGAATGCACTGATTGGGAAAAAACCACGGATCGGTGTCTGAGATACCGAGGGAGATTGTGGATACCTGCGGATCAGGAGATACGGAATGGGATTCTAGAGGAGGCACACCGGTCTCGTTACACAGTTCATCCTGGTCGGACCAAGATGTACCATGATTTGAAGCGACTATTCTGGTGGCCAGGGATGAAGGCTGACGTAGGTGCGTACTTTAGGGGTTGTCACATTTGCCAGCAGGTGAAGGCTGAGCACGAATGACCTGGTGGATTATTACAGCTGTTGTCCGTTCCACAGTGGAAATGAGAACATATCACTATGAATTTCGTTAGCGGGATACCGCGGACATCGAGGCGTCACGATGCAGTTTGGGTAGTGATTGATAGAGTGAAGAAGTCGGTTCACTTCATTCCAATCTCGATGAAATACACGTTTCCCCAACTGAGCATATTGTTTGAGCGGGAGATTATTAGACTTCATGGGGTGCCAGTTACCATTGTGTCAGATAGAGATCCCAAATTGACCTCGAAACTATGGGAGGCAATGCGGAACGACTTGGCACCAAGTTGCGATTTAGTACGGCTTATCATCCTCGAGGCCAGAGGACGGTCGGAGCGAGTGATCCAGATTTTGGAGGATATGCTAAGAGCTTGTATATTACAGTTTGGGGGTTCGTGAGAGGATTATTTGCCGCTGCGTGAGTTTGCATACAATAACATCTATCAGGCAAGCATTGGCATGCCACCATTTGAGGCATCGAATGGGAGGCCCTGTAGATCACCTGCGTGTTGGGCAGAGCCGGAAGATAGAGTGACAGTAGGAATTGAGATAATTGTTGATCACACAGAAAATTTGACATATTCGTCGAAAGCTGCGAATTTGCACAAGATCGACGGAAGAAATACGCTAATAGGTATCGCTAGGGTGCGAGCTATGACGAGGGCGATTTGGCGTATCGAAGGTTTCTCCTTGGAAAGGTCAACGAGAGATTTGGCATTAAGGGGAAGTTGGCGCCGATATACATTGGGCCATACCGGATTGCACTGAGAGTAAACCTTGTTGCATATCGGTTGGAGTTACTGCCGAGTTAGGTGGGGTTCATCGACATTTCACATTTTCATGTTGAGACTTGCTAGGTCGGGGTCGAGACCAGACGATTGAGTTGGGACGGTGGAGATACGACTGACGCGACCTATGAGGAGAGACCGATAGAGATCGTTGACCGTCGAGTATAGATTCTCCGGAACAGGGAACTCGCAAAGGTCCTAGTTCGTTGGCAGCATCATAAGACGGAGGGACTCACCTGGGAGCTCGAATCGACGATGAGGGCGCGATACCCTCAGCTATTCTCTGGTATGAAAGCGTGAATTCTGATTAAATTTCGGGACGAAATTTTATTTAGTTGGGAAGAACTGTAACGACCCATTTTATTAAATTTACAAACATGGACGCCTGCTCGGATCCACATGGACGTCGCGGTAGGATAGGACACACGGGGACTTAGGTATGCTTGGTATTTGTGTGTTGGATGCTTATTTGCGGTGACATTTATTGAAATACATCGCATGTGTGTATGTTGCATAAAAATACGTGCGAGATTGTGTGAATTTTATTCGCCTCGATATGCGTGTCGATGCGGGTAGCGGTCAGTTGACGGGACCGAACATTGGGTCGAGGAAACTAAAACACACAAATTAAATATAGAAATGGCCAAATAACTAATATGGAATGGGTATTAGGCGGCTAGTGACGCGGCGGTACACGTATATCGCGGTTCGGACGCAAAATCGGGCGTCGAAACGCCCGAAAACGGGTAAGTGCCCCAGCTGTGTCGCACTTTGGTGTCAAGACAAGAAGTCAAATCAAAATCCTTATCCATACATCACCATCACCTTTTCCCTCACCTCACCTACACCTCTCTCTCTCACACATCACACACACACACCCGTACACACCCCACACACACACCGATCGAGAGGCGAGAGAGGGAATGAGAAGAGGAGAGGAGGAGGAGAAGCAGGGACGCGCCGGGAAGGAGTGGAAACACCACGATCGAGGTGAGCCTAGTTAGTTTTGCTTATGGGTTTCGATTTAATCGTGGCGGCGAGACGGGGTTCGACCATGGAGGCGAGCCGGGTCACGACGATGATGGCGAGGGTGTCTCACCCGCCATCAAGTCCACCGGGGTTGGCGTGGAGAGCAACCCCTGACCCTAAATCCCGGAAAAAAAAAATTACGATCGAACCGGTGGCGGGTTCGATCGAAGATGAAGATGCGCGCGCGCGCGCGTGTGTGCATCCCCATGGGCGGGACGAGAATGGGCCGAGGCGTATGTGTCGGCCGTATGGGTCGACCAGGCCAGTGAAACGATGATAAATAAAAAAAAAAAAAAAAGAAAAAGAGAAGAAAAATTTGGAAAATTTCGAAAAAAAAATTAGGAAAATTCTGAAAAAATATAGTTTGATCAAATAAATAGAAATTTATGAATTTATGAAATAGGCAATTTGGCCTAAAATTTTTTTTAGAAATTTGTTGTAAATTTTCATGTTAAATTAAAGTAATGATAAATGGACATAGGTTGATACGGGTGATCAATTGGTGACCAAGGACCCAGTGGACTTGGACTCGGGGATTGATTACGGGGTTGTTGGAACGCGTTGTGAGGTTTGTAAAACCCAAAGGGAAAACTCTCGAGTATTTATTTTGTTTTGTATTTTCATTCATTTCCTGTATTCCTTGTACCTTTTAATTACTTTCATATTTTGTCATCTTTTGGACGGTTGGTTGAGTTACTCCTACCGGATTTTCGTTGTGTGTCTATGCATTCTAGACCATAACATGTGTATCGAGAGTGCTCGGTGGATAACGACCGAGGAAGCTGCTACATGTGTCGGTGCGTCGTAGGTCTACGCGGCCCCGAGAGGGATCGGGTGATAGCTAGTTGGGTGCGCCCACTAGTGGGATCTGGAAGGAAATCCCGAAGTATGGTTTAGTGTGATTTGGAGACAGAGATACACACGGTTGCACTTTATTGTTATTTACGCATGCGATGCCCTACTTACGGTTGTCTGTTTACATTCGCATGTTTATTTAACAATATTTATCGAATTCCATTTATTTATTTGAATGCTCGGAGGAGTTCCTTGGGATTTTACTAGCTTGGACTCGTCATCTATTTTCTTACGTGATGATTGAGTGCGAGATCCTAGTACAAGTAAGGGCAAGGGGATCTTAGGCGACTATCTCTCGACCGCCTACCTACGAGGACTACTTGTACGTGTGATTATTTTGATATTTTGATTCTTTTGGGATGCGGGAGTGACATAACCTTGTACATGCACGGTTATATGGTACGAGTTGTTTACTTTGAAATGTTCGGGGTTTTCCCACACTAGGTTTTTTTAAATTGTTTCATGAAAATGGTTGCATGTAAAATACGACTTATTTGAATATATATATTAACCTACTCAAGTGGATACTAATTCGAGACAAGGATAGGACGGGCGGGTGCGTACACGTGTAGTAGGGCCGGTGGCGATGAGTACACGGAGACACGTCACCCCAGGGCGGCGAGGGCCGCCACACTAGATGTGCCAATATGTATCTCTAGACCAATCTTATGCTTTCCATTTAATTTACTCAACTATAGGCCTTTACTTTTATTTACATTAACCAACACAACCATAGGCTTACAAGTAATTCATTATTTCATATTAGTATTAAATAAAACTTACCAAAATGCTAACTACCTGGTTCCCCAGGCTCGCACGCTACTCGAGGTGTGTTCCGTTCTAGTCTCGACGTCTACAAGCTGTACACACAGACTTAGTAAGTCTACACAATACATACAACCAGGCATACAACAATACAAAAATATATTATACCTCGGCCACGTGCCTCGGTCGGTGCATGTATCCTTGTGTAGGTCCAACGTCGAGGGTTGGTGATCCTGATTAAGGAATTAAAACGGGGGTTAGAGATTTGGGCCGTGACATGACCGAGGTAGCACCTTATTGGTTAAGTGTAATTTGAACTAACTATAGTTGCGTATATAACTTTAATCTGACCATGTTTGTTATTCAATTAATAAGCTTAAGTGAAATAAACTAATGGTCATATGATGTGCATTGAGACACTATTAACTATCTAGAGACCAAGTGAATATATATTTGGAGTCATTTAAGCATGACTCGTGGGACAAGTGTGTGAAGGTGGTCCATAAGATAAGCCTCGAGATACGTAAGTGCAAATTGATGAGTAGCTAAGGTCTAATCAGCTCTAATCATATATATATATAATGAGTCAAACAAACTTATCAAAAAGTCTTCACTCTCATCGATTTGGCAAGGAAGAAGAGCAAGAAGAGAGGCCACCGGAGTGATCTTGGTGGAGGAAAGGAGCTTGTTGAAGGTTAAGGGAAGAAGAAGATCAAGTTGATCGAGCTAGTTACTCCATTAACATAGCTTTGACAACTTGATGAATTCATGAATGTGATGTTGTGGGGGTGTTGTTTTGTGTTGTGATTGATGTTAGAGACCTCTAGCTAGTAGTGTGTATGAGGGTCCCTAATGCATCAACATGGCCTATGTGTAGTGGAAAACCATAATTCGAAATGCGAGCTACGGGTTCTGCTTTGCACATAGAGCGCTATGTGGAAAATCTAGCGCGCTAATATTGATTAACATGCTATATCTTAGAGGTAGAGCGCTAATGTTTAGATTAGCGCGCTAGATATTCGAGGAAGCGCGCTATTGTCAGAATTAGCGCGCTAATTGCCTTGGCAGCACTAAAGTATGAAATTTCTCGAAATCTCGAAACACTATAATTTAGTCTAAAACATGTTATAGGTCTTCATGAACCTAAGTGGAGGTCTTAGGATTTCAGGTATTCGTTTTGAGGAGCATGTCCAAGACGCGACGGCATGTTAACGTGAGTCCGAAGTAAGTAAGTAAACTAGTTAAAGGAATGCAAAGTAATTCTTATTCTGTATTTATAATCTTTATTGATAAATGCTTTTTCTTGCTTTGGTTTAGTGTTTATGGCCTAAGTGTGTCGAGAAGGTACTTCTAGGATTATAGCTAGTTGGGCAAACGTGAACACTACCTATGGGGGTGCACCTACCCAATCAAATGTGAATTCTCCCTGAGTACTGGATTGTTGTGGATTTAAGACAACTTAGTATGCCTCTTTTGATTCATAGGCACTCATTTTCATTGTGAATATATGTCAGTCTGTTTATCATGCATTTACTATCTTTTTATCTATCTTTAAATACCCGCTTGATATTTGGGCTTTTTTTAAATGATTCATGAATTATTGTTTATATCTTTATGGTTGTTACTTTCTACTTTCTTGTACTCATACCGTCTAGTTTGTGACGGTGGGTGCGAAGACGGACCGAGACAAGTAAGGGAAAAAATCGATGATTGACGACTTCCTTTGAGGACTTTTGTAGTGGTTCCTTCATTTGTTCGATAGTATATTTTGCCATTTCGTTGTAATTATTGTATATTCAATTTTTTATTACAGGGACATATTGGGATCGAGTGAGATTGGATATCATATGCATGTTTATCCATTGATTTCGGGGTTCCACACTATAGGTTGTTCCACTTTTATTTAATATGAGTTATTTAACCTTGTCTTAAGTTGACTTACGTTGCAAACTATTTTGTAAAAGGCATAATATAATAACTCAACGTTAAAATACAAATTTAATGAGAATCTGTTATCTTCGAGAGGAATGACTCGGGGTCTACGTGGGTTTAGGCGGGTGAGGCCCGGTTTATGGGAATCTGTTATCGTCACGGTTGGTATTAGAGCGATTAAATATATGCAACATAAGACATAATTGGAACCTACAGTGGAACCCTATGATCCTGACTTAGAAGCTTCGTTGGGAAGTGAGGAGAGTTGGGAAAAAGTAAAACTTGATCTCATATGTTATATTTTTTATGTTGTGATATACTATATCGGTAGCTATCCAGCGATTCGAGGATTCGCTTTCTATTGCAAATTGCGATGACGGATCATACCGGACTTATTGATGATAGTGGGGCTACGGGTTCTCGATTTGCGAGTCTTTGAGGATTGCACAATTTGTCAAAGAGAATCGCAAACCGGGATCTGTGATTGGAGGAGATTCGATGATACTTAGGGCACCAACTACGACTACACCGTCACCACCGACTTTATCGACATTGCCGCTACTTAGGAGACAGATACACCGATTGTAGTGACTACTTACTGCACTACTCTTTGTTATAACAGTAGTACCATAGACTCCCATTGTACCTCTTGTCTGATTGAGGCGTGCTGCTACATCGGTGGAGAAGGGGACTAAGGCGACATTGGAGGGTGGGCACTTGCTAGAGTTTAAGAGGCATAATCCTACTTAGTTTTATGGTGGTACAGATTTGGAGAATTTGTAAAGAAGTTCTTGAAGAGCCATGAGAAGGTACACATTATCATTGCTGCGAGGAACACATGAAAGCCTCTATTTCTTCATCAATGCTTACAGGAGAGACAGGACGGTGGTGGACTACGATGGTTGCTACCGAGAGGAGTACTCAAGGATTGGGCGAGACTTCAAGAGACGGTTCAACTTGAAGTACTTTCCTCTATCGTCTTGAGGAGAAGAGGAACGAGTTCACCACATTGAGATAATATCTTGATGAGTCTGTCATTGGTTACATGGTACGATATCTACATCTACTTCCAGGTATCTTTGGAGGTGTGGCGATTCGAGACGCCGATCATGTATATTATTACACTAAGGGATTGCTACCGAGATTGGAGGTGTTATTGTACTGCATTGAGCCAAATACGTTGTAGAGGACTTATGAGAGGAGCTTTGCCAAGGAAGTTTATTGGCGTACACATCTAGGGAGGCTAAACCTACTCGACTAGAGACATAGTCGGCTGGCGATATGATAGGGACGGGAAGAGTAAGAAGAATAAATATGGCTTTAGAGATAGTAGAGCCCGAGTGTTACACCTTTTTACGGTACCGGCCTGACTGCTCGGACCACTCGCGTTTCACTTGTCTGGCGTCTAGTTTTGTTAGCGAGCTACCTCAATCTACCGATCCGAATAGCGAGACACGAAGCATCATTACGAGTGTAGGGATGTGAGTAGAGGCGGTGGACGGACACGAGAAGTGCGGAAAGGCACGAGACACGAGTTAAAGACACACGGGGACGTGGACGGGGATACGAGATGATATCTTACGGAACAAAGGAGCAACGTACATGCTTCAAATGCGGTCGGATAGTTCATTTTCGAGTAAATGTCCACGGCTCGATCGAGTGCAAACGCAAAATCGTTAGCAACGGAGGAGAGAGTCCATGTTCTTGTTGATCCGAGATCAAGAAACTTCTCGTAATCTCTTTGAGGGTATAATTTTGATTTGTGGTACTTTGATGCATATCATGTTTGATTACGGTTTGACTATTTCATTTATTTATGGGCGCATGATAGATGCATTAGGGCTTAGTATATCCATGGTCCTTAGCACAAGCTTGTAGGGGACAAGATGTGCCGAACTTCTTTGTGTGTCAACGTTTAGTAGAGATAGAAGGTCATAATTTTCCTGTAGATTTGAGAGTCTTATAGTTTCTTGAGTTTGATGCTTTGTTTGGCATGGATTGGCTGGGTGCATATCATGCTCATATTGATTGCTACGCCTAGACAGTTACAATTCCATTATCAGATGGTACAAAAATCCATTTTCAGGGGACAACTGCTTTATTTTCGATCACCAGAGGAACAATAGCCACTAGTGCGAGGCGAGATGCTTGCGAGTGTCATGGGTATTCTTGAGAGATTTGAGATCGTATTGAAAATGTCTTTGGTAGTGTGCGAGTTCATTGACGTATTTTCGAAGGATCGTCGGGATTATCGCGAGAGATGGACTTCATCATCTACTTTGTCTATGGGGTTAAACCTATTTCTATACCGTCGTATAGAATGACTACTCGAGAGTTGGAGGAACTAAGGACTCAGTTGGAAAAGTTGTTAGAGTTAAGGTTCATTCACCTGAACATGCCACCATGGGGTGCACCGCTCTTATTTGTGAAGAAGAAAGACAACAGCCTGAGATTGTGCATCGACTATAGGCGGTTTAATCGGGTTTGTGAAGAACAAGTATCGCTTCCTCGCATTAATGATTTGTTTGATCAACTTACTAGAGCTCAGTGGTTCTCCAAGATTGATTTGCTATCAGGCTATCATCGGCTCAAAACTAGAGTTGAAGACATGAAGAAGACTGCGTTCAATACGAGATACGACCATTATCGGTTTACGTCATGCCGTATGGTTTGGTGATACCCAACTATGTTTATAGATCTCATGCATAAATCTTGAGGTCTTATTTGGATATCTTGTGAGCACTTTCCCTATCTATTTTGATTCTAGTAAGGTTTAATATTAGAGTTTTCTCTTAGTTTGAGTTTCGTTGATGAGGTTCTAATAAGGTGGAAAGGCTGTAACGATCGTCAAATTTAAACGTGCTACATGTCACGTTTCGGGACCGTGCTTAGGATCGTCGTGACTTGACGTACTTGTCGAAACCTTACGGAGTCGACAGAGGTAAATTTTATTTTTATGTGGCGTGTGTATTATTTATTTATTCCTAAATGTGACTTTCTAATGTCAAAGTGTAAGTTTATTTGTCGTGCCAAATTTGTGAGTAAGGCATACGTGGGGCATTTAGTAAGTCGAGACATGAGTGGGGACGTACCTCGAGTGGCGTGTCGACGTGAGGCAGAGGTAGCGCCTTATATGGTAAGTGTAATTTGAATCGACTATAGTTGTGTATATAGCTTTAATGTGACCATGTTTTTTATTCAATTAATAAGCCTAAGTGAAATAAACCAATGGCTATATGATGTGCATCGAGACACGTATTAACTATTTAGAGACCAAGTGAGTATATATTTGAAGTCACTTAAGCATGACTTGTAGGACAAGTGTGTTAAGGTGGTCCATAAGATAAGCCTTGGGATACGTAAGTGCAAATTGATGAGTGGCTAAGGTATAATCAACTCTATATATATATATATATATATATATATATATCATGAGTCAAACAAACCACAAAGTTTTCACTCTCATCGATTTGGCAAGGAAGAAGAGCAAGAAGAGAGGCCGCTGGAGTGATCTTGGTGGAGGAAAGGAGCTTGTTGAAGGTTTAAGGAAAGAAGAAGATCAAGTTCATCAAGCTAGGTACTCCATTAACATAGCTTTGACAACTTGATGAATTCATGAATTTGATGTTGTGGAGTGTTGTTTTGTATTGTGATTGATGTTAGACACATCTAGTAGTGCGTATATGGGTCCCCAAGGCATTAACATGGCCTATGCGTAGTGGAAAACTAGAATTCAAAATGCAGAACTTTGGGTTCTGCAGCATATAGCGCGCTAATATTGATTAGCGCGCTAGATCTTAGAGGTAGTGCGCTATTGTTTAAATTAGTGCGCTAGATATTCAAGGTAGCCGCGCTAATTGCCCTGGCAGCTCTAAGGTATGAAGTTTCTCAAAATCTCCAAAATACTATAATTTAGTCTAAAACATGTTATAGGTCCTCAAGAATCTAAGGGAGGTCTCGGGAGTTTAGGTATTCATTTTGGGGAGCTGTCAGAGCTGCGAGGCGCGGTTAACGTGGGCCCAAAGTAAGTAAGTAAACCGATTAAGAGAATGCATAGTAATTCATATTTCGTATTTATTGTCTTTATTGATAAATGTTTTTTCTTGAAATTTTATTCTTCATGCCTTGGTTGAGTGTCTATGGCCTAAGTATGTTGATAAGGTACTCTGGGATTATAGCTAGTTGGGCGAACATGAACATACTTGCGGGGTGCACTACCCAACCAAACGTGAATTCTCCCCAACTACTAGATTGTTGTGGATTTAAGACCTCTAATACGCCTCTTTTGATTCATAGGCACTCATTTTCGTTGTGAATATTTGTCAGTTCATTAATCATGCACTTATTATCTTTTTATCTGTCTTTAAATACCCTCATGATATTTGGACTTTTTTAAATGATTCATGAATTACTGTTTAAATCTTTACGGTTATTACTTTCTACTTTTCTTGTGCTCATAGTATAGTTTGTGACGGTGGGTGCGGAAGCGGTGAGAGATGAGCAATTGGAAAAGACCGATTATTGGCGACTTCCTTTGGGACTTTTGGAGTGGTTCCTTCCTTTGCACGATAATATGTTTTGCCTTTTTTGTTGTAATTATTGTATATTATTGTTTTTGATTACCTTTGGGATATATTAGGATCGAGTGAGATGGGATATCATATGCATGTTTATACATTGATTTTAGGGTTCCCTGCTTGTAGGTTGTTCCACCTTTATTTAATCGAGTTATTTAACCTTGTCTTAAGTTTACTTCTGCTGCAAAATATTATGTAAAAGACATAATATAATAAATCAATGTTAAAATACAAACTTAATGAGAAATTAACTCTTGGAGGCTGACTAGGTTTGCGTTGACTTCGCAAGGAGCGACTCGGGGGGTCTACGTGGGTTTAGGCCGAGCGGGGCCCAGTTTTATGGGAAACTTGGGTCGTCACAGCTATGGTCAACATATTAGAGAATGAATTTACCTTCAGACCAACGCCCCTGAGGGCGTAAAGGTATTAATTCAACCATATAGAATATCAAGTAAGATTTCTATAGTTGGACTGTTGAATGAGGTTCAATATATTTTAGTTAGGGCTTCAGTACCCCAAATATATGTAGTACCATGTTAGATCACGGTTAGCGTGTAATGGTTGAAGATAAGAAGTGGGAGGCAGACATAGAAGAAGATAAGGTTTATTTTCTCCATTTTTATGATTTTTTTGTTTTGCGTTTTTCAAACTGTACTGGAGATGCAAAGTGTTCGGTCACACATGATCGAGACAATAAATACGGTTTTGGTTGTGCATAGCGAGACTCGAGGATCGGGTTCGATGCTTGCAATAGAAACAATGCGGTATCCATGTGTCATTAGATTCGGTGGGTAGGTATCGAGATGTGGCGGCCCTCGCCGCCCGGGGTGACGTGTCTCCGTGTGCTCCTTGCCGTGGCACTACTACACGTGTACGACTCTGCCGTCTTTTGTGTCTCGAAAGTCATATCCACTCGTGTGTACAACGTATATATGACATATTTAGTGGAAGACGTACGTAAATGCAAAAAATATTAATAATCAATAAAACAACCTGTTGTAGAAAAACCTTGAAAAGTAATCTGTATAGAGGTAGACGACTATGTACAATGATATGTTACTCCCCAGTTCCCAAAAGAATCAAAATATCAAAATAAAACACAAGTACAAGTAGTCCTTGGTAGTAGGAAATTAGAGGTAGTCGCTTAAGATCCCCTTGCCCTTACTTGTACTCGGATCTGCACTCAATCATCACGGAAGAAAATGGATGACGAGTCCAGTCAGTAAAATATCAAGGAACTCCTCCGAGCATTCAAATAAATAAGTTGAATTCAATAAATACTATTAAATAAACATGCGAAATGTAAACGGGCAACTGTAAGTAGGGCATCGCCTGCATAAATAACAATAAAGTGCAAATGTGTGTGCGTGTTCTAGTCAGACTAGACCATACTTTGGAATACCCTTCAAAGATCCCACTAGTGGGCTCACCCAACTAGCTATCACCTAGTCCCTCTTGATGGCCGGCGTAGACCTACGACGCATCGACATTTGTGGCAGTTTATTAGCTTGGGTCGTTATCCTGAGAACTCTGAAACACATGCTATGGTCTAGAATGCATAGACGCACAATAGAAATCCGGTGGGAGTAACTCAACCAACCGTCCAAACAACGACAAGATAGAGATGTAAAAAGAACACAAGAAACACTGGAATTGAATGGAAATACAAAGTGAAATAAATACTCAGAGTATTTCAATTGGGTTTTACAAACCTCACAACTTGATCTAATACCCCGTAATCAATCCCCGGGTCCAAGTCTACTGAGTCCTTGGTTGCCAATTGATCACCGTGTCAACCTATGTCCATTTATCAATAATTTTGATTTAGTATGACAAATTTTTAAAAGTTTAGGCCAAATTGCCCATTTCGCGTTTTTCGAGGCAAAACCACGCAAAAAGTCGCGTCAGACATTTCCAAATGTTTTATTTTCATAGAAGTTTATCAATTTCTATTTATTTTATCGAAATATATTTTTAGAATTTTCCAGTTTTTTGAGAATTTTTCCAATTTTTCGAGATTTTCTTTTTTTCTTTTTTTTTTTTTTTTTTTCTTTTTTTAACTTTGGTTTGGGTCGGACGACCACAGGCAAGAAACCGATCCGAGGCTCGGCCCATGGGCGAGCCAGCTCATTATGGGCTCGGCTCGGGGGTGGGTGCACACACGCTCGCTCGTGTGCACCTTCTCCACCGATCAAACCAGATTTGGTTTGATCGATTTTTTTTTCATTTCTCCTCGGTGGTTTGGGTTGGGGTTGCTCTCCACCTCACCCCGGTGGAGTCGATGGCGGGGAGAAACCCCTGCCTTCTCCACCTGGCTCGGTTCGGCCTCCATGGGTGAACCATACTCTCGACCCCCCCAGAAATCACAACAAACAACGAGGACTCACCTCGGCCAGTGATGTCTCCACCTTCCCTTCTCTCATTCCCGACTTCTTCTCTTCCTCTTCCTCTTCCTCTCATTTTCTTTTTCTCTTCTCAGTCTCCCGATCGACTGTGTGTGTGTGCGTGCGTGCGTGGGGTGTGTGTGTGGGTGGGTGGGGAGAGAAAAGGTGATAAATATGATAACTGTTGTTGACTTTGTGTCTTGACTCCAAATTGTGACACAACTGGGACACTCACCCCTGTTTTTGGGCATTTCGACGCCTAGTTTCGAGTCGAACCACGACATTCACGTACCGTCGTCCCTAGCCACCTAATACCCATTTCATATTACTTACTTGGCCACGTTTTATGTAATTTGTGTGTTTTAGTTTCCCAGACCTAATACTCGGTCCGTAACTACTTGATACCCACGTCGACACGCATATCGAGGCGAATACAATTTACATAATTTCGCATGTATTTTTATGCAACATACACACATGCGATGTATTTCAATAAATCTCACCCCAAATAAGCATCCAACACACAATAAACTACCATACTTAGGTTCGTGTGTCTAGCCTACGCGGCGTCCACGTTGGTCTAAAGTGGCGTCTATGTACTGCAAATTTAATAAAATGGGCCGTTACACGAGACATGATGCGAAGTCTCGGACTTGTATAACCGGATATTTACAACGATTCCGGACTGCGGTATTGAAAGGTTATTGTTTCTTGTTTATTCATTTATTTTATTTTGAAATCTTATGATACACATACCTTGTTACACGAAAAGCCATCCACATCACCCACATCTCAATTTGAAGATTACACAAGTCTTTTTAGTCGTGAAGAACCATTTGGGTCTAGGAAGGAGGATTTGTTGAATGGGTTCAAGACTTGGGATGGGAGAGAAAACTTGTGTTGGTTAGGAAGAAGTAAGATTTTGGAGGGATTGGTCGTAGGGGTAGGTTGAAGCTTGCTTGTGAGAGTGCTGGTACATACGGGTATTTTGCAAAGAATAAGGATATCAAAGGGCGAAACTTGAGAAAAAACACCAAATTTGAACATAGAAAATGAAGGGGAGGATAAGACAAGGCCTCATAGTGGAACGAAGAAATGCGAGTGCCCTTTTTCTTATTTACATCAAGGAAGAGTCGGATTTGTTTATGGCATTCGTTTGTGCTATGTGGGCGTCACAACCCGAAGTACTTGGAAGGGCACTCATATGTCGATCGGTTGACTTAGGATGAGAAGGTTGTAGTGGGACAAATGACTAAAGGGAAAGTGATGCCAAGACAGATCTGAACACATTGAAGCAAAAAGGATAAAAACAATGCTTTCACTCTTCGTACGGTTTATAGTGCACGAGAAAGACAAAGAGAAAGTGAAGCGGTTGGAAAATGCAAATGCAACAAGCTGTTGTACTTGTTGGAGCAAAATAACTATTTGTCGTGGCGTAGAAAGGATAATGATATGAATGTTGTGCCAGAGCATATTTTGGGCGTCTCGACTCTATCAATTTGGTGCGGTGTTTCCCTTTGGTCCTTATTATGAATTTGCACATACAAGACTAATAGGTACCGCATCTTTGCTATTGGAGATTATTAGGGCGACTTCGACTAAGGTCACTTTCTCGGTTGGGTTCGCTTTTATGTCGTTGGAGAGCAAAGACAACTACTTATGGGCTTTAGAGATTTTGAAGCAAATATTGGAGGTTTGGGCTTCTTAGAGTGTTTTTGTCAGCGATAAAGAGTTGAGACTTATCACTACAATCCAACAAGTATTTCTCTAATCGTCTCACCTACTTTGCACGTCGCGCATAAATCGAAATATCTTTACCAACACCAAGAAAATGTTTGAAAGAAATGAGGACTTCACACTTTTTAATAATAAGTGGACGACATTGATGTATGCGGAGTCTGATGTGTCGTTTGAACGTAGTTATAATGAGATACAACATGATTATGTATATGTGAAAGGGTTGGTCGACTATTTGGAGAAGATTTGGGTTGGGGAGTTCAAGGAAAGATTTGTTTATGCTTGGACGGATAAGATTATGCACTTCGAAGAGACTACGACGCAAATAGTTGAGTCGCGCATTCAACTTTCAAGAAACATTTTTTGGCATTGTCAAGCAAACTTTGAGGGCTTTGGGGTGTCATTGATGACATTTTAGACAACAAACACTACAAGATAAAGGCATCGTTTGAGCGGAGTTTGAATGTGGTGCAACATGGCTTCATGGGCCCTTTATATCGCCATTTGCGAGGTTATGTCTCCCAAGTAGCACTCAAGTTAATTCGTGAAGGATTTTAGCATGTAGTGAATGTCGGGAGCGACCAAGTTCTTTGTGGTTGTGACATACGCTCTACACTTGGTCTTCCTTGTGCATATAAGCTTAATGTACATCTTTTGGCCGGTTCACATATGCCACTTGAGGACATACATAGTCGTTGACATAAGTTGAGTATGATACCTGAGCAACCTTTAGGTCGGGTTAATTATAACTTCAACGATTAAATTCAGAGAGTCATTGATAAGTTCGGAGGTTGCGTTGATAAGGATGCTCGTTTGAGGATCATTCAACAATTGAGAGAGATTAGTAACCCTTCATCCACATCGGTGATTCCACCTCCTACTAAGGTGGAGACAAAAGAGAGACCAAACATAAAAAAGGAAGTAAGAAAACATTTAAGAGAAAGGCCGATGAAGATGATACATCTACAACATGACTTCCTAGTGCTTTTGAATATGTGCGGTCACGATGAGTTAACTTTTAGCAAAAGAAGCAAACGACATTTGTTACCAAAATATACCGAACCCGTGGAGCATCAATGAGTGTGTCTAAGGTTTGGTTCATTTCTAGCATTCAATCATAATGGGCTCCATATGTTGAGAGTACTTTCGATGTGGCTAGCGATGGTCATTATGGCTTAGATGCATTGTCGTTGGCCCCGGTCTATCAGATAGAGATGGTTGGAGGAGAATTAGAAGACCTTCTCAGTGAATTGGATGAAAAACAAGTTGTATAGGGTGAAGTTATTGGAGAAGGTTATGGAACCATAAGAAATTGTGTGGATTGCAATGACGTTGAGGATGTTGGATTCGAAAAGTGGACGACTCTTCCCGATATGGGTCTTATAGTTGATGGGGCGCCCTAATAATTTGTGGGGTGCCCTGAGAGGATGTTGGGTGCCTTGATAACCTTTGGGTTTCCATACGTCTCGGTGTCATGTTCATTGAAACGATACACCTAGTCTAGGCCACTAGCTACTAGAGCATGTATGGTTTTCTCTCGGTATAGGGTGGCCAGACAATATACATAGGCTTGCGGTACTACCTGGCCGATACGTTCAATTTTCTAACATTAATAATTGGTCGATCATGTATTGTTGAGATCATCATTAGCCTTCTCAGTCCTACAGGTCCGAGTCGAAATGTTTGGTCTCGGACCTGGGGGACCGAGACCATTCCTGAACATAAATTTTCAAGTTATAATTGGGTAAACTTCAAACCAATATCATTCACAATAAAAACACATACAATAGAGTAAAAGCAAATTATAGCCACACAAAACATAATAAACAATCATACATATCAAACCAACATCAATTAATGAGTTTAACACAAATTTGATGCACCCAAACAAGTTCAACAAATGAGTTTAACACATTAGCTAATGAGTTTAACACGAATATTGAGTTTAACACACATTTTGAGTTAATAGAACTAAATTCTTGCTCTTCTTCCTTTTCGGGACTGGTATGTGTTCTCGTGCATGCGCTCAGATTAGATGTAGTAGGGGACGTCGTGGTGGTGTTTGTGCACAATGATGGTAGTGGTGGTGGTGGTAGTGGAAAGACCCCTCTCAGTTAAAAACTACGCCACTTCATTCACCATTCTCGTGCGACCTCCATTTTGGTCGTCCCATCAACAAGTCAATCACGCTAGCACGATGTCCATTGCTTACTGCACATTACGCGATTGCGATAAGCACAAATACAAAAAATATATTGGAACACGAAAGGAACTCAATTTTCAAAATCCAAAACTTGAACATAAGCTTAATAATCACTTCCATAAGTTCATAGTCTGTAACAGTGTCGGTCGCGCCTTCGGTGTAGGCTGGGTTCTCGGTAAAGGTATTGCACCCCATACATAGCTTCCAACCTCGTCTAAGTTCTCTAAAAGCTTGAACAAGGCAATGTAGACGCGTGATCCACTCTTATCGGCAAAAAGAGTGCACGATAAGAGGTACAACAAACATGCACGTGTAGTGCATTTCATATTCGGGTAAGTGCTCGGCTTCGCTTTGGGACACCATCTACTCTTTAACCATCACTTCTTAACGGTGAGCCCTATTGACCAGCACTTCCTAACCATGGTCCCTCTTGTGATGTTCACCTCTCCCTCTGCGTTTTCAACAGTAATCCTGATGAGCTTGGAAACTAAATAAATCGCCTCTGTGTGAGACTCTTCGGTTTACCTCCCAAAGTTGTCCATCGCTACCACCTTTCCGGTCACCGGAATATGCAAAAGAAGGCTCACATCTTCCAAGATGATGGACATTTCACCAAACGACAGGTGAAATGTATTCGTCTCCATTTGCCACCTCTCAACGAATGCGAAATTAGCTCGTGTTGCCATTCCTATAGGAGCAATCTATGAGTGGCATCAACTCAAACCTACGAATGAGCCTCAGCTGACCCCTCGGTATCGGGGTGGCAAGTCTGCAAGTCCCCGGCTCCAATAATTGAGCCCGTGGTTAATGCACTTAAGCAATGAGCGATCTTTGCAAAAATAAAACAAACATTATAATAAATTTTCAAAACTTAGAAATATGTGTGGGATGCATAATTTTTTTTGTAGGAAATAAAACTTGGAAGAATAAATATACCTTATTATTCCAAATTGACGACATAATATGGTTTTTTAAACTCTTTAGTAATGGCCGGTCGATGGGACCATAGGGTAAAGGAGCAGATTGGGTCATCTTCCCTCTCCTCTATATTCCAACCGGTTGCACCACTAGTACTCTCGGGAAAGCGTCATTCGTTTGTGGTATTCCTATTTTATTCATCAGTTGGGCCCTTCTCCCTAGACTCAGATGATTCAGATGTGGCTTCTCACTCTCATCATCACAAATTCGTAGGTCCCGCTCGTGGACCTGTGAAGCCTCGTCTTTTACAACATTTCCCCAAGGATCACCTACACGTGCAACCTCCTTCTTTGTAGCCTGCTATTTCTCTTTCCTATAGGAGGCTGTTTGTGGCTTCTTCCCACCACGAGTATCCGAAGTACCCGCCGCTTTTTCCATTCTCTTAGACCTCCGGTAAACTCGTTCCCTATAAACACCAGTCTTACTTCGGGCTATATATGTGAACCAATGAAATAAATAGTGTATTAGAATCAAGTCAGAGAACACAATAAAAATGACCTTAAACACTATTTTGGCCCAACGGAACTGAAACCTCACCCAACGTCTCGGTGTCTTGCAACCATGACCATGTGACTTGTTTAGGTTGTTGCCAGTAGAGATGCTTTAACATGTCTCGATCTCTAACAACCGAGACAAGCCATACAAACCAAACCTAACTACATTTGGTGGGGTAATAACGAAACACCATGTACTATTGCGGTTCCCTAGTCCAAGACTGAATGCCTTATCTCGATTGTACCATATCGGTTGAATTCAGGGTCCTTAACTTCACAGTATCCTTTGGGTTTCAATAAGACATTCACTACTGTCTCAGCATGGATTGATCGAGACCATACAAGATGTCACTGACTTGTGTGACTAACACTTACGGGTTTCCAAAAGAAACCCTACATTCATACAACAAGGTGAATGTCTATGCAAAACAACCAAATGGAATCCAAATTCATGGAAAATACACACTAACATTTTTTTGATTACCGAAACAGCAACACCACCTCTAGTGCATTCTTCCACGACTTTCATACAACAAAACTTCGTCCTTGGTTAGAAATTGACTCCACCAACGTAAGGAACGCACCTAACAACGACTTCAACCTTCAAATCACATGGAATACGTGGATTGTTTCCTATATAGAAGAAACAAGGGCTTGGGGGAAAGACAATCAAATTTGGGATTTGATTTTTGGGGTGGGGTGCTCGTTTCTCAACCTAGGGGCAATTTGGTAAATGTCATGGGACGCCCTATGACATTGTTTCGGTGCCTTGATAATCGGGGTGCCCTGAAAAAGTGATAGGGTGCACGTATTTGCACTCTAAATTGTGGGGTATATTCGGTTGAGATTTTAATGGACTTTCGATTACTTTTAATGATTAAAAAGTTTATGTGAATTCAATTAAAACTTTTAGAGAGTTTATAAAAGTAACCTGTATTCAATTTGAACTTTTATAGACTTTTAAAAAGTCTATAAAAGTTTTGAGGTATTCAATTCAAATTTTTAGAGAATTTATAAAAATAAGGTGTATTCAATTTTTATGTGACTTTTGTGGATTGGTTACAAATCTCGATTTTTATAAACTTTTTGTATAAAAATACACATAAAGAAATCTTCAACTTCTCCTCACCTCAACCTAGAAACTTTTAGAGACTTCTAATTTTTGTTAGTTCAATTCTCGTCACCCGAAGCTTCATCGACATTGCACTGCTACTTAGGATATGGATATACCAATTGTAGTGACTACTTCTGCAGCTACTACTGTTATAGCAACCGTACTGGAGACTGCTATTGTACTTCATGTACAGACTAAGACTGTGCATGTTGTGTCAGTAAAGAAGGGCACTAAGGTGACTACGGAGGCTAGGCAGTTGCGAGAGTTTAAGAGGCGTAATCCTACTTGGTTTTATGGTGGTACAGATTTGGAGGCTGTATAGAAGTTCTTGAAAAGCCATGAGAAGGTACACTATATCATTGCTATTGAGGAACATATGAAAGCCTTTATTTCTTCATTGATGCTTCTGGGAGAGGCGGGGCGGCGATAGACTACGATGGTTGCTACGAGGAGTACAAAGGATTAGGCGGACTTTAAGAGCGGTTCAACTTGAAGTACTTTCCTCTCGGCCGTCTTGAGGAGAAGAGGAATGAGTTCACCATATTGAGACAATATCTTGATGAGTATATTATTGGTTACATGGGATGGTATCTACTTATACTTTCATACGTTGGAGGTGCGGCAAATTCGGTTGTCG
Source organism: Stephania yunnanensis (assembly GCA_039657365.1). Taxonomy (NCBI): domain Eukaryota; kingdom Viridiplantae; phylum Streptophyta; class Magnoliopsida; order Ranunculales; family Menispermaceae; genus Stephania; species Stephania yunnanensis. The sequence goes on from JBBNAF010000043.1 coordinate 1,005,052, forward strand.
ATCGGGTGTATTATTTCACTAAGGGATTGCTACTCGAGATTGGAGGTGTTATTGTCTCGCTAAGTCGGATACATTGCAAATGGCTTATGAGAGGAGCTTAGCCAGGGAATTTTATTGGCGTACACATCCTGAAGAGGCTAGACCTACTCGACCAAAGACACAGTCACACCGTCGATATGAAATAGATAGGAAGAGGAAGAAGAACAAACAGGGCTTTAGAGATAGTAAAGCCCAGAGTTTTATGTCTTTTACAGAACCAACACGACCTACTCAGACCACTCATGTTTCACTTGTGCTCAGACCACTCATGTTTTGCTAGCCAGACCACCACCACTTTGGCTGCCGTCAGAACAATAGCCACATAAGCAACATTACGAGAGTAGGGATGTGAGAAGAGGCGGTGGATAGACAAAAAGGTGCGGAAAGGCACGGACATAGAGTATGAGACTTGCACAGGGATATTGACAGGGTCAGATACAGGGGATCTCTTCTGGACCAAAGGAGCAACGTACATGTTTCAAATGCGGTCAGATAGTTCATCTTCAGAGTTAGTGTCCACGGCTCGGTCGAGTGCGAGAACGCAACATCATCGAGCGACGAGAAGAAGAGAGTCCATGTTGCTATTGAGCAGATTAAGGAGTTTATGATAATCTCTTGAGGGTATGATTTTGATTGGTGGTACTTTGATGCATAACATGTTTGATTTGGTTTGAATGTTTCATTTATTTCGGGCGCATGGTAGATGCATTAGGGTTGAGACCTATTAAGCTTAGTATATCCTTGGTGTCTTTAGCAATTTGTTGGGGACAAGATGTACCGAACTTGTTATGTGTCGGCCAGTTCGGTAGAGATAAAAGATCATAATTTGCATGCGAGATTTGAGAGTTTTATAGTTTCTTAAGTTTGATGCTTTGCTTGACATGGATTGGTTGGGTGCGTATCATGCTCATATTGATTTGCTACGGCAAGACAATTACGGTTCCATTATCGAGATGGTACATAAACCCATTGATGCGTGTCGAATGCGTCAAAATATATAATCCAGATGAGATTACCAATGACTACAAGAAGCTGCGGTAGTGACAAGCACGGGGTCGAACCACGAAGACCAAGTTTCTTACCTATGCTACGAAACTAAAAATAACTCGGGGTGTTCACGGGAATAATTTCTAAATTAATTAAAACTAGACTAAAAGTAGCAAGTAAATAAATCAATCAATATGGAAACAATCCAAACCATCGGTATCACAAATCTCCTCAATTTGGCATAATTTTACATACGGTCCTCAATCTAATCAAAGTACGCAATCCATAATAAATTAGTGTAGCTATAGACCGTGCGTCGCGGGTCCTTGCACTTCCTATCTCGATGGTCAAGTACGACAATGACCACTTCCCTAATCAAACACATAACCATAATTCAAGTGAATTGGGTTTAATGCATTGACCGCAATGGGCTTTGTGAAGGCACTACACCTAGACAACCGGATCACTAGTGTGTCCAATTTAGCCTAGATCCCTATGATATTCAACCGGTCCCAAAAGGGTCTAATCAATTGGTATGGTCGGATGCCCTTTGAAGTGGTCTTGTTGCACAAGCACGAGTGCGTACAACCTACTGGCATGTAAATCAAGATTTAAACCAGTGTTTAATCTAAATAATTCAACCAATATCAAAGGGAATAAAATATTATGAAAAACAAATTAAATAAATAAATAAATAGATCTCACATATGTTTTTATGCCAAAACGGGTGATTTGATCCACCTCTGGTTCAGATTGATGAGTTTAGCCGACCATCGTTGTCAAGAACTCCATCAAAATTCAAGAATAAAGTATAAAACAATGGTGTTTGTCAAAGAGAAAAGCAATGAGAAAAAGCTGAACAAGCATTTGGAAAAATTCAAAACCAAAACCGTCGTCCCCATTGCCCAAAAATCCCTAAATGAATTGGTTTCCATTCTACGCCACGTGTCATCACTTGATTGGGCGAGAGGTGGCCGGTGACGTGGCGCGATTTGATTGGATGAGGGCTGCTTTGGCGTGACGTGGTGTTTGGGAGAGGGTCGCCACGTGTCGATATTTGATTAGTTCTTTGTGGCGATGTGACGTGTACGGACCAACGGGAGCATGCCACGTGGCATGACGTGGCGGAGGACGAAATCGTGTGACTCGCGCGAAATCTTGGGAGTGCGTGCGGGCACGCTTCTCGAAGCGGATCGATAGGCTGGCTTGAAACGTGGAGAAGTGGCTTGCGGGTGACGTGGCGACATTTGGATGACTAGGAGTTGCGTGGCGGTCTCGATTGGTTCTTTGGAGCCTTGCGTGCGACGTGGCGGCGTCGATTGGTACACTGAGTGTCTTTGGCGCGACGTGGCATCTTTTGATTGGTTGAAACATACTTACTTGCTATTCGACCCACCGCGCACGCGTATTTCGAGTAAATTATCGGCATCCGATCCTTTGCAAGTAAGTACTCTATTTTGAGTATTTTTCAGCCACGAATTCAAGCAGCGTACTCTGTTTCACCTAAAAATGAATAATAAAGATAATTAGGCCCATATATCTAGGATTCAACAATAAAAATATATAAATAAACTATATATAATATGCATAAATAATGACCTATCAAATACCCCCAAACTTAAGACTTTGCACGTCTCGAGCAAAGGTGTAAATGACACATACAAATAAACTAGACCTCTAATACGACTATGCCTTGACTCAACTACCTACACACAGATTTAAAATTCATGGAGTTCCTTTGGTTTACATAGTCGCCAAGATAACAAATTACTCAAGAAATTTCGGAGTTATGATATGTCGAAGCGCAACCCAAACACAATTAAGATCACATTTTCAAGACAAAGATATGGTCAAGACAGACGCCATCAACTACTTGCGGGTTTTCTTGGTCTATAAATTCATGCACACAAGTCCACAATTTCCATGAAAATAGCACATCAACGCATCGAAAGTACCATGCACAAGAAATGCAACTACATTCTCCCTCTTTGTAGACTTAGCACCGGTGGGAATCAATAGGACTTCAATAGGTTGTAACAAGGTGGGGAATGGTACTAAGGAAGTAGTGTAAAAGTACGCGAAATGTTGAAAAACTAGAACTTAGATTATAGGAATGACTACTGAGAACATGAATGTGACTAAAGCTGCACTAAAATTCATTTTTCATTCAAAATGTGCGAGTCCTCACCTTTTCCAACCACCGGCTCCTGCTCCATTTCTGTGGATGCGTTTTAGGTGGGACTCTCTAATCATGAATTTCCCCTTAATTTGGGTAAGTAAACAATTTTTCCTCGAGTTTTTTCTCCTCATGTCTCTTTATAAGGATTTCAAATCTAAATCTAGTTTCCAACTAGGTATAAGATATAAGGCTAATGGTGAGGGTTTAATGACAGTAATCAAAGAAATCGGGTTTAATTCGGCTCAAATGGGCTAACTAGTGGTAAGATGAAAGGTAGGTATAAGGTTAAGGGTTTAAATTCAAAAACGACCTAAATCATTTCCCCAAAAGTGTTCTAGTCATAAGAATTTAGACTCGAATGAGTTACATCCTCGTTACAGTGCTTGTAAAAATCGGACTTGCACAATTCGACCGTACGCCCCCTTTTGTATCTAGCACAGGCTCAACCAACATACTAAGTCTCTAATCATGAAATCATAAGAATATTGGGCTACAGGCTCGAATGAGTGTTTCGCCTAATTTCTCCTGAGTCTCAAGTCAACAGGGTAACCATAGAGTACTCATCCACAGCCAAAGGCATGAAACAAAATATCGGGCGACTCTAAACGAAGTAAAAATGAAAACTACATTAAAAATATGCATGAAAATGTACTAACTCCTAATAAAATGAGAAAGTGAAATACGGAGGCAAAGAAATGGAAGAAATAAGTGAATAAGATATACAAAATACCACCAATACCGTCCGACAACCGCATATAATTGAAAAAATTTAAACAATCTCATCTGCGGTCTTTCGCATAGAGACCCATCCGAGCTTAGTCCACAAATCCTAAAGTACCCCCAAACTTATTACGAACCTAGTCCTCGAGGTTCAAAACGGTTTAGGAGCACATATGAACACATACAACAAGGTGAAAGAAGATGATATATATTGAGGCAAGGAAATGGAACAAGATCATGCGAGAAGGCGACACTAACCACTAAATCTACGGACGAAAAGAAGATGGGTGACCTTACCGGATCGCGAGATGTGACTAAGCAGTAGTTACATAACATGTGAGGAGTCGCATGAGTAATATCAGGCTCTCAAAATCTAGTGTGCACGAACAATGGTCACACACCTATAAAAAGTCACAATGAGATAATAGTAAGACTACCCCACAAAATACTAAAATAAAAATCAAAAAGGAAAGGGATAGAAGCTTGGGGTGCCTCCCAGGAGCGCCTTTGTTTAACGTCGTTGGCTCGACTCGGTCGACTCTTTCTCGCTCAAAGTACTCTACAAGCTTGCTAGAGTCTCGCTCTCGATCTCATCTTTGTGGGAAGTTCTCGTAGAACGGCTTCGGTCGGTGCCCATTCACTTTGAAAACTTTCACTGTGTCGACGCTTACGATCTCAAGTTGCACCATGTCCAAACACATCGGTAACAACAAAAGGTCAGAGCCATAGTGACCTCAATTTCCACAGGTGGAGAGTTAATTTGGAATTATAAAGTAGGACCTTTTGGCCGACTATGAAAGTCTTACGAGATAAGTTGCGATCGTGGAACGCCTTGGTTTTATCCTTATAAATTCGAGCGGACTCGTAGGCATCGTTCGAATTTCCTCTAATTCTGAAGATCAACTTTCTCTCGTTGCGCATTTGCGTCGAGTTCCATATTGAGCCGTTTGATAGCCCATAGAGATTTATGCTCTAACTCGGCAGGCAAGTGGCACGATTTAGAAGACTAAGCGATACGGAGACATTTCGATAGGCGTTTTATACGCGGTTCGATAAGCCCATCTTGCATCATCAAGGCGTGTGCTCCGGTCCTTTCGTGACGGATTTGGTCTTCTCAAAATGGATTTAATCTCCCTATTTGACACCTCGCTTGGCCACTAGTCGAAGGTGATAGGCGTAGATGTACGGTGTGTAACATTATACTTGCGCGGGAGATTTTCAACCATGCGGTTGCGAAATGGGTACCTCGATCACTAATCAAAGCACGTGGAGCGCCAAAAGTCGAAAAGATTCGTGATTTCGGGAAATCGCATACCAGACGAATCATTAGTGCGAGTGGCTTTAACTTCCACCCGTTTAGACACGTAATCCACTTGATAAGATATAAAGAAAACCATGTGACGGTGGAAATGGCCCCATGAAGTCGATCCCCAGAACATCAAAAATCTCGCAAAATAGGATCGAGGTCGGTGGCATTTGATCCCTGTGACTCAAGTGCGGTCGTGACATTTGTCACGGGTCTTGGTGTATAGATATGAATCTGAAAAATGGTAGGCCAATAAAGCCCGCTCTCCAAAACCTTCATAGTCGTCCTACGTGGACCGAAATGACCCACGCGGGCATATGAATGACAAAATGCCGGTATAGATTGTGTTTCACTACGGGAGACACATCGACGAATGACAGTGCGAGCAAAACTTCCACAAGTATGGGTCATCCTATACATAGTGTTTGGAATCGCTCCGAATCTTATCCTTTTGGGCTCGCGTAAGGTGAGGTGAAAGCTCTCGTGTAACGAGGTAGTTTACCAGATCCGCAAACCAAGGGAGTTCCTCAGAAATTGCTAAGAGATGTTCATCAGGAAAATCATCTCGAAGCGGGACAGTCTTCACCATTCTCGATACGGCTGAGATGGTCAGCAACAAGATTTTCTACACCACTTTTATCTTTAATCTCGATGTCAAACTCTTGTAACGAGAGTATCCATCGAATGAGACGAGGTTTAGCTTCCTTTTTGGCCATAAGATACTTTAAGGCAGCATGGTCAGAGTAGACGACCACCTTAGTTCCCAAGAGATAAGGCCGAAATTTCTCCAAAGCGAAAGACGACGACTAGAAGCTCCTTCTCTGTAGTGGTGTAATTCGGTTGGGTAGGATCAAGAGTTCGGGAGGCATAATATATGACATGAGAAGCCGTCAGGCTCGTTGCCCAAGCACGGCACCCGCGGCGTGGTTCGGCATCGCACATAATCTCAAAAGGTAGCTCCCGATTAGGAGCTCAAATCTTGGAGTAGATGTGAGAGAGTGTTTGAGTGCATCAAATGCACTCCTACATGCCTTATCGAAATGGAAAGGCACGTCCATACGAAGAAGGCGACACGGGGGTTGTGCAATTTTGGAGAAATCCTTAATAAATCGCCGATAAAGCCAGGCATAGCCAAGAAATGATCGGATTTCTCGCACGGTCGTGGGGTAAGGCAATTTTTGAATTACTTCAATCTTTGTCGGGTCTACCTCCATACCCCTAGCGGACACGATGTGACCCAAGATAAGACCTTGATCCACCATGAAGTGACATTTCTCGTAATTGAGGATCAAGTTCTTACTGGATACTGACGGTGAAGTACCTTAGTCGGGTGACTAAGGCGGAGATCGAATGAATCGCGTAAACGGTGAAATCATCCTTGAATACTTCGATGAAGTGCTCAACAAAGTCGAGAGAATATGCTCATCATACACCTACGAAATGTAGCGGGTGCATTGCACGGACCCAAAAGGCATGCGCGGTAGCGAAAGTACCAAAAGGACAAGTGAAGGTGGTCTTCTCTTGATCCTCGGAGTCTTCTGAGGAATCAGTGAAAACCGAGAATAGCCATCAAGCGTAGTAGTGAGACTGCACTGCTAAACGCTCTAACATCGATCAATGAAAGGCAATGGGAAGTGGTCTTTCCTAGTAGAAGCATTAAGCTTACGGTAATCGATACACACTCGCCATCCGTTTTGGACGCGAGTTGGGACTAACTCACCACGTGAGTTCGTGACCTTGTGATCCCCGTTTTCTTGGGAACCACTGAATGGGGCCCGACCCACTTGTTGTCGGAGATCGGGTAGATCATCCCGGCGTCAAGGAGTTTCGAGAATCTCCTTTTTAACCACATCCATCATCGGTGGGTTCGGTCTCGTTGTGCTTCTCGTGAAGGTTTTGACCCTTCTTCCATATATATCGATGCATGCATGTGGAAGGGCTAATACCTTTAATGTCGGCGATCGTCCACCCTAGGGCTTCTTTGAACTCTTGAAGCACATGAATTAGCTTCTCTTCCTCGGTAATGTGAGTTTAGTGGAGATGATCCTTTGGTAAAGTATCATTCTCTCCTAAAAACACATATTTGAGGTGGTGGGCGATGGTTTGAGCTCCGGTGTGGGGGCTCGCTCCATAGAGGGAGAAGTGTAGAGTTCGAAGGCTGGTAAGTCAAGATATGCTAGGGTGGGAAAATAAAGTGGAGCGAGTCCAACTCGAAAATCGGCTCCTCGATCTCGGTATCGAGAGGCGAAGCCTTCTTTGTCGCAAATAATCGGTGTCGAGATGATTCTCTAACACCACTTTCATATCATAACCTTTCACGAGAAAGGTGTCTGGACAAGTGAGTCCACTGCTTTGTCCAAGGCAAGCACCATAGAAGAGGCATCGCGGGGATGGCGCATCGCATCATAGATGTTGAACTTAATGAGTTCGCCATCAAACTCCATGGTCGAGAGAACCCTTTGTGAACATCAATCTTGGTCTTGGCGAGTCTTTAGGAAAGGCTGTAGAGAGCAAGGCGAGGAAAAATGGGGGCATGGTGAGTCTTCATATCAATGATATAGAAGTCGGCGGAAATATGAGCTCACTAACCTTCACCGGGATGTCTTCCAAGACACCCCGGGACGAACGACGACAGGCCAGGTGCGCAAATGTATGACAATTCCGGTATCCTTTAGAGGGCCGGCCTTCAATGTCTCATATATGGATAGTGGCATGACATTGATAGAGCGCAGAGGTCACACATAGCTTTACGGATCTCGACTTCACCAATTGTGCAAGGGACGGTGAACATGCCGGGTCCTCGCACTTGGTGGGCAACGTTTTGCGTAGGATAGGTGAGACATTCTCACTACGGTGATTTTCTCGTTACCTTTGAGTCGACCTTTGTTGGTGCATAGGTCTTTGAGCAACTTAGCATAGCGGGGCATGTGTGCTAAGGCATCGAAGTGGGATGTTTATCGCCACTTTCCTCGAGATGTCCGAGAATTTCCTTCTCTTCTCCCGCCTTTTTACTCTTAATGAGGCGTTGAGGGAACGGAGGTAGAATTTTGAGAGAAGGTGGTGCTTCCTTATCCAAGTGTACCGTTTCAGTGTGAGACGGTTGAACTTCGAGCTCCTGCTCGACTTCCTTGGATTTAGGGGTAACCTCTTTAGGATTGGGTTCTTTAAGGACTTCTTCCAACTCTCTGCCGCTACGAAGTGTGACAGCATTAACGTTCGCATTAGGATTCGGGTGCGGTTGAGATGGCAACTTGCCTTTCTCATCCGTGCGCCCAACTTGAAGGGCCAGTTGCCCTATTTGAACCTCGAGATTTTTAATGCTAGAAGCATGGCTCGCGATTGTCTCATTTTTGAGTTGGACCAAATCTTTAGAGAGTCTGTCTTGATTAGCAATGAGTGTCCTCATCATGTCTTCTAAAGATCCGAATTACGAGCGGGTTGGGATTTGTTGAGGAGGAGGTTGTCCTTTTGGAACATCTTGAAGGAAGTTCGATTACGGGGCCAGTAACTAAAATAGGGGCTTTTTACGGCATGATTATAGGTGTTGCTGAAGTTGTTGCCGTATTGATTCCTTGGTGGTCCTTGGAATCCGCCACCTAAAGCGTTCGCCTGTTCGTTCTCGAATAAGGTAGGACAAGAGTCAGTGGGATGGTCCTTGGCTGTACAGAAGCCGCAAGCTTTAACTTGAGCTTTTCCTGAGGTGAGGAATCGCTCCATGAGATCGGTGAGTTTATCAAGCTTGCTATTGGCTGAATTTGACCCTACTCCATCATAAAGACTTCGTGAAGGTCCCTCTTCATCGTCATCAATGTAATGACGTGATTGACTTGCTATAGAGTCATACAGTTCAAACATCTCCTCAGTGGTTTTACATCTGTAGTCTCCTCCACAAGCATTGTCAATCATCGTTTCTCGAGGGTGTAAGCCCCGTATAGAAGAAACGAACAATTGAGAGGTTGTTTTGGCCATGTTGGGGACATTGCGCGAGTAAGCGCTTATAACGACCCCGATAATCGCCAAAAGATTCGCCCGTTTCATTTTGATACTACATATCTCTCTAGTGAGTTGGGAAGCTACGGATTCGGGGAAGAACTCTTTGAGGAATGCGAAATCATGTCGTTCCAATTTGTGATGGAACCGGGGAGGAAGATAGAAGAGCCGGTCTTGAGCTTTATCCTTAAGGCGAGAAGGGAAAGGCTGAGAGTTTGACTTCGTCTTCATCGACTCGAGGGGAATCATGGTCCTACACTTAGAATGGAAGTCCTTAATGAAGGTGGCCAGGATCTTCACGATCTAATCCATGGAAGACGGGGGGCGGGTTAATGAAACGATCGAGCTCGAAATTGCCCCTGTGGGGTGGGGATGCGATGCGGTGTGGGTGATGAGCCGAGAAGATCATATATCCCATCATTCGCCATCCAGATGGTAATGCGACGGTCGGCTTTGAGGTCGTGCCCGAGGGTTAGCTTGTGGCCTTTGTGGAAGAGGATCAACCACTCGTTGATCGAATGGTTGATCTTGGTGTACTACGGGCCTCTGCTTGTTCCTTTGGTGCATATGGTCCAGTTTGGTGCGACAAGCGTCGGGGAGGAATAGCTGTGGGTTCCTCCGTCTCTCATGTGGTGCAATGGGTGCATGTGGGTTCGATGTGGTCGGACCATAAAAAAGGGTTGCTCGTCGTTCGGTTGAACTACGGAGGATTGGTTCCTCTGTCGAGTTACTTTCGAGTTAGACGGCAAGTCTTTTCGATCTCGGATCAAAAGGGAGTAAAGATCCGTGCGGACGACGATCGACGAAGCGTGGGACATAAAGGTGAACACAAACTAGGTAAAAAAATAAAAATAACTTGGTCCCGACAACGGCGCCAAAATTTGACGCGTGTCGAATGCGTCAAAATATATAATCCCGATGAGATTACCAATGACTACAAGAAGCTGCGGTAGTGGCAAGCACGGGGTCGAACCACGAAGACCAAGTTTCTTACCTATGCTACGAAACTAAAAATAACTCGGGGTGTTCACGGGAATAATTTCTAAATTAATTAAAACTAGACTAAAAGTAGCAAGTAAATAAATCAATCAATATGGAAACAATCCAAACCATCGGTATCACAAATCTCCTCAATTTGGCATAATTTTACATACGGTCCTCAATCTAATCAAAGTACGCAATCCATAATAAATTAGTATAGCTATAGACCGTGCGTACGCGGGTCCTCGCACTTCCCTATCTCGATGGTCAAAGTACGACAATGACCACTTCCACTAATCAAACACATAACCACAATTCAAGTGAATTGGGTTTAATGCGTTGACCGCAATGGGCTTTGTGAAGGCACTACACCTAGACAACCGGATCACTAGTGTGTCCAATTTAGCCTAGATCCCTATGATATTCAATAGGTCCCAAAAGGGTCTAATCAATTGGTATGGTCGGATGCCAATGATGTGGTCTTGTTGCACAAGCACGGGTGCGTACAACCTCTGACATGTAAATCAAGATTTAAACGAGTGTTTAATCTAAATAATTCAACCAATATCAAAGGGAATAAAATATTATGAAAAACAAATTAAATAAATAAATAAATAGATCTCACATAAGTTTTTATGCCAAAAGCGGGTGATTTGATCCACCTACGGTTGATTGATGAGTTTAGCAGTCCATCGTTGTCAAGAACTCCATCAAAATTCAAGAATAAAGTATAAAACAATGGTGTTTGTCAAAGAGAAAAGCCAAGAGAAAATTTGAACAAGCATTGGAAATATTCAAAACCAAAGCCGTCGTCCCCATTTTGCCCAAAAATCCCTAAATGAATTGGTTTCCATTCTCTACCACGTGTCATCACTTGATTGGGCGAGAGAGGTGGCCCGGTGACGTGGCGCGATTTGATTGGATGAGGGGCTGCTTTGGCGTGACGTGGTCTTTGGGGAGGCGCCACGTGTCGATATCGATTGGTTCTTTGTGGCGATGTGACGTGTACGGACCGATGGGAGCATGCCACGTGGCATGACGTGGCGGAGGACGAAATCGCGCGACTCCGCAAAATCGGGAGTACGTGCGGGAACGCTCCGAGGCATATCGATAAGGCTGCTTTGAAACGTGGAGAAGTGGCTTGCGGGTGACGTGGCGGCGTATTTGGATGACTAGGAGTTGCGTGGCGGTCTACGATTGGTTCTTTGGAGCCTTGCGTCTTGACGTGGCGGCGTCGATTGTCTGAGTGTCTTTGGCGGCGACGTGGCATCTTTTGATTGGTTGAAACATACTTACTTGCTATTCGACCCCGCGCAGCGCGTATTTCGAGAGTAAATTGTCGGCATCAGATCACTTTGCAAGTAAATACTCTATTTTGAGTATTTTCGCCACAATTCAGCAGCGCACTCAGTTTCACCTAAAAATGAATAATAAAGATACTAGGCCCATATATCTAGGATTCAACAATAAAAATATATAAATAAACTATATATAATATGCATAAATAATGACCTATCACCCGTTTCGGGGAACAAGCTTGCTTTACTTTCGATCACCGGAGGAAGGATAGACACGCTCCCAAAACGCTAATTGCCCTGGAAGCGATAAAGTATGAAAATTTTCAAAATCTTCAAAACACTATAATTTAGTCTAAAACATGTTATAGGTCATCAAGAACCTAAAGGGAGGTCTCGGGAGTTTGGGTACTCGTTTTGGGGAGCGTGTACGATCGCGAGGCGAGGTTAACGTGGGTCGAAGTAAATAAGTAAACCGATTAAGGGAATGCATAGTAATTCATATTTCGTATTTATTGTCTTTATTGATAAATATTTTTTATTGGAATTCTATTCTTCTTGCCTTGGTTGAGTGTCTATGGCCTAAGTGTGTCGAGAAGGAATTCTGAGATTATAGCTAGTTGGGCAAATGTGAACACTACTGCTGGGGGTGCAACTACCCACTTGACCAAACATGAATTCTTCTCGTGTCTTGGATTGTTGTGGATTTAAGACCACTTAGTATGCCTCTTTTGATTCCTAGGAACTCATTTTCGTTGTGAATATTTGTCGAGTTCATTAATCATGCACTTACTATCTTTTTTATCTGTCTTTAAATACCTTCATGATATTTAGACTTTTTTTAAATGATTTATGAATTACCGTTTAAATATTTACGGTTAGTACTTTCTACTTTCTTGTACACACCGTTTTGTTTGTAACGGTGGGTGCAAAGCAGTGAGAGATGAGCAATGGGAAAACCAGATGATTGGTGACTTCATTTGAGGACTTTTGGAGCGGTTCCTTCATTTGCACGATAGTATGTTTTGCCATTTTTGTTGTAATTATTGTATATTACTATTTTTGATTACCTTTGGGATATATTGGGATCGAGTGAGATGAGATATCATATGCATGTTTATCAGTTGATTTTAGAGTTCCACACTTTGTACGTTGTTCCACCTTTATTTAATTTGAGTTATTTAACTTTGTCTTAAATTTGCTTCATTGCAAACTATTATGTAAAAGACATAATATAATAACTCAATGTTAAAATACAAATTTAATGAAAAAGTAACTCTTAGAGGTTGACTAGGCCTGCGTTGACTTCGCGAGGAACGACTCGGGGGGTCTATGTGGGTTTAGGCCATGTGAGGCCGATTTTATGGGAAGCTGGGGTCTTTACAACTATAGTCAATGTATTAGAGAATGAATTTACCTCTCGACCAATGCCACTGAGGGGCGCAAAGGTATTAATTCAACCTTATAGAATATCAAGTAAGATTTCTATAGTTGAATTTGTTCAATGAGGTTCAATATATTTTAGTTAGGGCTTCGGTACTCCAAATATATGTAGTACCAAGTTAAAGCACACTAAATCAATCCACCATAAACTTCCTATCAAATCTAATCAATTGGGTAGGACAAACATTAGGTTTCTTTCCTCCATTTGATCACCCCTACAAGATTGCGATAGAACATTGAGCGCTATGAATGGATAAAAATAGTTGAGTTTACTTTAAACACGTACCGCGCATAACTCATTTAGGTTCGGGCTTTAGGATTTGAATAGTCGGATCTAATATTTCATCCACAAACACCCATCGAGCCTACCTTACAAACTTGAAACACATAATTGGCCTCAGGCCCAAAAAAACAAACAAAAAAGGCCTAATGATAAAAAGACGATAATCTTTACCAATTATATCAATTATATTTTAACCTTTAAAATTTATCGATAATTTAGGTTAGTTTAGAAAAACCCAATTAGATGTGATTAAAATTACTGTTATTAGAAAAAAAATATAGATAAGAGAAGCGCATGTACTTTCGTTCCTCTAAAACTTTAACATGATACATATGTAGCTTAAATTAAGAATCGACCTATCTGCATCTCGCATAATAATCGGAGGACTTAGAGGGAAAATTGCGTGAAAATAGGTTTTGGATGGACCTCTCAAACCCATGCATTCAGGTATTAAGAGAACATCAGTGTGTGTAGTTAATGTCACACATGGCACGGCCCCCGCCACATTCGTCTTCACACCCCCACTAGACTAGTCCCTCTCTTTCTTTCTCTCCATTGTGTTCTTCTCGCCATGATCGACTTGATTTGTGATAGTGCAATGCTTTCAAATTGAATATGATGTTCCCATGGCCATATCTAGGTGAGAACAGAGAGAGGATAGTGCTGGTGAAGAAAGAGGAGAGAAAGGGCTTATTAGTCTCGTGATTTGTCGAGCGGATTCGCCCCCTCGCTCGAGGGTTCTTTGGGATCAAAAGAGGGTACACTTTTTGGGTTTTGTTGGTTTCATTAATGGATGTTGAGATATATTTGATTTTGGGTTTGGATCGATTGAATTTCGGCAACTTTTGATTTTTTTCATGATTTTAGATTTTTTTTTTTGATAAAGTTTTCTTTGCATATAGATATAGTTGTCGGATTTGTCATATCGTACATATCTATGTGATAACTTAGATCAATAATACATGGCGCGTGTGGGGATCCATTGAATCATAGTATGATCCAACGAATGAATCTATAGATTTAAGTCATAGACCAATAATAATAGTATGATCCATTGGATCATATCTATGTGAGAACCGATCAAAAATAATAGTATGATCCATTGGATCCATTAGATAGATAAAAGATTTACTTTACCATTATAAGTAAGTGGTCTCGGCATTGTGCGTCTTTTACTATTTGGAGAGAGAGAGAGAGAGAGAGAGAGAGAGAGAGAGAGAGAGAGAGAGAGAGGGGTGATTAATTATTAAATATTTTTTATAAAACTTTTTTTCATAATATGTTTTAGAAAGTTATTAAAATAATTGCTAGAAGTAATAATCTTTTTACTAATATAAATAAAAATCACTACTTACAAAAAAAAATAAAAATAAAAATTACTACTTACAAAAAAAAAAAAAAAAAAAAGGATAAGGTAAGACATAGGCTCAACACATGTTTCTCCCTGCTATTTGCTAATGTTATATTTACATTCATGGAGTAAGATAATACTTACATATCATTTGGTTTGAATCAAGCTTCGTGATATGTGATCGATCGATTCGGGAATTTGTATATGATTTTTTATGAGTTGTTTCTTTATAATTGGGGTTTTAGGGATTTGTTGTTGGGTTTTGAGATTTTTGCTCAATTTCATATTTTTTTAGGTTCAAATTTTCAACTTCATCGGTTGAAAATTTGAATGCTACTGCTACACATAGGTGCTTGAACTTGAGACAATAGGAGTAGATAGTGTAAGTGTTTTTTTTTTTTTCAATTTATTTTGGCACAAGGAGACGAGGTTAAGACATTGTTTGAGGACTTGGAGTTGGAAAGTCTCATAAATTGTCTAATAACCCAAAATAGTTAGGAGTCGAATATTATTTTAGTGTTGGTCAATTCTTCATGTAGGTTAAGTGTTTAATGAAGCTTCTTTGCGATTAATAAAAAAAAGTTTTTGCAAGCCAAACGATAAATGTTGATTCTATATCAAAATGAAAAAAGAAGAAGAAATGAAATGAAATCGTATACATGTCCACTAGATCTGCATTGGTACCAAAGGATATGGATTGGCGACTTCAAATATGTAAATACTTCTTAATAGAAATCTAGACCTATAGTTTCAACTCGTTGCCATACCCTAAACCCTACTCTCTCCTCTCATACGCTACACCACGTCAAGTGTCAACCAACAAACACTTAAGGGGTGTATTCAATTTGATAAATTCATGAATTTATTTAAATGTGAATTTTCATGAAATTTGATGGATTGAAATAACTTGATCAAAATTCATCCAAATCTTATGGGTAGGAGTGTGATTTGGCTATATGTATTTTTTGAATACACTTAGACTTTTTACAAATCTATTAAAATTCATCAAAATCCTAATTAAATGCCTCTTGACTTTTTTAAAAGTCCATTAAAATTCTTTGAAATCAAATTGAATACACCTCGATTCCAAAAATCCTCCAAACTCGTTTAAAATTTCTTCAAATTATCCAATTGAATACAACCCCCTTAAAGCAGAAATAGCCCCCAAAACATTAGACCACACAAGATAAAAAAGCCCACATAATATATGATAGCCAAGTAGTGAGTCCATATACTGGACTTAAGCTACCAAACCCAAACTTACCAAACTATATAAAGCCGGTGGTGGTTGCCCAACAGTTTTTTTAACGGCGTCAAGTCTCCATCTGCTGTTCCCTGTTTTCGCGAGAGAGAGACCGAGAAACAGAGGGTTTGCGTTCGTTCCTTCGCTCGCGATCACACAACCAAACTAAACCCCAGTTTTCATCTTCTCTCATGAAAATCCTTATCAATTGATGTATTTTCGACCTAGTTAGTCAGATTTCAGGTAAACTTTCTCGATCTCTCATTCATTTCTCGTTCTTCGATCGGATCTGGTTTTGGCGTGTTCTGTTGGTTTTCGCTTGATTGGCGTTTTGTACGTGGTTGTGGTTTCTGCTTCTCGATCTGTTGTTCATTTGGTTGTTTGGTTGATCTGATCTGGAAATCTGGAAGATTTTGGGTTTGTTGACTTGTGGATTCGCGGAAGATCGGTTTTTGTTCATTTAGGGTTGATAAAAATTGAGAAAGTTTTGATCTTTGATTCGTTTTCGGAGATTTCCGGTGGTTTGAGTTAGGTTTCGTGTTGATTGGTCGTGTTTGGGGGGTTTCATTTGGGATTCATGTTTCTTGGTGAATCAGCTGCTTGTTTTTTGTTTATTTAATCAAGTTTTCGTTTTTCTTGTTTCTAGGGTTTTGGCGTGGCTGTTCTTTGATTTGTGTGATTGTGCAAGTGAAGAAACTGCAAGTGTTCATTATCAACAGACTGTCTCGCTCCCTCGCACAAGGGGCTGCTGGGATCAAAAGAAGGTACCATTTTTGGGGTTTGTTGGTTTCATTAATGGGTGTTGAGAAAGATTTGATCTTGGGTTCTGGATCGATTGAATTTCGTCAATTTTTGATTTTTTCACGATTTTGGAGCAATTTTTTTTGGTAAAGTTTTGATTTTTGTGAATGACTAGGGTTCTAGCTATGCGAGTTTTTATTGTTAAAGGTTTGATTTTTGTGGGTTTTTTTTTTTTTTTTTTTTTTTTTTTTAATTTCAATTTGGATGGTTGGCTCTTGAATCAATTGAGGGAATTTTTGTCTTCTAGATGCCGTTTCGATAGTTTTACGATTTTAGATCTTCGGTAGTTTGATTTGCTAATCGAGTTTAGGATGGTGATTCGGATTGTCATAGCATGATCCAACGAATCAAAGTCACCGACCTTAATTGTTCAACGATAAAGATTTACTTTTTTTGTTTAGAAAGATAAGATAAGATTTGTTTAGAAGATAAGATAAACTCAAAATAACATCTTCACAAGTCTATAAATAACTTGGTTTGGTTAGTAAGTCAATCGATTGATTAAAGAGAGTTGTTAGTGTTAGCCTCCTTTTGATTTCAATTAAGGTTTTGCTTCCTTTCTTTAACTTTGCAATTGTTTGATTTTGAGTTTCTATTACGTTGATAAATTTCTACCATTAATTAGAGAAGGTTGAAGATGCATTAGATCTTGTTTGCTTTTGTTTCAATATTTTCGGTTGCTTTGTGTGGTTGGTTGATCGATTATTCTCTTAGTAAATTCAATTTCTCTTACAATTGCTTTCTGCGATGTTTGTATCTTGATCAATTGTTTCTGTGTACATATTTCCTTTTGGTTTGTTCATTCTTGGCATCAATTGTTGTATTTATACATGTTAGTTTCTTTTTGGTTTATTAATTCAACATTGCATAGTAAGGGTTACATTACATGATTTGGTTGGTTATTGTGTGGATCTGCGTTGGTACTCTGTTGAGAATTTAGTTTAGATTAGAAAAGTAGAATTAGATGTGATTACGGTTAATGTGTTATGTTTCTTGATTAAAAAGATTATTAATTTGGATCCCTCACTCTTTCATGTAAGATCAATTAGTTTCTTAATTATATGGTGACTTAAAATTCTTTAGTATTCAACTTAGAACTTGATTGTCGATCTTTAGTTCTAATCTTTGCTATAGTACATAGTTTTCGATCTCTTTCGGTTTAGGTTGTGGGTTCTTTATTGTTTTGGGTTCGAAGATTAAAAGTCAAATATTAACGAAATTCTTGATTCTTCAAATGGTACATTTCTTGGGTATGGTAGTAAATAGTTCTCACCTTTTGATTTCGGTCTTGACTTCTTTGTTATCCTTTTTTGTGGTTAACAAATCTTTCGATTGTTTCAAGCTAACTCGTACACTGATTCCATTGTTTTTTTATTGAACATTGTTATTAATCACCTTTGATTATGCAGCATTCTTGGTCACTTTTGAATGCATTTTTTTTTTTTCTTAAAGACAATTTGTATATAGGGATTTACTTTTCTTGTCAAAAGCTGCAGTTTACTTGTGTCTTGTCACAATTATTAAATAATAAACGTTCGATGTTACGAGATGTTCAAGGGTGAATTTTATTGTCAATTATTACAACGTTCACGTACATCATTAAGTAGATGCCAACAATGTCAACCATGAAGAATGAGTGTGAGGGGCTTCAGAAACACCATTAAGAAGATGCCAACCATGTCAGCCATGAAGAACAAGTGTGAGTCATATCTCAAGATGCAATAGGTCATATTTCAAAATGTAATCTTGCTTGTTAATCGTACATTACGACATGTACGCAATGCATTCTTTTGTGAGAAAAAAAAAAAAAAAAAAAAAAAAAGAAAAAAAGGAAAAAAAAAAAAAAAAAAAAAAAAAAAAAAAAAAAAAAAAAAAAAAAAAAAAAAAAAAAAAAAAAAAAAAAAAAAAAAAAAAAAAAAAAAAAAAAAAAAAAAAAAAAAAAAAAAAAAAAAAAAAAAAAAAAAAAAAAAAAAAAAAGGAAACTTGAGGTTTATGGTATAGCTTGGTGATTAAAAAGTGGCTATAGCAGAGTTGTGGCAGAAGTATCGGTTGAAAACTTCGAGGTGATCCTTGAAAAAAAAAAAAAAAAAAAAAAAAAAAGAGTGAATCAAAGGTTTATGGTATAGTTTGGTGATTAAAGTGGCTATAGCAGGAGTTGTGAAATCGAAATATCGGTTAAAAACCTATTGAGGATCTACGAGAAAAAAAAAAAAGAAGAAAAAAAAAAAGATGAGTGAAAAAAAGAAAAAAAAAAAAAAAAAAAAGAAAAAAAAAAGAGAACGAATGCCAGACGTGTCAATACAGTCGTATTTTTTTTTTTTTTTAAGTTGTCATATGACCGTTAGTATTTGATTGTTGGCATCGACATAGCTTAAGTATTTGATTGTTAACGTTAAAATAAAAAGATTGGCATGTAATATTGGTTTCGATGATGAAGAAACCAAAAGAGAAGATACACGTATGTGGTGGATAATAAAAATTGCCTCCTTTTCAACGTGGATGTAGGCCTCGAAGTAAATTTGAACCACGATAAATCCCTTTGCCTCTTTCTCGATTTTTTTTCTTTTTTTTTAACTTTTTTTTAAATTTTATTGGTTTTTTCTTTTTCCTAATTTTACAAAATGCATCATTCTCATCATATATAATATCCTCGTGATACGGTAGAGATTATAGTAAGCGAACGCGATGATTTAAACATCATTATACTCTACAATCAAATTAAAAACAAAAGAAATAATATCACAAACAATTTTGATGAATAATTTGCCAAACCAATCTCTATCTATAAGCACGAGAGATTTTATATATATATTTTTTGTAATGTATGCCAATTCTCTCCAAACTTTAAATTGACTCACATAATATATGAGCAGTTATAGCTTCATGTTTAAAGCATCTAAATCTTGTTTAATTGCATAGATTTTTTTCTCTCATTGGTTTCTTCTTACTCTAGCATGAAATTTCTTTGGGCATATGTCATATACACTTTAAAGTGAGTTATATATCTTTCCTCCCCAAAAAGCGATTGCGATTTCATAACCAGGCTTGTAATTAGCCATCTTATTTTCTTGTCCACCACTAATTAACAACTTTATGTTCTTTCTTTGTCACTTGGACATGCTTCTCTGCAATGTTTAATTTCTTGTTGAGCATTGAAAGGAAATATATGTCATGACTTAATTTTGAATAGAAAGTTGCGGAAGCTTTGCTCCTATAAACCTGACTATATTGAGACCAACCAATCAAGTGTTTTCTTTGAAGCTTTTGCTCCTATAAACCCAGTAATCTTGAGCCCCTATGAACCAGTCACCTTCTTCTCGGGAAAATCGGTGACGATCTCTCGACAAGCTCGACACTGTTGGTCCTCCTCGATGATTAGAATGGAGTCTACAAATTTTATCTTTTCGTTCTCTGCAATTGGAAAAGAATGATTATGATATTTGCAATCTAAATTGGTTTTGGTTTTGAAGGAACTCATGGTGTCTATAGACTTGAATGGAAAATACGTTTTTTTTTTTTTTTTTTTTTTCGACGATATGAATGGAAAATATTGTTTTTAGTACGGCACCCATTTTACGGATCTTAGACGTCTTGTTAATTAGGAAGTCGATAAATTGAAACTTCCATAGTTAATTTGAATGGATGCGAGTTCTATAGATATGTGTTGGTTCTTAGGGTAAAGGAAATAGAACTATATATTAGGCACTAAATCAAATAAGATTATGCACGTATTGTAGTTGAGAAGACTTAGGCTTATCGTCAATCACATTTGACATTAAGTGGCACATGCATAGCTATGATAATCGAGAACAATTAAGATATACCTTCTTCATCTTGTTTGAGCCGCTCGGTCATAGTTTTTGGAACATAAGCATTGTGTCTCAATGCGACGGCGAGATAATCATAAGTAATCGATTGCCATCGGCAATAAACTTGAATTATCGGTTATGTTCTAAGGGATGCCCATGGGATCTCAAAGTATTCTTTTTTGTTCCAAAAAATGACAACCAGAACCCGCATTCATATAATATACATATATATAAAAAAGCAACAACAAGATTAAAAAAAAGCACATCACATATACATTTTAGAAAAACATTTACATCACATATTCACATGAATCCACATTACGCCTATGTCAAATTTCGAAAGGCGAAAAAGCAGAACAAGCAATGAATCGAAAGGTGAGTGAAACAACTTTGATAAGAAATTTCACTCCTTGTAACCTAAGACTAGTCGCAACAAGGTTTTTTTTTTTTTTTTTTTTTTTAATAGTAGGGTATCGAGCCACTTTGCCATCAAGCGACCCGAGAGAACCCAAAGAAGAAATTGGAGGAGAAAGCTTTGGTTAGCGTGTTAGAGAATGAACTTATCACTCTACCAATGCACGAGGGCCTAACGAGATATTAATTCAATCATATAGAATATCAAGTACGATTTGCTACGATGGGACGGTTCAACGAGGTTCAATAGTTTTGGTTTCGCATCGAAATGTAGTACCGAATTAAAGCACACCAAATCTATCCACCATAAACTTCCCATCAAATATAACCAATTGTTCATGAAAAGGTAAAAACATTGGGCGGACATCTTGTTATTGCGCCAAAAAGCCTAGATGGTTTGCTAATCGAATCCAGTGAGAGGAAATTAAACTTACGGGTCGATGAGGACGACATTGTCATGGAATTGGAGTGAATTGGGGAGAAATGCGCTGCAACTCTGCGCCGATCAGCCTTTGCAACCTTCTCTCCCGCCGGATTAATCAAAAGCCATTTGAGTTTAGTTTAAACAAATACGGCCCGTAACTCATTTGGGCTTGGGCTTCGAGGATTTAAATGGTGTGGATCTAAAATACGGCGTGTCGGAGTGATTAGACACTCCAACGGGTTAAACGAATGTCTCGAGTTTGACTCGCTATCACAAAAACTACCTTTAAAGAGTTTCACCTCTTAGTGGGGCCGATCCGGCTCGAGCTCGGAGTATATTTAAGTCCGGATATAAGAAAGTGGGAAGGACGAATGCGTAGGGGTATTTTATGGGTCCCAATGATTAGGAGGGGCGATCCCTCCCCCAGATCCGCCTCTGCCTTATTTATAGAAATTTATGGTTTCAAAGTCCTCTTTTGTGCAAGTAGTTGGTGGCAGCCTAGGGTATGTAAAGGAAAAATAATTTTAAAACCTACTTTCGACATCAGAAGAAGCACTAGCTGGGTTTGCTCTATGCGCGCACATCTAGAGATGTATTGCATGACTCAGGCCAATCCATGCATAGCTGTTTTTTATAAGAAAGAAACCAACATCTTAGATCTTGCTTTTTGTACGTGAATATGAGTATATGATGTTCCCATATCACTAGACTATTTTTGGTCTTTAATAGAGGTTTTAAAATCCTATTAAATAGAGTGTTATTAAATGTCACGTGAGGATGTGTTATGTTTTAATTTTTAATACATATATTACATAAAGTTTTTTTTCAAAACCCTTATCAATTAGGTGTTATTTAATAACACTCCATTTAATAGGGATTTTAAATCCTCTGCTAAAGATCGAAATTGTTATAATGAATATATGTGATCTAAAAGCATGGATAAAAAATTGCACGAACCATATGACTTGGTGCATTTGCATAAAATATATACGGTAGGTACTACAAATTCGATCATCACGGAGGAAAGAATGAGATACCTATACACAAATAAGGAAGGAATTGCAACCAAAAAAAAAAAAAGGAAAGGAATCCTTTGAGAAATTAAAATATGACATTACAGTAATAAGATAAGATGCATGTGTATGTATAATGCACTTTTTTCACGAGGAACTCATGTGTGTGCGCTTCAATATGCCGATAATTAACGAGAATGTAGCATATCCATATCCAATGATATTTGCACAATGCTTGCAAATTGGTGGCTAGATCTAAGACCAAACGAAGACAATTTATACATATAGGCTACATGTCACACCCCGATAGTGTGACCGAGTAGGCTGAGGGTGAGCGCGTGAAACCTAGCAAATGGCCAGGAGTTCCGGAGGACTCGGGTGGTTCCATGGAGGATGGTTGCATGTGGCTTTGGTGCGGGCACGCAGCAGCACGAGCAAAGGCGGACTTAGGTACGAACCTTAGCACGGGCATAGGCGGACTTAGGTACGAGCCGTGGCACGGGCACAGGCGGACTAAGGTACGAGCCTTGGCACGGGCACATGCAGACTTAGGTACGAGCCTTGGCACGGGCACAGGTGGACTTAGGTACGAGCCTTGACACAGGCACGGGCGGACTTAGGTACGAGCCTTGGCACGAGCAAGGCCGAACCTAGGTACATTCCTTGGGCACAAGTTAGGTCGCGCCTTGGCAAAAGCAAGGCCGAACTTAGGCGGATTCTTTGGCACGAGTAAGGTCATGCCTTGGCACGAGCAAGGCATGCCTTGGCACGAGCAAGGCATGCCTTGGCACGAGGGTTGACAAATCTTGACTTGGGCTTTGACCCTGGTCGAAATGCGCTGGTCTCATTTTGGGATGTTTCCTATTGGAGATGAGGAAACGAATTAACATCTACTATAAGGAGAGGTGGTCTCTCTTAGGGGTGGCATGGACACGGTAGCAAGGAAGACCCTCGAGCATGCCTTGGGCACCATGCCAAGGCAAGACCCTCGGACCCATGGTTCGGCCATCCGGCCGGTGGGACTCGGCCAGAGCCCCGGCTAACACCCTCGGTGCTGGGCACGGCGAGGCACCACCAAGCGGTTCTGTCCGTAGAGAAGCATGGACCACGTCCCTTGAGGTGTGGGGAGCCAGAGTCAAGCGATTCGAGCGGTTGGGTAACTACCTTGGTCATGGCCGGGGGCATGACCAAGGAACGTCGAAAATGTCTCGAGCATGTGGCAATTGACCAAGCGGTGGAGGCGGTTATGGGACCGGGTGACAACAAGAGAGCAAGGCGGTTGGGTAGCTTGCCTTGACCCAAAGGAGTGGGGTTTTACTCGGTAAACGAATCAATGTAATCGGGACGGGTGTCCTAGTTGGTTATGTAACTACTTATTGGTTGTTCTATAAAGCCGGGGGCTCTAGGCTTGGGAAGCATAGAGTTCCGGTGTTGTATTCCCATTGAGAGCTCGGTAAAACATTTCCTTCTTGCCATTGCTCGTTGTTCATTTCCCATTGAGAAGCTAGGACATTCATGGATAATATCCCAAAACAAACAAACTCAAAA
Organism: Stephania yunnanensis; assembly: GCA_039657365.1. Taxonomy (NCBI): domain Eukaryota; kingdom Viridiplantae; phylum Streptophyta; class Magnoliopsida; order Ranunculales; family Menispermaceae; genus Stephania; species Stephania yunnanensis. The sequence goes on from JBBNAF010000043.1 coordinate 1,028,878, forward strand.
CATGACAACAATAGATATGAGTTACTATATGTCGGCCAAAACTCTCCCACAACAAAACAATAAACAATTAACTCGGCATTGGCTCCTTCGAGATCGACCAATGTGTCCCTAACCTATCAACATCGAAAACCAACAAGACCTACAAAACCAAAACATCTAAAAAAAAGACTTCTCCCTCCCATTAATGTAGTGTCCATTCGAAACAAAACACAAAAATGGAAGGCTAAAAACAAAACCATAGCATATGAGAACTACACGTCTTTCATATCTCCCATTTACTAAGAAAAAAGATTCCTCTATGTGCCAATTCCCTAGTGAACTGTTGAACATTGAAGTTCAAATTTTGTATTGAAAAGTAACTAAACCTTTAGTCCCACGTAGGAGAGAAAGGTTTGGTTTCTCACTTAATATATGTTCCAACACACTTTGCTATTGTTTAAGTGAGAAGTGGGTTAGAGTGAGTGGACCATGGGGTTTCACTAGGTAATCACCCTATTTAAATGATCTTTGACAATGGCTTTGGGCCTTGGGGCATCGGTTTGTTCAAGACTTGGCCATTCATGAACATAGTTATTTTTTTTTCGTTTTTATTTTTATTTTTGTTTTTTCAATAAAGCAAAAGAGCACCATGAGTTGCTAAGTTCGAATTAGGAGTTAAATAACTATCAATTAGTGGCACACTAATTAAGACCACTAATTAGATAGTTATTGGAAAAAGCTGTCCACTAATTGGACGATTAGATAATTCTCTATATAGAAGAGTCTATTGATATAAAAAAAATATGGTTTTAGAAATCAAATTTTATGTGATTTGTGTTCTTGAGAGAGACGATTTGCGGTTTGAAGGTTCTTTGATTGGTGCTTTGATCAAAGAGCAAACCGGTTGTATCTTGGAGACAGAACTCCTAGTTGAATTGACTTAGAGTTGAAGGAAATTTTAATGTCTTAGGTCATTGCTGCTTGCAAGCCTCTGGTACACTTTGTTTATTAATCTTCTTAATTGTTAAATCAGCATGTTTAGTTGCTAGTGATAACAGTGCCATGTTCAGATTTATGTTTAATATAGATTGCCTGGTCTAACATGAACATCCACACCCTAGTATAAACACATGCCCAACGGCCCTGCTCAAAGCAAGAACATCAGCAACATTGAGTTAGAGATATGTGTAGACTATCCACCTCACAAAAAACTCCTGCAGTAACTGCTTTACCAACATTTGTACACTATCCTTATTGCCACCACTCCTCCATTGCAAAAAACTATTTCTTCCACACAATAGAGGAAGACAGAGTTACAAGAAACATTCCATGCACCCAAACACGAATGATGACCAAAACAAAAATTACAGGAATAGAAACTATAAAACCAAACCACTGCTTACTCTCACTCATAGAGTAAGTCCTTCAAAACCATTCCTACTCAAGTAACCGCTTTACTCTCACTCTGCCATGCATGTGTCTTATGCCCTTGTGCCTTACGACGCGCTTGAATCACTACTTCACGCACATCATATTTATTACAACTTGGATATTTTTGTCCATCCATCTGTTGTGCACCATCGTTGGTGTACAAGCAATCCATGTCCAAATTCGCTCTGCCCTTTTGTAAGCGGGTTATTTATCTTTGTCACGCATGCAACTTCATCGGCCCAATCGACCCTGACCGCCTTGTGGGTGAATCGCATCTGTATGTGCATCAGTTATCCATTGTCCTACTGTAAGTCGACCACGTCAACTCAGCTGTCTATTGTCGATTCTGATGTCTTGCTATTTTGATGCCCATTGTTCTGCAGTTCCGACTCTGCCACATCTTAATCTGTTTCTTGTCGTCTTGGGTGGTCATCGATCTGCTTTGCAACGAACCTTAGATTTGTTAGGTTTACTGATTCGATTGACAACCTCAAGTTGGTTTTCGTGAACCATCTTGAGTTTGAGGGAAGGTATTACTATAGCAGTTACTATATCTCAGTAGTTCATGTATTAAAATAGTTTCTATATTTTGGTATTTAAATGATTGGACAACTTTCCTTATTTTATGTTTTGTTCAAATTTATCAATAAGAGCACCATTTTGTTCTCAATTTGCCCATATTAATACAATTCTTATACTATTCTTTGAAATCTATCAATCAGTTATGATAACTGCATAAGAGGTGACGATGCGACCATTCCTAAAGTAATCATTGTGATTGACCAAACACCTCTTTGCAAATGAAGGCTCAATCATTGCTCTAGGGGATGCCAATGGGTTCTCAAAGTAATTTTTTTTTCCGTTATAAACAATGACAACTTCAGAACCCACATTCATATAATATACTTCCTCCATTTCCTAATAAGTGACTTTTTAGCCATTTTGAAATATTTATGTCATTTGATAGTTTCAATACACATTAATTACTTAATTGAATTTTATATCCTTCATAGATAGAAAATTTATTAATTACACATTAATAACTAGTGTATGTAGAAGTGGTGGAGTTAGGAGAGATAAATAATGATTTAGTAATTTAACTACCACTTTCTCCTCATTCGAGATACTTAAATGACTATCTTAACAACTGTGAACAACCTTAAAATGACACTTATATTGAAACGGAGGGAGTAACAAAAAAAAGCAACAAGAAGAAAATAAAAAAAAGCATATAACATATACATTTTTCCTAAAACATTTACATCACATATTCACATGAATACCACATTAATTTGAGCTTATGCCGAATTTTGAAAGACACATTAACTTGAGCTTATGTTGAATTTTGAAAGACGGAGCTATAAATCATGGTTGAGTGAAACAACTTTGATAAGAAATCTCACTTGACGTAAGACTAGGTTGCAACAAGGTTTTTTTTTTTTTTTTTTTTTTTTTTTTTTTTTTTTTTATAGTTGAAGTTATCTAAGCTACCGCCATTGACATCAACTAATGGTGGACCCACTAATCGCTCTAGAGTCCTTAGTTACCCCCACCGCTTTGAGAGAACCCAATGAAGAAATTGAAGGGAGAAAGGAGGGGGTAAGTTTCAAATTCACACATCTCCTTGCATGCTATTGTAACGACCCTCAAATTTAAACGTGCCACGTGTCACGTTTTAGGACCATTATTTGGACCGTCGTGACTTGACGTACTTGTCAAAACCTCTAGAGTCGATATCGAGGTAAATTTTATTTTTATGTGGTGTGTGTATTATTTATTTATACCCAAATGTGACTTTCTAATATCCCAGTGTATGTTTATTTGTCATGCCAAATTTGCGAGTAAGGTTTACGCGGGGCATTCAGCGAGTCGAGACATGAGCGGGGACGTACATTGAGTGGTGTGTTGACGTGAGACATTTGACGGCCCCTTTCTAATCCGGGGGCCTTTGCCGACCTAATCCGTAATTAAGCCCCAATCCTATCCACGCACGACTTAACTACGTATTAGTCAGCCTTTACAACCTAAACACATCTTTTCTCGTGTTCAAAATAAGTAATACGCTAGTTCTACTAGTTTATAAAATTTAGAGTTAATTAATTTTTTTTATTAAATTAATTATTTAGTAGAAGTCTTATTGGTTATGCGGAAGCAATTAGTAGTTTATGCGGAAGCCATTTATAATTATGAGGAAGCCATTTATAAAATCCTAAGTGTGGAAAACCAGGAAGTGATATCACATATATAAAGTCCTCAAAATGCAGTGAAACAGTTAAATAGTTTAAGTCAGGTCGGGGAAACTAACGTTCAACCCAATATACAACCTAAATAGTATTTGAAAGACATATCTAATATATAAAATCAAAATACCAAAAGTAGGTCTACAATCGATGCAATGACGCGCCGCGGGGTCGGGATAATCGTTGATCTTCTCCTTATGCGGCTTCTTGGTAGAACGACTACTGCACCAGTCATAAAAAGGACGGTGAGTACAGAATAAAATAGTAATCCCAGATGATATGTTTAATTTGCATTTCCAAATATTCAAATGGTATTTAAAAGCATATAAATGGGAAAACTGGAAAATAAACCATATGCGAGTAAATACCAGAGCTAAACAAGTGATACTGACACCAGGCTAAGTAGTGGTGATTTAGGTCCGATCGGCAATGAAACGTGTAACTTCGACCCAATAATCATATAGCACAAGGGAATCTAACCCAAGTGTTACCGGGGACTTTAACCCGGTATCTAGACCACCTCGGGGACTCAACCCCAGAGTGTCATACGATGTCGAGGTAACACATGCAGAGCATCCCTAGGGACTCAACCTCGTGATTCACGCATACCTCGATCGAGTACGGAACCTAAATGGGAAAACTACTTTTAAAATCTCAAGAAATACCAAGTATGGATTGTCAAGGCATAGACACATCTACACACCTAAACAAATAAGGAATACAAATTCCCTTAAACATTTATAAGATATTCACTAGCATAATAGCATGCTATTTATCATTCAATTCACATTTAAAACAACAAGAATAAACATAGCATGTGATAGAATCAATGAATCAAATCAAATGAATGGATATCATGCAAAATAGACTCATCAAGTGAGCATAAACACAAATAACACATGATATAAGAATACAAAGGCAAAATAGTCAAAAGGACTATGCAAGGACAAAAATTAATAGAAATGAAATGCCAAGTAAAGTTGCCATTGGGTACACAACAACAAAGTAAAGTCCTAGCTTTGCTTGGCCTCTCGATACTCCAAATCTTGTATTCGCTCTCCGTACCCTTTTCCTAGGTTCTGAGTTTGGTATCTCATTAGTTCAAATATAGTGAGTTTAAGCTCAATTTAGTGGTGTTTATTGTGTATTCAAATTGGTTCAATAAAACTTAAATCAATATTCTTAAATCAGCCCCTGAAGACTAAATTAAGTTTCAATTTCAGTCCTACATTTTAACAAAGTTTTAGGCATGAAATGGTCAAAATATCGAAATCATCCAAAAATACAATTATTGTTGGTCTCTCTCTTAGCTCTCTAGAAAGGTTTAGTTTGTAAGATTATGATTTAAAATGAAAGAGATATCATGATTTTACTAAACATTGGTCTAATTAGAATTTAATCCGACCAGCGGAATTAGAAAATCTATTTCTCCCAATATATAGTTCCTAAAAAAGTGAATTTTGGTTACAAGGCAGAAAATATATCCAAATACAACATACTAAAAGATCAGTTCATTTGACTAAGTGGTAGGGAGTAATGCCCTTAAAAGATTTAGTTTCAAAACTTTCATTTTTAATTCTAGCACCTACTTGTAGAGCATGTTTGGATATAAAAACATTTGAATCAAAATACCTTCATTTAAGCAAAGTTATTCACCTTTAAATAAGCTTTCAAATGCTGTTGGTTTGGATCAATTTGGATTTGAAATGAGTAGATTATGACCAAATTACCCAGGTTGATTCTTAATACAACATGTAGAATTCTAGTTTTGGTGTTGCAACTTCAAAAATTCATATGTTTATGATTTCAAAACCAAATTAAGAACTTCGAAATAGCTGGATTATCTACTTGAAATAAGGAACCCAAATATATAAATTAATTGCAAATAGTCAATCATCTACTATCTGAAATTAGCCTAAAACCAGAACTTGTTCTAATTTCAACTAAAAAGATGTGTACCTAGTTGATGTAGCACCCTACCTTGAGAATTTCTCACCAACTCTCATGGATTCCTTTAACACTTTGATGATTCGCTCCTCTCCAGCAATTCCTTTTTCTTCTCCAGCAAAAATGAGCGAGTGATTTGGTTTGCATGTTGTTTGATCACTAATATTATATATTAATGTGATGTTCCTTCCTAGTCCTTAATCTTCATGGATTTATGTATCCCTAGGAATATCTAATGGTCTACCTTTGTCATATATCCCACTAGCTCCGACTAACTCAACCTCAAGTAACACCATTTCATTACTCACCTAGTTCCTAGATGTAACGACCCATTTTATTAAATTTGCGAGACGTGGGCCGGCTCGGATCCACATGGACGTCGCGGTAGGTTAGGACACACGGGGATTTATGTATGCTTATATTTGTGTGTTGGATGCTTATTTACGGTGACATTTATTAAAATACATCGCATGTGTGTATGTTGCATAAAATACGTGCGAGATTGTGTGAATTGTATTCGCCTCGATATGCGTGTCGATGCGGGTGCGGGTAGTTGATGGGACCGAACATTGGGTCGGAGAAACTAAAACACACAAATTAAATAAAAAAAATGCCAAATAACTAATATGGAATGGGTATTAGGCTGCTAGTGTGTGGCGGTACGCGTATATCGCGATTCGGACGCAAAATCGGGCCTCGAAAGCACTAAAACGGGTAAGTGCCCCAGTGTGTCGCACTTTGGTGTCAAGACAAAAAGTCAACATCACAATCCTTATCCATACATCACCATCACCTTTTCCCTCACCTCACCTACACCTCTCTCTCACACCTCGCACACACACACACACGTACACACCCCACACACACACACCGTCGGAGGAGGAGAGAGGGAAGGAGGAAGAGGAGAGGAGGAGGAGAAACGAGGACGCGCGGGAAGGAGTGGAAACACCACGATCGAGGTGAGCCTAGTTAGTTTTGGTTATGGGTTTCAATTTAGTCGTGGTGGCTAGACGGGGGTTCGGCCATGGAGGTCGAGCCGGGTCGCGGTGGTGATGGCGGGGTGTCTCACATGCTATCAAGTCCACCGGGGTTGGGGTGGAGAGCAACCTCGACCCCAAATCCCGAAAAAAAAAAAATTACGATCGAACCGAGAGAAAGCGGTTCGATCGGAGATGAAGATGCACACGCGCGCGAGCGTGCGCGCGTGTGCATCCCCCTTATGGGCGGGTCAGGCCGTGCTGGGTCGACCAGGCCCAGACTAAAACTTGATAAAAAAAAAAAAAAAAAAGAGAAAAAAAAAGAAGAAAAATTTAGAAAAATTTGGAAAATTCGGAAAAAAGGGAAAATTTTGAAAAAAATATAGTTCGATCAAATAAATAGAAATTTATGAATTTCTATGAAAAATAAAATATTTGGATATTTCGGACGCGACTTTTTGCGGGGATTTGCCTCGGAAAGCGCGAAATAGGCAATTTGGCTTAAATATTTTTTTAGAAATTTGTTGTAAATTTTCATGTTAAATTAAGGTATTGATAAATGGACATAGGTTGATACGAGTGATCAATTGGCGACCAAGGACCCCAGTGGACTTGGACTTGGGGATTGATTATGGGGTAGTGGAGCGCGTTGTGAGGTTTGTAAAACCCAAAGGAAAACTCTCGAGTATTTATTTTGTTTCGTATTTTCATTCATTTCTGTATTCCTTGTGCTTTTTAATTACATTCATATCTTGTCGTCTTTTGGACGGTTGGTTGAGTTACTCCCCGGATTTTCGTTGCGTGTCTATGCATTCTAGACCATAGCATGTGTATTAGGAGTGCTCGGTGGATAACGACCGAAGGAGCTGCTACATGTGTCGGTGCGTCGTAGGTCTACGCAGGCCCTTAGAGAGGGATCGGGTGATAGCTAGTTGGGTGCGCCCACTAGTGGGATCTGGAAGGAAATCCGAAGTATGGTATAGTCGATTGGAGCAGATACACACGGTTGCACTTTATTGTTATTTATGCATGCGATGCCCTACTTATAGTTGTCTGTTTACATTCGCATGTTTATTTAACGGTATTTAGCGGAGAGTAGTTGTTTCATTTGGTATTGAATTTTCATCGGTCGAGAAGTGTGTCAATGAGAGAGGGTCCATAAGGATTAGTTTGTCATTGTCTTTGGAAGGACATGTTTGTGATCACTCATCTTTATATGTGAGACCACGCATGAGGCTTTTCCCTACAACTATGAGCCCTTCTCCATATTTTCAAGGGTGTAAAAGCAAAACGTATTTGTGATTTCAAAACCTACAACGACAAGGGGTGTATTACATTGCATCACATTTGCTTGTGTGAACAAACTTTTTGTAAGAACAAGCTGTTAAAGCTGTTGGTGAACTCTCTCCATTTCCACGAGAGATGAGAACTTTTACCCCAATGCATATTATTAAGTGTATGCGGTGACAACATTCTTGATCCATTTATTGTTAAATCAAGTGTGGATGTCATCTACATTTATCTGCCACCAAAAAATTGAAAAATGTTTCTTGGATTTGAATTGGTCTCATGACTATCACCCATATTCTGCTATGATGCTTTTAGAGAAACAAAGACCGAGATGCTATTAGAGCAGTTCAGTCTTCTTGGATGGACATGGTCGTGTATTTTGGAGATTAAGGGGTTCTTTTCGTGAAGCGAGCATTTTGGTTCAAGGTATGTCTTAACTCATATGATATCATGAGATAACCTATATAGTTCATTTAAGTTTCTTTCATATTTTCTTACGAGATATTGGAACCGGGGTTACTGCCACTCCAAAAGAAAAGTGGTTTATTTATGACGGGGAAGAGAATAAAGTGGTTGAGAAATACATTTCTTTAAGGTTGGTGCATATAGTTTTCTTATATTTCAAAAATGGTGTGGTCTTTGTTCATGTTATTTGTTTCATGTTTATACATTTCAAATCGTTCTTGTTATGACGTTTCAAGTCGGTAAACTCGTCGAATGTTTTATTCATCTTGTATACCATCTTTCCTTGTAACTTAGAGGAAAACAAATTTTCATTCGCCATTCATATGGTTATGAATCTTATTTTACATTAAATTCATGCGAATGAAATCTTGATATGAATAATGGAGATGGACTACTAACTAGTTGCTTTACGATAAACAATTGTCAAAGTAGCTCATATTATTTGTCATCTTCTTGACTTACTGCTTTCTATTTTTCAAAAAATTATTCAATATATATTTTCTTTTTGGCTCTGAATTTCTGATTTGCTTGCATGATCTGTGACTAACTTGAGCATATTTGCTATTTCTCTGTGCGGTAAGAATATGCTTAGGATGCGAAAAGTCTACGATAAGTTTGCATTTGCTACTTGTGAAGCAAGATTAAAGGATGATACATTGGATGATCCATCTCCTTCTAGTGGGGTTGAAGGTATTTTCACCATCATAATTAGCATCTCATCTGTCATACCTTTTGTCTTGTTTAGTTCTATTTTATATGGAACCTTTAGATCAAGTTTTTCCAATGTCATTGACATTTGTTAGGGTCAAGCGATCTATGAGCCTCAAACATATACAATGTTACAAGCTTGTAACGTTATCTAAAAAGATGGCTTTTGTATGTTACCTTGTGTTTTGAAGTATAACGGTATAAGCACAATTTGACAATTTAACATTGCGGTGTTATGGAAATGAAGCCATTGAGGAAGATGCACATATCATGAATTCTTGTTATTTACCTACGAAATGTGTTTGATGTTAGGAAGCCAAATGTTTTGTTCCAAGGTCTTTTGTTTATTTCATACAAAGATGTTATTATATTACCATTAAATCTTGATGATATGGTTGTTAAATGTAGACCCACAAAATGACACTTATTATAACTTAGTGCACATAGAGAATGCTGTAGGAAGGACAATGGGAATGCTAAATGCTAAATGTTAACAAATGAGGCTAGGATCAAGTCCTCTTACAACAAGGCTTTAATGTAATGTTGGTTTGCCATTGGACCTAAAAGCCATAAGCGATAAGTATTGGCTTTAAGTTGTACTTTTTTTAAAAAAAAAAGATGGTACTTTTCTTTTGGCTTGCTTTGTACTTGCTAGATTTGTCGGCCTTGACATTCTTAGAAATTATGTAGTGTTAAGCGAGCTTTGTTGTGCTCTGAAAGTTCAGCGGCATAAACTATTTATAATATGTACTTCGGACATATATTTCATATTTGTGAAAGTTAACTCTTTGCTTTAATGAGGGGAACCTAAATTTTAACCATGCATCACTTAGAAGTGCCTTCTTATATTTTTGCCTATACGTTGTTCAACAAGTTAGTTGAAATGCTATCCTTGCAACATCGAACTAACGAAATTTCTTAGATTCTTTGGTTTGAAAGCTAAAGAAGCATCAATAGATTTTTAATACCAGTGTGGCAGGTATGCTGATTTGTTGCGTCTTTATCTTTTTTCGATGTATAGATGGAAATTATTGCTAATGATATAAACGACTTTATTCGGTATAACTTGATTTCTAATGTTATCTTGTTAACCTTTCTGGTGTTGAAGAGTTTAGATTCGCAATCACTTTGACGGAAAGAATGACAAAAACTTACTTGTGATAGGTGTTTCAACACACATTTGCAAAATTTTCTTCGTGTTGGCTTTTCTTTGCATCTGGGATTATTGTATGTTGTAATTGATTTGCAGGTTGGTGTGATCAGATAAACATTCTTCTGTATGCTATTCTTAGATCATTATAATGTGCTGTGTATATTGAGGGATCTTAGATTTTTAAGACTACTTTGATCATCCAACATGTATTATTTTTGTTGTAAATTGAATTGGAACTTGTTAAGAATTAGAGAAGGAAATAGAAGACTAAGAACTTCTACTACTACAAAAAGAAGAGAAAAAATGAGATAATTGGAATGAGAAGTTTTCATTCAACTTGGTGTGTGAATTACAATGGGGTTAGCACCCTTTATATATGTCATTTGGTGATGATGATAATTGTACTTATACAATGTGTACAAGTTCACAAGCAACATAGACAATACATGGAAGAGTTGATGTACATTGGAGAAGATTACAAATTACATGATAATACATGGATAAGTGATTATATATTGGAATTGAATACAAGTTATGTAGAAGTATACAAGTTACATGATAATACATGATAATACATGGATAAGTATATAAGTTACATTCAATGTAGAAGTCATGATTGATGTTACAATTCAATGTGAGAGTCATGCTTGACAATGTGATTATTCATAAGTTTGATTAAAGGGTCATTCAATTTACAACACTCTTTTTTGGATGACACTTGCTGAGAGAATATGTCTCGTTAAAATCTTTACTAGAAAAATTATGTGGGAAAAAATCTAGTATAAAAAAATAATACAATGTTCTCATCAATCTTGATTTGTAGTATAATATTATTGATTGTCTTATTAAAAACCTTGCCAAGAAAACGCAATGGGACAAAATCAAAGCTAAGGAAAATAGTGCAAAACATTGATACGCTTTGAGAGAATATATATGCTTCATTAAAACCTTTATTAGAAAAACTTTTTGGGAAAAAAATCTAGTATAGAAAAAAGAGTACATTGCTTTCATAAATTTTTTATACGGAGTATAATAATGTTAGGGTTGCCTCTTTAAAAACCTTGCTAGGCAAATCCGAGTGGGATCAAACCAATAGCAAAAAGAAAATAGTGCAATACACTAATAACCTTGATAAAGAGTTTTAATATTGTTAGAATTGACTCATTAAAAACCTTTGCAAAGAAAATCCAATGGGATAAAATCATAGCAAAGGGAAAAAAGTGCAATACATTAACCAATAACTCATTTTGATTCTCCCATCATGTTCACATGGGTGAGACATTTTGTTGCACATAAACATTGTTTTCTATATGAATCATTTAATCTTTGAAGCATATGATTGTCACACTTTTGTATATAGTACTTGCATCAAGTAATTGATTCATGACTTTGTTATTTGAATGATCCTTTGAACTTCGAGTTCATATTAATTTATATACGGATCATAATACAACAAATTTAATGCGATTTGATGTGTTTCAAGCAATTTCACGCCATTCCTTTTGAATTGGCTTATATCCCCCCTTAATGATGAGAAAAGCTGTTTCATCAAAGTGACAATTAGCAAAACTTGTTATAAATAATTTTCTTATTAGGGATTTAAGACATTTTATAATATAATTAATAGAGGGTAAATCAATATACGTCTCTCTATTGATTTGCCTTGAAATAATCCCAAGTTGAAAAAAATCCGATTCGATAAAGGATTTAAAGTGCGAATTTATGATATTTTCGCATTATTGATGACTATGAATAATCAAATAGATTTTTCCACATTATGAATGTCATTTGATTTATGACGACATTCGTTTTAATGTGTCTTATATATTCGAAGTTAAAGCGTGAATATTATACTCAGATTAAATCATATAGATAAATTTTTTATTATTTTGAGTAAACTTCTTCTAATAAAACATTAACAATAAAATTGTTGTATTAGATATTGCCTGAACGTTAGTCTTCGCTAAGTTCGAATTCGAGAAATATTCACTTTTGTATATGCATGGACATAAATTCATTGCCCATATTTAGGTCACGATTTAAACACATCTCGATGTACCTGTTTTATCGAGTCATTTTCAATGATAAAATTCATAATATTGTGCCTTTGATTTTGAAGGCATGGTAATGATCACAAAAATATTCGGATATATATGACAATATTTATGCAAAATAACATTTCATATATGACCAAAAAAATGTCACAATTATGAGCGATCATTGTTAATAATTATTTGCCCTTTGTAGTGGTGCACCATTTTTGTTCCAATTTTTGGTGGAATTGTCAATACGACATTTACCTGATATTTTCACTTTTTTCACGTCTATAAATTTATTATTGCGATCATGATCCTTACATGCAACATATGCTTCTTAAATTGAAGCTGAACTAATTGGACGAGAGAGATATTATATTTATAATATCTTATTATTTTACTCAGCTAATATGAGACAAGAAATCAATCCTTAATATTTATTGGATTGAAGTGCGCACTCGATATTTGTTGCAGCAATAAATCGAGGCAGACCATGTGACCTTATTTTTATTGTCTCATCAGTCATATTTTCACATAGCCTCAACATAGAGGTAATTAAAATTGTGGAATTATAATTAATATTTGAGTGATTAAATTTCGTAGCATTAGACATAGCCGCACATTTTGAGCTTTTGAAGCATTACTCTTTTGGTATATATATATAACTCCATAAGGTGAAAAGATATATAAAGTGAAATATTCACTTTTCAAATCTCTAAAGAGAAATTGGCGAATGATTATGTATAACACACGGTTTTGCATATATGCTTTATTCACAAATTATCTTGTCTAATTGTCATTACAAGTAATTCTTGTTGATAATATAATAAGGCAATAAGTTCAACTATGGTTGAATAATGTTTTGAAAATAAATTTAATATAAAATAATTTTTTCCTTTTTATGTAAAAACATAAATATGATTAAATATATTTTCACAACTTGATTCATTAATAAACAAAATATACTATTCGTATGAGTTGGTGGGACAACTCCAGGTTGGGTGGCGAGACATAGTTTACTTAATATCATGCCTCATCGAGCGGGATAACCGTTTCCCTTTCAATGTTTAGCTTTACCGGGGACTAGATTTACTCGCTATCAACTCAAACTTATTGCATTATTTGTATTATAAAATCAAGAATAGAACAATAATTAATCGTTTGTAGTTTTAAGAGAAAAACTATATGTCACACATTGACTTTTAATTTACGATGTAGAAGATCGTACAAGATGCAACTACGAGCATACTTTCGTAGTCGATGACGTTACAGTGCATAATGTATGAATAAAGTACATTTATATAATAAAATATGCATGTAACAAAAAGAAATTAATCATGACAACATCGAAATAAATTGAATTTATTTAAATTAATAAAAATTATACCTTCTTAGCTTTATATCTTTGAAAAGCTTATTGATCTTCAAGATCTCCTCTTGTAGAGCAACTTCGTCTTGCGATAACGTGTTGTAAATTAAGTTGGAACTTGCTAAGAACTAGAGAAGGAAATAGAAGACTAAGAACTTCTACTACTACAAACTACTACTACAAAGGAGAAGAGAATAAATGAGATAATTGGAATGAGAAATTTTCATTCAACTTAGTGTGTGAATTACAATGGGGTTAGCACCATTTATATAAGTCATTTGGTGATGATGATAATTGTACTTATACTATGTGTACAAGTTCACAAGCAACATAGACAATACATGGAAGAGTTGGTGTACATTGGAGAGGATTACAAGTTACATAACAATACATGGATAAGTGATTATACATTGGAGTTGAATACAAATTATGTAGAGTGTACAAGTTACATTCAATGTAGAAATCATGTTTGATGTTACAATTCAATGTGAGAGTCATGCTTGACAATGTGATCATTCATAAGCTTAGTTAAAGGGTCATCCAATTTACAACAATTTTAACTTACTTCCCTTGAATTTTCATACTTTGGTCACATCAAATCTTGAAAAGCGTTGCTCAACATGTTCAATCGGTAGACTCCTCGAAGAAATCAAAGAAGAATGAATATCTCCCATTTTATATACTTGCAAAACTTTTAGGTTTTCTTTGTTTTATTTGACTTTGGTCCATGCCCCTGGACTAAAAGTCATATTCCTATCTAATCACAACTTTCTTGGTTACATATTGAAATTTTAGAAGTTTCAATTTTAAATATTTATTTTATAATTTTACAAGTCTTGATTTTTTTAATTATTAATTTGCATAACTTGATTCGATTCGGTAATCTTTTTGTAAATTGAATTTACTTGGATTGACAAAATAAATAAGTGAAGAATTGAATTGTAATTTTTCAATTCACAATAATTGAGTTGGATCTCATTCGTGTCTAAATTTATAATTGGAGAGTTAGGCGGGAGCTCGGGACAACATCGATTTTTTAATTGGTAATCTGCGTAACTCAATTTGAATATGATGTTCTCGTGATCGGTCTAGTGAGAACAGATCAATAATAATCCGATTTGCTACATGTAGATAAAGTTGTCGGATTTGTCATATCGTACATATCTATGTGAGAACCGATCAATAATACATAGCCGCGTGTGGGGATCCATTGGATCATCATAGTATGGTCAACGAATCAATCTATAGATTTAAGTCCGACCTATTCCATTGGATCCATTAGATGGATAAAAGATTTACTTTACCATTATAAGTAAGTGGTCTCGGCATTGTGCGTCTTTTATTATTTGGTAGAGAGAGAGAGAGAGAGAGAGAGAGAGAGAGAGAGAGAGAGAGAGAGAGAGGGAGCTTGTTCATTATCAGCAGATTGTCTCGCTCCTCATGCAAAAGGGTTCTTTGGGATCAAAAGAAGGTACCATTTTTGGGGTTTGTTGGTTTCATTAATGGGTGTTGAGAAAGATTTGATTTTGGGTTCTTGATCGATTGAATTTCGTCAAGTTTTGACTTTTTCACGATTTTAGAGCAATTTTTTTTGGTAAACTTTTGATTTTTGTGAATGACTAGGGTTCTAGCGATGCGAGTTTTTATTGTTAAAGGTTTGATTTTTGTGGTTTTTTTTTTTAATTTCAATTTGGATGATTTGCTCTTGAATCAATTGGGGGAATTTTTGTCTTCTAGATGCCGTTTCGATTGTTTGACGATTTTAGATCTTGGACCGTTTGATTTGCTAATTGAGTTTAGGATGGTGATTCGGATTGTCATAGCATGATCCACGAATCGAGTCACCGACCTTAATTGCAGCGATAAAGATTTACTTTTTTTGTTTAGAAAGATAAGATAAGATTTGTTTAGAAGATAAGATAAACTCAAAATAACATCTTCACAAGTCTATAAATAACTTGGTTTGGTTAGTAAGTCAATCGATTGATTAAAGAGAGTTGTTAGTGTTAAGCCTCCTTTTGATTTCAATTAAGGTTTTGCTTCCTTTCTTTAACTTTGCAATTGTTTGATTTTGAGTTTACATTACGTTGATAAATTTCTACCATTAATTAGAGAAGGTTGAAGATGCATTAGTTTCAATATTTCGGTTGCTTTTGTGGTTGGTTGATCGATTATTCTCTTATTAAATTCAATTTCTCTTATAATTGCTTTCTGCGATGTTTATATCATGATCAATTGTTTCTGTGTACATATTTCCTTTTGGTTTGTTCATTCTTGGCATCAATTGTTGTATTTATACATGTTAGTTTCTTTTTGGTTTATTAATTCAACATTGCATAGTAAGGGTTACATTACATGTTTTGGTTGGTTATTGTGTGGATCTGTGTTGGTACTCTGTTGAGAATTGAGTTTAGATTAGAAAAGTAGAATTAGATGTGATTACGAGTTAATGTGTTATGTTTTCTTGATTAAAAAGATTATTAATTTGGATCCCTCACTCTTTCATGTAAGATCAATTAGTTTCTTAATTATATGGTGACTTAAAATTCTTTAATATTCAACGCCGAACTTGATTATCGATCTTTAGTTCTAATCTCTGCTAGCCGTACATAGTTTTCGATCTCTTTCGGTTTAGGTTGTGGGTTCTTTATTGTTTTGGGTTCGAAGATTAAAAGTCAAATATTAACGAAATTCTTGATTCTTCAAATGGTACATTTCTTGGGTATGGTGGCCGACCATTCTCACCTTTTGATTTTGGTCTTGATTTCTTTGTTATCCTTTTTGTGGTTAACAAATCTTTCGATTGTTTCAAGCTAACTCGTACATTGATTCCATTGTTTTTTTTTTATTGAACATTGTTATTAATCATCTTTGATTATGCAGCATACTTGGTCACTTTTGAATGCATTTTTTTTTTCTTTAAAGACAATTTCTTTATAGGGATTTACTTTTCTTATCAAGAACTACGGTTTACTTGTGTACTGTCACAATTATTAAATAATAAATGTTTGATGTTACAGATGTTCAAGGGTGAATTTTATTGTCAATTATTACAACGTTCACGTACATCATTAAGTAGATGCCAACAATGTCAACCATGAAGAATGAGTGTGAGGGGCTTCAGAAACACCACCATTAAGAAGATGCCAACAATGTCAGCCATGAGGAACAAGTGTGAGTCATATCTCAAGATGCAATAGGTCATATTTCAAAATGTAATCTTGCTTGTTAATCGTACATTACGACATGTACGCAATGCATTCTTTTGTGAGGAAAAAAAAAAAAAAAAAAAAAAAAAAAAAAAAAAAAAAAAAAAAAAAAAAAAAGAAAAAAAGAAAAAAAAAAAAAAAAAAAAAAAAAAAAAAAAAAAAAAAAAAAAAAAAAAAAAAAGAGGAAACTTGAGGTTTATGGTATAACTTGGTGATTAAAAGTGGCTATAGCTTAGAGTTGTGAAGCAGAAGTATCGGTTGAAAACTTCGGGTGATCCTTGAAAAAAAAAAAAAAAAAAAAAAAAGAGTGAATCAAAGGTTTATGGTATAGTTCGGTGATTAAAGTGGCTATAAGCAGAGTTGTGAAATCGAAATATCGGTTAAAAACCTATTGAGGATCTCGAGAAAAAAAAAAAAAGAAAAAAAAAAGATGAGTGAAAAAAAAAGAGAAAAAAAGAAAAAAAAAAGGAAAAAAAAAGAGAGAACGAATGCAGACGTGTCAATACGATCGTATTTTTTTTTTTAAGTTGTCATATGGCCGTTAGTATTTGATTGTTGGCATCGGCATAGCTTAAGTATTTGATTGTTAACGTTAAAAAAAAAGATTGGCATGTAATATTGGTTTCCATGACGAAGAAACCAAAGAGAAGATACACGTATGTGGTGGATAATAAAAATTGCCTCCTTTTCAACGTGGACGTAGGCCTCTAAGTAAATTTGAACCACGATAAATCCCTTTGTCTATTTCTTGATTTTTTTTTTTTTTTTTAACTTTTTTTAATTTTGTTGGTTTTTCTTTTTCCTACTTTTACAAGATGCATCATTCTCATAATATATAATATCCTCGTGATACGGTAGAGATTATAATAAACGAACGCGATGGTTTAAAGATCATTATACTCTACAATCAAATTAAAAACAAAAGAAATAATATCGAAACAATTTTGATGAATAATTTTCCAAACCAATCTCTATCTATAAGCACGGGGATTTTATATATATTTTTTTTGTAATGTATGCCAATTCTCTCCAAACTTTAAATTGACTCACATAATATATGAATAGTTATAGCTTCATGTTTAAAGCATCTAAATCTTGTTTAATTGCATAGATTTTTTTCTCTCATTGGTTTCTTCTTACTCTAGCATGGGATCTTGGGCATATTTCATATACACTTTAAAGTGAGTTATATATCTTTACTCCCCAAAAAGCGATTGCGATTTCATAACCAGGCTTGTAATTAGCCATCTTATTTTCTTGTCCACCACTAATTAAAAACTTTATGTTATTTCTTTGTCACTTGGACATGCTTCTACGCAATGTACACTTGTTTAATTTCTTGTTGAGCATTGAAAGGAAATATATGTCATGACTTAATTTTAAATAGAAAGTTGCGGAAGCCTTTGCTCCTATAAACCCAACTATATTCGAGACCAACCAATGAAGTGTTTTCTTTGAAGCTTTTGCTCCTATAAACCCAAGTAATCTTGAGCCCCTATGGACCAGAGTCACCTTCTTCTCGGGAAAATCAGCGACGATCTTTCCAGCAAGCTCGACACTGTTGGTCCTCTGATGATTAGGCTAGAGTCTCTGATTTTGTCTTTGTTGATAATTTTAAAAAATAAAATCGGGAAGCTAAACAAAAATAGAAATGATGTTCTATTTATTTTCATATGTTAAATTGTAAATGATGGAGTACACATTTATAAGTTACTGTTTGATACACTAAGCGATTTTTGACTTGGTACACACACTATTAACAATAAATGGTTGAGTAACTGCTCACTACCTTGACTCTAATCATGACACATGTCCCACTCTCTAGCTAATATAACTGACCACATATTGACTCAGTAACTTCAACATTGTGGGCATATTTTTGAGAGCTCACTACTTACATGACACACATTGTCACGCATAACATTAATACTCACGCATCTGAATTTGAATCATATTCTAACATTCCCCCTTGATTCAAATTTCCTACAAGTAAAATAGAAAATACAAATCAAACTTTAAGTTTTGCAAAGCACATCTCTTCGCACACTTCAATTCAATGGTTATTTGAAGCACTTCTCTTCAACTTTCTTAGAGCACTTCTCTCCATAAAACTCTTATGATGCACTTCTCATCACTTGCTAAAAAAGATCTTCTTCAGTGGTTGCCTCCACCAATTTTGCATGCTCTTCTTTCTTAAACCTGCAATGCTTTTGTACATGACCAAATTTCTTACAATTGTAGTACTTGTGGCTTGCCTTTATGCCAACAATCATTTTCATCATGGCCCATCTTCTTGCGAATAATACATTGAGTATTTCTTCCTCTTACCTTGGACAATGGTGCTTTAGTTATATAAGTGCCTTCAACCGTTTTATCTTCTGCTTCATTCCTCATCATTCTTCGTTGTTTTTGAGCTTGCAGCGCATTGATTAGCTCCGGCAACGTCATTTGGGTGGTGTCTCTTGAATCTTCAAGAAAAGAGATTTTTGCCTCGAATCGTTCAGGCAAACTTAAGAACACCTTCTCCACAATCATGCAATCCGGTAGATCCTCTCCCATTAGTCGGATCTTGTTCACCACATTCATTAGTCGATCAGAGATCTCTTGTATCGTTTCCTTTTCCTTCATGATCATGATCGAAAATGTCTGGTTCTTTCGTTGCCTTTGTAAGTCGCTTGCAACGCACTCCATGCTTCTTTAGCATTTTCACAAGTCATTATCCTTGTAAAAATGCTTTGCTGCTGCAACGGCATGAATTTGTGACAATGCTCTCAAAGCTTTCGCAAGATCTTCTTCATGCACTCGAATCGGAGTTAAAGTTGGATTATTCCCCAACGGTGGAACCTCTCTTTGCTCACCTTCAACACATTGCCATAGACTAAGACTCTTCAAATGGGCTTTCATCTTGACGACCCAAACTTCATAATTTTCACCATTGAAGGTTGGAGGTGGAAGAGATGATGTGGTGGTGGAGACCATCGTATGACACTTACAGGCCCTTAAGAATTAAGAAGCTCTGATACCATGTTGATAATTTTAAAAAATAAAAATCAGGAAGCTAAACAAAAATAGAGATGATGTTATCTTTATTTTCATATGTTAAATTGCAAATGACGGAGTACACATTTATAAGCAAGCATTTGTTTGACACACTAACTGATTTTTGACTTGGTACACACCATTAACAATAAATGGTTGAGTAACTACTCACTACATTGACTCTAATCATGACACATGTCCCACTCTCTAGCTAATATAACTGACCACATATTGACTCGGTAACTTCAACATTGTGGGCATATTTTTGAGAGTTCACTACTTGCACTGATTTTTTTGACTTGGTACACACCATTAACATTAATACTCATGCATCTGAATTTGAATCATATTCTAACAGTCTTTTCGTTCTCTGCAATTGGAAAAGAATGATTATGATATTTGCAACATTTTTTTTATAGATCTTGACTATTAAAGAAAACAAATTAGATCAATCCAAATCTTTAACTTAGAAACTAAGAACTAAATTGGTTTTGATTTTGAAGGGTTTTGATTTTGAAGGAACTCATGGTGTCTATAAACTTGAATGGAAAATACATTTTTTTTGACGATATGCATGGAAAATATTGTTTTTAGTACGACACCCATTTTACGGATCCTAGCGACTTGTTAATTAGGAAGTTGATAAATTGAAACTTCCACAGTTAATTTGAATGGATGCGAGTTCTATAGATATGTGTTGGCTTTTAGGGTAAAGGAAATAGAACGTTGCTTCTTTGTACATAGACCGTCGCGAATGAGGGATATCAACGGTGCCGGATAAACACATCTCATTAGATCAAATACTCAAGTGACTCAAGGTCATGGCCCCCCTTGCAAGGCGTTAACCACTCCAATCAGTGACACTCGTATGACTCACTTAGCTCTCAGACACTCATAAGTGGGTGTGAATTTCAAGAAAGAGACACAGTACAATATCAATAAAATATAAACTCAAATGAATTACTGTGCATTTCCTAGCTAGTTTTACTTACCTTAGATTGACAAAGGCCGCCTCGTCAAAGTAATCGTTTGAATAGTAGGAGTCATTGTCGTGTATCTACAAGCGTATAAGTATAGTACATATTCTTTAGACTCGTTTACAACTCATTTAGAGTAGCTTAGACCATGTAGGACTCATATTTATTCTCAACTCATTAAGTTAGGCACTAAATCAAATAAGATTATGCAAAGTAGTGTAGTTGCAGAAGACTTAGGCTTATCGTCAATCACATTAGACATTAAGTGGCACATGCATAGCTATGATAATCAGAACAATTAATCATAAGTAATCTGATTGCCATAGTTTTTTTTTTTTGTTGAGTAATTTGGAGACGGGCTCCAGAAAGTTGCTTATAACTCACAAAAATGTACATTAGAGGGGTTGTGAACCCTCACACCATCTACCAAAAAGCGGCCTAAAGCCAAACCATAGAGCAAAACTCACAATCTTCTAGCTTTCCTCGCAAACACAATGGAGCTTAGAGTCAAAACTCAACAAGGAGAAGGAGAAGCTAGGACATTCATGGGTAATACTCTAAATATAAGTAACTATATGTCATCCAAAACTCTCCCACAACAAAACAATAAACAATTAGCTCGGCATCGACTCCTTCGAGATCGACCAGTGTGTCCCCTCGCCTATCAACATCGAAAACCAACAAGACCTACAAAACCAAAACATCTAAAAAAAAAAAAAAGACTTCTCCCTCCCATTAATGTAGTGTCCATTCGAGAGAAAACACAAAAATGGAAGGCTAAAAACGAAACCATAGCATATGAGAAGTACACGTCTTTCATATCTCCCATTTGCTAAGAAAAAAGATTCCCCCATGTGCCAATTCCCTAGTGAACATCCACACCCTAGTATAAACACATGCCCAACGGCCCTGCTCAAAGCAAGAACATCAGCAACATTGAGTTAGAGATATGTGTAGATTATCCACCTCACAAAAAATTCTATGGTAATTGCTTTACCAACATTTGTACACTATCCTTATTGCCACCACTCTTCCCTTTGGAAAAAACTATTTCTTCCACACAATAGAGGAAAACGAGTTACGAGAAACATTCCATGTACCCAAACACGAACGATGACCAAAACAAAAATTACGGGAATAGAAACTATAAAACCAAACCACTTGCTTACTCTCACTCATAGCGTAAGTCCTTCAAAACCATTCCTACTCAAGTAACAGCTTTACTCTCATTTTATACTCAATTTGCCAACATTAATACAATTCTTACACTCTTATTTGAAATCTATCAATCGGTTATGTTAACTGCAAAGAGGTGACGATGCGACCATTCCTAAAGTAATCATTGTGATTGACCAAACACCTCTGATTGCAAATGAAGGCTCAATCATTGCTCTAAGGGATGCCTATGGGTTCTCAAAGTAATCTTTTTCTATTCTAAACAATGCCAACTTCAGAACCTACATTCATACAACAAGGTGAATGTCTATGCAAATCAAATTCATGAAAAATACATATTAACTTTCTTTTGATTCCAGAAACAACAACACCACCTCTAGTGCCTTCTTCCACGACCTTCACACAACAAACCCTCGTCCTCGGCTGGAAATCGATTCCACCAATGCAAGGAACCTACCTAACAACAGCTTCGACCTTCAAATCACAGGGAATGCGTGGATTGTTGCCTATGTAGAAGAAAAAGGGTTTAGGGGCAACACTGATCGAATTTAGGATTTGATTTTTGGGGCGGGGTGCTCGTTTATCAACCTAGAGGAAATTTGGTAAATGTCATGGGATGCCCTATGACATTGTTTTGGTGCCTTGATAATCGGGGTGCCCTGAAAAAGTGACAGGGTGCAAGTAGCTTCCCTCTAAATTAAATAAGTCCAACATGATACATGACCTTGACCATTCATTCAGGTATTAAGAGAACATCAGTGTGTGTAGTTAATGTCACACATGGCATGGCCCCCGCCACATTCGTCTTCACTCCCCCGGTAGACTAGTCCCTCGCTTTCTCTCTCTCTCTCTCCATTGTGTTCTTCTCGCCATGGTCGACTTGAGCTACGATAGTGCAATGCTTTCAAAGTGAATATGATGTTCCCATGGATATCTAGGTGAGAACAAGAGAGAGGATAGTCTGGTGAAGAAGAGGAGAGAAAGGGCTTATTAGTGTCGGCCCGATTTGTGGAGCGAATTCGCCCCCTCGCAAGGGGTTGCTTGGATCCAAAAGAGGGTACGCTTTTTGGGGTTTGTTGGTTTCATTAATAGGTGTTGAGAAAGATTTGATTTTGGGTTCCAGATCGATTGGATTTCATCAAGTTTGGATTTTTCACGATTTTAGAGCAATTTTTTTTGGGAATGTTTTGGTTTTTGTGAATATTTGGGGTTCTAGCGATGCGAGTTTTTATTGTTAAAGATTTTAGATCTTGGACCGTTTTGATTTGCTAATTGAGTTTAGGATGGTGATTCGGATTGTCATAGCATGATCCAACGAATCAGAGTCACCGACCTTAATTGTTCAACGATAAAGATTTAATTTTTTTTTGTTTAGAAAGATAAGATAAGATTTGTTTAGAATATAAGATAAACTCAAAATAACATCTTCACAAGTCTATAAATAACTTGGTTTGGTTAGTAAGTCAATCGATTGATTAAAGAGAGTTGTTAGTGTTCGCCTCCTTTTGATTTCAATTAAGGTTATGCTTCCTTTCTTTAACTTTGCAATTGTTTGATTTTGAGTTTCTATTACGTTGATAAATTTCTGCCATTAATTTGAGAAGGTTGAAGATGCTTTAGGTACTGTTTGCTTTTGTTTCAATATTTTAGTTGCTTTGTGTGGTTGGTTGATCGATTATTCTCTTATTAAATTCAATTTCTCTTATAATTGCTTTCCTGCAATGTTTATATCTTGATCAATTGTTTCCTGTGTATGTTTGCTTTTGTTTCAATATTTTCAGTTGCTTTGTGTGGTTGGTTGATCGATTATTCTCTTATTAAATTCAATTTCTCTTATAATTGCTTTCCTGCAATGTTTATATCTTGATCAATTGTTTCTTGTGTACATATTTCCTTTTGGTTTGTTCATTCTTGGCATCAATTCTTGGAAATCTTTATTAATTCAACATTGCATAGTAAGGGTTACATTACATGTTTTGGTTGGTTATTGTGTGGATCTGTGTTGATACTCCTGTTGAGAATTGAGTTTAGATTAGAAAAGTAGAATTAGATGTGATTACAGTTAATGTGTTATGTTTTTCTTGATTAAAAAGATTATTAATTTGGATCCCTCACTCTTTCATGTAAGATCAATTAGTTTCTTAATTATATGGTGACTTAATGAAATTATGGGTGACTTAAAATTCTTTAGTATTCAACGCCGAACTTGATTGTCTGATCTTTAGTTCTAATCTCTGCTAGCCGTACATAGTTTTCGATCTCTTTCGGTTTAGGTTGTGGGTTCTTTATTGTTTTGGGTTCGAAGATTAAAAGTCAAATATTAACGAAATTCTTGATTCTTCAAATGGCTGTTTACTGGGTATGGCTGGCCGACCATTCTCACCTTTTGATTTTGGTCTTGATTTCTTTGTTATCCTTTTTTGTGGTTAACAAATCTTTCGATTATTTCAAGCTAACTTGTACACCGATTCCATTGTTTTTTTATTGAACATTGTTATTAATCACCTTTGATTATGCAGCATTCTTGGTCACTTTTGAATGCATTTTTTTTTCTTAAAGACAATTTCTATATATTGATTTACTTTTCTTGTCAAGAACTGCAGTTTACTTGTGTACTGTCACAATTATTAAATAATAAATGTTCGATGTTACAGATGTTCAAGGGTGAATTTTATTGTCAATTATTACAACGTTCACGTACATCATTAAGTAGATGCCAACAATGTCAACCATGAAGAATGAGTGTGAGGGGCTTAAGAAACACCATTAGGAAGATGCCAACAATGTCAGCCATGAAGGACAAGTGTGAGTCATATCTCAAGATGCAATAGGTCATATTTCAAAATGTAATCTTGCTTGTTAATCGTACATTACGACATGTACGCAATGCATTCTTTTGTGAGGAAAAAAAAAAAAAAAAAAAGGAAAAAAAAAAAAAAAAAAAAAAAAAAAAAAAAAAGAGGAAACTTGAGGTTTATGGTATAGCTTGGTGATTAAAGTGGCTATAGCAGAGTTGTGAAGCAGAAAATCGGTTGAAAACTTAAGGTGATCCTTGAAAAAAAAAAAAAAAAAAAAAAAAGAGAGTGAATCAAAGGTTTATGGTATAGTTTGGTGATTAAAGTGGCTATATAGAGAGTTGTGAAATCGAAATATCGGTTAAAAACCTATTGAGGATCTACGAGAAAAAAAAAAGATGAGTGAAAAAAAAGAAAAAAAAAAGAGAAAAAAAAGAGGGAAAAAAAAGAGAGAACGAATGCCAAACTTGTCAATACAGTCGTATTTTTTTTTTTTTTTAAGTTGTCATATGGCCGTTAGTATTTGATTGTTGGCATCGACATAGCTTAAGTGTTTGATTGTTAACGTTAAAAAAAAAAGATTGGCATGTAATATTGGTTTTCATGACGAAGAAACCAAAGAGAAGATACACGTATGTGGTGGATAATAAAAATTGCCTCCTTTTCAACGTGGACGTAGGCCTCAAAGTAAATTTGAACCACGATAAATTCCTTTGCCTCTTTCTCGATTTTTATTTTTTATTTTTTAAACTTTTTTCAATTTTATTTGTTTTTTCTTTTTCCTAATTTTACAAGATGCATCATTCTCATCATATATAATATCCTTGTGATACGGTAGAGATTATAGTCAAGCGAACGTGATGGTTTAAACATCATTATACTCTACAATCAAATTACAAACAAAAGAAATAATATCACAAACAATTTTGATGAATTATTTGCCAAGCCAATCTCTATCTATAAGCACGAGAGATTTTATATATTTTTTGTAATGTATGCGAATTCTCTCTAAACTTTAAATTCACTCGCATAATATATGAATTGTTATAGCTTCATGTTTAAAGCATCTAAATCTTGTTTAATTGCATAGATTTTTTTCTCTCATTGGTTTCTTCTTACTCTAGCATGGGCTGTTGGGCATATGTCATATACACTTTAAAGTGAGTTATATATCTTTACTCCCCAAAGAAACGATTGCGATTTCATAACCAGGCTTGTAATTAGCCATCATATTTTCTTGTCCACCACTAATTAACAACTTTATGTTATTTGCTGTCACTTGGACATGCTTCTCTGCAATGTACACTTGTTTAATTTCTTGTTGAGCATTGAAAGGAAATATATGTCATGACTTAATTTTAAATAGAAAGTTGCGGAAGCCTTTGCTCCTATAAACCCAACTATATTCGAGACCAACCAATGAAGTGTTTTCTTTGAAGCTTTTGCTCCTATAAACCTAAGTAATCTTGAGCCCCTATGAACCAGAGTCACCTTCTTCTCGGGAAAATCAGTGATGATCTCTCCAGCAAGCTCGACACTGTTGGTCTTCCTCCGATGATTAGAATGGAGTCTACGGATTTTATCTTTTCGTTCTCTGCAATTGGAAAAGAATGATTATGATATTTGCAACTTTTTTTTTTTTTAATGGAGTACTGACTATTAAAGAAAACAAATTAGATCAATCCAAATCTTTAACTTAGAAACTAAGAACTAAATTGGTTTTGGTTTTGAAGGAACTCATGGTGTCTATAGACTTGAATGGAAAATACGTTTTTTTTTTTTCGACGATATGAATGGAAAATATTGTTTTTAGTACGACACCCATTTTACGGATCTTAGACGACTTGTTAATTAGGAAGTCGATAAATTGAAACTTCCATAGTTAATTTGAATGGATGCGAGTTCTATAGATATGTGTTGGTTCTTAGGGTAAAGGAAATAGAACTACATATTAGGCACTAAATCAAATAAGATTATGCACAGTATTGTAGATGCAGAAGACTTAGGCTTATCGTCAATCACATTAGGCATTAAGTGGCACATGCATAGCTATGATAATCAGAGCAATTAATCATAAGTAATCTGATTGCCATAGTTTTTTTTTGTTGAGTAATTTGGAGAGGGGCTCCAGAAAGTTGCTTATAACTCGGAAAAATGTACATTAGAGGGGTTGTGAACCCTCCACTCCATCTACAAAAGAATCTACGTACAATAAGAATGTTATGATGATGTTCAATCATAGCAAAAAACGGCCTAAAGCTAAACAATAGAGCCAAAGCTCACAACCTTCTAGCTCTCCCGGCAAGCGTAATGGAGCTCAGAGTCAAAACTCAACAAGGAGAAGCTCTCCCACAACAAAACAATAAACAATTAACTCTGCATTGGCTCCTTCGAGATCGACCAATGTGTCCCCTCGCCTATCAACATCGAAAACCAACAAGACCTACAGAAAAACCAAAACATCAAAAAAAAGAGACTTCTCCCTACTATCAATGTAGTGTCCATTCGAAACAAAATACAAAAATGGAAGGCTAAAAACGAAACCATAGCATATGAGAACATCCACGCCCTAGTATAAACACATGCCCAACGGCCCTGCTCAAATCAAGAACATCAGCAACATTGAGTTAGAGATATGTGTATCTCCACCTCACAAAAAATTCTATGTAATTGCTTTACCAACATTTGTACACTATTTCTTCCCTTTGGAAAAAAAACTATTTCTTCCACACTGATAGAGGAAAGACGAGTTACAAGAAACATTCCATGCACCCAAACACGAATGATGACCAAAACAAAAATTACGGGAATAGAAACTATAAAACCAAACCACTTGCTTACTCTCACTCATAGCGTAAGTCCTTCAAAACCATTCCTACTCAAGCAGCAGCTTTACTCTACTCTCACTCTGCCATGCATGTGTCTTATGCCCTTGTGCCTTACGACGAACGCGCTTGAATCACTACTTCACGCACATCATATTTATTACAACTTGGATATTTTGTGTCCATCTGTTGTGCACCATCGTTGGTGTACAAGCAATCCATGTCCAAATTTTGTGTCCATCTGTTGTGCACCATCGTTGGTGTACAAGCAATCCATGTCCAATTCGCTGCCTTGCTTGTAAGTGGATTATTTATCTTTGTCACGCATGCTGCTTCATCGGCCATTGATCGCCTTGTGGGTGAATGCACTTTTTGTATGTGTTAGTCATTAAACATTAATGATCTTTGTGTGAACAAACACAAAGATCATCTAATCTAAATTGCGGAAATAAAATAAGAATTACCCCTAGCCATTGTTGTTCTTTCCAAAGCTTGATCTTCCAATTTCTTCTTCTCCTCTCCTTAATGGTGTTCGGAGTCAAAACCTTTTTTTCGGAGAATAAAATTGGGGATCAAACTACGTTGATTAATATCCCAAAAGATAACCGCCCATCAACCGTTATCTCTAATCATAATTTGACACTTGTAATGTGTGGGGCCCACATGCATCACTTATGATAAGTATAATGTAAAGAATACTTACATTCTCCCACTTGATCCATATACACATTACCACCAAAATTAAGAAATAAAATACATGAATCATGGCGATAGGTCCTCTATCAAGTGAGTAATATCTTCCATGTATCACAATGCATTAATTTTCTTAACATATTGTCATAACTTAATGAATAAACCTCATGTTTATTCTTGGTCCAAACTTAATGATATTTCTCAAATCAAATAAAACATGAATGTGTACACAATACATAAGTAAAGAAATACCTCAAAGAGTTCCAATAAACATCATTCTTACAATAATAATCACATAATGGATCTAAGTCCCATCCTATCAACATTATCCTTAAACTTCATTGGTGGCATGCCTTTAGTTAAAGGATCTGCTATCATTAATTCAGTGCTAATGTGCTCAATGACCTTTGTTTTGTCCTTGACACGTTCCCTTATGGCTAAGTACTTAATGTCGATGTGCTTGCTTCGACTCCCACTTTTATTGTTCTTAGCCATAAAGATAGCGATTTGAATTGTCACAATACATTCTCAATGGCCTAGAGATAGAATCCATGATTCTAAGCCCGAGAAATGAAACTCTTTAGCCAAACACCTTGAGAAGTAGCCTCAAAACAAGAAACAAACTCGGCCTCCATAGTGGAAGTAGCAATCAATGTTCGCTTTGCACTTCTCCATGATCTGACTCCACTAGCTAGCATGAAAATAAATCCCAATGTTGATTTACGTGAATCAATGCAACCAGCAAAGTCGAATACGAGTATCCGGTGACTTCCAAAATATTAGTTCGTCTATATGTAAGCATGTAGTCCTTTGTCCCACGAAGGTATCTCATGACCTTCTTTGCGGCTCTCCAGTGGTCCATACCGGGTTACTTTGATATCTTCCTAACATCCCATTGCAAATGCTATGTCGGGTCTTGTGCAAACTGAGCATACATCAAGCTTCCAGCAGTGAAGCATAAGGGATGTTAAGCATTTGTTCGCGCTCGAGATCATTTTTAGGGGATTGGTTCAAAGCTGAACTTATCACCCTTCACTGATGGGAGCTACACTTGATATACAATCCTTCATTCGAATCTTTCCAAGACTTTGTTGATATAGGCTTCTGAGACATTCCAAGAATACAACGTGTTACGTCTTTATGGATCTTAATGCCAATAACATAGGATGCATCTCCCATGTCCTTCATATCAAAGCTATTAGAAATGAATTGTTTCACTTCATGAAGCATACCCTTATCATTTGTTGCAAGTAAAATGTCATCCACATATAGAATGAGAAAACAAATTTTGCTCCCACTAACCTACGATATGTACAATTATCCATAATATTCTCAACAAAACCAAATGAAGAGATAACATCATGAAACTTCAAATACCCTTTGTCGGGAGGCTTGTTTCAATCCATATATAGATTTCTTAAGCTTGCAAACCAAATTCTCATTGCTAATAGAGGAAAATCCTTATGGTTGTTTCATGTAAACCTCTTCCTCTAGTTGACCATTAAGAAATGCGGTTTTCACATCCATTTGTTGCAACTCAAAATCAAAATGTGCAACCAAAGCCAAAATTATGCAAAGAGAATCTTTCTTAGATACAGGAGAAAAAGTTTCCTTGTAATCGATTCCTTCCTTTTGTGTGAATCCTTTTGCAACAAGTCGGCCTTGTATCTCTCAATGTTGCCTAATGAGTCCTTCTTTGTCTTAAAGATCCATTTGCATCCAATTGCTTTTGGCTCCTTTAGGCAACTCAACAAGGTCCCAAACATCATTTGATGACATAGAATTCATTTCATCATTCATAGCATCATACCATAATTCGATTGAGCACAATTCATGGCTTGTGAAAAGGTTTCGGGATCACTATCGACTCTGACAATATAGTACAATTCTTGCAAATATACAATGAAATCACTAGGTATTGCTTGACCTTTTAACTCTAGTCGATCTTCTTAATGTTGCATCAACATTTTCTTGAAGATCATGTTGATCAACTTGTTCATTTACTTGAGGTACTTAAGTGAATAATTAGTTGTTCTACCATTTCAAGTTTTTCATGAACAACTTGATCTTGGAGGATTGTCAACAACTTGTGGAGTTTGAACTCTTTGTTCCTCAATTCTCAATGGAACCTGAGCAAAACTTGGAATGACATACATATGATCACTACTTGATTTAGAAGGAAGATCATCAAAATGAACCCTTTTAGGAACATTATCTGAAAATGATTCCTCCACTAATCATGTCATTCTCTAGAAATTTCGCATTTCTAGATTCCACAATTCTAGTGTTATGAGAAGGACAATAGAAGCGATATCCTTTAGACCTCTCGGCATATCCAATGAAATACCCACTAATGGTTATAGGATGCAACTTCTTTTCATGTGGATTATAGATTCTCACTTCACACGGGCATCCCCAAACGCGTATATGTCGCAAACTAGGTTTCCAGCCCTTCATTAACTCAAATGGCGTCTTTGAAACAGCCTTAGTTGGAACCCTGTTTAATATATACACTTTTAGTTTTAAGAGCTTCGCTCCACAAAAGATAGGTAGAGTTGCATTACTACGCATACTCCTAACCATATCCATCAAGGTCTGGTTTCTTCTTTCTGCTAGTACACCATTCTCACTTGGAGAACCTGGATTGGTGTATTGAGGAACTATTCCTTGCTCTTGAAGAAACTTAGCAAATGGACCAAATGCTTGTCCATATTCAGTGTATCTACCATAATACTCACCTCCTCTGTCAGATCTGACAATCTTAATTTGTTTCCCACTTTGTTTCTCTACTTCAGCCTTGAAAACTTTAAAGGCATTCAATGCTTCATTTTTATGATGAAGCAAGTAGACATACATGAAACGTGAGAAATCATCAATAAAGGAGATAAAGTATTTTGGACCAATTTTAAAGTCCATATCTGGACAATATATGTCAGTATGGATGATTTCTAATAATGTTGAACTTCTATGAGCACCTCTCTTGGATACTTTAGTCTGTTTTCCCTTTATGCAGTTCACACAAATCTCAAAATCAGCAAAGTCAAGAGCACTTAGTACTCCATCATTTACTAATCTTTTGATTCGATCCTTGGAGATATGTCCCAATCTCCGGTGCCATAACATAGAAGATTCACCATTCATGACACTTCTTTTCAAACCAGTAACATGCATTGCAGTGGCATTATTTTCTAAATTCAAACAAAATAAACCATTCAATAAAGTACCATGTCCAACGATATTTGATTTAAATATCAAATCAAAAGATGTTCCAGAAAAGTTGAAGTGAAATCCCAAATACAACAACTTGGAAATTGAAATTAAGTTTTGGAAAAATTAGGTACATAGAAAACATTGTCCAAATTTAAAATAAAGCCACTAGACAATTTTAAGATGCATGTCCCAACGACTTCCACATGTGAGCGCATTTTATTTCTGAATAAATGCTCAACTCACTTCCATTGGTTTTAGCATGATTTATCATATCTGCAATGTATTGGAAACATGGATGGAAGAACCAGAGTCAATCCACCAAGTGTCATGTAAAGTATCAACCATATTAGATTCAAAACAAACATATGAAATTGATATACCTTTCTTTTGAAGCCACTTAGTTGGAATTTGATGCAATCCTTCTTCATGTGTCCCTTAACTTTTTGGAAGAAACACTTGGATTCTTTCTTCATAATTCCACCTTGGGGTTGCATTTTGTCTTTCCCCTTCAGTTGGCTCTCTTGTCCTTTTTCTTCTTGTCCAAATCGGCAACACACCCTTCTCTCCTTGCTCCATAATCAGTCTACCCTCCTCCACGAACACACGTGGTCGTCAACTCGTTGATCGACCATTTATCTTTATGCGTGTTATAAGAGATCTTAAAGGGTGCATGCGAGAAGGGAGTGTGTTCAAAATGTAGTGGACTAAGAAGCTCTCGGACATATCAACCTCAAGTGTTTTGAGTCGCGCTATGTCCCTCATCGCATGATGTGCTCGCGCACACCCTTAACTCGGTCATCGGAGTGATGAGAATTGCATGATTAAGTCTTGGCGGTGCCTTATCGGATGTCTGAAAGCCCGATCCTCGATGGCCTTAAGCAATGGATGAACCTTGTCATACTTCTCCACCGTACCCAGAATACTAGCCGTTATGTTCGTTTTAATGAACATAACACAAATGCGGATTAGATCTCTCCCATTTTTCGTAGAGATCAACCGCGTCGGAAAAAGACTAGCCTCGGTGATTCTTTGGTGGTTCGTCTTACGTATAGCAAAATCTATATCCATTACTCCCAAATGGAGGAGAATTCTCTCCTTCCATACCCTATAATTCTCTCCATTAAGAGTCGGGATCTCAAATTTTAACTCGAGAACCTAAGACGGGTATATGAGTATTTGCAAATATTAAATAAATAAATACATGCTTAACAACAAATAGAGACTACAAATAATATGTTTTACCAATGCAAACATAATAAAAGAAATAAATCAAGTGACGTAAAAACATGCCTGTGGGCTAATGCCTTTACTCAATAAGATTCATTAACCATATAATAAAACTATCAAATTATTTTCATTTTCTCAATTCTGTGGGTAAATTAAGAAAATACAATTTGATATTCTATTCTAATTAATTATATGAGTATAGTAAAATATCATGTGGGATAAATTTTACCACAACCATATTACTAATTACAACAAATGCATGAATGATCCTATATAATTTAGATGCAGTGGCCACTCTAACATTATTTAAAATTTCACATGCATGGATCATCCTACATTTAATCAATGAATTTCTTAATGTATTGCATCCTTATTTAAACAATACTAACAAATTATATACATGCATATATACTTCATGGCATATTATCTCATGTATTATTTAAATAAAATAATTAATGTGCCTGAAAATTAAATATATAGAACATAATACTCATCAAGTGATTATCAACTTGTACTAAACATGTATCAGTTCTATTATATATGCATATATATATATATATATATATATATATATATATAATCCCTCTTATGCACGTGTACTACTCTTAATATGTAGGCGTCATATTCATATAGCATATGTCAGTTCTATTATATATGCATATCCATGCATATTGAACATGCCAAACAAATATATGTGACATAGCTACACTGTTTTATATAAAATTTTATATACTAGAGTGTAGCAAACATTAAAAAAATTGCTATTCCGCCTAATTTGATTTCAATGATATACACACTTTAATGTGCGTACAGGAGGTCAAATTCAGAATTTATAGGAAATTCTCAGATCAGAAACTAACTATGTGAGTATTTCAGTTTATCCAAAATTCCAAAATATTACGAAAAATCCTTTTCGGCACATGTATTAATAAATCCAATAACGCCAAACAAATCGGATTTTGAATAGAGAAACACAAAATACCAAATAAGGATCGACTCCAAAAAAAAAAAAAAAAAAATTCCAGTAATGTCGATCAAAACAATACTGCGGACAAATTCTAGATCGACATGATATGAATCAAAGGTTTAACCACGAATCTCCGATACCAATTGTTAGTCATTAAACATTAATGATCTTTGTGTGAACAAACACAAAGATCATCTAATCTAAATTGCGGAAATAAAATAAGAATTACCTCCATCCATTGTTGTTCTTTCCAAAGCTTGATCTTCCAATTTCTTCTTCTCCTCTCCTTCATGGTGTTCGGAGTCAAAACCTTTTTTTCGGAGAATAAAATTGGGGACCAAACTACGTTGATTAATATCCCAAAAGATAACCGCCCATCAACCGTTATCTCTAATCATAATTTGACACTTGTAATGTGTGGGACCCACATGGATCACTTAGGATAAGTATAATGTAAAGAATACTTACAGTATGTGCATCTGTTATCCATTGTCCTACTGCCGTCGACCACGTCAACTCAGCTGTCTGTCGTTGATTTTGATGTCTGCTATTATTACGATGTCCATGGTTACTGCGATTCAGACTACTGCCACATCGAATCCGTTTCTTGTCGTCTTGGGTGGTCATCGATGCGCTTTGCAACGAACCTTAGATTTGTTAGGTTTTTGATTCGATTGATAATCTCAAGTTAGTTTTCATGAACCATCTCGAGTTTGAGGAAGCTATTACTATAGCGATTACTATATCTTAGTAGTTCGGGTATTTAAGTAGTTTCTATATTTTGGTATTTAGGTGATTATGTAACTTTCCTTATTTTATGCTTTGTTCAACTTTATCAATAAGAGCACCATTTTTACTCAATTTGCCCACATTAAAACAATTCTTACACTCTTATTTGAAATCTATCAATCGGTTATGTTAGCTTGCAAAGAGATGCGATGCGGCCATTCCTAAAGTAATCATTGTGATTGACCAAACACCTCTTTGCAAATGAAGGCTCAATCATTGCTCTAAGGGATGCCTATGGGTTCTCAAAGTAATCTTTTTCTATTCTAAACAATGCCAACTTGAGAACCTACATTCATACAACAAGGTGAATGTCTATGCAAAACAACCAAATGGAATCTAAATTCATGAAAAATACATATTAACCTTCTTTTGATTCCCAGAAGCAGACAACACCACCTCTAGTGCCTTCTTCCACAACCTTCACACAACTTCTTCCACAACCTTCACACAACAAACCCTCGTCATCGGTGGAAATCGATTCCACTAATGCAAGGAACCTACCTAACAACAGCTTCGACCTTCAAATCACAGGGAATGCGTGGATTGTTGCATAT
The DNA here is from genome assembly GCA_039657365.1 of Stephania yunnanensis. Lineage (NCBI taxonomy): Eukaryota > Viridiplantae > Streptophyta > Magnoliopsida > Ranunculales > Menispermaceae > Stephania > Stephania yunnanensis. The sequence goes on from JBBNAF010000043.1 coordinate 1,063,934, forward strand.
GTAGAAGAAACAAGGGTTTAGGGGCAACACAATCAAATTTAGGATTTAATTTTTGGGGTGGGGTGCTCGTTTCTCAACCTAGATGCAATTTGGTAAATGTCATGGGATGCCCTATGACATTGTTTCGGTGCCTTGATAATCGGGGTGCCCTGAAAAGTTACGGGGTGCACGTATTTGCACTCTAAATTAAATAAGTCCAACATGATACATGACCTTAACCATTCATTTCAGGTATTAAGAGAACATCGGTGTGTGTAGTTAATGTCACACATGGCACGGCCCCCGCCACATTCGTCTTCACTCCCCCACACTAGACTAGTCCCTCTCTTTCTTTCTCTCCATTGTGTTCTTCTCGCCATGATCGACTGAATTTGTGATAGTGCAATGCTTTCAAAGTGAAGATGATGTTCCCATGGCCATATCTAGGTGAGAACAAGAGAGAGGATAGTCTGGTGAAGAAGAGGAGAGAAAGGGCTTATTTAGTCCCAATGGACTTGTGGAGCGGATTCGCCCCCTCGCTCGAGGGTTCTTTGGGATCAAAAGAGGGTACACTTTTTGGGTTTTGTTGGTTTCATTAATAGGTGTTGAGATATATTTGATTTAGGGTTTGGATCGATTGAATTTCGTCAATTTTTGATTTTTTCACGATTTTAGAGCAATTTTTTTTGGTAAAGTTTTGGTTTTTGTGAATATTTGGGGTTCTAGCGATGCGAGTTTTTATTGTTAAAGATTTTAGATCTTGGACCGTTTTGATTTGCTAATTGAGTTTAGGATAGTGATTCGGATTGTCATAGCATGATCCAACGAATCGAGTCATAGGACCTTAATTGTTCAACGATAAAGATTTACTTTTTTTTTTTTAGAAAGAAAAGATAAGATTTGTTTAGAAGATAAGATAAACTCAAAATAACATCTTCACAAGTCTATAAATAACTTGGTTTGGTTAGTAAGACAATCGATTGATTAAAAGAGTTGTTAGTGTTCGCCTCCTTTTGATTTCAATTAAGGTTTTGCTTCCTTTCTTTAACTTTGCAATTGTTTGATTTTGAGTTTACATTACGTTGATAAATTTCTACCATTAATTTAGAGAAGGTTGAAGATGCATTAGAGAAGTCTTGTTTGCTTTTGTTTCAATATTTTCAGTTGCTTTGTGTGGTTGGTTGATCGATTATTCTCTTATTAAATTCAATTTCTCTTATAATTGCTTTCCTGTGATGTTTATATCATGATCAATTGTTTCCTGTGTACATACTTCCTTTTGGTTTGTTCATTCTTGGCATCAATTGTTGTATTTATACATGTTAGTTTCTTTTTGGTTTATTAATTCAACATTGCATAGTAAGGGTTACATTACATGTTTTGGTTGGTTATTGTGTGGATCTGTGTTGGTACTCTGTTGAGAATTGAGTTTAGATTAGAAAAGTAGAATTAGATGTGATTACGAGTTAATGTGTTATGTTTCTTGATTAAAAAGATTATTAATTTGGATCCCTCACTCTTTCATGTAAGATCAATTAGTTTCTTTATTATATGGTGACTTAAAATTCTTTAGTATTCAACTTTAGAACTTGATTGTCGATCTTTAGTTCTAATCTTTGCTAGCCGTACATAGTTTTCGATCTCTTTCGGTTTAGGTTGTGGGTTCTTTATTGTTTTGGGTTCGAAGATTAAAAGTCAAAAATTAACGAAATTCTTGATTCTTCAAATGGTACATTTCTTGGGTATGGTGGTAGACCATTCTCACCTTTTGATTTTGGTCTTGATTTCTTTGTTATCCTTTTTGTGGTTAACAAATCTTTCGATTGTTTCAAGCTAACTCGTACATTTATTCCATTATTTTTTTATTGAACATTGTTATTAATCATCTTTGATTATGCAGCATACTTGGTCACTTTTGAATGCATTTTTTTTTTCTTGAAGACAATTTCTATATAGGGATTTACTTTTCTTGTCAAGAAGCTGAGTTCTTGTCACAATTATTAAATAATAAATGTTCGATGTTACGAGATGTTCGAGGGTGAATTTTATTGTCAATTATTACAACGTTCACGTACATCATTAAGTAGATGCCAACCATGTCAACCATGAAGAATGAGTGTGAGGGGGGCAGAAACACCATTAAGAAGATGCCAACAATGTCGACCATGAAGAACAAGTGTGAGTCATATCTCAAGATGCAATAGGTCATATTTCAAAATGTAATCAATAATCGTCATACGACATCTCAATGCATTCTTTTGTGAGGGGAAAAAAAAAAGAAAAAAGAGAAAAAAAGAAAAAAAAAAAAAAAAAAGAAACACGAGGTTTATGGTATAGCTTGGTGATTAAAGCGGGCTATAACCGAGTTGTGAAAGCGAAGTATCGGTTGAAAACTTAAGGTGATCCTTGAAAAAAAAAAAAAAAAAAAAAAAAGAGTGAATGAAAGGTTTATGGTATAGTTTTGTGATTAAAAGTGGCTATAACTTAGAGTTGTGAAATCGAAATATCGGTTAAAAACCTATTGAGGATCTACGAGAAAAAAAAAAAAAAAAAAAAAAAAGATGAGTGAAAAAAAAAAAAAAAAAAAAGAAAAAAAGAGGGAAAAAAAAAAGAGAGAACGAATGCAGACGTGTCAATACAGTCGTTTTTTTTTTTTTTTTTTTTAAGTTGTCATATGGCCGTTAGTATTTGATTGTTGGCATCGACATAGCTTAAGTATTTGATTGTTAACGTTAAAAAAAAAAGATTGGCATGTAATATTGGTTTCCATGATGAAGAAACCAAAGAGAAGATACACGTATGTGGTGGATAATAAAAATTGCCTCCTTTTCAACGTGGACGTAGGCCTCGAAGTAAATTTGAACCACGATAAATCCCTTTGTCTATTTCTTGATTTTTTCTTTTTTTTAACTTTTTTTAATTTTATTAGTTTTCTCTTTTCCTAATTTTACAAGATGCATCATTCGCATCATATATAATATCCTCGTGATACGGTAGAGATTATAATAAGCGACGCGATGGTTTAACATCATTATACTCTACAATCAAATTAAAAACAAAAGAAATAATATAACAAACAATTTTGATGAATAATTTGCCAAACCAATCTCTATCTATAAGCACGAGAGATTTTATATATATTTTTTGTAATGTATGCCAATTCTCTCCAAACTTTAAATTGACTCACATAATATATGAATAGTTGTAGCTTCATGTTTAAAGTATCTAAATCTTGTTTAATTGCATAGATTTTTTTCTCTCATTGGTTTCTTCTTACTCTAGCATGAAATTTCTTTGGGCATATGTCATATACACTTGAGTTATATATCTTTACTCCCCGAAAAAGCGATTGCGATTTCATAACCAGGCTTGTAATTTGCCATCTTATTTTCTTGTCCACCACTAATTAACAACTTTATGTTCTTTCTTTGTCACTTGGACATGCTTCTACGCAATGTACACTTGTTTAATTTCTGTTGAGCATTGAAAGGAAATATATGGCATGACTTAATTCTAAATTGAAAGTTGCGGAAGCTTTTCCTCCTCAATGATTAGAATGGAGTCTCTGATTTGATCTTTTCGTTCTCTGCAATTGGAAAAGAATGATTATGATATTTGCAACATTTTTATTTTTTTTTTTTTTTTTATAGATCTTGACTATTAAAGAAAACAAATTAGATCAATCCAAATCTTTAACTTAGAAACTAAGAACTAAATTGGTTTTGGTTTTGAAGGAACTCATGGTGTCTATAGACTTGTTAATTAGGAAGTTGATAAATTGAAACTTCATAGCTAATTTGAATGGATGCGAGTTCTATAGATATGTGTTGGTTCTTAGGGTAAAGGAAATAGAACTATTAGACACTAAATTAATCAAATAAGATTATGCACGATAGTCTAGTTGCGAGAAGACTTAGGCTTATCGTCAATCACATATGACATTAAGTGGCACATGCATAGCTATGATAATCAGAACAATTAAGATATACCTTCTTCATACTGTTTGAGCCGCTCAGTCATAGTTTTTGGAACATAAGCATTGTGTCCCAATGCGACGACGAGATAATCATAAGTAATCGATCGATTGCCATCGGCAATAAACAACTTGAATTATCAGTTATGTTAACTGAAGGCTCAACCATACACCTCTTTGCAAATGAAGGCTCAACCATTGCTCTAAGGGATGCCTATGGGATCTCAAAGTATTCTTTTCTATTCCAAAAAATGACAACTTCAGAACCCACATTCATATAATATATATATATATATATATATATATATAAAAGCAACAACAAGATTAAAAAAAAGCACATGACATATACATTTTCAGAAAAACATTTACATCACATATTCACATGAATCCACATTACGCCTATGTCCAATTTCGAAAGGCGAAAAAGCAGAACAAGCAATGAATCAAAAGGTGAGTGAAACAACTTTGATAAGAAATTTCACTCCTTGTAACCTAAGACTAGGTCGCGACAAGGTTTTTTTTTTTTTTTTTTTTTTTTTTTGATAGCGAGGGTATTTGAGTCTTGCCATCAATGTTGTAGACCTCAGAGAACCCCAAAGAAGAAATTGGAGGGAGAAAGCTTTGGTTAGCGTGTTAGAGAATGAACTTACCACTCTACGTATTAATTCAATCATATAGAATATCAAGTACGATTTGCTACAGTGGGACAGTTCAACGAGGTTCAATAGTTTTTGGTTTCGTATCGAAATGTAGTACCAAATTAAAGCACACCAAATCTATCCACCATAAACTTCCCATCAAATATAACCAATTGTTCATGAAAAGGTAAGACATTGGGCCGGACATCTTGTTATTGCGCCAAAAAGCCTAGATGGTTTGCTAATCAAATCCAGTGAGAGGAAATTAAACTTACGGGTCGATGAGGACGACATTGGCATGGAATTGGAGTGATTTGGGGAGAAATGCGCCTGCAACTCCGCCGCCGATCACCACCGCAACCTTTCAAAAGCCATTTAAGTTTAGTTTGAACAAATATGGGCCCATAACTCATTTGGGCTTGGCCTTCAGGATTTAAATGGTTTGGATCTAAAATCTGGCGTGTCGGAGTGATTAGACACGCCAACAGGTTAAACGAATGTCTTGAGTTTGAGACTCCGCTATCACAAAAACCACCTTTAAAAGAGTTTCACCTCTTAGTGGGGCCGATCCGGCTCGAGCTCGGAGTATATTTAAGTCCGGATATAAGAAAGTGGGAAGGACGAATGCGTAGGGATATTTTATGGGGTCCCAATGATTAGGAGGGGCGATCCCTCCCCCAGATCCGCCTCTGCCTTATTTATAGAAATTTATGGTTTCAAAGTCCTCTTTTGTGCAAGTAGTTGGTGGCAGCCTAGGGTATGTAAAGGAAAAATAATTTTAAAACCTACTTTCGACATCACCGAAGAAGCACTAAGCTTGGGTTTGCTCTATGCGCGCGCATCTAGAGATGTATTGCATGACTCAGGCCAATCCATGCATAACTATTTTTTTTATAAGAAATTAACCAACATCTTAGATCTTGCTTTTTGTAAGTGAATATGAGTATATGATGTTCCCATATCACTAGACTATTTTTGGTCTTTAATAGAGGTTTTAAAATCATATTAAATAGAGTGTTATTAAATGTAACGTGAGGATGTATTATGTTTTAATTTTTAATACATATATTACATAAAGTTTTTTTTAAAACCCTTATCAATTAGGTGTTATTTAATAACACTCCATTTAATAGGGATTTTAAATCCTCTGCTAAAGATCGAAATTGTTATAATGTATATACGTGATCTAAAAGCATGGATAAAAAATTCTGCACGAACCATATGACTTGGTGCATATGCGTAAAATATATATGGTACGTAGTACAAATTCGATCATCACGGAGGAAAGAATGAGATACCTATACACAAATAAGGAAGGAATTGTAACAAAAAAAAAGGAAAGGAATCCTTTGAGAAATTAATATGTGACATTACAGTAGTAAGATAAGATGCATGTGTATGTATAATGCACTTTTTTCACGAGGAACTCATGTGTGCCGCTTCAATATGCCGATAATTAACGAGAATATAGCATATCCATATCCAATGATATTTGCACAATGCTTGCAAATTGGCTGGCTAGATCTAAAACCAAACGAAGATAATTTATACATATAGGCTACACGTGCACGCATGCGGTTTTTTTTTTTTTTTTTTTTGGCAAAGTATGTGAAGATCAATGCTTACGTGCATGTTGGTACATGCACCTTTAATATTTAGTTTCATCGATCAAAAATAACTTTAAAATTAAATGTATCTTTGGGGATAAAGTTTATCTTTATTTATTTTGTTATATGCATGATTATATACATGCACGTATATTGTAATTAACCTAGCTCTAGCTAGTAGGGATATATATATATATATATATATGTATATATATTGATGACTAAAATAATAGTTATGTGTAGTACATGTGGTGTATATATGGGTTTATTTTAATTGATGACCAGTAATGGTTTGTATAATTAATAGACAAATTTGTATAATTCTAGATGAATTATTTTTACCTATATATTACGTTAAACCTCTCAAAAAATCATTAAAAAGAAAACTCTCCCAAAAGTGCAAGTTTTTTTTAATGAGTTAGAAGTTTTGGATTGGAGACATCAATTTGGTGAAGCCTAGATGTGCCCTCACTCATACACAATTATATATACGCTTCTACCATGCATGGAACCCAATTACATATCAATTATTACGCATTTAATGTGTTTTGCATTAAATGCATTACATCAATCATCATTAGATTAAAATTTTATAGTAATCCAATGGTGAGATATGTAGTACCAATGACGCGATTGTAAAAGCACCCTATATATATATATATGGAAAATGATTTTTTGACATTCTTTTGTTACATACATTTGCTACACAATGGTGTAGATTCCCTTAAAATTTATGGGGTCCACACATCTCAATGTCGACCCCCACAAATTTAATATCATACACATTCTCCTTCCTAAATGTTTACATATTTGCGTAGATTCCCTTAAGCCATGTTTAATTGGATGGAAAAGGAAAATATTCCAAGGAAAATGACATTTTTCATGCATTTGATAGCCAAAAATTTCTCGCGGAATATTTTCTCTAGTTTTGGTTCATAGTTTAAAAGACTCCAAAATCGATGCATTGTCCCTATATGAAAATATCCTCGCAATACAATTACCTTTGAAATATGTGGGGGATTGTTGTAAAATTAGGTATTTCAAAAGGATTGAAACGCCTAAACATATCCCATGTTTTTGTCTCCTTTTGACTCTATGTTTTTTAACGTTATAAGTCCAATTATTTTTGTGAACGTCGGTGAGAATGAGTCTTTTATCCATTGGTGGTTTTTTTTTTTTATAAGGAGTTCCACTCCAACTCTTAGATGGACACAAAAAACTTTTTGTTCTCATTCTTTTCATATTTTATCTCATATTTACGTTTTTTCTGTTCAACTTACAAAGTTTTCTGTTTTTCTCTTTTGTTCACATTCTCTATTTTTTTTTCTTTGTTTTGCGGTGATTTTGTTTTTTATTTAATTGTTACGCAATGTTTTGCCTTATATTCACACTTTTGTAGTTCCTTCTTGTCTTCTGTTGTGATGATCCTAATTTAAATAAAAACACCCTATGGCCTAAATGGGTGTTATAGTTAATTCAAACCCTAGTTTAATTCACCTTAATATGGGCTGACAAGAGAGCACATACTTAAAAATAAATGATTAGGAGAGGAGAAACTGCTGGGGTTACTAGTTGACCACTTTAATTTGACGATTAAGGAAATAAGAATAATTGAATATCCTTGATTGATTTAAAATAGGAATGATTTTAGGATCTATCTCTATCCCTTTTTAACAAAGTGGGAGAAGAAAAATAAAAAAGTGCGCACAACCCAAACGCACAAGTAACTGGGAGATGAGGTAGCAAGTGTGAGAGAAATCCATAAAGCTTGAAGACGTTGAATCGATGTAACAGTACTGATTTCTTATTTTTAGTTTACCAAACAAGAAGATTTGTGATTTAAAAAGTGTTGCATTGATTTTTGCGACTAATCGATAAGACTAGATATCAATTAGAGTAAGTCTTGATTTGAATGTTTTTGAAACGAATCCCAAGTTGGTTGTGGGAAATTTAATGTCTTTTAAAAATATATATACATATAGATTAAAAAATAAAGGGAGGAACTATATTGCAATACAATTCATCGAAAAAGAGAGAGGGAGTGCGAGCATGCGCTCTCCCTACTCGAGCTGGGATTAAAACCAAACACTGAGTTATAAGGTCCCAACCAATATGAGTTAGGTTGAATTTGATTGGGCACAGGATGAACCCAAGCCAACCTTTGGATCAGACCAAGCGCGAAAACTCATTAAAAGCAAAATAAAGTAAAATTAAAAACCGGATGTCAAGGAGACTTTATGGTGTATTTAAGTATTTATATATCGAGGTTTTCAAAAAAAGTTTCATAATTATATTTGATTATTAAAATGCAATTTAGTTCGTGAGATTAATCAATGTTTAATTTATTAAGATTTACGCGATCTCGAAAGTACGCTCGCGATAGCCGATTAAGGAATTGAAAAATAGCGTACCAGGTAAGTTGGGATTAAGTTATTTTTATTATAATTATTTACCTTCTATTATTCATATGGTTAGGTAAATCATGTATAGCTAGGTCATTGGGTAAACTAGGGCGCATTGTAAAGCATGATATATTTTTCACTTAGTAGAGCTCGCTTGGAGTCCTTACACTAAAACGCTACTAGTTCGACCAAAATTCTCGGGACAGTCGGACCGAGATAGGAAAAACAAAATAGGGCAGTCGTCCAGACTTGTCGAACAAATAGGTTATCCGGGTTGGACCAATAAATTGAGAATAAGAATAAGAAGCACAGTTCTCGATAAATTATGGTAGTAGGTGTTATGTCCAGTTGACGAGATGTGGACTTGGCGAAAAAATGAAACTTCCATAGTGTTGAGAATGGAGTATTGATACCGCTAGGCCATAGTATAGTCAACCTTCACGAACTTCAGTTTAGGTTGGAAAATCCAGTTGCTGTAACTTATGCATGTCTTGCATTTGCACATTTTGAATTGCATGAATTATTTATCTTGATATTATATTTCTTGATTATCTCTTTCTCCATGTTAAATATTGTTGCAGGTCATGCATTAGTATTTTACTTTGCATAGCATTTATGGAATGATTATAATGTTGGTAACTTACCTAAACTTACTGAACATCGTTACCCCTTTGTGCTCTCCCAACTATTTTTTCCGCCACGGGTGTCTCGTGCATGTGAGACAAGGGAAATGCTCCATCGATTTAGAGGAGCTTATCGTGTCTTTGATTGGAATAAAGACAAGTTTCGGACTTGTCAAGACTTCGTTTGTTATTATATGTTATCATGGGATTGGGATTTAAATAAATTGAACTAGAAATATATTTTTCTAGTTGATAACTTTGAATGCTATTATTGTCCTTTATGTCGAAACTTTGATTAAGCTTTATTTAATAATATTCCGCTACAATCGTGATTCATTTTCTAAATTTTGGATTTTGATAAATGATAATGAATTGGTTTTGAAAAAAGGCTCACTTTGGTTCGGTTCCTAACTCGGTGAACGAGTTGGTTGGTGAGTTGGGGATCGAGCTAAGTCGGTTAGGATTCATTTAGGAAATAGGTCATGACATACGTTCTGCGGTGAAGCTTTATTTGTTCTCTATTTTCTGCTAAAATTTCTTTTATTACTATTTTGTTGTTCCTACTCCCGTCAAATTACATAAGGGTTGTTGGATCCTGGGGGTACGTCGATTACGACGAAATATCTTTGAGAACAGTGAATACACGCCTCAAACAAGTTGAATTCTATCCAATTCTCCAATAGCAACAACACCACATACCAAACCATTGGGGCGCCACCCACATACCAAATACACTTTAAAGTGAGTTATACATCTTTCCTCCCCATAGAAACGATTGCGATTTCATAACCAGGCTTGTAATTAGCCATCTTATTTTCTTGTCCACCACTAATTAACAACTTTATGTTCTTTGTTGTCACTTGGACATGCTTCTCTGCAATGTACACTTGTTTAATTTCCTGTCGAGCATTGAAATGAAATATATGGCATGACTTAATTCTAAATAGAAAGTTGCGGAAGCTTTTGCTCCTATAAACCCAACTAAACGAGCTAAATAGTGATTCAAGCTCGACACCTGTTGGTCCTCCTCCAATGATTAGAATGGAGTCTACAGATTTGATCTTTTCGTCAATCGCATTAGACATTAAGTGGCACATGCATAGCTATGATAATCAGAGCAATTAATCATAAGTAATCTGATTGCCATAGTTTTTTTTTTGTTGAGTAATTTGGAGACGGGCTCCAGAAAGTTGCTTATAACTCAGAAAAATGTACAGGTTCACAACGCCATCTACAAAAGAATCTACGTACATTAAGAATGTTATGATGATGCTCAATCATACCAAAAAGTGGCCTAAAGCCAAACCATAGAGCCAAAGCTCACAACCTTCTAGCTCTCCCAGCAAGCGCAATGGAGCTCAGAGTCAAAACTCAACAGGAGAAACTAGGACATTCATGGATAATATCCCAAAACAAACAAACTCAAAACATGACAACAATAGCATATGAATTTCGTCAAGTTTTGATTTTTTTCACGATTTTAGAGCAATTTTTTTTTGGTAAAGTTTTGATTTTTGTGAATGACTAGGGTTCTAGCGATGTGAGTTTTTATTGTTAAAGGATTGATTTTTGTGGGTTTTTTTTTTTTTTTATTTCAATTTGGATGATTTGCTCTTGAATCAATTGGGGGAATTTTTGTCTTCTAGATGCCGTTTCGATAGTTTGACGATTTTAGATCTTGGACCGTTTGATTTGCTAATTGAGTTTAGGATGGTGATTCGGATCGTCATAGCATGATCCAACGAATCGAGTCACCAGACCTTAATTGTTCAACGATAAAGATTTACTTTTTTTTTGTTTAGAAAGATAAGATAAGATTCGTTCAGAAGATAAGATAAACTCAAAATAACATCTTCACAAGTCTATAAATAACTTGGTTTGGTTAGTAAGTCAATCGATTGATTAAAGAGAGTTGTTAGTGTTCGCCTCCTTTTGATTTCAATTAAGGTTTTGCTTCCTTTCTTTAACTTTGCAATTGTTTGATTTTGAGTTTCTGTTACGTTGATAAATTTCTACCATTAATTTAGAGAAGGTTGAAGATGCATTAGGTACTGTTTGCTTTTGTTTCAATATTTTCAGTTGCTTTGTGTGGTTGGTTGATCGATTATTCTCTTATTAAATTCAATTTCTCTTATAATTGCTTTCCTGCGATGTTTATATCATGATCTATTGTTTCTGTGTAAATATTTCCTTTTGGTTTGTTCATTCTTGGCATCAATTGTTGTATTTATACATGTTAGTTTCTTTTTGGTTTATTAATTCAACATTGCATAGTAAGGGTTACATTACATGTTTTGGTTGGTTATTGTGTGGATCTGTGTTGGTACTCTGTTGAGAATTGAGTTTAGATTAGAAAAGTAGAATTAGATGTGATTACAATTAATGTGTTATGTTTCTTGATTAAAAAGATTATTAATTTGGATCCCTCACTCTTTCATGTAAGATCAATTGGTTTCTTTATTATATGGTGACTTAAAATTCTTTAGTATTCAACGCTTTAGAACTTGATTGTCGATCTTTAGTTCTAATCTTTGCTAGCCGTAGTACATAGTTTTCGATCTCTTTCGGTTTAGGTTGTGGGTTATTTATTGTTTTGGGTTCGAAGATTAAAAGTCAAATATTAACGAAATTCTTGATTCTTCAAATAGCTGTTGACTGGGTATGGCTGACCGACCATTCTCACCTTTTGATTTTGGTCTTGATTTCTTTGTTATCCTTTTTTGTGGTTAACAAATCTTTCGATTGTTTCAAGCTAACTCGTACATTGATTCCATTGTTTTTTTATTGAACATTGTTATTAATCACCTTTGATTATGCAGCATTCTTGGTCACTTTTGAATGCATTTTTTTTTTCTTAAAGACAATTTCTATATAGGGATTTACTTTCTTGTCAAGAACTGCAGTTTACTTGTGTACTGTCACAATTATTAAATAATAAATGTTCGATGTTACAGATGTTCAAGGGTGAATTTTATTGTCAATTATTACAACGTTCACGTACATCATTAAGTAGATGCCAACAATGTCAACCATGAAGAATGAGTGTGAGGGGCTTCAGAAACACCATTAAGAAGATGCCAACAATGTCAGCCATGAAGAACAAGTGTGAGTCATATCTCAAGATGCAATAGGTCATATTTCAAAATGTAATCTTGCTTGTTAATCGTACACATTACGACATGTACGCAATGCATTCTTTTGTGAGGAAAAAAAAAAAAAAAAAAAAAAAAAAAAAAAAAAAAAAAAAAAAAAAAAAAAAAAAAAAAAAAAAAAAAAAAAAAAAAAAGAAAAAAAGAAAAAAAAAAAAAAAAAAAAGAAAAAAAAAAAAAAAAAAAGGAAAAAAAAAAAAAAAAAAAAAAAAAAAGAGGAAACTTGAGGTTTATGGTATAGCTTGGTGATTAAAGTGGCTATAGCAGAGTTGTGGCTTAGAAGTATCGGTTGAAAACTTAAGGTGATCCTTGAAAAAAAAAAAAAAAAAAAAAAATAGAGTGAATCAAAGGTTTATGGTATAGTTTGGTGATTAAAGTGGCTATAACCTTAGAGTTGTGAAATCGAAATATCGGTTAAAAACCTATTGAGGATCTACGAAAAAAAAAAAAAGAAAGAAAAAAAAAAAAAGATGAGTGATGAAAAAAAAAAAAAAAAAAAGAAAAAAAAAAGAAAAAAAAAAGAGAGAACGAATGCCGGACGTGTCAATACGACGGTCGTATTTTTTTTTTTTTTTTAAAGTTGTCATGTGACCATTAGCATTTGATTGTTGGCATCGACATAGCTTAATTATTTGATTGTTAACGTTAAAAAAAGAGATTGGCATGTAATATTGGTTTTCGATGACGAAGAAACCAAAGAGAAGATACACGTATGTGGTGGATAATAAAAATTGCCTCCTTTTCAACGTGGACGTAGGCCTCGAAGTAAATTTGAACCACGATAAATCCCTTCGTCTATTTCTTGATTTTTTTTTTTTTTTAACTTTTTTTTTAATTTTATTGGTTTTTTCTTTTTCATAATTTTACAAGATGCATCATTCTCATCATATATAATATACTCGTGATACGGTAGAGATTATAATAAGCGAACGCGATGGTTTAAACATCATTATACTCTACAATCAAATAAAAAAGAAAAGAAATAATATAACAAACAATTTTGATGAATAATTTGCCAAACCAATCTCTATCTATAAGCACAGAGATTTTATATATTTTTTTTGTAATGTATGTGAATTCTCTCCAAACTTTAAATTGACTCACATAATATATGAATATTTATAGTAGCTTCATGTTTAAAGCATCTAAATCTTGTTTAATTTATATATATATATATATATATATATATATATATATATATATATCATATATATAAAAGCACGAATCACAAATTTTTGAGTGGTAATGAAATTTACTTATTTGCCTATACTTATTTTTTTTTCATCTTCAAATCAACCTTTTCTTTCTATCCAAATCAAACTCTAATTCCTTATCAATTCACTACACTTTTTTTCTTTATCTCCAAATCAATCATTAACTCATTCTCATCAATTAGGTACACTTTTTTTTTAAGGAAGTAATGTCCTAGCATGATTAGCTTGTTTTTTCATTAACATCTTATCTCAATCACATTATAGAATATTGATAAACTAAAAAATGTACTTATATTTTTAATTTTTAAATTTTAATTACAATTTTGAATTTTGAATTTTATATCTATCATATATATATAAAAACACGAATCACAAATTTTTGAGTGGTAATGAAATTTACTTATTTATCCATATATATCTATCATATATATAAAAACGACTATATATAAAAAAGCAATTAAATATCACAAATTGTAAACTCAGAGTTTTCCCAATGGTATATATGTAACGTACTCATCTAGAGTTCTCCCATATGTATATATATATATAAAAATAGTGAAGAAGAGAGAATCTGAGAGGGAAAAGAATAAGGTGCTTTGAAAAAGGTGTTGGGGAGGGAACAAACTCAAAACCCATAAGAAATTTTAATGAGAAAAATTCTGATTAATCATGTGAAAAAAATGTGTCTAAAGCTTTAATCCCAACTAATTCAATTATTTACATTCATAATTTCAAAGTTATCCTTTCTATCTATAGAGTTTGAGGTAAAAATTGAACTTTATGTACAATTCTACGGAATCTCCACAAGCAAGTGTTCACAAATTGATGGGTCAAACTACTTGTTTTTTTTTCCTTGTTTTGTTTTTTTTTTTTTTTTTGAGGAAGTAATGTCTTAGCATGACTAGCTTGTTTTTTCATTAACATCTTATATCAATCACATAAGAGAATATTGATAAGCTAAAAAATGTACTTGTATTTCTAATTTTTAAGTTTAATTAAAATTTTGAGTTTTATTAATAAATTCTTAGAAATTAATTCCCATAAGCGAAGCAAGCGGTCGTGCGTAGTTCGTCCGAAACTAGTATATATATATATATATATTTATTTTTTTTTTTTTTTCTCTCGTTGGTTTCTTCTTACTACGGCATGGGCTCATAGGGCATATATCAAATACACTTTAAAGTGAGTTATATATCTGTCCTCCCCAAAGAAACGATTGCGATTTCATAACCAGGCTTGTAATTAGCCATCTTATTTTCTTGTCCACCATTAATTAACAACTTTATGTTATTTCTTTGTCACTTGGACATGCTTCTCTGCAATGTACACTTGTTTAATTTCTGTTGAGCATTGAAAGGAAATATATGGCATGACTTAATTCTAAATTGAAAGTTGCGGAAGCTTTTCCTCCTCCGAGTGATTTAGAATGGAGTCTCTGATTTCATCTTTTCGTTCTCTGCAATTGGAAAAGAATGATTATGATATTTGCAACTTTTTTGTTTTTATTTATTTTTATGGAGTCTTGACTATTAAAGAAAACAAATTAGATCAATCCAAATCTTTAACTTAGAAACTAAGAACTAAATTGGTTTTGGTTTTGAAGGAACTTATGGTGTCTATAGACTTGAATGGAAAATACATTTTTTTTTTGGACGATATGAACGGAAAATATTGTTTTTAGTACGGCACCCATTTTATGGATCCTAGACGACTTGTTAATTAGGAAGTCGATAAATTGAAACTTCTAGTTAATTTGAATGGATGCGAGTTCTATAGATATGTGTTGGTTCTTAGGGTAAAGGAAATAGAACTATATATTAGGCACTAAATCAAATAAGATTATGCACGCTGATATTGTAGTTGCGAGAAGACTTAGGCTTGTCGTCAATCACATTAGACATTAGGTGGCACATGCATAGCTATGATAATCATAACAATTAATCATAAGTAATCGATTGCCATAGTTTTTTTTTTTTTTTTGGTTGTTGAGTAATTTGGAGGCGGCTCCGAGAAAGTTGCTTATAACTCAGAAAAATGTACATTAGAGGGGTTGTGAACCCTCCACGCCATCTACAAAAGAATCTACGTACATTAAGAATGTTATGATGATGCTCAATCATACCAAAAAAATGGCTTAAAGCCAAACCATAGAGCCAAAGCTCACAACCTTCTAGCTCTCCTAGCAAGCGCAATGGAGCTCAGAGTCAAAACTCAACAAGGAGAAGCTAGGACATTCATGGATAATATCCTAAAACAAACAAACTCAAAACATGACAACAATAGCATATGAGTTACTATATGTAATCCAAAACTCTCCCACAACAAAACAATAAACAATTAACTTGACATTGGCTCCTTCGAGATCGACCAATGTGTCCCCTCGCCTATCAACATCGAAAACCAACAAGACCTACAAAACCAAAACATCTAAAAAAAAGACTTCTCCCTCCCATTAATGTAGTGTCCATTCGAAACAAAACACAAAAATGGAAGGCTAAAAACGAAACCATAGCATATGAGAAGTACACGTCTTTCATATCTCCCATTTGCTAAGAAAAAAGATTCCCCTATGTGCCAATTCCCTAGTGAACATCCACACACTAGTATAAACACATGCCCAACGGCCCTGCTCAAAGCGAGAACATCAGCGACATTGAGTTAGAGATATGCGTAGACTCTCACTCTGCCATGCATGTGTCTTATGCCCTTGTGCCTTCTGTTGAACATTGAAGTTCAAGTTTTGTATTGGAAAAGAACAAAACCTTTAGTCCCACATATGAGAGAAAGGTTTGGTTTTCTCACTTAATATATGTTCCAACTCACTTCACTATTGTTTAAGTGAGAAGTGAGTTAGAATGAGTGGACCATAGGGTTCACTAGGAAATCACTCTAATTAAATAATCTTTGACAATGGCTTTGGGCCTTAGGGGCTTTGGTTTGTTCAAGACTTAGCCATTCATAAACATAGTTTTTATTTTTCGGTTTTTATTTTTATTTTCGTTTGTGAAATTTAAACAAAAGAGCACCAACAGTTGCGAAGTTCGAATTAGGAGTTAAATAACTATCAAATTAGTGGCACACTAATTAGATAGTTATGGGAAAAACTGTCCACTAATTGGACAGTTAGATGTTTATCTATATTAGAAGAGTCCTTTGACATAGAGAAAAAAAAATAGTTTTTTTCGAAATAAAATTTGAAGTAATTCGTGTTTACTGAGAGATAGACGATTTTTTGCGGTTTGAAGGTTCTTTGATTGGTGCTTTGATCAAAGAGCAAACCGGTTGTATCTGGAGACAGAACTCCTAGTTGAATTCAACACCGAATTGGAGGAAATTTTTTTGTCTTAGGTCATTGCTTGCAAGCCTCGGTACACTTTGTTTATTAATCTTCTTTATTGTTTAATCAGCATGTTTAGTTGCTTGTGATAACAGTGCCATGTACAGATTTATGTTTATTATAGATTGCTTGGTTTAACACATTCTGAACGCGCTTGAATCACTACTTCACGCACATCATATTTATTACAACTTGGATATTTTGTGTCCATCTGTTGTGCACCATCGTTGGTGTACAAGCAATCCATGTCCAAATTTTGTGTCCATCTGTTGTGCACCATCGTTGGTGTACAAGCAATCCATGTCCAATTCGCTCTTGCCCTTTGTAAGTGGATTATTTATCTTTGTCACGCATGCACTGCTTCATCGACCCAATTGTGGGTGAATGCACTGTATGTGCATCTGTTATCCATTGTCCTACTGCCGAGTCGACCACGTCAACTCGGTATGTCTGTCGTCGATTTTGATGTCTGCTATTCGATGTCCATTGTTTGCGATTAAGGACTACTGCCACATCGAATCCGTTTCTTGTCGTCTTGAGTGGTCATCGATCTGCTTTGCAACGAACCTTAGATTTGTTAGGTTTCTTGATTCGATTGATAATCTCAAGTTAGTTTTCATGAACCATCTTAAGTTTGAGGGAAGCTATTACTATAGCAGTTACTATATCTTAGTAGTTCAGGTATTTAAGTAGTTTCTATATTTTGGTATTTAGGCGAGATTATGTAACTTTCCTTATTTTATGCTTTGTTCAACTTTATCAATAAGAGCACCATTTTTTACTCAATTTGCCAACATTAATACAATTCTTACACTCTTATTTGAAATCTATCAATCGGTTATGTTAACTGCAAAGAGATGCGATGCGGCCATTCCTAAAGTAATCATTGTGATTGACCAAACACCTCTTTGCAAATGAAGGCTCAATCATTGCTCTAAGGGATGCCTATGGGTTCTCAAAGTAATCTTTTTCTATTCTAAACAATGCCAACTTCAGAACCTACATTCATACAACAAGGTGAATGTCTATGCAAAACAACCAAATGGAATCTAAATTCATGAAAAATACATATTAACCTTCTTTTGATTCCCGAAACAGCAACACCACCTCTAGTGCCTTCTTCCACAACCTTCACACAACAAACCCTCGTCATCGGCTGGAAATCGATTCCACTAATGCAAGGAACCTACCTAACAACAGCTTCGACCTTCAAATCACAGGGAATGCATGGATTGTTGCATATGTAGAAGAAACAAGGGTTTAGGGGCAACACAATCGAATTTAGGATTTAATTTTTGGGGTGGGGTGCTTGTTTCTCAACCTAGAGGCAATTTGGTAAATGTCATGGGATGCGCTATGGCATTGTTTCGGTGCCTTGATAATCGGGGTGCCCTGAAAAAGTTACAGGGTGCACGTAGCTGCACTCTAAATTAAATAAGTCCAACATGATACATGACCTTGACCATTCATTTCAGGTATTAAGAGAACATCTGCACGTAGCTGCACTCTAAATTAAAGAGGACCGCTAAAGGCACCCCACCGTTTCATGAAGGCACCCGACTTTTTTGTAAAAATTTCAGCGAAAATGGAAAAGACCATTTTTCCCCTGTATATATATTGATTCAAACTCTACAAACCATTTTGACAGAAAAAATGGGGCACCCCACCACCAAGCTTGAACCTAAAACGACATTGCGTTTGCCGACCGTTTATCGATTCTTGCAGATTGACATCATCGAAACGACGATGTAACAATGTTTGATAACCATATGATGGTTTGAAGGAAGCTGTTTTTTGTCAACGTAGGGTTTCTCAAATTTTCGAGATGTTTTTTCACGGACGCGATTGATTCGGCCTCGCGGGGCCAGAGAGTTATGCACACGTCTCGGTCACCATCCACCGAGAAGCGAATAACGGTCTCGGTAATGGACAACCGAGAGCTATTCTACATTCTCGGTTGGACATCACAAACGAGGACATAAACTATACACTTCGACTTACTCTCGTGAAGTGGTGTGCCAGAGAGACGATAATAAAAGTCTCGGTTATGGACAACCGAGAGCTATTCTACATTCTCGGTCATGCTTGGCGAGAGGCGTAAACAAAATCTCGGCTTTGTGTGGCCGAGAACCACGAACGCCCAATAGATGAACCATTGAATGCACCGCCACACAAACATAACAACTACTCTATCAAATGCAACTTAATTAGACTACCAACGCACATTCAAACGATCGATTTCAACACTATC
Source organism: Stephania yunnanensis (assembly GCA_039657365.1). NCBI lineage: Eukaryota > Viridiplantae > Streptophyta > Magnoliopsida > Ranunculales > Menispermaceae > Stephania > Stephania yunnanensis. The sequence goes on from JBBNAF010000043.1 coordinate 1,083,107, forward strand.
GATGTGTGAACGAAAAACTTGAACCAGAGCCCAAATTTGGATATGAAATCGACCAAAACTCGAGTCTTCAAACTCAAAAAACGTCCTACAACGAGAGGAGAGAGACATAGAGGAACGAATACAACTTAGATTTGGGATTGCTAGGTGGTTCGTTGACGAGAAATGGAGAAAGTCGAGCAAGAGGACGGTGGTGGGGTCGTGGGGTGCCTCTGTTTTGCGGGAGGGGTTTTTGGTGCCCGGGTAAATTGGTTAGAGGGGTATTTTGGGTATTTCGGGTCTAATTTTTTGGTGCCCCAGGTAAATTGGTTAGTGCCAACATTAACCGGGTGCCTTCATGAAACGGTGGGGTGCCCTTAGCGGCCCTCAAATTAAATAAGTCCAACATGATACATGACCTTAACCATTCATTTCAGGTATTAAGAGAACATCAGTGTGTGTAGTTAATGTCACACATGGCATGGCCCCCGCCACATTCGTCTTCACTCCCTCTCTCTCTCTCTCTCTCTCTCTCTCTCTCTCCATTGTGTTCTTCTCGCCATGGTCGACTTCGGAGCTATGATGGTGAAATGCTTTCAAGGTGAATATGATGTTCCTATGGATATCTAGGTGAGAACAAGAGAGATGATAGTCTGGTGAAGAAGAGGAGAGAAAGGGCTTATTTAGTCTCAGCAGACTGTCGAGCGGATTCGCCCCCTTGCTCAAGGGTTTGCTGGGATCCAAAAGAGGGTACACTTTTTGGGTTTTGTTGGTTTCATTAATGGGTGTTGAGATATATTTGATTTTGGGTTCTAGATCGATTGAATTTCGTCAAGTTTTGATTTTTTTCGCGATTTTAGAGCAATTTTTTTTGGTAAAGTTTTGATTTTTGTGAATGACTAGGGTTCTAGCGATGCGAATTTATGATATTTTCGCATTATTGATGATTATGAATAATCAAATAGATCTTTCCACATTATGAATGTCATTTGATTTATAACGACATTCGTTTTAATGTGTCTTATATATTCCAAAAGTTAAAGCCGTGAATATTATACTCAGATTAAATCATATAGATAAATTTTTTATTATTACAGAGTAAACTTATTCGAACAAGACATTAACAATAAAATTGTTGTATTAGATATGCACTGAACATTAACCTCCGCTAAGTTTGAATTCGAGAAATATTCACTTTTGTACATGCATGGACATAAACTCATCGCAATATTTAGGTCACGATTTAAACACATCTATGTGCTTGTTTTATCGAGTCATTTTCAATGATAAAATTCATAATATTGTGCCTTTGATTTTGAAGGCATGGTAATGGTAACAAAAATATTCGGATATATATGACAATATTTATACAAAATAGCCTTTCATATATGACCAAAAAAATGTCACAATTAAGCGATCATTGTCTAATTATTTGCCCTTTGTAGTGGTGCACCACTTTTGTTCTAACTTTTGGTGGAATTGTCAATACGACTTTTACCTAATATTTTCACCTTTTCCACGTCCATAAATTTATTATTGCGATCATGATCCTTACATGGAACATATGCTTCTTAATTTGAAGCTGAACTAATTGGATGGGAGCAATATTATATTTATAATATTTCATTATTTTACTCAGCTACTATGAGACAAGAAATCAATCCTTAATATTTATTGGATTGAAGTGCGCACTCGATATTTGTTGCAGCAATAAATCAAGGCGGGCCACGTGACCTTATTTTTATTGTCTCATAAGTCATATTTCCACATAGCCTCAACATAGAGGTAATTAAAATTGTGGAATTATAATTAATATTTGACTGATTAAATTTTGTAGCATGAGACACAGCCGCACATTTTGAGCTTTTGGAGCATTATCATTTTGGTATGTATATATAACTCCATAAGGTGAAAAGATATATAAAGTGAAATATTCAATTTTCAAATCTCTAAAGAGAAATTGGCGAATGATTATGTATAACACACAGTTTGTATATATGCTTTATTCACAAATTGTACTATCTAATTGTCATGACAAGTAATTCTTGTTGATAATATAATAAGGCAATAAGTTCAACTATGGTTAAATAACGTTTTGAAAATAAATTTAATATAAAATAATTTTTTCCTTTTTGTGTAAAAACATAAATATGATTAAATATATGTTCACAATTTGATTCATTAATAAACAAAATATATTATTCATATGAGTTGGTGGGACAACCTCCAGGTTGAGTGGCGAGACATAGTCTACTTAATACTATGCCTACTCGAACCGGATAACCCGTTTCCCTTTCAATGTTTAGCTTTACCGGGGATAAGACTTACCCACTATCAACTCAAACTTATAGTATTATTTGTATTATAAAATCAAGAATAGAACAATAACTAATCGTTTGTAGTTTTAAGAGAAAAAACTATATGTCACACATTAACTTTTGATTTCTGATGTAGAAGATCGTACAAGACACAACTACAGAGCATACTTTCGTAGTCGATGACGTTACAGTGCATAATGTATGAATAAAATACATTTACATAATTAAATATGCATGTAACAAAAAGAAATTAATCATGACAACATGGAAATAAATTGAAATTATTTAAATTAATAAAAATTATACATTTTTAGCTTTATATCTTTGAAAAGCTTCTTGATCTTCAAGACCTCCTCTTGTAGAGCAACTTCGTGCTGATAACGTGTTGTAAATTAAGTTGGAACTTGCTAAGAATTAGAGAAGGAAATAGAAGACTAATGGCCTGTTTGGTTCGTGGGATTAGCCCAGATTAGCCACTTTGGACTAGTTAATCCATTGTTTGCTTGGAGGATTAACTAGGCCAGCGGATTAGTTAAGAGGCATGGTAGTGGATTAAACAATACCACCATTTTTGGTGGGATTAGCTAATCCATTGTAGCTGAAAGAGGAGATTACCACTTTACCCTTCACATAAACCAAATCACAATTCCAAGTCCCTGTTTTTCATGTTTGGAAATTTGGGAGACGGAGTGGATGAAGAAGGCGAAGAGGATGATGGAGGAGAGGAAGATGAGAAGGGGCTCGGCAACCACCGCATCTCCGGAGCTGCTGAGAACACATGGTACAGTCGAGCCTCCTCTGTGAGAGATCAGTCCGCCATTAAAGATGACGCGAAACTAGAGCGGTGGTTCGGTTCGGTTCGTGAATGGCGACGCGATTTTGATCGGAGGATTTGTTGAGGGCGTTCTTGGATCTTTGGGATATACTGACTTTGATTTGGAGGATTTGTTGAGGGGGCGTCGGCGGAGGTGTTGGGGAAGGGGAGTGTGGGGACTTCGTACAAGGCGGTGTTGGAGGAGGGGACGACTGTGGTGGTGAAGAGGTTGAAAGACGTGGTTGTCACCAAGAGAGAGTTTGAGGTTCAGATGGAAGGGTTGAGGAAGGTCAACCATGAGAACATTGTTCCTCTTCGAGCCTTTTATTACTCCAAAGATGAGAAGCTACTCGTCTATGATTTCATGCCCTAGGAAGCCTCTCTGCTCTTCTTCACGGTATGCAAATTTTTTTTTTTTTTCTGGGTTTCGAACCTTCAAACCTTCACAGCCATGGAAATCCTGGAAATGAGAAATGTAAATGTGAGCCGATTCAAGCAGCGGTCTTCATTGGAGGAGATGAGAAATGTGTGAAATGGGGAGATTTTTGGTGTTATTTATCTAATGGTATTTTGGTAAATGTATATGTACAACCCCATTTAATCCCAACCTTAAAACTCCCAACCAAACAAGATACACAAATGAGACTAAACTATCTAAACCCATGTGTTAGTCCCATCACTAATTAATCCCATGTGTTAGGATTCACTAAAATGTGAACCAAACAGGCCATAAGAACTTCTACTACTACAAATTACCACTACAAAGGAGAAGAGAAGAAATGAGATAGTTGGAATGAGAAGTTTTCATTCAACTTGGTGTGTGAATTACAATGGGGTTAGCACCATTTATATAGGTCATTTGGTGATGATGATAATTGTACTTATACAATGTGTACAAGTTCACAAGCAACATAGACAATACATGAAAGAGTTGATGTACATTGGAGAGGATTACAAGTTACATGACAATACATGGATAAGTGATTAAACATTGGAGTTGAATACAAGTTATGTAGAGTGTACAAGTTACATTCAATGTAGAAGTCATGTTTGATGTTACAATTCAATGTGAGAGTCATGCTTGACAATGTGATCATTCATAAGCTTGGTTAAAGGGTCATCCAATTTACAACAATTTTAACCTTCCCTTCTGAATTTTCATACTTTCGTCGCATCAAATCTTGAAAACGTTGCTCAACATGTTCAATCAGTAGACTACTCGAAGAAATCAAAGAAGAATGAATATCTCCCATTTTATATACTTACAAAACTTTTAGGTTTTCTTTGTTTTATTTGACTTTGGTCCATGCCCCTGGACTAAAAGTCATATTCCTACCTAATCACAACTTTCTTGGTTACTTATTAAAATTTTAGAAGTTTCAATTTTAAATATTACTTTTATAATTTTACAAGTATTGATTTTCTAATTACTAATTTGCATAACTTGATTCAATCCAGTAGTCTTTTTGTAAATTGAATTGAGTTGGATTGACAAAATAAATAGACTGAACTGAATTATAATTTTTCAATTCATAAGAATTAGGTTGGATCTCATTCGTGTCTAAATTTATAGTTGGAGAGTTAGGCAGGAGCTCAGGACAACATCGATTTTTTAATTGCTAATCTGCGTAACTCCAATTTGAATATGATGTTCTCATGATCCGGTCTAGTGAGAACCGATCAATAATAATCTGATTTGCTACATATAGATAAAGTTGTCCGGATTTGTCATTTCGTACATATCTATGTGAGAACCGATCAATAATACATAGCCGCGTGTGGGGATCCATTGGATCATCATACTATGATCCAACGAATCAATCTATAGATTTAAGTCACCGACCTATTCCATTGGATCCATTAGATGGATAAAAGATTTACTTTACCATTATAAGTAAGTGGTCTCAGCATTGTGCGTCTTTTACTATTTGGTAGAGAAAAAGAGAGAGAGAGGAGAGCTTGTTCATTATCAACAGATTGTCTCGCTCCCTCGCACTGAGGGTTCTTTGGGATCCAAAAGAAGGTACCATTTTTGGGGTTTGTTGGTTTCATTAATGGGTGTTGAGAAAGATTTGATTTTGGGTTCTAGATCGACTGAATTTTTTTTCACGATTTTAGAGCAATTTTTTTTTGGTAAAGTTTTGATTTTTGTGAATGACTAGGGTTCTACCGATGCGAGTTTTTATTGTTAAAGGTTTGATTTTTGTGGGTTTTTTTTTATTTCAATTTGGATGATTTGCTCTTGAATCAATTGGGGGAATTTTTTGTCTTCTAGATGCCCGTTTCGATAGTGTGACGATTTTAGATCTTGGACCGTTTGATTTGCTAATTGAGTTTAGGATGGTGATTCGGATTGTCATAGCATGATCCAACGAATCAGAGTCACCGACCTTAATTGTTCAACGATAAAGATTTACTTTTTTTTAGAAAGATAAGATAAGATTTGTTTAGAAGATAAGATAAACTCAAAATAACATCTTCACAAGTCTATAAATAACTTGGTTTGGTTAGTAAGTCAATCGATTGATTAAAGAGAGTAATTAGTGTTCGCCTCCTTTTGATTTCAATTAAGGTTTTGCTTCCTTTCTTTAACTTTGCAATTGTTTGATTTTGAGTTTTACATTACGTTGATAAATTTCTACCATTAATTTAGAGAAGGTTGAAGATGCATTAGGTACTTGTTTGCTTTTGTTTCAATATTTTCGGTTGCTTTGTGTGGTTGGTTGATCGATTATTCTCTTATTAAATTCAATTTCTCTTATAATTGCTTTCCTGCGATGTTTATATCATGATCAATTGTTTCCTGTGTACATATTTCCTTTTGGTTTGTTCATTCTTGGCATCAATTGTTGTATTTATACATGTTAGTTTCTTTTTGGTTTATTAATTCAACATTGCATAGTAAGGGTTACATTACATGTTTTGGTTGATTATTGTGTGGATCTGTGTACTCCTGTTGAGTTTAGATTAGAAAAGTAGAATTAGATGTGATTACAGTTAATGTGTTATGTTTTGCTGATTAAAAAGATTATTAATTTGGATCCCTCACTCTTTCATGTAAGATCAATTAGTTTCTTAATTATATGGTGACTTAATGAAATTATGGGTGACTTAAAATTCTTTAGTATTCAACGCCGAACTTGATTGTCTGATCTTTAGTTCTAATCTCTGCTAGCCGTACATAGTTTTCGATCTCTTTCGGTTTAGGTTGTGGGTTCTTTATTGTTTTGGGTTCGAAGATTAAAAGTCAAATATTAACGAAATTCTTGATTCTTCAAATGGCTGTTTACTGGGTATGGCTGGCCGACCATTCTCACCTTTTGATTTTGGTCTTGATTTCTTTGTTATCCTTTTTTGTGGTTAACAAATCTTTCGATTGTTTCAAGCTAACTCGTACTAATCGATTCCATTTTTTTTTATTGAACATTGTTATTAATTACCTTTGATTATGCAAAGCATTCTTGGTCACTTTTGAATGCATTTTTTTTCTTAAAGACAATTTCTATATAGGGATTTACTTTTCTTGTCAAGAGCTGCAGTTTACTTGTGTCTTGTCACAATTATTAAATAATAAATGTTCGATGTTACGAGATGTTCAAGGGTGAATTTTATTGCAATTATTACAACGTTCACGAACATCATTAAGTAGATGCCAACAATGTCAACCATGAAGAATGAGTGTGAGGGGCTTAGAGAAAGACCACCATTAAGAAGATGCCAACAATGTCGACCATGAAGAACAAGTGTGAGTCATATCTCAAGATGCAATAGGTCATATTTCAAAATGTAATCTTGCTTGTTAATCGTACGTTACGACATGTCGCAATGCATTCTTTTGTGAAAAAAAAAAAAAAAAAAAAAAAAAAAAAAAAAAAAAAAAAAAAAAAAAAAAAAAAAAAAAAAAAAAAAAAAAAAAAAAAAAAAAAAAAAAAAAAAAAAAAAAAAAAAAAAAAAAAAAGAAAAAAAAAAAAAAAAAAAAAAAAAAAAAAAAAAAAAAAGGAAACCCGAGGTTTATGGTATAGCTTGGTGATTAAAGCTGGCTATAACCGAGTTGTGAAACCGAAGTATCGGTTGAAAACTTAAGGTGATCCTTGAAAAAAAAAAAAAAAAAAAAAAAAGAGATGAATCAAAGGTTTATGGTATAGTTTGGTGATTAAAGTGGCTATAACCGAGTTGTGAAATCGAAATATCGGTTAAAAACCTATTGAGGATCTCTGAGAAAAAAAAAAAAAAAAGAAAAAAAAAAAAAATGAAAAAAAAAAAAAAAAAAAAAAAAAAGGGAAAAAAAAAAGAGAACAAATGCGAGACGTGTCAATACAAATCGTTTTTTTTTTTTTTTTTTTTAAGTTGTCATGTGACCATTATCATTTGATTGTTGGAATCGACATAGCTTAAGTATTTGATTGTTAACGTTAAAAAAAAAAAAAAAAGATTGGCATGTAATATTGGTTTCGATGACGAAGAAACCAAAGAGAAGATACACGTATGTGGTGGATAATAAAAATTGCCTCCTTTTCAACGTGGACGTAGGCCTCGGAGTAAATTTGAACCACGATAAATCCCTTCGTCTATTTCTTGATTTTTTTCTTTTTTTTTAACTTTTTTTTAATTTTATTGGATTTTTTTCCTTATTTTTAAATTGAAAGTTGCGGAAGCTTTTCCTCCTCCAGTGATTTAGAATGGAGTCTACAGATTTCATCTTTTCGTTCTCTGCAATTGGAAAAGAATGATTATGATATTTGCAACTTTTTTTTTTTTTTTTTTTTTTTTTGTTTGAGTATCTTGACTATTAAAGAAAACAAATTAGATCAATCCAAATTTTAACTTAGAAACTAAGTACTAAATTGGTTTTGGTTTTGAAGGAACTTATGGTGTCTATAGACTTGAATGGAAAATACGATTATGATATTTTTTTTTTTTTTTTTTTCGACGATATGAACGGAAAATATTGTTTTTAGTACGACACCCATTTTATGGATCCTAGACGACTTGTTAATTAGGAAGTCGATAAATTGAAACTTCCACCGTTAATTTGAATGGATGCGAGTTCTATAGATATGTGTTGGTTCTTAGGGTAAAGGAAATAGAACTATAAATTAGGCACTAAATCAAATAAGATTATGCACAGTATTGTAGTTGCAGAAGACTTAGGCTTGTCGTCAATCACATTAGACATTAGGTGGCACATGCATAGCTATGATAATCATAACAATTAATCGTAAGTAATCTGATTGCCATAGTTTTTTTTTTTTTTTTTTGTTGAGTAGTTTCGAGACAAGTTGCTTATAACTCACAAAAATATACATTAGAGAAGCTGTGTACCTTCCATGGTACCTACAAAAGAATGCTCAATCATACCAAAAAGCGGTCTAAAGCCAAACCATAGAGCCAAAACTCACAATCTTCTAGCTCTCCTCGCAAGCACAATGGAGCTTAGAGTCAAAACTCAACAAGGAGAAGCTAGGACATTCATGGATAATATCCCAAAACAAACAAACTCAAAACATTAGTTTGGACAACAATAACACATGAGTTACTAAACTCTCCCACAACAAAACAATAAACAATTAACTCGGCATTGGCTCCTTCGAGATCGACCAGTGCGTCCCCTCGCCTATCAACATCGAAAACACAAGACCTACAAAAACCAAAACATCCAAAAAAAGAGACTTCTCCCTCCTATTAATGTAGTGTCCATTCGAAACAAAACACAAAAATGGAAGACTAAAAATGAAACCATAGCATATGAGAACATCCACGCCCTAGTATAAACACATGCCCAACGGCCCCCGCTCAAAGCAAGAACATCATCAACATTGAGTTAGAGATATGTGTAGATTATCCACCTCACAAAAAATTCCTGCAGTAATTGCTTTACCAACATTTGTACACTATCCTTATTGCCACCACTCTTCCACTGGAAAAAACTATTTCTTCCACACAATAGAGGAAGACAGAGTTACGAGAAACATTCCATGTACCCAAACACGAATGATGACCAAAACAAAAATTACAGGAATAGAAACTATAAAACCAAACCACTGCTTACTCTCACTCATAGCGTAAGTCCTTCAAAACCATTCCTACTCAAGTAACCGCTTTACTCTCACTCTGCCATGCATGTGTCTTATGCCATTGTGCATTCTGAACGTGCTTGAATCACTACTTCACGCGCATCGTATTTATCACAACTTGGGATATTTTGTGTCCATCTGTTGTGCACCATCGTTGGTGTGCAAGAAATCCATGTCCATATTTGCTCGCCACTTTGTAAGTTGGTTATTTATGTTGTCACGCATGCCCGCTTCATTAGCCCAATCGCCTTGTGGGTGAATCGCATCTGTATGTGCATCTGTTATCCATTGTCCTACCTGCCGTCGACCACGTCAACTCTGCTATCTGTCGTGGATTTTGATGTCCTGCTATTATGATGTCCATTGTTCTGCAGTTCCGACTCTGCCACATCTGAATCCGTTTCTTGTCGTCTTGGGTGGTCATCGATCTTCTTTGCAACGAACCTTAGATTTATTAAGTTTACTGATTCGATCGACAACCTCAAGTTAGTTTTCATGAACCATCTTGAGTTTGAGGGAAGGTATTACTATAGCAGTTACTATATCTTAGTAATTTAGGTATTTAAGTAGTTTCTATATTTTGGTATTTAGGCAGATTAAGTAACTTTCTTTATTTTATGTTTTGTTCAACTTTATCAATAAGAGTACCATTTTGTACTCAATTTGCCCGCATTAATATAATTCTTACACTCTTATTTGAAATCTATCAATCGGTTATGTTAACTGCAAAGAGGTGCGATGTGACCATTCCTAAAGTAATCATTGTGATTGACCAAACACCTCTTTGCAAATGAAGGCTCAATCATTGCTCTAAGGGATGCCTATCGGAACTTCAGAACCTACATTCATACGTGAATGTCTATGCAAAACAACCAAATGAAATCCAAATTCATGAAAAATACATATTAACCTTCTTTTGATTTCCGAAACAGCAACACCACCTCTAGTGCCTTCTTCCACAACCTTCACACAACAAACCCTCGTCCTCGGCTGGAAATCGATTCCACCAACGCAAGGAACCTACCTAACAACAGCTTCGACCTTCAAATCACAGGGAATGCGTGGATTGTTGTCTATGTAAAAGAAACAAGGATTTATGGGCAACACAATCGAATTTAGGATTTGGTTTTTGGGGTGGGGTGCTCGTTTATCAAATTTGAGGCAATTTGGTAAATGTCATGGGATGCCCTATGACATATGTCATGGGATGCCCTATGACATTGTTTCGATGCTAATCGGGGTGCCCTGAAAAAGTTAGAGGTGAACGTAGCTGCACTCTAAATTAATAAATAAGTCCAACATTTAACCTTGACCATTCATTCAGGTATTAAGAGAACATCAGTGTGTAGTTAATGTCACACATGGCATGGCCCCCACCACATTCGTCTTCACTCCCCCACACTAGACTAGTCCCTCTCTTTCTTTCTCTCCATTGTGTTCTTCTCGCCATGATCGACTTCAGAGCTGTGATATTGCAATGCTTTCAAATTGAATATGATGTTCCCATGGCCATATCTAGGTGAGAACAAGAGAGAGGATAGTCTCAGTGAAGAAGAGAGAGAAAGGAGCATTTAGTCTCAACAGATCGTGGAGCGGATTCGCCCCCTCGCTCAAGGGGGTTGGCCGGGATCCAAAAGAGGGTACACTTTTTGGGTTTTGTTGGTTTCATTAATGGGTGTTGAGATATATTTGATTTTGGGTTCTAGATCGATTGAATTTCATCAAGTTTTGATTTTTTTCACGATTTTAGAGCAATTTTTTTTGGTAAAGTTTTGATTTTTGTGAATGACTAGGGTTCTAGCGATGCGAGTTTTTATTGTTAAAGGTTTGATTTTTTTTGGGTTTTTTTTTTTTTTTTTTAAATTTCAATTTGGATGATTTGCTCTTGAATCAATTGGGGGAATTTTTTGTCTTCTAGATGCCCGTTTCGATTGTTTGACGATTTTAGATCTTGGACCGTTTGATTTGCTAATTGAGTTTAGGATGGTGATTCGGATTGTCATAGCATGATCCAACGAATCAGAGTCACCGACCTTAATTGTTCAACGATAAAGATTTACTTTTTTTTTAGAAAGATAAGATAAGATTTGTTTAGAAGATAAGATAAACTCAAAATAACATCTTCACAAGTCTATAAATAACTTGGTTTGGTTAGTAAGTCAATCGATTGATTAAAGAGAGTTGTTAGTGTTCGCCTCCTTTTGATTTCAATTAAGGTTTCGCTTCCTTTCTTTAACTTTGCAATTGTTTGATTTTGAGTTTCTATTACGTCGATAAATTTCTACCATTAATTAGCGAAGGTTGAAGATGCATTAGGTACTGTTTGCTTTTGTTTCAATATTTTAAGTTGCTTTGTGTGGTCGGTTGATCGATTATTCTCTTATTAAATTCAATTTCTCTTATAATTGCTTTCCTGCGATGTTTATATCATGATCAATTGTTTCCTGTGTGCATATTTCCTTTTGGTTTGTTCATTCTTGGCATCAATTGTTGTATTTATACATGTTAGTTTCTTTTTGGTTTATTAATTCAACATTGCATAGTAAGGGTTACATTACATGATTTGGTTGGTTATTGTGTGGATCTGTGTTGGTACTCTGTTGAGAATTGAGTTTAGATTAGAAAAGTAGAATTAGATGTGATTACAGTTAATGTGTTATGTTTTGTTGATTAAAAAGATTATTAATTTGGATCCCTCACTCTTTCATGTAAGATCAATTAGTTTCTTAATTATACGGTGACTTAAAATTCTTTAGTATTCAACGCCGAACTTGATTGTCTGATCTTTAGTTCTAATCTCTGCTAGCTCGTACATAGTTTTCGAAGATTAAAAGTCAAATATTAACGAAATTCTTGATTCTTCAAATGGCTGTTTACTGGGTATGGTTGGCCGACCATTCTCACCTTTTGATTTTGGTCTTGATTTCTTTGTTATCCTTTTTTGTGGTTAACAAATCTTTCGATTGTTTCAAGCTAACTCGTACATTGATTCCATTGTTTTTTTATTGAACATTGTTATTAATCATCTTTGATTATGCAGCATACTTGGTCACTTTTGAATGCATTTTTTTTTTCTTAAAGACAATTTCTATATAGGGATTTACTTTTCTTGTCAAGAACTGCAGTTTACTGTCACAATTATTAAATAATAAATGTTCGATGTTACAGATGTTCAAGGGTGAATTTTATTGTCAATTATTACAACGTTCACGTACACCATTAAGTAGATGCCAACAATGTCAACTATGAAGAAACACCATTAAGAAGATGCCAACAATGCCAGCCATGAAGAACAAGTGTGAGTCATATCTCAAGATTCATTGGGTCATATTTCAAAATGTAATCTTGCTTGTTAATCGTCTGTTATGACATGTCTGCGATGCATTCTTTTGTGAGAAAAAAAAAAAAAAAAAAAAAGAGAAAAAAAAGAAAAAAAAGAAAAAAAAAAAAAAAAAAAGAAAAAAAAAAAAAAAAAAAAAAAAAAAAAAAAAAAAAAGAAAAAAAGGAAAAAAAAAAAAAAAAAAAAAAAAAAAAAAAAAAAAAAAAAAAAAAAAAAAAGAAAAAAAAAAAAGAGAAAAAAGAGAATGAATCAAAGGTTTATGGTATAGTTTGGTGATTAAAGTGGCTATAACCGAGTTGTGAAACCGAAATATTGGTTAAAAACCTATGAGGATCTCTCGAGAAAAAAAAAAAAAGAAGAAAAAAAATGAAAAAAAAAAAAAGAAAAAAAGAAAAAAAAAGAAAAAAAGAAAAAAAGAAAAAAGAAAAAAAAAAAAAAAAGAAAAAAAAAAAAAAAAAAAAAAAAAAAAAAAAAAAAAAAAGAGAGAACGAATGCCAGACGTGTCAATACAGTCGTATTTTTTTTTTTTTTTAAAAGTTGTCATGTGGCCGTTAGCATTTGATTGTTGGCATCGACATAGTTTAAGTATTTGATTGTTAACGTTAAAAAAAAAAGATTGGCATGTACTATTGGTTTCGATGACAAAGAAACCAAAGAGAAGATACACGTATGTGGTGGATAATAAAAATTGCCTCCTTTTCAACGTGGACGTAGGCCTCGAAGTAGGCTGAACCACGATAAATCCCTTTGTCTATTTCTTGATTTTTTTCTTTTTTTTAACTTTTTTTTTAATTTTATTAGTTTTTTCTTTTTCCTAATTTTACAAGATGCATCATTCTCATCATATATAATATCCTCGTGATACGGTAGAGATTATAATAAGTTTAACGCGATGGTTTAAACATCATTATACTCTACAATCAAATTAAAAAGAAAAGAAATAATATAACAAACAATTTTGATGAATAATTTGCCAAACCAATCTCTATCTATAAGCACAGAGATTTTATATATTTTTTTTGTAATGTACGCAAATTCTCTCCAAACTTTAAATCGACTCACATAATATATGAATATTTATAGCTTCATGTTTATAGCATCTAAATCTTGTTTAATTGCATATATATATAATATATATATATATATATATATATATTTTGATTGCGATTTCATAACCAAGCTTGTAATTAGCCATCTTATTTTCTTGTCCACCATTAATTAACAACTTTATGTTCTTTGCTATCAGACATGCTTCTCTCGCAATGTACACTTGTTTAATTTCTGTTGAGCATTGAAAGGAAATATATGGCATGACTTAATTCTAAATTGAAAGTTGCGGAAGCTTTCCTCCTCCAATGATTAGAATGGAGTCTACTGATTTTCGTTTCTCGCAATTGGAAAAGAATGATTATGATATTTGCAACATTTTTTTTTTTTTTTTTTTTTTTTGGAGTACTGACTATTAAAGAAAACAAATTAGATCAATCCAAATCTTTAACTTAGAAACTAAGAACTAAATTGGTTTTGGTTTTGAAGGAACTCATGGTGTCTATAGACTTGAATGGAAAATACATTTTTTTTTTCGACGATATGAATGGAAAATATTGTTTTTAGTACTGACCCATTTTCTGGATCCTAGACGACTTGTTAATTAGGAAGTCGATAAATTGAAACTTCCACCGTTAATTTGAATGGATGCGAGTTCTATAGATATGTGTTGGTTCTTAGGGTAAAGGAAATAGAACTATTAGGCACTAAATTAATCAAATAAGATTATGCACAGTAGTGTAGTTGCAGAAGACTTAGGCTTATCGTCAATCACATATGACATTAAGTGGCACATGCATAGCTATGATAATCCGAACAATTAAGATATACCTTCTTCATACTGTTTGAGCCGCTCAGTCATAGTTTTTGGAACATAAGCATTGTGTCCCAATGCGACGACGAGATAATCATAAGTAATCTGATTGCCATCAGCAATAAACACTGAATTATCGGTTATGTTAACTGCATAAGAAATGACGATGCGACCATTCCTGAAGTAGTCGTTGTGATTGACCACACACCTCTTTGCAAATGAAGGCTCAACCATTGCTCTGAGGGATGCCCGTGGGATCTCAAAGTATTCTTTTCTATTCCAAAAAATTGACAACTTCAGAACCCACATTCATATAATATATATATATATATATATATAAAAAGCAACAACAAGATTAAAAAAAAAGCACATAACATATACATTTTCCGAAAAACATTTACATCACATATATATTCACATGAATTTACATTACGCCTATGTCAAATTTCGAAAGGCGAAAAACAGAACAAGCAATGAATCAAGGCTGAGTGAAACAACTTTGATAAGAAATTTCACTCCTTGTAACCTAAGACTAGGTAGCAACAACGTTTTTTTTTTTTTTTTTGATAGCAGAGGGTATCTGATGTTGGTTTTTGTGTGGGCCAAAAAAAAAAAATAGAAAGTCCAACACATGCAACGAATTGGAGTTGGAATATGAATCTTGGAGAGAGAAAATAGGAAAGAGAATTGGAGTTGGAATAGGATTTTGGTAGAGAGATATACAAGCATTGGAAAGTCGACTTTGAGAGTTCGACTTGGTGACCGATTGGTGTGCGCACTCAAGTTGAAGTGTGCAATCTCTCTAGTTTTCTTCTCTCTACATTGAATATACATCAAGATCTTGAATCTGAAGACCCGCGGAGAGGCTTTGGTGATTTCTTGGTGTTCAAGAAAAGAGGTGCAAGGGTTTGATACAATTGGGGTAGTTTTTCTTCGTTCTTAGTGTGATCATCTAAGTTTTTGGAAGAGATATTTTTGTATTACTCCATTGTTAGTGAATCTCAAGCGATTGAGATATCTTGTACTCTTTATTCATATAGTGGATTTATTCGGAGTTTGACCAGTGGTTTTTTTTATCTGATTTAGAGGGTTTTCCACGTTAAATCTTGTGTTCTTTGTGGTGTGATTGATTTGGCGCATTGTTCGTGGCTTGGTGGATTTTATTCATCTGTCTCTCGAGTTAAAGGGGTTACTTTCTTGTTGAGTATCCCCAACAAGTGGTATAAGAGCCGCGATTAGTTCGTGTTTCGGGAATCTTTGTGGGAATCAAGATGGTGGATGATGATGATAAATCAAGCAATATGGTCAAGTTGACGGCTTGGAATTATTCAATTTGGCAACCGATGATGGAAGATCATCTTTATTGCAAGGATTTATTTGATCCAATTGAATTTGGACAAAACAAGCCAGAGAAAATATCCGATGTTAATTGGAGGAAGTTGCACCGAAAAACTGCTGGGACTATTCGAAAGTGGATCGATCTCAGTATTTATCACCATGTCAGCAAAGAGGTTGATGCACAGGAGTTGTGGAGAAAATTGCAGAATATGTGTGAGAGGAAGGGGGCTCAGAACAAGGCTTCTCTAATTAGAAGGCTTGTTAATATGAAGTACAAAGATGGGCGGTCGATGATAGAGCACTTGAATGATTTCGAAGCATTGATCAATCAATTAAGTGCTATGAAGATTGGGCTTGAGGATGAGTTACAAGCACTTTTACTCTTGAGCTCGTTGCGAGTAAAGTTCGGGAAACCTTGGTGGTGTCTCTAAGTAATTCTGCTCCAGGCGGTGTCTTGTCTTCATCCATAGTGCGGGAGAGTCTCTTTGACGAGGAGACTAGGAGAAAGGATAAAGGCATTGAAACTTCATAAGCTCTTGTTACTACTGCAGAACATAGAGGCAGAAGTCAGTTTAGAGGTCCGAGGGGGCGGAGTAAATCTAGAGGCAAGTCTCAAGGAAAAGGAAAATTCTCTTGTTATCATTGTGGCGAGGAAGGACACATAAAGAAAAATTGTAGAGTGTGGAAAAGAGAAAGTAATGATGAGAAAAATCAAAATAAAGCGAATGATCTAATACTACTACGCTATATCAGATGCAATTGAAGACTTGGTTGTGCTTTCTTTAGTTGAGGATCAAGGTCATGTCACTAATACAGATAGTGAATGGGTTGTTGATTCCGCAACATCCTTCCATGCTACTCCAAGGAAGGATTTCTTCTCTGTTTATCGAGCAAGGAATTTTGGCAAGGCAAAGATGGGGAACAACAGTTTTGCAGATATAGTTGGCATTGGAGATGTCTTTGTGCAGACAAATATGGGTTGCACGGTAATTCTGAAAGATGTGCGACATGTTCCGGATCTGCGTCTGAATTTGTTTTCTACTCATGCTTTGGACCTAGATGGTTATTACAACATCTTTGGGGGCAAGGAGTGGAAACTCACCAAAGGCTCAATTGTTGTTGCTAGAGGAAAATTGAGCTATACACTTTACAAGACTCAATTGAAGACCGTCAGAGGTGACCTGAACGCGATTGAAGATGATTCTTCACCAGATCTGTGGCATAGGCGGCTAGGTCACTCGAGTGAGAAAGGGTTGCGGTGTTGGCAAAGAAGTCTCACATTCCCTTTGCCAAAGGTAAATATTTGAACCCTTGTGATGATTGCTTATTCGGTAAGCAACATAGAGTTTCTTTTTCTTCATCATCTGAAAGAAAAAGAAATTTACTTGAGTTAGTATACTCTGATGTTTGTGGTCCCATTGATGTGGAAACTATGGGAGGTGGCAGATACTTTGTTACTTTTATTGATGATGCTTCACGGAAGGTTTGGGTGTTTGTGTTGAGAACAAAATGTCAGGTTCTTGAGTACCTCCAGAAGTTTCATACGTTGGTGGAACGAGAAAAAGACGTATCTTTGAAGTGCCTTCGTAGTGATAACGGGGGAGAATACACTTCAAAGGAGTTCGAGAATTATTGCTCAGAACATGGAATCAGACATGAGAAGACTGTCCGGTACTCCTCAACATAATGGTGTTTTGAAAGAACAAAAGAACCATCCTTGATAAAGTCAGATGTATGTTAAAAATGGCTAAGTTGCCCAAGTCGTTTTGGGGTGAGGCTCTCAGTACTGCTTGCTACTTGATGAATCGCTCTCCTTCAGCACCATTGGAGTTTGATGTTCTAGAGAGAGTTTGGTCTGGGAAAGATGTTACTTACTCTCACTTGAAGGTGTTTGGATGCAAGGCATTTATGCGCGTGCCTAAGGAGCAGAGACAAAAACTTGATGATAGAATTGTTCCGTGTATCCTCTTGGGATTTGGAGATGCAGAGTTTGGTTATAGGTTATGGGATCCAGAGAAGAAAAAGATTGTCAGGTCCAGGGATGTGGCCTTTCATGAATATGAGACCATAGTAGATTTGAAGACATCAAAGAAAATCATAGTTGATGATGATGATGTTTCTGGATTGGAGTCTTCTTCCATTACTGATGCCACACATGAGGGAGACTCATTTGAAGAACATGGGGTTGATGTGCAAGAACCAGTTGATGATGCTGAGCAGGGGGAGCAAACTCCTCCACCAACAGCTTTAGTTGAACCTTCACTTAGAAGGTCTGAGAGAGGGTTGCTTCCTTCTACTAGGTACCCCAGTTCTAATTATGTTACAATTACAGAAGAGGGGGAGCCAGAGAGTTTCCAGGGAGTTCAGATTCACAAAGACAAAGTTCAATGGATGAAAGCAATGCAAGAGGAGATGAGTCTGAAGAAGATTCACACTGATAAGAATCCAGCTGATATGTTGACGAAGGTGGTGACTCGTGAGAAGCATCAGCCCTGCACCAAGTTAGTGGGGCCGAGTTGTTATTGAGCATCAAATATGATTGAGATCTCCCCATGTGTTGGAGGGGGAGATTGTTGGTTTTTGTGTGGGCCACACACACACAAAAAATAGAAAGTCCAACACATGCAACGAATTGGAGTTGGAATATGAATCTTGGAGAGAGAAAATAGGAAAGAGAATTGGAGTTGGAATAGGATTTTGGTAGAGAGATATACAAGCATTGGAAAGTCGACTTTGAGAGTTCGACTTGGTGACCGATTGGTGTGCGCACTCGAGTTGAAGTGTGCAATCTCTCTAGTTTTCTTCTCTCTACATTGAAGATACATCAAGATCTTGAATCAAGACCCGCATGAGAGGCTTTGGTGATTTCTTGGTGTTCAAGAAAAGAGGTGCAAGGGTTTGATACAATTGGGGTAGTTTTTCTTCGTTCTTAGTGTGATCATCTAAGTTTTTGGAAGAGATATTTTTGTATTACTCCATTGTTAGTGAATCTCAAGCGATTGAGATATCTTGTACTCTTTATTCATATAGTGGATTTATTCGGAGTTTGACCAGTGGTTTTTTTTTTTCGATTTAGAGGGTTTTCCACGTTAAATCTTGTGTTCTTTGTGGTGTGATTGATTTGGCGCATTGTTCGTGGCTTGGTGGATTTTATTCATCTGTCTCTCGAGTTAAAGGGGTTACTTTCTTGTTGAGTATCCCCAACATCTGAGCCACTGCCACTGCCACTGCCATCAACTGACTGTAGACCTCCAGAGAACCCAAAGAAGAAATTGGAGGGAGAAAGCTTTGGTTAGCGTGTTAGAGAATGAACTTACCACTCTACCAATGCCTGAGGGCCTAATGAGGTATTAATTCAATCATATAGAATAAGTACGATTTGCTACAGTGGGACAGTTCAACGAGGTTCAATAGTTTTTGGTTTTCGTATCAGAAATGTAGTACCAAATTAAAGCACACCAAATCTATCCACCATAAACTTCCCATCAAATATAACCAATTGTTCATGAAAAGGTAAAACATTGGGCCGGACATACTGTTATTGCGCCAAAAAGCCTAGATGGTTTGCTAATCGAATCCAAGTGAGAGGAAACTAAACTTACGGGTCGATGAAGACGACATTGGCATGGAATTGGAGTGATTTGGGGAGAAACGCGCCGCAACTCGCGCCGATCAAGCACCGCAACCTTCTCTCCGCCCGCCAGTTGATCAAAAGCCATTTGAGTTTAGTTTAAACAAATATCGGCCCATAACTCATTTGGGCTTGGGCTTCAGGATTTAAATGGTCTGGATCTAAAATCTGGCGCGTTGGAGTGATTAGACACTTCAACAGGTTAAAATGTCTCGAGTTGGAGACTCCGCTATCACAAAAACCACCTTTAAAAGAGTTTCACCTCTTAGCGGGGTCGATCCGGCTCGAGCTCGGAGTATATTTAAGTCCGGATATCGGGTGGTCTAGTGTCTAGACCCTAAAAAATAAAAATTAATAAAGAAACTCATATTTGACAAAAGCCTTTGACAATTCAAACAGGTGGCTTCAATTGTTTGGTTTCTTTGGTAGGCGAGGTCACCTTATATCTGAGTGGCGGAACCAGTGAATTTTGTTAAGGGAGTAAATTTTAACCTTTTTTTTTTTTTTAAACAAAAAAATATATTAATATGAAAAATTAAGCATAACAAAAAAATTTTGACAGTGCTACACTCGAGACGCTTCAAATGCATCATTTTTTTTAATATATTATACTTGTTATATAAAGATTGTGAGTTGACCATAAGAAAGTGGGAAGGACGAATGCGTAGGGGTATTTTATGGGGTCCCAATGATTAGGGTATATAAAGGAAAAATAATTTTAAAACCTACTTTCGACATCACCGAAGAAGCACTAATCGGGGTTTGCTCGCGCGCACGCATCTAGAGATGTATCGCATGACTTCGACCCAATCCATGCATAACTGTTTTTTTTGTAAGAAAGAAACCAACATCTTAGATCTTGCTTTTTGTACATGAATATGAGTAAATGATTTCCTCTATCACTAGAATATTTTTGGTCTTTAATAGTGGTTTTAAAATCCTATTAAATAGAGTGTTATTAAATGTCACGTGAGGATGTGTTATGTTTTAATTCTTAATACATATATTACATAAAGTTTTTTTTTAAAACCCTATCAATTAGGTATTATTTAATAACACCCACTTTAATAGGGATTTTAAATCCTCTCGCTAAAGATCAAAATTGTTATAATGTATATATGTGATCTAAAAGCAAGGATAAAAATTTCGCACGAACCATATGACTTGGTGCATATGCATAAAATATATACGGTACGTACTACAAATTCGATCATCATGAGGAAAGAATGAGATACCTATACACAAATAAGGAAGGAATTGTAACCAAAAAAAAAAAAAAAAAAGGAAAGGAATCCTTTGAGAAATTAAAATATGACATTACAAAGTAATAAGATAAGATGCATGTGTATGTATAATGCACTTTTTTCACGAGGAACTCATGTGTGCCGCTTCAATATGCCGATAATTAACGAGAATATAGCATATCCATATCCAATGATATTTGCACAATGCTTGCAAATTGGTCGGCTAGATCTAAGACCAAACGAAGACAATTTATACATATAGGCTACATGTCACACCCCGATAGCGAGACCCGAGTAGGCCGGGGCAGCGTGAAACCTAGCAAATGACAGAGTTCGGAGGACTCGGTGTGGTTCCATGGAGGTTGGTTGCATGTGGCACCGGTGTGTGCACGCCTTGGCACAGAGCCTTGGCACAGCAAAGACGGACTTAGGTACGAACCTTAGCACGGCACATGCGGACTTAGGTACGAGCCGTGGCACGGCACGGCGGACTAAGGTACGAGCCTTGGCACGGCACAAGCGGACTTAGGTACGAGCCTTGGCACAAAGCGGACTTAGGTACGAGCCTTGGCGCGGCGGGCATAGGTGGACTTAGGTACGAGCCTTGGCACGGCACGGCGGACTTAGGTACGAGCCTTGGCACGAGCAAGGCCGAACCTAGGTACATTCTTCAAGCACAAGTTAGGTAGCGCATTGGCACGAGCAAGGCCGAACTTAGGCGGATTCTTTGGCACGAGCAAGGTCATGCCTTGGCGAGCAAGGCATACCTTGACAAGGGTTGACAAATCTTGACTTGGGCGTTGACCCTGGTCAAAGTACGCTTGGTCTCATTTTGGGATGTTTCCTATTGGAGCTGAGGAAACATATTAACATCTACTATAAGGAGAGGTGGTCTCTCATAGGGGTGGCATGGACACGGTAGCAAGGAGGACCCTCGAGCATGCCTTGGGCACCATGCCAAGGCAAGACCCTCGGACCCATGGTCCGGCCATCCCGAGCCGATGGGACTCGACCGAGCCTCGGCTAACACCCCTCTGGTGCCTGGGCGCGACCAGGCACCACCAAGCAGTTCCTGTCCCGCAGAGAATCATGGACCACGTCCCTCGAGGCGTGGAGAGACCGAGTCAAGGCAATTCTGAGCGGTTGGGTAACTACCTTGGTCATGGCCAGGGGCATGACCAAGGCACGTCCGTCCCGAGCATGTGGCAATTGACCAAGCAGTGGAGGCGGTTATGGGACTAGGTCGCAGCAAGGCAGTTGGGTAACTGCCTTGACCACAAAGGGAGTGGGGTTTTACTCAGTAAACGAATCAATGTAATCAGGACAGGTGTCCTAGTTGGTTATGTAACTACTTATTGGTTGTTCTATAAAGCCAGAGGCTCTAGGCTTGGGGAAACATAAAGTTCCAGTGTTGTATTCCCATTGAGAGCTCAGTAAAACATTTCCTTGTTGCCATTGCTTGTTGTTCATTTCGAATTGAGTATTGGTAGTGCTGAACTAAGGTGGCCCTTAGGCACCACGGGTTGGGTTGAGCGAGAAAATCTCCTTAGGGTAAACCCCTTTCTTAACGGCCCCATGACAATTGGTATCAAAGATTCATTCGGAGACGATGGCGACCCGAGCAGCAAGCGATCTAAGTGAGAGGGTAGCTCACTTAGAACCCTGATGGACGATGTCTGCCCCGGCAGAACATGCGGAGTCTTCAACGACGTCACAACGTATTGAAGGCTTGGAGATGTTGGTGGCTTCATTGGTGACTAGGGGAGAGTCACAATAAGCTGTGATTGCTACGTGGGAATCAAGATTTGACGAGCTTGTAGCAGATGTGCGTTTCGTGGCAACCTCGACGATGGCTATAGAGGTGAATCTACTTAAGCGAGCGCGGCGATCCTTGGAGGTTGCTGTTGCGGTAAAGTCCCGAACTAAGGTGCCAGAGCCAAAGAAATTCTCAGGCAAGCGGAGCGCGAAAGAGCTTGAGAATTTCCTTTGGGACATGGAGCAATATTTCGCTACTGCGAACGGAGGAGAGCCATAAGGTCATCTCGACCTCTATGTACTTTGAAGGCGATGCGAAACTCTAGTGGAGAACCAGAGTGGATGATGATGCGGCGTCAGGTAGACCCAAGATTGTTGATTGGGATGTGCTAAAGAGGGAATTGAAGGATCAATTCCTTCCCACCAATGTGGCTTGACAAGCGCGGGAGGCCTTGCGCAAGCTCAGCGCGACGGATCGGTTCGAGACTATGTTAAGGAGTTTTCCTCTCTCTTGCTGGACATCAAAAACATGTCAGAGGAGGACAAACTCTTTAACTTTACTACGTGATTGTTGTCATGGGCTCAATCCGAGCTCAGGAGGCAAGGAGTGAAAGACTTGCTTGGGGCGATTGCGGCTGATAGTCTTATGGATTTCAAGACTAGTTCTTCCCCGAGCGAGGGAAAGAACAAGGAGAAGAAACCGTTCAAAGACCACCACAAGAAGGGCGAGAAAAAGTCTTTCCCTCCTAAGCATGTGAGCTCGAAGCCGGCCCCGAAGGTAGACGCGAAGGCTTCATCAAGTTCCTCGTAAGGGTCGTTTTATTTGCAACGGCCCTCACATGGCACGAGATTGCCCAAAGAAGGAGAAACAACAACACCACCTCTAGTGCCTTCTTCCACGACCTTCACACAACAAACCCCGTCCTCTACTGGAAATCGATTCCACCAATGCAAGGAACCTACCTAACAACAGCTTCGACCTTCAAATCACATGGAATGCGTGGATTGTTGCCTATGTAGAAGAAACAAGGGTTTAGGGGCAACACAATCGAATTTAGGATTTGATTTTTGGGGTGGGGTGCTCGTTTCTCAACCTAGAGGAAATTTGGTAAATGTCATGGGATGCCCTATGACATTGTTTTGGTGCCTTGATAATCGGGGTGCCTGAAAAAGTGACACGGTGCAAGTAGCTTCACTCTAAATTAAATAAGTCCAACATGATACATGACCTTGACCATTCATTCAGGTATTAAGAGAACATCAGTGTGTGTAGTTAATGTCACACATGGCATGGCCCCCACCACATTCGTCTTCACTCCCCCACTAAACTAGTCCCTCTCTTTCTTTCTCTCCATTGTGTTCTTCTCGCCATGATCGACTTCAGAGCTGTGATAGTGCAATGCTTTCAAATTGAATATGATGTTCCCATGGCCATATCTAGGTGAGAACAAGAGAGAGGATAGTCTAGTGAAGAAGAGGAGAGAAAGGGCTTATTTAGTCTCAGCAGACTGCGGAGCGGATTCGCCCCCTCGCTCAAGGGGTTGCTGGGATCCAAAAGAGGGTACACTTTTTGGGTTTTGTTGGTTTCATTAATGGGTGTTGAGATATATTTGATTTTGGGTTCTAGATCGATTGAATTTCGTCAAGTTTTGATTTTTTTCACGATTTTAGAGCAATTTATTTTGGTAAGTTTTGATTTTTGTGAATGACTAGGGTTCTAGCGATGCGAGTTTTTATTGTTAAAGGTTTGAAGGTTTTTTGTGGGTTTTTTTTTTTTTTTTAATTTCAATTTGGATGATTTGCTCTTGAATCAATTGGGGGAATTTTTTGTCTTCTAGATGCCCGTTTCGATAATTTGACGATTTTAGATCTTGGACCGTTTGATTTGCTAATTGAGTTTAGGATGGTGATTCGGATCGTCATAGCATGATCCAACGAATCAGAGTCACCGACCTTAATTGTTCAACGATAAAGATTTACTTTTTTTTTGTTTAGAAAGATAAGATAAGATTTGTTCAGAAGATAAGATAAACTCAAAATAACATCTTCACAAGTCTATAAATAACTTGGTTTGGTTAGTAAGTCAATCGATTGATTAAAGAGGGTTATTAGTGTTCGCCTCCTTTTGATTTCAATTAAGGTTTTGCTTCCTTTCTTTAACTTTGCAATTGTTTGATTTCGAGTTTCTATTACGTCGATAAATTTCTACCATTAATTAGAGAAGGTTGAAGATGCATTAGAGGTACTGTTTGCTTTTGTTTCAATATTTTCATTGTTTTTTGTGTGGTTGGTTGATCGATTATTCTCTTATTAAATTCAATTTCTCTTATAATTGCTTTCCGCGATGTTTATATCATGATCTATTGTTTCCGTGTACATATTTCCTTTTGGTTTGTTCATTCTTGGCATCAATTGTTGTATTTATACATGTTAGTTTCTTTTTGGTTTATTAATTCAACATTGCATAGTAAGGGTTACATTACATGTTTTGGTTGGTTATTGTGTGGATCTCTGTGTTGGTACTCCCGTGCTGAGAATTGAGTTTAGATTAGAAAAGTAGAATTAGATGTGATTACGCTTAATGTGTTATGTTTTGTTGATTAAAAAGATTATTAATTTGGATCCCTCACTCTTTCATGTAAGATCAATTAGTTTCTTTATTATATGGTGACTTAAAATTCTTTAGTATTCAACGCCTAACTTGATTGTCTGATCTTTAGTTCTAATCTTTGCTAGCCGTACATAGTTTTCGATCTCTTTCGTTTAGGTTGTGGGTTATTTATTGTTTTGGGTTCAAGATTAAAAGTCAAATATTAACGAAATTCTTGATTCTTCAAATAGCTGTTGACTGGGTATGGCTGGCTGACCATTCTCACCTTTTGATTTTGGTCTTGATTTCTTTGTTATCCTTTTTTGTGGTTAACAAATCTTTCGATTGTTTCAAGCTAACTCGCACATTGATTAACTCGTACATTGATTCCATTGTTTTTTTATTGAACATTGTTATTAATCACCTTTGATTATGCAGCATTCTTGGTCACTTTTGAATGCATTTTTTTTTTCTTAAAGACAATTTCTATATAGGGATTTACTTTCTTGTCAAGAACTGCAGTTTACTTGTGTACTGTCACAATTATTAAATAATAAATGTTCGATGTTACAGATGTTCAAGGGTGAATTTTATTGTCAATTATTACAACGTTCACGTACATCATTAAGTAGATGCCAACAATGTCAACCATGAAGAATGAGTGTGAGGGGCTTCAGAAACACCATTAAGAAGATGCCAACAATGTCAGCCATGAAGAACAAGTGTGAGTCATATCTCAAGATGCAATAGGTCATATTTCAAAATGTAATCTTGCTTGTTAATCGTCTGTTACGACATGTCTGCAATGCATTCTTTTGTGAGGAAAAAAAAAAAAAAAAAAAAAAAAGAAAAAAAAAGAAAAAAAAAAAAAAAAAAAAAAAAAAAAAAAAAGAAAAAAAAAAGAAAAAAAAAAAAAAAAAAAAAAAAAAAAAAAAAAAAAAAAAAAAAAAAAAAAAAAAAAAAAGAAAAAAAAAAAAAAAAAAAAAAAAAAAAAAAAAAAAGAGGAAACCCGAGGTTTATGGTATAGCTTGGTGATTAAAGTCGGCTATAACCGAGTTGTGAAACCGAAGTATCGGTTGAAAACTTAAGGTGATCCTTGAAAAAAAAAAAAAAAAAAAAAATAGAGTGAATCAAAGGTTTATGGTATAGTTTGGTGATTAAAGTCGGCTATAACCGAGTTGTGAAATCGAAATATCTGTTAAAAACCTATTGAGGATCTCTCGAGAAAAAAAAAAAAAGAAAGAAGAAAAAAAAAAAAAGATGAGTGAAAAAAAAAAAAAAAGAGAAAAAAAAAAAAGAGGGAAAAAAAAAGAGAGAACGAATGCCGACGTGTCAATACAACGCGTTTTTTTTTTTTTTTTTTTAAAGTTGTCATGTGACCATTAGCATTTGATTGTTGGCATCGACATAGCTTAATTATTTGATTGTTAACGTTAAAAAAAAAGATTGGCATGTAATATTGGTTTCGATGACGAAGAAACCAAAGAGAAGATACACGTATGTGGTGGATAATAAAAATTGCCTCCTTTTCAACGTGGACGTAGGCCTCAAGTAGGTCGAACCACGATAAATCCCTTCGTCTATTTCTTGATTTTTTTTTTTTTTTTTAACTTTTTTTTTTAATTTTATTGGTTTTTTCTTTTTCATAATTTTACAAGATGCATCATTCTCATCATATATAATATACTCGTGATACGGTAGAGATTATAATAAGTTTAACGCGATGGTTTAAACATCATTATACTCTACAATCAAATTAAAAAGAAAAGAAATAATATAACAAACAATTTTGATGAATAATTTGCCAAACCAATCTCTATCTATAAGCACAAAGATTTTATATATTTTTTTTGTAATGTATGTGAATTCTCTCCAAACTTTAAATTGACTCACATAATATATGAATATTTATAGTAGCTTCATGTTTAAAGCATCTAAATCTTGTTTAATTGCATATATATATATATATATATATATATATATCTATCATATATATAAAAGCACGAATCACAAATTTTTGAGTGGTAATGAAATTTACTTATTTGCCTATACTTAGTTTTTTTTTCATCTTCAAATCAACCTTTTCTTTCTATCCAAATCAAACTCTAATTCCTTATCAATTCACTACACTTTTTTTTTCTTTATCTCCAAATCAATCATTAACTCATTCTCATCAATTCAGTACACTTTTTTTTTTTAAGGAAGTAATGTCCTAGCATGATTAGCTTGTTTTTTCATTAACATCTTATCTCAATCACATTATAGAATATTGATAAACTAAAAAATGTACTTATATTTTTAATTTTTAAATTTTAATTACAATTTTGAATTTTGAATTTTATATCTATCATATATATATAAAAACACGAATCACAAATTTTTGAGTGGTAATGAAATTTACTTATTTATCCATATATATCTATCATATATATAAAAACGACTATATATAAAAAAGCAATTAAATATCACAAATTGTAAACTCAGAGTTTTCCCAATGGTATATATGTAACGTACTCATCTAGAGTTCTCCCATATGTATATATATATAAAAATAGTGAAGAAGAGAGAATCTCGAGAGGGAAAAGAATAAGGTGCTTTGAAAAAGGTGTTGGGGAGGGAACAAACTCAAAACCCATAAGAAATTTTAATGAGAAAAATTTGATTAATCATGTGAAAAAAATGTGTCTAAAGCTTTAATCCCAACTAATTCAATTATTTACATTCATAATTTCAAAGTTATCCTTTCTATCTATAGAGTTTGAGGTAAAAATTGAACTTTATGTACAATTCTATGGAATCTCCACAAGCAAGTGTTCACAAATTGATGGGTCAAACTACTTGTGTTTTTTTTTTCCTTGTTTTTTTTTTTTTTTTTTTTTTTTGAGGAAGTAATGTCTTAGCATGACTAGCTTGTTTTTTCATTAACATCTTATATCAATCACATAAGAGAATATTGATAAGCTAAAAATGTACTTGTATTTCTAATTTTTAAGTTTAATTAAAATTTTGAGTTTTATTAATAAATTCTTAGAAATTAATTCCCAAGCAAGCGAAGCTGTTGGTCGTGCGTAGTTCGTCCCGAAACTATATATATATATATATATATTTATTTTTTTTTTTTTTTTTCTCTCGTTGGTTTCTTCTTACTCGGCATGGGTCCGCCGGCATATATCAAATACACTTTAAAGTGAGTTATATATCTCCCTCCCAAAGAAACGATTGCGATTTCATAACCAGGCTTGTAATTAGCCATCTTATTTTCTTGTCCACCATTAATTAACAACTTTATGTTATTTGCTGTCACTTGGACATGCTTCTCTGCAATGTACACTTGTTTAATTTCGTTGAGCATTGAAAGGAAATATATGGCATGACTTAATTCTAAATTGAAAGTTGCGGAAGCTTTTCCTCCTCCATTGATTTAGAATGGAGTCTACAGATTTCATCTTTTCGTTCTCTGCAATTGGAAAAGAATGATTATGATATTTGCAACTTTTTTGTTTTTATTTATTTTTATGGAGTACTGACTATTAAAGAAAACAAATTAGATCAATCCAAATCTTTAACTTAGAAACTAAGAACTAAATTGGTTTTGGTTTTGAAGGAACTTATGGTGTCTATAGACTTGAATGGAAAATACATTTTTTTTTTGGACGATATGAACGGAAAATATTGTTTTTAGTACGGCACCCATTTTATGGATCCTAGACGACTTGTTAATTAGGAAGTCGATAAATTGAAACTTCTACCGTTAATTTGAATGGATGCGAGTTCTATAGATATGTGTTGGTTCTTAGGGTAAAGGAAATAGAACTATATATTAGGCACTAAATCAAATAAGATTATGCACAGTATTGTAGTTGCAGAAGACTTAGGCTTGTCGTCAATCACATTAGACATTAGGTGGCACATGCATAGCTATGATAATCATAATAATTAATCATAAGTAATCTGATTGCCATAGCATTTTTTTTTTTTTTTTTTTTTTTTTTTGGTTGTTGAGTAATTTGAGACCGGCTCAACGGCCCCGCTCAAAGCGAGAACATCGACATTGAGTTAGAGATATGCGTAGACTCTCACTCGCCATGCATGTGTCTTATGCCCTCAGTGCCTCTCGTTGAACATTGAAGTTCAAGTTTTGTATTGAAAAGAACAAAACCTTTAGTCCCACATATGAGAGAAAGGTTTGGTTTTCTCACTTAATATATGTTCCAACTCACTTCACTATTGTTTAAGTGAGAAGTGAGTTAGAATGAGTGGACCATAGGGTTCACTAGGAAATCACTCTAATTAAATAATCTTTGACAATGGCTTTGGGCCTTAGGGGCTTTGGTTTGTTCAAGACTTAGCCATTCATAAACATAGTTTTTATTTCGGTTTTTATTTTTATTTTCGTTTGTGAAATTTAAACAAAAGAGCACCAACAAGCATGCGAAGTTCGAATTAGAGTTAAATAACTATCAAATTAGTGGCACACTAATTAGATAGTTATGGGAAAAACCGTCCACTAATTGGACAGCTTAGATGTTTATCTATATTAGAAGAGTCCTTTGACATAGAGAAAAAAATAGTTTTTTTCGAAATAAAATTTGAAGTAATTCGTGTTTACCGAGAGATAGACGATTTTGCAGCTTTGAAGGTTCTTTGATTGGTGCTTTGATCAAAGAGCAAACCAAGCTTGTATCCTCGGAGATTTAACTCCTAGTTGAATTCAACACCGAATTGGAGGAAATTTTTTCTGCCTTAGGTCATTGCACCGCAAGCCTCTCGGTACACTTTGTTTATTAATCTTCTTTATTGTTTAATCAACATGTTTAGTTGCTTGTGATAACAAAGTATGCCATGTACGATTTATGTTTATTATAGATTGCTTGGTTTAACACATTTCGAACGCGCTTGAATCACTACTTCACGCACATCATATTTATTACAACTTGGATATTTTGTGTCCATCTCTGTTGTGCACCATCGTTGGTGTACAAGCAATCCATGTCCAAATTTTGTGTCCATCTGTTGTGCACCATCGTTGGTGTACAAGCAATCCATGTCCATTCGCTCTTGCCACCGTAAGTGGATTATTTATGCTGTCACGCATGCCTGCTTCATCGCCCCAATTGTGGGTGAATCGCACCGTATGTGCATCTCGTTATCCATTGTCCTACCTGCCGTCGACCACGTCAACTCAGCTGTCTGTCGTCGATTTTGATGTCCTGCTATTCTGATGTCCATTGTTCTGCAGTTCCGACTCTGCCACATCTGAATCCGTTTCTTGTCGTCTTGAGTGGTCATCGATCCGCTTTGCAACGAACCTTAGATTTGTTAGGTTTATCGATTCGATTGATAATCTCAAGTTAGTTTTCATGAACCATCTTGAGTTTGAGGGAAGCTATTACTATAGCAAGCTTACTATATCTTAGTAGTTGTATTTAAGTAGTTTCTATATTTTGGTATTTAGGCAGATTATGTAACTTTCCTTATTTTATGCTTTGTTCAACTTTATCAATAAGAGCACCATTTTTTACTCAATTTGCCAACATTAATACAATTCTTACACTCTTATTTGAAATCTATCAATCGGTTATGTTAACTGCAAAGAGATGTGATGCGGCCATTCCTAAAGTAATCATTGTGATTGACCAAACACCTCTTTGCAAATGAAGGCTCAATCATTGCTCTAAGGGATGCCTATGGGTTCTCAAAGTAATCTTTTTCTATTCTAAACAATGCCAACTTCGTAACCTACATTCATACAACAAGGTGAATGTCTATGCAAAACAACCAAATGGAATCTAAATTCATGAAAAATACATATTAACCTTCTTTTGATTCCCGAAACAGCAACACCACCTCTAGTGCCTTCTTCCACAACCTTCACACAACAAACCCTCGTCATCGACTTGAAATCGATTCCACTAATGCAAGGAACCTACCTAACAACAACTTCGACCTTCAAATCACAGTGGAATGCATGGATTGTTGCATATGTAGAAGAAACAAGGGTTTAGGGGCAACACAATCGAATTTAGGATTTAATTTTTGGGGTGGGGTGCTTGTTTCTCAACCTAGAGGCAATTTGGTAAATGTCATGGGATGCGCTATGGCATTGTTTCTGCCTTGATAATCGGGGTGCCCCGAAAAAGTTACAGTGGTGCACGTAGTCGCACTCTAAATTAAATAAGTCCAACATGATACATGACCTTGACCATTCATTTCAGGTATTAAGAGAACATCTGCACGTAGCTGCACTCTAAATTAAAGAGGACCGCTAAAGGCACCCCACCGTTTCATGAAGGCACCCGACTTTTTTGTAAAAATTTCAGCGAAAATGGAAAAGACCATTTTGCCCCTGTATATATATTGATTCAAACTCACAAACCATTTTGACAAAAACGGGCACCCCACCACCAAGCTTGAACCTAAAACGACATTGCGTTTGCCGACCGTTTATCGATTCTTGCAGATTGACATCATCCGACAGCGATGTAATAATGTTTGATAACCATATGATGGTTTGAAGGAACTGTTTTTTGTCAACGTAGGGTTTCTCAAATTTTCAGATGTTTTTTCACGGACGCGATTGATTCGGCCTCGCAGGACCGAGAGTTATGCACACGTCTCTGGCCACCATCCACCGAGAATCGATAACAGCCTCTGTAATGGACAACCGAGAGCTATTCTACATTCTCATTGGACATCACCGACAGACATAAACTATACACTTCGACTTACTCTCGTGAAGTGGTGACCGAGACGACAATAAAAGTCTCGTTATGGACAACCGAGAGCTATTCTACATTCTCTGGCCATGCTTGGCCGAGATCAGAACAAAATCTCTCGGCCCGTGTGGCCGAGAACCACGAACGCCCAATAGATGAACCATTGAATGCACCGCCACACAAACATAACAACTACTCTATCAAATGCAACTTAATTAGACTACCAACGCACATTCAAACGATCGATTTCAACACTATCGATGTGTGAACGAAAAACTTGAACCGAGCCCAAATTTGGATATGAAATCGACCAAAACTCGTAGTCTTCAAACTCAAAAAACGTCCTACAACAGAGAGAGAGACATAGAGGAACGAATACAACTTAGATTTGGGATTGCTAGGTGGTTCGTTGACGAGAAATGGAGAAAGTCGAGCAAGAGGACGGTGGTGGGGTCGTGGGGTGCCTCTGCTTTTGCAGAGGGGTTTTTTGGTGCCCCAAGTAAATTGGTTAGAGGGGTATTTTGGGTATTTCGGTCTAATTTTTTGGTGCCCTGTGTAAATTGGTTAGTGCCCACATTAACCGGTGCCTTCATGAAACGGTGGGGTGCCCTTAGCGGCCCTCAAATTAAATAAGTCCAACATGATACATGACCTTAACCATTCATTTCGTGTGTATTAAGAGAACATCGTGTGTGTAGTTAATGTCACACATGGCATGGCCCCCGCCACATTCGTCTTCACTCCCCCACTAGACTCTCTCTCTCTCTCTCTCTCTCTCTCTCTCTCTCTCTCTCTCTCTCTCTCTCTCTCTCTTCTTGTGTTCTTCTCGCCATGGTCGACTTCGGAGCTATGATGGTGAAATGCTTTCAAGGTGAATATGATGTTCCTATGGATATCTAGGTGAGAACAAGAGAGATGATAGTCTGGTGAAGAAGAGGAGAGAAAGGGCTTATTTAGTCTCAGCAGACTGTCGAGCGGATTCGCCCCCTTGCTCATGGGTTTGCTGGGATCCAAAAGAGGGTACACTTTTTGGGTTTTGTTGGTTTCATTAATGGGTGTCGAGAAAGATTTGATTTTGGGTTCTAGATCGATTGAATTTCGTCAAGTTTTGATTTTTTTCACGATTTTAGAGCAATTTTTTTTGGTAAAGTTTTGATTTTTGTGAATGACTAGGGTTCTAGCGATGCGAATTTATGATATTTTCGCATTATTGATGATTATGAATAATCAAATAGATCTTTCCACATTATGAATGTCATTTGATTTATAACGACATTCGTTTTAATGTGTCTTATATATTCCAAAAGTTAAAGCCGTGAATATTATACTCAGATTAAATCATATAGATAAATTTTTTATTATTCTGAGTAAACTTATTCTGAACAAGACATTAACAATAAAATTGTTGTATTAGATATTGCCTGAACATTAACCTCCGCTAAGTTTGAATTCGAGAAATATTCACTTTTGTACATGCATGGACATAAACTCATCGCAATATTTAGGTCACGATTTAAACACATCTCGATGTGCTTGTTTTATCGAGTCATTTTCAATGATAAAATTCATAATATTGTGCCTTTGATTTTGAAGGCATGGTAATGGTAACAAAAATATTCGGATATATATGACAATATTTATACAAAATAGCCTTTCATATATGACCAAAAAAATGTCACAATTAAGCGATCATTGTCTAATTATTTGCCCTTTGTAGTGGTGCACCACTTTTGTTCTAACTTTTGGTGGAATTGTCAATACGACTTTTACCTAATATTTTCACCTTTTCCACGTCCATAAATTTATTATTGCGATCATGATCCTTACATGGAACATATGCTTCTTAATTTGAAGTCGAACTAATTGACGGGAGCAATATTATATTTATAATATTTCATTATTTTACTCAACTACTATGAGACAAGAAATCAATCCTTAATATTTATTGGATTGAAGTGCGCACTCGATATTTGTTGCAAAGAATAAATCAAGGCGGGCCACGTGACCTTATTTTTATTGTCTCATAAGTCATATTTCCACATAGCCTCAACATAGAGGTAATTAAAATTGTGGAATTATAATTAATATTTGATCGATTAAATTTTGTAGCATGAGACACAACAAGCACATTTTGAGCTTTTGGAGCATTACCATTTTGGTATGTATATATAACTCCATAAGGTGAAAAGATATATAAAGTGAAATATTCAATTTTCAAATCTCTAAAGAGAAATTGGCGAATGATTATGTATAACACACAGCTTTGTATATATGCTTTATTCACAAATTGTACTATCTAATTGTCATGACAAGTAATTCTTGTTGATAATATAATAAGGCAATAAGTTCAACTATGGTTAAATAACGTTTTGAAAATAAATTTAATATAAAATAATTTTTTCCTTTTTGTGTAAAAACATAAATATGATTAAATATATGTTCACAATTTGATTCATTAATAAACAAAATATATTATTCATATGAGTTGGTGGGACAACCTCCAAAGTGTGGGTGGCGAGACATAGTCTACTTAATACTATGCCTACTCGAACCGGATAACCCGTTTCCCTTTCAATGTTTAGCTTTACCGGGGATAAGACTTACCCACTATCAACTCAAACTTATAGTATTATTTGTATTATAAAATCAAGAATAGAACAATAACTAATCGTTTGTAGTTTTAAGAGAAAAACTATATGTCACACATTAACTTTTGATTTCGATGTAGAAGATCGTACAAGACACAACTACAGAGCATACTTTCGTAGTCGATGACGTTACAAAGGCATAATGTATGAATAAAATACATTTACATAATTAAATATGCATGTAACAAAAAGAAATTAATCATGACAACATGGAAATAAATTGAAATTATTTAAATTAATAAAAATTATACATTTTTAGCTTTATATCTTTGAAAAGCTTCTTGATCTTCAAGACCTCCTCTTGTAGAGCAACTTCGTGCTGATAACGTGTTGTAAATTAAGTTGGAACTTGCTAAGAATTAGAGAAGGAAATAGAAGACTAATGGCCTGTTTGGTTCGTGGGATTAGCCCAGATTAGCCACATCGGACTAGTTAATCCGCCATTGTTTGCTTGGAGGATTAACTAGGCCAATGGATTAGTTAAGAGGCATGGTAGTGGATTAAACAATACCACCATTTTTGGTGGGATTAGCTAATCCATTGTAGCTGAAAGAGGAGATTACCACTTTACCCTTCACATAAACCAAATCACAATTCCAAGTCCCTGTTTTTCATGTTTGGAAATTTGGGAGACGGAGTGGATGAAGAAGGCGAAGAGGATGATGGAGGAGAGGAAGATGAGAAGGGGCTCAAGCAACCACCGCATCTCCGGAGTCGCCGAGAACACATGGTACGCCGAGCCTCCTCTGTGAGAGATCAGTCCGCCATTAAAGATGACGCGAAACTAGAGCGGTGGTTCGGTTCGGTTCGTGAATGGCGACGCGATTTTGATCGGAGGATTTGTTGAGGGCGTTCTTGGATGCTGGGATATACAGCTTTGATTTGGAGGATTTGTTGAGGGCGTCGGCATGAGGTGTGGGGAAGGGGAGTGTGGGGACTTCGTACAAGGCGTGTTGGAGGAGGGGACGACCGTGGTGGTGAAGAGGTTGAAAGACGTGGTTGTCACCAAGAGAGAGTTTGAGGTTCGATGGAAGGGTTCGAGGAAGGTCAACCATGAGAACATTGTTCCTCTTCGAGCCTTTTATTACTCCAAAGATGAGAAGCTACTCGTCTATGATTTCATGCCCGCCGAAGCCTCTCTCTCGCTCTTCTTCACGTATGCAAATTTTTTTTTTTTCTCGGGTTTCGAACCTTCAAACCTTCACCCATGGAAATCCCGGAAATGAGAAATGTAAATGTGAGCCGATTCAAGCAAATGGTCTTCATTGGAGGAGATGAGAAATGTGTGAAATGGGGAGATTTTTGGTGTTATTTATCTAATGGTATTTTGGTAAATGTATATGTACAACCCCATTTAATCCCAACCTTAAAACTCCCAACCAAACAAGATACACAAATGAGACTAAACTATCTAAACCCATGTGTTAGTCCCATCACTAATTAATCCCATGTGTTAGGATTCACTAAAATGTGAACCAAACAGCCATAAGAACTTCTACTACTACAAATTACCACTACAAAGGAGAAGAGAAGAAATGAGATAGTTGGAATGAGAAGTTTTCATTCAACTTGGTGTGTGAATTACAATGGGGTTAGCACCATTTATATAGGTCATTTGGTGATGATGATAATTGTACTTATACAATGTGTACAAGTTCACAAGCAACATAGACAATACATGAAAGAGTTGATGTACATTGGAGAGGATTACAAGTTACATGACAATACATGGATAAGTGATTAAACATTGGAGTTGAATACAAGTTATGTAGAGTGTACAAGTTACATTCAATGTAGAAGTCATGTTTGATGTTACAATTCAATGTGAGAGTCATGCTTGACAATGTGATCATTCGTAAGCTTGGTTAAAGGGTCAACCAATTTACAACAATTTTAACTTACTTCCCTTCTTCAATTTTCATACTTTCGTCACATCAAATCTTGAAAACGTTGCTCAACATGTTCAATCACTAGACTACTCAAGAAATCAAAGAAGAATGAATATCTCCCATTTTATATACTTGCAAAACTTTTAGGTTTTCTTTGTTTTATTTGACTTTGGTCCATGCCCCTGGACTAAAAGTCATATTCCTACCTAATCACAACTTTCTTGGTTACTTATTAAAATTTTAGAAGTTTCAATTTTAAATATTACTTTTATAATTTTACAAGTACTGATTTTCTAATTACTAATTTGCATAACTTGATTCAATTCAAAGTAGTCTTTTTGTAAATTGAATTGAGTTGGATTGACAAAATAAATAGATCGAATTGAATTGTAATTTTTTAATTAATAAGAATTGGGTTGGATCTCATCTCGAATCGAATTGTAATTTTTCAATTCATAAAAATTGGGTTGGATCTCATTCGTGTTTAAATTTATAGTTGGAGAGTTAGGCTGAGCTCAGACAACATCGATTTTTTAATTGCTAATCTCCGTAACTCCAATTTGAATGTGATGTTCTCATGATCCGGTCTAGTGAGAACCGATCAATAATAATCTGATTTGCTACATATAGATAAAGTTGTCCGGATTTGTCATTTCGTACATATCTATGTGAGAACCGATCAATAATACATAGTCCGCATGTGGGGATCCATCGATCATCATAGTATGATCCAACGAATCAATCTATAGATTTAAGTCACCGACCTATTCCATTGGATCCATTAGATGGATAAAAGATTTACTTTACCATTATAAGTAAGTGGTCTCAAAGATTGTGCTCTTTTTATTATTTGGAGAGAGAGAGAGAGAGAGAGAGAGAGAGAGAGAGAGAGAGAGAGAGTGCTTGTTCATTATCAAGAGATTATCTCGCTCCCTCGCAAAAGGGGTTGCTGGGATCCAAAAGAAGGTACCATTTTTGGGGTTTGTTGGTTTCATTAATGGGTGTTGAGAAAGATTTGATTTTGGGTTCTTGATCGATTGAATTTCGTCAAGTTTTGATTTTTTCACGATTTTAGAGCAATTTTTTTTTGGTAAACTTTTGATTTTTGTGAATGACTAGGGTTCTAGCGATGCGAGTTTTTATTGTTAAAGTTTTGATTTTTGTGGGGTTTTTTTTTTATTTCAAATTGGATGATTTGCTCTTGAATCAATTGGGGGAATTTTTTGTCTTCTAGATGCCCGTTTCGATTGTTTGACGATTTTAGATCTTGGACCGTTTGATTTGCTAATTGAGTTTAGGATGGTGATTCGGATTGTCATAGCATGATCCAACGAATCAGAGTCACCGACCTTAATTGTTCAACGATAAAGATTTACTTTTTTTTTGTTTAGAAAGATAAGATAAGATTTGTTTAGAAGATAAGATAAACTCAAAATAACATCTTCACAAGTCTATAAATAACTTGGTTTGGTTAGTAAGTCAATCGATTGATTAAAGAGAGTTGTTAGTGTTCGCCTCCTTTTGATTTCAATTAAGGTTTTGCTTCCTTTCTTTAACTTTGCAACTCGCTTGCTTTTGTTTCAATATTTTCAGTTGCTTTGTGTGGTTGGTTGATCGATTATTCTCTTATTAAATTCAATTTCTCTTATAATTGCTTTCCTGTGTTGTTTACATCATGATCAATTGTTTCCTGTGTACATATTTCCTTTTGGTTTGTTCATTCTTGGCATCAATTGTTGTGTTTATACATTCTAGTTTCTTTTTGGTTTATTAATTCAACATCGCATAGTAAGGGTTACATTACATGATTTGGTTGGTACTATCTGCTGAGAATTGAGTTTGGATTAGAAAAGTAGAATTAGATGTGATTACGCTTAATGTGTTATGTTTTGTCGACTAAAAAGATTATTAATTTGGATCCATCACTCTTTCATGGTTTCTTAATTATATGGTGACTTAATGAAATTATGGGTGACTTAAAATTCTTTAGTATTCAACGCTAACTTGATTGTCTGATCTTTATTTCTAATCTCTCGCTAGCCGCATTTAGTTTTCAATCTCTTTCGTTTAGGTTGTGGGTTCTTTATTGTTTTGGGTTCAAGATTAAAAGTCAAATATTAACGAAATTCTTGATTCTTCAAATGGCTGTTTACTGGGTATGGCTGGCCGACCATTCTCACCTTTTGATTTTGGTCTTCATTTCTTTGTTATCCTTTTTTGTGGTTAACAAATCTTTCGATTGTTTCAAGCTAACTCGTACATTGATTCCATTGTTTTTTTTTTATTGAACATTGTTATTAATCATCTTTGATTATGCAGCATACTTGGTCACTTTTGAATGCATTTTTTTTTTCTTTAAAGACAATTTCTATATAGGGATTTACTTTTCTTGTCAAGAACTACAGTTGTGTACTGTCACAATTATTAAATAATAAATGTTCGATGTTACAGATGTTCGAGGGTGAATTTTATTGTCATTACAACGTTCGCAGACATCATTAAGTAGATGCCAACAATGTCAACCTTGAAGAATGAGTGTGAGGGGCTTCAGAAACACTAGTAAGAAGATGCCAACAATGTCAGCCATGAAGAACAAGTGTGAGTCATATCTCAAGATGCAATAGGTCATATTTCAAAATGTAATCTTGTTTGTTAATCGTCTGTTACGACATGTCTGCAATGCATTCTTTTGTGAGGAAAAAAAAAAAAAAAAAAAAAAAAAAAAAAAAAAAAAAAAAAAAAAAAAAAAAAAAAAAAAAAAAAAAAAAAGAAAAAAAAAAAAAAAAAAAAAAAAAAAAAAAAAAAAAAAAAAAAAAAAAGAAAAAAAAGAAAAAAAAAGAAAAAAAAAAAAAAAAAAAAAAAAAAAAAAAAAAAAAAAAAAGGAAACCCGAGGTTTATGGTATAGCTTGGTGATTAAAGTCGGCTATAACCGAGTTGTGAAACCGAAGTATCGGCTGAAAACTTAAGGCGATCCTTGAAAAAAAAAAAAAAAAAAAAAAAAGAGTGAATCAAAGGTTTATGGTATAGTTTGGTGATTAAAGTCGGCTATAACCGAGTTGTGAAATCGAAATATCTGTTAAAAACCTATTGAGGATCTCTCGAGAAAAAAAAAAAAAAAAAAAAAAAAGATGAGTGAAAAAAAAAAAAAAAAAAAAAAAAAGAGGGAAAAAAAAGAGAGAACGAATGCCAGACGTGTCAATACAGTCGTTTTTTTTTTTTTTTTAAGTTGTCATATGGCCGTTTGTATTTGATTGTTGGCATCGACATAGCTTAAGTATTTGATTGTTAACGTTAAAAAAAAAAAAAAAGATTGGCATGTAATATTGGTTTCCATGACGAAGAAACCAAAGAGAAGATACA
This sequence comes from Stephania yunnanensis, assembly GCA_039657365.1. Classification (NCBI taxonomy): domain Eukaryota; kingdom Viridiplantae; phylum Streptophyta; class Magnoliopsida; order Ranunculales; family Menispermaceae; genus Stephania; species Stephania yunnanensis. The sequence continues at coordinate 1,122,661 of JBBNAF010000043.1, forward strand.
CGTATGTGGTGGATAATAAAAATTGCCTCCTTTTCAACGTGGACGTAGGCCTCAAAGTAGGCTGAACCACGATAAATTCCTTTGCCTCTTTCTAGATTTTTATTTTTTATTTTTTAAACTTTTTTTCAATTTATTGGTTTTTTCTTTTTCCTAATTTTACAGATGCATCATTCTCATCATATATAATATCCTTTTGATACGGTAGAGATTATAGTCAAGTTTAACGTGATGGTTTAAACATCATTATACTCGCAATCAAATTAAAAACAAAAGAAATAATATCACAAACAATTTTGATGAATAATTTGCCAAACCAATCTCTATCTATCAAAGATTTACATTTTATATTTTTTTTGTAATGTATGCTAATTCTCTCCAAACTTTAAATTGACTCACATAATAAATGAATAGTTATAGTTTCATGTTTAAAGCAACTAAATCTTGTTTAATTGCATATATATATATATATATATATATCTATCATATATATAAAAGCGCGAATCACAAATTTTTGAGTGGTAGTGAAATTTACCTATTTGCCCATACTTTTTTTTTATCTCCAAATCAACCTTTTCTTTTGTATCCAAATCAAACTCTAACTCTTTATCAATTCACTACACGTTTTTTTTTTTTATCTCCAAATCAATCATGAACTCATTTTCGTTAATCCAATATACTTTTTTTGATCTCAATCACAATAGAGAATATTGATAAGCTAAAAAAGGTACTTGTATTTTTAATTTTTAAATTTTAATTATAATTTTAAATTTTGTTAATAGATTCTTAGAAATTAATTCCCGTGAGCGAAGCGAGCGGGGAAATCGTGCGTAGCACGTCTTGAAACTAGTATATCTATCATATATATAAAAGCACGAATCACAAATTTTTGAGTAGTAATGAAATTTACCTATTTGCCCAACTTTTTTTTCGTATCCAAATCAATTCCTTGAATTAATTAATTCATAATTAATGCCTTCATCTCGTGGTGCTTACACTTGTTAATTCTTTTCAGATTTCCTTCATCAACTCTCTCAAATAAAAATTTATATAATATATTTAAAAACGTGATGCATAAGTGATGTTGTAAGAAATTGAGTTTTTTTATAATCTTTAGTTATTTTAATTGTGTCATAATTTATAAGTTTAATGGATATATATGTCTGTTGTATTTATACTTTCTAGAAGATCTTATCTAAAACAAATATTGTTAAGAAAAAATCGAAAAAAAAAGTCCTCATTAAACGAAATTAAAAATTAGTATTTTTATCGCCTAATTTTCTATTTTTCTGTTTTTTTTTTTTTTTTTTTTTTTTTTTTTTTTTGTTTGAAGGTAAAGTGTTTGTATTTATCTTTTGTTCTTATTGTATTAATCTCAAGTTCTTAACATAATCAATTTGATTGATGTACAAATTAATTTTTCCGGGCTTGCTTCTCTCCATATATCATTAAATTGATTAGATAATGATATTGGCATTTATTGTGTATAGCCTAATCTAATTGTCTAGACTAATCTATATATAGATCAGTACTAATATTAATTACCACCGATTTGCTATTCTTTTTTTTAGCAAACTATAAATTAGGAACCTACGTAACAAAAATATTAATTGCACAACCTTATCTAAGATAGATAGCTACAAGTAACAAAAAGAAAGTAAACAAAGATTGGATAACTACTAAAATAAGATATATACATCAAAAAGATATATACATAAATTTGATATTAATGTCGGTCTCCTTTTTTTTTGATTCAATAGATCAAGCCTCTAATCTTGATTTTTTCATTGGAGGTGCCAATATGCATGATACATATATTTATAGTTGATCTTTTCTTTTCTATTTTTTTCAATGGTAGTTTTACCTACGTTTAGGAGTTGATTTTATGATTTGAAGGAATGCAGGAGTAGAAGAAAGGACGATCTATTCGTGACTACAAAAAGAAAAAAGTACAAGTTGGAAATGGACCTGACAAAAACAATGCATGTCAAGATTGATTATTATATCAAACAATGGCGGCTAGCACAGACTTCACAATTTACACAAGTTGAAAGAATTCTTTCCTACGCCCTATTAGATCATATAATGGGTCAAGTTAGAAGTGAAGAAGTCTAGACCAACAACAAAGTTGGTAGAAAACTCAGACAGGGAAAACATCCAGCCTAAAAGGGATAATTACAATTTTGCTTGCGCAAAGAATGATGGCAAAGCAAAGAAGCAGCAGCAGGGGGTGGGCTCTATCCGCAGCCTTCGCGCTTCATTGCTCGTTTGGCTCTTCGTCCATTTCCGATTTTTTTTTTCCCTTTGTTAGCATGGCGAGACGAACTAGCATGATCAAGATCTTGTTGGAAACCTTCATTACTTACAAGCCTTGCTCCTCTACGCCCGGCCCTTACATAGCCATTGCTTCCCCACTTCCGATTGCCAATACGAAGGTTGGACGAACCACCGAGATAGAAGTCATCCATACCATCATCATCATCTTCTTCGAATAGGTAATATTCTTCATGTTCATCAAGAACTTCCTCTTGTGCTACTATCTAGGGCTCAAACCAATTTGCCCTTAAGAGAAGGCAAACACTTTCCTCCAAAGATATAATCTTGTATTCTCGTCACAAGGACACGGATCACTTAGTACGGGCGAACCTCCAATAAAATAACCGAGATAGGAAATCTAAAACGGCAACATACCCGCCATCGAGAGCTCGATGAAGAATAAGAAACTCAAATGGGTATTTACACTGGGGGCAAATTGGATTCTTACTGTATGTAGCCCACCTTAAAATACACGTCACACTGCAAGAAAAAAAATAAAATAAAATCCAAGATCAAATAAACATTGAATATCCAAAAATAGATAAGTTTTGAACCAGCAACATGGAATAGAACACGCCAAAAACATCAATTCAATCAACAAAGGTTTCTCGACATGAAGTTGACAATGTACAGAGTTCATATATATAGTTACCCACCTTAAAAACACAACAAAGATACCAACCGAATCAGTCCCGTCAAATTAACAATAAGTGATAAATGGGTATGACAATTTGATTCAGTGGATAGTGTTAAATACAAGAGCACTCGGTTTGACCCAATTGTAAGAAACTGTTTGTCTAGAAAACATATCAACCCAAAAATTCTATGACTCGTAGACAAAATGTTTGATGTAGTTAATAATAAATCAAATGTAGGAGCAGACACCGCTCTAACGTCGAAATCATGGGGTGCTTTTCACGCTTGTCCCTAGCTTGGGACCTTAGTTTTGACAAGTGATCGTCGAGGTTGACAATAGCAATGTGGGTAAGTATCTTACCGAATTGAGATTTAAGCCAGGGAGACATTGAAACTTAATCGCGCCTAATTGAAGAACCAAGACGTAGACCATGGAATGTGCAAGTACACCAGAGTTTTGGGAAAGTAACAAAAGCTTACTTCACATGTTCATAAGCTTACCGTAGCTTAAATAATAAGGAAACTTGCATAACTAACAACCGCTGAAAACTACTAAACTTCATAAAGATGGTATTAGGTTTTGTGTGGAATTTCAGATGCCTTTCCTTGTTATCTTCTATCGATAAATCTTTTTACTAATACAAGTATGGTTTTATATATGTATATAAGGTTTTGCACACAATCCGACGACTTTAAGGGAAGACAACATTTAAATAAATCAAGACTTTATGTTAACAGTTAAGCAATCTATAACCATAGGCTTAGATATTTGAAAAAAATTTGGAAGAGCAAGCTGTACATGCTAAAGTAGATCCCCCTTATACCAAAACACCTGGAAATTCCAGAGTTGTAGTTCTGGTTGCAGCATTTTGCTCAAGATTTAAACTATGATTCTTCTATTCAAATTTTCGAAAGGTAGCCTCTTTGAAAATATTTTGGAGTTTAGACAATATTGCGACGATGAGGTGGAGACCGAAAGGCTTTGAAAGATGATGGTGAATATATTTAAAAGGTGTAAGAGACTATCAACTTATGCACATTTTCGTTACCAACTTCACCCCAATTCATAATTATGGTTTTTGCATTTCGGATAAATTTTTCAATCCAATCAACTTGATGTCTAATGTCTGCCCTCTAATCATCTTTACTCATTGCCAATTTAGGGCAATCTCCAAATCCACTTAAAGACTCACTCACTCACTCATCAAATGACATCCAATCCAAAAATCACTCAATCAAAAACAAATCAACAACAGTGAAAAAAGGGCATAAAAAGGGTCGAAATCTCAACAAACCAGTATGCGTGCTCGCAACCTTTCACAAGAGTGATCTCCTGCAGCTCTATCTTCTCCAAGCAGATCGCGCAGCACGACGACGACGACGTCGAAGACAAAGACGATGACGACGAAGACACCGCCGCCGCGACAGTAACCCCCTTTCGAGCATCTCCACCAAAATTAAGAAGAACCTAGAGAACACAATCAATTGAATCACACCAAGAAAATCATCAAAATCGAATCATTTCATTTGAATCGACGTCCAATTCATCAATCAGATCGAGAAACTTGCCCTAAATGCAGAAGCCCTAATTAAGTAAATTGAAATTGAGAGTACCCGATCTTGAAGAGAGAGACTCGCGAATTCGTCCATTGAACAGAGCCAAAAAAAAGGCAGAGACAAAGAGATTGATAGATTGAGAGAGAGTGAAGGCTTTGAAGGCGCCACAATATAAAATGAGAGCTTTCGACAGAGAAGGTCGATGGGCCTCGGGATTTGTGAGATGTGAGGCGTTGGATGGGCATCGTGATAATTCATGCACCCGAACTAGAGATGAATCTAAGTGTAGGTGTCACTTAAACATATGTAAGGACATCTTAACAAACTTTATTTTCTCAACAGAGATTCTTCGTTTTATATTTTATTCCCTTTTAATACTTAAAAAGAAAATTGTATAAAAAACTTCATATTTGTACATTTAAAAATTTGCATATTTCTCAAGTTGTTGTAAAATAAAATTATTATTTCTCACAGCTTACTCAAGCAATTAGTCTAACTAATATTTTTTGGATATCTATGGGTATTTAGGTAAGCTTGACTATTCCCACCGAAACGACCCTTCTCGTATTAATTTTCAAAAATTATGTCCGGACTCGCTTTAAACGGTCCAGACAAAAAATTGACAAACAGACCGGACACATTTTGCCACCCCTATCTTTGAAGCGGCAAAGAAAATCAATATTAATTGAGGCAAAAGGGGGTTGTCACTTTCAAGTATGAAAGACTTCCTACATTAATTTGCTTTCTATGTGGTTTTATGGGCCACAATGACAGCTTTGTTCGATACTTTTTGAAGTTGAAGAAGTTGATTCTCTCTCAATGAGGTGGGGACCATGGCTAAGGGCTCCGGCGAATAAGTAAGATCGGAGCGGTGACCGCCGGTTAAGGTTTGTTGAGGACGATAAGCGGTGGACGAAAAAGGAAAGTTCGAATTCGAGGAGGGAAGCTTGGATTCGCATGTGATGATTGGGGAAAGAGGCGTGATTCTCGGGTGTCGAGAATATTGGTGGCGATAGTTCAACAAATTTTCGAAATTCAATTCAAAAAGCACGGATGTGGAGAAATTGGGCTTGGACTTAAATGAGGACGTGAAAAGAGAAATGGGTGTAACAGCCCAGCTACCCATAAACTAGGCTCCGCCGGCCTAAGCCCATGTGGACCCCCGGCCGCCGCCATAAGGTCAATGTTCTTGTTTCGGGGCAAATAAGTTTATATGAACATTGTATATGTTGAAAGCTTGAATTGCATGCTACCATTTGATACGTTTTAAGGGGGGTGCATACCATCGGTCATCGTCTTCATCATTCTCACCCAAACCCTCATTGTTCTTCCTCGTATATATATATATATCTCTATTGGAGATCAAATTCAAGGAGAGCCGGAGTGTTGGTGGCATTATTTAAGAACAGCTTGAAGGTGAGACAATATTTCAATTTTTGATTTTAGTGACCGTGGACCGGTTTTGTCTATGAATTCGAAATTGAAATTGGGAGGGGTTATTTTGGTTGGTTGTTGATCGCGTGATGAAGAGAGGAGGAGGTTCAGCTTTATTATTATATATATATATATATAACCGTGAAGAAGAGAGAATCCGAGAAGGAGAAGACGAAGGTGGGGGTTGAAGAAGAAGGTGGTTTGAAGAAGGCGTTAGGGGAGGGAACAAACCCAAGACCCCGAAGAAATTTGAATGAAAAAATTTCGATTAATCATGTAAAAAAAAGGTGTCTAAAGCTTTAATCCCAACTAATTCAATTATTTACATTCATAATTTCAAAGTTATCTTTTCTATCTATAGAGTTTGAGGTAAATATTGAACTTTATGCATAATTCTACTAATCTCCACAAGCAAGTGTTCACAAATTGATGGGTCAAACCACTTGTTTTTTTTTCCTTGTTTCCTTTTTTTTGAGGAAGTAATGTCCTAGTATTACTAGCTTATTTTTTCATTCACATCTTATCTCAATCACGTTAGAGAATATTGATAAGCTAAAAAATGTTATTGTATTTCTAATTTTTAAATTTTAATTACAATTTTAAAATTTGTTAATAAATTTTTAGAAATTAATTCCCGCGAGCGAAGCGAGCAGGGGAACCGTGCGTAGCACGTCTTGAAACTAGTATATATATATAAATATTTTTTTTTTTCTCTTTGGTTTCTTCTTACTCTAGCATGGGCACATGTCAAATACACTTTAAAGTGAGTTATATATCTTTCCTCCCCATAGAAACGATTGCGATTTCATAACCAGGCTTGTAATTAGCCATCTTATTTTCTTGTCACCACTAATTAACAACTTTATGTTCTTTTCGTCACTGGACATGCTTCTCTCGTAATGTACACTTGTTTAATTTCTTGTTGAGCATTGAAAGGAAATATATGGCATGACTTAATTCTAAATAGAAAGTTGCGGAAGCTTTTGCTCCTATAAACCCAACTAAACGAGCTAAATAGTGATTCAAGCTCGACACCTGTTGGTCCTCCTCCAATGATTAGAATGGAGTCTACAGATTTGATCTTTTCGTCAATCACATTAGACATTAAGTGGCACATGCATAGCTATGATAATCAGAGCAATTAATCATAAGTAATCTGATTGCCATAGTTTTTTTTTTGTTGAGTAATTTGGAGACGGCCCGTAAAGTTGCTTATAACTCGTAAAAATGTACAAAGTTCACAACGCCATCTACAAAAGAATCTACGTACATTAAGAATGTTACGATGATGCTCAATCATACCAAAAAGCGCCTAAAGCCAAACCATAGAGCCAAAGCTCACAACCTTCTAGCTCTCTCAAGCAAACGCTATGGAGCTCGTAGTCAAAACTCAACAAGGAGAAACTAGGACATTCATGGATAATATCCCAAAACAAACAAACTCAAAACATGACAACAATAGCATATGAGTTCTATATGTCACCAAAACTCTCCCACAACAAAACAATAAACAATTAACTCTAAGCATTGGCTCCTTCGAGATCGACCAATGTGTCCCCTCGCCTATCAACATCGAAAACCAACAAGACCTACAAAACCAAAACATCTAAAAAAAAGACTTCTCCCTCCTATTAATGTAGTGTCCATTCGAAACAAAACACAAAAATGGAAGGCTAAAAACGAAACCATAGCATATGAGAAGTACACGTCTTTCATATCTCCCATTTGCTAAGAAAAAGATTCCCTATGTGCCAATTCCCTAGTGAACATCCACACCCTAGTATAAACACATGCCCAACGGCCCCGCTCAAAGCAAGAACATCAAGCAACATGAGTTAGAGATATGTGTAGACTCTCACTCGCCATGCATGTGTCTTATGCCTCGTGCCTTCTTCACGCGCTTCAATCACTACTTCACACGCATCATATTTATCACAACTTGGGATATTTTGTGTCCATCCGTTGTGCACCATCGTTGGTGTGCAAGCAATCCATGTCCATATTTGCTCTGCCACTGTAAGTTGGTTATTTATGTTGTCACGCATGCCCGCTTCATTAGCCCAATCGCCTTGTGGGTGAATCTCGCATCTCGTATGTGCATCTCGTTATCCATTGTCCTACCCGCGCCGACCACGTCGACTCACTGTCTGTCGTCGATTTTGATGTCCCGCTATTCTCGATGTCCATTGTTCTCAGCTCCGACTCGCCACATCTCGAATCCGTTTCTTGTCGTCTGGGTGGTCTTCGATCCGCTTTGCAACGAACCTTAAATTTGTTAGGTTTATCGATTCGATTGATAATCTCAAGTTAGTTTTCATGAACCATCTTGAGTTTGAGGGAAGTATTACTATAGCTTAGCATTATATCTTAGTAGTTCGTGTATTTAAATAGTTTTTATATTTTGGTATTTAGCAGATTAGGTAACTTTCCTTATTTTATGCTTTGTTCAACTTTATCAATAAGAGCACCATTTTTTACTCAATTTGCCCACATTAATACAATTCTTACACTTTTATTTGAAATCTATCAATCGGTTATGTTAATCGCAAAGAGATGCGATGCGCCATTCCTAAAGTAATCATTGTGATTGACTAAACACCTCTTTGCAAATGAAGGCTCAATCATTGCTCTAAGGGATGCCTATGGGTTCTCAAAGTAATCTTTTTCTATTCTAAACAATGCCAACTTCGTAACCTACATTCATACAACAAGGTGAATGTCTATGCAAAACAACTAAATGGAATCTAAATTCATGAAAAATACATATTAACCTTCTTTTGATTCCCGAAACAGCAACACCACCTCTAGTGCCTTCTTCCACAACCTTCACACAACAAACCCTCGTCCTCGGCTGGAAATCGATTCCACCAACGCAAGGAACCTACTTAACAACAGCTTCGACCTTCAAATCACAAGGAATGTGTGGATTGTTGCCTATGTAGAAGAAACAAGGGTTTAGGGGCAACACAATCGAATTTGAGGTTTTTCGAAAACTAGGGTATTTTTACAATTTTATTCACACATGGCATGGCCTGATGGCCCCCACCACATTCGTCTTCACTCCCCCACACTAGACTAGTCCCTCTCTTTCTTTCTCTCCATTGTGTTCTTCTCGCCATGATCGACTTCAGAGCTGTGATAGTGCAATGCTTTCAAATTGAATATGATGTTCCCATGGCCATATCTAGGTGAGAACAAGAGAGAGGATAGTCTGGTGAAGAAGAGGAGAGAAAGGGCTTATTTAGTCTCAGCAGACTGTCGAGCGGATTCGCCCCCTCGCTCAAGGGGGCTGGGATCCAAAAGAGGGTACACTTTTTGGGTTTTGTTGGTTTCATTAATGGGTGTTGAGATATATTTGATTTTGGGTTCTAGATCGATTGAATTTCGTCAAGTTTTGATTTTTTTCACGATTTTAGAGCAATTTTTTTTGGTAAAGTTTTGATTTTTGTGAATGACTAGGGTTCTAGCGATGCGAGTTTTTATTGTTAAAGGTTTGATTTTTGTGGGTTTTTTTTATTTCAATTTGGATGATTTGCTCTTGAATCAATTGGTGGAATTTTTTGTCTTCTAGATGCCCGTTTCGATTGTTTGACGATTTTGGATCTTGGACCGTTTGATTTGCTAATTGAGTTTAGGATGGTGATTCGGATTGTCATAGCAAGATCCAACGAATCAGAGTCACCGACCTTAATTGTTCAACGATAAAGATTTACTTTTTTTTTAGAAAGATAAGATAAGATTTGTTTAGAAGATAAGATAAACTCAAAATAACATCTTCACAAGTCTATAAATAACTTGGTTTGGTTAGTAAGTCAATCGATTGATTAAAGAGAGTTATTAGTGTTCGCCTCCTTTTGATTTCAATTAAGGTTTTGCTTCCTTTCTTTAACTTTGCAATTGTTTGATTTTGAGTTTCTATTACGTTGATAAATTTCTACCATTAATTAGAGAAGGTTGAAGATGCATTAGGTATTGTTTGCTTTTGTTTCAATATTTTCATTGCTTTTGTGGTTGGTTGATCGATTATTCTCTTAGTAAATTCAATTTCTCTTACAATTGCTTTCCCGCGATGTTTGTATCTTGATCAATTGTTTCCTGTGTACATATTTCCTTTTGGTTTGTTCATTCTTGGCATCGATTGTTGTATTTATACATGTTAGTTTCTTTTTGGTTTATTAATTCAACATTGCATAGTAAGGGTTACATTACATGATTTGGTTGGTTATTGTGTGGATCTCGTGTTGGTACTCCCGCTGAGAATTGAGTTTAGATTAGAAAAGTAGAATTAGATGTGATTACGCTTAATGTGTTATGTTTTATTGATTAAAAAGATTATTAATTTGGATCCCTCACTCTTTCATGTAAGATCAATTAGTTTCTTAATTATATGGTGACTTAAAATTCTTTAGTATTCAACGCCTAACTTGATTGTCTGATCTTTAGTTCTAATCTTTGCTAGCCGTACATAGTTTTCGATCTCTTTCGTTTAGGTTGTGGGTTCTTTATTGTTTTGGGTTCAAGATTAAAAGTCAAATATTAACGAAATTCTTGATTCTTCAAATGGTCATGTTTATCGGGTATGGTGGTCGACCATTCTCACCTTTTGATTTTGGTCTTGATTTCTTTGTTATCCTTTTTTGTGGTTAACAAATCTTTCAGATTGTTTCAAGCTAACTCGCATAACCGATTCCATTGTTTTTTTATTGAACATTGTTATTAATCACCTTTGATTATGCAAAGATTCTTGGTCACTTTTGAATGCATTTTTTTTTTCTTCAAGACAATTTCTATATATGGATTTACTTTTCTTGTCAAGAATCATAGCCATCGTCACAATTATTAAATAATAAATGTTCGATGTTACAGATGTTCAAGGGTGAATTTTATTTTCAATTATTACAACGTTCACGTACATCATTAAGTAGATGTCAACAATGTCAACCATGAAGAATGAGTGTGAGGGGCTTCAGAAACACCACCATTAAGAAGATGCCAACAATGTCAACCATGAAGAACAAGTGTGAGTCATATCTCAAGATGCAATAGGTCATATTTCAAAATGTAATCTTGCTTGTTAATCGTCTGTTACGACATGTCTGCAATGCATTCTTTTGTGAGGAAAAAAAAAAGGAAAAAAAGAGAAAAAAAAAAAAAAAAAAAAAAAAGAAAAAAAGAGAAAAAAAAAAAAAAAAAAAAAAAAGAAAAAAAGAAAAAAAGAAAAGAAAAAAGAGAGGAAACCCGAGGTTTATGGTATAGCTTGGTTATTAAAGCCGCTATAACCGAGTTGTGAAACCGAAGTATCGGTTGAAAACTTAAGGTGATCCTTGAAAAAAAAAAAGAAAAAAAAGAGAGTGAATCAAAGGTTTATGGTATAGTTTGGTAATTAAAACCGGCTATAACCGAGTTGTGAAATCGAAATATCTGTTAAAAACCTAGTGAGGATCTCTCGAGAAAAAAAAAGAAGAAAAAAAAAAGATGAGTGAAAAAAAAGAAAAAAAAAAAGAAAAAAGAGGGAAAAAAAAAGAGAGAACGAATGCCAGACGTGTCAATAAAGTCGTATTTTTTTTTTTTTAAGTTGTCATATGACCGTTAGTATTTGATTGTTGGCATCGACATAGCTTAAGTATTTGATTGTTAACGTTAAAATAAAAAGATTGGCATGTAATATTGGTTTCGATGATGAAGAAACCAAAGAGAAGATACACGTATGTGGTGGATAATAAAAATTGCCTCCTTTTCAACGTGGACGTAGGCCTAGAAGTAGGCTGAACCACGATAAATTCCTTTGCCTCTTTCTCGATTTTTTATTTTTTTCTTTTTTTTTTTAACTTTTTTTTTAATTTTATTGGTTTTTTATTTTTCCTAATTTTACAAGATGCATCATTCTCATCATATATAATATCCTCGTGATACTAGTAGAGATTATAGTAAGTTTAACGCGATGATTTAAGCATCATTATACTCTACAATCAAATTAAAAACAAAAGAAATAATATCACAAAACAATTTTGATGAATAATTTGCCAAACCAATCTCTATCTATAAGCACAGAGATTTTATATATATTTTTTTTTTGTAATGTGTGCCAATTCTCTCCAAACTTTAAATTGACTCACATAATATATGAACAAGCTATAGCTTCATGTTTAAAGCATCTAAATCTTGTTTAATTGCATAGATTTTTTTTTTCTCTCATTGGTTTCTTCTTACTCTAGCATGGGTCGTCTGGCATATGTCATATACACTTTAAAGTGAGTTATATATCTTTCCTCCCCAAAGAAACGATTGCGATTTCATAACCAGGCTTGTAATTAGCCATCTTATTTTCTTGTCCACCACTAATTAACAACTTTATGTTCTTTGTCGTCACTTGACATGCTTCTCTCGCAATGTTTAATTTCTTGTTGAGCATTGAAAGGAAATATATGTCATGACTTAATTTTGAATAGAAAGTTGCGGAAGCTTTTGCTCCTATAAACCCAACTATATTCGAGACCAACCAATCAAGTGTTTTCTTTGAAGCTTTTGCTCCTATAAACCCAAGTAATCTTGAGCCCCTATGAACCACAAGCCACCTTCTTCTCGGGAAAATCGCTGACGATCTCTCCAAAGAAGCTCGACACTGCTGGTCCTCCTCCAATGATTAGAATGGAGTCACGATTTTATCTTTTCGTTCTCTCGCAATTGGAAAAGAATGATTATGATATTTGCAATCTAAATTGGTTTTGGTTTTGAAGGAACTCATGGTGTCTATAGACTTGAATGGAAAATACGTTTTTTTTTTTTTTCGACGATATGAATGGAAAATATTGTTTTTAGTACTAAGCACCCATTTTCTGGATCTTAGACGACTTGTTAATTAGGAAGTCGATAAATTGAAACTTCCACCGTTAATTTGAATGGATGCGAGTTCTATAGATATGTGTTGGTTCTTAGGGTAAAGGAAATAGAATTATATATTAGGCACTAAATCAAATAAGATTATGCACAATATTGTAGATGCAGAAGACTTAGGCTTATCGTCAATCACATTTGACATTAAGTGGCACATGCATAGCTATGATAATCAGAACAATTAAGATATACCTTCTTCATACTGTTTGAGCCGCTCAGCCATAGTTTTTGGAACATAAGCATTGTGTCCCAATGCGACGACGAGATAATCATAAGTAATCTGATTGCCATCAAGCAATAAACACCGAATTATCGCTATGTTCTAAGGATGCCCATGGGATCTCAAAGTATTCTTTTCTGTTCCAAAAATGACAACTTCATAACCCACATTCATATATATATATATATATATAAAAAAGCAACAACAAGATTAAAAAAAGCACATAACATATACATTTTCCGAAAAACATTTACATCACATATTCACATGAATCCACATTACGCCTATGTCAAATTTCGAAAGGCGAAAAACGAACAAGCAATGAATCAAGGCCGAGTGAAACAACTTTGATAAGAAATTTCACTCCTTGTAACCTAAGACTAGGTCGCAACAAGTTTTTTTTTTTTTTTTTTTTTTTAATAGCCGAGGTATCCGAGCCACCGCCATCAACCGACCTGCAGAACCCAAAGAAGAAATTGGAGGGAGAAAGCTTTGGTTAGCGTGTTAGAGAATGAACTTATCACTCTACCAATGCCCGAGGGCCTAACGAGATATTAATTCAATCATATAGAATATCAAGTACGATTTGCTACAATGACAAGCTCAACGAGGTTCAATAGTTTTTGGTTTTCGCATCGTAAATGTAGTACCAAATTAAAGCACACCAAATCTATCCACCATAAACTTCCCATCAAATATAACCAATTGTTCATGAAAAGGTAAAAACATTGGGCCGACATACCGTTATTGCGCCAAAAAGCCTAGATGGTTTGCTAATCGAATCCAAAGGAGAGGAAATTAAACTTACGGTCGATGAGGACGACATTGTCATGGAATTGGAGTGATTTGGGGAGAAATGCGCCGCAACTCGCGCCGATCAAGCATCGCAACCTTTCTCTCCGCCCGCCGCTGATCAAAAGCCATTTGAGTTTAGTTTAAACAAATACCGCCCGTAACTCATTTGGGCTTGGGCTTCAGGATTTAAATGGTGTGGATCTAAAATCCGGCGTGTCGAAGTTGATTAGACACTCCAACAAAGTTAAACGAATGTCTCGAGTTTGACTCCGCTATCACAAAAACTACCTTTAAAAGAGTTTCACCTCTTAGTGGGGCCGATCCGCCGAGCTCTGAGTATATTTAAGTCCGAGTATATTTAAGTCCGGATATAAGAAAGTGGGAAGGACGAATGCGTAGGGGTATTTTATGGGGTCCCAATGATTAGGAGGGGCGATCCCTCCCCGCATCCGCCTCGCCTTATTTATAGAAATTTATGGTTTCAAAGTCCTCTTTTGTGCAAGTAGTTGGTGGCTTAGGGTATGTAAAGGAAAAATAATTTTAAAACCTACTTTCGACATCACCGAAGAAGCACTAATCGGGTTTGCTCTATGCGCGCGCATCTAGAGATGTATTGCATGACTCCGACCCAATCCATGCATAACTATTTTTTTTATAAGAAAGAAACCAACATCTTAGATCTTGCTTTTTGTACGTGAATATGAGTATATGATGTTCCCATATCACTAGACTATTTTTGGTCTTTAATAGAGGTTTTAAAATCCTATTAAATAGAGTGTTATTAAATGTCACGTGAGGATGTGTTATGTTTTAATTTTTAATACATATATTACATAAAGTTTTTTTTAAAACCCTTATCAATTAGGTGTTATTTAATAACACTCCATTTAATAGGGATTTTAAATCCTCTCGCTAAAGATCGAAATTGTTATAATGTATATATGTGATCTAAAAGCATGGATAAAAAATTTCGCACGAACCATATGACTTGGTGCATTTGCATAAAATATATACGGTAGGTACTACAAATTCGATCATCACGGAGGAAAGAATGAGATACCTATACACAAATAAGGAAGGAATTGTAACCAAAAAAAAAAAAAAAAAGGAAAGGAATCCTTTGAGAAATTAAAATATGACATTACAAAGAATAAGATAAGATGCATGTGTATGTATAATGCACTTTTTTCACGAGGAACTCATGTGTGCCGCTTCAATATGCCGATAATTAACGAGAATGTAGCATATCCATATCCAATGATATTTGCACAATGCTTGCAAATTGGCTGGCAAGATCTAAGACCAAACGAAGACAATTTATACATATAGGCTACATGTCACACCCCAATAGTGTGACCCGAGTAGTCGGGTCGGGCAAAGCGTGAAACCTAGCAAATGACCGAGTTCCAGAGGACTCGGTGGTTCCATGGAGGATGGTTGCATGTGCATCCGGTGTGTGCACGCCTTGGCACAGCAAAGGCGACTTAGGTACGAACCTTAGCACGGGCAAGGACTTAGGTACGAGCCGTGGCACGGCACAAAGTGACTAAGGTACGAGCCTTGGCACGACACATGCAGACTTAGGTACGAGCCTTGGCACGGCACATGTGGACTTAGGTACGAGCCTTGACACAGTGCACGGCGGACTTAGGTACGAGTCTTGGCACGAGCAAGGCCGAACCTAGGTACATTCCTTGGGCACAAGTTAGGTCGCCTTGGCAAAAGCAAGGCCGAACTTAGGCGGATTCTTTGGCACGAGTAAGGTCATGCCTTGGCACGAGCAAGGCATGCCTTGACACGAGCAAGGCATGCCTTGGCAAGGGTTGACAAATCTTGACTGGGCGTTGACCCCGGTCAAAGTACGCCCGGTCTCATTTTGGGATGTTTCCTATCGGAGCCGAGGAAACGAATTAACATCTACTATAAGGAGAGGTGGTCTCTCTGTAGGGGTGGCATGGACACGCAGTAGCAAGGAAGACCTCGAGCATGCCTGGGCACCATGCCAAGGCAAGACCCTGACCCATGGTTCGGCCATCCCGAGCCGGCTGGGACTCGACCGAGCCCCGGCTAACACCCCGTGCCCGGGCACCGCTGTGCACCACCAAGCGCTCTCGTCCCAGAGAAGCATGGACCACGTCCCGAGGAGTGGGGAGACCGAGTCAAGGCAGCTCCGAGCGGCCAGGACTACCTTGGTCATGGCCAGGGGCATGACCAAGGAACGTCCGAAAATGTCCCGAGCATGTGGCAATTGACCAAGCAAAGGAGGGTTATGGGACCAGTGACAAGAAGAGAGCAAGGGCTTGGGTAATCGCCTGACCACAAAGGGAGTGGGGTTTTACTCAAGAAACGAATCAATGTAATCAGACATGTGTGTCCTAGTTGGTTATGTAACTACTTATTGGTTGTTCTATAAAGCCGTGGGCTCTAGGCTTGGGGAAGCATAGAGTTCCAAAGTTGTTGTATTCCCATCGAGAGCTCAAGAAAACATTTCCTTCTTGCCATTGCTTGTTGTTCATTTCCCATCGAGAAGCTAGGACATTCATGGATAATATCCCAAAACAAACAAACTCAAAACATGACAACAATAGCATATGAGTTACTATATGTCAGCCAAAACTCTCCCACAACAAAACAATAAACAATTAACTCTAAGCATTGGCTCCTTCGAGATCGACCAATGTGTCCCCTCGCCTATCAACATCGAAAACCAACAAGACCTACAAAACCAAAACATCTAAAAAAAAGACTTCTCCCTCCCATTAATGTAGTGTCCATTCGAAACAAAACACAAAAATGGAAGGCTAAAAACAAAACCATAGCATATGAGAACTACACGTCTTTCATATCTCCCATTTACTAAGAAAAAAGATTCCTCTATGTGCCAATTCCCTAGTGAACCGTTGAACATTGAAGTTCAAATTTTGTATTGAAAAGTAACTAAACCTTTAGTCCCACGTAGGAGAGAAAGGTTTGGTTTCTCACTTAATATATGTTCCAACACACTTTGCTATTGTTTAAGTGAGAAGTGGGTTAGAGTGAGTGGACCATGGGGTTTCACTACCCTATTTAAATGATCTTTGACAATGGCTTTGGGCCTTGGGGCACGGCTTGTTCAAGACTTGGCCATTCATGAACATAGTTATTTTTTTTTTTTGTTTTTATTTTTATTTTTGTTTTTTCAATAAAGCAAAAGAGCACCAACGGTTGCTAAGTTCGAATTAGGAGTTAAATAACTATCAATTAGTGGCACACTAATTAAGACCACTAATTAGATAGTTATTGGAAAAACTGTCCACTAATTGGACAAGCTTAGATAATTCTCTATATAGAAGAGTCTATTGATATAAAAAAATATGGTTTTTCCGAAATCAAATTTTATGTGATTTGTGTTTACTGAGAGAGAGACGATTTGCAGTTTGAAGGTTCTTTGATTGGTGCTTTGATCAAAGAGCAAACCAGTTGTATCTTGGAGACATAACTCCTAGTTGAATTCAGCACCGAGTTGAAGGAAATTTTCTGTCTTAGGTCATTGCACTGCAAGCCTCTGGTACACTTTGTTTATTAATCTTCTTAATTGTTAAATCAACATGTTTAGTTGCTAGTGATAATGTTGTCATGTTCGATTTATGTTTAATATAGATTGCCCGGTCTAACATGAACATCCACACCCTAGTATAAACACATGCCCAACGGCCCTGCTCAAAGCAAGAACATCAGCAACATTGAGTTAGAGATATGTGTAGACTATCCACCTCACAAAAAACTCCTACAGTAACTGCTTTACCAACATTTGTACACTATCCTTATTGCCACCACTCCTCCACTGCAAAAAACTATTTCTTCCACACAATAGAGGAAAACAGAGTTACAAGAAACATTCCATGCACCCAAACACGAATGATGACCAAAACAAAAATTACAGAATAGAAACTATAAAACCAAACCACTCTTACTTACTCTCACTCATAGAGTAAGTCCTTCAAAACCATTCCTACTCAAGTAACCGCTTTACTCTCACTCGCCATGCATGTGTCTTATGCCCTTGTGTGCCTTCGAACGCGCTTGAATCACTACTTCACGCACATCATATTTATTACAACTTGGATATTTTGTGTCCATCTCGTTGTGCACCATCGTTGGTGTACAAGCAATCCATGTCCAAATTCGCTCCGCCATTGTAAGCGGGTTATTTAGGCCGTCACGCATGCCTCGTTTCATCACCCAATCGACCCCAACCGCCTTGTGGGTGAATCTCGCATCTCGTATGTGCATCTCGTTATCCATTGTCCTACCCGTCGTCGACCACGTCAACTCACTGTCTATTGTCGATTCCGATGTCTTGCTATTTTGATGCCCATTGTTCTCAGCTCCGACTCGCCACATCTCGAACTGCTTTCTTGTCGTCTGGGTGGTCATCGATTCGCTTCGCAACGAACCTTAGATTTGTTAGGTTTATCGATTCGATTGACAACCTCAAGTTGGTTTTCGTGAACCATCTTGAGTTTGAGGGAAGGTATTACTATAGCAAGCTTACTATATCTCGTAGTTCATGTATTAAAATAGTTTCTATATTTTGGTATTTAGGCAGATTGGACAACTTTCCTTATTTTATGTTTTGTTCAAATTTATCAATAAGAGCACCATTTTGTTCTCAATTTGCCCATATTAATACAATTCTTATACTATTCTTTGAAATCTATCAATCGCTTATGATAATCGCATAAGAGGTGACGATGCGACCATTCCTAAAGTAATCATTGTGATTGACCAAACACCTCTTTGCAAATGAAGGCTCAATCATTGCTCTAGGGGATGCCAATGGGTTCTCAAAGTAATTTTTTTTCCGTTATAAACAATGACAACTTCAGAACCCACATTCATATAATATACTTCCTCCATTTCCTAATAAGTGACTTTTTAGCCATTTTGAAATATTTATGTCATTTGATAGTTTCAATACACATTAATTACTTAATTGAATTTTATATCCTTCATAGATAGAAAATTTATTAATTACACATTAATAACTAGTGTATGTAGAAGTGGTGGAGTTAGGAGAGATAAATAATGATTTAGTAATTTAACTACCACTTTCTCCTCATTAAAGATAATTAAATGACTATCTTAACAACTGTGAACAACCTTAAAATGACACTTATATTGAAACGGAGGGAGTAACAAAAAAAAGCAACAAGAAGAAAATAAAAAAGCATATAACATATACATTTTTCCTAAAACATTTACATCACATATTCACATGAATACCACATTAATTTGAGCTTATGCCGAATTTTGAAAGACACATTAACTTGAGCTTATGTCGAATTTTGAAAGACGGAGCTATAAATCATGGTTGAGTGAAACAACTTTGATAAGAAATCTCACTTGACGTAAGACTAGGTTGCAACAAGGTTTTTTTTTTTTTTTTTTTTTTTTTATAGTTGAAGTTATCTAAGCTACCGCCATTGACATCAACTAATGGTGGACCCACTAATCGCTCTAGAGTCCTTAGTTACCCCCACCAGAGAACCCAATGAAGAAATTGAAGGGAGAAAGGAGGGGGTAAGTTTCAAATTCAACACATCTCCTTGCATGCTATTGTAACGACCCTCGAATTTAAACGTGCCATGTGTCACGTTTTAGAACCATTGATCGGACCGTCGTGACTTGACGTACTTGTCAAAACCTCTAGAGTCGATATCGAGGTAAATTTTATTTTTTCGTGGTGTGTGTATTATTTATTTATACCCAAATGTTACTTTCTAATATCCCAGTTGTATGTTTATTTGTCATGCCAAATTTGCGAGTAAGGTTTACGCGGGGCATTCAGCGAGTCGAGACATGAGCGGGGACGTACATTGAGTGGTGTGTTGACGTGAGACATTTGACGGCCCCTTTCCTAATCCAGGGCACCGCCCGCCTAATCCCGTAATTAAGCCCCAATCAATCCTATCCACGCACGACTTAACTACGTATTAGTCACCTTTACAACCTAAACACATCTTTTCTCGTGTTCAAAATAAGTAATACGCTAGTCCTACTAGTTTATAAAATTTAGAGTTAATTAAAATTTTTTATTAAATTAATTATTTAGTAGAAGTCTTATTGGTTATGCGGAAGCAATTAGTAGTTTATGCGGAAGCCATTTATAATTATGAAGCCATTTATAAAATCCTAAGTGTGAAAAATCAGAAGTGATATCACATATATAAAGTCCTCAAAATGCAAGAAACAAGCTTAAATAGTTTAAGTCTGCCTGGGAAACTAACGTTCAACCCAATATACAACCTAAATAGTATTTGAAAGACATATCTAATATATAAAATCAAAATACCAAAAGTAGGTCTACAATCGATGCAAGATGACGCGCCGCGGGCCTGGATAGTCGTTGATCTTCTCCTTGTCCGCCTCGTCGGTAGACGACGACTCGCACCCACCGTCATAAAAAGGGACTGAGTGAGTACAAGAATAAAATAGTAATCCCCGATGATATGTTTAATTTGCATTTCCAAATATTCAAATGGTATTTAAAAGCATATAAATGGGAAAACCGGAAAATAAACCATATGCGAGTAAATACCAGAGCTAAACAAGTGATATCGACACCAAAGCTAAGTAGTGGTGATTTAGGTCCGATCGGCAATGAAACGTGTCACTTCGACCCAATAATCATATAGCACAAGGGAATCTAACCCAAGTGTTACCAGGGACTTTAACCCCAGATCTAGACCACCCTGGGACTCTAACCCCGAGTGTCATACAAAGGTCGTGTAACACATGCCGACATCCCTAGGGACTCTAACCTCGTGATTCACGCATACCTCGATCGAGTACTAACCTAAATGGGAAAACTACTTTTAAAATCTCAAGAAATACCAAGTATGGATTGTCAAGGAATAGACACATCTACACACCTAAACAAATAAGGAATACAAATTCCCTTAAACATTTATAAGATATTCACTAGCATAATAGCATGCTATTTATCATTCAATTCACATTTAAAACAACAAGAATAAACATAGCATGTGATAGAATCAATGAATCAAATCAAATGAATGGATATCATGCAAAATAAACTCATCAAGTGAGCATAGACACAAATAACACATGATATAAGAATACAAAGGCAAAATAGTCAAAAGGACTATGCAAGGACAAAAATTAATAGAAATGAAATGCCAAGTAAAGTTGCCATTGGGTACACTCACAACAACAAAGTAAAGTCCTAGCTTTACTAGCCTCTCGATACTCCAAATCTTGTATTCGCTCTCCCGCACTTTTCCTAGGTTCCTTGAGTTTGGTATCTCATTAGTTCAAATATAGTGAGTTTAAGCTCAATTTAGTGGTGTTTATTGTGTATTCAAATTGGTTCAATAGAACTTAAATCAATATTCTTAAATCAGCCCCTCGAAGACTAAATTAAGTTTCAATTTCAATCCTACATTTTAACAAAGTTTTAGGCATGAAATGGTCAAAATATCGAAATCATCCAACAATACAATTATTGTTGGTCTCTCTCTTAGCTCTCTAGAAAGGTTTAGTTTGTAAGATTATGATTTAAAATGAAAGAGATATCATGATTTTACTAAACATTGGTCTAATTAGAATTTAATCCGACCAATGAATTAGAAAATCTATTTCTCCCAATATATAGTTCCTAAAAAAGTGAATTTTGGTTACAAGGCAGAAAATATATCCAAATACAACATACTAAAAGATCAGTTCATTTGACTAAGTGGTAGGGAGTAATGCCCTTAAAAGATTTAGTTTCAAAACTTTCATTTTTAATTCCAGCACCTACTTGTAGAGCATGTTTGGATATAAAAACATTTGAATCAAAATACCTTCATTTAAGCAAAGTTATTCACCTTTAAATAAGCTTTCAAATGCTGTTGGTTTGGATCAATTTGGATTTGAAATGAGTAGATTATGACCAAATTACCCAGTGTTATTCTTAATACAACATGTAGAATTCTAGTTTTGGTGTTGCAACTTCAAAAATTCATATGTTTATGATTTCAAAACCAAATTAAGAACTTCGAAATAGCTGGATTATCTACTTGAAATAAGGAACCCAAATATATAAATTAATTGCAAATAGTCAATCATCTACTATCTCGAAATTAGCCTAAAACCAGTAACTTGTTCTAATTTCAACTAAAAAGATGTGTACCTAGTTGATGTAGCACCCTACCTTGAGAATTTCTCACCAACTCTCATGGATTCCTTTAACACTTTGATGATTCGCTCCTCTCCAAAGCAATTCCTTTTTCTTCTCCAAAGCAAAAATGAACGAGTGATTTGGTTTGCATGTTGTTTGATCACTAATATTATATATTAATGTGATGTTCCTTCCTAGTCCTTAATCTTCATGGATTTATGTATCCCTAGGAATATCTAATGGTCTACCTTTGTCATATATCCCACTAGCTCCGACTAACTCAACCTCAAGTAACACCATTTCATTACTCACCTAGTTCCTAGATGTAACGACCCATTTTATTAAATTTGCAGACGTGGACGCCCACTCTGATCCACATGGACGTCGCGTAGGTTAGACACACGGGGATTTATGTATGCTTAGTATTTGTGTGTTGGATGCTTATTTTTACGGTGACATTTATTAAAATACATCGCATGTGTGTATGTTGCATAAAATACGTGCGAGATTGTGTGAATTGTATTCGCCTCGATATGCGTGTCGATGCGGGTACCGGTAGTTGATGGGACCGAACATTGGGCCTGAGAAACTAAAACACACAAATTAAATAAAAAAATGCCAAATAACTAATATGGAATGGGTATTAGGCTGCTAGTGACGCAATGCAGTACGCGTATATCGCTGTTCGACGCAAAATCGGCCTCGAAACGCACGAAACGGGTAAGTGCCCCAAACTGCCTCGCACTTTGGTGTCAAGACAAAAAGTCAACATCACAATCCTTATCCATACATCACACCATCACCTTTTCCCTCACCTCACCTACACCTCTCTCTCACACCTCACACACACACACACCCGTACACACCCCACACACACACCGATCAGAGGCCGAGAGAGGGAAGGAGGAAGAGGAGAGGAGGAGGAGAAGCAGTGGACGCGCCGGAAGGAGTGGAAACACCACGATCGAGGTGAGCCTAGTTAGTTTTGGTTATGGGTTTCAATTTAGTCGTGGTGGTTAGACGGGGTTCGGCCATGGAGGCCGAACCGGTCGCGGTGGTGATGGCAGGGGTGTCTCACATGCTATCAAGTCCACGGGTTGGGGGTCGAGAGCAACCCCAACCCCAAATCCCGTGGGCTCGATCGAACCGAGAAAACCGGTTCGATCGTAGGATGAAGATGCACACGCGCGCGAGCGTGCGCGCATGTGCATCCCCCTTATGGGTCGGTCCGATCTGTCCGGGTCGACCCGACCCGTACTAAAACAAGAATAAAACAAAAAAAAAAAAAAAAAAAAAAAAAAAAAAAAAGAAGAAAAATTTAGAAAATTTGGAAAATTTTGGAAAAAGGGAAAATTTTGAAAAAAATATAGTTCGATCAAATAAATAGAAATTTATGAATTTCTATGAAAAATAAAATATTTGGATATTTCTGACGCTACTTTTTTATGGGATTTGCCTCTAAAGCGCGAAATAGGCAATTTGGCTTAAATTTTTTTTTAGAAATTTGTTGTAAATTTTCATGTTAAATTAAGGTATTGATAAATGGACATAGGTTGATACGAGTGATCAATTGGCGACCAAGGACCCAAAGTGGACTTGGACTTGGGGATTGATTATGGGGGTAGTGGAGCGCGTTGTGAGGTTTGTAAAACCCAAAGGGAAAACTCTCGAGTATTTATTTTGTTTCGTATTTTCATTCATTTCCGTATTCCTTGTGCTTTTTAATTACATTCATATCTTGTCGTCTTTTGACTGGGCTGGTCGAGTTACTCCCACCGGATTTTCGTTGCGTGTCTATGCATTCTAGACCATAGCATGTGTATTAGGAGTGCTCTGTGGATAACGACCCGAAGGAATCGCTACATGTGTCTGGCAAGCGTCGTAGGTCTACGCCGCCACCGAGAGGGATCAGTGATAGCTAGTGGGTGCGCCCACTAGTGGGATCCCGGAAGGAAATCCCGAAGTATGGTATAGTCCGATTGGAACAGTATACACACGCTTGCACTTTATTGTTATTTATGCATGCGATGCCCTACTTATAGTTGTCCGTTTATATTCCGCATGTTTATTTAACGGTATTTATGGAATTCCATTTGTTTATTTGAATGCTCTGAGGAGTTCCTTGGGATTTTACCGATCGGACTCGTCATCCATTTTCTTTTGTGATGATTGAGTGCATCCTAGTACAAGTAAGGGCAAGGGATCTTAGGCGACTATCACCGACCGCCTACCTTCGAGGACTACTTGTACGTGTGATTATTTTGATATTTTGATTCTTTTGGGAATCGGGGAGTGACATAACCTTGTACATGTGCGCTTATATGGTACAGCTTGTTTACTTTGAAATGTTTATTCCCACACTTTTTTTTTTTTTTTTTTTTAAATTGTTTCATGAAAATGGTTGCATGTAAAATATGATTTCCGCCGAATATATATTAACCTACTCAAGTTGATACGTAATTCGAGACAAGGATAGGACGGTGTGCCGTACACGTGTAGTAGGGCCACCGGCGATGAGTACATGGAGACACGTGACCCAGGGCGGCGAGGGCCGCCACAGCTTGGTATCGAGCAAAGGTTGGCTTAGAGATTGTGACACCAACGCCACAAACTTCTGGCCTTAGAGAAAAGAGGAAGTCCTCGACAATAAAACTTAAACAACAAACTTAGATGTGGAAAACCCGAAGTTAGTGTCTTAGAACTTTAGTTGGGAAGTGATGTGAGGCGGGTAGAGTTAGAACTTATATGCGTGTTATATTTTCGTTTTATTATATGTTATACGTAAATACCTCGAGACTGATCCGGAGCGCATTCTCGATGCAGATCATGGACTGACAACGGTACGCTGGAGACCGGACAGACTAGCGATACGACTAGGGATGTTCCTGTTATTATGAGTATGGAGGATAGACTCTCAGCACAGGAGACACAGATGGCCGATGTATTACGGTTTCTACGAGAGCAGACAAAGCAAAGATCGACGCACTTACTTCGCCTAGAGAGCCGTAGTCGTGACTATACTATACCGCATGAGACAACATGTTGTTCCGATGGTACCCTGCACACCGCTCAGGGGGTAGCGGCAGAGGCACCCACAGAGACAGCCTACCGCAGCTTGTCGTTCCTTTGCGTACGTTGACTCTCACGCTCCATCCACGACTACGGATTAGGTTATCGCCACCCCCACCGCCGATGCTCCTACTACATCGCATTCGTCCCAAGCACCAGAGGCGAAGTTATCGAGGGAGTTTTTGAAGTTTCACTGATTCTTTTATGGAGGTGGTGCCCCGAGGGCTAGGAGATGGATAGTGTCCCATTAGCGTTTCCATAAGTTCGATGAGGAACGACGAGACAAGACAAGCACGACTTTCGGAGCCCGTTTGAGAGACATGCTACTGTCTCGGTGGACGACATATACGATACTCATTCGGAATCGATGACATGGGCCGAGTTTAGGAGCGATTCTATGATCAAGCACATACCTATGGAGGTTAGGTCGAGGCCGAGGAAGAGTTCCTAGCCCCGCGACAGGAAATCTGACTTTGATGCAAGATATGGAGAGGTTCCGACATTTGTCGCAGCTTCTTTAGATGTCGCCAGCATTTTAACGCTTACATGATATATTATTTCACCGTAGGGGTTGATGATAGGATCGCGTCAAGCAGCTGTCTCGATTGGAGCCACGACATCGCAGAGATCTTTGACAGGCATTGGCTCATGAGACATACTTATCGCAGAGAGTCAATGACGTGCGATCGGTAGGGAGGTACAACAAAAGGGTAGTTCTCGCCTAGTGAGGCGTAAGAGGCCGATGGAGCATTCGGGATAGTGGCCTGAGAAATGATAGACGAGAGAGGGGCACCGGGGCGATTTTCGTGGCGCTCAATTCCGATATGAGGAGCCACAACCAGCTCATGCTATCACCTCAAAGCACTGGATCAACAGAGGGCACAACCACAGAGTACCATTAGTGGTCGAGGTCGTGGGGACATCGCAAGGTCAAGTAGACAGGGTCATGGTCCGAGATCCGGAGAGACGGACAGACGGTAGACCGAGAGCCGTAGATGTCACCGGTGGCAAGGTAGGGGACACTTGAGGGCGATCGTTCGGACACCACCATCGCTACGGCGAGCATCGACCAAAGCCGAGACAGAGCGCATGCGTTAGCACACCAGATAGTGGGGCGACTGCAGACAACTTATTGAAGGTACGTTACTTATATTCGGTCGTCACATGCACGCTATGTTTGATTCTCGGTAGTATTTTATCTTTTCTTGTCGGACGTATTGTTGGATTGTTGTTGGTTAGTTACACGTACACTAGAACCACATCTTGTCCTCGCATTTACTGATGGGGATAAGATATACCCTAATCGAATATGTCGAGACGTGATGATAGAGGTGGAGGGACATCGCCACCACCGATCTTCGAGTATTGGAGTACTTAGAGTTTGACGCACCGTCGGATGGATTGGTTAGCATCCTATCATGCACTGATAGATTGTTACGACAAGAGGATTGAGTTTCATATTCCCGGAATACCGAGTTCATATTATTTGGATCGACAACCGATTTACCTATCACGAGAGGCCGACTAGCTACGACGCAGAGATGGAGGCGTTTGCGGCGATAGTTGAGCTGAGGTTCGAACTGAGGTCCGCATTGAAGACGTTCCAGTTGGTTCAGACTTTGTAGATGTATTTCCAGATGATTTACCCGGATTGCCACCGTAACGAGTCGTTGAGTTCATAATCGAGTTGATACCGGGACGCACCGATTGCCGCCGACCTATCGATGGCACCAATGAGCAGAGGAGGTGAGACGACACACTGATAAGTCGTTGGAGAAGTGGTTTCATTCACCCTAGTATGTCACATCGGGGAACTCCAATATCGTTTGTGAAGAAGAAGGATGGTACGATGAGGATGTGCATCGACTATGGAAGTTGAATCGTGTAATCGTGAGGAACCGTTGCCCACTACCTAGGATTGATGATCTGTTTGATCGCCTAACGGTGCTAGATTCTTCTCAAAGATTGACCTTCACTCTCGGGTTATCATCGCTGAGGATTCGAGAAGAGGATATCCGTAAAATTGCTTTCAAAGACGAGATACAAAGTTATTTGAGTTCACATTCATGCCGTTTGGGCCGACGAACGCTCCAGCCGATTTTCATGGATTTGATGCACGTAGTCATAAGGCCGTATTTGGACAGATTCGTCATCGTATTCATCGATGATATCTTGATCTATAGCAGACTCGCGAGGATCACGAGGACATTTCGTGACGCTTTGACTACATCGAGAGAGCACCGATCGTACGCCAAGTTTAGTAAGTGCGACTTTTGGTTAAGTGAGGTGAGATTCTTAGGCCATGTCATCAATGAGCAAGGTATCTCAAATGATTCGTAAAAGATTCGAGCGATCATTGATTGGAAGACGCCCGAGTCTCGTGGTCGATATACTGAGTTTCCTTGATCGGCCTCGATACTACGGCAATTTGTGCAGATTTTTCCTCGATTGCGCGCCGATGACTAGAATGACTAAGAAAGATATCACATTTGATCGGTCGATGAATGTGAGCAGTGCCTTTTATGAATTGAAGCCTAGATTGACATCCGCACCAAGCATTGACATTGACATCGTCGGAGACGGCAAGATCTTCGACAAGATATACAAATGCGTCGTGGATTGGTCTTGATGTGTGTTGATGCATGATGGTAGACCAGCTTGCATATCTTTCAAGACGGCTGAGACCCCACGAGGGAAACTATCCAATGCACGACCCGGAGCTTGCAAATGGCGGTTGTCTTTGCACGAAAACTTGGAGGCACTATCTCTATGGAGAACGATTTGTGTTGTATACGTATCACCGTAGTTTACGTTACATCTTCACTCAAAGGGATTCGAATATGCGCCATCGGAGATGGTCGGAGTTGTCGAAGGACTACGACTTCGCTATCGAGTATCACCCCGGCAAAGCGAACGTCGTAGCAGACGCATTGAGCAGAGCGAACTTGACAAATGCCGATCGTTCGCAGCAGATGACACTTGAGCATGGTTTATTACAGCAAAGATCGCTATGCGCATGGCCGAGTTGTCGATTATCGAGGAACAACACATTTATTGTCGGGCTGAGGATACCGACCGTATCAATTGAATGAGTTGCCGAGTGTCGAGGGTCGATAGGCTTTATAAGCGGTCGCTGGTCCGTCGCGGAATTCGAATGCACCGATTGGGAAAAACCACGGACGTGTCCGAGATACCGAGGAGATTGTGGATACCGCATGATCAGAGATACGAATGGGATTCTGAGGAGGCACACGGCCTCGTTATACGCTCATCCCTGGTCTGACCAAGATGTACCATGATTTGAAGCGACTATTCGGTGGCCAGGGATGAAGGTCGACGTAGGTGCGTATTTTTGTGGGTTGTCACATTTGCCACAGTGAAGGCCGAGCACGAATGACCCGGTGGATTATTACAACTGCTGTCTGCTCCACAAGCTGGAAATGAGAACATATCACTATGAATTTCGTTAGCGGATACGCGCGACATCGAGGCGTCACGATGCGCTTTGGGTAGTGATTGATAGATCGAAGAAGTCGTCTCACTTCATTCCAATCTCGATGAAATACACGTTTCCCCAACCGAGCATATTGTTTGAGCGGGAGATTATTAGACTTCATGGGGTGCCGCTACTATCATTGTGTCGATAGAGATCCCAAATTGACCTCGAAACTACGGGAGGCAATGCAGAAAAACTTGGCACCAAGTTGCGCTTAGTACGGCTTATCATCCCTCGCACCGACTGACAATGAGCGAGTGATCCGTATTTTGGAGGATATGCTAAGAGCTTGTATATTACAGTTTGGGGGTTCGTGAGAGGATTATTTGCCGCGCGTGAGTTTGCATACAATAACATCTATCGTGCAAGCATTGGCATGCCACCATTTCGAGGCATCGAACGGGAGGCCATGTAGATCACCCGCGTGTTGCGTAGAGCCAAGATAAAGTGACAAGAGGAATTGAGATAGTTGTTGATCACACAGAAAATTTGACATATTCGTCAGAAACTACGAGCTGCACAAGATCGACAGAAGAAATACGCTAATAGGTATCGCTAGGGTCTGAGCTATGACGAGGGCGATATGGCGTATCTGAAGGTTTCTCCTTGGAAAGGTCAACAGAGATTTGGCATTAAGGGGAAGTTGGCGCCGATATACATTGGGCCATACCGGATTGCACAGAGAGTAGGCACTGTTGCATATCGGTTGGAGTTACCTGCCGAGTTAGCTGGGGTTCATCCGACATTTCACATTTTCATGTTGAGACTTGCTAGGTCAGGGTCGAGACCGACGATTGAGTGGGACAGTGGAGATACAACCGACGCGACCTATGAGGAGAGACCGATAGAGATCGTTGACCGTCGAGTATAGATTCTCCGAACAGTGGAACTCGCAAAGGTCCTAGTTCGTTGGCAAGATCATCATAAGACGAGGACTCACCGGGAGCTCGACCGACGATGAGGCGCGATACCCTCGCCTATTCTCTCGGTATGAAATCAGAGTTACAAGCTTAAATTTCGGGACGAAATTTTATTTAGTTGGGAAGAACTCGTAACGACCCATTTTATTAAATTTACAAACATGGACGCCGCTTCGATCCACATGGACGTCGCAGTAGGATAGACACACGGGGACTTAGGTATGCTTGGTATTTGTGTGTTGGATGCTTATTTGCGGTGACATTTATTGAAATACATCGCATGTGTGTATGTTGCATAAAAATACGTGCGAGATTGTGTGAATTTTATTCGCCTCGATATGCGTGTCGATGCGGTACCGGCCACTGACGGACCGAACATTGGGTCGAGGAAACTAAAACACACAAATTAAATATAGAAATGGCCAAATAACTAATATGGAATGGGTATTAGGCGGCTAGTGACGCGGCAGTACACGTATATCGCTGTTCGGACGCAAAATCCAAGGCCGAAACGCCCGAAACGGTAAGTGCCCCACCGTGTCGCACTTTGGTGTCAAGACAAGAAGTCAAAATCAAAATCCTTATCCATACATCACCATCACCTTTTCCCTCACCTCACCTACACCTCTCTCTCTCACACCTCACACACACACCCGTACACACCCCACACACACACCGATCGAGAGGCCGAGAGAGGGAATGAGGAAGAGGAGAGGAGGAGGAGAAGCAGGACGCGCCGGAAGGAGTGGAAACACCACGATCGAGGTGAGCCTAGTTAGTTTTGCTTATGGGTTTCGATTTAATCGTGGCGGCGAGACGGGGTTCGGCCATGGAGGCCGAACCGTCACACGACGATGATGGCAGGGGTGTCTCACCCGCCATCAAGTCCACCGGGTTGGCGTGGAGAGCAACCCCAACCCTAAATCCCGAAAAAAAATTCTCGACCGAACCGTGGAAACCGGTTCGATCGTAAGATGAAGATGCACACGCGCGAGCGTTCGCGCGTGTGCATCCCCCTTGGGCCGGCCCGATCGGGCTGTGGCCGGCCTGTCCGACCCGTCTGGGTCGACCCGACCCGAGTGAAACAAAAAAAAAAAAAAAAAAAAAAAAGAAAAAGAGAAGAAAAATTTGGAAAATTTCGAAAAAAAAATTAGGAAAATTTCGAAAAAAATATAGTTTGATCAAATAAATAGAAATTTATGAATTTATGAAATAGGCAATTTGGCCTAAAATTTTTTTTAGAAATTTGTTGTAAATTTTCATGTTAAATTAAAGTAATGATAAATGGACATAGGTTGATACGGTGATCAATTGGTGACCAAGGACCCAAGTGGACTTGGACTCTGGGATTGATTACGGGGTTGTTGGAACGCGTTGTGAGGTTTGTAAAACCCAAAGGGAAAACTCTCGAGTATTTATTTTGTTTTGTATTTTCATTCATTTCCCGTATTCCTTGTACTTTTTAATTACTTTCATATTTTGTCATCTTTTGACGGTTGGTTGAGTTACTCCTACCGGATTTTCGTTGTGTGTCTATGCATTCTAGACCATAACATGTGTATCAGAGTGCTGGTGGATAACGACCCGAGGAACCGCTACATGTGTC
The DNA here is from genome assembly GCA_039657365.1 of Stephania yunnanensis. Taxonomy (NCBI): domain Eukaryota; kingdom Viridiplantae; phylum Streptophyta; class Magnoliopsida; order Ranunculales; family Menispermaceae; genus Stephania; species Stephania yunnanensis. Next base: position 1,153,765 of record JBBNAF010000043.1, read on the forward strand.
GCAAGCGTCGTAGGTCTACGCCGCCACCGAGAGGATCAGTGATGATAGCTAGTGGGTGCGCCCACTAGTGGGATCCCGGAAGGAAATCCCGAAGTATGGTTTAGTGTGATTGGAACAGATACACACACGCTTGCACTTTATTGTTATTTACGCATGCGATGCCCTACTTACGCTTGTCTCGTTTACATTCCGCATGTTTATTTAACAATATTTATCGAATTCCATTTATTTATTTGAATGCTCTGAGGAGTTCCTTGGGATTTTACTAATCGGACTCGTCATCTATTTTTTCTCGTGATGATTGAGTGTGCATCCTAGTACAAGTAAGGGCAAGGGATCTTAGGCGACTATCTCTGACCGCCTACCTCTGAGGACTACTTGTACGTGTGATTATTTTGATATTTTGATTCTTTTGGGATCTGGGGAGTGACATAACCTTGTACATGCATAGTTATATGGTACAGTTGTTTACTTTGAAATGTTCAGGGTTTTCCCACACTAGGTTTTTTTTAAATTGTTTCATGAAAATGGTTGCATGTAAAATACGACTTCCGCTCGAATATATATATTAACCTACTCAAGTGGATACTAATTCGAGACAAGGATAGGAGGACAGTGTGCCGTACACGTGTAGTAGGGCCACCGGGCGATGAGTACACGGAGACACGTCACCCTGCGGCGAGGGCCGCCACACTAGATGTGCCAATATGTATCTCTAGACCAATCTTATGCTTTCCATTTAATTTACTCAACTATAGGCCTTTACTTTTATTTACATTAACCAACACAACCATAGGCTTACAAGTAATTCATTATTTCATATTAGTATTAAATAAAACTTACCAAAATGCTAACTACCCGGTTCCCCGCCGCACGCTACTCGAGGTGTGTTCCCGTTCTAGTCTCGACGTCTACAATCGTACACACCGACTTAGTAAGTCTACACAATACATACAACCAGGCATACAACAATACAAAAATATATTATACCTCGGCCACGTGCCTCTTCTGCATGTATCACCGTGTAGGTCCCACGTCGAGGGTTGGTGATCCCGATTAAGGAATTAAAACGGGGTTAGAGATTTGGGCCGTGACATGACCGAGGTAGCACCTTATTGGTTAAGTGTAATTTGAACTAACTATAGTTGCGTATATAACTTTAATCTGACCATGTTTGTTATTCAATTAATAAGCTTAAGTGAAATAAACTAATGGTCATATGATGTGCATTGAGACACTATTAACTATCTAGAGACCAAGTGAATATATATTTGGAGTCATTTAAGCATGACTCGTGGGACAAGTGTGTGAAGGTGGTCCATAAGATAAGCCTCGAGATACGTAAGTGCAAATTGATGAGTAGCTAAGGTCTAATCAGCTCTAATCATATATATATATAATGAGTCAAACAAACTTATCAAAAAGTCTTCACTCTCATCGATTTGGCAAGGAAGAAGAGCAAGAAGAGAGGCCACCGGAGTGATCTTGGTGGAGGAAAGGAGCTTGTTGAAGGTTAAGGGAAGAAGAAGATCAAGTTGATCGAGCTAGTTACTCCATTAACATAGCTTTGACAACTTGATGAATTCATGAATGTGATGTTGTGGGGGTGTTGTTTTGTGTTGTGATTGATGTTAGAGACCTCTAGCTAGTAGTGTGTATGAGGGTCCCTAATGCATCAACATGGCCTATGTGTAGTGGAAAACCATATTCGAAATGCGTAACTCGGGTTCTCACGCACATAGAGCGCTATGTGGAAAATCTAGCGCGCTAATATTGATTAACATGCTATATCTTAGAGGTAGAGCGCTAATGTTTAGATTAGCGCGCTAGATATTCGAGGAAGCGCGTTTATTGTCGAATTAGCGCGCTAATTGCCTTGGCAAAGACTAAAGTATGAAATTTCTCGAAATCTCAAAACACTATAATTTAGTCTAAAACATGTTATAGGTCTTCATGAACCTAAGGGGAGGTCTTAGGATTTGTGTATTCGTTTTGAGGAGCATGTCCAAGACGCGACGCATGTTAACGTGAGTCCGAAGTAAGTAAGTAAACCAGCTTAAAGGAATGCAAAGTAATTCTTATTCTCGTATTTATAATCTTTATTGATAAATGCTTTTTCTTGCTTTGGTTTAGTGTTTATGGCCTAAGTGTGTCGAGAAGGTACTTCTAGGATTATAGCTAGTGGGCAAACGTGAACACTACCTATGGGGTGCACCTACCCAATCAAATGTGAATTCTCCCCGAGTATCGGATTGTTGTGGATTTAAGACAACTTAGTATGCCTCTTTTGATTCATAGGCACTCATTTTCATTGTGAATATATGTCTGTTTATCATGCATTTACTATCTTTTTATCTATCTTTAAATACCCGCTTGATATTTGGGCTTTTTTTAAATGATTCATGAATTATTGTTTATATCTTTATGGTTGTTACTTTCTACTTTATCGTACTCACCGTCTAGTTTGTGACTGGTGGGTGCAGAGCGGACCGAGACAAGTAAGGGGAAAAACCGATGATTGACGACTTCCTTTCGAGGACTTTTGTAGTGGTTCCTTCATTTGTTCGATAGTATATTTTGCCATTTCGTTGTAATTATTGTATATTCAATTTTTTATTACACCGGACATATTGGGATCGAGTGAGATTGGATATCATATGCATGTTTATCCATTGATTTCTGTGGTTCCACACTATAGGTTGTTCCACTTTTATTTAATATGAGTTATTTAACCTTGTCTTAAGTTGACTTACGTTGCAAACTATTTTGTAAAAGGCATAATATAATAACTCAACGTTAAAATACAAATTTAATGAGAATCGTTATCTTCGAGAGGAATGACTCGGGGTCTACGTGGGTTTAGGCCGGTGAGGCCCAGCTTTATGGGAATCGTTATCGTCACAGCTTGGTATTAGAGCCGATTAAATATATGCAACATAAGACATAATTGGAACCTACAAAGTGGAACCCTATGATCCCGACTTAGAAGCTTCGTTGGGAAGTGAGGAGAGTTGGGAAAAAGTAAAACTTGATCTCATATGTTATATTTTTTATGTTGTGATATACTATATCGGTAGCTATCCACTGATTCGAGGATTCGCTTTCTATTGCAAATTGCGATGACGGATCATACCGACTTATTGATGATAGTGGGGCTACGGTTCTCGATTTGCGAGTGCCGAGGGATTGCACAATTTGTCAAAGAGAATCGCAACCCAGATCCGTGATTGGAGGAGATTCTCGATGATACTTAGGGCACCAACTACGACTACACCGTCACCACCAGCCTTTATCGACATTGCCCGCTACTTAGAGACAGATACACCGATTGTAGTGACTACTTCGCAGCCTACTATCGTTATAAACCGCACCATGACTCCCATTGTACCTCTTGTACAGATTGAGACTGTGCCTGCTACATCAGTGGAGAAGGGGACTAAGGCGACATTGGAGGTTGGGCACTTGCTAGAGTTTAAGAGGCATAATCCTACTTAGTTTTATGGTGGTACAGATTTGGAGGCTGTAAAGAAGTTCTTGAAGAGCCATGAGAAGGTACACATTATCATTGCTACTGAGGAACACATGAAAGCCTCTATTTCTTCATCAATGCTTCTGGGAGAGACAGACGATCGGTGGACTACGATGGTTGTTACAGAGGAGTACTCAAGGATGGGCGACTTCAAGAGAGCTCAACTTGAAGTACTTTCCTCCTATCGCATCGAGGAGAAGAGGAACGAGTTCACCACATCATCGAGATAATATGCCGATGAGTCTCGTCATTGGTTACATGGTACGATATCTACATCTACTTCCGTATGCCGAGGTGTGCGATTCGACGCCGATCATGTATATTATTACACTAAGGGATTGCTACCCGAGATTGGAGGTGTTATTGTAATTGAGCCAAATACGTTGTAGAGGACTTATGAGCTTTGCCAAGGAAGTTTATCATGGACACATCCTAGGGAGGCTAAACCTACTCGACTAGAGACATAGTCGAGTGATATGATACAGTAAGAAGAATAAATATGGCTTTAGAGATAGTTAGTGTTACACCTTTTACAAGCATCAAAGACAACCTCGCTCGTACCACTCACGTTTCACTTGTACCGGCTGCCTAGTTTTGTTAGCCGACTACCTCAATCTACCCGATCCGAATAGCGCATACGTAAGCATCATTCGAGTGTAGGGATGTGAGTAGAGGCAAAGGATGTGCATTACGAGGTCCTGGAAAGGCATGCATTACGTAGTTAAAGACCCGCACAGGACGTGGACAGGATACGATGATATCTTCTCGGAACAAAGGAGCAACGTACATGCTTCAAATGCAGTCAGATAGTTCATTTTCAGAGTAAATGTCCACAGCTCGATCGAGTGCAAACGCAAAATCGTTAGCAACGGAGGGAGAGAGTCCATGTTGCTGTTGATCCAGATCAAGAAACTTCTCGTAATCTCACTGAGGGTATAATTTTGATTTGTGGTACTTTGATGCATATCATGTTTGATTCTGGTTTGACTATTTCATTTATTTATGGGCTTACGATGAGATGCATTAGGCTTAGTATATCCATGGTCCTTAGCACAACCGTAGGGGACAAGATGTACCCGAACTTGTCGTGTGTCAACGTTTAGTAGAGATAGAAGGTCATAATTTTCCGTAGATTTGAGAGTCTTATAGTTTTCGAGTTTGATGCTTTGTTTGGCATGGATTGGTCGGGTGCATATCATGCTCATATTGATTGCTACGCCTAGACACAGCTTACAATTCCATTATCGATGGTACAAAAATCCATTTTCAGGGGACAATTGCTTTATTTTCGATCACCAGAGGAACAATAACCACTAGTACTGAGGCCGAGATGCTTGCGAGTGTCATGGGTATTACTGAGAGATTTGAGATCTGTATTGAAAATGTGTGTGGTAGTGTGCGAGTTCATTGACGTATTTTCAAGGATCCGTCGGGATTATCGCGAGAGATGGACTTCATCATCTACTTTGTCTATGGGGTTAAACCTATTTCTATACCGTCGTATAGAATGACTACTCGAGAGTTGGAGGAACTAAGGACTCTGGGCTTGGAAAAGTTGTTAGAGTTAAGGTTCATTCACCGAACATGCCACCATGGGGTGCACCGCTCTTATTTGTGAAGAAGAAAGACAACACTCGAGATTGTGCATCGACTATAGGCGCTTAATCGGGTGATCGTGAAGAACAAGTATCCGCTTCCTCGCTTAATGATTTGTTTGATCAACTTACTAGAGCTCAAGTGGTTCTCCAAGATTGATTTGCTATCGTGCTATCATCACCAAAACTAGAGTTGAAGACATGAAGAAGATCGCGTTCAATACGAGATACGACCATTATCGCTTACGCCATGCCGTATGGTTTGATCGATACCCCAAAGCCTATGTTTATAGATCTCATGCATAGAGTACTGAGGTCTTATTTGGATATGCGCGAGCACTTTCCCTATCTATTTTGATTCTAGTAAGGTTTAATATTAGAGTTTTCTCTTAGTTTGAGTTTCGTTGATGAGGTTCTAATAAGGTGGAAAGGCTGTAACGATCGTCAAATTTAAACGTGCTACATGTCACGTTTCAGGACCGTTAACCGGATCGTCGTGACTTGACATACTTGTCGAAACCTTCTGGAGTCGACACCGAGGTAAATTTTATTTTTATGTGGCGTGTGTATTATTTATTTATTCCTAAATGTGACTTTCTAATGTCAAAGTGTAAGTTTATTTGTCATGCCAAATTTGTGAGTAAGGCATACGTGGGGCATTTAATAAGTCGAGACATGAGTGGGGACGTACTCGAGTGGCGTGTCGACGTGAGACCGAGGTAGCGCCTTATATGGTAAGTGTAATTTGAATCGACTATAGTTGTGTATATAGCTTTAATGTGACCATGTTTTTTATTCAATTAATAAGCCTAAGTGAAATAAACCAATGGCTATATGATGTGCATCGAGACACGTATTAACTATTTAGAGACCAAGTGAGTATATATTTGAAGTCACTTAAGCATGACTTGTAGGACAAGTGTGTTAAGGTGGTCCATAAGATAAGCCTTGGGATACGTAAGTGCAAATTGATGAGTGGCTAAGGTATAATCAACTCTATATATATATATATATATATATATATATATCATGAGTCAAACAAACCACAAAGTTTTCACTCTCATCGATTTGGCAAGGAAGAAGAGCAAGAAGAGAGGCCGCTGGAGTGATCTTGGTGGAGGAAAGGAGCTTGTTGAAGGTTTAAGGAAAGAAGAAGATCAAGTTCATCAAGCTAGGTACTCCATTAACATAGCTTTGACAACTTGATGAATTCATGAATTTGATGTGTGGAGTGTTGTTTTGTATTGTGATTGATGTTAGACACATCTAGTAGTGCGTATATGGGTCCCCAAGGCATTAACATGGCCTATGCGTAGTGGAAAACTAGAATTCAAAATGCGTAACTTTGGGTTCTCGCAAAGATATAGCGCGCTAATATTGATTAGCGCGCTAGATCTTAGAGGTAGTGCGCTATTGTTTAAATTAGTGCGCTAGATATTCAAGGTAGCGCGCGCTAATTGCCCCGGGCAAATTTAAGGTATGAAGTTTCTCAAAATCTCCAAAATACTATAATTTAGTCTAAAACATGTTATAGGTCCTCAAGAATCTAAGGGGAGGTCTCGGGAGTTTAGGTATTCATTTTGGGGAGCCTCGTCCGAGCCGCGCGGGGCAAAGTTAACGCGGGCCCAAAGTAAGTAAGTAAACCAGCTTAAGAGAATGCATAGTAATTCATATTTCGTATTTATTGTCTTTATTGATAAATGTTTTTTCTTGAAATTTTATTCTTCATGCCTTGGTTGAGTGTCTATGGCCTAAGTATGTTGATAAGGTACTCCCGGGATTATAGCTAGTGGGCGAACATGAACATACTTCATGGGGTGCAACTACCCAACCAAACGTGAATTCTCCCCAACTACTAGATTGTTGTGGATTTAAGACCTCTAATACGCCTCTTTTGATTCATAGGCACTCATTTTCGTTGTGAATATTTGTCGCTTCATTAATCATGCACTTATTATCTTTTTATCTGCCTTTAAATACCCTCATGATATTTGGACTTTTTAAATGATTCATGAATTATCGTTTAAATCTTTCTCGGTTATTACTTTCTACTTTACTGTGCTCACCGTATAGTTTGTGACGGTGGGTGCAGAGCAGACAGAGATGAGCAATTGGAAAAGACCGATTATTGGCGACTTCCTTTGGGACTTTTGGAGTGGTTCCTTCCTTTGCACGATAATATGTTTTGCCTTTTTTGTTGTAATTATTGTATATTATTGTTTTTGATTACACTGGGATATATTAGGATCGAGTGAGATGGGATATCATATGCATGTTTATACATTGATTTTAGGGTTCCACACTGTAGGTTGTTCCACCTTTATTTAATCTCGAGTTATTTAACCTTGTCTTAAGTTTACTTTCACGCAAAATATTCTCGTAAAAGACATAATATAATAAATCAATGTTAAAATACAAACTTAATGAGAAATTAACTCTCGAGGCCGACTAGGTTTGCGTTGACTTCGCAAGGAGCGACTCTGGGGTCTACGTGGGTTTAGGCCGAGCGGGGCCCAGCTTTATGGGAAACTTGGGTCGTCACAATTTATGGTCAACATATTAGAGAATGAATTTACCTTTCACCAACGCCCCGAGGGCGTAAAGGTATTAATTCAACCATATAGAATATCAAGTAAGATTTCTATAGTTGGATCGTTGAATGAGGTTCAATATATTTTAGTTAGGGCTTCAAGCATCTCAAATATATGTAGTACCATGTTAGATCACTAAGTTAGCGTGTAATGGTTGAAGATAAGAAGTGGGAGGCGACATAGAAGAAGATAAGGTTTATTTTCTCCATTTTTATGATTTTTTTGTTTTGCGTTTTTCAAACAAGATCGAGATGCAAAGTGTTCTGGTCACACATGATCGAGACAATAAATACGGTTTTGGTTGTGCATAGCCGAGACTCAAGGATCAGTTCGTAGTACCGCAATAGAAACAATGCAAGATCCATGTGTCATTAGATTCAGCTGGGTAGGTATCGAGATGTGGCGCCCCTCGCCGCCCCGGGGTGACGTGTCTCCGTGTGCTCCTTGCCCGCTGGCACTACTACACGTGTACGACTCCTGCCCGTCTTTTTTCTGTCTCGAAAGTCATATCCACTCGTGTGTACAACGTATATATGACATATTTAGTGGAAGACGTACGTAAATGCAAAAAATATTAATAATCAATAAAACAACCCGTTGTAGAAAAACCTTGAAAAGTAATCAGATAGAGGTAGACGACTATGTACAATGATATGTTACTCCCAGCTCCCAAAAGAATCAAAATATCAAAATAAAACACAAGTACAAGTAGTCCTTGGTAGTAGGAAATTAGAGGTAGTCGCTTAAGATCCCCTTGCCCTTACTTGTACTCTGATCTCGCACTCAATCATCACTTAAGAAAATGGATGACGAGTCCAACAAGAAAATATCAAGGAACTCCTCCGAGCATTCAAATAAATAAGTTGAATTCAATAAATACTATTAAATAAACATGCGAAATGTAAACGGCAATCGTAAGTAGGGCATCGCCTGCATAAATAACAATAAAGTGCAAATGTGTGTGCGTGTTCTAGTCAGACTAGACCATACTTTGGAATACCCTTCAAAGATCCCACTAGTGGGCTCACCCAACTAGCTATCACCTAGTCCCTCTTTATGGCCGGCGTAGACCTACGACGCATCGACATTTGTGGCAGTTTATTAGCTTGGGTCGTTATCCACCGAGAACTCCTGAAACACATGCTATGGTCTAGAATGCATAGACGCACAATAGAAATCCGGTGGGAGTAACTCAACCAACCGTCCAAACAACGACAAGATAGAGATGTAAAAAGAACACAAGAAACACCGGAATTGAATGGAAATACAAAGTGAAATAAATACTCAGAGTATTTCAATTGGGTTTTACAAACCTCACAACGCAGTCTAATACCCCGTAATCAATCCCCGGGTCCAAGTCTACTGAGTCCTTGGTTGCCAATTGATCACCCGTGTCAACCTATGTCCATTTATCAATAATTTTGATTTAGTATGACAAATTTTTAAAAGTTTAGGCCAAATTGCCCATTTCGCGTTTTTCGAGGCAAAACCACGCAAAAAGTCGCGTCCGACATTTCCAAATGTTTTATTTTCATAGAAGTTTATCAATTTCTATTTATTTTATCGAAATATATTTTTCTAATTTTTCCAGCTTTTTTTTTCTAATTTTTCCAATTTTTTCGAGATTTTTTTTTTTTTTTTTTTTTTTTTTTTTTTTTAACTTTGGTTTGGGCCTGACTCCGACCCGGGCAAGAACCGATCCAGCTCGGCCCATGGGCCGAGCTTGGCTCATTATGGGCTCTGGCATTGTGGGTGGGTGCACACACGCCGCTCGTGTGCACTTTCTTTCACCCGATCAAACCGATTTCGGTTTGATCGATTTTTTTTTCATTTCTCCTGGGTGGTTTGGGTGGGGTTGCTCTCCACCTCAACCCCGGTGGGAGTCGATGGCAGGGGAGAAACCCCCGCCTTCTCCACCTTGGCTCTGCTCTCGCCTCCATGGCCGAACCATACTCTCGCCCCCACCGAAATCACAACAAACAACGAGGACTCACTCGACCGTGATGTCTCCACCTTCCCTTCTCTCATTCCCGACTTCTTCTCTTCCTCTTCCTCTTCCTCTCATTTTCTTTTTCTCTTCTCGCCTCCCGATCGACCGTGTGTGTGTGTGTGCGTGCGTGCGTGGGGGTGTGTGTGTGGGTGGGTGGGGAGAGAAAAGGTGATAAATATGATAATGACTTTGTGTCTTGACTCCAAATTGTGACACAACCGGGACACTCACCCCGTTTTTGGGCATTTCGACGCCTAGTTTCGAGTCCGAACCACGACATTCACGTACCGATGCGTCCCTAGCCACCTAATACCCATTTCATATTACTTACTTGGCCACGTTTTATGTAATTTGTGTGTTTTAGTTTCCCGACCTAATACTCATCCCGTCAACTACTTGATACCCACGTCGACACGCATATCGAGGCGAATACAATTTACATAATTTCGCATGTATTTTTATGCAACATACACACATGCGATGTATTTCAATAAATCTCACCCCAAATAAGCATCCAACACACAATAAACTACCATACTTAGGTTTCCGTGTGTCCTAGCCTACCGCGCGTCCACGTTGGTCTAAGTCGGCGTCTATGTCCGCAAATTTAATAAAATGGGCCGTTACACGAGACATGATGCGAAGTCTCTGACTTGTATAACCGGATATTTACAACGATTCCCTGACCGCAAAGATTGAAAGGTTATTGTTTCACTGTTTATTCATTTATTTTATTTTGAAATCTTATGATACACATACCTTGTTACACGAAAAGCCATCCACATCACCCACATCTCAATTTGAAGATTACACAAGTCTTTTTAGTCGTGAAGAACCATTTGGGTCTAGGAAGGAGGTCGTTGAATGGGTTCAAGACTTGGGACGGGAGAGAAAACTTGTGTTGGTTAGGAAGAAGTAAGATTCTGGAGGATTGGTCGTAGGGGTAGGTTGAAGCTTGCTTGTGAGAGGTCCGGTACATACAGTATTTTGCAAAGAATAAGGATATCCAAAGGGCGAAACTTGAGAAAAACACCAAATTTGAACATAGAAAATGAAGGGGAGGATAAGACAAGGCCTCATAGTGGAACGAAGAAATGCGAGTGCCCTTTTTCTTATTTACATCAAGGAAGAGTCTGATCGTTTATGGCATTCGTTTGTGCTATATGCGGGCGTCACAACCCGAAGTACTTGGAAGGGCACTCATATGTCGATCGGTTGACTTAGGATGAGAAGGTTGTAGTGGGACAAATGACTAAAGTGGAAAGTGATGCCAAGACAGATCCTGAACACATTGAAGCAAAAAGGATAAAAACAATGCTTTCACTCTTCGTACGGTTTATAGTGCACGAGAAAGACAAAGAGAAAGTGAAGCCGGTTGGAAAATGCAAATGCAACAACAGTTGTACTTGTTGGAGCAAAATAACTATTTGTCGTGGCGTAGAAAGGATAATGATATGAATGTTGTGACCGACATATTTTGGGCGTCTCCTGACTCTATCAATTTGGTGCGGTGTTTCCCTTTGGTCCTTATTATGGACTGCACATACAAGACTAATAGGTACCGCATGCTGCTATTGGAGATTATTAGGGCGACTTCGACTAAGGTCACTTTCTGATGGGTTCGCTTTTATGTCGTTGGAGAGCAAAGACAACTACTTATGGGCTTTAGAGATTTTGAAGCAAATATTGGAGGTTTGGGCTTCACCGAGTGTTTTTGTCACTGATAAAGAGTTGAGACTTATCACTACAATCCAACAAGTATTTCTCTAATCGTCTCACCTACTTTGCACGTCGCGCATAAATCGAAATATCTTTACCAACACCAAGAAAATGTTTGAAAGAAATGAGGACTTCACACTTTTTAATAATAAGTGGACGACATTGATGTATGCGGAGTCTGATGTGTCGTTTGAACGTAGTTATAATGAGATACAACATGATTATGTATATGTGAAAGGGTTGGTCGACTATTTGGAGAAGATTTGGGTTGGGGAGTTCAAGGAAAGATTTGTTTATGCTTGGACGGATAAGATTATGCACTTCGAAGAGACTACGACGCAAATAGTTGAGTCCGCGCATTCAACTTTCAAGAAACATTTTTTGGCATTGTCAAGCAAACTTTGAGGGGCTTTGGGGTGTCATTGATGACATTTTAGACAACAAACACTACAAGATAAAGGCATCGTTTGAGCGGAGTTTGAATGTGGTGCAACATGGCTTCATGGGCCCTTTATATCGCCATTTGCGAGGTTATGTCTCCCAAGTAGCACTCAAGTTAATTCGTGAAGGATTTTAGCATGTAGTGAATGTCGGGAGCGACCAAGTTCTTTGTGGTTGTGACATACGCTCTACACTTGGTCTTCCTTGTGCATATAAGCTTAATGTACATCTTTTGGCCGGTTCACATATGCCACTTGAGGACATACATAGTCGTTGACATAAGTTGAGTATGATACCTGAGCAACCTTTAGGTCGGGTTAATTATAACTTCAACGATTAAATTCAGAGAGTCATTGATAAGTTCGGAGGTTGCGTTGATAAGGATGCTCGTTTGAGGATCATTCAACAATTGAGAGAGATTAGTAACCCTTCATCCACATCGGTGATTCCACCTCCTACTAAGGTGGAGACAAAAGAGAGACCAAACATAAAAAAGGAAGTAAGAAAACATTTAAGAGAAAGGCCGATGAAGATGATACATCTACAACATGACTTCCTAGTGCTTTTGAATATGTGCCGGTCACGATGAGTTAACTTTTTAGCAAAAGAAGCAAACGACATTTGTTACCAAAATATACCGAACCCGTGGAGCATCAATGAGTGTGTCTAAGGTTTGGTTCATTTCTAGCATTCAATCATAATGGGCTCCATATGTTGAGAGTACTTTCGATGTGGCTAGCGATGGTCATTATGGCTTCCGATGCATTGTCGTTGGCCCTGGTCTATCCGATAGAGATGGTTGGAGGAGAATTAGAGAAGACCTTCTCCGTGAATTGGATGAAAAACAAGTTGTATAGGGTGAAGTTATTGGAGAAGGTTATGGAACCATAAGAAATTGTGTGGATTGCAATGACGTTGAGGATGTTGGATTCGAAAAGTGGACGACTCTTCCCGATATGGGTCTTATAGTTGATGGGGCGCCCTAATAATTTGTGGGGTGCCCCGAGAGGATGTTGGGTGCCTTGATAACCTTTGGGTTTCCATACGTCTCTGTCATGTTCATTGAAACGATACACCTAGTCTAGGCCACTAGCTACCGAGCATGTATGGTTTTCTCTGTGATAGGGTGACCGACAATATACATAGGCTTGCGGTACTACCCGGCCGATACGTTCAATTTTCTAACATTAATAATTGGTCGATCATGTATTGTCGAGATCATCATTAGCCTTCTCACCCCACAGTCCGAGTCGAATGTTTGGTCTCTGACTGGGACCGAGACCATTCCCGAACATAAATTTTCAAGTTATAATTGGGTAAACTTCAAACCAATATCATTCACAATAAAAACACATACAATAGAGTAAAAGCAAATTATAGCCACACAAAACATAATAAACAATCATACATATCAAACCAACATCAATTAATGAGTTTAACACAAATTTGATGCACCCAAACAAGTTCAACAAATGAGTTTAACACATTAGCTAATGAGTTTAACACGAATATTGAGTTTAACACACATTTTGAGTTAATAGAACTAAATTCTTGCTCTTCTTCCTTTTCGGACTCGGTATGTGTTCTCGTGCATGCGCTCGTATTAGATGTAGTAGGGGACGTCGTGGTGGTGTTTGTGCACAATGGTAGTGGTGGTGGTGGTAGTGGAAAGACCCCTCTCCGTTAAAAACTCGCCACTTCATTCACCATTCTCCGTGCACCTCCATTTTGGTCGTCCCATCAACAAGTCAATCCACGCTAGCACGATGTCCATTGCTTGCTCGTTACGCTAGCTGCGATAAGCACAAATACAAAAAATATATTGGAACACGAAAGGAACTCAATTTTCAAAATCCAAAACTTGAACATAAGCTTAATAATCACTTCCATAAGTTCATAGTCCGTAATAAAGTTGTCTGGCCGCGCGCTTCTTCTGTAGGCCGGGTTCTCAGCAAAGGTATTGCACCCCATACATAGCTTCCAACCTCGTCTAAGTTCTCTAAAAGCTTGAACAAGGCAATGTAGACGCGTGATCCACTCTTATCGGCAAAAAGAGTGCACGATAAGAGGTACAACAAACATGCACGTGTAGTGCATTTCATATTCGGTAAGTGCTCTCTTCGCTTTGGGACACCATCTACTCTTTAACCATCACTTCTTAACGGTGAGCCCTATTGACCAAAGACTTCCTAACCATGGTCCCTCTTGTGATGTTCACCTCTCCCTCCGCGTTTTCAACAAGAATCCCGATGAGCTTGGAAACTAAATAAATCGCTCTCGTGTGAGACTCTTCGGTTTACCTCCCAAAGTTGTCCATCGCTACCACCTTTCCTGGCCACCGAAATATGCAAAAGAAGGCTCACATCTTCCAAGATGATGACATTTCACCAAACGACAGTGAAATGTATTCGTCTCCGCCGCCACCTCTCAACGAATGCCGAAATTAGCTCCGTGTTGCCATTCCTATAGGAGCAATCTATGAGTGGCATCAACTCAAACCTCTCGAATGAGCCTCAACAAGCCCCCAGATCGGGGTGGCAAGTCCGCAAGTCCCACTCCAATAATTGAGCCCCGTGGTTAATGCACTTAAGCAATGAGCGATGCTGCAAAAATAAAACAAACATTATAATAAATTTTCAAAACTTAGAAATATGTGTGGGATGCATAATTTTTTTTGTAGGAAATAAAACTTGGAAGAATAAATATACCTTATTATTCCAAATTGACGACGCAATATGGTTTTTTAAACTCTTTAGTAATGACCTGGCCGATGGGACCACCGGTAAAGGAACGGATTGGGTCATCTTCCCTCTCCTCTATATTCCAACCAGCTTGCACCACTAGTACTCTCAGAAAGCGTCATTCGGCTGTGGTATTCATTTTATTCATCACTGGGCCCTTCTCCCTAGACTCGATGATTCGATGTGGCTTCTCACTCTCATCATCACAAATTCGTAGGTCCCGCTCGTGGACCCGTGAAGCCTCGTCTTTTACAACATTTCCCAAGGATCACCTACACGTGCAACCTCCTTCTTTGTAGCCTGCTATTTCTCTTTCCTATAGGAGGCTGTTTGTGGCTTCTTCCCACCACGAGTATCCGAAGTACCCGCCGCTTTTTCCATTCTCTTAGACCTCCGGTAAACTCGTTCCCTATAAACACCGCCTTACTTCTGCTATATATGTGAACCAATGAAATAAATAGTGTATTAGAATCAAGTCGAGAACACAATAAAAATGACCTTAAACACTATTTTGGCCCAACTAACCGAAACCTCACCCAACGTCCTGTCTTGCAACCATGACCATGTGACTTGTTTAGGTTGTTGCCCACCGAGATGCTTTAACATGTCTCGATCTCTAACAACCGAGACAAGCCATACAAACCAAACCTAACTACATTTGGTGGGGTAATAACGAAACACCATGTACTATTGCATGTTCCCTAGTCCAAGATCGAATGCCTTATCTCGATTGTACCATATCGGCCGAATTCTGTGGTCCTTAACTTCACAAGATCCTTTGGGTTTCAACAAGACATTCACTATGTCTCAAAGATGGATTGATCGAGACCATACAAGATGTCACTGACTTGTGTGACTAACACTTACGGGTTTCCAAAAGAAACCCTACATTCATACAACAAGGTGAATGTCTATGCAAAACAACCAAATGGAATCCAAATTCATGGAAAATACACACTAACATTTTTTTGATTACCGAAACAGCAACACCACCTCTAGTGCATTCTTCCACGACTTTCATACAACAAAACTTCGTCCTTGGTTAGAAATTGACTCCACCAACGTAAGGAACGCACCTAACAACGACTTCAACCTTCAAATCACATGGAATACGTGGATTGTTTCCTATATAGAAGAAACAAGGGCTTGGGGGAAAGACAATCAAATTTGGGATTTGATTTTTTGGGGTGGGGTGCTCGCTTCTCAACCTAGGGGCAATTTGGTAAATGTCATGGGACGCCCTATGACATTGTTTCTGCCTTGATAATCGGGGTGCCCCGAAAAGTGATAGGGTGCACGTAGCCGCACTCTAAATTGACAGGGGTATATTCAATGAGATTTTAATGGACTTTCGATTACTTTTAATGATTAAAAAAGTTTATGTGAATTCAATTAAAACTTTTAGAGAGTTTATAAAAGTAACCTGTATTCAATTTGAACTTTTATAGACTTTTAAAAAGTCTATAAAAGTTTTGAGGTATTCAATTCAAATTTTTAGAGAATTTATAAAAATAAGGTGTATTCAATTTTTATGTGACTTTTGTGGATTGGTTACAAATCTCGATTTTTATAAACTTTTTGTATAAAAATACACATAAAGAAATCTTCAACTTCTCCTCACCTCAACCTAGAAACTTTTAGAGACTTCTAATTTTTGTTAGTTCAATTCTCCGTCACCACCAGCCTTCATCGACATTGCCTCGCTACTTAGGATATGGATATACCAATTGTAGTGACTACTTCGCAGCCTACTATCGTTATAGCAACCGTATCGGAGATCGTTATTGTACTTCATGTACGTACTAAGACCGTGCATGTTGTGTCGAAAGAAGGGCACTAAGGTGATCATGAGGCTAGGCAAATGTAGAGTTTAAGAGGCGTAATCCTACTTGGTTTTATGGTGGTACAGATTTGGAGGCTGTATAGAAGTTCTTGAAAAGCCATGAGAAGGTACACTATATCATTGCTATCGAGGAACATATGAAAGCCTTTATTTCTTCATTGATGCTTCTGGGAGAGGCAGACGACTGATAGACTACGATGGTTGCTACCCGAGGAGTACCAAAGGATTGGGCAGACTTTAAGAGGCAGTTCAACTTGAAGTACTTTCCTCCGACCGTACTGAGGAGAAGAGGAATGAGTTCACCATATTGAGACAATATGCTGATGAGTATATTATTGGTTACATGGGATGGTATCTACTTATACTTTCATACGTTGGAGGTCTGGCAAATTCAGTTGTCGATCGGGTGTATTATTTCACTAAGGGATTGCTACTCGAGATTGGAGGTGTTATTGTCTCCGCTAAGTCAGATACATTGCAGATGGCTTATGAGAGGAGCTTAGCCAGGGAATTTTATTGGCGTACACATCCTGAAGAGGCTAGACCTACTCGACCAAAGACACATTCACACCGTCGATATGAAATAGATAGGAAGAGGAAGAAGAACAAACAGGGCTTTAGAGATAGTAAAGCCCAGAGTTTTATGTCTTTTACAGAACCAACACGACCTACTGCACCACTCATGTTTCACTTGTGCTCAGACCACTCATGTTTTGCTAGCCGACCACCACTGGCTACCCGATCCGAACAATAGCCACATAAGCAACATTCTGAGAGTAGGGATGTGAGAAGAGGCAGTGGATAGACAAAAAGGTCTGGAAAGGCACAGACATAGAGTATGAGACTTGCACAGGATATTGACAGGTCGATCGATATGGGGATCTCTCTCGGACCAAAGGAGCAACGTACATGTTTCAAATGCGGTCGATAGTTCATCTTCGTAGTTAGTGTCCACAAACTTCTGGCCGAGTGCACGCAACATCATCGCAGCAGAAGAAGAGAGTCCATGTTGCTATTGAGCCAGATTAAGGAGTTTATGATAATCTCACTGAGGGTATGATTTTGATTGGTGGTACTTTGATGCATAACATGTTTGATTCTGGTTTGAATGTTTCATTTATTTCAGGGCGCATGGTAGATGCATTAGGGTTGAGACCTATTAAGCTTAGTATATCCTTGGTCTTTAGCACAAATTGCTGGGGACAAGATGTACCCGAACTTGTTATGTGTCGACTGCTCAAGAGAGATAAAAGATCATAATTTGCATGCAGATTTGAGAGTTTTATAGTTTCTTAAGTTTGATGCTTTGCTTGACATGGATTGGTGGGTGCGTATCATGCTCATATTGATTGCTACGGCAAGACAATTACTTGCTCCATTATCGATGGTACATAAACCCATTGATGCGTGTCGAATGCGTCAAAATATATAATCCCGATGAGATTACCAATGACTACAAGAACGCAAGAGTGACAAGCACGGGTCGAACCACGAAGACCAAGTTTCTTACCTATGCTACGAAACTAAAAATAACTCGGGGTGTTCACAGAATAATTTCTAAATTAATTAAAACTAGACTAAAAGTAGCAAGTAAATAAATCAATCAATATGGAAACAATCCAAACCATCAGTATCACAAATCTCCTCAATTTGGCATAATTTTACATACGGTCCTCAATCTAATCAAAGTACGCAATCCATAATAAATTAGTGTAGCTATAGACCCAGAACGTACGCGGTCCTTGCACTTCCCTATCTCGATGGTCAAGGTACGACAATGACCACTTCCCTAATCAAACACATAACCATAATTCAAGTGAATGGGTTTAATGCATTGACCGCAATGGGCTTTGTGAAGGCACTACACCTAGACAACCGGATCACTAGTGTGTCCAATTTAGCCTAGATCCCTATGATATTCAACCAAATTCCCAAAAGGGTCTAATCAATTGGTATGGTCTGATGCCATCAAGTGGTCTTGTTGCACAAGCACGAAAAGCGCATAACCCATCGGCATGTAAATCAAGATTTAAACCAAAGTTGTTTAATCTAAATAATTCAACCAATATCAAAGGGAATAAAATATTATG
The DNA here is from genome assembly GCA_039657365.1 of Stephania yunnanensis. Lineage (NCBI taxonomy): Eukaryota > Viridiplantae > Streptophyta > Magnoliopsida > Ranunculales > Menispermaceae > Stephania > Stephania yunnanensis. The sequence goes on from JBBNAF010000043.1 coordinate 1,172,304, forward strand.
AAAAACAAATTAAATAAATAAATAAATAGATCTCACATATGTTTTTATGCCAAAACGGTGATTTGATCCACCTCTCGGTTCGATTGATGAGTTTAGCCGACCATCGTTGTCAAGAACTCCATCAAAATTCAAGAATAAAGTATAAAACAATGGTGTTTGTCAAAGAGAAAAGCCAACAGTAAAAGTTTCGAACAAGCCGCCTGGAAAATTCAAAACCAAAACCGTCGTCCCCATTGCCCAAAAATCCCTAAATGAATTGGTTTCCATTCTCTGCCACGTGTCATCACTTGATTGGGCGAGAGGTGACCGGTGACGTGGCGCGATTTGATTGGATGAGGGCTGCTGGCGTGACGTGGTGCTGGGAGAGGGGTCGCCACGTGTCGATATTTGATTAGTTGTTGTGACTGATGTGACGTGTCTGGACCAACGGGAGCATGCCACGTGGCATGACGTGGCGGAGGACGAAATCGTGTGACTCGCGCGAAATACTGGGAGTTCAGGCGGCACGCTTCCCGAGGCGCATCGATAGGTCGCCGAAACGTGGAGAAGTGCTCTTGCGGTGACGCGGCGACGCCGGATGACTAGGAGTTGCGTGCGGCGGTCTCGATTGGTTGCCGGAGCCTTGCGTGCCGACGTGGCAGCGTCTCGATTGGTACATAGTGTCTTTGGCGCCGACGTGGCATCTTTTGATTGGTTGAAACATACTTAATCGCTATTCGACCCACCGCGCAACGCGTATTTCGAGGTAAATTATCCCAAGCATCCGATCACCGCAAGTAAGTACTCTATTTTGAGTATTTTTCCGCCACGAATTCAACCGCGTACTGTTTCACCTAAAAATGAATAATAAAGATAATTAGGCCCATATATCTAGGATTCAACAATAAAAATATATAAATAAACTATATATAATATGCATAAATAATGACCTATCAAATACCCCCAAACTTAAGACTTTGCACGCCTCGAGCAAAGGTGTAAATGACACATACAAATAAACTAGACCTCTAATACGACTATGCACCGACTCAACTACCCTACACCCGATTTAAAATTCATGGAGTTCCTTTGGTTTACATAGTCGCCAAGATAACAAATTACTCAAGAAATTTCTGAGTTATGATATGTCAAGAACCGCAACCCAAACACAATTAAGATCACATTTTCAAGACAAAGATATGGTCAAGACAGACGCCATCAACTACTTGGTTTTCTTGGTCTATAAATTCATGCACACAAGTCCACAATTTCCATGAAAATAGCACATCAACGCATCGAAAGTACCATGCACAAGAAATGCAACTACATTCTCCACTATCGTAGACTTAGCACCAAAGCTGGGAATCAATAGGACTTCAATAGGTTGTAACAAGGTCGTGGGAATGGTACTAAGGAAGTAGTGTAAAGTGGTACGCGAAATGTTGAAAAACTAGAACTTAGATTATAGATCGACTACCCGAGAACATGAATGTGACTAAACCGCACTAAAATTCATTTTTCATTCAAAATGTGCAAATTCCTCACCTTTTTCCAACCACCCGCTCCTCGCTCCATTTCCCGTGGATGCCGTTTTAGGTGGGACTCTCTAATCATGAATTTCCCTTAATTTGGGTAAGTAAACAATTTTTCCTCTGAGTTTTTTCTCCTCATGTCTCTTTATAAGGATTTCAAATCTAAATCTAGTTTCCAACTAGGTATAAGATATAAGGCTAATGGCTGAGGGTTTAATGACAGGTAATCAAAGAAATCAAAGTTTAATTCGGCTCAAATGGGCTAACTAGTGGTAAGATGAAAGGTAGGTATAAGGTTAAGGGTTTAAATTCAAAAACGACCTAAATCATTTCCCCAAAAGTGTTCTAGTCATAAGAATTTAGACTCGAATGAGTTACATCCTCGTTCTGGTACTGTAAAAATCAGACTTGCACAATTCTCGACTGTCCGCCCCTTTTGTATCTAGCACAGCTCAACCAACATACTAAGTCTCTAATCATGAAATCATAAGAATATTGGGCTACTGTGCTCGAATGAGTGTTTCGCCTAATTTCTCCCGAGTCTCAAGTCAACAGTGGTAACCATAGAGTACTCATCCACGTACCCAAAGGCATGAAACAAAATATCTAAGCGACTCTAAACGAAGTAAAAATGAAAACTACATTAAAAATATGCATGAAAATGTATCTAACTCCTAATAAAATGAGAAAGTGAAATACTGAGGCAAAGAAATGGAAGAAATAAGTGAATAAGATATACAAAATACCACCAATACCGTCCGACAACCGCATATAATTGAAAAAATTTAAACAATCTCATCTCGCGGTCTTTCGCATAGAGACCCATCCAAATTTAGTCCACAAATCCTAAAGTACCCCCAAACTTATTCTCGAACCTAGTCCTCAAGGTTCAAAACAGCTTTAGAGCACATATGAACACATACAACAAGGTGAAAGAAGATGATATATATCGAGGCAAGGAAATGGAACAAGATCATGCGTAAGACCGACACTAACCCTAAATCTACTGACGAAAAAAGAAGATGGGTGACCTTACCAGATCGCAGATGTGACTAACCGTAGTTACATAACATGAGGAGTCGCATGAGTAATATCAAAGCTCTCAAAATCTAAAGTGTGCACGAACAATGGTCACACACCTATAAAAAGTCACAATGAGATAATAGTAAGACTACCCCACAAAATACTAAAATAAAAATCAAAAAGGAAAGGGATAGAAGCTTGGGGTGCCTCCCAGAGCGCTTTGTTTAACGTCGTTGGCTCGACTCTCACCGACTCTTTCTCACTCAAAGTACTCTACAACCGCTAGAGTCTCGCTCTCGATCTCATGTCGTGGGAAGTTCTCGTAGAACGGCTTCGCTAAGTGCCCATTCACTTTGAAAAAACTTTCCCGTGTCGACGCTTTCGATCTCAACCGCACCATGTCCAAACACATCAAGAACAACAAAAGGTCCGAGCCATAGTGACCTCAATTTCCCCGGGTGGAGAGTTAATTTGGAATTATAAAGTAGGACCTTTTGGCCGACTATGAAAGTCTTACGAGATAAGTTGCGATCGTGGAACGCCTTGGTTTTATCCTTATAAATTCGAGCGACTCGTAGGCATCGTTCCGAATTTCCTCTAATTCCCGAAGATCCAACTTTCTCTCGTCGCGGCGCGTCGAGTTCCATATTGAGCCGTTTGATAGCCCATAGAGATTTATGCTCTAACTCGACCTAAGCAAGTGGCACGATTTGCCGAAGACTAAGCGATACAAAGACATTTCGATAGGCGTTTTATACGCCGTTCGATAAGCCCATACCGCATCATCAAGGCGTGTGCTCCAAATTCCTTTCGTGACGGATTTACGCCTTCTCAAAATGGATTTAATCTCCCTATTTGACACCTCCGCTTGGCCACTAGTCCGAAGGTGATAGGCCGTAGATGTACGGTGTGTAACATTATACTTGCGTAGAGATTTTCAACCATGCGGCTGCGTAAATGGGTACCTCGATCACTAATCAAAGCACGTGAGCGCCAAAAGTCGAAAAGATTCGTGATTTCAGAAATCGCATACCACCGACGAATCATTAGTGCGAGTGGCTTTAACTTCCACCCATTTAGACACGTAATCCACCGCCAATAAGATATAAAGAAAACCATGTGACGGTGGAAATGGCCCCATGAAGTCGATCCCCCAAACATCAAAAATCTCGCAAAATGATCGAGGTCATGGCATTTGATCCCCGTGACTCAAGGTACCTGGCCGACCGACATTTGTCACAGTCTTGGTGTATAGATATGAATCCCGAAAAATGGTAGGCCAATAAAGCCCGCTCTCCAAAACCTTCATAGTCGTCCCACGTGGACCGAAATGACCACCGCAGCATATGAATGACAAAATGCCGATAGATTGTGTTTCACTGGGAGACACATCGACGAATGACCCGGTCTCGAGCAAAACTTCCACAAGTATGGGTCATCCTATACATAGTGTTTGGAATCGCTCCGAATCTTATCCTTTTGGGCTCGCGTAAGGTGAGGTGAAAGCTCTCGTGTAACGAGGTAGTTTACCGATCCGCAAACCAAGTGGAGTTCCTCGTAAATTGCTAAGAGATGTTCATCAGAAAATCATCTCGAAGCGGGACATGTGCTTCACCATTCTCGATACGACCGAGATGGTCGCAACAAGATTTTCTACACCACTTTTATCTTTTTAATCTCGATGTCAAACTCTTGTAACGAGAGTATCCATCGAATGAGACGAGGTTTAGCTTCCTTTTTGGCCATAAGATACTTTAAGGCAAAGATGGTCGAGTAGACGACCACCTTAGTTCCCAAGAGATAAGGCCGAAATTTCTCCAAAGCGAAGACGACAGCCTAGAAGCTCCTTCTCTCGTAGTGGTGTAATTCACTGGGTAGGATCAAGAGTTCGGGAGGCATAATATATGACATGAGAAGCCCGTCCGACTCGTTGCCCAAGCACGGCACCCACAAAGCCGTGGTTGCCGGCATCGCACATAATCTCAAAAGGTAGCTCCCAGCTAGGAGCTCAAATCACCGGAGTAGATGTGAGAGAGTGTTTGAGTGCATCAAATGCACTCCTACATGCCTTATCGAAATGGAAAGGCACGTCCATCCAAGAAGGCGACACAGGGTTGTGCAATTTTGGAGAAATCCTTAATAAATCGCCGATAGAAACCTAAGCATAGCCAAGAAATGATCGGATTTCTCGCACAATGTGGGTAAGGCAATTTTTGAATTACTTCAATCTTTGTCGGTCTACCTCCATACCCCTAGCAGACACGATGTGACCCAAGATAAGACCTTGATCCACCATGAAGTGACATTTCTCGTAATTGAGGATCAAGTTCTTCTCGGATACAACGGTGAAGTACCTTAGTCAGTGACTAAGGCAGAGATCGAATGAATCGCCGTAAACAAGGAAATCATCCTTGAATACTTCGATGAAGTGCTCAACAAAGTCGAGAATATGCTCATCATACACCTCTCGAAATGTGCAGTGCATTGCACACACACCCAAAAGGCATGCGCGGTAAGTTTAAAGTACCAAAAGGACAAGTGAAGGTGGTCTTCTCGATCCTCAAAGTGCTACAGAATCTGGGTGAAAACCGTAATAGCCATCCAAGCAAGCAGAGTGAGACCCGCCTCGCTAAACGCTCTAACATCCGATCAATGAAAGGCAATGGGAAGTGGTCTTTCCTAGTAGAAGCATTAAGCTTCGGTAATCGATACACACTCGCCATCCGTTTTGGACGCGAGTTGGGACTAACTCACCACGTGAGTTCGTGACCACCGTGATCCCCGTTTTCTTGGGAACCACCCGAATGGGACCGACCCACTTGTTGTCGAGATCGGTAGATCATCCCAAATGGCCAAGGAGTTTCGTAATCTCCTTTTAACCACATCCATCATCGGTGGGTTCGGCCTCCGTTGTGCTTCTCGTGAAGGTTTTGACCCTTCTTCCATATATATCCGATGCATGCATGTGGAAGGGCTAATACCTTTAATGTCGCCGATCGTCCACCCTAGTGGCTTCTTTGAACTCTCAAGCACATGAATTAGCTTCTCTTCCTCCTCCGTAATGTGAGTTTAGTGGAGATGATCACCGGTAAAGTATCATTCTCTCCTAAAAACACATATTTGAGGTGGTCGGGCAAAGTGGTTTGAGCTCCAGGTGGGGGCTCGCTCCATGAGGGGAGAAGTGTAGAGTTCGAAGCTCGGTAAGTCAAGATATGCTAGGGTGGGAAAATAAAGTGGAGCAGAGTCCAACTCAAAATCAGCTCCTCGATCTCGCATCGAGAGGCGAAGCCTTGTCGTCGCAAATAATCGGTGTCGAGATGATTCTCTAACACCACTTTCATATCATAACCTTTCACGAGAAAGGTGTCCCGGACAAGTGAGTCCACACCGTCCAAGGCAAGCACCATAGAAGAGGCATCGCAGTGGATGGCGCATCGCATCATAGATGTTGAACTTAATGAGTTCGCCATCAAACTCCATGGTCGAGAACCATCGTGAACATCAATCTGGTCTGGCGCCTTTAGGAAAGGCCTCGCCGAGCAAGACCGAGGAAAAATGGGGGCATGGCCGAGTCTTCATATCAATGATATAGAAGTCACCGAAATATGAGCTCACTAACCTTCACCAGGATGTCTTCCAAGACACCCACAGACTAACGATGACCTGGCCTCGCCAAATGTATGACAATTCCAAGATCCTTGAGGGCCACCTTCAATGTCTCATATATGGATAGTGGCATGACATCGATAGAGGCGCCGAGGTCACACATAGCTTTCTCGGATCTCGACTTCACCAATTGTGCAAGGGACAAAGTGAACATGCCCGGTCCTCACACTTGGTGGGCAACGTTTTGCGTAGGATAGCCGAGACATTCTCACCTACGTGATTTTCTCGTTACCTTGAGTCGACCTTTGTTGGTGCATAGGTCTTTGAGCAACTTAGCATAGCGGGGCATGTGTGCTAAGGCATCAAGAAGTGGGATGTTTATCGCCACTTTCCTCAAGATGTCCGTAATTTCCTTCTCTTCTCCCGCCTTTTACTCTTAATGAGGCGTCGAGGGAACTGAGGTAGAATTTTGAGAGAAGGTGGTGCTTCCTTATCCAAGTGTACCGTTTCGTTTGCGAGACGGTTGAACTTCGAGCTCCCGCTCGACTTCCTTGGATTTAGGGGTAACCTCTTTAGATGGGTTCTTTAAGGACTTCTTCCAACTCTCTCGCCGCTACGAAGTGTGACAAAGATTAACGTTCACATTATTAGATTCGGGTGCGGCTGAGATGGCAACTTGCCTTTCTCATCCGTGCGCCCAACTTGAAGGGCCCGCTTGCCCTATTTGAACCTCGAGATTTTTAATGCTAGAAGCATGGCTCGCGATTGTCTCATTTTTGAGTTGGACCAAATCTTTAGAGAGTCCGTCTTGATTAGCAATGAGTGTCCTCATCATGTCTTCTAAAGATCCCGACTCGAGCGGGTTGGGACCGCTGAGGAGGAGGTTGTCCTTTTGGAACATACTCGAAGGAAGTTCGATTCTCGGGGACCGTAACTAAAAAATAGGGCTTTTTACGCATGATTATATAGGTGTTGTTGAAGTTGTTGCCGTATTGATTCCTGGTGGTCCTTGGAATCCGCCACCTAAAGCGTCTCGCCTCGTTCGTTTCGAATAAGGTAGGACAAGAGTCATGGGATGGTCCTTGGTCGACGTAAGCCGCAAGCTTTAACTTGAGCTTTTCCCGAGGCGAGGAATCGCTCCATGAGATCGGTGAGTTTATCAAGCTTGCTATTGGCTGAATTTGACCCTACTCCATCATAAAGACTTCGTGAAGGTCCCTCTTCATCGTCATCAATGTAATGACGTGATTGACTTGCTATAGAGTCATACAGTTCAAACATCTCCTCGTGGTTTTACATCCGTAGTCTCCTCCACAAGCATTGTCAATCATCCGTTTCTCAAGGGGTGTAAGCCCCATATAGAAGAAACGAACAATTGAGAGGTTGTTTTGGCCATGTTGGGGACATTGCGCGAGTAAGCGCTTATAACGACCCCAATAATCGCCAAAAGATTCGCCCCGTTTCATTTTGATACTACATATCTCTCTAGTGAGTTGGGAAGCTCTGGATTCAGGGAAGAACTCTTTGAGGAATGCAAATCATGTCGTTCCAATTTGTGATGGAACCAGAGGAAGATAGAAGAGCGCCTTGAGCTTTATCCTTAAGGCGTAAAGGGAAAGTTCGAGAGTTTGACTTCGTCTTCATCGACTCGAGGGGGAATCATGGTCCTACACTTAGAATGGAAGTCCTTAATGAAGGTGACCGGATCTTCACGATCTAATCCATGGAAGACGGGGAGCAGGTTAATGAAACCTGATCTGAGCTCGAAATTGCCCCCGTGGCCGGGGATGCGATGCAAGTGTGGTCGATGAGCCGTAAGATCATATATCCCATCATTCGCCATCCCGATGGTAATGCGACTGGCGCTACTCGAGGTCGTGCCTGGTGGTTAGCTTGTGGCCTTTGTGGAAGAGGATCAACCACTCGCTGATCGAATGGTTGATGCTGGTGTACTACAGGCCTTTTGCTGTTCCACTGGTGCATATGGTCCAGCTGGTGCGACAAACTGTCGGGGAGGAATAACCGTGGGTTCCTCCCGTCTCTCATGTGGTGCAATGGGTGCATGTGGGTTCCCAATGTGGTCACCATAAAAAAGGTTGCTCGTCGTTCGCTGAACTCGGAGGATTGGTTCCTCCGTCGAGTTACTTTCGAGTTCCGACGGCAAGTCTTTTCGATCTCCGGATCAAAAGGGAGTAAAGATCCGGCAGATAGCGATCGACGAAGACTGTGGGACATAAAGGTGAACACAAACTAGGTAAAAAAATAAAAATAACTTGGTCCCAAGAACGGCGCCAAAATTTGACGCGTGTCGAATGCGTCAAAATATATAATCCCGATGAGATTACCAATGACTACAAGAATCGCAGAAGTGGCAAGCACGGGGTCGAACCACGAAGACCAAGTTTCTTACCTATGCTACGAAACTAAAAATAACTCGGGGTGTTCACAGAATAATTTCTAAATTAATTAAAACTAGACTAAAAGTAGCAAGTAAATAAATCAATCAATATGGAAACAATCCAAACCATCAGTATCACAAATCTCCTCAATTTGGCATAATTTTACATACGGTCCTCAATCTAATCAAAGTACGCAATCCATAATAAATTAGTATAGCTATAGACCTAAGTAACGTACGCGGTCCTCGCACTTCCCTATCTCGATGGTCAAGGTACGACAATGACCACTTCCCTAATCAAACACATAACCACAATTCAAGTGAATTGGGTTTAATGCGTTGACCGCAATGGGCTTTGTGAAGGCACTACACCTAGACAACCGGATCACTAGTGTGTCCAATTTAGCCTAGATCCCTATGATATTCAACCGGTCCCAAAAGGGTCTAATCAATTGGTATGGTCTGATGCCATGATGTGGTCTTGTTGCACAAGCACGGGTGCGCATAACCTACTATCGACATGTAAATCAAGATTTAAACCAAGTTGTTTAATCTAAATAATTCAACCAATATCAAAGGGAATAAAATATTATGAAAAACAAATTAAATAAATAAATAAATAGATCTCACATAAGTTTTTATGCCAAAACGGTGATTTGATCCACCTCTCGGTTCGATTGATGAGTTTAGCTGTCCATCGTTGTCAAGAACTCCATCAAAATTCAAGAATAAAGTATAAAACAATGGTGTTTGTCAAAGAGAAAAGCCAATAGAAAAGCCGAACAAGCCGCTGGAAATATTCAAAACCAAAACCGTCGTCCCCACTGCCCAAAAATCCCTAAATGAATTGGTTTCCATTCTCTACCACGTGTCATCACTTGATTGGGCGAGAGAGGTGACCGGTGACGTGGCGCGATTTGATTGGATGAGGGCTGCTGGCGTGACGTGGTGCTGGGAGAGGCGCCACGTGTCGATATCTGATTGGTTGCTGTGACTGATGTGACGTGTCTGGACCAATGGGAGCATGCCACGTGGCATGACGACGGCGAGGACGAAATCGCGCGACTCCCGCAAAATACCGGGAGTCGTAGGGAACGCTTCCCGAGGCATATCGATAGGTCGCCGAAACGTGGAGAAGTGGCTTGCGGTGACGTGGCGACGCCGGATGACTAGGAGTTGCGCGGCGGTCTCTCGATTGGTTGCCGGAGCTTGCGTGCCGACGCGGGCCGATCTCGATGGTACAGCAGTGTCTTTGGCGCTGACGTGGCATCTTTTGATTGGTTGAAACATACTTACTGCTATTCGACCCACCGCGCAACGCGTATTTCGAGGTAAATTGTCCGGCATCCGATCACTGCAAGTAAATACTCTATTTTGAGTATTTTCCGCCACGAATTCAACCGCGCACTCCGTTTCACCTAAAAATGAATAATAAAGATACTAGGCCCATATATCTAGGATTCAACAATAAAAATATATAAATAAACTATATATAATATGCATAAATAATGACCTATCACCCATTTTCAGGGAACAACTGCTTTACTTTCGATCACCAGAGGAAGGATAGACACGCTCCCCAAAACGCTAATTGCCCTGGAAGCGATAAAGTATGAAAATTTTCAAAATCTTCAAAACACTATAATTTAGTCTAAAACATGTTATAGGTCATCAAGAACCTAAAGGGAGGTCTCTGGAGTTTGGGTACTGCTTTGGGGAGCGTGTCCGATCCGCGAGGGCAAAGTTAACGTGGTCCGAAGTAAATAAGTAAACCAGCTAAGGGAATGCATAGTAATTCATATTTCGTATTTATTGTCTTTATTGATAAATATTTTTTATTGGAATTCTATTCTTCTTGCCTTGGTTGAGTGTCTATGGCCTAAGTGTGTCGAGAAGGAATTCCTGAGATTATAGCTAGTTGGGCAAATGTGAACACTACTCATGGGGTGCAACTACCCAACCAAACATGAATTCTTCTCGTGTAATCGGATTGTGTGGATTTAAGACCACTTAGTATGCCTCTTTTGATTCCTAGGAACTCATTTTCGTTGTGAATATTTGTCGCTCATTAATCATGCACTTACTATCTTTTTATCTCTGCCTTTAAATACCTTCATGATATTTAGACTTTTTTTAAATGATTTATGAATTACCGTTTAAATATTTCTGGTTAGTACTTTCTACTTTATCGTACACACCGTTTTGTTTGTAACGGTGGTGCAAAGCAGACAGAGATGAGCAATGGGAAAAGACCGATGATTGGTGACTTCATTTGAGGACTTTTGGAGCAGCTTCCTTCATTTGCACGATAGTATGTTTTGCCATTTTTGTTGTAATTATTGTATATTACTATTTTTGATTACACGGGATATATTGGGATCGAGTGAGATGAGATATCATATGCATGTTTATCCGTTGATTTTAGAGTTCCACACCGTACGTTGTTCCACCTTTATTTAATTTGAGTTATTTAACTTTGTCTTAAATTTGCTTCCACGCAAACTATTATGTAAAAGACATAATATAATAACTCAATGTTAAAATACAAATTTAATGAAAAAGTAACTCTTAGAGGTTGACTAGGCCTCGCGTTGACTTCGCGAGGAACGACTCTGGGGTCTATGTGGGTTTAGGCCATGTGAGGCCCAGCTTTATGGGAAACCGGGGTCTTTACAACTATAGTCAATGTATTAGAGAATGAATTTACCTTCGACCAATGCCCCGAGGGCGCAAAGGTATTAATTCAACCTTATAGAATATCAAGTAAGATTTCTATAGTTGGACTGCTCAATGAGGTTCAATATATTTTAGTTAGGGCTTCTGCATCAAATATATGTAGTACCAAGTTAAAGCACACTAAATCAATCCACCATAAACTTCCTATCAAATCTAATCAATTGGGTAGACAAACATTAGGTTTCTTTCCTCCATTTGATCACCCCTACAAGATTGCGATAGAACATTGAACGCTATGAATGGATAAAAATAGTTGAGTTTACTTTAAACACGTACCCGCGCATAACTCATTTAGGTTCTAGCTTTAGGATTTGAATAGTCCTGGATCTAATATTTCATCCACAAACACCCATCGAGCCTACCTTACAAACTTGAAACACATAATTGGCCTCAGCCCAAAAAAAACAAACAAAAAGGCCTAATGATAAAAAGACGATAATCTTTACCAATTATATCAATTATATTTTAACCTTTAAAATTTATCGATAATTTAGGTTAGTTTAGAAAACCCAATTAGATGTGATTAAAATTTGTTATTAGAAAAAAATATAGATAAGAGAACCGCATGTACTTTCGTTCCTCTAAAACTTTAACATGATACATATGTAGCTTAAATTAAGAATCAGCCTATCTGCATCTCGCATAATAATCAGGGCACCGAGGGAAAATTGCGTGAAAATAGGTTTTGGATGGACCTCTCAAACCCATGCATTCAGGTATTAAGAGAACATCAGTGTGTGTAGTTAATGTCACACATGGCACGGCCCCCGCCACATTCGTCTTCACTCCCCCACTAGACTAGTCCCTCTCTTTCTTTCTCTCCATTGTGTTCTTCTCGCCATGATCGACTTCAGAGCTGTGATAGTGCAATGCTTTCAAATTGAATATGATGTTCCCATGGCCATATCTAGGTGAGAACAAGAGAGAGGATAGTCTGGGTGAAGAAGAGGAGAGAAAGGGCTTATTAGTCTCAGCAGACTGTCGAGCGGATTCGCCCCCTCGCTCAAGGGGTTGCTGGGATCCAAAAGAGGGTACACTTTTTGGGTTTTGTTGGTTTCATTAATGGATGTTGAGATATATTTGATTTTGGGTTCTGGATCGATTGAATTTCGGCAACTTTTGATTTTTTTTCATGATTTTAGATTTTTTTTTTTGATAAAGTTTTGCTGCATATAGATATAGTTGTCCGGATTTGTCATATCGTACATATCTATGTGATAACCGATCAATAATACATGGTCACACATGGGATCCATTGAATCATAGTATGATCCAACGAATGAATCTATAGATTTAAGTCACCGACCAATAATAATAGTATGATCCATTGGATCATATCTATGTGAGAACCGATCAAAAATAATAGTATGATCCATTGGATCCATTAGATAGATAAAAGATTTACTTTACCATTATAAGTAAGTGTCTCTCAGATTGTGCGCCTTTTTTACTATTTAGAGAGAGAGAGAGAGAGAGAGAGAGAGAGAGAGAGAGAGAGAGAGAGAGAGAGGGGTGATTAATTATTAAATATTTTTTATAAAACTTTTTTTTTCATAATATGTTTTAGAAAGTTATTAAAATAATTGCTAGAAGTAATAATCTTTTTACTAATATAAATAAAAATCACTACTTAAAAAAAAAAAAAAATAAAAATTACTACTTACAAAAAAAAAAAAAAAAAAAAAAGGATAAGGTAAGACATAGGCTCAACACATGTTTCTCCCCGCTATTTGCTAATGTTATATTTACATTCATGGAGTAAGATAATACTTACATATCTCGATCGGTTTGAATCAAGCTTCGTGATATGTGATCCGATCTCGATTCGGATCGTATATGATTTTTTATGAGTTGTTTCTTTATAATTGGGGTTTTAGGGATTTGTTGTTGGGTTTTGAGATTTTTGCTCAATTTCATATTTTTTTAGGTTCAAATTTTCAACTTCATCAGTTGAAAATTTGAATGCTACTTTGCTACACATAGGTACTGAACTTCAGACAATAGGAGTAGATAGTGTAAGTGTTTTTTTTTTTTTTCAATTTATTTTGGCACAAGGGAGACAGGTTAAGACATTGTTTGAGGACTTGGAGTTGGAAAGTCTCATAAATTGTCTAATAACCCAAAATAGTTAGGAGTCGAATATTATTTTAGTGTTGGTCAATTCTTCATGTAGGTTAAGTGTTTAATGAAGCTTCTTTGCGATTAATAAAAAAAAGTTTTTGCAAGCCAAACGATAAATGTTGATTCTATATCAAAATGAAAAAAGAAGAAGAAATGAAATGAAATCGTATACATGTCCACTAGATCTGCATTGGTACCAAAGGATATGGATTGGCGACTTCAAATATGTAAATACTTCTTAATAGAAATCTAGACCTATAGTTTCAACTCGTTGCCATACCCTAAACCCTACTCTCCTCCTCATACGCTACACCACGTCAAGTGTCAACCAACAAACACTTAAGGGGGTGTATTCAATTTGATAAATTCATGAATTTATTTAAATGTGAATTTTCATGAAATTTGATGGATTCAAATAACTTGATCAAAATTCATCCAAATCTTATGGGTAGGAGTGTGATTTGGCTATATGTATTTTTTGAATACACTTAGACTTTTTACAAATCTATTAAAATTCATCAAAATCCTAATTAAATGCCTCTTGACTTTTTTAAAAGTCCATTAAAATTCTTTGAAATCCAAATTGAATACACCTCGATTCCAAAAATCCTCCAAACTCGCTTAAAATTTCTTCAAATTATCCAATTGAATACAACCCCTTAAAGCAGAAATAGCCCCCAAAACATTAGACCACACAAGATAAAAAAGCCCACATAATATATGATAGCCAAGTAGTGAGTCCATATACTGGACTTAAGCTACCAAACCCAAACTTACCAAACTATATAAAGCCGGTGGTGGTTGCCCAACAGTTTTTTTAACGGCGTCAAGTCTCCATCTGCTGTTCCCTGTTTTCGCGAGAGAGAGACCGAGAAACAGAGGGTTTGCGTTCGTTCCTTCGCTCGCGATCACACAACCAAACTAAACCCCAGTTTTCATCTTCTCTCATGAAAATCCTTATCAATTGATGTATTTTCGACCTAGTTAGTCAGATTTCAGGTAAACTTTCTCGATCTCTCATTCATTTCTCGTTCTTCGATCGGATCTGGTTTTGGCGTGTTCTGTTGGTTTTCGCTTGATTGGCGTTTTGTACGTGGTTGTGGTTTCTGCTTCTCGATCTGTTGTTCATTTGGTTGTTTGGTTGATCTGATCTGGAAATCTGGAAGATTTTGGGTTTGTTGACTTGTGGATTCGCGGAAGATCGGTTTTTGTTCATTTAGGGTTGATAAAAATTGAGAAAGTTTTGATCTTTGATTCGTTTTCGGAGATTTCCGGTGGTTTGAGTTAGGTTTCGTGTTGATTGGTCGTGTTTGGGGGTTTCATTTGGGATTCATGTTTCTTGGTGAATCAGCTGCTTGTTTTTTGTTTATTTAATCAAGTTTTCGTTTTTCTTGTTTCTAGGGTTTTGGCGTGGCTGTTCTTTGATTTGTGTGATTGTGCAAGTGAAGAAACTGCAAGTGTTCATTATCAACAGACTGTCTCGCTCCCTCGCACAAGGGGCTGCTGGGATCCAAAAGAAGGTACCATTTTTGGGGTTTGTTGGTTTCATTAATGGGTGTTGAGAAAGATTTGATCTTGGGTTCTGGATCGATTGAATTTCGTCAATTTTTGATTTTTTCACGATTTTGGAGCAATTTTTTTTGGTAAAGTTTTGATTTTTGTGAATGACTAGGGTTCTAGCTATGCGAGTTTTTATTGTTAAAGGTTTGATTTTTGTGGGTTTTTTTTTTTTTTTTTTTTAATTTCAATTTGGATGGTTGGCTCTTGAATCAATTGAGGGAATTTTTTGTCTTCTAGATGCCCGTTTCGATAGTTTTACGATTTTAGATCTTCGACCGCTTGATTGCTAATCGAGTTTAGGATGGTGATTCGGATTGTCATAGCATGATCCAACGAATCAAAGTCACCGACCTTAATTGTTCAACGATAAAGATTTACTTTTTTTTTAGAAAGATAAGATAAGATTTGTTTAGAAGATAAGATAAACTCAAAATAACATCTTCACAAGTCTATAAATAACTTGGTTTGGTTAGTAAGTCAATCGATTGATTAAAGAGAGTTGTTAGTGTTCGCCTCCTTTTGATTTCAATTAAGGTTTTGCTTCCTTTCTTTAACTTTGCAATTGTTTGATTTTGAGTTTCTGTTACGTTGATAAATTTCTACCATTAATTAGAGAAGGTTGAAGATGCATTCTAGATCGTTTGCTTTTGTTTCAATATTTTCATTGCTTGCTTTTGTGTGGTTGGTTGATCGATTATTCTCTTAGTAAATTCAATTTCTCTTACAATTGCTTTCCGCGATGTTTGTATCTTGATCAATTGTTTCCCGTGTACATATTTCCTTTTGGTTTGTTCATTCTTGGCATCAATTGTTGTATTTATACATGTTAGTTTCTTTTTGGTTTATTAATTCAACATTGCATAGTAAGGGTTACATTACATGATTTGGTTGGTTATTGTGTGGATCTCATGCGTTGGTACTCCTGCTGAGAATTTAGTTTAGATTAGAAAAGTAGAATTAGATGTGATTACGCTTAATGTGTTATGTTTTGTCGATTAAAAAGATTATTAATTTGGATCCCTCACTCTTTCATGTAAGATCAATTAGTTTCTTAATTATATGGTGACTTAAAATTCTTTAGTATTCAACACCGAACTTGATTGTCTGATCTTTAGTTCTAATCTTTGCTAGCCGTACATAGTTTTCGATCTCTTTCGCTTAGGTTGTGGGTTCTTTATTGTTTTGGGTTCAAGATTAAAAGTCAAATATTAACGAAATTCTTGATTCTTCAAATGGTCAAGCATCGGGTATGGTCGTCAATCGCTCTCACCTTTTGATTTCGGTCTTGACTTCTTTGTTATCCTTTTTTGTGGTTAACAAATCTTTCGATTGTTTCAAGCTAACTCGCATTAATCGATTCCATTGTTTTTTTATTGAACATTGTTATTAATCACCTTTGATTATGCAAAGATTCTTGGTCACTTTTGAATGCATTTTTTTTTTCTTAAAGACAATTTGTATATAGGGATTTACTTTTCTTGTCAAGAACTCATAGCTTTACTTGTGTATCGTCACAATTATTAAATAATAAACGCTCGATGTTACAGATGTTCAAGGGTGAATTTTATTGTCAATTATTACAACGTTCACGTACATCATTAAGTAGATGCCAACAATGTCAACCATGAAGAATGAGTGTGAGGGGCTTCGTAAACACCATTAAGAAGATGCCAACCATGTCACCATGAAGAACAAGTGTGAGTCATATCTCAAGATGCAATAGGTCATATTTCAAAATGTAATCTTGCTTGTTAATCGTCTCTGTTACGACATGTCCGCAATGCATTCTTTTGTGAGAAAAAAAAAAAAAAAAAAAAAAAAAGGAAAAAAAAAAAGAAAAAAAAAAAAAAAAAAAAAAAAAGAAAAAAAAAAAAAAAAAAAAAAAAAAAAAAAAAAAAAAAAAAAAAAAAAAAAAAAAAAAAAAAAAAAAAAAAAAAAAAAAAAGAAAAAAAAAAAAAAAAAAAAAAAAAAGAAAAAAAAAAAGAGGAAACCCGAGGTTTATGGTATAGCTTGGTGATTAAAGTCGGCTATAACCGAGTTGTGAAACCGAAGTATCGGCTGAAAACTTCAGTGATCCTTGAAAAAAAAAAAAAAAAAAAAAAAAAAGAGTGAATCAAAGGTTTATGGTATAGTTTGGTGATTAAAGTCGGCTATAACCGAGTTGTGAAATCGAAATATCTGCTAAAAACCTATTGAGGATCTCTCGAGAAAAAAAAAAAAGAAGAAAAAAAAAGATGAGTGAAAAAAAAAGAAAAAAAAAAAAAAAAAAGAGGGAAAAAAAAAGAGAGAACGAATGCCAGACGTGTCAATACAGTCGTTTTTTTTTTTTTTTTAAGTTGTCATATGACCGTTAGTATTTGATTGTTGGCATCGACATAGCTTAAGTATTTGATTGTTAACGTTAAAATAAAAAGATTGGCATGTAATATTGGTTTCGATGATGAAGAAACCAAAGAGAAGATACACGTATGTGGTGGATAATAAAAATTGCCTCCTTTTCAACGTGGATGTAGGCCTCGAAGTAGGCTGAACCACGATAAATCCCTTTGCCTCTTTCTCGATTTTTTTTCTTTTTTTTTAACTTTTTTTTAAATTTTATTGGTTTTTTCTTTTTCCTAATTTTACAAAATGCATCATTCTCATCATATATAATATCCTCGTGATACTAGTAGAGATTATAGTTTAACGCGATGATTTAAACATCATTATACTCTACAATCAAATTAAAAACAAAAGAAATAATATCACAAACAATTTTGATGAATAATTTGCCAAACCAATCTCTATCTATAAGCACAGTAGATTTTATATATATATATTTTTTTTGTAATGTATGCCAATTCTCTCCAAACTTTAAATTGACTCACATAATATATGAACAAGCTATAGCTTCATGTTTAAAGCATCTAAATCTTGTTTAATTGCATAGATTTTTTTTTCTCTCATTGGTTTCTTCTTACTCTAGCATGGGCTGCTGGGCATATGTCATATACACTTTAAAGTGAGTTATATATCTTTCCTCCCCAAAGAAACGATTGCGATTTCATAACCAGGCTTGTAATTAGCCATCTTATTTTCTTGTCCACCACTAATTAACAACTTTATGTTCTTTGTCGTCACTTGGACATGCTTCTCTCGCAATGTTTAATTTCTTGTTGAGCATTGAAAGGAAATATATGTCATGACTTAATTTTGAATAGAAAGTTGCGAAGCTTTTGCTCCTATAAACCCAACTATATTCGAGACCAACCAATCAAGTGTTTTCTTTGAAGCTTTTGCTCCTATAAACCCAAGTAATCTTGAGCCCCTATGAACCCACAAATCACCTTCTTCTCGGGAAAATCGCTGACGATCTCTCCAAAGAAGCTCGACACTGCTGGTCCTCCTCCAATGATTAGAATGGAGTCTACAAATTTTATCTTTTCGTTCTCTCGCAATTGGAAAAGAATGATTATGATATTTGCAATCTAAATTGGTTTTGGTTTTGAAGGAACTCATGGTGTCTATAGACTTGAATGGAAAATACGTTTTTTTTTTTTTTCGACGATATGAATGGAAAATATTGTTTTTAGTACTAAGCACCCATTTTCTGGATCTTAGACGTCTTGTTAATTAGGAAGTCGATAAATTGAAACTTCCACCGTTAATTTGAATGGATGCGAGTTCTATAGATATGTGTTGGTTCTTAGTGGTAAAGGAAATAGAACTATATATTAGGCACTAAATCAAATAAGATTATGCACAAGATTGTAGTTGCGTAAGACTTAGGCTTATCGTCAATCACATTTGACATTAAGTGGCACATGCATAGCTATGATAATCGTAACAATTAAGATATACCTTCTTCATACTCGTTTGAGCCGCTCGGTCATAGTTTTTGGAACATAAGCATTGTGTCTCAATGCGACTACGAGATAATCATAAGTAATCTGATTGCCATCAAGCAATAAACACCGAATTATCGCTATGTTCTAGTGGATGCCCATGGGATCTCAAAGTATTCTTTTCTGCTCCAAAAAATGACAACTTCGTAACCCACATTCATATAATATACATATATATAAAAAAGCAACAACAAGATTAAAAAAAGCACATCACATATACATTTTCCGAAAAACATTTACATCACATATTCACATGAATCCACATTACGCCTATGTCAAATTTCGAAAGGCGAAAAAAGTAACAAGCAATGAATCAAGGCCGAGTGAAACAACTTTGATAAGAAATTTCACTCCTTGTAACCTAAGACTAGGTCGCAACAAGTTTTTTTTTTTTTTTTTTTTTTTTTTTTTTTAATAGCCGAGGTATCTCGAGCCACTGCCATCAACTGACCCAGAGAACCCAAAGAAGAAATTGGAGGGAGAAAGCTTTGGTTAGCGTGTTAGAGAATGAACTTATCACTCTACCAATGCCTGAGGGCCTAACGAGATATTAATTCAATCATATAGAATATCAAGTACGATTTGCTACAGTGGGACAGTTCAACGAGGTTCAATAGTTTTTGGTTTTCGCATCAGAAATGTAGTACCGAATTAAAGCACACCAAATCTATCCACCATAAACTTCCCATCAAATATAACCAATTGTTCATGAAAAGGTAAAAACATTGGGCCGGACATACTGTTATTGCGCCAAAAAGCCTAGATGGTTTGCTAATCGAATCCAAAGTGAGAGGAAATTAAACTTACGGTCGATGAGGACGACATTGTCATGGAATTGGAGTGAATTTGGGAGAAATGCGCCGCAACTCGCGCCGATCAAGCATCGCAACCTTCTCTCCGCCCGCCGCTTAATCAAAAGCCATTTGAGTTTAGTTTAAACAAATACCGCCCGTAACTCATTTGGGCTTGGGCTTCAGGATTTAAATGGTGTGGATCTAAAATCGGCGTGTCTGAGTGATTAGACACTCCAACAAAGTTAAACGAATGTCTCGAGTTTGACTCCGCTATCACAAAAACTACCTTTAAAAGAGTTTCACCTCTTAGTGGGGCCGATCCGCTCGAGCTCTGAGTATATTTAAGTCCGGATATAAGAAAGTGGGAAGGACGAATGCGTAGGGGTATTTTATGGGTCCCAATGATTAGGAGGGGCGATCCCTCCCCGCATCCGCCTCGCCTTATTTATAGAAATTTATGGTTTCAAAGTCCTCTTTTGTGCAAGTAGTTGGTGGCAAACTTAGGGTATGTAAAGGAAAAATAATTTTAAAACCTACTTTCGACATCACCGAAGAAGCACTAACTCGGGTTTGCTCTATGCGCGCACATCTAGAGATGTATTGCATGACTCCGACCCAATCCATGCATAATCGTTTTTTTTATAAGAAAGAAACCAACATCTTAGATCTTGCTTTTTGTACGTGAATATGAGTATATGATGTTCCCATATCACTAGACTATTTTTGGTCTTTAATAGAGGTTTTAAAATCCTATTAAATAGAGTGTTATTAAATGTCACGTGAGGATGTGTTATGTTTTAATTTTTAATACATATATTACATAAAGTTTTTTTTAAAACCCTTATCAATTAGGTGTTATTTAATAACACTCCATTTAATAGGGATTTTAAATCCTCTCGCTAAAGATCGAAATTGTTATAATGAATATATGTGATCTAAAAGCATGGATAAAAAATTTCGCACGAACCATATGACTTGGTGCATTTGCATAAAATATATACGGTAGGTACTACAAATTCGATCATCACTGAGGAAAGAATGAGATACCTATACACAAATAAGGAAGGAATTGCAACCAAAAAAAAAAAAAAAAAAGGAAAGGAATCCTTTGAGAAATTAAAATATGACATTACAGTAATAAGATAAGATGCATGTGTATGTATAATGCACTTTTTTCACGAGGAACTCATGTGTGCCGCTTCAATATGCCGATAATTAACGAGAATGTAGCATATCCATATCCAATGATATTTGCACAATGCTTGCAAATTGGCTGGCTAGATCTAAGACCAAACGAAGACAATTTATACATATAGGCTACATGTCACACCCCAATAGTGTGACCCGAGTAGGCTGGGCTGGGCAGCGTGAAACCTAGCAAATGACCGAGTTCCAGAGGACTCGGGTGGTTCCATGGAGGATGGTTGCATGTGGCACCGGGTGTGCACGCCTTGGCACAGCAAAGGCGGACTTAGGTACGAACCTTAGCACGGCATAGGCGGACTTAGGTACGAGCCGTGGCACGGCACAAAGTGACTAAGGTACGAGCCTTGGCACGGCACATGCAGACTTAGGTACGAGCCTTGGCACGGGCACATGTGTGGACTTAGGTACGAGCCTTGACACAGCACGGCGGACTTAGGTACGAGCCTTGGCACACAGCAAGGCCGAACCTAGGTACATTCCTTGGGCACAAGTTAGGTCGCGCCTTGGCAAAAGCAAGGCCGAACTTAGGCGGATTCTTTGGCACGAGTAAGGTCATGCCTTAGCACGAGCAAGGCATGCCTTGGCACGAGCAAGGCATGCCTTGGCACGAGCAAGGCATGCCTTGGCAAGGGTTGACAAATCTTGACTTGGGCTTTGACCCTGGTCAAAGTACGCCTGGTCTCATTTTGGGATGTTTCCTATTGGAGCTGAGGAAACGAATTAACATCTACTATAAGGAGAGGTGGTCTCTCTTAGGGGTGGCATGGACACGGTAGCAAGGAAGACCCTCGAGCATGCCTTGGGCACCATGCCAAGGCAAGACCCTCGGACCCATGGTTCGGCCATCCCGAGCCGGTGGGACTCGACCGAGCCCCGGCTAACACCCTCGGTGCCTGGGCACGGCTAGGCACCACCAAGCGCCTCGTCCCGTAGAGAAGCATGGACCACGTCCCCGAGGTGTGGGGAGACCGAGTCAAGGCAGTTCCGAGCGGTTGGGTAACTACCTTGGTCATGGCCAGGGGCATGACCAAGGAACGTCCGAAAATGTCTCGAGCATGTGGCAATTGACCAAGCAATGGAGGCGGTTATGGGACCAGGTGACAGCAAGAGAGCAAGGCAGTTGGGTAACTGCCTTGACCACAAAGGGAGTGGGGTTTTACTCAGTAAACGAATCAATGTAATCAGGACAGTGTCCTAGTTGGTTATGTAACTACTTATTGGTTGTTCTATAAAGCCGGGGCTCTAGGCTTGGGGAAGCATAGAGTTCCAAAGTGTTGTATTCCCATCGAGAGCTCAGTAAAACATTTCCTTCTTGCCATTGCTCGTTGTTCATTTCCCATTGAGAAGCTAGGACATTCATGGATAATATCCCAAAACAAACAAACTCAAAACATGACAACAATAGCATATGAGTTACTATATGTCAGCCAAAACTCTCCCACAACAAAACAATAAACAATTAACTCTAAGCATTGGCCCTTCGAGATCGACCAATGTGTCCCCTCGCCTATCAACATCGAAAACCAACAAGACCTACAAAACCAAAACATCTAAAAAAAAGACTTCTCCCTCCCATTAATGTAGTGTCCATTCGAAACAAAACACAAAAATGGAAGGCTAAAAACAAAACCATAGCATATGAGAACTACACGTCTTTCATATCTCCCATTTACTAAGAAAAAAGATTCCTCTATGTGCCAATTCCCTAGTGAACCGTTGAACATTGAAGTTCAAATTTTGTATTGAAAAGTAACTAAACCTTTAGTCCCACGTAGGAGAGAAAGGTTTGGTTTCTCACTTAATATATGTTCCAACACACTTTGCTATTGTTTAAGTGAGAAGTGGGTTAGAGTGAGTGGACCATGGGGTTTCACTAGGTAATCACCCTATTTAAATGATCTTTGACAATGGCTTTGGGCCTTGGGGCATCGGTTTGTTCAAGACTTGGCCATTCATGAACATAGTTATTTTTTTTTTCGTTTTTATTTTTATTTTTGTTTTTTCAATAAAGCAAAAGAGCACCAACAGTTGCTAAGTTCGAATTAGGAGTTAAATAACTATCAATTAGTGGCACACTAATTAAGACCACTAATTAGATAGTTATTGGAAAACCGTCCACTAATTGGACAAGCTTAGATAATTCTCTATATAGAAGAGTCTATTGATATAAAAAATATGGTTTTTCCGAAATCAAATTTTATGTGATTTGTGTTTACCGAGAGAGAGACGATTTGCGCTTGAAGGTTCTTTGATTGGTGCTTTGATCAAAGAGCAAACCAGCTTGTATCTTGGAGACAGTAACTCCTAGTTGAATTCAAAGACCGAGTTGAAGGAAATTTTCTGTCTTAGGTCATTGCACTGCAAGCCTCTGGTACACTTTGTTTATTAATCTTCTTAATTGTTAAATCAAGCATGTTTAGTTGCTAGTGATAACAAAGTGCCATGTTCGATTTATGTTTAATATATATTGCCCGGTCTAACATGAACATCCACACCCTAGTATAAACACATGCCCAACGGCCCCCGCTCAAAGCAAGAACATCAGCAACATCGAGTTAGAGATATGTGTAGACTATCCACCTCACAAAAAACTCCTGCAGTAACTGCTTTACCAACATTTGTACACTATCCTTATTGCCACCACTCCTCCACTGCAAAAAACTATTTCTTCCACACAATAGAGGAAGACAGAGTTACAAGAAACATTCCATGCACCCAAACACGAATGATGACCAAAACAAAAATTACAGGAATAGAAACTATAAAACCAAACCATCGCTACTCTCACTCATAGAGTAAGTCCTTCAAAACCATTCCTACTCAAGTAACCGCTTTACTCTCACTCTGCCATGCATGTGTCTTATGCCCTTGTGCCTTCTGAACGCGCTTGAATCACTACTTCACGCACATCATATTTATTACAACTTGGATATTTTGTGTCCATCTCGTTGTGCACCATCGTTGGTGTACAAGCAATCCATGTCCAAATTCGCTCGCCACCGTAAGCGGGTTATTTATGTCGTCACGCATGCCTCGCTTCATCGCCCAATCGACCCCAACCGCCTTGTGGGTGAATCTGCATCTGTATGTGCATCCGTTATCCATTGTCCTACCTGCCGTCGACCACGTCAACTCAGCTGTCTATTGTCGATTCTGATGTCTTGCTATTTTGATGCCCATTGTTCTGCAGTTCCGACTCTGCCACATCTTAATCTGTTTCTTGTCGTCTTGGGTGGTCATCGATCTGCTTTGCAACGAACCTTAGATTTGTTAGGTTTACTGATTCGATTGACAACCTCAAGTTGGTTTTCGTGAACCATCTTGAGTTTGAGGGAAGGTATTACTATAGCAGTTACTATATCTCAGTAGTTCATGTATTAAAATAGTTTCTATATTTTGGTATTTAGGCAGATTGGACAACTTTCCTTATTTTATGTTTTGTTCAAATTTATCAATAAGAGCACCATTTTGTTCTCAATTTGCCCATATTAATACAATTCTTATACTATTCTTTGAAATCTATCAATCAGTTATGATAACCGCATAAGAGGTGACGATGCGACCATTCCTAAAGTAATCATTGTGATTGACCAAACACCTCTTTGCAAATGAAGGCTCAATCATTGCTCTAGGGGATGCCAATGGGTTCTCAAAGTAATTTTTTTTCCGTTATAAACAATGACAACTTCATAACCCACATTCATATAATATACTTCCTCCATTTCCTAATAAGTGACTTTTTAGCCATTTTGAAATATTTATGTCATTTGATAGTTTCAATACACATTAATTACTTAATTGAATTTTATATCCTTCATAGATAGAAAATTTATTAATTACACATTAATAACTAGTGTATGTAGAAGTGGTGGAGTTAGGAGAGATAAATAATGATTTAGTAATTTAACTACCACTTTCTCCTCATTCGAGATACTTAAATGACTATCTTAACAACTCGTGAACAACCTTAAAATGACACTTATATTGAAACGGAGGGAGTAACAAAAAAAGCAACAAGAAGAAAATAAAAAAAGCATATAACATATACATTTTTCCTAAAACATTTACATCACATATTCACATGAATACCACATTAATTTGAGCTTATGCCGAATTTTGAAAGACACATTAACTTGAGCTTATGTCGAATTTTGAAAGACGGAGCTATAAATCATGGTTGAGTGAAACAACTTTGATAAGAAATCTCACTTGACGTAAGACTAGGTTGCAACAAGGTTTTTTTTTTTTTTTTTTTTTTTTTTTTTTTTTTTTATAGTTGAAGTTATCTAAGCTACCGCCATTGACATCAACTAATGGTGGACCCACTAATCGCTCTAGAGTCCTTAGTTACCCCCACCAGAGAACCCAATGAAGAAATTGAAGGGAGAAAGGAGGGGGTAAGTTTCAAATTCAACACATCTCCTTGCATGCTATTGTAACGACCCTCAAATTTAAACGTGCCACGTGTCACGTTTTAGGACCATTGACTGGACCGTCGTGACTTGACGTACTTGTCAAAACCTCTAGAGTCGATATCGAGGTAAATTTTATTTTTCTGTGGTGTGTGTATTATTTATTTATACCCAAATGTGACTTTCTAATATCCCAGTGTATGTTTATTTGTCATGCCAAATTTGCGAGTAAGGTTTACGCGGGGCATTCAGCGAGTCGAGACATGAGCGGGGACGTACATTGAGTGGTGTGTTGACGTGAGACATTTGACGGCCCCTTTCCTAATCCAGGGCACCGCCCGGCCTAATCCCGTAATTAAGCCCCAATCCTATCCACGCACGACTTAACTACGTATTAGTCAGCCTTTACAACCTAAACACATCTTTTCTCGTGTTCAAAATAAGTAATACGCTAGTTCTACTAGTTTATAAAATTTAGAGTTAATTAATTTTTTTTATTAAATTAATTATTTAGTAGAAGTCTTATTGGTTATGCGGAAGCAATTAGTAGTTTATGCGGAAGCCATTTATAATTATGCGGAAGCCATTTATAAAATCCTAAGTGTGGAAAACCAGGAAGTGATATCACATATATAAAGTCCTCAAAATGCAAGTGAAACAGCTTAAATAGTTTAAGTCAGGTCGGGGAAACTAACGTTCAACCCAATATACAACCTAAATAGTATTTGAAAGACATATCTAATATATAAAATCAAAATACCAAAAGTAGGTCTACAATCGATGCAATGACGCACCGCGGGGTCGGGATAATCGTTGATCTTCTCCTTGTCTGCCTTGGCGGGTAGACGACTCGCACCCACCGTCATAAAAAGGACGGTGAGTACAAGAATAAAATAGTAATCCCCGATGATATGTTTAATTTGCATTTCCAAATATTCAAATGGTATTTAAAAGCATATAAATGGGAAAACTGGAAAATAAACCATATGCGAGTAAATACCAGAGCTAAACAAGTGATACTGACACCAGGCTAAGTAGTGGTGATTTAGGTCCGATCGACAATGAAACGTGTACTTCGACCCAATAATCATATAGCACAAGGGAATCTAACCCAAGTGTTACCAGGGACTTTAACCCCAGATCTAGACCACCTCGGGGACTCTAACCCCGAGTGTCATACAAATGTCGTGTAACACATGCCGACATCCCTAGGGACTCTAACCTCGTGATTCACGCATACCTCGATCGAGTACGGAACCTAAATGGGAAAACTACTTTTAAAATCTCAAGAAATACCAAGTATGGATTGTCAAGGCATAGACACATCTACACACCTAAACAAATAAGGAATACAAATTCCCTTAAACATTTATAAGATATTCACTAGCATAATAGCATGCTATTTATCATTCAATTCACATTTAAAACAACAAGAATAAACATAGCATGTGATAGAATCAATGAATCAAATCAAATGAATGGATATCATGCAAAATAGACTCATCAAGTGAGCATAAACACAAATAACACATGATATAAGAATACAAAGGCAAAATAGTCAAAAGGACTATGCAAGGACAAAAATTAATAGAAATGAAATGCCAAGTAAAGTTGCCATTGGGTACACAACAACAAAGTAAAGTCCTAGCTTTACTGGCCTCTCGATACTCCAAATCTTGTATTCGCTCTCCCGTACCCTTTTCCTAGGTTCCTGAGTTTGGTATCTCATTAGTTCAAATATAGTGAGTTTAAGCTCAATTTAGTGGTGTTTATTGTGTATTCAAATTGGTTCAATAAAACTTAAATCAATATTCTTAAATCAGCCCCCGAAGACTAAATTAAGTTTCAATTTCAAGTCCTACATTTTAACAAAGTTTTAGGCATGAAATGGTCAAAATATCGAAATCATCCAAAAATACAATTATTGTTGGTCTCTCTCTTAGCTCTCTAGAAAGGTTTAGTTTGTAAGATTATGATTTAAAATGAAAGAGATATCATGATTTTACTAAACATTGGTCTAATTAGAATTTAATCCGACCAATGAATTAGAAAATCTATTTCTCCCAATATATAGTTCCTAAAAAAGTGAATTTTGGTTACAAGGCAGAAAATATATCCAAATACAACATACTAAAAGATCAGTTCATTTGACTAAGTGGTAGGGAGTAATGCCCTTAAAAGATTTAGTTTCAAAACTTTCATTTTTAATTCTAGCACCTACTTGTAGAGCATGTTTGGATATAAAAACATTTGAATCAAAATACCTTCATTTAAGCAAAGTTATTCACCTTTAAATAAGCTTTCAAATGCTGTTGGTTTGGATCAATTTGGATTTGAAATGAGTAGATTATGACCAAATTACCCAGGTTGATTCTTAATACAACATGTAGAATTCTAGTTTTGGTGTTGCAACTTCAAAAATTCATATGTTTATGATTTCAAAACCAAATTAAGAACTTCGAAATAGCTGGATTATCTACTTGAAATAAGGAACCCAAATATATAAATTAATTGCAAATAGTCAATCATCTACTATCTGAAATTAGCCTAAAACCAGAACTTGTTCTAATTTCAACTAAAAAGATGTGTACCTAGTTGATGTAGCACCCTACCTTGAGAATTTCTCACCAACTCTCATGGATTCCTTTAACACTTTGATGATTCGCTCCTCTCCAAAGCAATTCCTTTTTCTTCTCCAGCAAAAATGAACGAGTGATTTGGTTTGCATGTTGTTTGATCACTAATATTATATATTAATGTGATGTTCCTTCCTAGTCCTTAATCTTCATGGATTTATGTATCCCTAGGAATATCTAATGGTCTACCTTTGTCATATATCCCACTAGCTCCGACTAACTCAACCTCAAGTAACACCATTTCATTACTCACCTAGTTCCTAGATGTAACGACCCATTTTATTAAATTTGCAGACGTGGACGCCAGTTCGGATCCACATGGACGTCGCGTGTAGGTTAGACACACGGGGATTTATGTATGCTTAGTATTTGTGTGTTGGATGCTTATTTACGGTGACATTTATTAAAATACATCGCATGTGTGTATGTTGCATAAAATACGTGCGAGATTGTGTGAATTGTATTCGCCTCGATATGCGTGTCGATGCGGGTACCGGGTAGTTGATGGGACCGAACATTGGGTCGGAGAAACTAAAACACACAAATTAAATAAAAAAAATGCCAAATAACTAATATGGAATGGGTATTAGGCTGCTAGTGACGCGGCGGTACGCGTATATCGCGGTTCGGACGCAAAATCGGGCCTCGAAACGCACTAAAACGGGTAAGTGCCCCAGCTGTGTCGCACTTTGGTGTCAAGACAAAAAGTCAACATCACAATCCTTATCCATACATCACCATCACCTTTTCCCTCACCTCACCTACACCTCTCTCTCACACCTCGCACACACACACACCCGTACACACCCCACACACACACCGATCGGGGAGGCCGAGAGAGGGAAGGAGGAAGAGGAGAGGAGGAGGAGAAGCAGGACGCGCCGGAAGGAGTGGAAACACCACGATCGAGGTGAGCCTAGTTAGTTTTGGTTATGGGTTTCAATTTAGTCGTGGTGGCTAGACGGGGGTTCGGCCATGGAGGTCGAACCGGGTCGCGGTGGTGATGGCAGGGGTGTCTCACATGCTATCAAGTCCACCGGGGTTGGGGTGGAGAGCAACCCCGACCCCAAATCCCGAAAAAAAATTTCGATCGAACCGAGAAAACGGTTCGATCAGAGGATGAAGATGCACACGCGCGCGAGCGTGCGCGCGTGTGCATCCCCCTTATGGGCCGGGTCCGACCCGTCTGGGTCGACCCGACCCAGACTAAAACAGTAAATAAAAAAAAAAGAAAAAGAGAAAAAAAAGAAGAAAAATTTAGAAAAATTTGGAAAATTTAAAAAAGGGAAAATTTTGAAAAAAATATAGTTCGATCAAATAAATAGAAATTTATGAATTTCTATGAAAAATAAAATATTTGGATATTTCTGACGCGACTTTTTGCGGGATTTGCCTCTAAAGCGCGAAATAGGCAATTTGGCTTAAATATTTTTTTAGAAATTTGTTGTAAATTTTCATGTTAAATTAAGGTATTGATAAATGGACATAGGTTGATACGAGTGATCAATTGGCGACCAAGGACCCAGTGGACTTGGACTTGGGGATTGATTATGGGGTAGTGGAGCGCGTTGTGAGGTTTGTAAAACCCAAAGGGAAAACTCTCGAGTATTTATTTTGTTTCGTATTTTCATTCATTTCCTGTATTCCTTGTGCTTTTTAATTACATTCATATCTTGTCGTCTTTTGGACGGTTGGTTGAGTTACTCCCACCGGATTTTCGTTGCGTGTCTATGCATTCTAGACCATAGCATGTGTATTAGGAGTGCTCGGTGGATAACGACCCGAAGGAACTGCTACATGTGTCGGTGCGTCGTAGGTCTACGCCGGCCACCGAGAGGGATCAGGTGATAGCTAGTTGGGTGCGCCCACTAGTGGGATCCTGGAAGGAAATCCCGAAGTATGGTATAGTCTGATTGGAACAGATACACACAGTTGCACTTTATTGTTATTTATGCATGCGATGCCCTACTTATAGTTGTCTGTTTACATTCCGCATGTTTATTTAACAGTATTTAGCTGAGAGTAGTTGTTTCAACCGGTATTGAATTTTCATCACCCGTAAGTGTGTCAATGAGAGAGGGTCCATAAGGATTAGTTTGTCATTGTCTTTGGAAGGACATGTTTGTGATCACTCATCTTTATATGTGAGACCACGCAAGGCTTTTCCCTACAACTATGAGCCCTTCTCCATATTTTCAAGGGTGTAAAAGCAAAACGTATTTGACAGATTTCAAAACCTACAACGACAAGGGGGTGTATTACATTGCATCACATTTGCTTGTGTGAACAAACTTTTTGTAAGAACAAACTGTTAAAACTGTTGACTGAACTCTCTCCATTTCCACAGAGATGAGAACTTTTACCCCAATGCATATTATTAAGTGTATGACAGTGACAACATTCTTGATCCATTTATTGTTAAATCAAGTGTGGATGTCATCTACATTTATCTGCCACCAAAAAATTGAAAAATGTTTTATGGATTTGAATTGGTCTCATGACTATCACCCATATTCTCGCTATGATGCTTTTAGAGAAACAAAGACCAGATGCTATTAGAACAGCCTCAGCCTTTCTTGGATGGACATGGTCGTGTATTTTGGAGATTAAGGGGTTCTTTTCGTGAAGCGAGCATTTTGGTTCAAGGTATGTCTTAACTCATATGATATCCGCACGATAACCTATATAGTTCATTTAAGTTTCTTTCATATTTTCTTACGAGATATTGGAACCGGGGTTCTCGCCACTCCAAAAGAAAAGTGGTTTATTTATGACGGGGAACAGAATAAAGTGGTTGAGAAATACATTTCTTTAAGGTTGGTGCATATAGTTTTCTTATATTTCAAAAATGGTGTGGTCTTTGTTCATGTTATTTGTTTCATGTTTATACATTTCAAATCGTTACTGTTATGACGTTTCAAGTCCGGTAAACTCGTCTCGAAGTTTTATTCATACTGTATACCATCTTTCCTTGTAACTTCCGAGGAAAACAAATTTTCATTCGCCATTCATATGGTTATGAATCTTATTTTACATTAAATTCATGCGAATGAAATCTTGATATGAATAATGGAGATGGACTACTAACTAGTTGCTTTCTGATAAACAATTGTCAAAGTAGCTCATATTAGTCGTCATGTCATTGACTTCGCTTTCTATTTTTCAAAAAATTATTCAATATATATTTTCTTTTTGGCTCGAATTTCCCGATTTGCTTGCATGATCTGTGACTAACTTGAGCATATTTGCTATTTCTCTGTGCAGTAAGAATATGATTAGGATGCGAAAAGTCTCTGATAAGTTTGCATTTGCTACTTGTGAAGCAAGATTAAAGGATGATACATTGGATGATCCATCTCCTTCTAGTGGGGTTGAAGGTATTTTCACCATCATAATTAGCATCTCATCCTGTCATACCTTTTGTCTTGTTTAGTTCTATTTTATATGGAACCTTTAGATCAAGTTTTTCCAATGTCATTGACATTTGTTAGGGTCAAAAGTCTATGAGCCTCAAACATATACAATGTTACAAGCTTGTAACGTTATCTAAAAAGATGGCACCTGTATGTTACCTTGTGTTTTGAAGTATAACGGTATAAGCACAATTTGACAATTTAACATTGCGGTGTTATGGAAATGAAGCCATTGAGGAAGATGCACATATCATGAATTCTTGTTATTTACCTCTCGAAATGTGTTTGATGTTAGGAAGCCAAATGTTTTGTTCCAAGGTCTTTTGTTTATTTCATACAAAGATGTTATTATATTACCATTAAATCTTGATGATATGGTTGTTAAATGTAACCCACAAAATGACACTTATTATAACCGTGCACATAGAGAATCTGTAGGAAGGACAATGGGAATGCTAAATGCTAAATGTTAACAAATGAGGCTAGGATCAAGTCCTCTTACAACAAGGCTTTAATGTAATGTTGGTTTGCCATTGGACCTAAAAGCCATAATTGATAAGTATTGGCTTTAAGTTGTACTTTTTTTTTAAAAAAAAAAAAAGATGGTACTTTTCTTTTGGCTTGCTTTGTACACTGCAGATTTGTCGGCCTTCAGCATTCTTAGAAATTATGTAGTGTTAAGCAGAGCTTTGTTGTGCTCCCTGAAAGTTCAATGGCATAAACTATTTATAATATGTACTTCCGACATATATTTCATATTTGACAGAAAGTTAACTACTGCTTTAATGAGGGGAACCTAAATTTTAACCATGCATCACTTAGAAGTGCCTTCTTATATTTTTGCCTATACGTTGTTCAACAAGTTAGTTGAAATGCTATCCTTGCAACATCGAACTAACGAAATTTCTTCCGTTCTTTGGTTGCGCGAAAAGCTAAAGAAGCATCAATAGATTTTTAATACAAAGTGTGGGGGTATGCTTTGATTTGTTGCGTCTTTATCTTTTTTCGATGTATAGATGGAAATTATTGCTAATGATATAAACGACTTTATTCAGTATAACTTGATTTCTAATGTTATCTTGTTAACCTTTCTGGTGTTGAAGAGTTTCCGATTCGCAATCACTTGACGGAAAAAGAATGACAAAAACTTGCGATAGGTGTTTCTCAACACGACCGCAAAATTTTCTTCGTGTTGGCTTTTTGCCGCATCTCGGGATTATTGTATGTTGTAATTGATTTGCGGAGTTGGTGTGATCAGATAAACATTCTTCTGTATGCTATTCTTAGATCATTATAATGTGCTGTGTATATTGAGGGATCTTAGATTTTTAAGACTACTTTGATCATCCAACATGTATTATTTTTGTTGTAAATTGAATTGGAACTTGTTAAGAATTAGAGAAGGAAATAGAAGACTAAGAACTTCTACTACTACAAAAGAGAAGAGAAAAAATGAGATAATTGGAATGAGAAGTTTTCATTCAACTTGGTGTGTGAATTACAATGGGGTTAGCACCCTTTATATATGTCATTTGGTGATGATGATAATTGTACTTATACAATGTGTACAAGTTCACAAGCAACATAGACAATACATGGAAGAGTTGATGTACATTGGAGAAGATTACAAATTACATGATAATACATGGATAAGTGATTATATATTGGAATTGAATACAAGTTATGTAGAAGTATACAAGTTACATGATAATACATGATAATACATGGATAAGTATATAAGTTACATTCAATGTAGAAGTCATGATTGATGTTACAATTCAATGTGAGAGTCATGCTTGACAATGTGATTATTCATAAGTTTGATTAAAGGATCATTCAATTTACAACACTCTTTTTTGGATGACACTTGCTGAGAGAATATGTCTCGTTAAAATCTGTACTAGAAAAATTATGTGGGAAAAAATCTAGTATAAAAAAATAATACAATGTTCTCATCAATCTTGATTTGTAGTATAATATTATTGATTGTCTTATTAAAAACCTTGCCAAGAAAACGCAATGGGACAAAATCAAAGCTAAGGAAAATAGTGCAAAACATTGATACGCTTTGAGAGAATATATATGCTTCATTAAAACCTTTATTAGAAAAACTTTTTGGGAAAAAAATCTAGTATAGAAAAAAGAGTACATTGCTTTCATAAATTTTTTATACGGAGTATAATAATGTTAGGGTTGCCTCTTTAAAAACCTTGCTAGGCAAATCCAAAGTGGGATCAAACCAATAGCAAAAAGAAAATAGTGCAATACACTAATAACCTTGATAAAGAGTTTTAATATTGTTAGAATTGACTCATTAAAAACCTTTGCAAAGAAAATCCAATGGGATAAAATCATAGCAAAGGAAAAAAGTGCAATACATTAACCAATAACTCATTTTGATTCTCCCATCATGTTCACATGGGTGAGACATTTTGTTGCACATAAACATTGTTTTCTATATGAATCATTTAATGTCTTTGAAGCATATGATTGTCACACTTTTGTATATAGTACTTGCATCAAGTAATTGATTCATGACTTTGTTATTTCGAATGATCCTTTGAACTTCGAGTTCATATTAATTTATATACGGATCATAATACAACAAATTTAATGCGATTTGATGTGTTTCAAGCAATTTCACGCCATTCCTTTTGAATTGGCTTATATCCCCCTTAATGATGAGAAAACTGTTTCATCAAAGTGACAATTAGCAAAACTTGTTATAAATAATTTTCTTATTAGGGATTTAAGACATTTTATAATATAATTAATAGAGGGTAAATCAATATACGTCTCCTATTGATTTGCCTTGAAATAATCCCAAGTTGAAAAAATCCATTCGATAAAGGATTTCCGTGCGAATTTATGATATTTTCGCATTATTGATGACTATGAATAATCAAATAGATTTTTCCACATTATGAATGTCATTTGATTTATGACGACATTCGTTTTAATGTGTCTTATATATTCCGAAGTTAAAGCCGTGAATATTATACTCAGATTAAATCATATAGATAAATTTTTTATTATTTTGAGTAAACTTCTTCTAATAAAACATTAACAATAAAATTGTTGTATTAGATATTGCCTGAACGTTAGTCTTCGCTAAGTTCGAATTCGAGAAATATTCACTTTTGTATATGCATGGACATAAATTCATTGCCCATATTTAGGTCACGATTTAAACACATCTCGATGTACCTGTTTTATCGAGTCATTTTCAATGATAAAATTCATAATATTGTGCCTTTGATTTTGAAGGCATGGTAATGATCACAAAAATATTCGGATATATATGACAATATTTATGCAAAATAACATTTCATATATGACCAAAAAAATGTCACAATTATGAGCGATCATTGTTAATAATTATTTGCCCTTTGTAGTGGTGCACCATTTTTGTTCCAATTTTTGGTGGAATTGTCAATACGACATTTACCTGATATTTTCACTTTTTTCACGTCTATAAATTTATTATTGCGATCATGATCCTTACATGCAACATATGCTTCTTAAATTGAATCTGAACTAATTGGACGAGAAAGATATTATATTTATAATATCTTATTATTTTACTCAGCTAATATGAGACAAGAAATCAATCCTTAATATTTATTGGATTGAAGTGCGCACTCGATATTTGTTGCAGCAATAAATCGAGGCAGACCATGTGACCTTATTTTTATTGTCTCATCAGTCATATTTTCACATAGCCTCAACATAGAGGTAATTAAAATTGTGGAATTATAATTAATATTTGACTGATTAAATTTCGTAGCATTAGACATAGCCGCACATTTTGAGCTTTTGAAGCATTACTCTTTTGGTATATATATATAACTCCATAAGGTGAAAAGATATATAAAGTGAAATATTCACTTTTCAAATCTCTAAAGAGAAATTGGCGAATGATTATGTATAACACACAGTTTTGCATATATGCTTTATTCACAAATTGTACTGTCTAATTGTCATTACAAGTAATTCTTGTTGATAATATAATAAGGCAATAAGTTCAACTATGGTTGAATAATGTTTTGAAAATAAATTTAATATAAAATAATTTTTTCCTTTTTATGTAAAAACATAAATATGATTAAATATATTTTCACAACTTGATTCATTAATAAACAAAATATACTATTCGTATGAGTTGGTGGGACAACTCCAGGTTGGGTGGCGAGACATAGTTTACTTAATATCATGCCTCATCGAACGGGATAACCCGTTTCCCTTTCAATGTTTAGCTTTACCAGGGACAAGATTTACTCGCTATCAACTCAAACTTATTGCATTATTTGTATTATAAAATCAAGAATAGAACAATAATTAATCGTTTGTAGTTTTAAGAGAAAAACTATATGTCACACATTGACTTTTAATTTCTGATGTAGAAGATCGTACAAGATGCAACTACAGAGCATACTTTCGTAGTCGATGACGTTACAGTGCATAATGTATGAATAAAGTACATTTATATAATAAAATATGCATGTAACAAAAAGAAATTAATCATGACAACATCGAAATAAATTGAATTTATTTAAATTAATAAAAATTATACCTTCTTAGCTTTATATCTTTGAAAAGCTTATTGATCTTCAAGATCTCCTCTTGTAGAGCAACTTCGTGCTGATAACGTGTTGTAAATTAAGTTGGAACTTGCTAAGAACTAGAGAAGAAAATAGAAGACTAAGAACTTCTACTACTACAAACTACTACTACAAAGGAGAAGAGAATAAATGAGATAATTGGAATGAGAAATTTTCATTCAACTTAGTGTGTGAATTACAATGGGGTTAGCACCATTTATATAAGTCATTTGGTGATGATGATAATTGTACTTATACTATGTGTACAAGTTCACAAGCAACATAGACAATACATGGAAGAGTTGGTGTACATTGGAGAGGATTACAAGTTACATAACAATACATGGATAAGTGATTATACATTGGAGTTGAATACAAATTATGTAGAGTGTACAAGTTACATTCAATGTAGAAATCATGTTTGATGTTACAATTCAATGTAAGAGTCATGCTTGACAATGTGATCATTCATAAGCTTAGTTAAAGGGTCATCCAATTTACAACAATTTTAACTTACTTCCCTTCTGAATTTTCATACTTTGGTCACATCAAATCTTGAAAACGTTGCTCAACATGTTCAATCAGTAGACTCCTCGAAGAAATCAAAGAAGAATGAATATCTCCCATTTTATATACTTGCAAAACTTTTAGGTTTTCTTTGTTTTATTTGACTTTGGTCCATGCCCCTGGACTAAAAGTCATATTCCTATCTAATCACAACTTTCTTGGTTACATATTGAAATTTTAGAAGTTTCAATTTTAAATATTTATTTTATAATTTTACAAGTACTGATTTTTTTAATTATTAATTTGCATAACTTGATTCGATTCAGTAATCTTTTTGTAAATTGAATTTACTTGGATTGACAAAATAAATAGACTGAACTGAATTGTAATTTTTCAATTCACAATAATTGAGTTGGATCTCATTCGTGTCTAAATTTATAATTGGAGAGTTAGGCAGGAGCTCAGGACAACATCGATTTTTTAATTGGTAATCTGCGTAACTCCAATTTGAATATGATGTTCTCGTGATCCGGTCTAGTGAGAACGGATCAATAATAATCCGATTTGCTACATGTAGATAAAGTTGTCCGGATTTGTCATATCGTACATATCTATGTGAGAACCGATCATTAATACATAGCCGCGTGTGGGGATCCATTGGATCATCATAGTATGGTCCAACGAATCAATCTATAGATTTAAGTCACCGACCTATTCCATTGGATCCATTAGATGGATAAAAGATTTACTTTACCATTATAAGTAAGTGGTCTCAGCATTGTGCGTCTTTTATTATTTGGTAGAGAGAGAGAGAGAGAGAGAGAGAGAGAGAGAGAGAGAGAGAGAGAGGGAGCTTGTTCATTATCAACAGATTGTCTCGCTCCCTCGCAAAAGGGGTTGTTGGGATCCAAAAGAAGGTACCATTTTTGGGGTTTGTTGGTTTCATTAATGGGTGTTGAGAAAGATTTGATTTTGGGTTCTTGATCGATTGAATTTCGTCAAGTTTTGACTTTTTCACGATTTTAGAGCAATTTTTTTTGGTAAACTTTTGATTTTTGTGAATGACTAGGGTTCTAGCGATGCGAGTTTTTATTGTTAAAGGTTTGATTTTTGTGGTTTTTTTTTTAATTTCAATTTGGATGATTTGCTCTTGAATCAATTGGGGGAATTTTTTGTCTTCTAGATGCCCGTTTCGATTGTTTGACGATTTTAGATCTTGGACCGTTTGATTTGCTAATTGAGTTTAGGATGGTGATTCGGATTGTCATAGCATGATCCAACGAATCAGAGTCACCGACCTTAATTGCAACGATAAAGATTTACTTTTTTTGTTTAGAAAGATAAGATAAGATTTGTTTAGAAGATAAGATAAACTCAAAATAACATCTTCACAAGTCTATAAATAACTTGGTTTGGTTAGTAAGTCAATCGATTGATTAAAGAGAGTTGTTAGTGTTCGCCTCCTTTTGATTTCAATTAAGGTTTTGCTTCCTTTCTTTAACTTTGCAATTGTTTGATTTTGAGTTTCTGTTACGTTGATAAATTTCTACCATTAATTAGAGAAGGTTGAAGATGCATTAGGATATTGTTTGCTTTTGTTTCAATCTTGTGGTTGGTTGATCGATTATTCTCTTATTAAATTCAATTTCTCTTATAATTGCTTTCCGCGATGTTTATATCATGATCAATTGTTTCTGTGTACATATTTCCTTTTGGTTTGTTCATTCTTGGCATCAATTGTTGTATTTATACATGTTAGTTTCTTTTTGGTTTATTAATTCAACATTGCATAGTAAGGGTTACATTACATGTTTTGGTTGGTTATTGTGTGGATCTGTGTTGGTACTCCTGTTGAGAATTGAGTTTAGATTAGAAAAGTAGAATTAGATGTGATTACAGTTAATGTGTTATGTTTTGCTGATTAAAAAGATTATTAATTTGGATCCCTCACTCTTTCATGTAAGATCAATTAGTTTCTTAATTATATGGTGACTTAAAATTCTTTAATATTCAACACCGAACTTGATTGTCTGATCTTTAGTTCTAATCTCTGCTAGCCGTACATAGTTTTCGATCTCTTTCGGTTTATGTTGTGGGTTCTTTATTGTTTTGGGTTCGAAGATTAAAAGTCAAATATTAACTAAATTCTTGATTCTTCAAATGGCTGTTTACTGGGTATGGCTGGCCGACCATTCTCACCTTTTGATTTTGGTCTTGATTTCTTTGTTATCCTTTTTTGTGGTTAACAAATCTTTCGATTGTTTCAAGCTAACTCGTACATTGATTCCATTGTTTTTTTTTTTTTATTGAACATTGTTATTAATCATCTTTGATTATGCAGCATACTTGGTCACTTTTGAATGCATTTTTTTTTCTTTAAAGACAATTTCTTTATAGGGATTTACTTTTCTTGTCAAGAACTACGGTTTACTTGTGTACTGTCACAATTATTAAATAATAAATGTTTGATGTTACAGATGTTCAAGGGTGAATTTTATTGTCAATTATTACAACGTATACGTACATCATTAAGTAGATGCCAACAATGTCAACCATGAAGAATGAGTGTGAGGGGCTTTAGAAACACCACCATTAAGAAGATGCCAACAATGTCAGCCATGAGGAACAAGTGTGAGTCATATCTCAAGATGCAATAGGTCATATTTCAAAATGTAATCTTGCTTGTTAATCGTCTGTTACGACATGTCTGCAATGC
Source organism: Stephania yunnanensis (assembly GCA_039657365.1). NCBI lineage: Eukaryota > Viridiplantae > Streptophyta > Magnoliopsida > Ranunculales > Menispermaceae > Stephania > Stephania yunnanensis. The sequence continues at coordinate 1,211,428 of JBBNAF010000043.1, forward strand.
ATTCTTTTGTGAGAAAAAAAAAAAAAAAAAAAAAAAAAAAAAAAAAAAAAAAAAAAAAAAAAAAAAAAAAAAAAAGAAAAAAAAAGAAAAAAAAAAAAAAAAAAAAAAAAAAAAAAAAAAAAAAAGAAAAAAAAGAGGAAACCCGAGGTTTATGGTATAGCTTGGTGATTAAAGCGGCTATAACCGAGTTGTGAAACCGAAGTATCGGTTGAAAACTTCAGGTGATCCTTGAAAAAAAAAAGAAAAAAAAAAGAGTGAATCAAAGGTTTATGGTATAGTTCGGTGATTAAAGCTGGCTATAACCGAGTTGTGAAATCGAAATATCGGTTAAAAACCTATCGAGGATCTCTGAGAAAAAAAAAAAGAAGAAAAAAAAAGATGAGTGAAAAAAAAGAGAAAAAAAAGAAAAAAAAAGGGAAAAAAAAAGAGAGAACGAATGCCAGACGTGTCAATACAGTCGTATTTTTTTTTTTTTAAGTTGTCATATGGCCGTTAGTATTTGATTGTTGGCATCGGCATAGCTTAAGTATTTGATTGTTAACGTTAAAAAAAAGATTGGCATGTAATATTGGTTTCCATGACGAAGAAACCAAAGAGAAGATACACGTATGTGGTGGATAATAAAAATTGCCTCCTTTTCAACGTGGACGTAGGCCTCTAAGTAGGCTGAACCACGATAAATCCCTTTGTCTATTTCTTGATTTTTTTCTTTTTTTTTAACTTTTTTTTTAATTTTGTTGGTTTTTTCTTTTTCCTACTTTTACAAGATGCATCATTCTCATAATATATAATATCCTCGTGATACGGTAGAGATTATAATAAACGAACGCGATGGTTTAAAGATCATTATACTCTACAATCAAATTAAAAACAAAAGAAATAATATCAGAAACAATTTTGATGAATAATTTTCCAAACCAATCTCTATCTATAAGCACAGGGATTTTATATATATTTTTTTTGTAATGTATGCCAATTCTCTCCAAACTTTAAATTGACTCACATAATATATGAATAGTTATAGCTTCATGTTTAAAGCATCTAAATCTTGTTTAATTGCATAGATTTTTTTTTTTTTTCTCTCATTGGTTTCTTCTTACTCTAGCATGGGATGCTGGGCATATTTCATATACACTTTAAAGTGAGTTATATATCTTTACTCCCCAAAGAAACGATTGCGATTTCATAACCAGGCTTGTAATTAGCCATCTTATTTTCTTGTCCACCACTAATTAAAAACTTTATGTTATTTGCTGTCACTTGGACATGCTTCTCTGCAATGTACACTTGTTTAATTTCTTGTTGAGCATTGAAAGGAAATATATGTCATGACTTAATTTTAAATAGAAAGTTGCGGAAGCCTTTGCTCCTATAAACCCAACTATATTCGAGACCAACCAATGAAGTGTTTTCTTTGAAGCTTTTGCTCATATAAACCCAAGTAATCTTGAGCCCCTATGGACCAGAGTCACCTTCTTCTCGGGAAAATCAGCGACGATCTTTCCAGCAAGCTCGACACCTGTTGGTCCTCCTACAATGATTAGACTGGAGTCTACAGATTTTGTCTTTGTTGATAATTTTAAAAAATAAAATCAGGAAGCTAAACAAAAATAGAAATGATGTTCTATTTATTTTCATATGTTAAATTGTAAATGATGGAGTACACATTTATAAGTAACTGTTTGATACACTAACTGATTTTTGACTTGGTACACACTATTAACAATAAATGGTTGAGTAGCTCGCTCACTACCTTGACTCTAATCATGACACATGTCCCACTCTCTAGCTAATATAACTGACCACATATTGACTCAGTAACTTCAACATTGTGGGCATATTTTTGAGAGCTCACTTTTTACATGACACACATTGTCACGCATAACATTAATACTCATGCATCTGAATTTGAATCATATTCTAACATTCCCCCTTGATTCAAATTTCCTACAAGTAAAATAGAAAATACAAATCAAACTTTAAGTTTTGCAAAGCACATCTCTTCGCACACTTCAATTCAATGGTTATTTGAAGCACTTCTCTTCAACTTTCTTAGAGCACTTCTCTCCATAAAACTCTTATGATGCACTTCTCATCACTTGCTAAAAAAGATCTTCTTCAGTGGTTGCCTCCACCAATTTTGCATGCTCTTCTTTCTTAAACCTGCAATGCTTTTGTACATGACCAAATTTCTTACAATTGTAGCACTGTGGCTTGCCTTTATGCCAACAATCATTTTCATCATGGCCCATCTTCTTGCGAATAATACATTGAGTATTTCTTCCTCTTACCTTGGACAATGGTGCTTTAGTTATATAAGTGCCTTCAACCGTTTTATCTTCTGCTTCATTCCTCATCATTCTTCGTTGTTTTTGAGCTTGCAGCGCATTGATTAGCTCCGGCAACGTCATTTGGGTGATGTCTCTTGAATCTTCAAGAAAAGAGATTTTTGCCTCGAATCGTTCAGGCAAACTTAAGAACACCTTCTCCACAATCATGCAATCCGGTAGATCCTCTCCCATTAGTCGGATCTTGTTCACCACATTCATTAGTCGATCAGAGATCTCTTGTATCGTTTCCTTTTCCTTCAAGATCATGATCGAAAATGTCCGGTTCTTTCGTTGCCTTTGTAAGTCGCTTGCAACACACTCCATGCTTCTTTAGCATTTTCACAAGTCATTATCCTTGTAAAAATGCTTTTCATGACAATGGCATGAATTTGTGACAATGCTCTCAAAGCTTTCGCAAGATCTTCTTCATGCACTCGAATCGGAGTTAAAGTTGGATTATTCCCCAACGGTGGAACCTCTCTTTGCTCACCTTCAACACATTGCCATAGACTAAGACTCTTCAAATGGGCTTTCATCTTGACAGCCCAAACTTCATAATTTTCACCATTGAAGGTTGGAGGTGGAAGAGATGATGTGGTGGTGGAGACCATCGTATGACACTTACAGGCCCTTAAGAATTAAGAAGCTCTGATACCATGTTGATAATTTTAAAAAATAAAAATCAGGAAGCTAAACAAAAATAGAGATGATGTTATCTTTATTTTCATATGTTAAATTGCAAATGACGGAGTACACATTTATAAGCAACTGTTTGACACACTAACTGATTTTTGACTTGGTACACACCATTAACAATAAATGGTTGAGTAACTACTCACTACATTGACTCTAATCATGACACATGTCCCACTCTCTAGCTAATATAACTGACCACATATTGACTCAGTAACTTCAACATTGTGGGCATATTTTTGAGAGTTCACTACTTGCACTGATTTTTTTGACTTGGTACACACCATTAACATTAATACTCATGCATCTGAATTTGAATCATATTCTAACAGTCTTTTCGTTCTCTGCAATTGGAAAAGAATGATTATGATATTTGCAACATTTTTTTTATGGAGTACTGACTATTAAAGAAAACAAATTAGATCAATCCAAATCTTTAACTTAGAAACTAAGAACTAAATTGGTTTTGATTTTGAAGGAACTCATGGTGTCTATAAACTTGAATGGAAAATACATTTTTTTTGACGATATGCATGGAAAATATTGTTTTTAGTACGACACCCATTTTCTGGATCATAGACGACTTGTTAATTAGGAAGTTGATAAATTGAAACTTCCATCGTTAATTTGAATGGATGCGAGTTCTATAGATATGTGTTGGCTTTTAGGGTAAAGGAAATAGAACGTTGCTTGCTGTACATAGACCGTCGCGAATGAGGGATATCAACGGTGCACCGGATAAACACATCTCATTCCGATCAAATACTCAAGTGACTCAAGGTCATGGCCCCCCTTGCAAGGCGTTAACCACTCCAATCAGTGACACTCGTATGACTCACTTAGCTCTCAGACACTCATAAGTGGGTGTGAATTTCAAGAAAGAGACACAGTACAATATCAATAAAATATAAACTCAAATGAATTACTGTGCATTTCCTAGCTAGTTTTACTTACCTTAGATTGACAAAGGCCGCCTCGTCAAAGTAATCGTTTGAATAGTAGGAGTCATTGTCGTGTATCTACAAGCGTATAAGTATAGTACATATTCTTTAGACTCGTTTACAACTCATTTAGAGTAGCTTAGACCATGTAGGACTCATATTTATTCTCAATTAAGTTAGGCACTAAATCAAATAAGATTATGCAAAGTAGTGTAGTTGCAGAAGACTTAGGCTTATCGTCAATCACATTAGACATTAAGTGGCACATGCATAGCTATGATAATCAGAACAATTAATCATAAGTAATCTGATTGCCATAGTTTTTTTTTTTTGTTGAGTAATTTGGAGACGGGCTCCAGAAAGTTGCTTATAACTCACAAAAATGTACATTAGAGGGGTTGTGAACCCTCCACACCATCTACCAAAAAGCGGCCTAAAGCCAAACCATAGAGCCAAAACTCACAATCTTCTAGCTTTCCTCGCAAACACAATGGAGCTTAGAGTCAAAACTCAACAAGGAGAAGGAGAAGCTAGGACATTCATGGGTAATACTCTAAATATAAGTAACTATATGTCATCCAAAACTCTCCCACAACAAAACAATAAACAATTAGCTCAGCATCGACTCCTTCGAGATCGACCAGTGTGTCCCCTCGCCTATCAACATCGAAAACCAACAAGACCTACAAAACCAAAACATCTAAAAAAAAAAAAAGACTTCTCCCTCCCATTAATGTAGTGTCCATTCGAGAGAAAACACAAAAATGGAAGGCTAAAAACGAAACCATAGCATATGAGAAGTACACGTCTTTCATATCTCCCATTTGCTAAGAAAAAAGATTCCCCCATGTGCCAATTCCCTAGTGAACATCCACACCCTAGTATAAACACATGCCCAACGGCCCTGCTCAAAGCAAGAACATCAGCAACATTGAGTTAGAGATATGTGTAGATTATCCACCTCACAAAAAATTCCTGCAGTAATTGCTTTACCAACATTTGTACACTATTTCTTCCACTGGAAAAAAAAACTATTTCTTCCACACAATAGAGGAAGACAGAGTTACAAGAAACATTCCTTGCACCCAAACACGAATGATGACCAAAACAAAAATTACAGGAATAGAAACTATAAAACCAAACCACTGCTTACTCTCACTCATAGCGTAAGTCCTTCAAAACCATTCCTACTCAAGTAACCGCTTTACTCTCATTTTATACTCAATTTGCCAACATTAATACAATTCTTACACTCTTATTTGAAATCTATCAATCGGTTATGTTAACTGCAAAGAGGTGACGATGCGACCATTCCTAAAGTAATCATTGTGATTGACCAAACACCTCTGATTGCAAATGAAGGCTCAATCATTGCTCTAAGGGATGCCTATGGGTTCTCAAAGTAATCTTTTTCTATTCTAAACAATGCCAACTTCAGAACCTACATTCATACAACAAGGTGAATGTCTATGCAAATCCAAATTCATGAAAAATACATATTAACTTTCTTTTGATTCCCGAAACAACAACACCACCTCTAGTGCCTTCTTCCACGACCTTCACACAACAAACCCTCGTCCTCGGCTGGAAATCGATTCCACCAATGCAAGGAACCTACCTAACAACAGCTTCGACCTTCAAATCACAGGGAATGCGTGGATTGTTGCCTATGTAGAAGAAACAAGGGTTTAGGGGCAACACAATCGAATTTAGGATTTGATTTTTGGGGCGGGGTGCTCGTTTATCAACCTAGAGGAAATTTGGTAAATGTCATGGGATGCCCTATGACATTGTTTTGGTGCCTTGATAATCGGGGTGCCCTGAAAAAGTGACAGGGTGCAAGTAGCTTCCCTCTAAATTAAATAAGTCCAACATGATACATGACCTTGACCATTCATTCAGGTATTAAGAGAACATCAGTGTGTGTAGTTAATGTCACACATGGCATGGCCCCCGCCACATTCGTCTTCACTCCCCCAGTAGACTAGTCCCTCGCTTTCTCTCTCTCTCTCTCCATTGTGTTCTTCTCGCCATGGTCGACTTCAGAGCTATGATAGTGCAATGCTTTCAAAGTGAATATGATGTTCCCATGGATATCTAGGTGAGAACAAGAGAGAGGATAGTCTGGTGAAGAAGAGGAGAGAAAGGGCTTATTAGTGTCAGCAGATTGTGGAGCGAATTCGCCCCCTCGCAAGGGGTTGCTTTGGGATCCAAAAGAGGGTACGCTTTTTGGGGTTTGTTGGTTTCATTAATAGGTGTTGAGAAAGATTTGATTTTGGGTTCCAGATCGATTGAATTTCATCAAGTTTGGATTTTTTCACGATTTTAGAGCAATTTTTTTTGGGAAAGTTTTGGTTTTTGTGAATGACTGGGGTTCTAGCGATGCGAGTTTTTATTGTTAAAGATTTTAGATCTTGGACCGTTTTGATTTGCTAATTGAGTTTAGGATGGTGATTCGGATTGTCATAGCATGATCCAACGAATCAGAGTCACCGACCTTAATTGTTCAACGATAAAGATTTAATTTTTTTTTGTTTAGAAAGATAAGATAAGATTTGTTTAGAATATAAGATAAACTCAAAATAACATCTTCACAAGTCTATAAATAACTTGGTTTGGTTAGTAAGTCAATCGATTGATTAAAGAGAGTTGTTAGTGTTCGCCTCCTTTTGATTTCAATTAAGGTTATGCTTCCTTTCTTTAACTTTGCAATTGTTTGATTTTGAGTTTCTATTACGTTGATAAATTTCTGCCATTAATTAGAGAAGGTTGAAGATGCATTAGGTACTGTTTGCTTTTGTTTCAATATTTTCAGTTGCTTTGTGTGGTTGGTTGATCGATTATTCTCTTATTAAATTCAATTTCTCTTATAATTGCTTTCCTGCAATGTTTATATCTTGATCAATTGTTTCCTGTGTATGTTTGCTTTTGTTTCAATATTTTCAGTTGCTTTGTGTGGTTGGTTGATCGATTATTCTCTTATTAAATTCAATTTCTCTTATAATTGCTTTCCTGCAATGTTTATATCTTGATCAATTGTTTCCTGTGTACATATTTCCTTTTGGTTTGTTCATTCTTGGCATCAATTCTTGGCAATGTTTATTAATTCAACATTGCATAGTAAGGGTTACATTACATGTTTTGGTTGGTTATTGTGTGGATCTGTGTTGATACTCCTGTTGAGAATTGAGTTTAGATTAGAAAAGTAGAATTAGATGTGATTACAGTTAATGTGTTATGTTTTTTGATTAAAAAGATTATTAATTTGGATCCCTCACTCTTTCATGTAAGATCAATTAGTTTCTTAATTATATGGTGACTTAATGAAATTATGGGTGACTTAAAATTCTTTAGTATTCAACGCTTAGAACTTGATTGTCGATCTTTAGTTCTAATCTCTCGCTAGCCGTACATAGTTTTCGATCTCTTTCGGTTTAGGTTGTGGGTTCTTTATTGTTTTGGGTTCGAAGATTAAAAGTCAAATATTAACGAAATTCTTGATTCTTCAAATGGCTGTTTACTGGGTATGGCTGGCCGACCATTCTCACCTTTTGATTTTGGTCTTGATTTCTTTGTTATCCTTTTTTGTGGTTAACAAATCTTTCGATTATTTCAAGCTAACTTGTACACCGATTCCATTGTTTTTTTATTGAACATTGTTATTAATCACCTTTGATTATGCAGCATTCTTGGTCACTTTTGAATGCATTTTTTTTTTCTTAAAGACAATTTCTATATATGGATTTACTTTTCTTGTCAAGAACTGCAGTTTACTTGTGTACTGTCACAATTATTAAATAATAAATGTTCGATGTTACAGATGTTCAAGGGTGAATTTTATTGTCAATTATTACAACATTCACGTACATCATTAAGTAGATGCCAACAATGTCAACCATGAAGAATGAGTGTGAGGGGCTTAAGAAACACCATTAGGAAGATGCCAACAATGTCAGCCATGAAGGACAAGTGTGAGTCATATCTCAAGATGCAATAGGTCATATTTCAAAATGTAATCTTGCTTGTTAATCGTACTGTTACGACATGTACGCAATGCATTCTTTTGTGAGGAAAAAAAAAAAAAAAAAAAAAAGGAAAAAAAAAAAAAAAAAAAAAAAAAAAAAAAGAGGAAACCTGAGGTTTATGGTATAGCTTGGTGATTAAAGCTGGCTATAACCGAGTTGTGAAACCGAAGTATCGGTTGAAAACTTAAGGTGATCCTTGAAAAAAAAAAGAAAAAAAAAAGAGAGTGAATCAAAGGTTTATGGTATAGTTTGGTGATTAAAGCTGGCTATAACCGAGTTGTGAAATCGAAATATCGGTTAAAAACCTATTGAGGATCTCTGAGAAAAAAAAAGATGAGTGAAAAAAAAAAAAAAAAAAAAGAAAAAAAGAGGGAAAAAAAAGAGAGAACGAATGCCAAACTTGTCAATACAGTCGTATTTTTTTTTTTTTTTTAAGTTGTCATATGGCCGTTAGTATTTGATTGTTGGCATCGACATAGCTTAAGTGTTTGATTGTTAACGTTAAAAAAAGAAAGATTGGCATGTAATATTGGTTTTCATGACGAAGAAACCAAAGAGAAGATGCACGTATGTGGTGGATAATAAAAATTGCCTCCTTTTCAACGTGGACGTAGGCCTCAAAGTAGGTTGAACCACGATAAATTCCTTTGCCTCTTTCTCGATTTTTATTTTTTATTTTTTAAACTTTTTTTCAATTTTATTGGTTTTTTCTTTTTCCTAATTTTACAAGATGCATCATTCTCATCATATATAATATCCTTGTGATACGGTAGAGATTATAGTCAAGCGAACGTGATGGTTTAAACATCATTATACTCTACAATCAAATTACAAACAAAAGAAATAATATCACAAACAATTTTGATGAATTATTTGCCAAGCCAATCTCTATCTATAAGCACAGAGATTTTATATATTTTTTTTGTAATGTATGCGAATTCTCTCTAAACTTTAAATTCTCTCGCATAATATATAAATTGTTATAGCTTCATGTTTAAAGCATCTAAATCTTGTTTAATTGCATAGATTTTTTTTTTTCTCTCATTGGTTTCTTCTTACTCTAGCATGGGCTGCTGGGCATATGTCATATACACTTTAAAGTGAGTTATATATCTTTACTCCCCAAAGAAACGATTGCGATTTCATAACCAGGCTTGTAATTAGCCATCATATTTTCTTGTCCACCACTAATTAACGACTTTATGTTATTTGCTGTCACTTGGACATGCTTCTCTGCAATGTACACTTGTTTAATTTCTTGTTGAGCATTGAAAGGAAATATATGTCATGACTTAATTTTAAATAGAAAGTTGCGGAAGCCTTTGCTCCTATAAACCCAACTATATTCGAGACCAACCAATGAAGTGTTTTCTTTGAAGCTTTTGCTCCTATAAACCCAAGTAATCTTGAGCCCCTATGAACCAGAGTCACCTTCTTCTCGGGAAAATCAGTGATGATCTCTCCAGCAAGCTCGACACCTGTTGGTCTTCATCCAATGATTAGAATGGAGTCTACAGATTTTATCTTTTCGTTCTCTGCAATTGGAAAAGAATGATTATGATATTTGCAACTTTTTTTTTTTTAATGGAGTACTGACTATTAAAGAAAACAAATTAGATCAATCCAAATCTTTAACTTAGAAACTAAGAACTAAATTGGTTTTGGTTTTGAAGGAACTCATGGTGTCTATAGACTTGAATGGAAAATACGTTTTTTTTTTTTTCGACGATATGAATGGAAAATATTGTTTTTAGTACGACACCCATTTTCTGGATCTTAGACGACTTGTTAATTAGGAAGTCGATAAATTGAAACTTCCACCGTTAATTTGAATGGATGCGAGTTCTATAGATATGTGTTGGTTCTTAGGGTAAAGGAAATAGAACTACATATTAGGCACTAAATCAAATAAGATTATGCACAGTATTGTAGATGCGGAAGACTTAGGCTTATCGTCAATCACATTAGACATTAAGTGGCACATGCATAGCTATGATAATCAGAGCAATTAATCATAAGTAATCTGATTGCCATAGTTTTTTTTTTTGTTGAGTAATTTGGAGAGGGGCTCCAGAAAGTTGCTTATAACTCGGAAAAATGTACATTAGAGGGGTTGTGAACCCTCCACGCCATCTACAAAAGAATCTACGTACAATAAGAATGTTATGACGATGTTCAATCATAGCAAAAAGCGGCCTAAAGCTAAACAATAGAGCCAAAGCTCACAACCTTCTAGCTCTCCCAGCAAGCGTAATGGAGCTCAGAGTCAAAACTCAACAAGGAGAAGCTCTCCACAACAAAACAATAAACAATTAACTCCGCATTGGCTCCTTCGAGATCGACCAATGTGTCCCCTCGCCTATCAACATCGAAAACCAACAAGACCTACAGAAAAACCAAAACATCAAAAAAAAGAGACTTCTCCCTACTATCAATGTAGTGTCCATTCGAAACAAAATACAAAAATGGAAGGCTAAAAACGAAACCATAGCATATGAGAACATCCACGCCCTAGTATAAACACATGCCCAACGGCCCTGCTCAAATCAAGAACATCAGCAACATTGAGTTATATATGTGTATCTCCACCTCACAAAAAGTTCTATGATAATTGCTTTACCAACATTTGTACACTATTTCTTCCACTGGAAAAAAAACTATTTCTTCCACACAATAGAGGAAAACAGAGTTACAAGAAACATTCCATGCACCCAAACACGAATGATGACCAAAACAAAAATTACAGGAATAGAAACTATAAAACCAAACCACTGCTTACTCTCACTCATAGCGTAAGTCCTTCAAAACCATTCCTACTCAAGCAACCGCTTTACTCTCACTCTGCCATGCATGTGTCTTATGCCCTTGTGCCTTCTGAACGCGCTTGAATCACTACTTCACGCACATCATATTTATTACAACTTGGATATTTTGTGTCCATCTGTTGTGCACCATCGTTGGTGTACAAGCAATCCATGTCCAAATTTTGTGTCCATCTGTTGTGCACCATCGTTGGTGTACAAGCAATCCATGTCCAATTCGCTCTGCCACTGTAAGTGGATTATTTATGCTGTCACGCATGCCTGCTTCATCAGCCCAATCGCCTTGTGGGTGAATCTGCACCTGTATGTGTTAGTCATTAAACATTAATGATCTTTGTGTGAACAAACACAAAGATCATCTAATCTAAATTGCGGAAATAAAATAAGAATTACCCCTGGCCATTGTTGTTCTTTCCAAAGCTTGATCTTCCAATTTCTTCTTCTCCTCTCCTTAATGGTGTTCGGAGTCAAAACCTTTTTTTCGGAGAATAAAATTGGGGATCAAACTACGTTGATTAATATCCCAAAAGATAACCGCCCATCAACCGTTATCTCTAATCATAATTTGACACTTGTAATGTGTGGGGCCCACATGCATCACTTATGATAAGTATAATGTAAAGAATACTTACATTCTCCCACTTGATCCATATACACATTACCACCAAAATTAAGAAATAAAATACATGAATCATGGCGATAGGTCCTCTATCAAGTGAGTAATATCTTCCATGTATCACAATGCATTAATTTTCTTAACATATTGTCATAACTTAATGAATAAACCTCATGTTTATTCTTGGTCCAAACTTAATGATATTTCTCAAATCAAATAAAACATGAATGTGTACACAATACATAAGTAAAGAAATACCTCAAAGAGTTCCAATAAACATCATTCTTACAATAATAATCACATAATGGATCTAAGTCCCATCCTATCAACATTATCCTTAAACTTCATTGGTGGCATGCCTTTAGTTAAAGGATCTGCTATCATTAATTCAGTGCTAATGTGCTCAATGACCACTGTTTTGTCCTTGACACGTTCCCTTATGGCTAAGTACTTAATGTCGATGTGCTTGCTTCGACTCCCACTTTTATTGTTCTTAGCCATAAAGATAGCAGCTGAATTGTCACAATACATTCTCAATGGCCTAGAGATAGAATCCGTGATTCTAAGCCCAGAAATGAAACTCTTTAGCCAAACACCTTGAGAAGTAGCCTCAAAACAAGAAACAAACTCAGCCTCCATAGTGGAAGTAGCAATCAATGTTCGCTTTGCACTTCTCCATGATACAGCTCCACTAGCTAGCATGAAAATAAATCCCAATGTTGATTTACGTGAATCAATGCAACCAGCAAAGTCCGAATCTGAGTATCCAGTGACTTCCAAAATATTAGTTCGTCTATATGTAAGCATGTAGTCCTTTGTCCCACGAAGGTATCTCATGACCTTCTTTGCAGCTCTCCAGTGGTCCATACCCGGGTTACTTTGATATCTTCCTAACATCCCAACTGCAAATGCTATGTCAGGTCTTGTGCAAACCTGAGCATACATCAAGCTTCCAACGGCTGAAGCATAAGGGATGTTAAGCATTTGTTCGCGCTCGAGATCATTTTTAGGGGATTGGTTCAAACTGAACTTATCACCCTTCACAATGGGAGCTACACTTGATATACAATCCTTCATTCTGAATCTTTCCAAGACTTTGTTGATATAGGCTTCCTGAGACATTCCAAGAATACAACGTGTTCTGTCTTTATGGATCTTAATGCCAATAACATAGGATGCATCTCCCATGTCCTTCATATCAAAGCTATTAGAAATGAATTGTTTCACTTCATGAAGCATACCCTTATCATTTGTTGCAAGTAAAATGTCATCCACATATAGAATGAGAAAACAAATTTTGCTCCCACTAACCTTCTGATATGTACAATTATCCATAATATTCTCAACAAAACCAAATGAAGAGATAACATCATGAAACTTCAAATACCCTTTGTCGGGAGGCTTGTTTCAATCCATATATAGATTTCTTAAGCTTGCAAACCAAATTCTCATTGCTAATAGAGGAAAATCCTTATGGTTGTTTCATGTAAACCTCTTCCTCTAGTTGACCATTAAGAAATGCGGTTTTCACATCCATTTGTTGCAACTCAAAATCAAAATGTGCAACCAAAGCCAAAATTATGCAAAGAGAATCTTTCTTAGATACAGGAGAAAAAGTTTCCTTGTAATCGATTCCTTCCTTTTGTGTGAATCCTTTTGCAACAAGTCTGGCCTTGTATCTCTCAATGTTGCCTAATGAGTCCTTCTTTGTCTTAAAGATCCATTTGCATCCAATTGCTTTGGCTCCTTTAGGCAACTCAACAAGGTCCCAAACATAATTTGATGACATAGAATTCATTTCATCATTCATAGCATCATACCATAATTCGGATTCAGCACAATTCATGGCTTGTGAAAAGGTTTTGGGATCACTATCGACTCCGACATTATAGTCCAATTCTTGCAGATACACAATGAAATCACTAGGTATTGCTGACCTTTTAACTCTAGTCGATCTTCTTAATGTTGCATCAACATTTTCTTGAAGACCATGTTGATCAACTTGTTCATTTACTTGAGGTACTTCGTGAATAATTAGTTGTTCTACCATTTCAAGTTTTTCATGAACAACTTGATCTACTGGAGGATTGTCAACAACTTGTGGAGTTTGAACTCTTTGTTCCTCAATTCTCAATGGAACCTGAGCAAAACTTGGAATGACATACATATGATCACTACTTGATTTAGAAGGAAGATCATCGAAATGAACCCTTTTAGGAACATTATCCTGAAAATGATTCCTCCCACTAATCATGTCATTCTCTAGAAATTTCGCATTTCTAGATTCCACAATTCTAGTGTTATGAGAAGGACAATAGAAGCGATATCCTTTAGACCTCTCGGCATATCCAATGAAATACCCACTAATGGTTATAGGATCCAACTTCTTTTCATGTGGATTATAGATTCTCACTTCACACGGGCATCCCCAAACGCGTATATGTCGCAAACTAGGTTTCCAGCCCTTCATTAACTCAAATGGCGTCTTTGAAACAGCCTTAGTTGGAACCCTATTTAATATATACACTGCCGTTTTAAGAGCTTCGCTCCACAAAAAGATAGGTAGAGTTGCATTACTACGCATACTCCTAACCATATCCATCAAGGTCCGGTTTCTTCTTTCTGCTAGTACACCATTCTCACTTGGAGAACCTGGATTGGTGTATTGAGGAACTATTCCTTGCTCTTGAAGAAACTTAGCAAATGGACCAAATGCTTGTCCATATTCAGTGTATCTACCATAATACTCACCTCCTCTGTCAGATCTGACAATCTTAATTTGTTTCCCACTTTGTTTCTCTACTTCAGCCTTGAAAACTTTAAAGGCATTCAATGCTTCATTTTTATGATGAAGCAAGTAGACATACATGAAACGTGAGAAATCATCAATAAAGGAGATAAAGTATTTTGGACCAGTTTTAAAGTCCATATCTGGACAATATATGTCAGTATGGATGATTTCTAATAATGTTGAACTTCTATGAGCACCTCTCTTGGATACTTTAGTCTGTTTTCCCTTTATGCAGTTCACACAAATCTCAAAATCAGCAAAGTCAAGAGCACTTAGTACTCCATCATTTACTAATCTTTTGATTCGATCCTTGGAGATATGTCCCAATCTCCGGTGCCATAACATAGAAGATTCACCATTCATGACACTTCTTTTCAAACCAGTAACATGCATTGCAGTGGCATTATTTTCTAAATTCAAACAAAATAAACCATTCAATAAAGTACCATGTCCAACGATATTTGATTTAAATATCAAATCAAAAGATGTTCCAGAAAAGTTGAAGTGAAATCCCAAATACAACAACTTGGAAATTGAAATTAAGTTTATGGAAAAATTAGGTACATAGAAAACATTGTCCAAATTTAAAATAAAGCCACTAGACAATTTTAAGATGCATGTCCCAACAACTTCCACATGTGAGCGCATTTTATTTCCTGAATAAATGCTCAACTCACTTCCTTCCATTGGTTTCATGATTTATCATATCCTGCAATGTATTGGAAACATGGATGGAAGAACCAGAGTCAATCCACCAAGTGTCATGTAAAGTATCAACCATATTAGATTCAAAACAAACATATGAAATTGATATACCTTTCTTTTGAAGCCACCGTTGGAATTTGATGCAATCCTTCTTCATGTGTCCCTTCTTTTTACAGAAGAAACACTTGGATTCTTTCTTCATAATTCCACCTTGGGGTTGCATTTTGTCTTTCCCCTTCCAGTTGGCTCTCTTGTCCTTTTTCTTCTTGTCCACCGTCAGCAACACACCCTTCTCTCCTTGCTCCATAATCAGTCTACCCTCCTCCTGAACACACGTGGTCGTCAACTCGTTGATCGACCATTTATCTTTATGCGTGTTATAAGAGATCTTAAAGGGTGCATGCGAGAAGGGAGTGTGTTCAAAATGTAGTGGACTAAGAAGCTCTCGGACATATCAACCTCAAGTGTTTTGAGTCGGCCGCTATGTCCCTCATCCGCATGATGTGCTCGCGCACACCCTTAACTCCGGTCATCGGAGTGATGAGAATTGCATGATTAGAGTCTTGGCGTGCCTTATCGGATGTGAAGCCCGATCCTCGATGGCCTTAAGCAATGGATGAACCTTGTCATACTTCTCCACCGTACCCGAATACTAGCCGTTATGTTCGTTTTAATGAACATAACACAAATGCGGTTAGATCTCTCCCATTTTTCGTAGAGATCAACCGCGTCGGGAAGACTAGCCTCGGTGATTCTTTGGTGGTTCGTCCTTACGTATAGCAAAATCTATATCCATTACTCCCAAATGGAGGAGAGAATTCTCTCCTTCCATACCCTATAATTCTCTCCATTAAGAGTCGGGATCTCAAATTTTAACTCGGAACCTAAGACGGGTATATGAGTATTTGCAAATATTAAATAAATAAATACATGCTTAACAACAAATAGAGACTACAAATAATATGTTTTACCAATGCAAACATAATAAAAGAAATAAATCAAGTGACGTAAAAACATGCCTGTGGGCTAATGCCTTTACTCAATAAGATTCATTAACCATATAATAAAACTATCAAATTATTTTCATTTTCTCAATTCTGTGGGTAAATTAAGAAAATACAATTTGATATTCTATTCTAATTAATTATATGAGTATAGTAAAATATCATGTGGGATAAATTTTACCACAACCATATTACTAATTACAACAAATGCATGAATGATCCTATATAATTTAGATGCAGTGGCCACTCTAACATTATTTAAAATTTCACATGCATGGATCATCCTACATTTAATCAATGAATTTCTTAATGTATTGCATCCTTATTTAAACAATACTAACAAATTATATACATGCATATATACTTCATGGCATATTATCTCATGTATTATTTAAATAAAATAATTAATGTGCCTGAAAATTAAATATATAGAACATAATACTCATCAAGTGATTATCAACTTGTACTAAACATGTATCAGTTCTACTATATATGCTATATATATATATATATATATATATATATATATATATATATATATATATATAATCCCTCTTATGCACGTGTACTACTCTTAATATGTAGGCGTCATATTCATATAGCATATGTCAGTTCTATTATATATGCATATCCATGCATATTGAACATGCCAAACAAATATATGTGACATAGCTACACTGTTTTATATAAAATTTTATATACTAGAGTGTAGCAAACATTAAAAAAATTGCTATTCCGCCTAATTTGATTTCAATGATATACACACTTTAATGTGCGTACAGGAGGTCAAATTCAGAATTTATAGGAAATTCTCCAGATCACCGAAACTAACTATGTGAGTATTTCAGTTTATCCAAAATTCCAAAATATTACGAAAAATCCTTTTCGGCACATGTATTAATAAATCCAATAACGCCAAACAAATCGGATTTTGAATAGAGAAACACAAAATACCAAATAAGGATCGACTCCAAAAAAAAAAAAAAAAATTCCAGTAATGTCGATCAAAACAATACTGCGGACAAATTCTAGATCGACATGATATGAATCAAAGGTTTAACCACGAATCTCCGATACCAATTGTTAGTCATTAAACATTAATGATCTTTGTGTGAACAAACACAAAGATCATCTAATCTAAATTGCGGAAATAAAATAAGAATTACCTCCAGCCATTGTTGTTCTTTCCAAAGCTTGATCTTCCAATTTCTTCTTCTCTTCTCCTTCATGGTGTTCGGAGTCAAAACCTTTTTTTCGGAGAATAAAATTGGGGACCAAACTACGTTGATTAATATCCCAAAAGATAACCGCCCATCAACCGTTATCTCTAATCATAATTTGACACTTGTAATGTGTGGGACCCACATGGATCACTTAGGATAAGTATAATGTAAAGAATACTTACAGTATGTGCATCTGTTATCCATTGTCCTACCTGCCGTCGACCACGTCAACTCAGCTGTCTGTCGTTGATTTTGATGTCCTGCTATTATGATGTCCATGGTTCTGCAGTTCCGACTCTGCCACATCTGAATCCGTTTCTTGTCGTCTTGGGTGGTCATCGATCTGCTTTGCAACGAACCTTAGATTTGTTAGGTTTACTGATTCGATTGATAATCTCAAGTTAGTTTTCATGAACCATCTCGAGTTTGAGGGAAGCTATTACTATAGCAGTTACTATATCTTAGTAGTTCAGGTATTTAAGTAGTTTCTATATTTTGGTATTTAGGCAGATTATGTAACTTTCCTTATTTTATGCTTTGTTCAACTTTATCAATAAGAGCACCATTTTTTACTCAATTTGCCCACATTAATACAATTCTTACACTCTTATTTGAAATCTATCAATCGGTTATGTTAACTGCAAAGAGATGCGATGCGGCCATTCCTAAAGTAATCATTGTGATTGACCAAACACCTCTTTGCAAATGAAGGCTCAATCATTGCTCTAAGGGATGCCTATGGGTTCTCAAAGTAATCTTTTTCTATTCTAAACAATGCCAACTTCAGAACCTACATTCATACAACAAGGTGAATGTCTATGCAAAACAACCAAATGGAATCTAAATTCATGAAAAATACATATTAACATTCTTTTGATTCCCGAAACAGCAACACCACCTCTAGTGCCTTCTTCCACAACCTTCACACAACTTCTTCCACAACCTTCACACAACAAACCCTCGTCATCGGCTGGAAATCGATTCCACTAATGCAAGGAACCTACCTAACAACAGCTTCGACCTTCAAATCACAGGGAATGCGTGGATTGTTGCATATGTAGAAGAAACAAGGGTTTAGGGGCAACACAATCAAATTTAGTATTTAATTTTTGGGGTGGGGTGCTCGTTTCTCAACCTAGATGCAATTTGGTAAATGTCATGGGATGCCCTATGACATTGTTTCGGTGCCTTGATAATCGGGGTGCCCTGAAAAAGTTACAGGGTGCACGTAGCTGCACTCTAAATTAAATAAGTCCAACATGATACATGACCTTAACCATTCATTTCAGGTATTAAGAGAACATCAGTGTGTGTAGTTAATGTCACACATGGCACGGCCCCCGCCACATTCGTCTTCACTCCCCCACACTAGACTAGTCCCTCTCTTTCTTTCTCTCCATTGTGTTCTTCTCGCCATGATCGACTTGATTTGTGATAGTGCAATGCTTTCAAAGTGAAGATGATGTTCCCATGGCCATATCTAGGTGAGAACAAGAGAGAGGATAGTCAGTGAAGAAGAGGAGAGAAAGGGCTTATTTAGTCCCAATGAGACCGTGGAGCGGATTCGCCCCCTCGCTCGAGGGGTTCTTTGGGATCCAAAAGAGGGTACACTTTTTGGGTTTTGTTGGTTTCATTAATAGGTGTTGAGATATATTTGATTTAGGGTTCTGGATCGATTGAATTTCGTCAATTTTTGATTTTTTTCACGATTTTAGAGCAATTTGTTTTGGTAAAGTTTTGGTTTTTGTGAATGACTGGGGTTCTAGCGATGCGAGTTTTTATTGTTAAAGATTTTAGATCTTGGACCGTTTTGATTTGCTAATTGAATTTAGGATGGTGATTCGGATTGTCATAGCATGATCCAACGAATCAGAGTCACCGACCTTAATTGTTCAACGATAAAGATTTACTTTTTTTTTTTTAGAAAGATAAGATAAGATTTGTTTAGAAGATAAGATAAACTCAAAATAACATCTTCACAAGTCTATAAATAACTTGGTTTGGTTAGTAAGACAATCGATTGATTAAAGAGAGTTGTTAGTGTTAAGCCTCCTTTTGATTTCAATTAAGGTTTTGCTTCCTTTCTTTAACTTTGCAATTGTTTGATTTTGAGTTTACATTACGTTGATAAATTTCTACCATTAATTTAGAGAAGGTTGAAGATGCATTAGAGTCTTGTTTGCTTTTGTTTCAATATTTTCAGTTGCTTTGTGTGGTTGGTTGATCGATTATTCTCTTATTAAATTCAATTTCTCTTATAATTGCTTTCCTGTGATGTTTATATCATGATCAATTGTTTCCTGTGTACATACTTCCTTTTGGTTTGTTCATTCTTGGCATCAATTGTTGTATTTATACATGTTAGTTTCTTTTTGGTTTATTAATTCAACATCGCATAGTAAGGGTTACATTACATGTTTTGGTTGGTTATTGTGTGGATCTGTGTTGGTACTCCTGTTGAGAATTGAGTTTAGATTAGAAAAGTAGAATTAGATGTGATTACAGTTAATGTGTTATGTTTTCCTGATTAAAAAGATTATTAATTTGGATCCCTCACTCTTTCATGTAAGATCAATTAGTTTCTTTATTATATGGTGACTTAAAATTCTTTAGTATTCAACGCCGAACTTGATTGTCGATCTTTAGTTCTAATCTTTGCTAGTAGTACATAGTTTTCGATCTCTTTCGGTTTAGGTTGTGGGTTCTTTATTGTTTTGGGTTCGAAGATTAAAAGTCAAAAATTAACGAAATTCTTGATTCTTCAAATGGCTGTTTACTGGGTATGGCTGGCCGACCATTCTCACCTTTTGATTTTGGTCTTGATTTCTTTGTTATCCTTTTTGTGGTTAACAAATCTTTCGATTGTTTCAAGCTAACTCGTACATTGATTCCATTATTTTTTTATTGAACATTGTTATTAATCATCTTTGATTATGCAGCATACTTGGTCACTTTTGAATGCATTTTTTTTTCTTGAAGACAATTTCTATATAGGGATTTACTTTTCTTGTCAAGAACTGCAGTTTACTGTCACAATTATTAAATAATAAATGTTCGATGTTACAGATGTTCGAGGGTGAATTTTATTGTCAATTATTACAACGTTCACGTACATCATTAAGTAGATGCCAACCATGTCAACCATGAAGAATGAGTGTGAGGGGCTTCAGAAACACCATTAAGAAGATGCCAACAATGTCAGCCATGAAGAACAAGTGTGAGTCATATCTCAAGATGCAATAGGTCATATTTCAAAATGTAATCTTGCTTGTTAATCGTAAATACATTACGACATGTACGCAATGCATTCTTTTGTGAGGAAAAAAAAAAAAAAAAAAAAAAAAAAAGAAAAAAAAAAAAAAAAAAAAAAAAAAAAAAAAGAAAAAAAAGAAAAAAAAAAAAAAAAAAAAAAAAAAAAAAAAAAAAAAGAAAAAAAAGAAAAAAAAGAAAAAAAGAAAAAAAAAGAGGAAACTGAGGTTTATGGTATAGCTTGGTGATTAAAGCGGCTATAACAGAGTTGTGAAACCGAAGTATCGGTTGAAAACTTAAGGTGATCCTTGAAAAAAAAAGAAAAAAAAAAAAAGAGTGAATGAAAGGTTTATGGTATAGTTTTGTGATTAAAGCTGGCTATAACCGAGTTGTGAAATCGAAATATCGGTTAAAAACCTATTGAGGATCTCTGAGAAAAAAAAAGAAGAAAAAAAAAAGATGAGTGAAAAAAAAAAAAAAAAAAAAAAAAAAAGAGGAAAAAAAAGAGAGAATGAATGCAGACGTGTCAATACAGTCGTATTTTTTTTTTTTTTTTTTTTAAGTTGTCATATGGCCGTTAGTATTTGATTGTTGGCATCGACATAGCTTAAGTATTTGATTGTTAACGTTAAAAAAAAAAGATTGGCATGTAATATTGGTTTCCATGACGAAGAAACCAAAGAGAAGATACACGTATGTGGTGGATAATAAAAATTGCCTCCTTTTCAACGTGGACGTAGGCCTCGAAGTAAGGCTGAACCACGATAAATCCCTTTGTCTATTTCTTGATTTTTTTCTTTTTTTTAACTTTTTTTTAATTTTATTAGTTTTCTCTTTTTCCTAATTTTACAAGATGCATCATTCGCATCATATATAATATCCTCGTGATACGGTAGAGATTATAATAAGCGAACGCGATGGTTTAACATCATTATACTCTACAATCAAATTAAAAACAAAAGAAATAATATAACAAACAATTTTGATGAATAATTTGCCAAACCAATCTCTATCTATAAGCACGAGAGATTTTATATATATTTTTTGTAATGTATGCCAATTCTCTCCAAACTTTAAATTGACTCACATAATATATGAATAGTTGTAGCTTCATGTTTAAAGTATCTAAATCTTGTTTAATTGCATAGATTTTTTTCTCTCATTGGTTTCTTCTTACTCTAGCATGGGGCTTTGGGCATATGTCATATACACTTGAGTTATATATCTTTACTCCCCAAAGAAACGATTGCGATTTCATAACCAGGCTTGTAATTAGCCATCTTATTTTCTTGTCCACCACTAATTAACAACTTTATGTTCTTTGCTGTCACTTGGACATGCTTCTCTGCAATGTACACTTGTTTAATTTCTGTTGAGCATTGAAAGGAAATATATGGCATGACTTAATTCTAAATTGAAAGTTGCGGAAGCTTTTCCTCCTCCAATGATTAGAATGGAGTCTCTGATTTGATCTTTTCGTTCTCTGCAATTGGAAAAGAATGATTATGATATTTGCAACATTTTTTTTTTTTTTTTTTATGGAGTACTGACTATTAAAGAAAACAAATTAGATCAATCCAAATCTTTAACTTAGAAACTAAGAACTAAATTGGTTTTGGTTTTGAAGGAACTCATGGTGTCTATAGACTTGTTAATTAGGAAGTTGATAAATTGAAACTTCACCGCTAATTTGAATGGATGCGAGTTCTATAGATATGTGTTGGTTCTTAGGGTAAAGGAAATAGAACTATTAGGCACTAAATTAATCAAATAAGATTATGCACAGTAGTGTAGTTGCAGAAGACTTAGGCTTATCGTCAATCACATATGACATTAAGTGGCACATGCATAGCTATGATAATCAGAACAATTAAGATATACCTTCTTCATACTGTTTGAGCCGCTCAGTCATAGTTTTTGGAACATAAGCATTGTGTCCCAATGCGACGACGAGATAATCATAAGTAATCGATCTGATTGCCATCAGCAATAAACACTGAATTATCAGTTATGTTAACTGAAGGCTCAACCATACACCTCTTTGCAAATGAAGGCTCAACCATTGCTCTAAGGGATGCCCATGGGATCTCAAAGTATTCTTTTCTATTCCAAAAAATTACAACTTCAGAACCCACATTCATATATATATATATATATATATATATATATAAAAGCAACAACAAGATTAAAAAAAATCACATAACATATACATTTTCAGAAAAACATTTACATCACATATTCACATGAATCCACATTACGCCTATGTCCAATTTCGAAAGGCGAAAAACAGAACAAGCAATGAATCAAGGCTGAGTGAAACAACTTTGATAAGAAATTTCACTCCTTGTAACCTAAGACGAGGTCACGACAAGGTTTTTTTTTTTTTTTTTTTTTGATAGCCGAGGGTATTTGAGTCACTGCCATCAACTGACTGTAGACCTCCAGAGAACCCAAAGAAGAAATTGGAGGGAGAAAGCTTTGGTTAGCGTGTTAGAGAATGAACTTACCACTCTACGTATTAATTCAATCATATAGAATATCAAGTACGATTTGCTACAGTGGGACAGTTCAACGAGGTTCAATAGTTTTTGGTTTTCGTATCAGAAATGTAGTACCAAATTAAAGCACACCAAATCTATCCACCATAAACTTCCCATCAAATATAACCAATTGTTCATGAAAAGGTAAGACATTGGGCCGGACATACTGTTATTGCGCCAAAAAGCCTAGATGGTTTGCTAATCAAATCCAGTGAGAGGAAATTAAACTTACGGGTCGATGAGGACGACATTGGCATGGAATTGGAGTGATTTGGGGAGAAATGCGCCTGCAACTCCGCCGCCGATCACCACCGCAACCTTTCAAAAGCCATTTAAGTTTAGTTTGAACAAATATGGGCCCATAACTCATTTGGGCTTGGCCTTCAGGATTTAAATGGTCTGGATCTAAAATCTGGCGTGTCGGAGTGATTAGACACGCCAAAAGGTTAAACGAATGTCTTGAGTTTGAGACTCCGCTATCACAAAAACCACCTTTAAAAGAGTTTCACCTCTTAGTGGGGCCGATCCGGCTCGAGCTCGGAGTATATTTAAGTCCGGATATAAGAAAGTGGGAAGGACGAATGCGTAGGGATATTTTATGGGGTCCCAATGATTAAGAGGGGCGATCCCTCCCCCAGATCCGCCTCTGCCTTATTTATAGAAATTTATGGTTTCAAAGTCCTCTTTTGTGCAAGTAGTTGGTGGCAGCCTAGGGTATGTAAAGGAAAAATAATTTTAAAACCTACTTTCGACATCACCGAAGAAGCACTAACTGGGTTTGCTCTATGCGCGTGCATCTAGAGATGTATTGCATGACTCCGACCCAATCCATGCATAACTATTTTTTTTATAAGAAATTAACCAACATCTTAGATCTTGCTTTTTGTACGTGAATATGAGTATATGATGTTCCCATATCACTAGACTATTTTTGGTCTTTAATAGAGGTTTTAAAATCATATTAAATAGAGTGTTATTAAATGTAACGTGAGGATGTATTATGTTTTAATTTTTAATACATATATTACATAAAGTTTTTTTTTAAAACCCTTATCAATTAGGTGTTATTTAATAACACTCCATTTAATAGGGATTTTAAATCCTCTGCTAAAGATCGAAATTGTTATAATGTATATACGTGATCTAAAAGCATGGATAAAAAATTCTGCACGAACCATATGACTTGGTGCATATGCGTAAAATATATATGGTACGTAGTACAAATTCGATCATCACGGAGGAAAGAATGAGATACCTATACACAAATAAGGAAGGAATTGTAACAAAAAAAAAAGGAAAGGAATCCTTTGAGAAATTAATATGTGACATTACAGTAGTAAGATAAGATGCATGTGTATGTATAATGCACTTTTTTCACGAGGAACTCATGTGTGCCGCTTCAATATGCCGATAATTAACGAGAATATAGCATATCCATATCCAATGATATTTGCACAATGCTTGCAAATTGGCTGGCTAGATCTAAAACCAAACGAAGACAATTTATACATATAGGCTACACGTGCACGCATGCGGTTTTTTTTTTTTTTTTTTTTTTTTTGGCAAAGTATATGAAGATCAATGCTTACGTGCATGTTGGTACATGCACCTTTAATATTTAGTTTCATCGATCAAAAATAACTTTAAAATTAAATGTATGCTGGGGATAAAGTTTATCTTTATTTATTTTGTTATATGCATGATTATATACATGCACGTATATTGTAATTAACCTAGCTCTAGCTAGTAGGGATATATATATATATATGTATATATATTGATGACTAAAATAATAGTTATGTGTAGTACATGTGGTGTATATATGGGTTTATTTTAATTGATGACCAGTAATGGTTTGTATAATTAATAGACAAATTTGTATAATTCTAGATGAATTATTTTTACCTATATATTACGTTAAACCTCTCAAAAAATCATTAAAAAGAAAACTCTCCCAAAAGTGCAAGTTTTTTTTAATGAGTTAGAAGTTTTGGATTGGAGACATCAATTTGGTGAAGCCCCGATGTGCCCTCACTCATACACAATTATATATACGCTTCTACCATGCATGGAACCCAATTACATATCAATTATTACGCATTTAATGTGTTTTGCATTAAATGCATTACATCAATCATCATTAGATTAAAATTTTATAGTAATCCAATGGTGAGATATGTAGTACCAATGACGCGATTGTAAAAGCACCCTATATATATATATATGGAAAATGATTTTTTGACATTCTTTTGTTACATACATTTGCTACACAATGGTGTAGATTCCCTTAAAATTTATGGGGTCCACACATCTCAATGTCGACCCCCACAAATTTAATATCATACACATTCTCCTTCCTAAATGTTTACATATTTGCGTAGATTCCCTTAAGCCATGTTTAATTGGATGGAAAAGGAAAATATTCCAAGGAAAATGACATTTTTCATGAATTTGATAGCCAAAAATTTCTCGCGGAATATTTTCTCTAGTTTTGGTTCATAGTTTAAAAGACTCCAAAATCGATGCATTGTCCCTATATGCAAATATCCTCGCAATACAATTACCTTTGAAATATGTGGGGGATTGTTGTAAAATTAGGTATTTCAAAAGGATTGAAACGCCTAAACATATCCCATGTTTTTGTCTCCTTTTGACTCTATGTTTTTTAACGTTATAAGTCCAATTATTTTTGTGAACGTCGGTGAGAATGAGTCTTTTATCCATTGGTGGTTTTTTTTTTATAAGGAGTTCCACTCCAACTCTTAGATAGACACAAAAAACTTTTTGTTCTCATTCTTTTCATATTTTATCTCATATTTACGTTTTTTTGTTCAACTTACAAAGTTTTCTGTTTTTCTCTTTCGTTCACATTCTCTATTTTTTTCTTGTTTTGCGGTGATTTTGTTTTTTATTTAATTGTTCTACAATGTTTTGCCTTATATTCACACTTTTGTAGTTCCTTCTTGTCTTCTGTTGTGATGATCCTAATTTAAATAAAAACACCCTATGGCCTAAATGGGTGTTATAGTTAATTCAAACCCTAGTTTAATTCACCTTAATATGGGCTGACAAGAGAGCACATACTTAAAAATAAATGATTAGGAGAGGAGAAACTGCTGGGGTTACTAGTTGACCACTTTAATTTGACGATTAAGGAAATAAGAATAATTGAATATCCTTGATTGATTTAAAATAGGAATGATTTTAGGATCTATCTCTATCCCTTTTTAACAAAGTGGGAGAAGAAAAATAAAAAAGTGCGCACAACCCAAACGCACAAGTAACTGGGAGATGAGGTAGCAAGTGTGAGAGAAATCCATAAAGCTTGAGGACGTTGAATCGATGTAACAGTACTGATTTCTTATTTTTAGTTTACCAAACAAGAAGATTTGTGATTTAAAAAGTGTTGCATTGATTTTTGCGACTAATCGATAAGACTAGATATCAATTAGAGTAAGTCTTGATTTGAATGTTTTTGAAACGAATCCCAAGTTGGTTGTGGGAAATTTAATGTCTTTTAAAAATATATATACATATAGATTAAAAAATAAAGGGAGGAACTATATTGCAATACAATTCATCGAAAAAAGAGAGAGGGAGTGCGAGCATGCGCTCTCCCTACTCGGGCACTGGGATTAAAACCAAACTGAGTTATAAGGTCCCAACCAATATGAGTTAGGTTGAATTTGATTGGGCACAGGATGAACCCAAGCCAACCTTTGGATCGGACCAAGCGCCCAGAAAACTCATTAAAAGCAAAATAAAGTAAAATTAATCAAACCGGATGTCAAGGAGACTTTATGGTGTATTTAAGTATTTATATATCGAGGTTTTCAAAAAAGTTTCATAATTATATTTGATTATTAAAATGCAATTTAGTTCGTGAGATTAATCAATGTTTAATTTATTAAGATTTACGCGATCTCCGAGTACGCTCGCGATAGCCGATTAAGGAATTGAAAAATAGCGTACCAGGTAAGTTGGGATTAAGTTATTTTTATTATAATTATTTACCTTCTATTATTCATATGGTTAGGTAAATCATGTATAGCTAGGTCATTGGGTAAACTAGGGCGCATTGTAAAGCATGATATATTTTTCACTTAGTAGAGCTCGCTTGGAGTCCTTACACTAAAACGCTACTAGTTCGACCAAAATTCTCGGGAAAGTCGGACCGAGATAGGAAAAACAAAATAGGGCAGTCGTCCAGACTTGTCGAACAAATAGGTTATCCGGGTTGGACCAATAAATTGAGAATAAGAATAAGAAGCACAGTTCTCGATAAATTATGGTAGTAGGTGTTATGTCCAGTTGACGAGATGTGGACTTGGCGAAAAAATGAAACTTCCATAGTGTTGAGAATGGAGTATTGATACCGCTAGGCCATAGTATAGTCAACCTTCACGAACTTCAGTTTTGGTTGGAAAATCCAGTTGCGGTAACTTATGCATGTCTTGCATTTGCACATTTTGAATTGCATGAATTATTTATCTTGATATTATATTTCTTGATTATCTCTTTCGCCATGTTAAATATTGTTGCAGGTCATGCATTAGTATTTTACTTTGCATAGCATTTATGGAATGATTATAATGTTGGTAACTTACCTAAACTTACTGAACATCGTTACCCCTTTGTGCTCTCCCAACTATTTTTTCCGCCACAGGTGTCTCGTCTGTAGCAGACAAGGGAAATGCTCCATCGATTTAGAGGAGCTTATCGTGTCTTTGATTGGAATAAAGACAAGTTTCGGACTTGTCAAGACTTTGTTTCTGTTATTATATGTTATCATGGGATTGGGATTTAAATAAATTGAACTAGAAATATATTTTTCTAGTTGATAACTTTGAATGCTATTATTGTCCTTTATGTCGAAACTTTGATTAAGCTTTATTTAATAATATTCCGCTACAATCGTGATTCATTTTCTAAATTTTGGATTTTGATAAATGATAATGAATTGGTTTTGAAAAAAGGCTCTTTGGTTCGGTTCCTAACTCAGTGAACGAGTTGGTTGGTGAGTTGGGGATCGAGCTAAGTCGGTTAGGATTCATTTAGGAAATAGGTCATGACATCCGTTCTGCAGACTGAAGCTTTATTTGTTCTCTATTTTCTGCTAAAATTTCTTTTATTACTATTTTGTTGTTCCTACTCCCGTCAAATTACATAAGGGTTGTTGGATCCTGGGGGTACGTCGATTACGACGAAATATCTTTGAGAACAGTGAATACACGCCTCAAACAAGTTGAATTCTATCCAATTCTCCAATAGCAACAACACCACATACCAAACCATTGGGGCGCCACCCACATACCAAATACACTTTAAAGTGAGTTATACATCTTTCCTCCCCATAGAAACGATTGCGATTTCATAACCAGGCTTGTAATTAGCCATCTTATTTTCTTGTCCACCACTAATTAACAACTTTATGTTCTTTGCTGTCACTTGGACATGCTTCTCTGCAATGTACACTTGTTTAATTTCCTGCATTGAAAGGAAATATATGGCATGACTTAATTCTAAATAGAAAGTTGCGGAAGCTTTTGCTCCTATAAACCCAACTAAACGAGCTAAATAGTGATTCAAGCTCGACACCTGTTGGTCCTCCTCCAATGATTAGAATGGAGTCTCTGATTTGATCTTTTCGTCAATCACATTAGACATTAAGTGGCACATGCATAGCTATGATAATCAGAGCAATTAATCATAAGTAATCTGATTGCCATAGTTTTTTTTTTGTTGAGTAATTTGGAGACGGGCTCCAGAAAGTTGCTTATAACTCAGAAAAATGTACAGGTTCACAACGCCATCAACAAAAGAATCTACGTACATTAAGAATGTTATGATGATGCTCAATCATACCAAAAAGTGGCCTAAAGCCAAACCATAGAGCCAAAGCTCACAACCTTCTAGCTCTCCCAGCAAGCGCAATGGAGCTCAGAGTCAAAACTCAACAGGAGAAACTAGGACATTCATGGATAATATCCCAAAACAAACAAACTCAAAACATGACAACAATAGCATATGAATTTCGTCAAGTTTTGATTTTTTTCACGATTTTAGAGCAATTTTTTTTTGGTAAAGTTTTGATTTTTTGCGAATATTTGGGGTTCTAGCGATGCGAGTTTTTATTGTTAAAGGATTGATTTTTGTGGGTTTTTTTTTTATTTCAATTTGGATGATTTGCTCTTGAATCAATTGGGGGAATTTTTTGTCTTCTAGATGCCCGTTTCGATAGTTTGACGATTTTAGATCTTGGACCGTTTGATTTGCTAATTGAGTTTAGGATGGTGATTCGGATTGTCATAGCATGATCCAACGAATCAGAGTCACCGACCTTAATTGTTCAACGATAAAGATTTACTTTTTTTTTTAGAAAGATAAGATAAGATTTGTTTAGAAGATAAGATAAACTCAAAATAACATCTTCACAAGTCTATAAATAACTTGGTTTGGTTAGTAAGTCAATCGATTGATTAAAGAGAGTTGTTAGTGTTAAGCCTCCTTTTGATTTCAATTAAGGTTTTGCTTCCTTTCTTTAACTTTGCAATTGTTTGATTTTGAGTTTACATTACGTTGATAAATTTCTACCATTAATTTAGAGAAGGTTGAAGATGCATTAGGTCTTGTTTGCTTTTGTTTCAATATTTTAGTTGCTTTGTGTGGTTGGTTGATCGATTATTCTCTTATTAAATTCAATTTCTCTTATAATTGCTTTCTGCGATGTTTATATCATGATCTATTGTTTCTGTGTAAATATTTCCTTTTGGTTTGTTCATTCTTGGCATCAATTGTTGTATTTATACATGTTAGTTTCTTTTTGGTTTATTAATTCAACATTGCATAGTAAGGGTTACATTACATGTTTTGGTTGGTTATTGTGTGGATCTGTGTTGGTACTCTGTTGAGAATTGAGTTTAGATTAGAAAAGTAGAATTAGATGTGATTACGAGTTAATGTGTTATGTTTTCTTGATTAAAAAGATTATTAATTTGGATCCTCACTCTTTCATGTAAGATCAATTGGTTTCTTTATTATATGGTGACTTAAAATTCTTTAGTATTCAACGCCTTAGAACTTGATTGTCTGATCTTTAGTTCTAATCTTTGCTAGCCGTACATAGTTTTCGATCTCTTTCGGTTTAGGTTGTGGGTTATTTATTGTTTTGGGTTCGAAGATTAAAAGTCAAATATTAACGAAATTCTTGATTCTTCAAATATATTTGTTATTTGGGTATGGTGTGAGACCATTCTCACCTTTTGATTTTGGTCTTGATTTCTTTGTTATCCTTTTTTGTGGTTAACAAATCTTTCGATTGTTTCAAGCTAACTCGTACATTGATTCCATTGTTTTTTTATTGAACATTGTTATTAATCACCTTTGATTACGCAGCATTCTTGGTCACTTTTGAATGCATTTTTTTTTCTTAAAGACAATTTCTATATAGGGATTTACTTTCTTGTCAAGAACTGCAGTTTACTTGTGTACTGTCACAATTATTAAATAATAAATGTTCGATGTTACAGATGTTCAAGGGTGAATTTTATTGTCAATTATTACAACGTTCACGTACATCATTAAGTAGATGCCAACAATGTCAACCATGAAGAATGAGTGTGAGGGGCTTGAAACACCATTAAGAAGATGCCAACAATGTCGACCATGAAGAACAAGTGTGAGTCATATCTCAAGATGCAATAGGTCATATTTCAAAATGTAATCTTGCTTGTTAATCGTACGTTACGACATGTACGCAATGCATTCTTTTGTGAGGAAAAAAAAAAAAAAAAAAAAAAAAAAAAAAAAAAAAAAAAAAAAAAAAAAAAAAAAAAAAAAAAAAAAAAAAAAAAAAAAAAAAAAAAAAAAAAAAAAAAAAAAAAAAAAAAAAAAAAAAAAAGAGGAAACACTGAGGTTTATGGTATAGCTTGGTGATTAAAGCTGGCTATAACCGAGTTGTGAAACCGAAGTATCGGTTGAAAACTTAAGGTGATCCTTGAAAAAAAAAAGAAAAAAAAATAGAGTGAATCAAAGGTTTATGGTATAGTTTGGTGATTAAAATTTGGCTATAACCGAGTTGTGAAATCGAAATATCGGTTAAAAACCTATTGAGGATCTCGAGAAAAAAAAAAAAAAAAGAAAAAAAAAAAAAAGATGAGTGAAAAAAAAATGAAAAAAGAGAAAAAAAAAGAGGAAAAAAAAAAGAGAGAACGAATGCCAGACGTGTCAATACAGTCGTATTTTTTTTTTTTTTTTAAAGTTGTCATGTGACCATTAGCATTTGATTGTTGGCATCGACATAGCTTAATTATTTGATTGTTAACGTTAAAAAAAGAGATTGGCATGTAATATTGGTTTCGATGACGAAGAAACCAAAGAGAAGATACACGTATGTGGTGGATAATAAAAATTGCCTCCTTTTCAACGTGGACGTAGGCCTCGAAGTAATTTGAACCACGATAAATCCCTTCGTCTATTTCTTGATTTTTTTTTTTTTTTTAACTTTTTTTTTTTATTGTTTTTTCTTTTTCATAATTTTACAAGATGCATCATTCTCATCATATATAATATACTCGTGATACGGTAGAGATTATAATAAGCGAACGCGATGGTTTAAACATCATTATACTCTACAATCAAATTAAAAAGAAAAGAAATAATATAACAAACAATTTTGATGAATAATTTGCCAAACCAATCTCTATCTATAAGCACAGAGATTTTATATATTTTTTTTGTAATGTATGTGAATTCTCTCCAAACTTTAAATTGACTCACATAATATATGAATATTTATAGTAGCTTCATGTTTAAAGCATCTAAATCTTGTTTAATTGCATATATATATATATATATATATATATATATATATATATCTATCATATATATAAAAGCACGAATCACAAATTTTTGAGTGGTAATGAAATTTACTTATTTGCCTATACTTATTTTTTTTTTTTCATCTTCAAATCAACCTTTTCTTTCTATCCAAATCAAACTCTAATTCCTTATCAATTCACTACACTTTTTTTTCTTTATCTCCAAATCAATCATTAACTCATTCTCATCAATTCAGTACACTTTTTTTTTAAGGAAGTAATGTCCTAGCATGATTAGCTTGTTTTTTCATTAACATCTTATCTCAATCACATTATAGAATATTGATAAACTAAAAAATGTACTTATATTTTTAATTTTTAAATTTTAATTACAATTTTGAATTTTGAATTTTATATCTATCATATATATATAAAAACACGAATCACAAATTTTTGAGTGGTAATGAAATTTACTTATTTATCCATATATATCTATCATATATATAAAAACGACTATATATAAAAAAGCAATTAAATATCACAAATTGTAAACTCAGAGTTTTCCCAATGGTATATATGTAACGTACTCATCTAGAGTTCTCCCATATGTATATATATATAAAAATAGTGAAGAAGAGAGAATCGAGAGGGAAAAGAATAAGGTGCTTTGAAAAAGGTGTTGGGGAGGGAACAAACTCAAAACCCATAAGAAATTTTAATGAGAAAAATTCTGATTAATCATGTGAAAAAAATGTGTCTAAAGCTTTAATCCCAACTAATTCAATTATTTACATTCATAATTTCAAAGTTATCCTTTCTATCTATAGAGTTTGAGGTAAAAATTGCACTTTATGTACAATTCTACGGAATCTCCACAAGCAAGTGTTCACAAATTGATGGGTCAAACTACTTGTGTTTTTTTTCCTTGTTTCCTTGTTTTTTTTTTTTTGAGGAAGTAATGTCTTAGCATGACTAGCTTGTTTTTTCATTAACATCTTATATCAATCACATAAGAGAATATTGATAAGCTAAAAAATGTACTTGTATTTCTAATTTTTAAGTTTAATTAAAATTTTGAGTTTTATTAATAAATTCTTAGAAATTAATTCCCACAAGCGAAGCAAGCGGTCGTGCGTAGTTCGTCCCGAAACTATATATATATATATATATATATATATATATATATTTATTTTTTTTTTTTCTCTCGTTGGTTTCTTCTTACTCTGGCATGGGCTGCCGGGCATATATCAAATACACTTTAAAGTGAGTTATATATCTGTCCTCCCCAAAGAAACGATTGCGATTTCATAACCAGGCTTGTAATTAGCCATCTTATTTTCTTGTCCACCATTAATTAACAACTTTATGTTATTTGCTGTCACTTGGACATGCTTCTCTGCAATGTACACTTGTTTAATTTCCTGTTGAGCATTGAAAGGAAATATATGGCATGACTTAATTCTAAATTGAAAGTTGCGGAAGCTTTTCCTCTCTCAGTGATTTAGAATGGAGTCTCTGATTTCATCTTTTCGTTCTCTGCAATTGGAAAAGAATGATTATGATATTTGCAACTTTTTTGTTTTTATTTAATTTTATGGAGTACTGACTATTAAAGAAAACAAATTAGATCAATCCAAATCTTTAACTTAGAAACTAAGAACTAAATTGGTTTTGGTTTTGAAGGAACTTATGGTGTCTATAGACTTGAATGGAAAATACATTTTTTTTTTGGACGATATGAACGAAAAATATTGTTTTTAGTACGGCACCCATTTTATGGATCCTAGACGACTTGTTAATTAGGAAGTCGATAAATTGAAACTTCTACCGTTAATTTGAATGGATGCGAGTTCTATAGATATGTGTTGGTTCTTAGGGTAAAGGAAATAGAACTATATATTAGGCACTAAATCAAATAAGATTATGCACAGTATTGTAGTTGCAGAAGACTTAGGCTTGTCGTCAATCACATTAGACATTAGGTGGCACATGCATAGCTATGATAATCATAACAATTAATCATAAGTAATCTGATTGCCATAGTTTTTTTTTTTTTTTGGTTGTTGAGTAATTTGGAGACTGGCTCCAGAAAGTTGCTTATAACTCAGAAAAATGTACATTGGAGGGGTTGTGAACCCTCCACGCCATCTACAAAAGAATCTACGTACATTAAGAATGTTATGATGATGCTCAATCATACCAAAAAAACGGCTTAAAGCCAAACCATAGAGCCAAAGCTCACAACCTTCTAGCTCTCCTAGCAAGCGCAATGGAGCTCAGAGTCAAAACTCAACAAGGAGAAGCTAGGACATTCATGGATAATATCCTAAAACAAACAAACTCAATACATGACAACAATAGCATATGAGTTACTATATGTAATCCAAAACTCTCCCACAACAAAACAATAAACAATTAACTTGACATTGGCTCCTTCGAGATCGACCAATGTGTCCCCTCGCCTATCAACATCGAAAACCAACAAGACCTACAAAACCAAAACATCTAAAAAAAAGACTTCTCCCTCCCATTAATGTAGTGTCCATTCGAAACAAAACACAAAAATGGAAGGCTAAAAACGAAACCATAGCATATGAGAAGTACACGTCTTTCATATCTCCCATTTGCTAAGAAAAAAGATTCCCCTATGTGCCAATTCCCTAGTGAACATCCACACACTAGTATAAACACATGCCCAACTGACAGCCTGCTCAAAGCGAGAACATCAGCGACATTGAGTTAGAGATATGCGTAGACTCTCACTCTGCCATGCATGTGTCTTATGCCCTTGTGCCTTCTGTTGAACATTGAAGTTCAAGTTTTGTATTGGAAAAGAACAAAACCTTTAGTCCCACATATGAGAGAAAGGTTTGGTTTTCTCACTTAATATATGTTCCAACTCACTTCACTATTGTTTAAGTGAGAAGTGAGTTAGAATGAGTGGACCATAGGGTTCACTAGGAAATCACTCTAATTAAATAATCTTTGACAATGGCTTTGGGCCTTAGGGGCTTTGGTTTGTTCAAGACTTAGCCATTCATAAACATAGTTTTTATTTTTCGATTTTTATTTTTATTTTCGTTTGTGAAATTTAAACAAAAGAGCACCAACAGTTGCGAAGTTCGAATTAGGAGTTAAATAACTATCAAATTAGTGGCACACTAGACTAGTCTCTCTCTCTCTCTCTCTCTCTCTCTCTCTCTCTCTCTCTCTCTCTCTCTCTCTCTCTCTCTCTCCATTGTGTTCTTCTCGCCATGGTCGACTTCGGAGCTATGATGGTGAAATGCTTTCAAGGTGAATATGATGTTCCTATGGATATCTAGGTGAGAACAAGAGAGATGATAGTCTAGTGAAGAAGAGGAGAGAAAGGGCTTATTTAGTCTCGTGGTGTCGAGCGGATTCGCCCCCTTGCTCGAGGGTTTCTTTGGGATCCAAAAGAGGGTACACTTTTTGGGTTTTGTTGGTTTCATTAATGGGTGTTGAGATATATTTGATTTTGGGTTCTAGATCGATTGAATTTCGTCAAGTTTTGATTTTTTTTTTGCGATTTTAGAGCAATTTTTTTTGGTAAAGTTTTGATTTTTGTGAATGACTAGGGTTCTAGCGATGCGAATTTATGATATTTTCGCATTATTGATGATTATGAATAATCAAATAGATCTTTCCACATTATGAATGTCATTTGATTTATAACGACATTCGTTTTAATGTGTCTTATATATTCCAAAAGTTAAAGCCGTGAATATTATACTCAGATTAAATCATATAGATAATTTTTTTATTATTCTGAGTAAACTTATTCTGAACAAGACATTAACAATAAAATTGTTGTATTAGATATTGCCTGAACATTAACCTCCGCTAACTTTGAATTCGAGAAATATTCACTTTTGTACATGCATGGACATAAACTCATCGCAATATTTAGGTCACGATTTAAACACATCTCGATGTGCTTGTTTTATCGAGTCATTTTCAATGATAAAATTCATAATATTGTGCCTTTGATTTTGAAGGCATGGTAATGGTAACAAAAATATTCGGATATATATGACAATATTTATACAAAATAGCCTTTCATATATGACCAAAAAAATGTCACAATTAAGCGATCATTGTCTAATTATTTGCCCTTTGTAGTGGTGCACCACTTTTGTTCTAACTTTTGGTGGAATTGTCAATACGACTTTTACCTAATATTTTCACCTTTTCCACGTCCATAAATTTATTATTGCGATCATGATCCTTACATGAAACATATGCTTCTTAATTTGAAAGTGAACTAATTGACGGGAGCAATATTATATTTATAATATTTCATTATTTTACTCAGCTACTATGAGACAAGAAATCAATCCTTAATATTTATTGGATTGAAGTGCGCACTCGATATTTGTTGCAGCAATAAATCAAGGCGGGCCACGTGACCTTATTTTTATTGTCTCATAAGTCATATTTCCACATAGCCTCAACATAGAGGTAATTAAAATTGTGGAATTATAATTAATATTTGAGTGATTAAATTTTGTAGCATGAGACACGTAGCACATTTTGAGCTTTTGGAGCATTATCATTTTGGTATGTATATATAACTCCATAAGGTGAAAAGATATATAAAGTGAAATATTCAATTTTCAAATCTCTAAAGAGAAATTGGCGAATGATTATGTAT
Organism: Stephania yunnanensis; assembly: GCA_039657365.1. Lineage (NCBI taxonomy): Eukaryota > Viridiplantae > Streptophyta > Magnoliopsida > Ranunculales > Menispermaceae > Stephania > Stephania yunnanensis. The sequence goes on from JBBNAF010000043.1 coordinate 1,247,858, forward strand.
AACACACAGTTTGTATATATGCTTTATTCACAAATTGTACTATCTAATTGTCATGACAAGTAATTCTTGTTGATAATATAATAAGGCAATAAGTTCAACTATGGTTAAATAACGTTTTGAAAATAAATTTAATATAAAATAATTTTTTCCTTTTTGTGTAAAAACATAAATATGATTAAATATATGTTCACAATTTGATTCATTAATAAACAAAATATATTATTCATATGAGTTGGTGGGACAACCTCCGAGGTTGAGTGGCGAGACATAGTCTACTTAATACTATGCCTACTCGAACCGGATAACCCGTTTCCCTTTCAATGTTTAGCTTTACCGGGGATAAGACTTACCCACTATCAACTCAAACTTATAGTATTATTTGTATTATAAAATCAAGAATAGAACAATAACTAATCGTTTGTAGTTTTAAGAGAAAAAACTATATGTCACACATTAACTTTTGATTTCTGATGTAGAAGATCGTACAAGACACAACTACAGAGCATACTTTCGTAGTCGATGACGTTACAGTGCATAATGTATGAATAAAATACATTTACATAATTAAATATGCATGTAACAAAAAGAAATTAATCATGACAACATGGAAATAAATTGAAATTATTTAAATTAATAAAAATTATACATTTTTAGCTTTATATCTTTGAAAAGCTTCTTGATCTTCAAGACCTCCTCTTGTAGAGCAACTTCGTGCTGATAACGTGTTGTAAATTAAGTTGGAACTTGCTAAGAATTAGAGAAGGAAATAGAAGACTAATGGCCTGTTTGGTTCGTGGGATTAGCCCAGATTGCCACCTTTGGACTAGTTAATCCATTGTTTGCTTGGAGGATTAACTAGGCCAGCGGATTAGTTAAGAGGCATGGTAGTGGATTAAACAATACCACCATTTTTGGTGGGATTAGCTAATCCATTGTAGCTGAAAGAGGAGATTACCACTTTACCCTTCACATAAACCAAATCACAATTCCAAGTCCCTGTTTTTCATGTTTGGAAATTTGGGAGACGGAGTGGATGAAGAAGGCGAAGAGGATGATGGAGGAGAGGAAGATGAGAAGGGGCTCGGCAACCACCGCATCTCCGGAGCTGCTGAGAACACATGGTACAGTCGAGCCTCCTCTGTGAGAGATCAGTCCGCCATTAAAGATGACGCAAAACTAGAGCGGTGGTTCGGTTCGGTTCGTGAATGGCGACGCGATTTTGATCGGAGGATTTGTTGAGGGCGTCGGCGGAGGTGTTGGGGAAGGGGAGTGTGGGGACTTCGTACAAGGCGGTGTTGGAGGAGGGGACGACTGTGGTGGTGAAGAGGTTGAAAGACGTGGTTGTCACTAAGAGAGAGTTTGAGGTTCAGATGGAAGGGTTGAGGAAGGTCAACCATGAGAACATTATTCCTCTTCGAGCCTTTTATTACTCCAAAGATGAGAAGCTACTCGTCTATGATTTCATGCCGCCGGAAGCCTCTCTGCTCTTCTTCACGGTATGCAAATTTTTTTTTTTTTTGGGTTTCGAACCTTCAAACCTTCACAGCCATGGAAATCCTGGAAATGAGAAATGTAAATGTGAGCCGATTCAAGCAGCGGTCTTCATTGGAGGAGATGAGAAATGTGTGAAATGGGGAGATTTTTGGTGTTATTTATCTAATGGTATTTTGGTAAATGTATATGTACAACCCCATTTAATCCCAACCTTAAAACTCCCAACCAAACAAGATACACAAATGAGACTAAACTATCTAAACCCATGTGTTAGTCCCATCACTAATTAATCCCATGTGTTAGGATTCACTAAAATGTGAACCAAACAGGCCATAAGAACTTCTACTACTATAAATTACCACTACAAAGGAGAAGAGAAGAAATGAGATAGTTGGAATGAGAAGTTTTCATTCAACTTGGTGTGTGAATTACAATGTGGTTAGCACCATTTATATAGGTCATTTGGTGATGATGATAATTGTACTTATACAATGTGTACAAGTTCACAAGCAACATAGACAATACATGAAAGAGTTGATGTACATTGGAGAGGATTACAAGTTACATGACAATACATGGATAAGTGATTAAACATTGGAGTTGAATACAAGTTATGTAGAGTGTACAAGTTACATTCAATGTAGAAGTCATGTTTGATGTTACAATTCAATGTGAGAGTCATGCTTGACAATGTGATCATTCATAAGCTTGGTTAAAGGGTCATCCAATTTACAACAATTTTAACCTTCCCTTTGAATTTTCATACTTTCGTCGCATCAAATCTTGAAAACGTTGCTCAACATGTTCAATCGATAGACTACTCGAAGAAATCAAAGAAGAATGAATATCTCCCATTTTATATACTTACAAAACTTTTAGGTTTTCTTTGTTTTATTTGACTTTGGTCCATGCCCCTGGACTAAAAGTCATATTCCTACCTAATCACAACTTTCTTGGTTACTTATTAAAATTTTAGAAGTTTCAATTTTAAATATTACTTTTATAATTTTACAAGTACTGATTTTCTAATTACTAATTTGCATAACTTGATTCAATCCAGTAGTCTTTTTGTAAATTGAATTGAGTTGGATTGACAAAATAAATAGTCTGAACTGAATTATAATTTTTCAATTCATAAGAATTAGGTTGGATCTCATTCGTGTCTAAATTTATAGTTGGAGAGTTAGGCATGAGCTCAGGACAACATCGATTTTTTAATTGCTAATCTGCGTAACTCCAATTTGAATATGATGTTCTCATGATCCGATCTAGTGAGAACCGATCAATAATAATCTGATTTGCTACATATAGATAAAGTTGTCCGGATTTGTCATTTCGTACATATCTATGTGAGAACCGATCAATAATACATAGCCGCGTGTGGGGATCCATTGGATCATCATACTATGATCCAACGAATCAATCTATAGATTTAAGTCACCGACCTATTCCATTGGATCCATTAGATGGATAAAAGATTTACTTTACCATTATAAGTAAGTGGTCTCAGCATTGTGCGTCTTTTACTATTTGGTAGAGAAAAAGAGAGAGAGAGGAGAGCTTGTTCATTATCAGATTGTCTCGCTCCCTCGCACTGAGGGGTTCTTTGGGATCCAAAAGAAGGTACCATTTTTGGGGTTTGTTGGTTTCATTAATGGGTGTTGAGAAAGATTTGATTTTGGGTTCTAGATCGACTGAATTTTTTTTCACGATTTTAGAGCAATTTTTTTTTGGTAAAGTTTTGATTTTTGTGAATGACTAGGGTTCTACCGATGCGAGTTTTTATTGTTAAAGGTTTGATTTTTGTGGGTTTTTTTTTATTTCAATTTGGATGATTTGCTCTTGAATCAATTGGGGGAATTTTTGTCTTCTAGATGCCCGTTTCGATAGTGTGATGATTTTAGATCTTGGACCGTTTGATTTGCTAATTGAGTTTAGGATGGTGATTCGGATTGTCATAGCATGATCCAACGAATCAGAGTCACCGACCTTAATTGTTCAACGATAAAGATTTACTTTTTTTAGAAAGATAAGATAAGATTTGTTTAGAAGATAAGATAAACTCAAAATAACATCTTCACAAGTCTATAAATAACTTGGTTTGGTTAGTAAGTCAATCGATTGATTAAAGAGAGTAATTAGTGTTAGCCTCCTTTTGATTTCAATTAAGGTTTTGCTTCCTTTCTTTAACTTTGCAATTGTTTGATTTTGACTTTTACATTACGTTGATAAATTTCTACCATTAATTTAGAGAAGGTTGAAGATGCATTAGGTCTTGTTTGCTTTTGTTTCAATATTTTCGGTTGCTTTGTGTGGTTGGTTGATCGATTATTCTCTTATTAAATTCAATTTCTCTTATAATTGCTTTCTGCGATGTTTATATCATGATCAATTGTTTCCTGTGTACATATTTCCTTTTGGTTTGTTCATTCTTGGCATCAATTGTTGTATTTATACATGTTAGTTTCTTTTTGGTTTATTAATTCAATATTGCATAGTAAGGGTTACATTACATGTTTTGGTTGATTATTGTGTGGATCTGTGTACTCCTGTTGAGTTTAGATTAGAAAAGTAGAATTAGATGTGATTGAGTTAATGTGTTATGTTTCTTGATTAAAAAGATTATTAATTTGGATCCCTCACTGTTTCATGTAAGATCAATTAGTTTCTTAATTATATGGTGACTTAATGAAATTATGGGTGACTTAAAATTCTTTAGTATTCAACGCCGAACTTGATTGTCTGATCTTTTGTTCTAATCTCTGCTAGCCGTACATAGTTTTCGATCTCATTCGGTTTAGGTTGTGGGTTCTTTATTGTTTTGGGTTCGAAGATTAAAAGTCAAATATTAACGAAATTCTTGATTCTTCAAATGGCTGTTTACTGGGTATGGCTGGCCGACCATTCTCACCTTTTGATTTTGGTCTTGATTTCTTTGTTATCCTTTTTTGTGGTTAACAAATCTTTCGATTGTTTCAAGCTAACTCGTACATTGATTCCATTGTTTTTTTATTGAACATTGTTATTAATTACCTTTGATTATGCAGCATTCTTGGTCACTTTTGAATGCATTTTTTTTTTCTTAAAGACTATTTCTATATAGGGATTTACTTTTCTTGTCAAGAACTGCAGTTTACTTGTGTACTGTCACAATTATTAAATAATAAATGTTCGATGTTACAGATGTTCAAGGGTGAATTTTATTGCCAATTATTACAACGTTCACGAACATCATTAAGTAGATGCCAACAATGTCAACCATGAAGAATGAGTGTGAGGGGCTTCAGAAAGACCACCATTAAGAAGATGCCAACAATGTCAGCCATGAAGAACAAGTGTGAGTCATATCTCAAGATGCAATAGGTCATATTTCAAAATGTAATCTTGCTTGTTAATCGTCTGTTACGACATGTCTGCAATGCATTCTTTTGTGAGGAAAAAAAAAAGAAAAAAAAAAAAAAGAAAAAAAAAGAAAAAAAAAAAAAAAAAAAAAAAAAAAAAAAAAAAAAAAAAAAAAAAAAAAAAAAAAAAAAAAAAAAAAAAAAAAAAAAAAAAAAAAAAAAAAAAAAAAAAAAAAAGAAAAAAAAAAAAAAAAAAAAAAAAAAAAAAAAAAAGAGGAAACTTGAGGTTTATGGTATAGCTTGGTGATTAAAGTGGCTATAGCGAGTTGTGAAACAGAAGTATCGGTTGAAAACTTAAGGTGATCCTTGAAAAAAAAAGAAAAAAAAAAAAGAGAGTGAATCAAAGGTTTATGGTATAGTTTGGTGACTAAAGTGGCTATAGCTTAGAGTTGTGAAATCGAAATATCGGTTAAAAACCTATTGAGGATCTACGAGAAAAAAAAAAAGAAAGAAGAAAAAAAAAATGAGTGAAAAAAAAAAAAAAAAGAGAAAAAAAAAAAAGAGGGAAAAAAAAAGAGAGAACAAATGCCAGACGTGTCAATACAGTCGTATTTTTTTTTTTTTAAGTTGTCATGTGACCATTATCATTTGATTGTTGGCATCGACATAGCTTAAGTATTTGATTGTTAACGTTAAAAAAAAAAAAAATTGGCATGTAATATTGGTTTCGATGACGAAGAAACCAAAGAGAAGATACACGTATGTGGTGGATAATAAAAATTGCCTCCTTTTCAACGTGGACGTAGGCCTCGGAGTAGGCTGAACCACGATAAATCCCTTCGTCTATTTCTTGATTTTTTCTTTTTTTTTTTTTTTTTTTAATTTTATTGGATTTTTTTCCTTATTTTTAAATTGAAAGTTGCGGAAGCTTTTCCTCCTCCAGTGATTTAGAATGGAGTCTACAGATTTCATCTTTTCGTTCTCTGCAATTGGAAAAGAATGATTATGATATTTGCAACTTTTTTTTTTTTTTTTTTTTTTTTTTTGTTTACGGAGTACTGACTATTAAAGAAAACAAATTAGATCAATCCAAATTTTAACTTAGAAACTAAGTACTAAATTGGTTTTGGTTTTGAAGGAACTTATGGTGTCTATAGACTTGAATGGAAAATACGTTTTTTTTTTTTTCGACGATATGAACGGAAAATATTGTTTTTAGTACGACACTCATTTTATGGATCCTAGACGACTTGTTAATTAGGAAGTCGATAAATTGAAACTTCCACCGTTAATTTGAATGGATGCGAGTTCTATAGATATGTGTTGGTTCTTAGGGTAAAGGAAATAGAACTATAAATTAGGCACAAAATCAAATAAGATTATGCACAGTATTGTAGTTGCGGAAGACTTAGGCTTGTCGTCAATCACATTAGACATTAGGTGGCACATGCATAGCTATGATAATCATAACAATTAATCGTAAGTAATCTGATTGCCATAGTTTTTTTTTTGTTGAGTAGTTTCGAGACAAGTTGCTTATAACTCACAAAAATATACATTAGAGAAGCTGTGTACCTTCCATGGTACCTACAAAAGAATGCTCAATCATACCAAAAAGCGGTCTAAAGCCAAACCATAGAGCCAAAACTCACAATCTTCTAGCTCTCCTCGCAAGCACAATGGAGCTTAGAGTCAAAACTCAACAAGGAGAAGCTAGGACATTCATGGATAATATCCCAAAACAAACAAACTCAAAACATTAGTTTGGACAACAATAACACATGAGTTACTAAACTCTCCCACAACAAAACAATAAACAATTAACTCGGCATTGGCTCCTTCGAGATCGACCAGTGCGTCCCCTCGCCTATCAACATCGAAAACCAACAAGACCTACAAAAACCAAAACATCCAAAAAAAGAGACTTCTCCCTCCTATTAATGTAGTGTCCATTCGAAACAAAACACAAAAATGGAAGACTAAAAATGAAACCATAGCATATGAGAACATCCACGCCCTAGTATAAACACATGCCCAACGGCCCTGCTCAAAGCAAGAACATCATCAACATTGAGTTAGAGATATGTGTAGATTATCCACCTCACAAAAATTCTGCGATAATTGCTTTACCAACATTTGTACACTATCCTTATTGCCACCACTCTTCCCTTTGGAAAAAACTATTTCTTCCACACAATAGAGGAAACGAGTTACGAGAAACATTCCATGTACCCAAACACGAATGATGACCAAAACAAAAATTACGGGAATAGAAACTATAAAACCAAACCACTTGCTTACTCTCACTCATAGCGTAAGTCCTTCAAAACCATTCCTACTCAAGTAACCGCTTTACTCTCACTCTGCCATGCATGTGTCTTATGCCATTGTGCATTCTGAACGTGCTTGAATCACTACTTCACGCGCATCGTATTTATCACAACTTGGGATATTTTGTGTCCATCTGTTGTGCACCATCGTTGGTGTGCAAGAAATCCATGTCCATATTTGCTCTGCCCTTTGTAAGTTGGTTATTTATGTTGTCACGCATGCCCGCTTCATTAGCCCAATCGCCTTGTGGGTGAATCTGCATCTGCATGTGCATCTGTTATCCATTGTCCTACTTGCCGTCGACCAAGTCAACTCTGCTATCTGTCATGGATTTTGATGTCCTGCTATTATGATGTCCATTGTTCTGCAGTTCCGACTCTGCCACATCTGAATCCGTTTCTTGTCGTCTTGGGTGGTCATCGATCTTCTTTGCAACGAACCTTAGATTTATTAAGTTTACTGATTCGATCGACAACCTCAAGTTAGTTTTCATGAACCATCTTGAGTTTGAGGGAAGGTATTACTATAGCAGTTACTATATCTTAGTAATTCGGGTATTTAAGTAGTTTCTATATTTTGGTATTTAGGCAGATTAAGTAACTTTCTTTATTTTATGTTTTGTTCAACTTTATCAATAAGAGTACCATTTTGTACTCAATTTGCCCGCATTAATATAATTCTTACACTCTTATTTGAAATCTATCAATCGGTTATGTTAACTGCAAAGAGGTGCGATGTGACCATTCCTAAAGTAATCATTGTGATTGACCAAACACCTCTTTGCAAATGAAGGCTCAATCATTGCTCTAAGGGATGCCTATCGGAACTTCAGAACCTACATTCATACGTGAATGTCTATGCAAAACAACCAAATGAAATCCAAATTCATGAAAAATATATATTAACCTTCTTTTGATTTCGAAACACAACACCACCTCTAGTGCCTTCTTCCACAACCTTCACACAACAAACCCTCGTCCTCGGCTGGAAATCGATTCCACCAACGCAAGGAACCTACCTAACAACAGCTTCGACCTTCGAATCACAGGGAATGCGTGGATTGTTGTCTATGTAAAAGAAACAAGGATTTATGGGCAACACAATCGAATTTAGGATTTGATTTTTGGGGTGGGGTGCTCGTTTATCAAATTAGAGGCAATTTGGTAAATGTCATGGGATGCCCTATGACATATGTCGTGGGATGCCCTATGACATTGTTTCGATGCTAATCGGGGTGCCCTGAAAAAGTTAGAGGTGAACGTAGCTGCACTCTAAATTAATAAATAAGTCCAACATTTAACCTTGACCATTCATTCAGGTATTAAGAGAACATCAGTGTGTAGTTAATGTCACACATGGCATGGCCCCCACCACATTCGTCTTCACTCCCCCACACTAGACTAGTCCCTCTCTTTCTTTCTCTCCATTGTGTTCTTCTCGCCATGATCGACTTCAGAGCTGTGATATTGCAATGCTTTCAAATTGAATATGATGTTCCCATGGCCATATCTAGGTGAGAACAAGAGAGAGGATAGTCAGTGAAGAAGAGGAGAGAAAGGAGCATTTAGTCTCAAGAGATTTGTGGAGCGGATTCGCCCCCTCGCTCGGGGTTCTTTGGGATCCAAAAGAGGGTACACTTTTTGGGTTTTGTTGGTTTCATTAATGGGTGTTGAGATATATTTGATTTTGGGTTCTAGATCGATTGAATTTCGTCAAGTTTTGATTTTTTTCACGATTTTAGAGCAATTTTTTTTGGTAAAGTTTTGATTTTTGTGAATGACTAGGGTTCTAGCGATGCGAGTTTTTATTGTTAAAGGTTTGATTTTTGTGGGTTTTTTTTTTTTTTTTTTTTTTTTTTAAATTTCAATTTGGATGATTTGCTCTTGAATCAATTGGGGGAATTTTTTGTCTTCTAGATGCCGTTTCGATTGTTTGACGATTTTAGATCTTGGACCGTTTGATTTGCTAATTGAGTTTAGGATGGTGATTCGGATTGTCATAGCATGATCCAACGAATCGAGTCACCGACCTTAATTGTTCAACGATAAAGATTTACTTTTTTTAGAAAGATAAGATAAGATTTGTTTAGAAGATAAGATAAACTCAAAATAACATCTTCACAAGTCTATAAATAACTTGGTTTGGTTAGTAAGTCAATCGATTGATTAAAGAGAGTTGTTAGTGTTAAGCCTCCTTTTGATTTCAATTAAGGTTTCGCTTCCTTTCTTTAACTTTGCAATTGTTTGATTTTGAGTTTCTATTACGTCGATAAATTTCTACCATTAATTAGCGAAGGTTGAAGATGCATTAGAGTCTTGTTTGCTTTTGTTTCAATATTTTAAGTTGCTTTGTGTGGTCGGTTGATCGATTATTCTCTTATTAAATTCAATTTCTCTTATAATTGCTTTCTGCGATGTTTATATCATGATCAATTGTTTCTGTGTGCATATTTCCTTTTGGTTTGTTCATTCTTGGCATCAATTGTTGTATTTATACATGTTAGTTTCTTTTTGGTTTATTAATTCAACATTGCATAGTAAGGGTTACATTACATGATTTGGTTGGTTATTGTGTGGATCTGTGTTGGTACTCCTGTTGAGAATTGAGTTTAGATTAGAAAAGTAGAATTAGATGTGATTACAGTTAATGTGTTATGTTTTGCTGATTAAAAAGATTATTAATTTGGATCCCTCACTCTTTCATGTAAGATCAATTAGTTTCTTAATTATACGGTGACTTAAAATTCTTTAGTATTCAACGCCGAACTTGATTGTCTGATCTTTAGTTCTAATCTCTGCTAGCCGTACATAGTTTTCGAAGATTAAAAGTCAAATATTAACGAAATTCTTGATTCTTCAAATGGTTGTTTACTGGGTATGGCTGGCCGACCATTCTCACCTTTTGATTTTGGTCTTGATTTCTTTGTTATCCTTTTTTGTGGTTAACAAATCTTTCGATTGTTTCAAGCTAACTCGTACATTGATTCCATTGTTTTTTATTGAACATTGTTATTAATCATCTTTGATTATGCAGCATACTTGGTCACTTTTGAATGCATTTTTTTTTTCCTAAAGACAATTTCTATATAGGGATTTACTTTTCTTGTCAAGAACTGCAGTTTACTGTCACAATTATTAAATAATAAATGTTCGATGTTACAGATGTTCAAGGGTGAATTTTATTGTCAATTATTACAACGTTCACGTACACCATTAAGTAGATGCCAACAATGTCAACTATGAAGAAACACCATTAAGAAGATGCCAACAATGCCAGCCATGAAGAACAAGTGTGAGTCATATCTCAAGATTCATTGGGTCATATTTCAAAATGTAATCTTGCTTGTTAATCGTCTGTTATGACATGTCTGCGATGCATTCTTTTGTGAGGAAAAAAAAAAAAAAAAAAAAAAAAAAAAAAAAAAAAGAAAAAAAAAAAAAAAAAAAAAAAAAAAAAAAAAAAAAAAAAAAAAAAAAAAAAAAAAAGAAAAAAAAAGAAAAAAAAAGAAAAAAAGAAAAAAAAAAAAAAAAAAAAAAAAAAAAAAAAAAGAGAAAAAAGAGAATGAATCAAAGGTTTATGGTATAGTTTGGTGATTAAAGTGGCTATAGCTTAGAGTTGTGAAAGCAGAAATATTGGTTAAAAACCTATGAGGATCTACGAGAAAAAAAAAGAAAGAAGAAAAAAAATGAGTGAAAAAAAAAAAAGAAAAAAAGAAAAAAAGAAAAAAAAAAAAGAAAAAAAGAAAAAAAGAAAAAAAAAAAAAAAAAAAAAAAAAAAAAAAAAGAGAAAAAAAAGGGAAAAAAAAGAGAGAACGAATGCCAGACGTGTCAATACAGTCGTATTTTTTTTTTTAAAAAGTTGTCATGTGGCCGTTAGCATTTGATTGTTGGCATCGACATAGTTTAAGTATTTGATTGTTAACGTTAAAAAAAAAAGATTGGCATGTAATATTGGTTTCGATGACGAAGAAACCAAAGAGAAGATACACGTATGTGGTGGATAATAAAAATTGCCTCCTTTTCAACGTGGACGTAGGCCTCGGAGTAGGCTGAACCACGATAAATCCCTTCGTCTATTTCTTGATTTTTTTCTTTTTTTTTAACTTTTTTTTTAATTTTATTAGTTTTTTCTTTTTCCTAATTTTACAAGATGCATCATTCTCATCATATATAATATCCTCGTGATACGGTAGAGATTATAATAAGCGAACGCGATGGTTTAAACATCATTATACTCTACAATTAAATTAAAAACGAAAGAAATAATATAACAAACAATTTTGATGAATAATTTGCCAAACCAATCTCTATCTATAAGCACAGAGATTTTATATATTTTTTTTGTAATGTACGCAAATTCTCTCCAAACTTTAAATCGACTCACATAATATATGAATATTTATAGCTTCATGTTTATAGCATCTAAATCTTGTTTAATTGCATATATATATATATATATATATATATATATATATATATATATTTTTTTTTTGATTGCGATTTCATAACCAGGCTTGTAATTAGCCATCTTATTTTCTTGTCCACCATTAATTAACAACTTTATGTTCCTTGCTATCACTTGGACATGCTTCTCTGCAATGTACACTTGTTTAATTTCCTGTTGAGCATTGAAAGGAAATATATGGCATGACTTAATTCTAAATTGAAAGTTGCGGAAGCTTTCCTCCTCCAATGATTAGAATGGAGTCTCTGATTTTCGTTCTCTGCAATTGGAAAAGAATGATTATGATATTTGCAACATTTTTTTTTTTTTTTTTTTTTTTTTTTTTTTTTGGAGATCTTGACTATTAAAGAAAACAAATTAGATCAATCCAAATCTTTAACTTAGAAACTAAGAACTAAATTGGTTTTGGTTTTGAAGGAACTCATGGTGTCTATAGACTTGAATGGAAAATACATTTTTTTTTTCGACGATATGAATGGAAAATATTGTTTTTAGTCTTGACCCATTTTACGGATCCTAGACGACTTGTTAATTAGGAAGTCGATAAATTGAAACTTCCACATAGTTAATTTGAATGGATGCGAGTTCTATAGATATGTGTTGGTTCTTAGGGTAAAGGAAATAGAACTATTAGGCACTAAATTAATCAAATAAGATTATGCACAGTAGTGTAGTTGCAGAAGACTTAGGCTTATCGTCAATCACATATGACATTAAGTGGCACATGCATAGCTATGATAATCCGAACAATTAAGATATACCTTCTTCATACTTTTTGAGCCGCTCAGTCATAGTTTTTGGAACATAAGCATTGTGTCCCAATGCGACGACGAGATAATCATAAGTAATCTGATTGCCATCAGCAATAAAAAACGAATTATCAGTTATGTTAACTGCATAAGAAATGATGATGCGACCATTCCTGAAGTAGTCGTTGTGATTGACCACACACCTCTTTGCAAATGAAGGCTCAACCATTGCTCTGAGGGATGCCCGTGGGATCTCAAAGTATTCTTTTCTATTCCAAAAAATTGACAACTTAGAACCCATTCATTCATATATATATATATATATATATATATATAAAGCAACAACAAGATTAAAAAAAAAGCACATAACATATACATTTTCCGAAAAACATTTACATCACATATATATTCACATGAATTTACATTACGCCTATGTCAAATTTCGAAAGGCGAAAAAGCAGAACAAGCAATGAATCAAATTTGAGTGAAACAACTTTGATAAGAATTTCACTCCTTGTAACCTAAGACTAGGTAGCAACAACGTTTTTTTTTTTTGATAGCAGAGGGTATCTGATGTTGGTTTTTGTGTGGGCCACAAAAAAAAAAAATAGAAAGTCCAACACATGCAACGAATTGGAGTTGGAATATGAATCTTGGAGAGAGAAAATAGGAAAGAGAATTGGAGTTGGAATAGGATTTTGGTAGAGAGATATACAAGCATTGGAAAGTCGACTTTGAGAGTTCGACTTGGTGACCGATTGGTGTGCGCACTCAAGTTGAAGTGTGCAATCTCTCTAGTTTTCTTCTCTCTACATTGAATATACATCAAGATCTTGAATACGAAGACCGCGGAGAGGCTTTGGTGATTTCTTGGTGTTCAAAAAGAGGTGCAAGGGTTTGATACAATTGGGGTAGTTTTTCTTCGTTCTTAGTGTGATCATCTAAGTTTTTAGAAGAGATATTTTTGTATTACTCCATTGTTAGTGAATCTCAAGCGATTGAGATATCTTGTACTCTTTATTCTTATAGTGGATTTATTCGGAGTTTGACCAGTGGTTTTTATCGATTTAGAGGGTTTTCCATGTTAAATCTTGTGTTCTTTGTGGTGTGATTGATTTGGCGCATTGTTCGTGGCTTGGTGGATTTTATTCATCGTCTCTCGAGTTAAAGGGGTTACTTTCTTGTTGAGTATCCCTGACAAGTGGTATAAGAGCTGCGATTAGTTCGTGTTTCGGGAATCTTTGTGGGAATCAAGATGGTGGATGATGATGATAAATCAAGCAATATGGTCAAGTTGACGGCTTGGAATTATTCAATTTGGCAACCGATGATGGAAGATCATCTTTATTGCAAGGATTTATTTGATCCAATTGAATTTGGACAAAACAAGCCGAGAGAAAATATCAGATGTTAATTGGAGGAAGTTGCATAGAAAAGCTGCTTTGGGACTATTCGAAAGTGGATCGATCTCGGTATTTATCACCATGTCGGCAAAGAGGTTGATGCACGGGAGTTGTGGAGAAAATTGCGAGAATATGTGTGAGAGGAAGGGGGCTCGAGAACAAGGCTTCTCTAATTAGAAGGCTTGTTAATATGAAGTACAAAGATGGGCGGTCGATGATAGAGCACTTGAATGATTTGAAGCATTGATCAATCAATTAAGTGCTATGAAGATTGGGCTTGAGGATGAGTTACAAGCACTTTTACTCTTGAGCTCGTTGCCGAGAAAATTTGGGAAACCTTGGTGGTGTCTCTAAGTAATTCTGCTCGAGGCGGTGTCTTGTCTTCATCCATAGTGCGGGAGAGTCTCTTTGACGAGGAGACTAGGAGAAAGGATAAAGGCATTGAAACTTCATAAGCTCTTGTTACTACTTTGAGAACATAGAGGCGAAGTCGGTTTAGAGGTCGAGGGGGCGGAGTAAATCTAGAGGCAAGTCTCGAGGAAAAGGAAAATTCTCTTGTTATCATTGTGGCGAGGAAGGACACATAAAGAAAAATTGTAGAGTGTGGAAAAAAGAAACAGAATGATGAGAAAAATCAAAATAAAGCGAATGATCGGAATACTACGATTTGCTATATCGGATGCAATTGAAGACTTGGTTGTGCTTTCTTTAGTTGAGGATCAAGGTCATGTCACTAATACGAGATAGTGAATGGGTTGTTGATTCGCAACATCCTTCCATGCTACTCCAAGGAAGGATTTCTTCTCTGTTTATCGAGCAAGGAATTTTGGCAAGGCAAAGATGGGGAACAACAGTTTTGCGAGATATAGTTGGCATTGGAGATGTCTTTGTGCAGACAAATATGGGTTGCACGGTAATTCTGAAAGATGTGCGACATGTTCCGGATCTGCGTCTGAATTTGTTTTCTACTCATGCTTTGGACCTAGATGGTTATTACAACATCTTTGGGGGCAAGGAGTGGAAACTCACCAAAGGCTCAATTGTTGTTGCTAGAGGAAAATTGAGCTATACACTTTACAAGACTCAATTGAAGACCGTCAAGAGGTGACCGAACGCGATTGAAGATGATTCTTCACCAGATCTGTGGCATAGGCGGCTAGGTCACTCGAGTGAGAAAGGGTTGCAGGTGTTGGCAAAGAAGTCTCACATTCCCTTTGCTAAAGGTAAATATTTGAACCCTTGTGATGATTGCTTATTCGGTAAGCAACATAGAGTTTCTTTTTCTTCATCATCTGAAAGAAAAAGAAATTTACTTGAGTTAGTATACTCTGATGTTTGTGGTCCCATTGATGTGGAAACTATGGGAGGTGGCAGATACTTTGTTACTTTTATTGATGATGCTTCACGGAAGGTTTGGGTGTTTGTGTTGAGAACAAAATGTCAGGTTCTTGAGTACCTCCAGAAGTTTCATACGTTGGTGGAACGAGAAAAAGACGTATCTTTGAAGTGCCTTCGTAATGATAACGGGGGAGAATACACTTCAAAGGAGTTCGAGAATTATTGCTCAAAACATGGAATCAGACATGAGAAGACTGTTCAGGGTACTCCTCAACATAATGGTGTTGCTGAAAGAACAAACAGAACCATCCTTGATAAAGTCAGATGTATGTTAAAAATGGCTAAGTTGCCCAAGTCGTTTTGGGGTGAGGCTCTCAGTACTGCTTGCTACTTGATGAATCGCTCTCCTTCAGCACCATTGGAGTTTGATGTTCTAGAGAGAGTTTGGTGCAGGAAAGATGTTACTTACTCTCACTTGAAGGTGTTTGGATGCAAGGCATTTATGCGCGTGCCTAAGGAGCGAGAGACAAAAACTTGATGATAGAATTGTTAGTGTATCCTCTTGGGATTTGGAGATGCGAGTTTGGTTATAGGTTATGGGATCGAGAGAAGAAAAAGATTGTCGGGTCCGGGGATGTGGCCTTTCATGAATATGAGACCATAGTAGATTTGAAGACATCAAAGAAAATCATAGTTGATGATGATGATGTTTACGGATTGGAGTCTTCTTCCATTGCGATGCCACACATGAGGGAGACTCATTTGAAGAACATGGGGTTGATGTGCGAGAACCGGTTGATGATCTTTGAGCGGGGGAGCAAACTCCTCCACCAACGGACTTTAGTTGAACCTTCACTTAGAAGGTGCGAGAGAGGGTTGCTTCCTTCTACTAGGTACCCCGGTTCTAATTATGTTACAATTACGAGAAGAGGGGAGCGAGAGAGTTTCGGGGAGTTGATTCACAAAGACAAAGTTCAATGGATGAAAGCAATGCAAGAGGAGATGAGTCGAAGAAGATTCACAGCGATAAGAATCCGGTGATATGTTGACGAAGGTGGTGACTCGTGAGAAGCATCGATCTGCACCAAGTTAGTGGGGCCGAGTTGTTATTGAGCATCAAATATGATTGAGATCTCCCCATGTGTTGGAGGGGGAGATTGTTGGTTTTTGTGTGGGCCACACACACACAAAAAATAGAAAGTCCAACACATGCAACAATTGGAGTTGGAATATGAATCTTGGAGAGAGAAAATAGGAAAGAGAATTGGAGTTGGAATAGGATTTTGGTAGAGAGATATACAAGCATTGGAAAGTCGACTTTGAGAGTTCGACTTGGTGGCCGATTGGTGTGCGCACTCGAGTTGAAGTGTGCAATCTCTCTAGTTTTCTTCTCTCTACATTGAAGATACATCAAGATCTTGAATCTGAAGACCCGCGGAGAGGCTTTGGTGATTTCTTGGTGTTCAAGAAAAGAGGTGCAAGGGTTTGATACAATTGGGGTAGTTTTTCTTCGTTCTTAGTGTGATCATCTAAGTTTTTGGAAGAGATATTTTTGTATTACTCCATTGTTAGTGAATCTCAAGCGATTGAGATATCTTGTACTCTTTATTCATATAGTGGATTTATTCGGAGTTTGACCAGGGGTTTTTTTTTTCTGATTTAGAGGGTTTTCCACGTTAAATCTTGTGTTCTTTGTGGTGTGATTGATTTGGCGCATTGTTCGTGGCTTGGTGGATTTTATTCATTCATCTGTCTCTCGAGTTAAAGGGGTTACTTTCTTGTTGAGTATCCCCAACATCGAGCCTTGCCACTTGCCTTGCCTTGCCATCAATTGTTGTAGACCTCCAGAGAACCCAAAGAAGAAATTGGAGGGAGAAAGCTTTGGTTAGCGTGTTAGAGAATGAACTTAACACTCTACCAATGCCTGAGGGCCTAATGAGGTATTAATTCAATCATATAGAATAAGTACGATTTGCTACGATGGGACAGTTCAACGAGGTTCAATAGTTTTTGGTTTCGTATCGAAATGTAGTACCAAATTAAAGCACACCAAATCTATCCACCATAAACTTCCCATCAAATATAACCAATTGTTCATGAAAAGGTAAAACATTGGGCGGACATATCTTGTTATTGCGCCAAAAAGCCTAGATGGTTTGCTAATCGAATCCGGTGAGAGGAAACTAAACTTACGGGTCGATGAAGACGACATTGGCATGGAATTGGAGTGATTTGGGGAGAAACGCGCGCTGCAACTCTGCTGCGCCGATCAGCACCGCAACCTTCTCTCCCGCGCCGTTGATCAAAAGCCATTTGAGTTTAGTTTAAACAAATATCGGCCCATAACTCATTTGGGCTTGGGCTTCGAGGATTTAAATGGTGCGGATCTAAAATCTGGCGCGTTGGAGTGATTAGACACTTCAACAGGTTAAAATGTCTCGAGTTGGAGACTCCGCTATCACAAAAACCACCTTTAAAAGAGTTTCACCTCTTAGCGGGGTCGATCCGGCTCGAGCTCGGAGTATATTTAAGTCCGGATATCGGGTGGTCTAGTGTCTAGACCCTAAAAAATAAAAATTAATAAAGAAACTCATATTTGACAAAAGCCTTTGACAATTCAAACAGGTGGCTTCAATTGTTTGGTTTCTTTGGTAGGCGAGGTCACCTTATATCTGAGTGGCGGAACCAGTGAATTTTGTTAAGGGAGTAAATTTTAACCTTTTTTTTTTTAAACAAAAAAATATATTAATATGAAAAATTAAGCATAACAAAAAAATTTTGACAGTGCTACACTCGAGACGCTTCAAATGCATCATTTTTTTTAATATATTATACTTGTTATATAAAGATTGTGAGTTGACCATAAGAAAGTGGGAAGGACGAATGCGTAGGGGTATTTTATGGGGTCCCAATGATTAGGGTATATAAAGGAAAAATAATTTTAAAACCTACTTTCGACATCACCGAAGAAGCACTAATTGGGTTTGCTCTGCGCGCACGCATCTAGAGATGTATCGCATGACTTCGACCCAATCCATGCATAGCTTGTTTTTTTTGTAAGAAAGAAACCAACATCTTAGATCTTGCTTTTTGTACATGAATATGAGTAAATGATTTCCTCTATCACTAGAATATTTTTGGTCTTTAATAGTGGTTTTAAAATCCTATTAAATAGAGTGTTATTAAATGTCACGTGAGGATGTGTTATGTTTTAATTCTTAATACATATATTACATAAAGTTTTTTTAAAACCCTATCAATTAGGTATTATTTAATAACACCCACTTTAATAGGGATTTTAAATCCTCTGCTAAAGATCAAAATTGTTATAATGTATATATGTGATCTAAAAGCAAGGATAAAAAATTCTGCACGAACCATATGACTTGGTGCATATGCATAAAATATATACGGTACGTACTACAAATTCGATCATCACGGAGGAAAGAATGAGATACCTACACACAAATAAGGAAGGAATTGTAACCAAAAAAAAAAAAAAAAGGAAAGGAATCCTTTGAGAAATTAAAATATGACATTACGGTAATAAGATAAGATGCATGTGTATGTATAATGCACTTTTTCACGAGGAACTCATGTGTGCCGCTTCAATATGCCGATAATTAACGAGAATATAGCATATCCATATCCAATGATATTTGCACAATGCTTGCAAATTGGCTGGCTAGATCTAAGACCAAACGAAGACAATTTATACATATAGGCTACATGTCACACCCCAGATAGCGAGACAGAGTAAATTTGGGTTGGGCGGCGTGAAACCTAGCAAATGACGAGTTCGGAGGACTCGGGTGGTTCCATGGAGGTTGGTTGCATGTGGCACTGGTGCTGGCACGCCTTGGCACAGGCAAAGACGGACTTAGGTACGAACCTTAGCACGGGCACATGCGGACTTAGGTACGAGCCGTGGCACGGGCACGGGCGGACTAAGGTACGAGCCTTGGCACGGGCACAGGCGGACTTAGGTACGAGCCTTGGCACAGGCGGACTTAGGAACGAGCCTTGGCGCGGCGGGCATAGGTGGACTTAGGTACGAGCCTTGGCACGGGCACGGGCGGACTTAGGTACGAGCCTTGGCACGAGCAAGGCCGAACCTAGGTACATTCCTTCGGCACAAGTTAGGTAGCGCATTGGCACGAGCAAGGCCGAACTTAGGCGGATTCTTTGGCACGAGCAAGGTCATGCCTTGGCGAGCAAGGCATACCTTGACAAGGGTTGACAAATCTTGACTTGGGCGTTGACCCTGGTCAAAGTACGCTTGGTCTCATTTTGGGATGTTTCCTATTGGAGCTGAGGAAACATATTAACATCTACTATAAGGAGAGGTGGTCTCTCATAGGGGTGGCATGGACACGGTAGCAAGGAAGACCCTCGAGCATGCCTTGGGCACCATGCCAAGGCAAGACCCTCGGACCCATGGTCGGCCATCCCCGGCCGATGGGACTCGGCCAGAGCCTCGGCTAACACCCTCGGTGCTGGGCGCGACCGAGGCACCACCAGCGATTCTGTCCGCGAGAGAATCATGGACCACGTCCCTTGAGGCGTGGAGAGACCGAGTCAAGGCAATTCTGAGCGGTTGGGTAACTACCTTGGTCATGGCCAGGGGCATGACCAAGGCACGTCCGTCCCGAGCATGTGGCAATTGACCAAGCAGTGGAGGCGGTTATGGGACTAGGTCGCAGCAAGGCAGTTGGGTAACTGCCTTGACCACAAAGGGAGTGGGGTTTTACTCAGTAAACGAATCAATGTAATCAGGACAGGTGTCCTAGTTGGTTATGTAACTACTTATTGGTTGTTCTATAAAGCCAGAGGCTCTAGGCTTGGGGAAACATAAAGTTCCAGTGTTGTATTCCCATTGAGAGCTCAGTAAAACATTTCCTTGTTGCCATTGCTTGTTGTTCATTTCGAATTGAGTATTGGTAGTGCTGAACTAAGGTGGCCCTTAGGCACCACGGGTTGGGTTGAGCGAGAAAAATCTCCTTAGGGTAAACCCCTTTCTTAACGGCCCCATGACAATTGGTATCAAAGATTCATTCGGAGACGATGGCGACCCGAGCAGCAAGCGATCTAAGTGAGAGGGTAGCTCACTTAGAACCCTGATGGTGACGATGTCTGCCCCGGCAGAACATGCGGAGTCTTCAACGACGTCACAACGTATTGAAGGCTTGGAGATGTTGGTGGCTTCATTGGTGACTAGGGGAGAGTCACAATAAGCTGTGATTGCTACGTGGGAATCAAGATTTGACGAGCTTGTAGCAGATGTGCGTTTCGTGGCAACCTCGACGATTGCTATAGAGGTGAATCTACTTAAGCGAGCCGCGGGCAGATCCTTGGAGGTTGTTGTTGCGGTAAAGTCCCGAACTAAGGTGCCAGAGCCAAAGAAATTCTCAGGCAAGCGGAGCGCGAAAGAGCTTGAGAATTTCCTTTGGGACATGGAGCAATATTTCGCTACTGCCGGAACGGAGGAGAGCCATAAGGTCATCTCGACCTCTATGTACTTTGAAGGCGATGCGAAACTCTAGTGGAGAACCAGAGTGGATGATGATGCGGCGTCAGGTAGACCCAAGATTGTTGATTGGGATGTGCTAAAGAGGGAATTGAAGGATCAATTCCTTCCCACCAATGTGGCTTGACAAGCGCGGGAGGCCTTGCGCAAGCTCAAGCAGACGGGATCGGTTCGAGACTATGTTAAGGAGTTTTCCTCTCTCTTGCTGGACATCAAAAACATGTCGAGAGGAGGACAAACTCTTTAACTTTACTACGTGATTGTTGTCATGGGCTCAATCCAGAGCTCGGGGGAGGCAAGGAGTGAAAGACTTGCTTGGGGTGATTGCGGCGGTGATAGTCTTATGGATTTCAAGACTAGTTCTTCCCCGAGCGAGGAAAGAACAAGGAGAAGAAACCGTTCAAAGACCACCACAAGAAGGGCGAGAAAAAGTCTTTCCCTCCTAAGCATGTGAGCTCGAAGCCGGCCCCAGAAGGTAGACGCGAAGGCTTCATCAAGTTCCTCGGGTAAGAAATTTGTTTTATTTGCAACGGCCCTCGCATGGCACGAGATTGCCCAAAGAAGGAGAAACAACAACACCACCTCTAGTGCCTTCTTCCACGACCTTCACACAACAAACCCTCGTCCTCGGCTGGAAATCGATTCCACCAATGCAAGGAACCTACCTAACAACAGCTTCGACCTTCAAATCACATGGAATGCGTGGATTGTTGCCTATGTAGAAGAAACAAGGGTTTAGGGGCAACACAATCGAATTTAGGATTTGATTTTTGGGGTGGGGTGCTCGTTTCTCAACCTAGAGGAAATTTGGTAAATGTCATGGGATGCCCTATGACATTGTTTTGGTGCCTTGATAATCGGGGTGCCTGAAAAAGTGACACGGTGCAAGTAGCTTCACTCTAAATTAAATAAGTCCAACATGATACATGACCTTGACCATTCATTCAGGTATTAAGAGAACATCGGTGTGTGTAGTTAATGTCACACATGGCATGGCCCCCACCACATTCGTCTTCACTCCCCCACTAAACTAGTCCCTCTCTTTCTTTCTCTCCATTGTGTTCTTCTCGCCATGATCGACTTAATTTGTGATAGTGCAATGCTTTCAAATTGAATATGATGTTCCCATGGCCATATCTAGGTGAGAACAAGAGAGAGGATAGTGCAGTGAAGAAGAGGAGAGAAAGGGCTTATTTAGTCTCGTGACGGCTGCGGAGCGGATTCGCCCCCTCGCTCGAGGGTTCTTTGGGATCCAAAAGAGGGTACACTTTTTGGGTTTTGTTGGTTTCATTAATGGGTGTTGAGATATATTTGATTTTGGGTTCTAGATCGATTGAATTTCGTCAAGTTTTGATTTTTTTCACGATTTTAGAGCAATTTATTTTGGTAAGTTTTGATTTTTGTGAATTACTAGGGTTCTGGCGATGCGAGTTTTTATTGTTAAAGGTTTGATTTTTGTTTTTTTTTTTTTTTTTTTTTTTTTTTTTAATTTCAATTTGGATGATTTGCTCTTGAATCAATTGGGGGAATTTTTGTCTTCTAGATGCCGTTTCGATAATTTGACGATTTTAGATCTTGGACCGTTTGATTTGCTAATTGAGTTTAGGATGGTGATTCGTATCGTCATAGCATGATCCAACGAATCAGAGTCACCGACCTTAATTGTTCAACGATAAAGATTTACTTTTTTTTGTTTAGAAAGATAAGATATGATTTGTTCAGAAGATAAGATAAACTCAAAATAACATCTTCACAAGTCTATAATAACTTGGTTTGGTTAGTAAGTCAATCGATTGATTAAAGAGGGTTATTAGTGTTCGCCTCCTTTTGATTTCAATTAAGGTTTTGCTTCCTTTCTTTAACTTTGCAATTGTTTGATTTCGAGTTTCTATTACGTCGATAAATTTCTACCATTAATTAGAGAAGGTTGAAGATGCATTAGAGTCTTGTTTGCTTTTGTTTCAATATTTTCGGTTGCTTTGTGTGGTTGGTTGATCGATTATTCTCTTATTAAATTCAATTTCTCTTATAATTGCTTTCTGCGATGTTTATATCATGATCTATTGTTTCTGTGTACATATTTCCTTTTGGTTTGTTCATTCTTGGCATCAATTGTTGTATTTATACATGTTAGTTTCTTTTTGGTTTATTAATTCAACATTGCATAGTAAGGGTTACATTACATGTTTTGGTTGGTTATTGTGTGGATCTGTGTTGGTACTCTGTTGAGAATTGAGTTTAGATTAGAAAAGTAGAATTAGATGTGATTACGAGTTAATGTGTTATGTTTCTTGATTAAAAAGATTATTAATTTGGATCCTCACTCTTTCATGTAAGATCAATTAGTTTCTTTATTATATGGTGACTTAAAATTCTTTAGTATTCAACGCTTAGAACTTGATTGTCGATCTTTAGTTCTAATCTTTGCTAGCCGTACATAGTTTTCGATCTCTTTCGGTTTAGGTTGTGGGTTATTTATTATTTTGTGTTCGAAGATTAAAAGTCAAATATTAACGAAATTCTTGATTCTTCAAATAGCTGTTGACTGGGTATGGCTGGCTGACCATTCTCACCTTTTGATTTTGGTCTTGATTTCTTTGTTATCCTTTTTTGTGGTTAACAAATCTTTCGATTGTTTCAAGCTAACTCGTACATTGATTAACTCGTACATTGATTCCATTGTTTTTTTATTGAACATTGTTATTAATCACCTTTGATTATGCATCATTCTTGGTCACTTTTGAATGCATTTTTTTTCTTCTTAAAGACAATTTCTATATAGGGATTTACTTTCTTGTCAAGAACTGCAGTTTACTTGTGTACTGTCACAATTATTAAATAATCAATGTTCGATGTTACAGATGTTCAAGGGTGAATTTTATTGTCAATTATTACAACGTTCACGTACATCATTAAGTAGATGCCAACAATGTCAACCATGAAGAATGAGTGTGAGGGGCTTCAGAAACACCATTAAGAAGATGCCAACAATGTCAGCCATGAAGAACAAGTGTGAGTCATATCTAAAGATGCAATAGGTCATATTTCAAAATGTAATCTTGCTTGTTAATCGTACATTACGACATGTACGCAATGCATTCTTTTGTGAGAAAAAAAAAAAAAAAAAAAAAAAAAAAAAAAAAAAAAAAAAAAAAAAAAAAAAAAAAAAAAAAAAAAAAAAAAAAAAAAAAAAAAAAAAAAAAAAAAAAAAAAAAAAAAAAAAAAAAAAAAAAGAAAAAAAAAAAAAAAAGGAAAACTGAGGTTTATGGTATAGCTTGGTGATTAAAGTGGCTATAAGAGAGTTGTGAAAGCAGAAGTATCGGTTGAAAACTTAAGGTGATCCTTGAAAAAAAAAAAAAAAAAAAAAAAAAATAGAGCGAATCAAAGGTTTATGGTATAGTTTGGTGATTAAAGTGGCTATAACTTAGAGTTGTGAAATCGAAATATCGGTTAAAAACCTATTGAGGATCTTTGAAAAAAAAAAAAAAAGAAAAAAAAAAAAAAGATGAGTGAAAAAAAAAAAAAAAAAGAAAAAAAGAGGAAAAAAAAAAAAGAGAGAACGAATGCGGACGTGTCAATACGATCGTATTTTTTTTTTTTTTTTTTAAAGTTGTCATGTGACCATTAGCATTTGATTGTTGGCATCGACATAGCTTAATTATTTGATTGTTAACGTTAAAAAAAAAAGATTGGCATGTAATATTGGTTTCGATGACGAAGAAACCAAAGAGAAGATACACGTATGTGGTGGATAATAAAAATTGCCTCCTTTTCAACGTGGACGTAGGCCTCGAAGTAAATTTGAACCACGATAAATCCCTTCGTCTATTTCTTGATTTTTTTTTTTTTTTTAACTTTTTTTTTTAATTTTATTGGTTTTTTCTTTTTCATAATTTTACAAGATGCATCATTCTCATCATATATAATATACTCGTGATACGGTAGAGATTATAATAAGCGAACGCGATGGTTTAAACATCATTATACTCTACAATCAAATTAAAAAGAAAAGAAATAATATAACAAACAATTTTGATGAATAATTTGCCAAACCAATCTCTATCTATAAGCACAAAGATTTTATATATTTTTTTTGTAATGTACGTGAATTCTCTCCAAACTTTAAATTGACTCACATAATATATGAATATTTATAGTAGCTTCATGTTTAAAGCATCTAAATCTTGTTTAATTGCATATATATATATATATATATATATATATATATATATATCTATCATATATATAAAAGCACGAATCACAAATTTTTGAGTGGTAATGAAATTTACTTATTTGCCTATACTTAGTTTTTTTTTCATCTTCAAATCAACCTTTTCTTTCTATCCAAATCAAACTCTAATTCCTTATCAATTCACTACACTTTTTTTTTCTTTATCTCCAAATCAATCATTAACTCATTCTCATCAATTCAGTACACTTTTTTTTAAGGAAGTAATGTCCTAGCATGATTAGCTTGTTTTTTCATTAACATCTTATCTCAATCACATTATAGAATATTGATAAACTAAAAAATGTACTTATATTTTTAATTTTTAAATTTTAATTACAATTTTGAATTTTGAATTTTATATCTATCATATATATATAAAAACACGAATCACAAATTTTTGAGTGGTAATGAAATTTACTTATTTATCCATATATATCTATCATATATATAAAAACGACTATATATAAAAAAGCAATTAAATATCACAAATTGTAAACTCAGAGTTTTCCCGATGGTATATATGTAACGTACTCATCTAGAGTTCTCCCATATGTATATATATATAAAAATAGTGAAGAGAGAGAGATACGAGAGGGAAAAGAATAAGGTGCTTTGAAAAAGGTGTTGGGGGGGGAACAAACTCAAAACCCATAAGAAATTTTAATGAGAAAAATTCGATTAATCATGTGAAAAAAATGTGTCTAAAGCTTTAATCCCAACTAATTCAATTATTTACATTCATAATTTCAAAGTTATCCTTTCTATCTATAGAGTTTGAGGTAAAAATTGAACTTTATGTACAATTCTACGGAATCTCCACAAGCAAGTGTTCACAAATTGATGGGTCAAACTACTTGTGTTTTTTTTTTCCTTGTTTCCTTTTTTTTTTTTTTGAGGAAGTAATGTCTTAGCATGACTAGCTTGTTTTTTCATTAACATCTTATATCAATCACATAAGAGAATATTGATAAGCTAAAAAATGTACTTGTATTTCTAATTTTTAAGTTTAATTAAAATTTTGAGTTTTATTAATAAATTCTTAGAAATTAATTCCCAGCGAAGCAGCGCGGTCGTGCGTAGTTCGTCCGAAACTAGAAACTAGTATATATATATATATTTTTTTTTTTTTTTTTTCTCTCGTTGGTTTTTCTTCTTACTACGGCATGAAATTTCTTAGGGCATATATCAAATACACTTTAAAGTGAGTTATATATCTGTCCTCCCCAAAGAAAAACGATTGCGATTTCATAACCAGGCTTGTAATTAGCCATCTTATTTTCTCGTCCACCATTAATTAACAACTTTATGTTATTTCTTTGTCACTTGGACATGCTTCTCTGCAATGTACACTTGTTTAATTTCTGTTGAGCATTGAAAGGAAATATATGGCATGACTTAATTCTAAATTGAAAGTTGCGGAAGCTTTTCCTCCTCAGTGATTTAGAATGGAGTCTCTGATTTCATCTTTTCGTTCTCTGCAATTGGAAAAGAATGATTATGATATTTGCAACTTTTTTGTTTTTATTTATTTTTATAGATCTTGACTATTAAAGAAAACAAATTAGATCAATCCAAATCTTTAACTTAGAAACTAAGAACTAAATTGGTTTTGGTTTTGAAGGAACTTATGGTGTCTATAGACTTGAATGGAAAATACATTTTTTTTTTTTGGACGATATGAACGGAAAATATTGTTTTTAGTACGGCACCCATTTTATGGATCCTAGACGACTTGTTAATTAGGAAGTCGATAAATTGAAACTTCTCTAGTTAATTTGAATGGATGCGAGTTCTATAGATATGTGTTGGTACTTAGGGTAAAGGAAATAGAACTATATATTAGGCACTAAATCAAATAAGATTATGCACAGTATTGTAGTTGCAGAAGACTTAGGCTTGTCGTCAATCACATTAGACATTAGGTGGCACATGCATAGCTATGATAATCATAATAATTAATCATAAGTAATCGATTGCCATACTATATGTAATCCAAAACTCTCCCACAACAAAACAATAAACAATTAACTTGACATTTTTTTTTTTTTTTTTTTTGGTTGTTGAGTAATTTGGAGGCGGCTCAGCGGCCTGCTGCTGCACCTGCTCAAAGCGAGAACATCAGCGACATTGAGTTAGAGATATGCGTAGACTCTCACTCTGCCATGCATGTGTCTTATGCCCTTGTGCCTTCTGTTGAACATTGAAGTTCAAGTTTTGTATTGGAAAAGAACAAAACCTTTAGTCCCACATATGAGAGAAAGGTTTGGTTTTCTCACTTAATATATGTTCCAACTCACTTCACTATTGTTTAAGTGAGAAGTGAGTTAGAATGAGTGGACCATAGGGTTCACTAGGAAATCACTCTAATTAAATAATCTTTGACAATGGCTTTGGGCCTTAGGGGCTTTGGTTTGTTCAAGACTTAGCCATTCATAAACATAGTTTTTATTTTTCGGTTTTTATTTTTATTTTCGTTTGTGAAATTTAAACAAAAGAGCACCAACAGTTGCGAAGTTCGAATTAGGAGTTAAATAACTATCAAATTAGTGGCACACTAATTAGATAGTTATGGGAAAAACTGTCCACTAATTGGACAGTTAGATGTTTATCTATAATAGAAGAGTCCTTTGACATAGAGAAAAAAAAATAGTTTTTTTCGAAATAAAATTTGAAGTAATTCGTGTTTACTGAGAGATAGACGATTTTGCAGTTTGAAGGTTCTTTGATTGGTGCTTTGATCAAAGAGCAAACCGGTTGTATCTGGAGACAGAACTCCTAGTTGAATTCAACAGAATTGGAGGAAATTTTAAATGTCTTAGGTCATTGCCTTTGCAAGCCTACGGTACACTTTGTTTATTAATCTTCTTTATTGTTTAATCAACATGTTTAGTTGCTTGTGATAACGGTGCCATGTACTGATTTATGTTTATTATAGATTGCTTGGTTTAACACATTCTGAACGCGCTTGAATCACTACTTCACGCACATCATATTTATTACAACTTGGATATTTTGTGTCCATCTGTTGTGCACCATCGTTGGTGTACAAGCAATCCATGTCCAAATTTTGTGCATCTGTTGTGCCATCGTTGGTGTACAAGCAATCCATGTCCAATTCGCTCTGCCCTTTGTAAGTGGATTATTTATCTTTTGTCACGCATGCACTGCTTCATCGACCCAATTGTGGGTGAAATGCACTTTTGTATGTGCATCTGTTATCCATTGTCCTACCTGCCGTCGACCACGTCAACTCAGCTGTCTGTCGTCGATTTTGATGTCCTGCTATTCTGATGTCCATTGTTCTGCGGTTCCGACTCTCTCACATCTGAATCTTTTCTTGTCGTCTTGAGTGGTCATCGATCTGCTTTTTGCTTGAACCTTAGATTTGTTAGGTTTACTGATTCGATTGATAATCTCAAGTTAGTTTTCATGAACCATCTTGAGTTTGAGGGAAGCTATTACTATAGCAGTTACTATATCTTAGTAGTTCAGGTATTTAAGTAGTTTCTATATTTTGGTATTTAAATGATTATGTAACTTTCCTTATTTTATGCTTTGTTCAACTTTATCAATAAGAGCACCATTTTTTACTCAATTTGCCAACATTAATACAATTCTTACACTCTTATTTGAAATCTATCAATCGGTTATGTTAGCTTTAAAGAGATGCGATGCGGCCATTCTAAAGTAATCATTGTGATTGACCAAACACCTCTTTGCAAATGAAGGCTCAATCATTGCTCTAAGGGATGCCTATGGGTTCTCAAAGTAATCTTTTTCTATTCTAAACAATGCCAACTTCAGAACCTACATTCATACAACAAGGTGAATGTCTATGCAAAACAACCAAATGGAATCTAAATTCATGAAAAATACATATTAACCTTCTTTTGATTCCCAGAAGCTTGACAACACCACCTCTAGTGCCTTCTTCCACAACCTTCACACAACAAACCCTCGTCATCGGTGGAAATCGATTCCACTAATGCAAGGAACCTACCTAACAAACAACTTGACTTCGACCTTCAAATCACAGGGAATGCATGGATTGTTGCATATGTAGAAGAAACAAGGGTTTAGGGGCAACACAATCGAATTTAGGATTTAATTTTTGGGGTGGGGTGCTTGTTTCTCAACCTAGAGGCAATTTGGTAAATGTCATGGGATGCGCTATGGCATTGTTTCGGTGCCTTGATAATCGGGGTGCCCTGAAAAGTTACGGGGTGCACGTATTTGCACTCTAAATTAAATAAGTCCAACATGATACATGACCTTGACCATTCATTTCGGGTATTAAGAGAACATACGCACGTATTTGCACTCTAAATTAAAGAGGACCGCTAAAGGCACCCCACCGTTTCATGAAGGCACCCGACTTTTTTGTAAAAATTTCAGCGAAAATGGAAAAGACCATTTTGCCCCTGTATATATATTGATTCAAACTCTACAAACCATTTTGTGAAAAAGCGGGGCACCCCACCACCAAGCTTGAACCTAAAACGACATTGCGTTTCTTGGTAGTTTATCGATTCTTACTTGAGATTGACATCATCAAACGACGATGTAATAATGTTTGATAACCATATGATGGTTTGAAGGAAGCTGTTTTTTGTCAACGTAGGGTTTCTCAAATTTTCGAGATGTTTTTTCACGGACGCGATTGATTCGGCCTCGCGGGGCCAGAGAGTTATGCACACGTCTCGGTCACCATCCACCCAGAAGCGAATAACGGTCTCGGTAATGGACAACAGAGAGCTATTCTACATTCTCGGTTGGACATCACCAAACGAGGACATAAACTATACACTTCGACTTACTCTCGTGAAGTGGTGGCCAGAGACGACAATAAAAGTCTCGATTATGGATGGACAGAGAGCTATTCTACATTCTCGGTCATGCTTGGAGAGGCGTAAACAAAATCTACGGCTTTGTGTGGCGAGAACCACTGAACGCCCAATAGATGAACCATTGAATGCACCGCCACACAAACATAACAACTACTCTATCAAATGCAACTTAATTAGACTACCAACGCACATTCAAACGATCGATTTCAACACTATCGATGTGTGAACGAAAAACTTGAGCAGAGCCCAAATTTGGATATGAAATCGACCAAAACTCGAGTCTTCAAACTCAAAAAACGTCCTACAACGAGAGGAGAGAGACATAGAGGAACGAATACAACTTAGATTTGGGATTGCTAGGTGGTTCGTTGACGAGAAATGGAGAAAGTCGAGCAAGAGGACGGTGGTGGGGTCGTGGGGTGCCTCTGTTTTGCGGGAGGGGTTTTTGGTGCCCAGTAAATTGGTTAGAGGGGTATTTTGGGTATTTCGGGTCTAATTTTTTGGTGCCCCGGGTAAATTGGTTAGTGCCCACATTAGCTTAGGGTGCCTTCATGAAATGGTGGGGTGCCCTTAGCGGCCCTCAAATTAAATAAGTCCAACATGATACATGACCTTAACCATTCATTTCAGGTATTAAGAGAACATCAGTGTGTGTAGTTAATGTCACACATGGCATGGCCCCCGCCACATTCGTCTTCACTCCCCCACTAGACTAGTCCCTCTCTCTCTCTCTCTCTCTCTCTCTCTCTCTCTCTCTCTCTCTCTCTCTCTCTCTCTCTCTCTCTCTCCATTGTGTTCTTCTCGCCATGGTCGACTTCGGAGCTATGATGGTGAAATGCTTTCAAGGTGAATATGATGTTCCTATGGATATCTAGGTGAGAACAAGAGAGATGATAGTCTGGTGAAGAAGAGGAGAGAAAGGGCTTATTTAGTCTCGTGGTGTCGAGCGGATTCGCCCCCTTGCTCATGGGTTTGCTGGGATCCAAAAGAGGGTACACTTTTTGGGTTTTGTTGGTTTCATTAATGGGTGTCGAGAAAGATTTGATTTTGGGTTCTAGATCGATTGAATTTCGTCAAGTTTTGATTTTTTTCACGATTTTAGAGCAATTTTTTTTGGTAAAGTTTTGATTTTTGTGAATGACTAGGGTTCTAGCGATGCGAATTTATGATATTTTCGCATTATTGATGATTATGAATAATCAAATAGATCTTTCCACATTATGAATGTCATTTGATTTATAACGACATTCGTTTTAATGTGTCTTATATATTCCAAAAGTTGAATATTATACTCAGATTAAATCATATAGATAATTTTTTTATTATTCAGAGTAAACTTATTATGAACAAGACATTAACAATAAAATTGTTGTATTAGATATTGCTGAACATTAACCTCTGCTAAGTTTGAATTCGAGAAATATTCACTTTTGTACATGCATGGACATAAACTCATCGCAATATTTAGGTCACGATTTAAACACATCTCGATGTGCTTGTTTTATCGAGTCATTTTCAATGATAAAATTCATAATATTGTGCCTTTGATTTTGAAGGCATGGTAATGGTAACAAAAATATTCGGATATATATGACAATATTTATACAAAATAGCCTTTCATATATGACCAAAAAAATGTCACAATTAAGCGATCATTGTCTAATTATTTGCCCTTTGTAGTGGTGCACCACTTTTGTTCTAACTTTTGGTGGAATTATCAATACGACTTTTACCTAATATTTTCACCTTTTCCACGTCCATAAATTTATTATTGCGATCATGATCCTTACATGGAACATATGCTTCTTAATTTGAAGCTAAACTAATTGGACGGGAGCAATATTATATTTATAATATTTCATTATTTTACTCAGCTACTATGAGACAAGAAATCAATCCTTAATATTTATTGGATTGAAGTGCGCACTCGATATTTGTTGCAGCAATAAATCAAGGCGGGCCACGTGACCTTATTTTTATTGTCTCATAAGTCATATTTCCACATAGCCTCAACATAGAGGTAATTAAAATTGTGGAATTATAATTAATATTTGAGTGATTAAATTTTGTAGCATGAGACACAGCCGCACATTTTGAGCTTTTGGAGCATTACCATTTTGGTATGTATATATAACTCCATAAGGTGAAAAGATATATAAAGTGAAATATTCAATTTTCAAATCTCTAAAGAGAAATTGGCGAATGATTATGTATAACACACAGTTTGTATATATGCTTTATTCACAAATTGTACTATCTAATTGTCATGACAAGTAATTCTTGTTGATAATATAATAAGGCAATAAGTTCAACTATGGTTAAATAACGTTTTGAAAATAAATTTAATATAAAATAATTTTTTCCTTTTTGTGTAAAAACATAAATATGATTAAATATATGTTCACAATTTGATTCATTCATAAACAAAATATATTATTCATATGAGTTGGTGGGACAACCTCCGAGGTTGGGTGGCGAGACATAGTCTACTTAATACTATGCCTACTCGACCAGGATAACCCGTTTCCCTTTCAATGTTTAGCTTTTACCGGGGATAAGACTTACCCACTATCAACTCAAACTTATAGTATTATTTGTATTATAAAATCAAGAATAGAACAATAACTAATCGTTTGTAGTTTTAAGAGAAAAAACTATATGTCACACATTAACTTTTGATTTCCGATGTAGAAGATCGTACAAGACACAACTACGAGCATACTTTCGTAGTCGATGACGTTACAGTGCATAATGTATGAATAAAATACATTTACATAATTAAATATGCATGTAACAAAAAGAAATTAATCATGACAACATGGAAATAAATTGAAATTATTTAAATTAATAAAAATTATACATTTTTAGCTTTATATCTTTGAAAAGCTTCTTGATCTTCAAGACCTCCTCTTGTAGAGCAACTTCGTCTTGATAACGTGTTGTAAATTAAGTTGGAACTTGCTAAGAATTAGAGAAGGAAATAGAAGACTAATGGCTGTTTGGTTCGTGGGATTAGCCCAGATTAGCCACCTTTGGACTAGTTAATCCATTGTTTGCTTGGAGGATTAACTAGGCCGGCGGATTAGTTAAGAGGCATGGTAGTGGATTAAACAATACCACCATTTTTGGTGGGATTAGCTAATCCATTGTAGCTGAAAGAGGAGATTACCACTTTACCCTTCACATAAACCAAATCACAATTCCAAGTCCCTGTTTTTCATGTTTGGAAATTTGGGAGACGGAGTGGATGAAGAAGGCGAAGAGGATGATGGAGGAGAGGAAGATGAGAAGGGGCTCGGCAACCACCGCATCTCCGGAGCTGCTGAGAACACATGGTACAGTCGAGCCTCCTCTGTGAGAGATCAGTCCGCCATTAAAGATGACGCGAAACTAGAGCGGTGGTTCGGTTCGGTTCGTGAATGGCGACGCGATTTTGATCGGAGGATTTGTTGAGGGCGTTCTTGGATGTTGGGATATACAGCTTTGATTTGGAGGATTTGTTGAGGGCGTCGGCGGAGGTGTTGGGGAAGGGGAGTGTGGGGACTTCGTACAAGGCGGTGTTGGAGGAGGGGACGGCTTGTGGTGGTGAAGAGGTTGAAAGACGTGGTTGTCACCAAGAGAGAGTTTGAGGTTCAGATGGAAGGGTTGAGGAAGGTCAACCATGAGAACATTGTTCCTCTTCGAGCCTTTTATTACTCCAAAGATGAGAAGCTACTCGTCTATGATTTCATGCCCTTAGGAAGCCTCTCTGCTCTTCTTCACGGTATGCAAATTTTTTTTTTTCTTTTTTACGGGTTTCGAACCTTCAAACCTTCACAGCCATGGAAATCCTGGAAATGAGAAATGTAAATGTGAGCCGATTCAAGCAGCGGTCTTCATTGGAGGAGATGAGAAATGTGTGAAATTGGGAGATTTTTGGTGTTATTTATCTAATGGTATTTTGGTAAATGTATATGTACAACCCCATTTAATCCCAACCTTAAAACTCCCAACCAAACAAGATACACAAATGAGACTAAACTATCTAAACCCATGTGTTAGTCCCATCACTAATTAATCCCATGTGTTAGGATTCACTAAAATGTGAACCAAACAGGCCATAAGAACTTCTACTACTACAAATTACCACTACAAAGGAGAAGAGAAGAAATGAGATAGTTGGAATGAGAAGTTTTCATTCAACTTGGTGTGTGAATTACAATGGGGTTAGCACCATTTATATAGGTCATTTGGTGATGATGATAATTGTACTTATACAATGTGTACAAGTTCACAAGCAACATAGACAATACATGAAAGAGTTGATGTACATTGGAGAGGATTACAAGTTACATGACAATACATGGATAAGTGATTAAACATTGGAGTTGAATACAAGTTATGTAGAGTGTACAAGTTACATTCAATGTAGAAGTCATGTTTGATGTTACAATTCAATGTGAGAGTCATGCTTGACAATGTGATCATTCGTAAGCTTGGTTAAAGGGTCAACCAATTTACAACAATTTTAACTTACTTCCCTTCTGAATTTTCATACTTTCGTCACATCAAATCTTGAAAACGTTGCTCAACATGTTCAATCACTAGACTACTCGAAGAAATCAAAGAAGAATGAATATCTCCCATTTTATATACTTGCAAAACTTTTAGGTTTTCTTTGTTTTATTTGACTTTGGTCCATGCCCCTGGACTAAAAGTCATATTCCTACCTAATCACAACTTTCTTGGTTACTTATTAAAATTTTAGAAGTTTCAATTTTAAATATTACTTTTATAATTTTACAAATCTTGATTTTCTAATTACTAATTTGCATAACTTGATTCAATTCGGTAGTCTTTTTGTAAATTGAATTGAGTTGGATTGACAAAATAAATAATTTGAATTGAATTGTAATTTTTTAATTAATAAGAATTGGGTTGGATCTCATCGAGGCTGAATTGTAATTTTTCAATTCATAAAAATTGGGTTGGATCTCATTCGTGTTTAAATTTATAGTTGGAGAGTTAGGCGGAGCTCGGGACAACATCGATTTTTTAATTGCTAATCTCGTAACTCCAATTTGAATGTGATGTTCTCATGATCGGTCTAGTGAGAACCGATCAATAATAATCTGATTTGCTACATATAGATAAAGTTGTCCGGATTTGTCATTTCGTACATATCTATGTGAGAACCGATCAATAATACATAGCCGCATGTGGGGATCCATTGGATCATCATAGTATGATCCAACAAATCAATCTATAGATTTAAGTCACCGACCTATTCCATTGGATCCATTAGATGGATAAAAGATTTACTTTACCATTATAAGTAAGTGGTCTCAGCATTGTGCGTCTTTTATTATTTGGAGAGAGAGAGAGAGAGAGAGAGAGAGAGAGAGAGAGAGAGGAGTGCTTGTTCATTATCAAGAGATTATCTCGCTCCCTCGCAAAAGGGGTTGCTGGGATCCAAAAGAAGGTACCATTTTTGGGGTTTGTTGGTTTCATTAATGGGTGTTGAGAAAGATTTGATTTTGGGTTCTTGATCGATTGAATTTCGTCAAGTTTTGATTTTTTCACGATTTTAGAGCAATTTTTTTTTGGTAAACTTTTGATTTTTGTGAATGACTAGGGTTCTAGCAATGCGAGTTTTTATTGTTAAAGTTTTGATTTTTGTGGGGTTTTTTTTTATTTCAAATTGGATGATTTGCTCTTGAATCAATTGGGGGAATTTTTTGTCTTCTAGATGCCGTTTCGATTGTTTGACGATTTTAGATCTTGGACCGTTTGATTTGCTAATTGAGTTTAGGATGGTGATTCGGATTGTCATAGCATGATCCAACGAATCGAGTCATAGACCATAATTGTTCAACGATAAAGATTTACTTTTTTTGTTTAGAAAGATAAGATAAGATTTGTTTAGAAGATAAGATAAACTCAAAATAACATCTTCACAAGTCTATAAATAACTTGGTTTGGTTAGTAAGTCAATCGATTGATTAAAGAGAGTTGTTAGTGTTCGCCTCCTTTTGATTTCAATTAAGGTTTTGCTTCCTTTCTTTAATTTGTTTGCTTTTGTTTCAATATTTTCGGTTGCTTTGTGTGGTTGGTTGATCGATTATTCTCTTATTAAATTCAATTTCTCTTATAATTGCTTTCTGTGTTGTTTACATCATGATCAATTGTTTCTGTGTACATATTTCCTTTTGGTTTGTTCATTCTTGGCATCAATTGTTGTGTTTATACATTCTAGTTTCTTTTTGGTTTATTAATTCAACATCGCATAGTAAGGGTTACATTACATGATTTGGTTGGTACTCCTGTTGAGAATTGAGTTTGGATTAGAAAAGTAGAATTAGATGTGATTACAGTTAATGTGTTATGTTTCTTGACTAAAAAGATTATTAATTTGGATCCATCACTCTTTCATGGTTTCTTAATTATATGGTGACTTAATGAAATTATGGGTGACTTAAAATTCTTTAGTATTCAACGCCGAACTTGATTGTCGGTCTTTATTTCTAATCTCTGCTAGCCGTACGTAGTTTTCAATCTCTTTCGGTTTAGGTTGTGGGTTCTTTATTGTTTTGGGTTCGAAGATTAAAAGTCAAATATTAACGAAATTCTTGATTCTTCAAATGGCTGTTTACTGGGTATGGCTGGTCGACCATTCTCACCTTTTGATTTTGGTCTTCATTTCTTTGTTATCCTTTTTGTGGTTAACAAATCTTTCGATTGTTTCAATCTAACTCGTACATTGATTCCATTGTTTTTTTTTTATTGAACATTGTTATTAATCATCTTTGATTATGCAGGATACTTGGTCACTTTTGAATGCATTTTTTTTTCTTTAAAGACAATTTCTATATAGGGATTTACTTTTCTTGTCAAGAACTACAGTTGTGTACTGTCACAATTATTAAATAATAAATGTTCGATGTTACGAGATGTTCGAGGGTGAATTTTATTGTCATTACAACGTTCGCGTACATCATTAAGTAGATGCCAACAATGTCAACCTTGAAGAATGAGTGTGAGGGGCTTCAGAAACACTAGTAAGAAGATGCCAACAATGTCAGCCATGAAGAACAAGTGTGAGTCATATCTCAAGATGCAATAGGTCATATTTCAAAATGTAATCTTGTTTGTTAATCGTACATTACGACATGTACGCAATGCATTCTTTTGTGAAAAAAAAAAAAAAAAAAAAAAAAAAAAAAAAAAAAAAAAAAAAAAAAAAAAAAAAAAAAAAAAAAAAAAAAAAAAAAAAAAAAAAAAAAAAAAAAAAAAAAAAAAAAAAAAAAAAAAAAAAAAAAAAAAAAAAAAAAAAAAAAAAAAAAAAAAAAAAAAAAAAAAAAAAAAAAAAAAAAAACACTGAGGTTTATGGTATAGCTTAGTGATTAAAGTGGCTATAGCAGAGTTGTGAAAGCAGAAGTATCGGTTGAAAACTTAAGGCGATCCTTGAAAAAAAAAAAAAAAAAAAAAAAAGAGTGAATCAAAGGTTTATGGTATAGTTTGGTGATTAAAGTTGGCTATAAGCAGAGTTGTGAAATCGAAATATCGGTTAAAAACCTATTGAGGATCTACGAGAAAAAAAAAAAAAAAAAAAAAAGATGAGTGAAAAAAAAAAAAAAAAGAGAGAAAAAAAGAGGAAAAAAAAAGAGAGAACGAATGCGGACGTGTCAATACGATCGTATTTTTTTTTTTAAGTTGTCATATGGCCGTTTGTATTTGATTGTTGGCATCGACATAGCTTAAGTATTTGATTGTTAACGTTAAAAAAAAAAAAGATTGGCATGTAATATTGGTTTCCATGACGAAGAAACCAAAGAGAAGATACTGGTATGTGTGGTGGATAATAAAAATTGCCTCCTTTTCAACGTGGACGTAGGCCTCAAAGTAAATTTGAACCACGATAAATTCCTTTGCCTCTTTCTAGATTTTTATTTTTTATTTTTTAAACTTTTTTTCAATTTATTGGTTTTTTCTTTTTCCTAATTTTGAGGATGCATCATTCTCATCATATATAATATCCTTTTGATACGGTAGAGATTATAGTCAAGCGAACGTGATGGTTTAAACATCATTATACTCTGCAATCAAATTAAAAACAAAAGAAATAATATCACAAACAATTTTGATGAATAATTTGCCAAACCAATATCTATCTATCAGCACAGACATTTTATATTTTTTTTGTAATGTATGCGAATTCTCTCCAAACTTTAAATTGACTCACATAATAAATGAATAGTTATAGTTTCATGTTTAAAGCAACTAAATCTTGTTTAATTGCATATATATATATATATATATATCATATATATAAAAGCGCGAATCACAAATTTTTGAGTGGTAGTGAAATTTACCTATTTGCCCATACTTTTTTTTATCTCCAAATCAACCTTTTCTTTTGTATCCAAATCAAACTCTAACTCTTTATCAATTCACTACACGTTTTTTTTTTTTTTATCTCCAAATCAATCATGAACTCATTTTCGTTAATCCAATATACTTTTTTTGATCTCAATCACAGTAGAGAATATTGATAAGCTAAAAAAGGTACTTGTATTTTTAATTTTTAAATTTTAATTATAATTTTAAATTTTGTTAATAGATTCTTAGAAATTAATTCCGTGAGCGAAGCGGCGAAAGAAATCGTGCGTAGCACGTCTTGAAACTAGTATATCTATCATATATATAAAAGCACGAATCACAAATTTTTGAGTAGTAATGAAATTTACCTATTTGCCCAACTTTTTTTCGTATCCAAATCAATTCCTTGAATTAATTAATTCATAATTAATGCCTTCATCGTGGTGCTTACACTTGTTAATTCTTTTCAGATTTCCTTCATCAACTCTCTCAAATAAAAATTTATATAATATATTTAAAAACGTGATGCATAAGTGATGTTGTAAGAAATTGAGTTTTTTTATAATCTTTAGTTATTTTAATTGTGTCATAATTTATAAGTTTAATGGATATATATGTCTGTTGTATTTATACTTTCTAGAAGATCTTATCTAAAACAAATATTGTTAAGAAAAAATCGAAAAAAAAAGTCCTCATTAAACGAAATTAAAAATTAGTATTTTTATCGCCTAATTTTCTATTTTTTTTTTTTTTTTTTTTTTTTTTTTGTTTGAAGGTAAAGTGTTTGTATTTATCTTTTGTTCTTATTGTATTAATCTCAAGTTCTTAACATAATCAATTTGATTGATCGATGTACAAATTAATTTTTAGGGCTTGCTTCTCTCCATATATCATTAAATTGATTAGATAATGATATTGGCATTTATTGTGTATAGCCTAATCTAATTGTCTAGACTAATCTATATATAGATCAGTACTAATATTAATTACCACCGATTTGCTATTCTTTTTTTTAGCAAACTATAAATTAGGAACCTACGTAACAAAAATATTAATTGCACAACCTTATCTAAGATAGATAGCTACAAGTAACAAAAAGAAAGTAAACAAAGATTGGATAACTACTAAAATAAGATATATACATCAAAAAGATATATACATAAATTTGATATTAATGTCGGTCTCCTTTTTTTTTTGATTCAATGGATCAAGCCTCTAATCTTGATTTTTTCATTGGAGGTGCCAATATGCATGATACATATATTTATAGTTGATCTTTTCTTTTCTATTTTTTTCAATGGTAGTTTTACCTACGTTTAGGAGTTGATTTTATGATTTGAAGGAATGCAGGAGTAGAAGAAAGGACGATCTATTCGTGACTACAAAAAGAAAAAAAGTACAAGTTGGAAATGGAATGGGACAAAAAACAATGCATGTCAAGATTGATTATTATATCAAACAATGGCGGCTAGCATGAGACTTCACAATTTACACAAGTTGAAAGAATTCTTTCCTACGCCCTATTAGATCATATAATGGGTTGGGTTAGAAGTGAAGAAGTCTAGACCAACAACAAAGTTGGTAGAAAGCGTACGGGAAAACATCCGGCTAAAAGGGATAATTACAATCTTGCTTTGATGATGATAAGCGGCAGCGCGTGGCGGGGCTCTATCATGACTTCGCGCTTCATTGCTCGTTTGGCTCTTCGTCCATTTCCGATTTGTACTTTTTTCCCTTTGTTAGCATGGCGAGACGAACTAGCATGATCAAGATCTTGTTGGAAACCTTCATTACTTACAAGCCTTGCTCCTCTACGCCGGTCCTTACATAGCCATTGCTTCCCCACTTAGATTGCCAATACGAAGGTTGGACGAACCACTGAGATAGAAGTCATCCATACCATCATCATCATCTTCTTCGAATAGGTAATATTCTTCATGTTCATCAGTAACTTCCTCTTGTGCTACTATCGGCAGGGGCTCAAACCAATTTGCCCTTAAGAGAAGGCAAACACTTTCCTCCAGCATATAATCTTGTATTCTGTCACAAGGACACGGATCACTTAGTACGGGCGAACCTCAATAAAATAAGCGAGATAGGAAATCTAAAACGGCAACATACCCGCCATCGAGAGCTCGATGAAGAATAAGAAACTCAAATGGGTATTTACAGGGGCAAATTGGATTCTTCTTGTATGTAGCCCACCTTAAAATACACGTCTGCTTGCAAGAAAAAAAAATAAAATAAAATCCAAGATCAAATAAACATTGAATATCCAAAAATAGATAAGTTTTGAACCTGCAACATGGAATAGAACACGCCAAAAACATCAATTCAATCAACAAAGGTTTCTCGACATGAAGTTGACAATGTACGAGTTCATATATATAGTTACCCACCTTAAAAAACACAATGACATACCAAGCTGAATCGAGGTCTGTCAAATTAACAATAAGTGATAAATGGGTATGACAATTTGATTCGGGGATAGTGTTAAATACAAGAGCACTCTGGTTTGACCCAATTGTAAGAAAGCTGTTTGTCTAGAAAACATATCAACCCAAAAATTCTATGACACTGTAGACAAAATGTTTGATGTAGTTAATAATAAATCAAATGTAGGAGCGAGGACACTTTGCTCTAACGTCGAAATCATGGGGTGCTTTTCACGGCTTGTCCCTAGCTTGGGACCTTAGTTTTGACAAGTGATCGTCGAGGTTGACAATAGCAATGTGGGTAAGTATCTTACCGAATTGAGATTTAAGCTAGGGAGACATTGAAACTTAATCGCGCCAATTGAAGAACCGATACGTAGACCATGGAATGTGCAAGTACACCGGGAGTTTTGGGAAAGTAACAAAAGCTTACTTCACATGTTCATAAGCTTCTTGTAGCTTAAATAATAAGGAAACTTGCATAACTAACAAGCTATTTGGAAAACTACTAAACTTCATAAAGATGGTATTAGGTTTTGTGTGGAATTTAATTTGCCTTTCCTTGTTATCTTCTATCGATAAATCTTTTTACTAATACAAGTATGGTTTTATATATGTATATAAGGTTTTGCACACAATCGCGACTTTAAGGGAAGACAACATTTAAATAAATCAAGACTTTATGTTAACGAGTTAAGCAATCTATAACCATGGGCTTAGATATTTGAAAAAATTTGGAAAAGCAAATTTGTACATGCTAAAGTAGATCCCCCTTATACCAAAACACTGGAAATTCGAGTTGTAGTTACGGAGTTGCATGACATTTTGCTCAAGATTTAAACTATGATTCTTCTATTCAAATTTTCGAAAGGTAGCCTCTTTGAAAATATTTTGGAGTTTAGACAATATTGCGACGATGAGGTGGAGGCAGAAAGGCTTTGAAAGATGATGGTGAATATATTTAAAAGGTGTAAGAGACTATCAACTTATGCACATTTTCGTTACCAACTTCACCCCAATTCATAATTATGGTTTTTGCATTTCGGACAAATTTTTCAATCCAATCAACTTGATGTCTAATGTCTGCCCTCTAATCATCTTTACTCATTGCCAATTTAGGGCAATCTCCAAATCCACTTAAAGACTCACTCACTCACTCATCATCCAAAAATCACTCAATCAAAAACAAATCAAGAACAGTGAAAAAAGGGCATAAAAAGGGTCGAAATCTCAACAAACCGGTATGCGTGCTCGCAACCTTTCACAAAGTGATCTCTATGACTCTATCTTCTCCAAGCGAGATCGCGCGACACACGGCAAGCGACGACGTCGAAGACAAAAACGATGACGACGAAGACACCGCCGCATGACGAGTAACCCCCTTTCGAGCATCTCCACCAAAATTAAGAAGAACCTAGAGAACACAATCAATTGAATCACACCAAGAAAATCATCAAAATCGAATCATTTCATTTGAATCGACGTCCAATTCATCAATCAGATCGAGAAACTTGCCCTAAATGCAGAAGCCCTAATTAAGTAAATTGAAATTGAGAGTACCTGATCTTGAAGAGAGAGACTCGCGAATTCGTCCATTGAACAGAGCCAAAAAAAAGGCAGAGACAAAGAGATTGATAGATTGAGAGAGAGTGAAGGCTTTGAAGGCGCCACAATATAAAATGAGAGCTTTCGACAGAGAAGGTCGATGGGCCTCGGGATTTGTGAGATGTGAGGCGTTGGATGGGCATCGTGATAATTCATGCACCCGAACTAGAGATGAATCTAAGTGTAGGCGTCACTTAAACATATGTAAGGACATCTTAACAAACTTTATTTTCTCAACAGAGATTCTTCGTTTTATATTTTATTCCCTTTTAATACTTAAAAAGAAAATTGTATAAAAAACTTCATATTTGTACATTTAAAAATTTGCATATTTCTCGGTGTTGTAAAATAAAATTATTATTTCTCATGAGTTACTCGGCAATTAGTCTAACTAATATTTTTGGATATTATGGGTATTTAGGTAAGCTTGACTATTCCCCTTTGAAACGACCCTTCTCGTATTAATTTTCAAAAAATTATGTCGGACCGTTTTAAACGGGTCCGGACAAAAATTGACAAACGGGACCAGGACACATTTTGCCACCCCTATCTTTGAAGCGGGCAAAGAAAATCAATATTAATTGAGGCAAAAGGGGGGTTGTCACTTTCAAGTATGAAAGACTTCCTACATTAATTTGCTTTCTATGTGGTTTTATGGGCCACCTGATGACGATTATTGTTCGATACTTTTTGAAGTTGAAGAAGTTGATTCTCTCTCGATGAGGTGGGGACCATGGCTAAGGGCTCGGCGAATAAGTAAGATCGGAGCGGTGACCGTGGTTAAGGTTTGTTGAGGACGATAAGCGGTGGACGAAAAGGAAAGTTCGAATTCGAGGGAGGGAAGCTTGGATTCGCATGTGATGATTGGGGAAAGAGGCGTGATTCTGGGTGTCGAGAATATTGGTGGCGACAGTTCAACAAATTTTCGAAATTTAATTCAAAAAAGCACGGATGTGGAGAAATTGGGCTTGGACTTAAATGAGGACGTGAAAAAGAGAAATGGGTGTAACAGGCCCGGTTACCCATAAACTAGGCTCGTAGGGCCTAAGCCCATGTGGACCCCCGGGCCAGCGTCATAAGGTCAATGTTCTTTTTTCTGGGGCAAATAAGTTTATATGAACATTGTATATGTTGAAAGCTTGAATTGCATGCTACCATTTGATACGTTTTAAGGGGGTGCATACCACTTGGTCATCGTCTTCATCATTCTAACCCTCATTGTTCTTCCTCGTATATATATATATCTCGGTTGGAGATCAAATTCAAGGAGAGCGGGAGTGTTGGTGGCATTATTTAAGAACAGTTGAAGGTGAGACAATATTTCAATTTTTGATTTTAGTGGCCAGTGGGATTTGGTTTTGTCTATGAATTCGAAATTGAAATTGGGAGGGGTTATTTTGGTTGGTTGTTATTTGCGTGATGAAGAGAGGAGGAGGTTCGAGTTTATATATATATATATATAACCGTGAAGAA
Organism: Stephania yunnanensis; assembly: GCA_039657365.1. Lineage (NCBI taxonomy): Eukaryota > Viridiplantae > Streptophyta > Magnoliopsida > Ranunculales > Menispermaceae > Stephania > Stephania yunnanensis. The sequence continues at coordinate 1,291,454 of JBBNAF010000043.1, forward strand.
GAGAGAATCGAGAAGGAGAAGACGAAGGTGGGGGTTGAAGAAGAAGGTGGTTTGAAGAAGGCGTTAGGGGAGGGAACAAACCCAGAGACCCAGAAGAAATTTGAATGAAAAAAATTCGATTAATCATGTAAAAAAAAGGTGTCTAAAGCTTTAATCCCAACTAATTCAATTATTTACATTCATAATTTCAAAGTTATCTTTTCTATCTATAGAGTTTGAGGTAAATATTGAACTTTATGCATAATTCTACGGAATCTCCACAAGCAAGTGTTCACAAATTGATGGGTCAAACCACTTGTTTTTTTCCTTGTTTCCTTTTTTTTTGAGGAAGTAATGTCCTAGTATGACTAGCTTATTTTTTCATTCACATCTTATCTCAATCACGTTAGAGAATATTGATAAGCTAAAAAATGTTATTGTATTTCTAATTTTAAATTTTAATTACAATTTTAAAATTTGTTAATAAATTTTTAGAAATTAATTCCATGGCGAGCGAGCGGGGGCCGTGCGTAGCACGTCTTGAAACTAGTATATATATATAAATATTTTTTTTTTCTCTCTTTGGTTTCTTCTTACTCTAGCATGGGCACATGTCAAATACACTTTAAAGTGAGTTATATATATTTCCTCCCCATAGAAACGATTGCGATTTCATAACCAGGCTTGTAATTAGCCATCTTATTTTCTTGTCCACCACTAATTAACAACTTTATGTTCTTTGCTGTCACTTGGACATGCTTCTCTGTAATGTACACTTGTTTAATTTCTTGTTGAGCATTGAAAGGAAATATATGGCATGACTTAATTCTAAATAGAAAGTTGCGGAAGCTTTTGCTCCTATAAACCCAACTAAACGAGCTAAATAGTGATTCAAGCTCGACACCTGTTGGTCCTCCTCCAATGATTAGAATGGAGTCTCTGATTTGATCTTTTTCGTCAATCACATTAGACATTAAGTGGCACATGCATAGCTATGATAATCGAGCAATTAATCATAAGTAATCTGATTGCCATAGTTTTTTTTTTGTTAAGTAATTTGGAGACGGGCTCCAGAAAGTTGCTTATAACTCAGAAAAATGTACAGGTTCACAACGCCATCTACAAAAGAATCTACGTACATTAAGAATGTTACGATGATGCTCAATCATACCAAAAAGCGGCCTAAAGCCAAACCATAGAGCCAAAGCTCACAACCTTCTAGCTCTCTCGGCAAAGCAAGCTATGGAGCTCAGAGTCAAAACTCAACAAGGAGAAACTAGGACATTCATGGATAATATCCCAAAACAAACAAACTCAAAACATGACAACAATAGCATATGAGTTATATATGTCAGCCAAAACTCTCCCACAACAAAACAATAAACAATTAACTCGGCATTGGCTCCTTCGAGATCGACCAATGTGTCCCCTCGCCTATCAACATCGAAAACCAACAAGACCTACAAAACCAAAACATCTAAAAAAAAAGACTTCTCCCTCCTATTAATGTAGTGTCCATTCGAAACAAAACACAAAAATGGAAGGCTAAAAACGAAACCATAGCATATGAGAAGTACACGTCTTTCATATCTCCCATTTGCTAAGAAAAAAGATTCCCCTATGTGCCAATTCCCTAGTGAACATCCACACCCTAGTATAAACACATGCCCAACGGCCCTGCTCAAAGCAAGAACATCAGCAACATTGAGTTAGAGATATGTGTAGACTCTCACTCTGCCATGCATGTGTCTTGTGCCCTTGTGCCTTCTTCACGCGCTTCAATCACTACTTCACACGCATCATATTTATCACAACTTGGGATATTTTGTGTCCATCTTTTGTGCACCATCGTTGGTGTGCAAGCAATCCATGTCCATATTTGCTCTGCTCTGCCCTTTGTAAGTTGGTTATTTATGTTGTCACGCATGCCGCTTCATTAGCTTGATCGCCTTGTGGGTGAATCGCATCTGTATGTGCATCTGTTATCCATTGTCCTACTGTAGTCGACCACGTCGACTCAATTTATCTGTCGTCGATTTTGATGTCTGCTATTACGATGTCCATTGTTACTGCGATTCAGGCTACTGCCACATCGAATCCGTTTCTTGTCGTCTTGGGTGGTCTTCGATCTGCTTTGCAACGAACCTTAAATTTATTAGGTTTCTTGATTCGATTGATAATCTCAAGTTAGTTTTCATGAACCATCTTGAGTTTGAGGAAGGTATTACTATAGCGATTACTATATCTTAGTAGTTCGGGTATTTAAATAGTTTTTATATTTTGGTATTTAGGCGAGATTAGGTAACTTTCCTTATTTTATGCTTTGTTCAACTTTATCAATAAGAGCACCATTTTTACTCAATTTGCCCACATTAATACAATTCTTACACTTTTATTTGAAATCTATCAATCGGTTATGTTAACTGCAAAGAGATGCGATGCGGCCATTCCTAAAGTAATCATTGTGATTGACTAAACACCTCTTTGCAAATGAAGGCTCAATCATTGCTCTAAGGGATGCCTATGGGTTCTCAAAGTAATCTTTTTCTATTCTAAACAATGCCAACTTCAGAACCTACATTCATACAACAAGGTGAATGTCTATGCAAAACAACTAAATGGAATCTAAATTCATGAAAAATACATATTAACCTTCTTTTGATTCAGAAGCTTGACAACACCACCTCTAGTGCCTTCTTCCACAACCTTCACACAACAAACCCTCGTCCTCAGTGGAAATCGATTCCACCACGCAAGGAACCTACTTAACAACGGCTTCGACCTTCAAATCACGGGGAATGTGTGGATTGTTGCCTATGTAGAAGAAACAAGGGTTTAGGGGCAACACTGATCGAATTTGAGGTTTTCGAAAACTAGGGTATTTTTACAATTTTATTCACACATGGCATGGCTTTGATGGCCCCCACCACATTCGTCTTCACTCCCCCACACTAGACTAGTCCCTCTCTTTCTTTCTCTCCATTGTGTTCTTCTCGCCATGATCGACTTGAATTTGTGATAGTGCAATGCTTTCAAATTGAATATGATGTTCCCATGGCCATATCTAGGTGAGAACAAGAGAGAGGATAGTGCAGTGAAGAAAAGAGGAGAGAAAGGGCTTATTTAGTCTCGTGATTTGTCGAGCGGATTCGCCCCCTCGCTCGAGGGGTTGGGATCAAAAGAGGGTACACTTTTTGGGTTTTGTTGGTTTCATTAATGGGTGTTGAGATATATTTGATTTTGGGTTCTAGATCGATTGAATTTCGTCAAGTTTTGATTTTTTTCACGATTTTAGAGCAATTTTTTTTGGTAAAGTTTTGATTTTTGTGAATGACTAGGGTTCTAGCGATGCGAGTTTTTATTGTTAAAGGTTTGATTTTTGTGGGTTTTTTATTTCAATTTGGATGATTTGCTCTTGAATCAATTGGTGGAATTTTTGTCTTCTAGATGCCGTTTCGATTGTTTGACGATTTTGGATCTTGGACCGTTTGATTTGCTAATTGAGTTTAGGATGGTGATTCGGATTGTCATAGCAAGATCCAACGAATCAGAGTCACCGACCTTAATTGTTCAACGATAAAGATTTACCTTTTTTTTTAGAAAGATAAGATAAGATTTGTTTAGAAGATAAGATAAACTCAAAATAACATCTTCACAAGTCTATAAATAACTTGGTTTGCTTAGTAAGTCAATCGATTGATTAAAGAGAGTTATTAGTGTTAAGCCTCCTTTTGATTTCAATTAAGGTTTTGCTTCCTTTCTTTAACTTTGCAATTGTTTGATTTTGAGTTTCTATTACGTTGATAAATTTCTACCATTAATTAGAGAAGGTTGAAGATGCATTAGGTACTGTTTGCTTTTGTTTCAATATTTTCAGTTGCTTTGTGTGGTTGGTTGATCGATTATTCTCTTAGTAAATTCAATTTCTCTTACAATTGCTTTCCTGTGATGTTTGTATCTTGATCAATTGTTTCATGTGTACATATTTCCTTTTGATTTGTTCATTCTTGGCATCGATTGTTGTATTTATACATGTTAGTTTCTTTTTGGTTTATTAATTCAACATTGCATAGTAAGGGTTACATTACATGATTTGGTTGGTTATTGTGTGGATCTGTGTTGGTACTCTGTTGAGAATTGAGTTTAGATTAGAAAAGTAGAATTAGATGTTGATTACAGTTAATGTGTTATGTTTCTTGATTAAAAAGATTATTAATTTGGATCCTCACTCTTTCATGTAAGATCAATTAGTTTCTTAATTATATGGTGACTTAAAATTCTTTAGTATTCAACGCCGAACTTGATTGTCGATCTTTAGTTCTAATCTTTGCTAGTAGTACATAGTTTTCGATCTCTTTCGGTTTAGGTTGTGGGTTCTTTATTGTTTTGGGTTCGAAGATTAAAAGTCAAATATTAACGAAATTCTTGATTCTTCAAATGGATACATTTCTTGGGTATAGTGGCCGACCATTCTCACCTTTTGATTTTGGTCTTGATTTCTTTGTTATCCTTTTTGTGGTTAACAAATCTTTTCAGATTGTTTCAAGCTAACTCGTACCGATTCCATTGTTTTTTTATTGAACATTGTTATTAATCACCTTTGATTATGCGGCATTCTTGGTCACTTTTGAATGCATTTTTTTCTTCAAGACAATTTCTATATATGGATTTACTTTTCTTGTCAAGAAGCTGAGTTCTTGTCACAATTATTAAATAATAAATGTTCGATGTTACGAGATGTTCAAGGGTGAATTTTATTGTCAATTATTACAACGTTCACGTACATCATTAAGTAGATGCCAACAATGTCAACCATGAAGAATGAGTGTGAGGGGCTTGAGAAACACCACCATTAAGAAGATGCCAACAATGTCGACCATGAAGAACAAGTGTGAGTCATATCTCGAGATGCAATAGGTCATATTTCAAAATGTAATCTTGCTTGTTAATCGTACATTACGACATGTACGCAATGCATTCTTTTGTGAGGAAAAAAAAAAAAAAAAAAAAAAAAAAAAAAAAAAAAAAAAAAAAAAAAAAAAAAAAAAAAAAAAAAAAAAAAAAAAAAAAAAAAAAAAAAAAAAAAAAAAAAAAAAAAGAGAGGAAAGAGGTTTATGGTATAGCTTGGTTATTAAAGCGGCTATAGCAGGAGTTGTGGCAGAAGTATCGGTTGAAAACTTAAGGTGATCCTTGAAAAAAAAAAAAAAAAAAAGAGAGTGAATCAAAGGTTTATGGTATAGTTTGGTAATTAAAGCGGCTATAGCAGAGTTGTGAAATCGAAATATCGGTTAAAAACCTAGTGAGGATCTCGAGAAAAAAAAAAAAAGAAGAAAAAAAAAGATGAGTGAAAAAAAAAAAAAAAAAAATAGAAAAAAAAAGAGGGAAAAAAAAAAGAGAGAACGAATGCGGACGTGTCAATACGGTCGTATTTTTTTTTTTAAGTTGTCATATGAATAGTTAGTATTTGATTGTTGGCATCGACATAGCTTAAGTATTTGATTGTTAACGTTAAAATAAAAAGATTGGCATGTAATATTGGTTTCGATGATGAAGAAACCAAAAGAGAAGATACACGTATGTGGTGGATAATAAAAATTGCCTCCTTTTCAACGTGGACGTAGGCCTAGAAGTAATTTGAACCACGATAAATTCCTTTGCCTCTTTCTCGATTTTTTATTTTTTTTTTTTTTTTTTTAACTTTTTTTTTAATTTTATTGGTTTTTTATTTTTCCTAATTTTACAAGATGCATCATTCTCATCATATATAATATCCTCGTGATACGGTAGAGATTATAGTAAGCGAACGCGATGATTTAAGCATCATTATACTCTACAATCAAATTAAAAACAAAAGAAATAATATCACAAAACAATTTTGATGAATAATTTGCCAAACCAATCTCTATCTATAAGCACGAGAGATTTTTATATATATTTTTTTTGTAATGTGTGCCAATTCTACCAAACTTTAAATTGACTCACATAATATATGAGCGAGTTATAGCTTCATGTTTAAAGCATCTAAATCTTGTTTAATTGCATAGATTTTTTTCTCTCATTGGTTTCTTCTTACTCTAGCATGGCTGCTTTGGGCATATGTCATATACACTTTAAAGTGAGTTATATATCTTTCCTCCCAAAGAAAAGCGATTGCGATTTCATAACCAGGCTTGTAATTAGCCATCTTATTTTCTTGTCCACCACTAATTAACAACTTTATGTTCTTTCTTTGTCACTTGGACATGCTTCTCTGCAATGTTTAATTTCTTGTTGAGCATTGAAAGGAAATATATGTCATGACTTAATTTTGAATAGAAAGTTGCGGAAGCTTTGCTCCTATAAACCCTGACTATATTCGAGACCAACCAATCAAGTGTTTTCTTTGAAGCTTTTGCTCCTATAAACCCAAGTAATCTTGAGCCCCTATGAACCACAGTCACCTTCTTCTCGGGAAAATCGGTGACGATCTCTCAGACAAGCTCGACACTGTTGGTCCTCCTCGATGATTAGAATGGAGTCTCTGATTTTATCTTTTCGTTCTCTGCAATTGGAAAAGAATGATTATGATATTTGCAATCTAAATTGGTTTTGGTTTTGAAGGAACTCATGGTGTCTATAGACTTGAATGGAAAATACGTTTTTTTTTTTTTTTCGACGATATGAATGGAAAATATTGTTTTTAGTACGGCACCCATTTTACGGATCTTAGACGACTTGTTAATTAGGAAGTCGATAAATTGAAACTTCCATAGTTAATTTGAATGGATGCGAGTTCTATAGATATGTGTTGGTTCTTAGGGTAAAGGAAATAGAATTATATATTAGGCACTAAATCAAATAAGATTATGCACTGATATTGTAGATGCGAGAAGACTTAGGCTTATCGTCAATCACATTTGACATTAAGTGGCACATGCATAGCTATGATAATCAGAACAATTAAGATATACCTTCTTCATATTGTTTGAGCCGCTCAGTCATAGTTTTTGGAACATAAGCATTGTGTCCCAATGCGACGACGAGATAATCATAAGTAATCTGATTGCCATCAGCAATAAACACTGAATTATCAGTTATGTTCTAAGGGATGCCCATGGGATCTCAAAGTATTCTTTTATGTTCCAAAAAATGACAACTTCATAACCCACATTCATATAATATATATATATATATAAAAAAAGCAACAACAAGATTAAAAAAAAGCACATAACATATACATTTTAGAAAAACATTTACATCACATATTCACATGAATCCACATTACGCCTATGTCAAATTTCGAAAGGCGAAAAAGCAGAACAAGCAATGAATCAAGGTGAGTGAAACAACTTTGATAAGAAATTTCACTCCTTGTAACCTAAGACTAGGTCGCAACAAGGTTTTTTTTTTTTTTTTTTTTTTATTTTAATAGCGAGGGTATCGAGCCACTTTGCCATCAAGCCCGACCCGAGAGAACCCAAAGAAGAAATTGGAGGGAGAAAGCTTTGGTTAGCGTGTTAGAGAATGAACTTATCACTCTACCAATGCACGAGGGCCTAACGAGATATTAATTCAATCATATAGAATATCAAGTACGATTTTTGCTACGACGGGACGGTTCAACGAGGTTCAATAGTTTTTGCTTTTCGCATCGAAATGTAGTACCAAATTAAAGCACACCAAATCTATCCACCATAAACTTCCCATCAAATATAACCAATTGTTCATGAAAAGGTAAAAACATTGGGCGGACATCTTGTTATTGCGCCAAAAAGCCTAGATGGTTTGCTAATCGAATCAGTGAGAGGAAATTAAACTTACGGGTCGATGAGGACGACATTGTCATGGAATTGGAGTGATTTGGGGAGAAATGCGCTTTGCAACTCTGCCGCCGATCAAGCCTTTGCAACCTTCTCTCCTTAGCCGCTTGATTGATCAAAAGCCATTTGAGTTTAGTTTAAACAAATACGGCCCGTAACTCATTTGGGCTTGGGCTTGAGGATTTAAATGGTGTGGATCTAAAATACGGCGTGTCGAAGTGATTAGACACTCCAACGGGTTAAACGAATGTCTCGAGTTTGACTCGCTATCACAAAAACTACCTTTAAAAGAGTTTCACCTCTTAGTGGGGCCGATCGGCTCGAGCTCGGAGTATATTTAAGTCGGAGTATATTTAAGTCCGGATATAAGAAAGTGGGAAGGACGAATGCGTAGGGGTATTTTATGGGGTCCCGATGATTAGGAGGGGCGATCCCTCCCCCGAGATCCGCCTCTGCCTTATTTATAGAAATTTATGGTTTCAAAGTCCTCTTTTGTGCAAGTAGTTGGTGGCGGCCTAGGGTATGTAAAGGAAAAATAATTTTAAAACCTACTTTCGACATCAGAAGAAGCACTAGCTTGGGTTTGCTCTATGCGCGCGCATCTAGAGATGTATTGCATGACTCAGACCCAATCCATGCATAACTATTTTTTATAAGAAAGAAACCAACATCTTAGATCTTGCTTTTTGTACGTGAATATGAGTATATGATGTTCCCATATCACTAGACTATTTTTGGTCTTTAATAGAGGTTTTAAAATCTATTAAATAGAGTGTTATTAAATGTCACGTGAGGATGTGTTATGTTTTAATTTTTAATACATATATTACATAAAGTTTTTTTTAAAACCCTTATCAATTAGGTGTTATTTAATAACACTCCATTTAATAGGGATTTTAAATCCTCTGCTAAAGATCGAAATTGTTATAATGTATATATGTGATCTAAAAGCATGGATAAAAAATTCTGCACGAACCATATGACTTGGTGCATTTGCATAAAATATATACGGTAGGTACTACAAATTCGATCATCACGGAGGAAAGAATGAGATACCTATACACAAATAAGGAAGGAATTGTAACCAAAAAAAAAAAAAAAGGAAAGGAATCCTTTGAGAAATTAAAATATGACATTACAGTAATAAGATAAGATGCATGTGTATGTATAATGCACTTTTTTCACGAGGAACTCATGTGTGCCGCTTCAATATGCCGATAATTAACGAGAATGTAGCATATCCATATCCAATGATATTTGCACAATGCTTGCAAATTGGTGGCAAGATCTAAGACCAAACGAAGACAATTTATACATATAGGCTACATGTCACACCCCGATAGTGTGACCGAGTAAGGCTGAGGTGAGCGCGTGAAACCTAGCAAATGGCCAGGAGTTCCGGAGGACTCGGGTGGTTCCATGGAGGATGGTTGCATGTGGCCTTTGGTGCGGGCACGCCTTAGCACGAGCAAAGGCGGACTTAGGTACGAACCTTAGCACGGGCATTGGCGGACTTAGGTACGGCCGTGGCACGGGCACGGGCGGACTAAGGTACGAGCCTTGGCACGGACACATGCGGACTTAGGTACGAGCCTTGGCACGGGCACGGGTGGACTTAGGTACGAGCCTTGACACGGGCACGGGCGGACTTAGGTACGAGTCTTGGCCCGCAAGGCCGAACCTAGGTACATTCCTTGGGCACAAGTTAGGTCGCGCCTTGGCAAAAGCAAGGCCGAACTTAGGCGGAGGCGGATTCTTTGGCACGAGTAAGGTCATGCCTTGGCACGAGCAAGGCATGCCTTGACACGAGCAAGGCATGCCTTGGCAAGGGTTGACAAATCTTGACTTGGGCGTTGACCCTGGTCAAAGTACGCTGGTCTCATTTTGGGATGTTTCCTATTGGAGGTGAGGAAGCAATTAACATCTACTATAAGGAGAGGTGGTCTCTCTTAGGGGTGGCATGGACACGGTAGCAAGGAAGACCCTCGAGCATGCCTTGGGCACCATGCCAAGGCAAGACCCTCGGACCCATGGTTCGGCCATCCGGCCGGTGGGACTCGGCAGAGCCCCGGCTAACACCCTCGGTGCAGGCACTTGCCGGGCACCACCAAGCGGTTCTGTCCGTAGAGAAGCATGGACCACGTCCCTTGAGGTGTGGGGAGGCAGAGTCAAGCGATTCGAGCGGTTGGGTAACTACCTTGGTCATGGCCGGGGGCATGACCAAGGAACGTCGAAAATGTCCGAGCATGTGGCAATTGACCAAGCGGTGGAGGCGGTTATGGGACCGGTGACGGCAAGAGAGCAAGGCGGTTGGGTAGCTTGCCTTGACCACAAAGGAGTGGGGTTTTACTCGATAAACGAATCAATGTAATCGGGACGGGTGTCCTAGTTGGTTATGTAACTACTTATTGGTTGTTCTATAAAGCCGGGGGCTCTAGGCTTGGGGAAGCATAGAGTTCAGTGTTGTATTCCCATTAAGAGCTCGGTAAAACATTTCCTTCTTGCCATTGCTTGTTGTTCATTTCCCATTGAGAAGCTAGGACATTCATGGATAATATCCCAAAACAAACAAACTCAAAACATGACAACAATAGCATATGAGTTACTATATGTCGGCCAAAACTCTCCCACATGACAAAACAATAAACAATTAACTCGGCATTGGCTCCCTTCGAGATCGACCAATGTGTCCCCTCGCCTATCAACATCGAAAACCAACAAGACCTACAAAACCAAAACATCTAAAAAAAAGACTTCTCCCTCCCATTAATGTAGTGTCCATTCGAAACAAAACACAAAAATGGAAGGCTAAAAACAAAACCATAGCATATGAGAACTACACGTCTTTCATATCTCCCATTTACTAAGAAAAAAGATTCCTCTATGTGCCAATTCCCTAGTGAACTGTTGAACATTGAAGTTCAAATTTTGTATTGAAAAGTAACTAAACCTTTAGTCCCACGTAGGAGAGAAAGGTTTGGTTTCTCACTTAATATATGTTCCAACACACTTTGCTATTGTTTAAGTGAGAAGTGGGTTAGAGTGAGTGGACCATGGGGTTTCACTACCCTATTTAAATGATCTTTGACAATGGCTTTGGGCCTTGGGGCATCGGTTTGTTCAAGACTTGGCCATTCATGAACATAGTTATTTTTTTTTTTTGTTTTTATTTTTATTTTTGTTTTTTCAATAAAGCAAAAGAGCACCAACGGTTGCTAAGTTCGAATTAGGAGTTAAATAACTATCAATTAGTGGCACACTAATTAAGACCACTAATTAAATAGTTATTGGAAAAAGCTGTCCACTAATTGGACGGTTAGATAATTCTCTATATAGAAGAGTCTATTGATATAAAAAAAATATGGTTTTTCCAGAAATCAAATTTTATGTGATTTGTGTTCTTGAGAGAGACGATTTGCAGTTTGAAGGTTCTTTGATTGGTGCTTTGATCAAAGAGCAAACCGGTTGTATCTTGGAGACAGAACTCCTAGTTGAATTCAGCACCGAGTTGAAGGAAATTTTATGTCTTAGGTCATTGCACTGCAAGCCTCTGGTACACTTTGTTTATTAATCTTCTTAATTGTTAAATCAACATGTTTAGTTGCTAGTGATAACAGTGCCATGTTCAGATTTATGTTTAATATAGATTGCCTGGTCTAACATGAACATCCACACCCTAGTATAAACACATGCCCAACGGCCCTGCTCAAAGCAAGAACATCAGCAACATTGAGTTAGAGATATGTGTAGACTATCCACCTCACAAAAAACTCCTACAGTAACTGCTTTACCAACATTTGTACACTATCCTTATTGCCACCACTCCTCCACTGCAAAAAACTATTTCTTCCACACAATAGAGGAAAACGAGTTACAAGAAACATTCCATGCACCCAAACACGAATGATGACCAAAACAAAAATTACGGGAATAGAAACTATAAAACCAAACCACTTGCTTACTCTCACTCATAGAGTAAGTCCTTCAAAACCATTCCTACTCAAGTAGCTTTACTCTCACTCTGCCATGCATGTGTCTTATGCCCTTGTGCCTTACTAAGCGCGCTTGAATCACTACTTCACGCACATCATATTTATTACAACTTGGATATTTTGTGTCCATCTGTTGTGCACCATCGTTGGTGTACAAGCAATCCATGTCCAAATTCGCTCTGCCATTGTAAGCGGGTTATTTAAGGTACATCACGCATGCACAGCTTCATCGACCCAATCGACCCCTGACCGCCTTGTGGGTGAATGCGCATCTGTATGTGCATCTGTTATCCATTGTCCTACTGTCGTCGACCACGTCAACTCGGTGTCTATTGTCGATTACGATGTCTTGCTATTTTGATGCCCATTGTTCTGCGATTCAGGCTACTACTTGCCACATCGAATCTGTTTCTTGTCGTCTTGGGTGGTCATCGATACGCCGCAACGAACCTTAGATTTGTTAGGTTTCTTGATTCGATTGACAACCTCAAGTTGGTTTTCGTGAACCATCTTGAGTTTGAGGAAGGTATTACTATAGCGATTACTATATCTCGATAGTTCATGTATTAAAATAGTTTCTATATTTTGGTATTTAGGCGAGATTGGACAACTTTCCTTATTTTATGTTTTGTTCAAATTTATCAATAAGAGCACCATTTTGTTCTCAATTTGCCCATATTAATACAATTCTTATACTATTCTTTGAAATCTATCAATCGGTTATGATAAGCGCATAAGAGGTGACGATGCGACCATTCCTAAAGTAATCATTGTGATTGACCAAACACCTCTTTGCAAATGAAGGCTCAATCATTGCTCTAGGGGATGCCAATGGGTTCTCAAAGTAATTTTTTTCCGTTATAAACAATGACAACTTCAGAACCCACATTCATATAATATACTTCCTCCATTTCCTAATAAGTGACTTTTTAGCCATTTTGAAATATTTATGTCATTTGATAGTTTCAATACACATTAATTACTTAATTGAATTTTATATCCTTCATAGATAGAAAATTTATTAATTACACATTAATAACTAGTGTATGTAGAAGTGGTGGAGTTAGGAGAGATAAATAATGATTTAGTAATTTAACTACCACTTTCTCCTCATTAAAGATAATTAAATGACTATCTTAACAATTTGTGAACAACCTTAAAATGACACTTATATTGAAACGGAGGGAGTAACAAAAAAAGCAACAAGAAGAAAATAAAAAAAGCATATAACATATACATTTTTCCTAAAACATTTACATCACATATTCACATGAATACCACATTAATTTGAGCTTATGCCGAATTTTGAAAGACACATTAACTTGAGCTTATGTCGAATTTTGAAAGACGGAGCTATAAATCATGGTTGAGTGAAACAACTTTGATAAGAAATCTCACTTGACGTAAGACTAGGTTGCAACAAGGTTTTTTTTTTTTTTCTTTTTTTTTATAGTTGAAGTTATCTAAGCTACCGCCATTGACATCAACTAATGGTGGACCCACTAATCGCTCTAGAGTCCTTAGTTACCCCCCCGAGAGAACCCAATGAAGAAATTGAAGGGAGAAAGGGGGGTAAGTTTCAAATTCAACACATCTCCTTGCATGCTATTGTAACGACCCTCGAATTTAAACGTGCCATGTGTCACGTTTTAGGACCATTATTTGGACCGTCGTGACTTGACGTACTTGTCAAAACCTCTAGAGTCGATATCGAGGTAAATTTTATTTTTCTGTGGTGTGTGTATTATTTATTTATACCCAAATGTTACTTTCTAATATCCCAGTGTATGTTTATTTGTCATGCCAAATTTGCGAGTAAGGTTTACGCGGGGCATTCAGCGAGTCGAGACATGAGCGGGGACGTACATTGAGTGGTGTGTTGACGTGAGACATTTGACGGCCCCTTTCCTAATCCGGGGCACTGCGCCGGCCTAATCCGTAATTAAGCCCCAATCCTATCCACGCACGACTTAACTACGTATTAGTCAGCCTTTACAACCTAAACACATCTTTTCTCGTGTTCAAAATAAGTAATACGCTAGTCCTACTGGTTTATAAAATTTAGAGTTAATTAAAATTTTTTATTAAATTAATTATTTAGTAGAAGTCTTATTGGTTATGCGGAAGCAATTAGTAGTTTATGCGGAAGCCATTTATAATTATGCGGAAGCCATTTATAAAATCCTAAGTGTGAAAAATCAGGAAGTGATATCACATATATAAAGTCCTCAAAATGCAGTGAAACAGTTAAATAGTTTAAGTCGGGTCGGGGAAACTAACGTTCAACCCAATATACAACCTAAATAGTATTTGAAAGACATATCTAATATATAAAATCAAAATACCAAAAGTAGGTCTACAATCGATGCGATGATGCGCGCGAAAGTCGGGATAGTCGTTGATCTTCTCCTTATGCGGCTCTTTGGTAGACGACGACTACTGCACCAGTCATAAAAGGACGGTGAGTACAAGAATAAAATAGTAATCCCAGATGATATGTTTAATTTGCATTTCCAAATATTCAAATGGTATTTAAAAGCATATAAATGGGAAAAGCTGGAAAATAAACCATATGCGAGTAAATACGAGAGCTAAACAAGTGATCGACACCGAGGCTAAGTAGTGGTGATTTAGGTCCGATCGGCGATGAAACGTGTCACTTCGACCCAATAATCATATAGCACAGGGAATCTAACCCAAGTGTTACCGGGGACTTTAACCCCGGTATCTAGACCACCTCGGGGACTCAACCCCGAGTGTCATACGATGTCGAGGTAACACATGCAGAGCATCCCTAGGGACTACAACCTCGTGATTCACGCATACCTCGATCGAGTACGGAACCTAAATGGGAAAACTACTTTTAAAATCTCAAGAAATACCAAGTATGGATTGTCAAGGAATAGACACATCTACACACCTAAACAAATAAGGAATACAAATTCCCTTAAACATTTATAAGATATTCACTAGCATAATAGCATGCTATTTATCATTCAATTCACATTTAAAACAACAAGAATAAACATAGCATGTGATAGAATCAATGAATCAAATCAAATGAATGGATATCATGCAAAATAAACTCATCAAGTGAGCATAGACACAAATAACACATGATATAAGAATACAAAGGCAAAATAGTCAAAAGGACTATGCAAGGACAAAAATTAATAGAAATGAAATGCCAAGTAAAGTTGCCATTGGGTACACTCACAACAACAAAGTAAAGTCCTAGCTTTACTAGCCTCTCGATACTCAAATCTTGTATTCGCTCTCCCGTACCCTTTTCCTAGGTTCTTGAGTTTGGTATCTCATTAGTTCAAATATAGTGAGTTTAAGCTCAATTTAGTGGTGTTTATTGTGTATTCAAATTGGTTCAATAGAACTTAAATCAATATTCTTAAATCAGCCCCTGAAGACTAAATTAAGTTTCAATTTCAGTCCTACATTTTAACAAAGTTTTAGGCATGAAATGGTCAAAATATCGAAATCATCCAACAATACAATTATTGTTGGTCTCTCTCTTAGCTCTCTAGAAAGGTTTAGTTTGTAAGATTATGATTTAAAATGAAAGAGATATCATGATTTTACTAAACATTGGTCTAATTAGAATTTAATCCGACCAGCGGAATTAGAAAATCTATTTCTCCCAATATATAGTTCCTAAAAAAGTGAATTTTGGTTACAAGGCAGAAAATATATCCAAATACAACATACTAAAAGATCAGTTCATTTGACTAAGTGGTAGGGAGTAATGCCCTTAAAAGATTTAGTTTCAAAACTTTCATTTTTAATTCCAGCACCTACTTGTAGAGCATGTTTGGATATAAAAACATTTGAATCAAAATACCTTCATTTAAGCAAAGTTATTCACCTTTAAATAAGCTTTCAAATGCTGTTGGTTTGGATCAATTTGGATTTGAAATGAGTAGATTATGACCAAATTACCCAGGTTGATTCTTAATACAACATGTAGAATTCTAGTTTTGGTGTTGCAACTTCAAAAATTCATATGTTTATGATTTCAAAACCAAATTAAGAACTTCGAAATAGCTGGATTATCTACTTGAAATAAGGAACCCAAATATATAAATTAATTGCAAATAGTCAATCATCTACTATCTGAAATTAGCCTAAAACCGAGAACTTGTTCTAATTTCAACTAAAAAGATGTGTACCTAGTTGATGTAGCACCCTACCTTGAGAATTTCTCACCAACTCTCATGGATTCCTTTAACACTTTGATGATTCGCTCCTCTCCAGCAATTCCTTTTTCTTCTCCAGCAAAAATGAGCGAGTGATTTGGTTTGCATGTTGTTTGATCACTAATATTATATATTAATGTGATGTTCCTTCCTAGTCCTTAATCTTCATGGATTTATGTATCCCTAGGAATATCTAATGGTCTACCTTTGTCATATATCCCACTAGCTCAGACTAACTCAACCTCAAGTAACACCATTTCATTACTCACCTAGTTCCTAGATGTAACGACCCATTTTATTAAATTTGCGAGACGTGGGCCTTGGCTCGGATCCACATGGACGTCGCGGTAGGTTAGGACACACGGGGATTTATGTATGCTTAGTATTTGTGTGTTGGATGCTTATTTACGGTGACATTTATTAAAATACATCGCATGTGTGTATGTTGCATAAAATACGTGCGAGATTGTGTGAATTGTATTCGCCTCGATATGCGTGTCGATGCGGGTAGCGGGTAGTTGATGGGACCGAACATTGGGTCGGAGAAACTAAAACACACAAATTAAATAAAAAAATGCCAAATAACTAATATGGAATGGGTATTAGGCTGCTAGTGTGTGACGGTACGCGTATATCGCGATTCGGACGCAAAATCGGGCCTCGAAACGCACGAAAACGGGTAAGTGCCCCAGCTGTCTCGCACTTTGGTGTCAAGACAAAAAGTCAACATCACAATCCTTATCCATACATCACCATCACCTTTTCCCTCACCTCACCTACACTCTCTCTCTCACACCTCACACACACACACACCGTACACACACACCACACACACCACCGTCGGGAGGCGAGAGAGGGAAGGAGGAAGAGGAGAGGAGGAGGAGAAACGAGGGAGCGCGGGAAGGAGTGGAAACACCACGATCGAGGTGAGCCTAGTTAGTTTTGGTTATGGGTTTCAATTTAGTCGTGGTGGCTAGACGGGGTTCGGCCATGGAGGCGAGCAGGGGTCATGGTGGTGATGGCGGGGGTGTCTCACATGCTATCAAGTCCCGGGGTTGGGGTTGAGAGCAACCCTGACCCCAAATCCGAAAAAAAAAATTACGATCGAACGAGAGAAAGCGGTTCGATCGGAGATGAAGATGCACACGCGCGCGCGTGCGCGCATGTGCATCCCCCCTTATGGGCGGGTCAGGCCGTGCGGGTCGACCAGGCCCGAGACTAAAACGATAAATAAAAAAAAAAATAAAAAAAGAAAAAAAGAAGAAAAATTTAGAAAAATTTGGAAAATTTTGGAAAAAGGGAAAATTTTGAAAAAAATATAGTTCGATCAAATAAATAGAAATTTATGAATTTCTATGAAAAATAAAATATTTGGATATTTCGGACGCTACTTTTTGCGGGGATTTGCCTCGGAAAGCGCGAAATAGGCAATTTGGCTTAAATTTTTTTTTAGAAATTTGTTGTAAATTTTCGTGTTAAATTAAGGTATTGATAAATGGACATAGGTTGATACGAGTGATCAATTGGCGACCAAGGACCCAGTGGACTTGGACTTGGGGATTGATTATGGGGTAGTGGAGCGCGTTGTGAGGTTTGTAAAACCCAAAAGGGAAAACTTTGAGTTTTTTTTTTTGTTTCGTATTTTCATTCATTTCTGTATTCCTTGTGCTTTTTAATTACATTCATATCTTGTCGTCTTTTGGACGGTTGGTTGAGTTACTCCCCCGGATTTTCGTTGCGTGTCTATGCATTCTAGACCATAGCATGTGTATTAGGAGTGCTCGGTGGATAACGACCAGAAGGAGCTGCTACATGTGTCGGTGCGTCGTAGGTCTACGCTGTAGGCCCTAGGAGAGGGATCGGGTGATAGCTAGTTGGGTGCGCCCACTAGTGGGATCTGGAAGGAAATCCCGAAGTATGGTATAGTCGATTGGAGCAGATACACACGGTTGCACTTTATTGTTATTTATGCATGCGATGCCCTACTTATAGTTGTCGTTTATATTCGCATGTTTATTTAACGGTATTTATGGAATTCCATTTGTTTATTTGAATGCTCGGAGGAGTTCCTTGGGATTTTCTTATTTGGACTCGTCATCCATTTTCTTTTGTGATGATTGAGTGCGGATCTAGTACAAGTAAGGGCAAGGGGATCTTAGGCGACTATCTTTGCCAGCCTACCTTTGAGGACTACTTGTACGTGTGATTATTTTGATATTTTGATTCTTTTGGGAATTGGGGAGTGACATAACCTTGTACATGTGCGGTTATATGGTACGAGTTGTTTACTTTGAAATGTTTATTCCCACACTAGTTTTTTTTTTTTAAATTGTTTCATGAAAATGGTTGCATGTAAAATATGATTTCATTTGAATATATATTAACCTACTCAAGTTGATACGTAATTCGAGACAAGGATAGGACGGGCGGGTGCGTACACGTGTAGTAGGGCCGGTGGCGATGAGTCATGGAGACACGTGGGGCGGCGAGGGCGCCACGGTTGGTATCGAGCAAAGGTTGGCTTAGGAGATTGTGACACCAACGCCACGGTCGGTCTTAGAGAAAAGGAAGTCCTCGGACAATAAAACTTAAACAACAAACTTAGATGTGGAAAACCGAAGTTAGTGTCTTAGAACTTTAGTTGGGAAGTGATGTGAGGCGGGTAGAGTTAGAACTTATATGCGTGTTATATTTTCGTTTTATTATATGTTATACGTAAATACCTCGAGGCGATCGGGAGCGCATTCTCGATGCGGATCATGGACGGACGATCGGAATACGCCGATGGAAGGCAGACGGACTAGCGATACGACTAGGGATGTTCTGTTATTATGAGTATGGAGGATAGACTCTCGGCACGGGAGACACGAGATGGCGATGTATTACGGTTTCTACGAGAGCGCGACCGCAGCGACAACGACGGCACTTACTTGCTAGAGAGCCGATGTTGTGACTATACTCTCTGCGGAGAGCATTTGTTGTTCGATGGTACCCCGGACACCGATTCGGGGGTAGCGGCGAGCACCCGCGAGAGACGGCTACGCGGTTGTCGTTCCTTTGAGACGTTGACTCTCGCGCCTCCATCCACGACTACGGATTAGGTTCTTGCCCCCCCTGCTGCTTGATGCTCCTACTACATCGGCATTCGTCCTAGCACCGAGAGGCGAAGTTATTGAGGGAGTTTTGAAGTTTCGGCTGGATTCTTTTATGGAGGTGGTGCCCAGGGATGCTAGGAGATGGATAGTGTCCCATTAGCGTTTCCATAAGGCGATGAGAGAACGACGAGACGATCAAGCACGACTTTCGGGAGCTGTTTGAGA
Source organism: Stephania yunnanensis (assembly GCA_039657365.1). Taxonomy (NCBI): domain Eukaryota; kingdom Viridiplantae; phylum Streptophyta; class Magnoliopsida; order Ranunculales; family Menispermaceae; genus Stephania; species Stephania yunnanensis. The sequence goes on from JBBNAF010000043.1 coordinate 1,310,752, forward strand.
GGACATGCGGCATGCGGTGGACGACATATACGAGATACTCATTCGGAATCGATGACATGGGCGAGTTTAGGGAGCGATTCTATGATCGGTACATACCTATGGAGGTTAGGTTGAGGTGAGGAAGAGTTCCTAGCCTGCGACGGGGAAATCGGACTTTGATGCGGTATATGGAGAGGTTCGGAGCATTTCTTTGCGATTCTCTTTAGATGTCGCCGTGCGGAACGCTTACGAGATATATTATTTCACCGAGAGGGGTTGATGATAGGATCGCGTCGGCGATTGTCTCGATTGGAGCCACGACACTGCGGGAGATCTTTGACGGGGCATTGGCTCATGAGACATACTTGCTGCGAGAGAGTTTGGCGGACGTGTGGTGGTAGGGAGAGTACGATCGGGCGAGTTCTCGATCTAGTCGAGAGCGAGAAGAGGCGATGGAGCATTCGAGATAGTGGCGGAGAAATGATAGACGAGAGAGGCGGTGGGGGCGATTTTCGGGCGATCAATTCGATATGAGGAGCCACGACCAGTTCATGCTATCACCTCGGCACCGGTGGATCAACGAGAGGGCACGACCACGGGAGTACCATTAGGGTCGAGGTCGGGGGGACATCGCAAGGTCAAGTAGACGGGGGTCATGGTCGAGATACGGAGACGGACGAGACGGGTAGGCCGGGAGAGCGTAGATGTCACCGGTGTGGGCGGAGGGGACAACGAGGCGGTATCGGACACCACCATCGCTACGGCGAGCATCGGACCGAGCCGAGAGACGAGCGCATGCGTTAGCACGGCCGGATAGTGGGGCGACCGGACAACTTATTGAAGGTACGTTACTTATATTCGGTCGTCACATGCACGCTATGTTTGATTACGGTAGTATTTTATCTTTTCTTCTTTGGACGTATTGTTGGATTGTTAGGGTTAGTTACACGAGACACTAGAACCACATCTTGTCCTCGATGGGTGATGGGGATAAGATATACCCTAATCGAATATGTCGAGACGTGATGATAGAGGTGGAGGGACATCGGCTACAGTAGATCTTCGAGTATTGGAGTACTTAGAGTTTGGCCTTGCTTGCTCGGGATGGATTGGTTAGCATCCTATCATGCACGGATAGATTGTTACGACAAGAGGATTGAGTTTCATATTCTGGAATACGGAGTTCATATTATTTGGATCGACAAGCGATTTACCTATCACGAGAGGCGGAGCTAGCTACGACGCGGGAGATGGAGCGTTTGCGGCGATAGTTGAGCCGAGGTTCGAACGGAGGTCGCATTGAAGACGTTCCGGTGGTTCGGGACTTTGTAGATGTATTTCCGGATGATTTACCGGATTGCCAAGTAGCATTTGTTGAGTTCATAATCGAGTTGATACGGGGGCGCGGCCGTGGTGCCGGTCGACTTACTAGGATGGCACCGGCGGAGCGAGGAGGAGGTGAGACGACACTTGGATAAATTTGTTGGAGAAGGGTTTCATTCACCCTAGTATGTCACATTGGGAACTCAATCTTGTTTGTGAAGAAGAAGGATGGTACGATGAGGATGTGCATCGACTATAGGAAGTTGAATCAGGTAACTGTGAGGAACCGTTGCCCACTACCTAGGATTGATGATCTGTTTGATCAGCTAACGGGTGCTAGATTCTTCTCAAAGATTGACCTTCACTCTGGTTATCATCAGTTGAGGATTCGAGAAGAGGATATCCAGAAAATTGCTTTCAGCACGAGATACAGGTTATTTGAGTTCACATTCATGCCGTTTGGGCTGACGAACGCTCCAGCGATTTTCATGGATTTGATGCACAGAGTCATAAGGCCGTATTTGGACAGATTCGTCATCGTATTCATCGATGATATCTTGATCTATAGCAGGACTCGTGAGGATCACGAGGGACATTTCAGGACAGTTTTGACTACATTGAGAGAGCACCGACTGTACGCCAAGTTTAGTAAGTGCGACTTTTGGTTAAGTGAGGTGAGATTCTTAGGCCATGTCATCAGTGAGCAAGGTATCTCAGTGGATTCAGAAAAGATTCGAGCGATCATTGATTGGAAGACGCCTGAGTCTGTGGCTGATATACGGAGTTTCCTTGGAGTGGCCTGATACTACCGGCAATTTGTGCAGGATTTTCCTCGATTGCAGCGCCGATGACTAGAATGACTAAGAAAGATATCACATTTGGTGGTCGAGATGAATGTGGCGAGCCTTTTATGAATTGAAGCCTAGATTGACATCCCGCACCGGTATTGACATTGGGAGGCGGGCAAGATCTTGACAGTATATACAAATACGTCAGGGATTGGTCTTGGATGTGTGTTGATGCAAGATGGTAGACCCAGTTGCATATCTTTCAAGACGGTTGAGACCCCGAGGAAACTATCCGGTGCACGACACTGGAGCTTGCGGCGGTTGTCTTTGCTTGAAAACTTGGAGGCACTTATCTCATGGAGAACGATTTGTGTTGTATACAGATCACCAGAGTTTACGTTACATCTTCACTCAAAGGGATCTGAATATGCGCCATCGGAGATGGCTGGAGTTGCTGAAGGACTACGACTTCGCTATTGAGTATCACCCTGGCAAAGCGAACGTCGTAGCAGACGCATTGAGCAGGAGCGAACTTGACAGTCAGACTGTTCTGCAGCAGATGACACTTGAGCATGGTTTATTACAGGCAGTATCAGTTATGCGCATGGCCGAGTTGTCGATTATTGAGGAACAACACATTTATTGTCGATTGAGGATCGTAGTATCAATTGAATGAGTTCTTAGAGTGTCGGAGAGGGCGATAGGCTTTATAAGCGGGTCGGTGGTGCGTCGCGGAATTCGGAATGCGCGATTGGGAAAAAACCACGGATCGGTGTACGAGATACGAGGAGATTGTGGATACTGCGGATCGGGAGATACGGAATGGGATTCTAGAGGAGGCACCGGTCTCGTTACACGAGTTCATCTGGTCGGACCAAGATGTACCATGATTTGAAGCGACTATTACGGTGGCCGGGGATGAAGGCGCGTAGGTGCGTACTTTAGGGGTTGTCACATTTGCCCGAGGTGAAGGTGAGCACGAATGATGACTGGTGGATTATTACAGTTGTTGCCGTTCCACGGTGGAAATGAGAACATATCACTATGAATTTCGTTAGCGGGATACGCGGACATCGAGCGTCACGATGCGGTTTGGGTAGTGATTGATAGGCGAAGAAGTCGTCTCACTTCATTCCAATCTCGATGAAATACACGTTTCCCAGTGAGCATATTGTTTGAGCGGGAGATTATTAGACTTCATGGGGTGCCAGTTACCATTGTGTCAGATAGAGATCCCAAATTGACCTCGAAACTATGGGAGGCAATGCAGGAACAGCTTGGCACCAAGTTGCAGTTTAGTACGGCTTATCATCCTCGGGCCAGACGGACGGTCGGAGCGAGTGATCAGATTTTGGAGGATATGCTAAGAGCTTGTATATTACGGTTTGGGGGTTCGTGAGAGGATTATTTGCATTGCGTGAGTTTGCATACAATAACATCTATCAGGCAAGCATTGGCATGCCACCATTTCGGGCATCGAATGGGAGGCCATGTAGATCACCTGCGTGTTGGGCAGAGTCGGAAGATAAAGTGACAGTAGGAATTGAGATAGTTGTTGATCACACAGAAAATTTGACATATTCGTCAGAAACTACGAGCTGCACAAGATCGACAGAAGAAATACGCTAATAGGTATCGCTAGGGTCTGAGCTATGACGAGGGCGATATGGCGTATCTGAAGGTTTCTCCTTGGAAAGGTCAACAGAGATTTGGCATTAAGGGGAAGTTGGCGCCGATATACATTGGGCCATCCGGATTGCACTGAGAGAGTAGGCCTTGTTGCATATCGGTTGGAGTTACTACTTAGGAGTTAGGTGGGGTTCATCAGAGCATTTCACATTTTCATGTTGAGACTTGCTAGGTCGGGGTCGAGGCAGACGATTGAGTTGGGACGGTGGAGATACGACTGACGCGACCTATGAGGAGAGGCAGATAGAGATCGTTGACCGTCGAGTATAGATTCTCGGAACAGGGAACTCGCAAGGTCTAGTTCGTTGGCGACATCATAAGACGGAGGGACTCACTGGGAGCTCGAATCGACGATGAGGGCGCGATACCCGGCTATTCTACGAGTATGAAAGCTGTAGTTACGGTTAAATTTCGGGACGAAATTTTATTTAGTTAGGAAGAAGCTATGTAACGACCCATTTTATTAAATTTACAAACATGGGCCTTTGCTCGGATCCACATGGACGTCGCGGTAGGATAGGACACACGGGGACTTAGGTATGCTTGGTATTTGTGTGTTGGATGCTTATTTGCGGTGACATTTATTGAAATACATCGCATGTGTGTATGTTGCATAAAAATACGTGCGAGATTGTGTGAATTTTATTCGCCTCGATATGCGTGTCGATGCGGGTAGCGGTCAGTTGACGGGACCTAACATTGGGTCGAGGAAACTAAAACACACAAATTAAATATAGAAATGGCCAAATAACTAATATGGAATGGGTATTAGGCGGCTAGTGTGGCGGTACACGTATATCGCGGTTCGGACGCAAAATCGGGCGTCGAAACGCGAAAAGCGGGTAAGTGCCCAGTTTGTGTCGCACTTTGGTGTCAAGACAAGAAGTCAAAATCAAAATCCTTATCCATACATCACCATCACCTTTTCCCTCACCTCACCTACCTCTCTCTCTCGCACCTCACACACACACCGTACACCCCCACACACAAGCCGATCGAGAGGCGAGAGAGGGAATGAGAAGAGGAGAGGAGGAGGAGAAACGAGGGACGCGCGGGAAGGAGTGGAAACACCACGATCGAGGTGAGCCTAGTTAGTTTTGCTTATGGGTTTCGATTTAATCGTGGCGGCGAGACGGGGGTTCGGCCATGGAGGCGAGCCGGGTCACGACGATGATGGCGAGGGTGTCTCACCGCCATCAAGTCCACCGAGGTTGGCGTGGAGAGCAACCCTGACCACTAAATCCGGAAAAAAAAAATTACGGCCGAACCGGTGGAAGCGGTTCGATCGAAGATGAAGATGCACGCGCGCGGCGTTCGCGTGTGTGCATCCCCCTTTTGGGCGGGCCCCGAGAATGGGCCGGGGCGGGTCGGAGTCGGCCGTATGGGTCGACAGGCCCAGTGAAAACGATAAATAAAAAAAAAAAAGAAAAAAAGAAAAAAGAAGAAAAATTTGGAAAATTTCGAAAAAAAATTAGGAAAATTACGAAAAAATATAGTTTGATCAAATAAATAGAAATTTATGAATTTATGAAATAGGCAATTTGGCCTAAAATTTTTTTTAGAAATTTGTTGTAAATTTTCATGTTAAATTAAAGTAATGATAAATGGACATAGGTTGATACGGGTGATCAATTGGTGACCAAGGACCCAGTGGACTTGGACTCGGGGATTGATTACGGGGTTGTTGGAACGCGTTGTGAGGTTTGTAAAACCCAAAGGAAAACTCTCGAGTATTTATTTTGTTTTGTATTTTCATTCATTTCTGTATTCCTTGTACTTTTTAATTACTTTCATATTTTGTCATCTTTTGGACGGTTGGTTGAGTTACTCCTACGGATTTTCGTTGTGTGTCTATGCATTCTAGACCATAACATGTGTATCGGGAGTGCTCGGTGGATAACGACAGGGAGCTGCTACATGTGTCGGTGCGTCGTAGGTCTACGCAGGCCCCAGGAGGGATCGGGTGATAGCTAGTTGGGTGCGCCCACTAGTGGGATCTGGAAGGAAATCCCGAAGTATGGTTTAGTGTGATTGGAGCACAGATACACACGGTTGCACTTTATTGTTATTTACGCATGCGATGCCCTACTTACGGTTGTACTGTTTACATTCGCATGTTTATTTAACAATATTTATCGAATTCCATTTATTTATTTGAATGCTCGGAGGAGTTCCTTGGGATTTTACTAAGCTTGGACTCGTCATCTATTTTCTTCTGTGATGATTGAGTGCGAGATCTAGTACAAGTAAGGGCAAGGGGATCTTAGGCGACTATCTCGACCGCCTACCTACGAGGACTACTTGTACGTGTGATTATTTTGATATTTTGATTCTTTTGGGATGCGGGAGTGACATAACCTTGTACATGCACGGTTATATGGTACGTTGTTTACTTTGAAATGTTCGGGGTTTTCCCACACTAGGTTTTTTTAAATTGTTTCATGAAAATGGTTGCATGTAAAATACGACTTAAATTTGAATATATATATTAACCTACTCAAGTGGATACTAATTCGAGACAAGGATAGGACGGGCGGGTGCCGTACACGTGTAGTAGGGCCGGTGGCGATGAGTACACGGAGACACGTCACCCCGGGCGGCGAGGGGCGCCACACTAGATGTGCCAATATGTATCTCTAGACCAATCTTATGCTTTCCATTTAATTTACTCAACTATAGGCCTTTACTTTTATTTACATTAACCAACACAACCATAGGCTTACAAGTAATTCATTATTTCATATTAGTATTAAATAAAACTTACCAAAATGCTAACTACTGGTTCCCAGGCTCGCACGCTACTCGAGGTGTGTTCCGTTCTAGTCTCGACGTCTACAGCTGTACACAGACTTAGTAAGTCTACACAATACATACAACCAGGCATACAACAATACAAAAATATATTATACCTCGGCCACGTGCCTCGGTCGGTGCATGTATCCTTTGTGTAGGTCCCACGTCGAGGGTTGGTGATCTGATTAAGGAATTAAAGCGGGGTTAGAGATTTGGGCCGTGACATGACCAGAGGTAGCACCTTATTGGTTAAGTGTAATTTGAACTAACTATAGTTGCGTATATAACTTTAATCTGACCATGTTTGTTATTCAATTAATAAGCTTAAGTGAAATAAACTAATGGTCATATGATGTGCATTGAGACACTATTAACTATCTAGAGACCAAGTGAATATATATTTGGAGTCATTTAAGCATGACTCGTGGGACAAGTGTGTGAAGGTGGTCCATAAGATAAGCCTCGAGATACGTAAGTGCAAATTGATGAGTAGCTAAGGTCTAATCAGCTCTAATCATATATATATATAATGAGTCAAACAAACTTATCAAAAAGTCTTCACTCTCGTCGATTTGGCAAGGAAGAAGAGCAAGAAGAGAGGCCACCGGAGTGATCTTGGTGGAGGAAAGGAGCTTGTTGAAGGTTAAGGGAAGAAGAAGATCAAGTTGATCGAGCTAGTTACTCCATTAACATAGCTTTGACAACTTGATGAATTCATGAATGTGATGTTGTGGGGGTGTTGTTTTGTGTTGTGATTGATGTTAGAGACCTCTAGCTAGTAGTGTGTATGAGGGTCCCTAATGCATCAACATGGCCTATGTGTAGTGGAAAACCATAATTCGAAATGCGAGAACTACGGGTTACTGCTTTGCACATAGAGCGCTATGTGGAAAATCTAGCGCGCTAATATTGATTAACATGCTATATCTTAGAGGTAGAGCGCTAATGTTTAGATTAGCGCGCTAGATATTCGAGGAAGCGCGCTATTGTCAGAATTAGCGCGCTAATTGCCTTGGCAGCACTAAAGTATGAAATTTCTCGAAATCTTAAAACACTATAATTTAGTCTAAAACATGTTATAGGTCTTCATCATGAACCTAAGGGGAGGTCTTAGGATTTCGGGTATTCGTTTTGAGGAGCATGTCAAGACGCGACGGCATGTTAACGTGAGTCGAAGTAAGTAAGTAAACCAGTTAAAGGAATGCAAAGTAATTCTTATTCTGTATTTATAATCTTTATTGATAAATGCTTTTTCTTGCTTTGGTTTAGTGTTTATGGCCTAAGTGTGTCGAGAAGGTACTTCTAGGATTATAGCTAGTTGGGCAAACGTGAACACTACCTATGGGGGTGCACCTACCCAATCAAATGTGAATTCTCCCTGAGTACTGGATTGTTGTGGATTTAAGACAACTTAGTATGCCTCTTTTGATTCATAGGCACTCATTTTCATTGTGAATATATGTCAGTCTGTTTATCATGCATTTACTATCTTTTTATCTATCTTTAAATACCGCTTGATATTTGGGCTTTTTTAAATGATTCATGAATTATTGTTTATATCTTTATGGTTGTTACTTTCTACTTTACTGTACTCACCGTCTAGTTTGTGACGGTGGGTGCAGAGCGGACCGAGACAAGTAAGGGGAAAAAACCGATGATTGACGACTTCCTTTGAGGACTTTTGTAGTGGTTCCTTCATTTGTTCGATAGTATATTTTGCCATTTCGTTGTAATTATTGTATATTCAATTTTTTATTACAGGGACATATTGGGATCGAGTGAGATTGGATATCATATGCATGTTTATCCATTGATTTCGGGGTTCCACACTATAGGTTGTTCCACTTTTATTTAATATGAGTTATTTAACCTTGTCTTAAGTTGACTTACGTTGCAAACTATTTTGTAAAAGGCATAATATAATAACTCAACGTTAAAATACAAATTTAATGAGAATCTGTTATCTTCGAGAGAATGACTCGGGGTCTACGTGGGTTTAGGCGGGTGAGGCCCGGTTTATGGGAATACTGTTATCGTCACGGTTGGTATTAGAGCGATTAAATATATGCAACATAAGACATAATTGGAACCTACGGTGGAACCTATGATCGACTTAGAAGCTTCGTTGGGAAGTGAGGAGAGTTGGGAAAAAGTAAAACTTGATCTCATATGTTATATTTTTTATGTTGTGATATACTATATCGGTAGCTATCCAGCTTGATTCGAGGATTCGCTTTCTATTGCAAATTGCGATGACGGATCATACCGGACTTATTGATGATAGTGGGGCTACGGGTTCTCGATTTGCGAGTCTTTGAGGGATTGCACAATTTGTCAAAGAGAATCGCAACCCGGGATCTGTGATTGGAGGAGATTCGATGATACTTAGGGCACCAACTACGACTACACCGTCACCACCGGCTTTATCGACATTGCCGCTACTTAGGAGACAGATACACCGATTGTAGTGACTACTTACTGCGGCTACTCTTTGTTATAACAGTAGTACCATAGACTCCCATTGTACCTCTTGTCTGCAGATTGAGGCTTGTACTGCTACATCGGTGGAGAAGGGGACTAAGGCGACATTGGAAGGTGGGCACTTGCTAGAGTTTAAGAGGCATAATCCTACTTAGTTTTATGGTGGTACAGATTTGGGAGGTTTGTAAAGAAGTTCTTGAAGAGCCATGAGAAGGTACACATTATCATTGCTGCGAGGAACACATGAAAGCCTCTATTTCTTCATCAATGCTTACAGGAGAGACAGACATTGGTGGACTACGATGGTTGCTACCGAGAGGAGTACTCAAGGATTGGGCGGACTTCAAGAGGCAGTTCAACTTGAAGTACTTTCCTCTATCGTCTTGAGGAGAAGAGGAACGAGTTCACCACATTGAGATAATACTGATTCTGTCATTGGTTACATGGTACGATATCTACATCTACTTAGTATCTTTGGAGGTGTGGCGATTCGAGACGCCTTAGATCATGTATATTATTACACTAAGGGATTGCTACCGAGATGCATTGAGCCAAATACGTTGAGAGGACTTATGAGAGAGCTTTGCCAAGGAAGTTTATTGGCGTACACATCTAGGGAGGCTAAACCTACTCTTAGAGACATAGTCGGGCTGGCGATATGATAGGGACGGGAAGAGTAAGAAGAATAAATATGGCTTTAGAGATAGTAGAGCCCGAGTGTTACACCTTTTACGGTACCGGCACAACTGCTCGGACCACTCGCGTTTCACTTTATGCGGCGTCTAGTTTTGTTAGCCGAGCTACCTCAATCTACCGTCAGAATAGCGAGACACGAAGCATCATTACGAGTGTAGGGATGTGAGTAGAGGCGGTGGACAGACACGAGAAGTGCGGAAGGCACGGAACACGAGTTAAAGACACACGGGGACGTGGACGGGGATACGAGATGATATCTTACGGAACAAAGGAGCAACGTACATGCTTCAAATGCGGTCGAGATAGTTCATTTTCGAGTAAATGTCCACGGCTCGATCGAGTGCAAACGCAAAATCGTTAGCAACGGAGGAGAGAGTCCATGTTGCTGTTGATCCAGATCAAGAAACTTCTCGTAATCTCACTGAGGGTATAATTTTGATTTGTGGTACTTTGATGCATATCATGTTTGATTACGGTTTGACTATTTCATTTATTTATGGGCGCATGATAGATGCATTAGGGCTTAGTATATCCATGGTCCTTAGCACAATTTGTAGGGGACAAGATGTGCCGAACTTGTTGTGTGTCAACGTTTAGTAGAGATAGAAGGTCATAATTTTCCTGTAGATTTGAGAGTCTTATAGTTTCTTGAGTTTGATGCTTTGTTTGGCATGGATTGGCTGGGTGCATATCATGCTCATATTGATTGCTACGCCTAGACAGTTACAATTCCATTATCGAGATGGTACAAAAATCCATTTCGGGGGACAAGCTTGCTTTATTTTCGATCACCGGAGGAACAATAGCCACTAGTGCGAGGCGAGATGCTTGCGAGTGTCATGGGTATTCTTGAGAGATTTGAGATCTGTATTGAAAATGTCTTTGGTAGTGTGCGAGTTCATTGACGTATTTTCGAAGGATCGTCGGGATTATCGCGAGAGATGGACTTCATCATCTACTTTGTCTATGGGGTTAAACCTATTTCTATACGAGTCGTATAGAATGACTACTCGAGTTGGAGGAACTAAGGACTCGGTTGGAAAAGTTGTTAGAGTTAAGGTTCATTCACTGAACATGCCACCATGGGGTGCCAGCTCTTATTTGTGAAGAAGAAAGACAACGACTGAGATTGTGCATCGACTATAGGCGGTTTAATCGGGTTTGTGAAGAACAAGTATTCGCGTTTCCTCGCATTAATGATTTGTTTGATCAACTTACTAGAGCTCGGTGGTTCTCAAGATTGATTTGCTATCGAGGCTATCATCGGCTCAAAACTAGAGTTGAAGACATGAAGAAGGCTGCGTTCAATACGAGATACGACCATTATCGGTTTGGTCATGCGTATGGTTTGGTGATACCCAACTATGTTTATAGATCTCATGCATAAATCTTGAGGTCTTATTTGGATATCTTGTGAGCACTTTCCCTATCTATTTTGATTCTAGTAAGGTTTAATATTAGAGTTTTCTCTTAGTTTGAGTTTCGTTGATGAGGTTCTAATAAGGTGGAAAGGCACATGTAACGATCGTCAAATTTAAACGTGCTACATGTCACGTTTCGGGACCGTTAACCTTAGGATCGTCGTGACTTGACGTACTTGTCGAAACCATACAGAGTCGACAGAGGTAAATTTTATTTTTATGTGGCGTGTGTATTATTTATTTATTCCTAAATGTGACTTTCTAATGTCAAAGTGTAAGTTTATTTGTCATGCCAAATTTGTGAGTAAGGCATACGTGGGGCATTTAATAAGTCGAGACATGAGTGGGGACGTACCTCGAGTGGCGTGTCGACGTGAGACAGAGGTAGCGCCTTATATGGTAAGTGTAATTTGAATCGACTATAGTTGTGTATATAGCTTTAATGTGACCGTGTTTTTTATTCAATTAATAAGCCTAAGTGAAATAAACCAATGGCTATATGATGTGCATCGAGACACGTATTAACTATTTAGAGACCAAGTGAGTATATATTTGAAGTCACTTAAGCATGACTTGTAGGACAAGTGTGTTAAGGTGGTCCATAAGATAAGCCTTGGGATACGTAAGTGCAAATTGATGAGTGGCTAAGGTATAATCAACTCTAATTATATATATATATATATATCATGAGTCAAACAAACCACAAAGTTTTCACTCTCATCGATTTGGCAAGGAAGAAGAGCAAGAAGAGAGGCCGCTGGAGTGATCTTGGTGGAGGAAAGGAGCTTGTTGAAGGTTTAAGGAAAGAAGAAGATCAAGTTCATCAAGCTAGGTACTCCATTAACATAGCTTTGACAACTTGATGAATTCATGAATTTGATGTTGTGGAGTGTTGTTTTGTATTGTGATTGATGTTAGACACATCTAGTAGTGCGTATATGGGTCCCCAAGGCATTAACATGGCCTATGCGTAGTGGAAAACTAGAATTCAAAATGCAGAACTTTGGGTTCTGCAGCATATAGCGCGCTAGATCTTAGAGGTAGTGCGCTATTGTTTAAATTAGTGCGCTAGATATTCAAGGTAGCGCGCGCTAATTGCCCTGGCAGCTCTAAGGTATGAAGTTTCTCAAAATCTCCAAAATACTATAATTTAGTCTAAAACATGTTATAGGTCCTCAAGAATCTAAGGGGAGGTCTCGGGAGTTTAGGTATTCATTTTGGGGAGCTTTGTCAGAAGCTGCGAGGGCGAGGTTAACGTGGGCCCAAAGTAAGTAAGTAAACCGGTTAAGAGAATGCATAGTAATTCATATTTCGTATTTATTGTCTTTATTGATAAATGTTTTTTCTTGAAATTTTATTCTTCATGCCTTGGTTGAGTGTCTATGGCCTAAGTATGTTGATAAGGTACTCCTGGGATTATAGCTAGTTGGGCGAACATGAACATACTTGCGGGGGTGCAGCTACCAACCAAACGTGAATTCTCCCCAACTACTAGATTGTTGTGGATTTAAGACCTCTAATACGCCTCTTTTGATTCATAGGCACTCATTTTCGTTGTGAATATTTGTCAGTTCATTAATCATGCACTTATTATCTTTTTATCTGTCTTTAAATACCCTCATGATATTTGGACTTTTTTAAATGATTCATGAATTACTGTTTAAATCTTTACGGTTATTACTTTCTACTTTCTTTGTGCTGTGCCATAGTATAGTTTGTGACGGTGGGTGCGAAGCTGAGAGATGAGCAATTGGAAAAGACCGATTATTGGCGACTTCCTTTGGGACTTTTGGAGTGGTTCCTTCCTTTGCACGATAATATGTTTTGCCTTTTTTGTTGTAATTATTGTATATTATTGTTTTTGATTACCTTTGGGATATATTAGGATCGAGTGAGATGGGATATCATATGCATGTTTATACATTGATTTTAGGGTTCCACTGCTTGTAGGTTGTTCCACCTTTATTTAATCGAGTTATTTAACCTTGTCTTAAGTTTACTTCTATTTGCAAAATATTACGTAAAAGACATAATATAATAAATCAATGTTAAAATACAAACTTAATGAGAAATTAACTCTTGGAGGTGACTAGGTTTGCGTTGACTTCGCAAGGAGCGACTCGGGGGTCTACGTGGGTTTAGGCGAGCGGGGCCCGGTTTTATGGGAAACTTGGGTCGTCACGGCTATGGTCAACATATTAGAGAATGAATTTACCTTAGACCAACGCCCACGGGGGCGTAAAGGTATTAATTCAACCATATAGAATATCAAGTAAGATTTCTATAGTTGAATTTGTTGAATGAGGTTCAATATATTTTAGTTAGGGCTTCGGTACCCCAAATATATGTAGTACCATGTTAGATCACGGTTAGCGTGTAATGGTTGAAGATAAGAAGTGGGAGCGAGACATAGAAGAAGATAAGGTTTATTTTCTCCATTTTTATGATTTTTTTGTTTTGCGTTTTCAAAGCGATCTTGGAGATGCAAAGTGTTCGGTCACACATGATCGAGACAATAAATACGGTTTTGGTTGTGCATAGCGAGACTCGAGGATCGGGTTCGATGCTTGCAATAGAAACAATGCGGTATCCATGTGTCATTAGATTCGGTGGGTAGGTATCGAGATGTGGCGGCCCTCGCCGCCCGGGGTGACGTGTCTCCGTGTGCTCCTTGCCGTGGCACTACTACACGTGTACGACTCCTGCCCGTCTTTTTTCTGTCTCGAAAGTCATATCCACTCGTGTGTACAACGTATATATGACATATTTAGTGGAAGACGTACGTAAATGCAAAAAATATTAATAATCAATAAAACAACCTGTTGTAGAAAAACCTTGAAAAGTAATCTGTATAGAGGTAGACGACTATGTACAATGATATGTTACTCCCCAGTTCCCAAAAGAATCAAAATATCAAAATAAAACACAAGTACAAGTAGTCCTTGGTAGTAGGAAATTAGAGGTAGTCGCTTAAGATCCCCTTGCCCTTACTTGTACTCGGATCTGCACTCAATCATTACGGAAGAAAATGGATGACGAGTCCGGTCAGTAAAATATCAAGGAACTCCTCCGAGCATTCAAATAAATAAGTTGAATTCAATAAATACTATTAAATAAACATGCGAAATGTAAACGGGCAACTGTAAGTAGGGCATCGCCTGCATAAATAACAATAAAGTGCAAATGTGTGTGCGTGTTCTAGTCAGACTAGACCATACTTTGGAATACCCTTCAAAGATCCCACTAGTGGGCTCACCCAACTAGCTATCACCTAGTCCCTCTTGATGGCCGGCGTAGACCTACGACGCATCGACATTTGTGGCAGTTTATTAGCTTGGGTCGTTATCCTGAGAACTCTGAAACACATGCTATGGTCTAGAATGCATAGACGCACAATAGAAATCCGGTGGGAGTAACTCAACCAACCGTCAAACAACGACAAGATAGAGATGTAAAAAGAACACAAGAAACAACTTGGAATTGAATGGAAATACAAAGTGAAATAAATACTCGAGTATTTCAATTGGGTTTTACAAACCTCACAACTTGATCTAATACCCGTAATCAATCCCGGGTCCAAAGTCTGAGTCCTTGGTTGCCAATTGATCACCGTGTCAACCTATGTCCATTTATCAATAATTTTGATTTAGTATGACAAATTTTTAAAAGTTTAGGCCAAATTGCCCATTTCGCGTTTTTCGAGGCAAAACCACGCAAAAGTCGCGTCAGAGCATTTCCAAATGTTTTATTTTCATAGAAGTTTATCAATTTCTATTTATTTTATCGAAATATATTTTTCAGAATTTTTCAGTTTTTGAGAATTTTTCCAATTTTTCGAGATTTTCTTTTTTTTTTTTTTTTTTTTTTCTTTTTTTAACTTTGGTTTGGGTCGGACGACCACAGGCAGAACCGATCCGAGGCTCGGCCCATGGGCGAGCTTGGCTCATTATGGGCTCGGCTCGGGGTGGGTGCACACACGCTCGCTCGTGTGCACCTTCTCCTCCCCGATCAAACCAGATTTTGGTTTGATCGATTTTTTTTTTTCATTTCTCCTCGGTGGTTTGGGTTGGGGTTGCTCTCCACCTCACCCCGGTGGAGTCGATGGCGGGGAGAAACCCCTGCCTTCTCCACCTGGCTCGGTTCGGCCTCCATGGCTGAACCATACTCTCGCCCCCCCAGAAATCACAACAAACAACGAGGACTCACCTCGGCCAGTGATGTCTCCACCTTCCCTTCTCTCATTCCGACTTCTTCTCTTCCTCTTCCTCTTCCTCTCATTTTCTTTTTCTCTTCTCGGTCTCCGATCATTGTGTGTGTGTGTGCGTGCGTGCGTGGGGTGTGTGTGTGGGTGGGTGGGGAGAGAAAAGGTGATAAAAATAGCTGTTGTTGACTTTGTGTCTTGACTCCAAATTGTGACACAAGCTGGGACACTCCCTTTGTTTTTGGGCATTTCGACGCCTAGTTTCGAGTCGAACCACGACATTCACGTGCCGTCGTCCCTAGCCACCTAATACCCATTTCATATTACTTACTTGGCCACGTTTTATGTAATTTGTGTGTTTTAGTTTCCCAGACCTAATACTCGGTCCGTCGACTACTTGATACCCACGTCGACACGCATATCGAGGCGAATACAATTTACATAATTTCGCATGTATTTTTATGCAACATACACACATGCGATGTATTTCAATAAATCTCACCCCAAATAAGCATCCAACACACAATAAACTACCATACTTAGGTTTCGTGTGTCTAGCCTACGCGGCGTCCACGTTGGTCTATTTGGCGTCTATGTCTGCAAATTTAATAAAATGGGCCGTTACACGAGACATGATGCGAAGTCTCGGACTTGTATAACCGGATATTTACAACGATTCCGGACTGCGGTATTGAAAGGTTATTGTTTCTTGTTTATTCATTTATTTTATTTTGAAATCTTATGATACACATACCTTGTTACACGAAAAGCCATCCACATCACCCGCATCTCAATTTGAAGATTACAAGTCTTTTTAGTCGTGAAGAACCATTTGGGTCTAGGAAGGAGGAAATTTGTTGAATGGGTTCAAGACTTGGGATGGGAGAGAAAACTTGTGTTGGTTAGGAAGAAGTAAGATTACGGAGGGATTGGTCGTAGGGGTAGGTTGAAGCTTGCTTGTGAGAGTGCTGGTACATACGGGTATTTTGCAAAGAATAAGGATATCCAAAAAGGCGAAACTTGAGAAAAAACACCAAATTTGAACATAGAAAATGAAGGGGAGGATAAGACAAGGCCTCATAGTGGAACGAAGAAATGCGAGTGCCACTTTTTCTTATTTACATCAAGGAAGAGTCGGATTTGTTTATGGCATTCGTTTGTGCTATGTGGGCGTCACAACCCGAAGTACTTGGAAGGGCACTCATATGTCGATCGGTTGACTTAGGATGAGAAGGTTGTAGTGGGACAAATGACTAAAGGGAAAGTGATGCCAAGACAGATCTGAACACATTGAAGCAAAAAGGATAAAAACAATGCTTTCACTCTTCGTACGGTTTATAGTGCACGAGAAAGACAAAGAGAAAGTGAAGCGGTTGGAAAATGCAAATGCAACAAGCTGTTGTACTTGTTGGAGCAAAATAACTATTTGTCGTGGCGTAGAAAGGATAATGATATGAATGTTGTGTGCCAGACATATTTTGGGCGTCTCGACTCTATCAATTTGGTGCGGTGTTTCCACTTTGGTCCTTATTATGGAATTTGCACATACAAGACTAATAGGTACCGCATCTTTGCTATTGGAGATTATTAGGGCGACTTCGACTAAGGTCACTTTCTCGGTTGGGTTCGCTTTTATGTCGTTGGAGAGCAAAGACAACTACTTATGGGCTTTAGAGATTTTGAAGCAAATATTGGAGGTTTGGGCTTCACTTAGAGTGTTTTTGTCAGCGATAAAGAGTTGAGACTTATCACTACAATCCAACAAGTATTTCTCTAATCGTCTCACCTACTTTGCACGTCGCGCATAAATCGAAATATCTTTACCAACACCAAGAAAATGTTTGAAAGAAATGAGGACTTCACACTTTTTAATAATAAGTGGACGACATTGATGTATGCGGAGTCTGATGTGTCGTTTGAACGTAGTTATAATGAGATACAACATGATTATGTATATGTGAAAGGGTTGGTCGACTATTTGGAGAAGATTTGGGTTGGGGAGTTCAAGGAAAGATTTGTTTATGCTTGGACGGATAAGATTATGCACTTCGAAGAGACTACGACGCAAATAGTTGAGTCGCGCATTCAACTTTCAAGAAACATTTTTTGGCATTGTCAAGCAAACTTTGAGGGCTTTGGGGTGTCATTGATGACATTTTAGACAACAAACACTACAAGATAAAGGCATCGTTTGAGCGGAGTTTGAATGTGGTGCAACATGGCTTCATGGGCCCTTTATATCGCCATTTGCGAGGTTATGTCTCCCAGTAGCACTCAAGTTAATTCGTGAAGGATTTTAGCATGTAGTGAATGTCGGGAGCGACCAAGTTCTTTGTGGTTGTGACATACGCTCTACACTTGGTCTTCCTTGTGCATATAAGCTTAATGTACATCTTTTGGCCGGTTCACCATATGCCACTTGAGGACATACATAGTCGTTGACATAAGTTGAGTATGATACTGAGCAACCTTTAGGTCGGGTTAATTATAACTTCAACGATTAAATTCGAGAGAGTCATTGATAAGTTCGGAGGTTGCGTTGATAAGGATGCTCGTTTGAGGATCATTCAACAATTGAGAGAGATTAGTAACCCTTCATCCACATCGGTGATTCCACCTCCTACTAAGGTGGAGACAAAAGAGAGACCAAACATAAAAAAGGAAGTAAGAAAACATTTAAAGAAAGGCCGATGAAGATGATACATCTACAACATGACTTCCTAGTGCTTTTGAATATGTGCGGTCACGATGAGTTAACTTTTTAGCAAAAGAAGCAAACGACATTTGTTACCAAAATATACCGAACCGTGGAGCATCAATGAGTGTGTCTAAGGTTTGGTTCATTTCTAGCATTCAATCATAATGGGCTCCATATGTTGAGAGTACTTTCGATGTGGCTAGCGATGGTCATTATGGCTTAGATGCATTGTCGTTGGCCCGGTCTATCAGATAGAGATGGTTGGAGGAGAATTAGAAGACCTTCTCAGTGAATTGGATGAAAAACAAGTTGTATAGGGTGAAGTTATTGGAGAAGGTTATGGAACCATAAGAAATTGTGTGGATTGCAATGACGTTGAGGATGTTGGATTCGAAAAGTGGACGACTCTTCCCGATATGGGTCTTATAGTTGATGGGGCGCCCTAATAATTTGTGGGGTGCCTGAGAGGATGTTGGGTGCCTTGATAACCTTTGGGTTTCCATACGTCTCGGTGTCATGTTCATTGAAACGATACACCTAGTCTAGGCCACTAGCTCTAGAGCATGTATGGTTTTCTCTCGGTATAGGGTGGCCAGACAATATACATAGGCTTGCGGTACTACTGGCCGATACGTTCAATTTTCTAACATTAATAATTGGTCGATCATGTATTCTTTGAGATCATCATTAGCCTTCTCGATCCTACGAGTCAGAGTCGAAATGTTTGGTCTCGGACCTGGGGGACCGAGACCATTCCTGAACATAAATTTTCAAGTTATAATTGGGTAAACTTCAAACCAATATCATTCACAATAAAAACACATACAATAGAGTAAAAGCAAATTATAGCCACACAAAACATAATAAACAATCATACATATCAAACCAACATCAATTAATGAGTTTAACACAAATTTGATGCACCCAAACAAGTTCAACAAATGAGTTTAACACATTAGCTAATGAGTTTAACACGAATATTGAGTTTAACACACATTTTGAGTTAATAGAACTAAATTCTTGCTCTTCTTCCTTTTCGGGACTGGTATGTGTTCTCGTGCATGCGCTCAGATTAGATGTAGTAGGGGACGTCGTGGTGGTGTTTGTGCACAATGGTAGTGGTGGTGGTGGTAGTGGAAAGACCCCTCTCCGTTAAAAACTCTGCCACTTCATTCACCATTCTCCGTGCAGCCTCCATTTTGGTCGTCCCATCAACAAGTCAATCACGCTAGCACGATGTCCATTGCTTGCTGTTACGCGATTGCGATAAGCACAAATACAAAAAATATATTGGAACACGAAAGGAACTCAATTTTCAAAATCCAAAACTTGAACATAAGCTTAATAATCACTTCCATAAGTTCATAGTCTGTAACGGTGTCGGTCGCGCCTTCGGTGTAGGCTGGGTTCTCAGTAAAGGTATTGCACCCCATACATAGCTTCCAACCTCGTCTAAGTTCTCTAAAAGCTTGAACAAGGCAATGTAGACGCGTGATCCACTCTTATCGGCAAAAAGAGTGCACGATAAGAGGTACAACAAACATGCACGTGTAGTGCATTTCATATTCGGGTAAGTGCTCGGCTTCGCTTTGGGACACCATCTACTCTTTAACCATCACTTCTTAACGGTGAGCCCTATTGACCAGCACTTCCTAACCATGGTCCCTCTTGTGATGTTCACCTCTCCCTCTGCGTTTTCAACAGTAATCCTGATGAGCTTGGAAACTAAATAAATCGCCTCTGTGTGAGACTCTTCGGTTTACCTCCCAAAGTTGTCCATCGCTACCACCTTTCAGGTCACCGGAATATGCAAAAGAAGGCTCACATCTTCCAAGATGATGGACATTTCACCAAACGACGGGTGAAATGTATTCGTCTCATTGCCCACCTCTCAACGAATGCGAAATTAGCTCGTGTTGCCATTCCTATAGGAGCAATCTATGAGTGGCATCAACTCAAACCTCGAATGAGCCTCAATGACCCCTCGGTATCGGGGTGGCAAGTCTGCAAGTCCCAGCTCCAATAATTGAGCCCGTGGTTAATGCACTTAAGCAATGAGCGATCTTTGCAAAAATAAAACAAACATTATAATAAATTTTCAAAACTTAGAAATATGTGTGGGATGCATAATTTTTTTTGTAGGAAATAAAACTTGGAAGAATAAATATACCTTATTATTCCAAATTTGACACGCAATATGGTTTTTTAAACTCTTTAGTAATGGCCAGGTCGATGGGACCATAGGGTAAAGGAGCAGTTGGGTCATCTTCCCTCTCCTCTATATTCCAACCGGTTGCACCACTAGTACTCTCGGGAAAGCGTCATTCGTTTGTGGTATTCCTATTTTATTCATCGGTTGGGCCCTTCTCCCTAGACTCGGATGATTCGGATGTGGCTTCTCACTCTCATCATCACAAATTCGTAGGTCCGCTCGTGGACTGTGAAGCCTCGTCTTTTACAACATTTCCCCAAGGATCACCTACACGTGCAACCTCCTTCTTTGTAGCTTTGCTATTTCTCTTTCCTATAGGAGGATTTGTTTGTGGCTTCTTCCCACCACAGTATCAGAAGTACCGCCGCTTTTTCCATTCTCTTAGACCTCGGTAAACTCGTTCCCTATAAACACGAGTCTTACTTCGGGCTATATATGTGAACCAATGAAATAAATAGTGTATTAGAATCAAGTCGAGAGAACTGATAAAAATGACCTTAAACACTATTTTGGCCCATGGGGCGAAACCTCATGACGTCTCGGTGTCTTGCAACCATGACCATGTGACTTGTTTAGGTTGTTGCCAGTAGAGATGCTTTAACATGTCTCGATCTCTAACAACCGAGACAAGCCATACAAACCAAACCTAACTACATTTGGTGGGGTAATAACGAAACACCATGTACTATTGCGGTTCCCTAGTCCAAGACTGAATGCCTTATCTCGATTGTACCATATCGGCTGAATTCAGGGTCCTTAACTTCACAGTATCCTTTGGGTTTCAATAAGACATTCACTACTGTCTCAGCATGGATTGATCGAGACCATACAAGATGTCACTGACTTGTGTGACTAACACTTACGGGTTTCCAAAAGAAACCCTACATTCATACAACAAGGTGAATGTCTATGCAAAACAACCAAATGGAATCCAAATTCATGGAAAATACACACTAACATTTTTTGATTAGAAGCTTGACAACACCACCTCTAGTGCATTCTTCCACGACTTTCATACAACAAAACTTCGTCCTTGGTTAGAAATTGACTCCACCAACGTAAGGAAGGCACCTAACAACGACTTCAACCTTCAAATCACATGGAATACGTGGATTGTTTCCTATATAGAAGAAACAAGGGCTTAGGGGAAAGACAATCAAATTTGGGATTTGATTTTTGGGGTGGGGTGCTCGTTTCTCAACCTAGGGGCAATTTGGTAAATGTCATGGGACGCCCTATGACATTGTTTCGGTGCCTTGATAATCGGGGTGCCCTGAAAAAGTGATAGGGTGCACGTAGCTGCACTCTAAATTGACGGGGGTATATTCAGTTGAGATTTTAATGGACTTTCGATTACTTTTAATGATTAAAAAAGTTTATGTGAATTCAATTAAAACTTTTAGAGAGTTTATAAAAGTAACCTGTATTCAATTTGAACTTTTATAGACTTTTAAAAAGTCTATAAAAGTTTTGAGGTATTCAATTCAAATTTTTAGAGAATTTATAAAAATAAGGTGTATTCAATTTTTATGTGACTTTTGTGGATTGGTTACAAATCTCGATTTTTATAAACTTTTTGTATAAAAATACACATAAAGAAATCTTCAACTTCTCCTCACCTCAACCTAGAAACTTTTAGAGACTTCTAATTTTTGTTAGTTCAATTCTCAGTCACCACCGACTTCATCGACATTGCACTGCTACTTAGGATATGGATATACCAATTGTAGTGACTACTTACTGCGACTACTCTTTGTTATAGCAAAATCTTGGAGGCTGCTATTGTACTTCATGTACGAGACTAAGGCTTGTGCATGTTGTGTCGATAAAGAAGGGCACTAAGGTACTACGGAGGCTAGGCGATTGCGAGAGTTTAAGAGGCGTAATCCTACTTGGTTTTATGGTGGTACAGATTTGGAAATTTGTATGGAAGTTCTTGAAAAGCCATGAGAAGGTACACTATATCATTGCTATTGAGGAACATATGAAAGCCTTTATTTCTTCATTGATGCTTGGGAGAGGCGGACGGCGATAGACTACGATGGTTGCTACGAGGAGTACCAAAGGATTAGGCGGACTTTAAGAGCGGTTCAACTTGAAGTACTTTCCTCGGCCGTCTTGAGGGAGAAGAGGAATGAGTTCACCATATTGAGACAATATCTTGATGAGTATATTATTGGTTACATGGGATGGTATCTACTTATACTTTCATACGTTGGAGGTCTGGCAAATTCAGTTGTCGATCGGGTGTATTATTTCACTAAGGGATTGCTACTCGAGATTGGAGGTGTTATTGTCTCCGCTAAGTCAGATACATTGCAAATGGCTTATGAGAGGAGCTTAGCCAGGGAATTTTATTGGCGTACACATCCTGAAGAGGCTAGACCTACTCGACCAAAGACACAGTCACACCGTCGATATGAAATAGATAGGAAGAGGAAGAAGAACAAACGGGGCTTTAGAGATAGTAAAGCCCAGAGTTTTATGTCTTTTACAGAACCAACACGACCTACTCAGACCACTCATGTTTCACTTGTGCTCGGACCACTCATGTTTTGCTAGCCGAGCCACCACTTGGCTGCCGTCAGAACAATAGCCACATAAGCAACATTACGAGAGTAGGGATGTGAGAAGAGGCAGTGGATAGACAAAAAGGTCTGGAAAGGCACAGACATAGAGTATGAGACTTGCACAGGGATATTGACAGGGTCGGATACAGGGGATCTCTTCTGGACCAAAGGAGCAAAGTACATGTTTCAAATGCGGTCAGATAGTTCATCTTCAG
Source organism: Stephania yunnanensis (assembly GCA_039657365.1). Taxonomy (NCBI): domain Eukaryota; kingdom Viridiplantae; phylum Streptophyta; class Magnoliopsida; order Ranunculales; family Menispermaceae; genus Stephania; species Stephania yunnanensis. The sequence continues at coordinate 1,333,818 of JBBNAF010000043.1, forward strand.
AGTTAGTGTCCACAGCTCGGTCGAGTGCAGACGCAACATCATCGTCGACGGAGAAGAAGAGAGTCCATGTTGCTATTGAGCAGATTAAGGAGTTTATGATAATCTCTTAGGGTATGATTTTGATTGGTGGTACTTTGATGCATAACATGTTTGATTACGGTTTGAATGTTTCATTTATTTCGGGCGCATGGTAGATGCATTAGGGTTGAGACCTATTAAGCTTAGTATATCCTTGGTCTTTACTTACATTTGTTGGGGACAAGATGTACCGAACTTGTTATGTGTCGGCCAGTTCGGTAGAGATAAAAGATCATAATTTGCATGCGAGATTTGAGAGTTTTATAGTTTCTTAAGTTTGATGCTTTGCTTGACATGGATTGGTTGGGTGCGTATCATGCTCATATTGATTGCTACGGCAAGACAATTACGGTTCCATTATCAGATGGTACATAAACCCATTGATGCGTGTCGAATGCGTCAAAATATATAATCAGATGAGATTACCAATGACTACAAAGCTGCGAGTAGTGACAAGCACGGGGTCGAACCACGAAGACCAAGTTTCTTACCTATGCTACGAAACTAAAAATAACTCGGGGTGTTCGGGAATAATTTCTAAATTAATTAAAACTAGACTAAAAGTAGCAAGTAAATAAATCAATCAATATGGAAACAATCCAAACCATCGGTATCACAAATCTCCTCAATTTGGCATAATTTTACATACGGTCCTCAATCTAATCAAAGTACGCAATCCATAATAAATTAGTGTAGCTATAGACCCGTGCGTACGCGGGTCCTTGCACTTCCTATCTCGATGGTCAAGGTACGACAATGACCACTTCCCTAATCAAACACATAACCATAATTCAAGTGAATTGGGTTTAATGCATTGACCGCAATGGGCTTTGTGAAGGCACTACACCTAGACAATAGGATCACTAGTGTGTCCAATTTAGCCTAGATCCCTATGATATTCAACCAGTCCCAAAAGGGTCTAATCAATTGGTATGGTCGGATGCCACTGAAGTGGTCTTGTTGCACAAGCACGAGTGCGTACAACCTACTGGCATGTAAATCAAGATTTAAACCAGTGTTTAATCTAAATAATTCAACCAATATCAAAGGGAATAAAATATTATGAAAAACGAATTAAATAAATAAATAAATAGATCTCACATATGTTTTTATGCCAAAACGGGTGATTTGATCCACCTCTGGTTTAGATTGATGAGTTTAGCCGACCATCGTTGTCAAGAACTCCATCAAAATTCAAGAATAAAGTATAAAACAATGGTGTTTGTCAAAGAGAAAAGCCAATGAAAAATTTGAACAAGCGCATTTGGAAAAATTCAAAACCAAAACCGTCGTCCCCATTGCCCAAAAATCCCTAAATGAATTGGTTTCCATTCTCTGCCACGTGTCATCACTTGATTGGGCGAGAGGTGACCGGTGACGTGGCGCGATTTGATTGGATGAGGGCTGCTGGCGTGACGTGGTGCTGGGAGAGGGGTCGCCACGTGTCGATATTTGATTAGTTGCTGTGACTGATGTGACGTGTCTGGACCAACGGGAGCATGCCACGTGGCATGACGTGGCGGAGGACGAAATCGTGTGACTCGCGCGAAATACTGGGAGTCTGTGCGGGCACGCTTCTCGAGGCAGATCGATAGGCTGCTGAAACGTGGAGAAGTGACTTGCGGGTGACGTGGCGACACTGGATGACTAGGAGTTGCGTGGCGGTCTACGATTGGTTCTTTGGAGCCTTGCGTCTTGACGTGGCAGCGTCGATTGGTACATAGTGTCTTTGGCGCGACGTGGCATCTTTTGATTGGTTGAAACATACTTACTTGCTATTCGACCCAGCGCGCAACGCGTATTTCGAGTAAATTATCCGGCATCAGATCACTTGCAAGTAAGTACTCTATTTTGAGTATTTTTCCGCCACAATTCAACAGCGTACTCTGTTTCACCTAAAAATGAATAATAAAGATAATTAGGCCCATATATCTAGGATTCAACAATAAAAATATATAAATAAACTATATATAATATGCATAAATAATGACCTATCAAATACCCCCAAACTTAAGACTTTGCACGTCTCGAGCAAAGGTGTAAATGACACATACAAATAAACTAGACCTCTAATACGACTATGCATGCTTGACTCAACTACCCTACACCCGATTTAAAATTCATGGAGTTCCTTTGGTTTACATAGTCGCCAAGATAACAAATTACTCAAGAAATTTCGGAGTTATGATATGTCAAGAAGCGCAACCCAAACACAATTAAGATCACATTTTCAAGACAAAGATATGGTCGAGGCAGACGCCATCAACTACTTGCGGGTTTTCTTGGTCTATAAATTCATGCACACAAGTCCACAATTTCCATGAAAATAGCACATCAACGCATCGAAAGTACCATGCACAAGAAATGCAACTACATTCTCCACTCTTTGTAGACTTAGCACCGGTGGGAATCAATAGGACTTCAATAGGTTGTAACAAGGTGGGGAATGGTACTAAGGAAGTAGTGTAAAAGTACGCGAAATGTTGAAAAACTAGAACTTAGATTATAGGTGACTACGAGAACATGAATGTGACTAAAGCGCACTAAAATTCATTTTCATTCAAAATGTGCGGTCCTCACCTTTTCCAACCACCGGCTCCTGCTCCATTTCATGTGGATGTCGTTTTAGGTGGGACTCTCTAATCATGAATTTCCCCTTAATTTGGGTAAGTAAACAATTTTTCCTCTGAGTTTTTTCTCCTCATGTCTCTTTATAAGGATTTCAAATCTAAATCTAGTTTCCAACTAGGTATAAGATATAAGGCTAATGGCTGAGGGTTTAATGACAGGTAATCAAAGAAATCAGGTTTAATTCGGCTCAAATGGGCTAACTAGTGGTAAGATGAAAGGTAGGTATAAGGTTAAGGGTTTAAATTCAAAAACGACCTAAATCATTTCCCCAAAAGTGTTCTAGTCATAAGAATTTAGACTCGAATGAGTTACATCCTCGTTCTGGTACTGTAAAAATCAGACTTGCACAATTCTGACCGTCTGCCCCCTTTTGTATCTAGCACAGGCTCAACCAACATACTAAGTCTCTAATCATGAAATCATAAGAATATTGGGCTACAGGCTCGAATGAGTGTTTCGCCTAATTTCTCCTGAGTCTCAAGTCAACAGGGTAACCATAGAGTACTCATCCACAGCCAAAGGCATGAAACAAAATATCGGGCGACTCTAAACGAAGTAAAAATGAAAACTACATTAAAAATATGCATGAAAATGTATCTAACTCCTAATAAAATGAGAAAGTGAAATACGGAGGCAAAGAAATGGAAGAAATAAGTGAATAAGATATACAAAATACCACCAATATCGTCCGACAACCGCATATAATTGAAAAAATTTAAACAATCTCATCTGCGGTCTTTCGCATAGAGACCCATCCGAGCTTAGTCCACAAATCCTAAAGTACCCCCAAACTTATTACGAACCTAGTCCTCGAGGTTCAAAACGGTTTAGGAGCACATATGAACACATACAACAAGGTGAAAGAAGATGATATATATTGAGGCAAGGAAATGGAACAAGATCATGCGAGAAGGCGACACTAACCCTAAATCTACGGACGAAAAGAAGATGGGTGACCTTACCGGATCGCGAGATGTGACTAACAGTAGTTACATAACATGTGAGGAGTCGCATGAGTAATATCGAGCTCTCGAAATCTAGTGTGCACGAACAATGGTCACACACCTATAAAAAGTCACAATGAGATAATAGTAAGACTACCCCACAAAATACTAAAATAAAAATCAAAAAGGAAAGGGATAGAAGCTTGGGGTGCCTCCCAGGAGCGCCTTTGTTTAACGTCGTTGGCTCGACTCAGTCTGACTCTTTCTCACTCAAAGTACTCTACAACTGCTAGAGTCTCGCTCTCGATCTCATGCTGTGGGAAGTTCTCGTAGAACGGCTTCAGTCGGTGCCCATTCACTTTGAAAACTTTCCCTGTGTCGACGCTTTTGATCTCAACTGCACCATGTCCAAACACATCAGTAACAACAAAAGGTCCGAGCCATAGTGACCTCAATTTCCCTGGGTGGAGAGTTAATTTGGAATTATAAAGTAGGACCTTTTGGCCGACTATGAAAGTCTTACGAGATAAGTTGCGATCGTGGAACGCCTTGGTTTTATCCTTATAAATTCGAGCGGACTCGTAGGCATCGTTCGAATTTCCTCTAATTCTGAAGATCAACTTTCTCTCGTTGCGGTTGCGTCGAGTTCCATATTGAGCCGTTTGATAGCCCATAGAGATTTATGCTCTAACTCTCGGCAAGCAAGTGGCACGATTTGCGAAGACTAAGCGATACAAAGACATTTCGATAGGCGTTTTATACGCGTTCGATAAGCCCATCTTGCATCATCAAGGCGTGTGCTCCGGTCCTTTCGTGACCAGTTCTGGTCTTCTCAAAATGGATTTAATCTCCCTATTTGACACCTCCGCTTGGCCACTAGTACGAAGGTGATAGGCGTAGATGTACGGTGTGTAACATTATACTTGCGCGGGAGATTTTCAACCATGCGGTTGCGAAATGGGTACCTCGATCACTAATCAAAGCACGTGGAGCGCCAAAAGTCGAAAAGATTCGTGATTTCGGGAAATCGCATACCACCAGACGAATCATTAGTGCGAGTGGCTTTAACTTCCACCCATTTAGACACGTAATCCACATGCCGATAAGATATAAAGAAAACCATGTGACGGTGGAAATGGCCCCATGAAGTCGATCCCCCAAACATCAAAAATCTCGCAAAATAGGATCGAGGTCGGTGGCATTTGATCCTGTGACTCAAAGTGCGGTCGTGACATTTGTCGAGGTCTTGGTGTATAGATATGAATCTGAAAAATGGTAGGCCAATAAAGCCATTTCTCCAAAACCTTCATAGTCGTCCTACGTGGACCGAAATGACCACCGCGGGCATATGAATGACAAAATGCCGGTATAGATTGTGTTTCACTCACGGGAGACACATCGATGAATGACACAGTCGAGCAAAACTTCCACAAGTATGGGTCATCCTATACATAGTGTTTGGAATCGCTCCGAATCTTATCCTTTTGGGCTCGCGTAAGGTGAGGTGAAAGCTCTCGTGTAACGAGGTAGTTTACCAGATCCGCAAACCAAGGGAGTTCCTCAGAAATTGCTAAGAGATGTTCATCAGGAAAATCATCTCGAAGCGGGACAGTCTTCACCATTCTCGATACGGCGAGATGGTCAGCAACAAGATTTTCTACACCACTTTTATCTTTAATCTCGATGTCAAACTCTTGTAACGAGAGTATCCATCGAATGAGACGAGGTTTAGCTTCCTTTTTGGCCATAAGATACTTTAAGGCGGCATGGTCAGAGTAGACGACCACCTTAGTTCCCCGAGATAAGGCGAAATTTCTCCAAAGCGAAGACGACGGCTAGAAGCTCCTTCTCTGTAGTGGTGTAATTCGGTTGGGTAGGATCAAGAGTTCGGGAGGCATAATATATGACATGAGAAGCCGTCAGGCTCGTTGCCCAAGCACGGCACCCACAGCGTGGTTGCTGGCATCGCACATAATCTCAAAAGGTAGCTCCCAGTTAGGAGCTCAAATCACTGGAGTAGATGTGAGAGAGTGTTTGAGTGCATCAAATGCACTCCTACATGCCTTATCGAAATGGAAAGGCACGTCCATCTGAAGAAGGCGACACGGGGGTTGTGCAATTTTGGAGAAATCCTTAATAAATCGCCGATAGAAAGCCAGGCATAGCCAAGAAATGATCGGATTTCTCGCACAGTCGTGGGGTAAGGCAATTTTTGAATTACTTCAATCTTTGTCGGGTCTACCTCCATACCCCTAGCAGACACGATGTGACCCAAGATAAGACCTTGATCCACCATGAAGTGACATTTCTCGTAATTGAGGATCAAGTTCTTACTGGATACAACGGTGAAGTACCTTAGTCGGGTGACTAAGGCGAGAGATCGAATGAATCGCGAAGTAAACGGTGAAATCATCCTTGAATACTTCGATGAAGTGCTCACACAAAGTCGAGAGAATATGCTCATCATACACCTACGAAATGTAGCGGGTGCATTGCACGACCCAAAAGGCATGCGCGGTAGCGAAAGTACCAAAAGGACAAGTGAAGGTGGTCTTCTCTTGATCCTCGGAGTGCTTCTGAGGAATCTGGTGAAAACCGAGAATAGCCATCAAACGACGATGGTAGTGAGACACACTGCTAAACGCTCTAACATCGATCAATGAAAGGCAATGGGAAGTGGTCTTTCCTAGTAGAAGCATTAAGCACGGTAATCGATACACACTCGCCATCCGTTTTGGACGCGAGTTGGGACTAACTCACCACGTGAGTTCGTGACCACTGTAATCCCCGTTTTCTTGGGAACCACCTGAATGGGACTGACCCACTTGTTGTCGGAGATCGGGTAGATCATCCCAGCGTCAAGGAGTTTCAGAATCTCCTTTTTAACCACATCCATCATCGGTGGGTTCAGTCTCCGTTGTGCTTCTCGTGAAGGTTTTGACCCTTCTTCCATATATATCTGATGCATGCATGTGGAAGGGCTAATACCTTTAATGTCAGCGATCGTCCACCCTAGGGCTTCTTTGAACTCTTGAAGCACATGAATTAGCTTCTCTTCCTCCGGTAATGTGAGTTTAGTGGAGATGATCCTTTGGTAAAGTATCATTCTCTCCTAAAAACACATATTTGAGGTGGCTGGGCAGTGGTTTGAGCTCCAGTGTGGGGGCTCGCTCCATAGAGGGGAGAAGTGTAGAGTTCGAAGCTGGTAAGTCAAGATATGCTAGGGTGGGAAAATAAAGTGGAGCAGAGTCCAACTCAAAAATCGGCTCCTCGATCTCGGTATCGAGAGGCGAAGCCTTCTTTGTCGCAAATAATCGGTGTCGAGATGATTCTCTAACACCACTTTCATATCATAACCTTTCACGAGAAGGTGTCTGGACAAGTGAGTCCACCTTTGTCCAAGGCAAGCACCATAGAAGAGGCATCGCGGGGATGGCGCATCGCATCATAGATGTTGAACTTAATAAGTTCGCCATCAAACTCCATGGTCGAGAGAACCCTTTGTGAACATCAATCTTGGTCTTGGCGGTCTTTAGGAAAGGCTGTAGAGCAAGGCGAGGAAAAATGGGGGCATGGTGAGTCTTCATATCAATGATATAGAAGTCGGTAGGAAATATGAGCTCACTAACCTTCACCGGGATGTCTTCCAAGACACCCACGGGACGAACGACAGGCCAGGTCGCAAATGTATGACAATTCCGGTATCCTTTAGAGGGCCGGCCTTCAATGTCTCATATATGGATAGTGGCATGACATTGATAGAGAGTAGCCAGGTCACACATAGCTTTACGGATCTCGACTTCACCAATTGTGCAAGGGACGGTGAACATGCCGGGTCCTCGCACTTGGTGGGCAACGTTTTGCGTAGGATAGGTGAGACATTCTCACTACGGTGATTTTCTCGTTACCTTTGAGTCGACCTTTGTTGGTGCATAGGTCTTTGAGCAACTTAGCATAGCGGGGCATGTGTGCTAAGGCATCAAGAAGTGGGATGTTTATCGCCACTTTCCTCAAGATGTCCAGAATTTCCTTCTCTTCTCCCGCCTTTTTACTCTTAATGAGGCGTTGAGGGAACGGAGGTAGAATTTTGAGAGAAGGTGGTGCTTCCTTATCCAAGTGTACCGTTTCAGTGTGAGACGGTTGAACTTCGAGCTCCTGCTCGACTTCCTTGGATTTAGGGGTAACCTCTTTAGGATTGGGTTCTTTAAGGACTTCTTCCAACTCTCTGCCGCTACGAAGTGTGACAGCATTAACGTTCGCATTAGGATTCGGGTGCGGTTGAGATGGCAACTTGCCTTTCTCATCCGTGCGCCCAACTTGAAGGGCCAGTTGCCCTATTTGAACCTCGAGATTTTTAATGCTAGAAGCATGGCTCGCGATTGTCTCGTTTTTGAGTTGGACCAAATCTTTAGAGAGTCCGTCTTGATTAGCAATGAGTGTCCTCATCATGTCTTCTAAAGATCCGAATTACGAGCGGGTTGGGATTTGTTGAGGAGGAGGTTGTCCTTTTGGAACATGCTTGAAGGAAGTTCGATTAGGGGACCAGTAACTAAAATAGGGGCTTTTTACGGCATGATTATAGGTGTTCTTTGAAGTTGTTGCCGTATTGATTCCTTGGTGGTCCTTGGAATCCGCCACCTAAAGCGTTCGCTTTGTTCGTTCTCGAATAAGGTAGGACAAGAGTCAGTGGGATGGTCATTGGCTGTACAGAAGCCGCAAGCTTTAACTTGAGCTTTTCCTGAGGTGAGGAATCGCTCCATGAGATCGGTGAGTTTATCAAGCTTGCTATTGGCTGAATTTGACCCTACTCCATCATAAAGACTTCGTGAAGGTCCCTCTTCATCGTCATCAATGTAATGACGTGATTGACTTGCTATAGAGTCATACAGTTCAAACATCTCCTCAGTGGTTTTACATCTGTAGTCTCCTCCACAAGCATTGTCAATCATCCGTTTCTCAAGGGGTGTAAGCCCCATATAGAAGAAACGAACAATTGAGAGGTTGTTTTGGCCATGTTGGGGACATTGCGTGAGTAAGCGCTTATAACGACCCCAATAATCACCAAAAGATTCGCCCCGTTTCATTTTGATACTACATATCTCTCTAGTGAGTTGGGAAGCTCCGGATTCAGGGAAGAACTCTTTGAGGAATGCAGAAATCATGTCGTTCCAATTTGTGATGGAACCAGGAGGAAGATAGAAGAGCCAGTCTTGAGCTTTATCCTTAAGGCAGAAAGGGAAAGCTGAGAGTTTGACTTCGTCTTCATCGACTCGAGGGGGAATCATGGTCCTACACTTAGAATGGAAGTCCTTAATGAAGGTGACCGGATCTTCACGATCTAATCCATGGAAGACGGGGAGCTGGTTAATGAAACCTGATCTGAGCTCGAAATTGCCCCTGTGGGCTGGGGATGCGATGCAGTGTGGCTGATGAGCCAGAAGATCATATATCCCATCATTCGCCATCCCGATGGTAATGCGACGGTCGGCCTGAGGTCGTGCCCAAGGGTTAGCTTGTGGCCTTTGTGGAAGAGGATCAACCACTCGTTGATCGAATGGTTGATGCTGGTGTACTACAGGCCTCTGCTGTTCCACTGGTGCATATGGTCCAGCTGGTGCGACAAACTGTCGGGGAGGAATAACTGTGGGTTCCTCCCGTCTCTCATGTGGTGCAATGGGTGCATGTGGGTTCCCAATGTGGTCAGCCATAAAAAAGGGTTGCTCGTCGTTCAGTTGAACTCTGGAGGATTGGTTCCTCTGTCGAGTTACTTTCGAGTTCGACGGCAAGTCTTTTCGATCTCCGGATCAAAAGGGAGTAAAGATCCGGCAGACAGCGATCGACGAAGACTGTGGGACATAAAGGTGAACACAAACTAGGTAAAAAAATAAAAATAACTTGGTCCCCGACAACGGCGCCAAAATTTGACGCGTGTCGAATGCGTCAAAATATATAATCCCGATGAGATTACCAATGACTACAAGAACTGCGGTAGTGGCAAGCACGGGGTCGAACCACGAAGACCAAGTTTCTTACCTATGCTACGAAACTAAAAATAACTCGGGGTGTTCACAGGAATAATTTCTAAATTAATTAAAACTAGACTAAAAGTAGCAAGTAAATAAATCAATCAATATGGAAACAATCCAAACCATCGGTATCACAAATCTCCTCAATTTGGCATAATTTTACATACGGTCCTCAATCTAATCAAAGTACGCAATCCATAATAAATTAGTATAGCTATAGACCGTGCGTACGCGGGTCCTCGCACTTCCCTATCTCGATGGTCAAGTACGACAATGACCACTTCCCTAATCAAACACATAACCACAATTCAAGTGAATTGGGTTTAATGCGTTGACCGCAATGGGCTTTGTGAAGGCACTACACCTAGACAATAGGATCACTAGTGTGTCCAATTTAGCCTAGATCCCTATGATATTCAATAGGTCCCAAAAGGGTCTAATCAATTGGTATGGTCGGATGCCAATGATGTGGTCTTGTTGCACAAGCACGGGTGCGTACAACCTACTGACATGTAAATCAAGATTTAAACCAGTGTTTAATCTAAATAATTCAACCAATATCAAAGGGAATAAAATATTATGAAAAACAAATTAAATAAATAAATAAATAGATCTCACATAAGTTTTTATGCCAAAACGGGTGATTTGATCCACCTCTGGTTCAGATTGATGAGTTTAGCCGTCCATCGTTGTCAAGAACTCCATCAAAATTCAAGAATAAAGTATAAAACAATGGTGTTTGTCAAAGAGAAAAGCCAACAGAAAAGCTGAACAAGCCGCTGGAAATATTCAAAACCAAAACCGTCGTCCCCACTGCCCAAAAATCCCTAAATGAATTGGTTTCCATTCTCTACCACGTGTCATCACTTGATTGGGCGAGAGAGGTGACCGGTGACGTGGCGCGATTTGATTGGATGAGGGCTGCTGGCGTGACGTGGTGCGTTGGGAGAGGCGCCACGTGTCGATATCGATTGGTTCTTTGTGGCGATGTGACGTGTCGGACCAATGGGAGCATGCCACGTGGCATGACGTGGCGGAGGACGAAATCGCGCGACTCCGCAAAATCTTGGGAGTGCGTGCGGGAGCGCTTCCGAGGCATATCGATAGGCTTGAAACGTGGAGAAGTGGCTTGCGGGTGACGTGGCGACATTTGGATGACTAGGAGTTGCGTGGCGGTCTACGATTGGTTCTTTGGAGCCTAACGTCTTTGCGTGGCGGCGTCGATTGGTCTGAGTGTCTTTGGGCGACGTGGCATCTTTTGATTGGTTGAAACATACTTACTTGCTATTCGACCCACCGCGCAACGCGTATTTCGAGTAAATTGTCGGCATCAGATCACTTTGCAAGTAAATACTCTATTTTGAGTATTTTAAAGCCACAATTCAACCAGCGCACTCGTTTCACCTAAAAATGAATAATAAAGATACTAGGCCCATATATCTAGGATTCAACAATAAAAATATATAAATAAACTATATATAATATGCATAAATAATGACCTATCACCCATTTTCGGGGAACAAGCTGCTTTACTTTCGATCACCGAGAGGAAGGATAGACACGCTCCCCAAACGCTAATTGCCCTGGAAGCGATAAAGTATGAAAATTTTCAAAATCTTCAAAACACTATAATTTAGTCTAAAACATGTTATAGGTCATCAAGAACCTAAAGGGAGGTCTCGGGAGTTTGGGTACTCGTTTTGGGGAGCGTGTACGATCCGCGAGGCGAGGTTAACGTGGGTCGAAGTAAATAAGTAAACCGATTAAGGGAATGCATAGTAATTCATATTTCGTATTTATTGTCTTTATTGATAAATATTTTTTATTGGAATTCTATTCTTCTTGCCTTGGTTGAGTGTCATGGCCTAAGTGTGTCGAGAAGGAATTCTGAGATTATAGCTAGTTGGGCAAATGTGAACACTACTGCTTGGGGTGCAACTACCTTGACCAAACATGAATTCTTCTCGTGTCTTGGATTGTTGTGGATTTAAGACCACTTAGTATGCCTCTTTTGATTCCTAGGAACTCATTTTCGTTGTGAATATTTGTCGGTTCATTAATCATGCACTTACTATCTTTTTATCTGTCTTTAAATACCTTCATGATATTTAGACTTTTTTTAAATGATTTATGAATTACCGTTTAAATATTTACTGGTTAGTACTTTCTACTTTTTCTTGTACACACCGTTTTGTTTGTAACGGTGGGTGCAAAGCAGAGTGAGAGATGAGCAATGGGAAAAGGCCAGATGATTGGTGACTTCATTTGAGGACTTTTGGAGCGGTTCCTTCATTTGCACGATAGTATGTTTTGCCATTTTTGTTGTAATTATTGTATATTACTATTTTTGATTACCTTTGGGATATATTGGGATCGAGTGAGATGAGATATCATATGCATGTTTATCAGTTGATTTTAGAGTTCCACCTTTGTACGTTGTTCCACCTTTATTTAATTTGAGTTATTTAACTTTGTCTTAAATTTGCTTCATTTGCAAACTATTATGTAAAAGACATAATATAATAACTCAATGTTAAAATACAAATTTAATGAAAAAGTAACTCTTAGAGGTTGACTAGGCTGCGTTGACTTCGCGAGGAACGACTCGGGGGTCTATGTGGGTTTAGGCCATGTGAGGCCAGATTTTATGGGAAGCTGGGGTCTTTACAACTATAGTCAATGTATTAGAGAATGAATTTACCTCTCGACCAATGCCCTGAGGCGCAAAGGTATTAATTCAACCTTATAGAATATCAAGTAAGATTTCTATAGTTGAATTTGTTCAATGAGGTTCAATATATTTTAGTTAGGGCTTCGGTACTCCAAATATATGTAGTACCAAGTTAAAGCACACTAAATCAATCCACCATAAACTTCCTATCAAATCTAATCAATTGGGTAGGACAAACATTAGGTTTCTTTCCTCCATTTGATCCCCCTACAAGATTGCGATAGAACATTGAGCGCTATGAATGGATAAAAATAGTTGAGTTTACTTTAAACACGTACCCGCGCATAACTCATTTAGGTTCGGGCTTTAGGATTTGAATAGTCTGGATCTAATATTTCATCCACAAACACCCATCGAGCCTACCTTACAAACTTGAAACACATAATTGGCCTCAGGCCCAAAAAAACAAACAAAAAAGGCCTAATGATAAAAAGACGATAATCTTTACCAATTATATCAATTATATTTTAACCTTTAAAATTTATCGATAATTTAGGTTAGTTTAGAAAAACCCAATTAGATGTGATTAAAATTCTGTTATTAGAAAAAAAATATAGATAAGAGAACTGCATGTACTTTCGTTCCTCTAAAACTTTAACATGATACATATGTAGCTTAAATTAAGAATCAGCCTATCTGCATCTCGCATAATAATCGGGGGCACAGGGAAAATTGCGTGAAAATAGGTTTTGGATGGACCTCTCAAACCCATGCATTCAGGTATTAAGAGAACATCAGTGTGTGTAGTTAATGTCACACATGGCACGGCCCCCGCCACATTCGTCTTCACTCCCCCACTAGACTAGTCCCTCTCTTTCTTTCTCTCCATTGTGTTCTTCTCGCCATGATCGACTTCAGAGCTGTGATAGTGCAATGCTTTCAAATTGAATATGATGTTCCCATGGCCATATCTAGGTGAGAACAAGAGAGAGGATAGTGCAGTGAAGAAGAGGAGAGAAAGGGCTTATTAGTCTCAATGTGATTTGTCGAGCGGATTCGCCCCCTCGCTCGAGGGTTCTTTGGGATCAAAAGAGGGTACACTTTTTGGGTTTTGTTGGTTTCATTAATGGATGTTGAGATATATTTGATTTTGGGTTATGGATCGATTGAATTTCGGCAACTTTTGATTTTTTTCATGATTTTAGATTTTTTTTTTTGATAAAGTTTTCTTTGCATATAGATATAGTTGTCGGATTTGTCATATCGTACATATCTATGTGATAACTTAGATCAATAATACATGGCGCGTGTGGGGATCCATTGAATCATAGTATGATCCAACGAATGAATCTATAGATTTAAGTCAGACCAATAATAATAGTATGATCCATTGGATCATATCTATGTGAGCAGATCAAAAATAATAGTATGATCCATTGGATCCATTAGATAGATAAAAGATTTACTTTACCATTATAAGTAAGTGGTCTCGGCATTGTGCGTCTTTTACTATTTGGAGAGAGAGAGAGAGAGAGAGAGAGAGAGAGAGAGAGAGAGAGAGAGGGTGATTAATTATTAAATATTTTTTATAAAACTTTTTTTCATAATATGTTTTAGAAAGTTATTAAAATAATTGCTAGAAGTAATAATCTTTTTACTAATATAAATAAAAATCACTACTTACAAAAAAAAATAAAAATAAAAATTACTACTTACAAAAAAAAAAAAAAAAAAAAGGATAAGGTAAGACATAGGCTCAACACATGTTTCTCCCCTGCTATTTGCTAATGTTATATTTACATTCATGGAGTAAGATAATACTTACATATCTGACTGGTTTGAATCAAGCTTCGTGATATGTGATCGATCGATTCGGAATTTGTATATGATTTTTTATGAGTTGTTTCTTTATAATTGGGGTTTTAGGGATTTGTTGTTGGGTTTTGAGATTTTTGCTCAATTTCATATTTTTTTTTAGGTTCAAATTTTCAACTTCATCAGTTGAAAATTTGAATGCTACTTTGCTACACATAGGTCTTGAACTTGGACAATAGGAGTAGATAGTGTAAGTGTTTTTTTTTTCAATTTATTTTGGCACAAGGGAGACAGGTTAAGACATTGTTTGAGGACTTGGAGTTGGAAAGTCTCATAAATTGTCTAATAACCCAAAATAGTTAGGAGTCGAATATTATTTTAGTGTTGGTCAATTCTTCATGTAGGTTAAGTGTTTAATGAAGCTTCTTTGCGATTAATAAAAAAAGTTTTTGCAAGCCAAACGATAAATGTTGATTCTATATCAAAATGAAAAAAAGAAGAAGAAATGAAATGAAATCGTATACATGTCCACTAGATCTGCATTGGTACCAAAGGATATGGATTGGCGACTTCAAATATGTAAATACTTCTTAATAGAAATCTAGACCTATAGTTTCAACTCGTTGCCATACCCTAAACCCTACTCTCCTCCTCATACGCTACACCACGTCAAGTGTCAACCAACAAACACTTAAGGGGTGTATTCAATTTGATAAATTCATGAATTTATTTAAATGTGAATTTTCATGAAATTTGATGGATTCGAAATAACTTGATCAAAATTCATCCAAATCTTATGGGTAGGAGTGTGATTTGGCTATATGTATTTTTTGAATACACTTAGACTTTTTACAAATCTATTAAAATTCATCAAAATCCTAATTAAATGCCTCTTGACTTTTTTAAAAGTCCATTAAAATTCTTTGAAATCCAAATTGAATACACCTCGATTCCAAAAATCCTCCAAACTCGTTTAAAATTTCTTCAAATTATCCAATTGAATACAACCCCCTTAAAGCAGAAATAGCCCCCAAAACATTAGACCACACAAGATAAAAAAGCCCACATAATATATGATAGCCAAGTAGTGAGTCCATATACTGGACTTAAGCTACCAAACCCAAACTTACCAAACTATATAAAGCCGGTGGTGGTTGCCCAACAGTTTTTTTAACGGCGTCAAGTCTCCATCTGCTGTTCCCTGTTTTCGCGAGAGAGAGACCGAGAAACAGAGGGTTTGCGTTCGTTCCTTCGCTCGCGATCACACAACCAAACTAAACCCCAGTTTTCATCTTCTCTCATGAAAATCCTTATCAATTGATGTATTTTCGACCTAGTTAGTCAGATTTCAGGTAAACTTTCTCGATCTCTCATTCATTTCTCGTTCTTCGATCGGATCTGGTTTTGGCGTGTTCTGTTGGTTTTCGCTTGATTGGCGTTTTGTACGTGGTTGTGGTTTCTGCTTCTCGATCTGTTGTTCATTTGGTTGTTTGGTTGATCTGATCTGGAAATCTGGAAGATTTTGGGTTTGTTGACTTGTGGATTCGCGGAAGATCGGTTTTTGTTCATTTAGGGTTGATAAAAATTGAGAAAGTTTTGATCTTTGATTCGTTTTCGGAGATTTCCGGTGGTTTGAGTTAGGTTTCGTGTTGATTGGTCGTGTTTGGGGGGTTTCATTTGGGATTCATGTTTCTTGGTGAATCAGCTGCTTGTTTTTTGTTTATTTAATCAAGTTTTCGTTTTTCTTGTTTCTAGGGTTTTGGCGTGGCTGTTCTTTGATTTGTGTGATTGTGCAAGTGAAGAAACTGCAAGTGTTCATTATCAACAGACTGTCTCGCTCCCTCGCACAAGGGGCTGCTGGGATCCAAAAGAAGGTACCATTTTTGGGGTTTGTTGGTTTCATTAATGGGTGTTGAGAAAGATTTGATCTTGGGTTCTGGATCGATTGAATTTCGTCAATTTTTGATTTTTTCACGATTTTGGAGCAATTTTTTTTGGTAAAGTTTTGATTTTTGTGAATGACTAGGGTTCTAGCTATGCGAGTTTTTATTGTTAAAGGTTTGATTTTTGTGGGTTTTTTTTTTTTTTTTTTTAATTTCAATTTGGATGGTTGGCTCTTGAATCAATTGAGGGAATTTTTTGTCTTCTAGATGCCCGTTTCGATAGTTTTACGATTTTAGATCTTCGATAGTTTGATTTGCTAATCGAGTTTAGGATGGTGATTCGGATTGTCATAGCATGATCCAACGAATCAAAGTCATAGACCTTAATTGTTCAACGATAAAGATTTACTTTTTTTGTTTAGAAAGATAAGATAAGATTTGTTTAGAAGATAAGATAAACTCAAAATAACATCTTCACAAGTCTATAAATAACTTGGTTTGGTTAGTAAGTCAATCGATTGATTAAAGAGAGTTGTTAGTGTTCGCCTCCTTTTGATTTCAATTAAGGTTTTGCTTCCTTTCTTTAACTTTGCAATTGTTTGATTTTGAGTTTCTATTACGTTGATAAATTTCTACCATTAATTAGAGAAGGTTGAAGATGCATTGATCTTGTTTGCTTTTGTTTCAATATTTTCGGTTGCTTTGTGTGGTTGGTTGATCGATTATTCTCTTAGTAAATTCAATTTCTCTTACAATTGCTTTCTGCGATGTTTGTATCTTGATCAATTGTTTCTGTGTACATATTTCCTTTTGGTTTGTTCATTCTTGGCATCAATTGTTGTATTTATACATGTTAGTTTCTTTTTGGTTTATTAATTCAACATTGCATAGTAAGGGTTACATTACATGATTTGGTTGGTTATTGTGTGGATCTGCGTTGGTACTCTGTTGAGAATTTAGTTTAGATTAGAAAAGTAGAATTAGATGTGATTACGAGTTAATGTGTTATGTTTCTTGATTAAAAAGATTATTAATTTGGATCCCTCACTCTTTCATGTAAGATCAATTAGTTTCTTAATTATATGGTGACTTAAAATTCTTTAGTATTCAACAGAACTTGATTGTCGATCTTTAGTTCTAATCTTTGCTAGCGTAGTACATAGTTTTCGATCTCTTTCGGTTTAGGTTGTGGGTTCTTTATTGTTTTGGGTTCGAAGATTAAAAGTCAAATATTAACGAAATTCTTAATTCTTCAAATGGTACATTTCTTGGGTATGGTGTGTAAATAGTTCTCACCTTTTGATTTCGGTCTTGACTTCTTTGTTATCCTTTTTGTGGTTAACAAATCTTTCGATTGTTTCAAGCTAACTCGTACACTGATTCCATTGTTTTTTTATTGAACATTGTTATTAATCACCTTTGATTATGCAGCATTCTTGGTCACTTTTGAATGCATTTTTTTTTTCTTAAAGACAATTTGTATATAGGGATTTACTTTTCTTGTCAAGAGCTGAGTTTACTTGTGTCTTGTCACAATTATTAAATAATAAACGTTCGATGTTACGAGATGTTCAAGGGTGAATTTTATTGTCAATTATTACAACGTTCACGTACATCATTAAGTAGATGCCAACAATGTCAACCATGAAGAATGAGTGTGAGGGGCTTCAGAAACACCATTAAGAAGATGCCAACCATGTCAGCCATGAAGAACAAGTGTGAGTCATATCTCAAGATGCAATAGGTCATATTTCAAAATGTAATCTTGCTTGTTAATCGTACATTACGACATGTACTGCAATGCATTCTTTTGTGAGAAAAAAAAAAAAAAAAAAAAAAAAAAAAAAAAAAAAAAAAAAAAAAAAAAAAAAAAAAAAAAAAAAAAAAAAAAAAAAAAAAAAAAAAAAAAAAAAAAAAAAAAAAAAAAAAAAAAAAAAAAAAAAAAAAGAAAAAAAAGAAAAAAAAAAAAAAAAAAAAAAAAAAAAAAAAAAAAAAAAAAAAAGAGGAAACTTGAGGTTTATGGTATAGCTTGGTGATTAAAGGCTGGCTATAGCAGAGTTGTGAAAGCAGAAGTATCGGTTGAAAACTTAGGTGATCCTTGAAAAAAAAAAAAAAAAAAAAAAAAAGAGTGAATCAAAGGTTTATGGTATAGTTTGGTGATTAAAAATTTGGCTATAACTTAGAGTTGTGAAATCGAAATATCGGTTAAAAACCTATTGAGGATCTACGAGAAAAAAAAAAAAAAAGAAAAAAAAAGATGAGTGAAAAAAAAAGAAAAAAAAAAGAAAAAAAGAGGAAAAAAAAAAAGAGAACGAATGCAGACGTGTCAATACGATCGTTTTTTTTTTTAAGTTGTCATATGACCGTTAGTATTTGATTGTTGGCATCGACATAGCTTAAGTATTTGATTGTTAACGTTAAAATAAAAAGATTGGCATGTAATATTGGTTTCGATGATGAAGAAACCAAAGAGAAGATACACGTATGTGGTGGATAATAAAAATTGCCTCCTTTTCAACGTGGATGTAGGCCTCGAAGTAAATTTGAACCACGATAAATCCCTTTGCCTCTTTCTCGATTTTTTTTTTTTTTTTTTTAACTTTTTTTTAAATTTTATTGGTTTTTTCTTTTTCCTAATTTTACAAAATGCATCATTCTCATCATATATAATATCCTCGTGATACGGTAGAGATTATAGTAAGCGAACGCGATGATTTAAACATCATTATACTCTACAATCAAATTAAAAACAAAAGAAATAATATCACAAACAATTTTGATGAATAATTTGCCAAACCAATCTCTATCTATAAGCACAGAGATTTTATATATATATTTTTTTGTAATGTATGCCAATTCTCTCCAAACTTTAAATTGACTCACATAATATATGAACAGTTATAGCTTCATGTTTAAAGCATCTAAATCTTGTTTAATTGCATAGATTTTTTTTTTCTCTCATTGGTTTCTTCTTACTCTAGCATGGGCTGCTGGGCATATGTCATATACACTTTAAAGTGAGTTATATATCTTTCCTCCCCGAAAAAACGATTGCGATTTCATAACCAGGCTTGTAATTAGCCATCTTATTTTCTTGTCCACCACTAATTAACAACTTTATGTTCTTTCTTTGTCACTTGGACATGCTTCTCTGCAATGTTTAATTTCTTGTTGAGCATTGAAAGGAAATATATGTCATGACTTAATTTTGAATAGAAAGTTGCGGAAGCTTTTGCTCCTATAAACCCAACTATATTCGAGACCAACCAATCAAGTGTTTTCTTTGAAGCTTTTGCTCCTATAAACCCAAGTAATCTTGAGCCCCTATGAACCACAGTCACCTTCTTCTCGGGAAAATCAGTGACGATCTCTCCAGCAAGCTCGACACCTGTTGGTCCTCCTCCAATGATTAGAATGGAGTCTACAAATTTTATCTTTTCGTTCTCTGCAATTGGAAAAGAATGATTATGATATTTGCAATCTAAATTGGTTTTGGTTTTGAAGG
Organism: Stephania yunnanensis; assembly: GCA_039657365.1. Lineage (NCBI taxonomy): Eukaryota > Viridiplantae > Streptophyta > Magnoliopsida > Ranunculales > Menispermaceae > Stephania > Stephania yunnanensis. Next base: position 1,353,371 of record JBBNAF010000043.1, read on the forward strand.
AACTCATGGTGTCTATAGACTTGAATGGAAAATACGTTTTTTTTTTTTTCGACGATATGAATGGAAAATATTGTTTTTAGTACGGCACCCATTTTCTGGATCTTAGACGTCTTGTTAATTAGGAAGTCGATAAATTGAAACTTCCAGAGTTAATTTGAATGGATGCGAGTTCTATAGATATGTGTTGGTTCTTAGGGTAAAGGAAATAGAACTATATATTAGGCACTAAATCAAATAAGATTATGCACAGTATTGTAGTTGCAGAAGACTTAGGCTTATCGTCAATCACATTTGACATTAAGTGGCACATGCATAGCTATGATAATCAGAACAATTAAGATATACCTTCTTCATCTTGTTTGAGCCGCTCGGTCATAGTTTTTGGAACATAAGCATTGTGTCTCAATGCGACGGCGAGATAATCATAAGTAATCGATTGCCATCGGCAATAAACACTTGAATTATCGGTTATGTTCTAAGGGATGCCCATGGGATCTCAAAGTATTCTTTTGTTCCAAAAAATGACAACTTGAGAACCCGCATTCATATAATATACATATATATAAAAAAGCAACAACAAGATTAAAAAAAGCACATCACATATACATTTTCAGAAAAACATTTACATCACATATTCACATGAATCCACATTACGCCTATGTCAAATTTCGAAAGGCGAAAAAGCAGAACAAGCAATGAATCAAATTTGAGTGAAACAACTTTGATAAGAAATTTCACTCCTTGTAACCTAAGACTAGGTCGCAACAAGGTTTTTTTTTTTTTTTTTTTTTTTTTTAATAGCGAGGGTATCGAGCCCTTGCCATCAGCCCGACCCGAGAGAACCCAAAGAAGAAATTGGAGGGAGAAAGCTTTGGTTAGCGTGTTAGAGAATGAACTTATCACTCTACCAATGCACGAGGGCCTAACGAGATATTAATTCAATCATATAGAATATCAAGTACGATTTGCTACGAGTGGGACGAGTTCAACGAGGTTCAATAGTTTTGGTTTCGCATCGAAATGTAGTACCGAATTAAAGCACACAAATCTATCCACCATAAACTTCCCATCAAATATAACCAATTGTTCATGAAAAGGTAAAAACATTTGTGCGGACATCTTTGTTATTGCGCCAAAAAGCCTAGATGGTTTGCTAATCGAATCCAGTGAGAGGAAATTAAACTTACGGGTCGATGAGGACGACATTGTCATGGAATTGGAGTGAATTGGGGAGAAATGCGCCTGCAACTCTGCCGCCGATCAAGCCCTGCAACCTTCTCTCCGCCCTTGATTAATCAAAAGCCATTTGAGTTTAGTTTAAACAAATACCGGCCCGTAACTCATTTGGGCTTGGGCTTCAGGATTTAAATGGTGTGGATCTAAAATCTGGCGTGTCGGAGTGATTAGACACTCCAACAGGTTAAACGAATGTCTCGAGTTTGACTCCGCTATCACAAAAACTACCTTTAAAAGAGTTTCACCTCTTAGTGGGGCCGATCGGCTCGAGCTCGGAGTATATTTAAGTCGGATATAAGAAAGTGGGAAGGACGAATGCGTAGGGGTATTTTATGGGTCCCAATGATTAGGAGGGGCGATCCCTCCCCCAGATCCGCCTCTGCCTTATTTATAGAAATTTATGGTTTCAAAGTCCTCTTTTGTGCAAGTAGTTGGTGGCAGCCTAGGGTATGTAAAGGAAAAATAATTTTAAAACCTACTTTCGACATCACCGAAGAAGCACTAGCTGGGTTTGCTCTATGCGCGCACATCTAGAGATGTATTGCATGACTCCGACCCAATCCATGCATAACTGTTTTTTTTATAAGAAAGAAACCAACATCTTAGATCTTGCTTTTTGTACGTGAATATGAGTATATGATGTTCCCATATCACTAGACTATTTTTGGTCTTTAATAGAGGTTTTAAAATCCTATTAAATAGAGTGTTATTAAATGTCACGTGAGGATGTGTTATGTTTTAATTTTTAATACATATATTACATAAAGTTTTTTTAAAACCCTTATCAATTAGGTGTTATTTAATAACACTCCATTTAATAGGGATTTTAAATCCTCTGCTAAAGATCGAAATTGTTATAATGAATATATGTGATCTAAAAGCATGGATAAAAAATTCTGCACGAACCATATGACTTGGTGCATTTGCATAAAATATATACGGTAGGTACTACAAATTCGATCATCACGGAGGAAAGAATGAGATACCTATACACAAATAAGGAAGGAATTGCAACCAAAAAAAAAAAAAAGGAAAGGAATCCTTTGAGAAATTAAAATATGACATTACAGTAATAAGATAAGATGCATGTGTATGTATAATGCACTTTTTTCACGAGGAACTCATGTGTGCCGCTTCAATATGCCGATAATTAACGAGAATGTAGCATATCCATATCCAATGATATTTGCACAATGCTTGCAAATTGGCTGGCTAGATCTAAGACCAAACGAAGACAATTTATACATATAGGCTACATGTCACACCCCGATAGTGTGACCCGAGTAAGGCAGAGGTGAGGCGACGTGAAACCTAGCAAATGGCCGAGTTCCGAGAGGACTCGGGTGGTTCCATGGAGGATGGTTGCATGTGGCAGCCTTTGGTGCGAGGCACGCCTTGGCACGAGCGCAAGGCGGACTTAGGTACGAACCTTAGCACGGGCATAGGCGGACTTAGGTACGAGCCGTGGCACGGGCACAGGCGGACTAAGGTACGAGCCTTGGCACGGGCACATGCAGACTTAGGTACGAGCCTTGGCACGGGCACAGGTGGACTTAGGTACGAGCCTTGACACAGGCACGGGCGGACTTAGGTACGAGCCTTGGCACGAGCAAGGCCGAACCTAGGTACATTCCTTGGGCACAAGTTAGGTCGCGCCTTGGCAAAAGCAAGGCCGAACTTAGGCGGATTCTTTGGCACGAGTAAGGTCATGCCTTGGCACGAGCAAGGCATGCCTTGGCACGAGCAAGGCATGCCTTGGCAAGGGTTGACAAATCTTGACTTGGGCTTTGACCCTGGTCAAAGTACGCCTGGTCTCATTTTGGGATGTTTCCTATTGGAGATGAGGAAACGAATTAACATCTACTATAAGGAGAGGTGGTCTCTCTTAGGGGTGGCATGGACACGGTAGCAAGGAAGACCCTCGAGCATGCCTTGGGCACCATGCCAAGGCAAGACCCTCGGACCCATGGTTCGGCCATCCGGCCGGTGGGACTCGGCCAGAGCCCCGGCTAACACCCTCGGTGCCTGGGCACGGCCAGGCACCACCAAGCAGTTCCTGTCCCGTAGAGAAGCATGGACCACGTCCCTTGAGGTGTGGGGAGACCGAGTCAAGAGCGATTCGAGCGGTTGGGTAACTACCTTGGTCATGGCCAGGGGCATGACCAAGGAACGTCCGAAAATGTCTCGAGCATGTGGCAATTGACCAAGCAATGGAGGCGGTTATGGGACCAGGTGACAGCAAGAGTGCAAGGCAGTTGGGTAACTGCCTTGACCACAAAGGGAGTGGGGTTTTACTCAGTAAACGAATCAATGTAATCAGGACAGGTGTCCTAGTTGGTTATGTAACTACTTATTGGTTGTTCTATAAAGCCAGGGGCTCTAGGCTTGGGGAAGCATAGAGTTCCAGTGTTGTATTCCCATTGAGAGCTCGGTAAAACATTTCCTTCTTGCCATTGCTCGTTGTTCATTTCCCATTGAGAAGCTAGGACATTCATGGATAATATCCCAAAACAAACAAACTCAAAACATGACAACAATAGCATATGAGTTACTATATGTCAGCCAAAACTCTCCCACAACAAAACAATAAACAATTAACTCGGCATTGGCTCCTTCGAGATCGACCAATGTGTCCCCTCGCCTATCAACATCGAAAACCAACAAGACCTACAAAACTAAAACATCTAAAAAAAAGACTTCTCCCTCCCATTAATGTAGTGTCCATTCGAAACAAAACACAAAAATGGAAGGCTAAAAACAAAACCATAGCATATGAGAACTACACGTCTTTCATATCTCCCATTTACTAAGACAAAAGATTCCTCTATGTGCCAATTCCCTAGTGAACTGTTGAACATTGAAGTTCAAATTTTGTATTGAAAAGTAACTAAACCTTTAGTCCCACGTAGGAGAGAAAGGTTTGGTTTCTCACTTAATATATGTTCCAACACACTTTGCTATTGTTTAAGTGAGAAGTGGGTTAGAGTGAGTGGACCATGGGGTTTCACTAGGTAATCACCCTATTTAAATGATCTTTGACAATGGCTTTGGGCCTTGGGGCATCGGTTTGTTCAAGACTTGGCCATTCATGAACATAGTTATTTTTTTTTCGTTTTTATTTTTATTTTTGTTTTTTCAATAAAGCAAAAGAGCACCAACAGTTGCTAAGTTCGAATTAGGAGTTAAATAACTATCAATTAGTGGCACACTAATTAAGACCACTAATTAGATAGTTATTGGAAAAACTGTCCACTAATTGGACGAGTTAGATAATTCTCTATATAGAAGAGTCTATTGATATAAAAAAATATGGTTTTTAGAAATCAAATTTTATGTGATTTGTGTTCTGTGAGAGAGACGATTTGCAGTTTGAAGGTTCTTTGATTGGTGCTTTGATCAAAGAGCAAACCAGTTGTATCTTGGAGACAGAACTCCTAGTTGAATTCAGCACCGAGTTGAAGGAAATTTTATGTCTTAGGTCATTGCTACCTTGCAAGCCTGGTACACTTTGTTTATTAATCTTCTTAATTGTTAAATCAGCATGTTTAGTTGCTAGTGATAACAGTGCCATGTTCAGATTTATGTTTAATATAGATTGCCTGGTCTAACATGAACATCCACACCCTAGTATAAACACATGCCCAATGACCTGCTCAAAGCAAGAACATCGGCAACATTGAGTTAGAGATATGTGTAGACTATCCACCTCACAAAAACTCTATGATAGCTGCTTTACCAACATTTGTACACTATCCTTATTGCCACCACTCCTCCACTGCAAAAAACTATTTCTTCCACACAATAGAGGAAGACAGAGTTACAAGAAACATTCCATGCACCCAAACACGAATGATGACCAAAACAAAAATTACAGGAATAGAAACTATAAAACCAAACCACTGCTTACTCTCACTCATAGAGTAAGTCCTTCAAAACCATTCCTACTCAAGTAAGCCGCTTTACTCTCACTCTGCCATGCATGTGTCTTATGCCCTTGTGCCTTCTGAACGCGCTTGAATCACTACTTCACGCACATCATATTTATTACAACTTGGATATTTTGTGTCCATCTGTTGTGCACCATCGTTGGTGTACAAGCAATCCATGTCCAAATTCGCTCTGCCACTGTAAGCGGGTTATTTATGCTGTCACGCATGCCTGCTTCATCAGCCCAATCGACCCCAACCGCCTTGTGGGTGAATTATGTGCATCGTTATCCATTGTCCTACCTGCCGTCGACCACGTCAACTCAGCTGTCTATTGTCGATTCTGATGTCTTGCTATTTTGATGCCCATTGTTCTGCAGTTCCGACTCTGCCACATCTTAATCTGTTTCTTGTCGTCTTGGGTGGTCATCGATCTGCTTTGCAACGAACCTTAGATTTGTTAGGTTTACTGATTCGATTGACAACCTCAAGTTGGTTTTCGTGAACCATCTTGAGTTTGAGGGAAGGTATTACTATAGCAGTTACTATATCTCAGTAGTTCATGTATTAAAATAGTTTCTATATTTTGGTATTTAGGCAGATTGGACAACTTTCCTTATTTTATGTTTTGTTCAAATTTATCAATAAGAGCACCATTTTGTTCTCAATTTGCCCATATTAATACAATTCTTATACTATTCTTTGAAATCTATCAATCAGTTATGATAACTGCATAAGAGGTGACGATGCGACCATTCCTAAAGTAATCATTGTGATTGACCAAACACCTCTTTGCAAATGAAGGCTCAATCATTGCTCTAGGGGATGCCAATGGGTTCTCAAAGTAATTTTTTTTCCGTTATAAACAATGACAACTTCAGAACCCACATTCATATAATATACTTCCTCCATTTCCTAATAAGTGACTTTTTAGCCATTTTGAAATATTTATGTCATTTGATAGTTTCAATACACATTAATTACTTAATTGAATTTTATATCCTTCATAGATAGAAAATTTATTAATTACACATTAATAACTAGTGTATGTAGAAGTGGTGGAGTTAGGAGAGATAAATAATGATTTAGTAATTTAACTACCACTTTCTCCTCATTCGAGATACTTAAATGACTATCTTAACAAGCTTGTGAACAACCTTAAAATGACACTTATATTGAAACGGAGGGAGTAACAAAAAAAAGCAACAAGAAGAAAATAAAAAAAGCATATAACATATACATTTTTCCTAAAACATTTACATCACATATTCACATGAATACCACATTAATTTGAGCTTATGCCGAATTTTGAAAGACACATTAACTTGAGCTTATGTTGAATTTTGAAAGACGGAGCTATAAATCATGGTTGAGAGTGAAACAACTTTGATAAGAAATCTCACTTGACGTAAGACTAGGTTGCAACAAGGTTTTTTTTTTTTTTTTTTTTTTTTTTCTTTTTTTTATAGTTGAAGTTATCTAAGCTACCGCCATTGACATCAACTAATGGTGGACCCACTAATCGCTCTAGAGTCCTTAGTTACCCCCACCGGAGAGAACCCAATGAAGAAATTGAAGGGAGAAAGGAGGGGTAAGTTTCAAATTCAACACATCTCCTTGCATGCTATTGTAACGACCCTCAAATTTAAACGTGCCACGTGTCACGTTTTAGGACCATTATTTGGACCGTCGTGACTTGACGTACTTGTCAAAACCTCTAGAGTCGATATCGAGGTAAATTTTATTTTTACGTGGTGTGTGTATTATTTATTTATACCCAAATGTGACTTTCTAATATCCCGAGTGTATGTTTATTTGTCATGCCAAATTTGCGAGTAAGGTTTACGCGGGGCATTCAGCGAGTCGAGACATGAGCGGGGACGTACATTGAGTGGTGTGTTGACGTGAGACATTTGACGGCCCCTTTCCTAATCCAGGGCACCGCCCGGCCTAATCCCGTAATTAAGCCCCAATCCTATCCACGCACGACTTAACTACGTATTAGTCAGCCTTTACAACCTAAACACATCTTTTCTCGTGTTCAAAATAAGTAATACGCTAGTTCTACTAGTTTATAAAATTTAGAGTTAATTAATTTTTTTTATTAAATTAATTATTTAGTAGAAGTCTTATTGGTTATGCGGAAGCAATTAGTAGTTTATGCGGAAGCCATTTATAATTATGAGGAAGCCATTTATAAAATCCTAAGTGTGGAAAACCAGGAAGTGATATCACATATATAAAGTCCTCAAAATGCAGTGAAACAGTTAAATAGTTTAAGTCAGGTCGGGGAAACTAACGTTCAACCCAATATACAACCTAAATAGTATTTGAAAGACATATCTAATATATAAAATCAAAATACCAAAAGTAGGTCTACAATCGATGCAATGGCGCATGTGAGTCGGGATAATCGTTGATCTTCTCCTTGTATGCGGCTTTCTTTGGTAGAAGACTACTGCACTGTAGTCATAAAAGGACGGTGAGTACAAGAATAAAATAGTAATCCCAGATGATATGTTTAATTTGCATTTCCAAATATTCAAATGGTATTTAAAAGCATATAAATGGGAAAACTGGAAAATAAACCATATGCGAGTAAATACCAGAGCTAAACAAGTGATACTGACACCAGGCTAAGTAGTGGTGATTTAAGTCCGATCGACAATGAAACGTGTAACTTCGACCCAATAATCATATAGCACAAGGGAATCTAACCCAAGTGTTACCAGGGACTTTAACCCCGGTATCTAGACCACCTCGGGGACTCTAACCCCGAGTGTCATACAGTGTCAGGTAACACATGCCGACATCCCTAGGGACTCTAACCTCGTGATTCACGCATACCTCGATCGAGTACGGAACCTAAATGGGAAAACTACTTTTAAAATCTCAAGAAATACCAAGTATGGATTGTCAAGGCATAGACACATCTACACACCTAAACAAATAAGGAATACAAATTCCCTTAAACATTTATAAGATATTCACTAGCATAATAGCATGCTATTTATCATTCAATTCACATTTAAAACAACAAGAATAAACATAGCATGTGATAGAATCAATGAATCAAATCAAATGAATGGATATCATGCAAAATAGACTCATCAAGTGAGCATAAACACAAATAACACATGATATAAGAATACAAAGGCAAAATAGTCAAAAGGACTATGCAAGGACAAAAATTAATAGAAATGAAATGCCAAGTAAAGTTGCCATTGGGTACACAACAACAAAGTAAAGTCCTAGCTTTACTGGCCTCTCGATACTCCAAATCTTGTATTCGCTCTCCCGTACCCTTTTCCTAGGTTCTGAGTTTGGTATCTCATTAGTTCAAATATAGTGAGTTTAAGCTCAATTTAGTGGTGTTTATTGTGTATTCAAATTAGTTCAATAAAACTTAAATCAATATTCTTAAATCAGCCCCTGAAGACTAAATTAAGTTTCAATTTCAGTCCTACATTTTAACAAAGTTTTAGGCATGAAATGGTCAAAATATCGAAATCATCCAAAAATACAATTATTGTTGGTCTCTCTCTTAGCTCTCTAGAAAGGTTTAGTTTGTAAGATTATGATTTAAAATGAAAGAGATATCATGATTTTACTAAACATTGGTCTAATTAGAATTTAATCAGACCAATAGGAATTAGAAAATCTATTTCTCCCAATATATAGTTCCTAAAAAAGTGAATTTTGGTTACAAGGCAGAAAATATATCCAAATACAACATACTAAAAGATCAGTTCATTTGACTAAGTGGTAGGGAGTAATGCCCTTAAAAGATTTAGTTTCAAAACTTTCATTTTTAATTCTAGCACCTACTTGTAGAGCATGTTTGGATATAAAAACATTTGAATCAAAATACCTTCATTTAAGCAAAGTTATTCACCTTTAAATAAGCTTTCAAATGCTGTTGGTTTGGATCAATTTGGATTTGAAATGAGTAGATTATGACTAAATTACCCAGGTTGATTCTTAATACAACATGTAGAATTCTAGTTTTGGTGTTGCAACTTCAAAAATTCATATGTTTATGATTTCAAAACCAAATTAAGAACTTCGAAATAGCTGGATTATCTACTTGAAATAAGGAACCCAAATATATAAATTAATTGCAAATAGTCAATCATCTACTATCTGAAATTAGCCTAAAACCAGAACTTGTTCTAATTTCAACTAAAAAGATGTGTACCTAGTTGATGTAGCACCCTACCTTGAGAATTTCTCACCAACTCTCATGGATTCCTTTAACACTTTGATGATTCGCTCCTCTCCAGCAATTCCTTTTTCTTCTCCAGCAAAAATGAACGAGTGATTTGGTTTGCATGTTGTTTGATCACTAATATTATATATTAATGTGATGTTCCTTCCTAGTCCTTAATCTTCATGGATTTATGTATCCCTAGGAATATCTAATGGTCTACCTTTGTCATATATCCCACTAGCTCCTGACTAACTCAACCTCAAGTAACACCATTTCATTACTCACCTAGTTCCTAGATGTAACGACCCATTTTATTAAATTTGCGACGTGGACGCCAGCTCGGATCCACATGGACGTCGCGGTAGGTTAGGACACACGGGGATTTATGTATGCTTAGTATTTGTGTGTTGGATGCTTATTTACGGTGACATTTATTAAAATACATCGCATGTGTGTATGTTGCATAAAATACGTGCGAGATTGTGTGAATTGTATTCGCCTCGATATGCGTGTCGATGCGGGTACCGGGTAGTTGATGGGACCGAACATTGGGTCGGAGAAACTAAAACACACAAATTAAATAAAAAAAATGCCAAATAACTAATATGGAATGGGTATTAGGCTGCTAGTGTGGCGGTACGCGTATATCGCGGTTCGGACGCAAAATCGGGCCTCGAAACGCACTAAAACGGGTAAGTGCCCCAGCTGTGTCGCACTTTGGTGTCAAGACAAAAAGTCAACATCACAATCCTTATCCATACATCACCATCACCTTTTCCCTCACCTCACCTACACCTCTCTCTCACACCTCGCACACACACACACCCGTACACACCCCCACACACACACCGTCGGGAGGCGAGAGAGGGAAGGAGGAAGAGGAGAGGAGGAGGAGAAGCGAGGGACGGGAAGGAGTGGAAACACCACGATCGAGGTGAGCCTAGTTAGTTTTGGTTATGGGTTTCAATTTAGTCGTGGTGGCTAGACGGGGTTCGGCCATGGAGGTCGAGCCGGGTCGCGGTGGTGATGGCGGGGGTGTCTCACATGCTATCAAGTCCACCGGGGTTGGGGTGGAGAGCAACCCCGACCCCAAATCCCGAAAAAAAAAATTACGATCGAACCGAGAAAGCGGTTCGATCGGAGGATGAAGATGCACACGCGCGCGAGCGTGCGCGCGTGTGCATCCCCTTATGGGCGGGTCAGGCCGTGCGGGTCGGCAGGCCAGACTAAAACATGATAAAAAAAAAAAAAAAAAAGAGAAAAAAAAGAAGAAAAATTTAGAAAAATTTGGAAAATTTCGGAAAAAAGGGAAAATTTTGAAAAAAATATAGTTCGATCAAATAAATAGAAATTTATGAATTTCTATGAAAAATAAAATATTTGGATATTTCGGACGCGACTTTTTGCGGGGATTTGCCTCGGAAAGCGCGAAATAGGCAATTTGGCTTAAATATTTTTTTAGAAATTTGTTGTAAATTTTCATGTTAAATTAAGGTATTGATAAATGGACATAGGTTGATACGAGTGATCAATTGGCGACCAAGGACCCAGTGGACTTGGACTTGGGGATTGATTATGGGGTAGTGGAGCGCGTTGTGAGGTTTGTAAAACCCAAAGGGAAAACTCTCGAGTATTTATTTTGTTTCGTATTTTCATTCATTTCCTGTATTCCTTGTGCTTTTTAATTACATTCATATCTTGTCGTCTTTTGGACGGTTGGTTGAGTTACTCCCACCGGATTTTCGTTGCGTGTCTATGCATTCTAGACCATAGCATGTGTATTAGGAGTGCTCGGTGGATAACGACCGAAGGAGCTGCTACATGTGTCGGTGCGTCGTAGGTCTACGCCGGCCACCGAGAGGGATCAGGTGATAGCTAGTTGGGTGCGCCCACTAGTGGGATCCTGGAAGGAAATCCCGAAGTATGGTATAGTCTGATTGGAACAGATACACACAGTTGCACTTTATTGTTATTTATGCATGCGATGCCCTACTTATAGTTGTCTGTTTACATTCCGCATGTTTATTTAACAGTATTTAGCGGAGAGTAGTTGTTTCAACTGGTATTGAATTTTCATCAGTCCAGAAGTGTGTCAATGAGAGAGGGTCCATAAGGATTAGTTTGTCATTGTCTTTGGAAGGACATGTTTGTGATCACTCATCTTTATATGTGAGACCACGCAAGGCTTTTCCCTACAACTATGAGCCCTTCTCCATATTTTCAAGGGTGTAAAAGCAAAACGTATTTGTGATTTCAAAACCTACAACGACAAAGGGGTGTATTACATTGCATCACATTTGCTTGTGTGAACAAACTTTTGTAAGAACAAAGCTGTTAAAGCTGTTGGTGAACTCTCTCCATTTCCACGAGAGATGAGAACTTTTACCCCAATGCATATTATTAAGTGTATGACGGTGACAACATTCTTGATCCATTTATTGTTAAATCAAGTGTGGATGTCATCTACATTTATCTGCCACCAAAAAATTGAAAAATGTTTCTTGGATTTGAATTGGTCTCATGACTATCACCCATATTCTGCTATGATGCTTTTAGAGAAACAAAGACCGGAGATGCTATTAGAGCAGTTCAGTCTTCTTGGATGGACATGGTCGTGTATTTTGGAGATTAAGGGGTTCTTTTCGTGAAGCGAGCATTTTGGTTCAAGGTATGTCTTAACTCATATGATATCCGCGAGATAACCTATATAGTTCATTTAAGTTTCTTTCATATTTTCTTACTGAGATATTGGAACCGGGGTTGCCACTCCAAAAGAAAAGTGGTTTATTTATGACGGGAACGAGAATAAAGTGGTTGAGAAATACATTTCTTTAAGGTTGGTGCATATAGTTTTCTTATATTTCAAAAATGGTGTGGTCTTTGTTCATGTTATTTGTTTCATGTTTATACATTTCAAATCGTTCTTTGTTATGACGTTTCAAGTCTGGTAAACTCGTCGAATGTTTTATTCATATTGTATACCATCTTTCCTTGTAACTTCCGAGGAAAACAAATTTTCATTCGCCATTCATATGGTTATGAATCTTATTTTACATTAAATTCATGCGAATGAAATCTTGATATGAATAATGGAGATGGACTACTAACTAGTTGCTTTCTGATAAACAATTGTCAAAGTAGCTCATATTAGCATTTGTCATCTTCTTGACTTACGCTTTCTATTTTTCAAAAAATTATTCAATATATATTTTCTTTTTTGGCTCTGAATTTCCTGATTTGCTTGCATGATCTGTGACTAACTTGAGCATATTTGCTATTTCTCTGTGCAGTAAGAATATGCTTAGGATGCGAAAAGTCTCTGATAAGTTTGCATTTGCTACTTGTGAAGCAAGATTAAAGGATGATACATTGGATGATCCATCTCCTTCTAGTGGGGTTGAAGGTATTTTCACCATCATAATTAGCATCTCATCCTGTCATACCTTTTGTCTTGTTTAGTTCTATTTTATATGGAACCTTTAGATCAAGTTTTTCCAATGTCATTGACATTTGTTAGGGTCAAGCAGTCTATGAGCCTCAAACATATACAATGTTACAAGCTTGTAACGTTATCTAAAAAGATGGCACCTGTATGTTACCTTGTGTTTTGAAGTATAACGGTATAAGCACAATTTGACAATTTAACATTGCGGTGTTATGGAAATGAAGCCATTGAGGAAGATGCACATATCATGAATTCTTGTTATTTACCTCTGAAATGTGTTTGATGTTAGGAAGCCAAATGTTTTGTTCCAAGGTCTTTTGTTTATTTCATACAAAGATGTTATTATATTACCATTAAATCTTGATGATATGGTTGTTAAATGTAGACCCACAAAATGACACTTATTATAACCGTGCACATAGAGAATGCAGTAGGAAGGACAATGGGAATGCTAAATGCTAAATGTTAACAAATGAGGCTAGGATCAAGTCCTCTTACAACAAGGCTTTAATGTAATGTTGGTTTGCCATTGGACCTAAAAGCCATAAGCGATAAGTATTGGCTTTAAGTTGTACTTTTTTAAAAAAAGATGGTACTTTTCTTTTGGCTTGCTTTGTACCTGCTGCAGATTTGTCGGCCTTGACATTCTTAGAAATTATGTAGTGTTAAGCGAGCTTTGTTGTGCTCTGAAAGTTCAATGGCATAAACTATTTATAATATGTACTTCAGACATATATTTCATATTTGTGAGAAAGTTAACTCTTTGCTTTAATGAGGGGAACCTAAATTTTAACCATGCATCACTTAGAAGTGCCTTCTTATATTTTTGCCTATACGTTGTTCAACAAGTTAGTTGAAATGCTATCCTTGCAACATCGAACTAACGAAATTTCTTCCGTTGCTGGTTGCAGAAAGCTAAAGAAGCATCAATAGATTTTTAATACCAGTGTGGCAGGTATGCTGATTTGTTGCGTCTTTATCTTTTTTCGATGTATAGATGGAAATTATTGCTAATGATATAAACGACTTTATTCGGTATAACTTGATTTCTAATGTTATCTTGTTAACCTTTCTGGTGTTGAAGAGTTTCCGATTCGCAATCACTTGACGGAAAGAATGACAAAAAACTTGCGTGATAGGTGTTTCTCAACACGATTTGCAAAATTTTCTTCGTGTTGGCTTTTGCTGCATCTGGGATTATTGTATGTTGTAATTGATTTGCAGGTTGGTGTGATCAGATAAACATTCTTCTGTATGCTATTCTTAGATCATTATAATGTGCTGTGTATATTGAGGGATCTTAGATTTTTAAGACTACTTTGATCATCCAACATGTATTATTTTTGTTGTAAATTGAATTGGAACTTGTTAAGAATTAGAGAAGGAAATAGAAGACTAAGAACTTCTACTACTACAAAAGAGAAGAGAAAAAATGAGATAATTGGAATGAGAAGTTTTCATTCAACTTGGTGTGTGAATTACAATGGGGTTAGCACCCTTTATATATGTCATTTGGTGATGATGATAATTGTACTTATACAATGTGTACAAGTTCACAAGCAACATAGACAATACATGGAAGAGTTGATGTACATTGGAGAAGATTACAAATTACATGATAATACATGGATAAGTGATTATATATTGGAATTGAATACAAGTTATGTAGAAGTATACAAGTTACATGATAATACATGATAATACATGGATAAGTATATAAGTTACATTCAATGTAGAAGTCATGATTGATGTTACAATTCAATGTGAGAGTCATGCTTGACAATGTGATTATTCATAAGTTTGATTAAAGGGTCATTCAATTTACAACACTCTTTTTTGGATGACACTTCTTTGAGAGAATATGTCTCGTTAAAATGTACTAGAAAAATTATGTGGGAAAAAATCTAGTATAAAAAAATAATACAATGTTCTCATCAATCTTGATTTGTAGTATAATATTATTGATTGTCTTATTAAAAACCTTGCCAAGAAAACGCAATGGGACAAAATCAAAGCTAAGGAAAATAGTGCAAAACATTGATACGCTTTGAGAGAATATATATGCTTCATTAAAACCTTTATTAGAAAAACTTTTTGGGAAAAAAATCTAGTATAGAAAAAAGAGTACATTGCTTTCATAAATTTTTTATACGGAGTATAATAATGTTAGGGTTGCCTCTTTAAAAACCTTGCTAGGCAATCCAGTGGGATCAAACCAATAGCAAAAAGAAAATAGTGCAATACACTAATAACCTTGATAAAGAGTTTTAATATTGTTAGAATTGACTCATTAAAAACCTTTGCAAAGAAAATCCAATGGGATAAAATCATAGCAAAGGGAAAAAAGTGCAATACATTAACCAATAACTCATTTTGATTCTCCCATCATGTTCACATGGGTGAGACATTTTGTTGCACATAAACATTGTTTTCTATATGAATCATTTAATCTTTGAAGCATATGATTGTCACACTTTTGTATATAGTACTTGCATCAAGTAATTGATTCATGACTTTGTTATTTCTGAATGATCCTTTGAACTTCGAGTTCATATTAATTTATATACGGATCATAATACAACAAATTTAATGCGATTTGATGTGTTTCAAGCAATTTCACGCCATTCCTTTTGAATTGGCTTATATCCCCCCTTAATGATGAGAAAACTGTTTCATCAAAGTGACAATTAGCAAAACTTGTTATAAATAATTTTCTTATTAGGGATTTAAGACATTTTATAATATAATTAATAGAGGGTAAATCAATATACGTCTCCTATTGATTTGCCTTGAAATAATCCCAAGTTGAAAAAAATCCAGTTCGATAAAGGATTTCCGTGCGAATTTATGATATTTTCGCATTATTGATGACTATGAATAATCAAATAGATTTTTCCACATTATGAATGTCATTTGATTTATGACGACATTCGTTTTAATGTGTCTTATATATTCCAGAAGTTAAAGCCGTGAATATTATACTCAGATTAAATCATATAGATAAATTTTTTATTATTTTGAGTAAACTTCTTCTAATAAAACATTAACAATAAAATTGTTGTATTAGATATTGCCTGAACGTTAGTCTTCGCTAAGTTCGAATTCGAGAAATATTCACTTTTGTATATGCATGGACATAAATTCATTGCCCATATTTAGGTCACGATTTAAACACATCTCGATGTACCTGTTTTATCGAGTCATTTTCAATGATAAAATTCATAATATTGTGCCTTTGATTTTGAAGGCATGGTAATGATCACAAAAATATTCGGATATATATGACAATATTTATGCAAAATAACATTTCATATATGACCAAAAAAATGTCACAATTATGAGCGATCATTGTTAATAATTATTTGCCCTTTGTAGTGGTGCACCATTTTTGTTCCAATTTTTGGTGGAATTGTCAATACGACATTTACCTGATATTTTCACTTTTTTCACGTCTATAAATTTATTATTGCGATCATGATCCTTACATGCAACATATGCTTCTTAAATTGAAGCTGAACTAATTGGACGAGAGAGATATTATATTTATAATATCTTATTATTTTACTCAGCTAATATGAGACAAGAAATCAATCCTTAATATTTATTGGATTGAAGTGCGCACTCGATATTTGTTGCAGCAATAAATCGAGGCAGACCATGTGACCTTATTTTTATTGTCTCATCAGTCATATTTTCACATAGCCTCAACATAGAGGTAATTAAAATTGTGGAATTATAATTAATATTTGACTGATTAAATTTCGTAGCATTAGACATAGCCGCACATTTTGAGCTTTTGAAGCATTACTCTTTTGGTATATATATATAACTCCATAAGGTGAAAAGATATATAAAGTGAAATATTCACTTTTCAAATCTCTAAAGAGAAATTGGCGAATGATTATGTATAACACACGAGTTTTGCATATATGCTTTATTCACAAATTGTACTTGTCTAATTGTCATTACAAGTAATTCTTGTTGATAATATAATAAGGCAATAAGTTCAACTATGGTTGAATAATGTTTTGAAAATAAATTTAATATAAAATAATTTTTTCCTTTTTATGTAAAAACATAAATATGATTAAATATATTTTCACAACTTGATTCATTAATAAACAAAATATACTATTCGTATGAGTTGGTGGGACAACTCAGGTTGGGTGGCGAGACATAGTTTACTTAATATCATGCCTCATCGAACGGGATAACCCGTTTCCCTTTCAATGTTTAGCTTTACCGGGGACAAGATTTACTCGCTATCAACTCAAACTTATTGCATTATTTGTATTATAAAATCAAGAATAGAACAATAATTAATCGTTTGTAGTTTTAAGAGAAAAACTATATGTCACACATTGACTTTTAATTTCGATGTAGAAGATCGTACAAGATGCAACTACGAGCATACTTTCGTAGTCGATGACGTTACAAAGTGCATAATGTATGAATAAAGTACATTTATATAATAAAATATGCATGTAACAAAAAGAAATTAATCATGACAACATCGAAATAAATTGAATTTATTTAAATTAATAAAAATTATACCTTCTTAGCTTTATATCTTTGAAAAGCTTATTGATCTTCAAGATCTCCTCTTGTAGAGCAACTTCGTGCGATAACGTGTTGTAAATTAAGTTGGAACTTGCTAAGAACTAGAGAAGGAAATAGAAGACTAAGAACTTCTACTACTACAAACTACTACTACAAAGGAGAAGAGAATAAATGAGATAATTGGAATGAGAAATTTTCATTCAACTTAGTGTGTGAATTACAATGGGGTTAGCACCATTTATATAAGTCATTTGGTGATGATGATAATTGTACTTATACTATGTGTACAAGTTCACAAGCAACATAGACAATACATGGAAGAGTTGGTGTACATTGGAGAGGATTACAAGTTACATAACAATACATGGATAAGTGATTATACATTGGAGTTGAATACAAATTATGTAGAGTGTACAAGTTACATTCAATGTAGAAATCATGTTTGATGTTACAATTCAATGTGAGAGTCATGCTTGACAATGTGATCATTCATAAGCTTAGTTAAAGGGTCATCCAATTTACAACAATTTTAACTTACTTCCCTTCTGAATTTTCATACTTTGGTCACATCAAATCTTGAAAACGTTGCTCAACATGTTCAATCAGTAGACTCCTCGAAGAAATCAAAGAAGAATGAATATCTCCCATTTTATATACTTGCAAAACTTTTAGGTTTTCTTTGTTTTATTTGACTTTGGTCCATGCCCCTGGACTAAAAGTCATATTCCTATCTAATCACAACTTTCTTGGTTACATATTGAAATTTTAGAAGTTTCAATTTTAAATATTTATTTTATAATTTTACAAGTACTGATTTTTTTAATTATTAATTTGCATAACTTGATTCGATTCAGTAATCTTTTTGTAAATTGAATTTACTTGGATTGACAAAATAAATAGATGAATCGAATTGTAATTTTTCAATTCACAATAATTGAGTTGGATCTCATTCGTGTCTAAATTTATAATTGGAGAGTTAGGCGAGCTCGGGACAACATCGATTTTTTAATTGGTAACTGCGTAACTCCAATTTGAATATGATGTTCTCGTGATCCGGTCTAGTGAGAACCGATCAATAATAATCCGATTTGCTACATGTAGATAAAGTTGTCCGGATTTGTCATATCGTACATATCTATGTGAGAACCGATCAATAATACATAGCCGCGTGTGGGGATCCATTGGATCATCATAGTATGGTCCAACGAATCAATCTATAGATTTAAGTCACCGACCTATTCCATTGGATCCATTAGATGGATAAAAGATTTACTTTACCATTATAAGTAAGTGGTCTCAGCATTGTGCGTCTTTTATTATTTGGTAGAGAGAGAGAGAGAGAGAGAGAGAGAGAGAGAGAGAGAGAGAGAGAGAGAGAGGGGAGCTTGTTCATTATCAATGATTGTCTCGCTCCTCGCAAAAGGGTTCTTTGGGATCCAAAAGAAGGTACCATTTTTGGGGTTTGTTGGTTTCATTAATGGGTGTTGAGAAAGATTTGATTTTGGGTTCTTGATCGATTGAATTTCGTCAAGTTTTGACTTTTTTCACGATTTTAGAGCAATTTTTTTTTGGTAAACTTTTGATTTTTGTGAATGACTAGGGTTCTAGCGATGCGAGTTTTTATTGTTAAAGGTTTGATTTTTGTGGTTTTTTTTTTTAATTTCAATTTGGATGATTTGCTCTTGAATCAATTGGGGGAATTTTTTGTCTTCTAGATGCCCGTTTCGATTGTTTGACGATTTTAGATCTTGGACCGTTTGATTTGCTAATTGAGTTTAGGATGGTGATTCGGATTGTCATAGCATGATCCAACGAATCAGAGTCACCGACCTTAATTGCAACGATAAAGATTTACTTTTTTTGTTTAGAAAGATAAGATAAGATTTGTTTAGAAGATAAGATAAACTCAAAATAACATCTTCACAAGTCTATAAATAACTTGGTTTGGTTAGTAAGTCAATCGATTGATTAAAGAGAGTTGTTAGTGTTAAGCCTCCTTTTGATTTCAATTAAGGTTTTGCTTCCTTTCTTTAACTTTGCAATTGTTTGATTTTGAGTTTCGTTACGTTGATAAATTTCTACCATTAATTAGAGAAGGTTGAAGATGCATTGTTTGCTTTTGTTTCAATATTCTCGCTTGCTTTTGTGGTTGGTTGATCGATTATTCTCTTATTAAATTCAATTTCTCTTATAATTGCTTTCTGCGATGTTTATATCATGATCAATTGTTTCTGTGTACATATTTCCTTTTGGTTTGTTCATTCTTGGCATCAATTGTTGTATTTATACATGTTAGTTTCTTTTTGGTTTATTAATTCAACATTGCATAGTAAGGGTTACATTACATGTTTTGGTTGGTTATTGTGTGGATCTGTGTTGGTACTCCTGTTGAGAATTGAGTTTAGATTAGAAAAGTAGAATTAGATGTGATTACAGTTAATGTGTTATGTTTTGCTGATTAAAAAGATTATTAATTTGGATCCCTCACTCTTTCATGTAAGATCAATTAGTTTCTTAATTATATGGTGACTTAAAATTCTTTAATATTCAACGCCGAACTTGATTGTCTGATCTTTAGTTCTAATCTCTGCTAGCCGTACATAGTTTTCGATCTCTTTCGGTTTAGGTTGTGGGTTCTTTATTGTTTTGGGTTCGAAGATTAAAAGTCAAATATTAACGAAATTCTTGATTCTTCAAATGGCTGTTTACTGGGTATGGCTGGCCGACCATTCTCACCTTTTGATTTTGGTCTTGATTTCTTTGTTATCCTTTTTTGTGGTTAACAAATCTTTCGATTGTTTCAAGCTAACTCGTACATTGATTCCATTGTTTTTTTTTTTTATTGAACATTGTTATTAATCATCTTTGATTATGCAGCATACTTGGTCACTTTTGAATGCATTTTTTTTTTCTTTAAAGACAATTTCTTTATAGGGATTTACTTTTCTTATCAAGAACTACGGTTTACTTGTGTACTGTCACAATTATTAAATAATAAATGTTTGATGTTACAGATGTTCAAGGGTGAATTTTATTGTCAATTATTACAACGTTCACGTACATCATTAAGTAGATGCCAACAATGTCAACCATGAAGAATGAGTGTGAGGG
This sequence comes from Stephania yunnanensis, assembly GCA_039657365.1. NCBI lineage: Eukaryota > Viridiplantae > Streptophyta > Magnoliopsida > Ranunculales > Menispermaceae > Stephania > Stephania yunnanensis. The sequence goes on from JBBNAF010000043.1 coordinate 1,373,859, forward strand.
GCTTCAGAAACACCACCATTAAGAAGATGCCAACAATGTCAGCCATGAGGAACAAGTGTGAGTCATATCTCAAGATGCAATAGGTCATATTTCAAAATGTAATCTTGCTTGTTAATCGTCTGTTACGACATGTCTGCAATGCATTCTTTTGTGAGGAAAAAAAGAAAAAAAAAAAAAAAAAAAAAAAAAAAAAAAAAAAAAGAAAAAAGAAAAAAAAGAAAAAAAAAAAAAAAAAAAAAAAAAAAAAAAAAGAAAAAAAGAAAAAAAAAAAAAAAAAGAGGAAACCCGAGGTTTATGGTATAACTTGGTGATTAAAGCCGGCTATAACAGGAGTTGTGAAACCGAAGTATCGGTTGAAAACTTCAGGTGATCCTTGAAAAAAAAAGAAAAAAAAAGAGTGAATCAAAGGTTTATGGTATAGTTCGGTGATTAAAGCTGGCTATAACCGAGTTGTGAAATCGAAATATCGGTTAAAAACCTATTGAGGATCTCTCGAGAAAAAAAAAGAAGAAAAAAAAAGATGAGTGAAAAAAAGAGAAAAAAAGAGAAAAAAAAAAGGAAAAAAAAAAAGAGAGAACGAATGCCAGACGTGTCAATACAGTCGTATTTTTTTTTTTTAAGTTGTCATATGGCCGTTAGTATTTGATTGTTGGCATCGGCATAGCTTAAGTATTTGATTGTTAACGTTAAAAAAAAGATTGGCATGTAATATTGGTTTCCATGACGAAGAAACCAAAGAGAAGATACACGTATGTGGTGGATAATAAAAATTGCCTCCTTTTCAACGTGGACGTAGGCCTCTAAGTAAATTTGAACCACGATAAATCCCTTTGTCTATTTCTTGATTTTTTTCTTTTTTTTAACTTTTTTTTTAATTTTGTTGGTTTTTTCTTTTTCCTACTTTTACAAGATGCATCATTCTCATAATATATAATATCCTCGTGATACGGTAGAGATTATAATAAACGAACGCGATGGTTTAAAGATCATTATACTCTACAATCAAATTAAAAACAAAAGAAATAATATCAGAAACAATTTTGATGAATAATTTTCCAAACCAATCTCTATCTATAAGCACAGGGATTTTATATATATTTTTTTTGTAATGTATGCCAATTCTCTCCAAACTTTAAATTGACTCACATAATATATGAATAGTTATAGCTTCATGTTTAAAGCATCTAAATCTTGTTTAATTGCATAGATTTTTTTTTTCTCTCATTGGTTTCTTCTTACTCTAGCATGGGATGCTGGGCATATTTCATATACACTTTAAAGTGAGTTATATATCTTTACTCCCCAAAGAAACGATTGCGATTTCATAACCAGGCTTGTAATTAGCCATCTTATTTTCTTGTCCACCACTAATTAAAAACTTTATGTTATTTGCTGTCACTTGGACATGCTTCTCTGCAATGTACACTTGTTTAATTTCTTGTTGAGCATTGAAAGGAAATATATGTCATGACTTAATTTTAAATAGAAAGTTGCGGAAGCCTTTGCTCCTATAAACCCAACTATATTCGAGACCAACCAATGAAGTGTTTTCTTTGAAGCTTTTGCTCCTATAAACCCAAGTAATCTTGAGCCCCTATGGACCAGAGTCACCTTCTTCTCGGGAAAATCAGCGACGATCTTTCCAGCAAGCTCGACACCTGTTGGTCCTCCTACAATGATTAGACTGGAGTCTACAGATTTTGTCTTTGTTGATAATTTTAAAAAATAAAATCAGGAAGCTAAACAAAAATAGAAATGATGTTCTATTTATTTTCATATGTTAAATTGTAAATGATGGAGTACACATTTATAAGTTACTGTTTGATACACTAACTGATTTTTGACTTGGTACACACTATTAACAATAAATGGTTGAGTAACTGCTCACTACCTTGACTCTAATCATGACACATGTCCCACTCTCTAGCTAATATAACTGACCACATATTGACTCAGTAACTTCAACATTGTGGGCATATTTTTGAGAGCTCACTACTTACATGACACACATTGTCACGCATAACATTAATACTCACGCATCTGAATTTGAATCATATTCTAACATTCCCCCTTGATTCAAATTTCCTACAAGTAAAATAGAAAATACAAATCAAACTTTAAGTTTTGCAAAGCACATCTCTTCGCACACTTCAATTCAATGGTTATTTGAAGCACTTCTCTTCAACTTTCTTAGAGCACTTCTCTCCATAAAACTCTTATGATGCACTTCTCATCACTTGCTAAAAAGATCTTCTTAGGTGGTTGCCTCCACCAATTTTGCATGCTCTTCTTTCTTAAACCTGCAATGCTTTTGTACATGACCAAATTTCTTACAATTGTAGCACTGTGGCTTGCCTTTATGCCAACAATCATTTTCATCATGGCCCATCTTCTTGCGAATAATACATTGAGTATTTCTTCCTCTTACCTTGGACAATGGTGCTTTAGTTATATAAGTGCCTTCAACCGTTTTATCTTCCGCTTCATTCCTCATCATTCTTCGTTGTTTTTGAGCTTGCCCAGCGCATTGATTAGCTCCGCAACGTCATTTGGGTGGTGTCTCTTGAATCTTCAAGAAAAGAGATTTTTGCCTCGAATCGTTCAGGCAAACTTAAGAACACCTTCTCCACAATCATGCAATCCGGTAGATCCTCTCCCATTAGTCGGATCTTGTTCACCACATTCATTAGTCGATCAGAGATCTCTTGTATCGTTTCCTTTTCCTTCATGATCATGATCTCGAAAATGTCCGGTTCTTTCGTTGCCTTTGTAAGTCGCTTGCAACGCACTCCATGCTTCTTTAGCATTTTCACAAGTCATTATCCTTGTAAAAATGCTTTCTGCGACAGCGGCATGAATTTGTGACAATGCTCTCAAAGCTTTCGCAAGATCTTCTTCATGCACTCGAATCGGAGTTAAAGTTGGATTATTCCCCAACGGTGGAACCTCTCTTTGCTCACCTTCAACACATTGCCATAGACTAAGACTCTTCAAATGGGCTTTCATCTTGACAGCCCAAACTTCATAATTTTCACCATTGAAGGTTGGAGGTGGAAGAGATGATGTGGTGGTGGAGACCATCGTATGACACTTACAGGCCCTTAAGAATTAAGAAGCTCTGATACCATGTTGATAATTTTAAAAAATAAAAATCAGGAAGCTAAACAAAAATAGAGATGATGTTATCTTTATTTTCATATGTTAAATTGCAAATGACGGAGTACACATTTATAAGCAACTGTTTGACACACTAACTGATTTTTGACTTGGTACACACCATTAACAATAAATGGTTGAGTAACTACTCACTACATTGACTCTAATCATGACACATGTCCCACTCTCTAGCTAATATAACTGACCACATATTGACTCAGTAACTTCAACATTGTGGGCATATTTTTGAGAGTTCACTACTTGCACTGATTTTTTTGACTTGGTACACACCATTAACATTAATACTCATGCATCTGAATTTGAATCATATTCTAACAGTCTTTTCGTTCTCTGCAATTGGAAAAGAATGATTATGATATTTGCAACATTTTTTTTTATGGAGTACTGACTATTAAAGAAAACAAATTAGATCAATCCAAATCTTTAACTTAGAAACTAAGAACTAAATTGGTTTTGATTTTGAAGGAACTCATGGTGTCTATAAACTTGAATGGAAAATACATTTTTTTTGACGATATGCATGGAAAATATTGTTTTTAGTACGACACCCATTTTCTGGATCATAGACGACTTGTTAATTAGGAAGTTGATAAATTGAAACTTCCACCGTTAATTTGAATGGATGCGAGTTCTATAGATATGTGTTGGCTTTTAGGGTAAAGGAAATAGAACGTTGCTTGCTGTACATAGACCGTCGCGAATGAGGGATATCAACTGCAAGGATAAACACATCTCATTCGATCAAATACTCAAGTGACTTAAGGTCATGGCCCCCTTGCAAGGCGTTAACCACTCCAATCGTGACACTCGTATGACTCACTTAGCTCTCGTGACACTCATTAAATTCGTTTTTACCCTCAAAACTCACATCTAGATGAGCATTAGGTTCAAATAGGTTAGTCTTAGATGTTTTTATTTATTTTGTCAAACTCGTGTTTAAGCCACAATTATGCTCTCATTTCTTTATGCTATCCATATCATGAATTTTTTTGCGTATCTCCGAGTTTTCTATATGGATATTTCTTGCTTCACTATGTTTTATCGTCTATGCATTTATATCGCTTCTGTCTATTGTTTCTTGATATGCATAAAGTGAGGGGAGAGTATATTTCTCTCGTATTATTTCTATTGTGTTTATTTATGGGAATGCTTGACCCCACTTTTTGATGGTATCAAACGGGGAGAAAATGTGGTTGAACTTGAAAAGGTTGATGTGTTTTGAACTTGCATATATGAAGTATAAAATCATGAATGCGATATACATTTAGATTACGTTTACACCTTTAAAGTTCACATTGTTTGTTATCATCAAAAAGGGGAGATTGTTGGACTAAATGGTTAGTCACTCACACTCCGACCGAGATTTTGATGGAAACAAACAAGGTGAAAATGTACTAAATAAACATCCAAATGTATTTCAGTTTTTGTTAAAGGATGCAAAACAACATATCAAGGGTTCTCAAGAAATACAAGTTCAAGACTCGACATTAATGAAGAAATGAAGATGAAAGTTCAAGCCGCAATTTGTAAAATCAATGTAAGGTATACAAATTCATTCACGCAAGCCAAATGCATTAGTTCATGCATACATCAAGTTTCCTAAATCATTTTTAAAAGTTATAAGTTTACTTCAAAGCTTCAAAGTGGAATTTAAACACATAACTAGATCTATGAGTTTAAACAATGTGAAAACTTTGTGTGAATAGTCATTTGCATATTAGAGTTCATTACAAATGTTTTTGAAAAAGGAAAACTCGTTTTTGAAATGTATTTAAAAAGAAAACTCGAAAATTTGCGTAAAAGCCCCTAATAAGTTGTGAAACTTTGAATTTCCGTTTTCGGGTTTGTAAAATTATCCAGGACCACCCAAGTAAGCTTAATGACTCATAATAAACATGTATAACATGTTATATAAGGGTTGGTTAGGTCCCGGACAAGTTTAAGGGTCGCTAACACAAAGGACGTAATAATTATTCAAGTCCCTGGTTAGCGCGCTAATAATGTCATTAGCGCGCTTAAGATAGTTAGCGCGCTAACACACAAAGATATTAGCGCGCTAGGTGTCGTCTGACGCCTTTGTCGACCAACTTTAATTTGAATTTTTGATCCATTTTGGACCATTGGATCACTAGAACGGTCACAAAACGGTCATATGGAATACCTAGCTCTATAAAACCACCAAGAACATGGTGTTAACAAAAAGAAGAAAAACACACTCAAAATCCATAGATCTACAAAGTAGAAATCTGATTTTTGTGAAGAAGCAAAGGGAGATCTTAGTGGTCGTTCTTTAGCTCACAAATCCAAGACATTTGAGGCTTTCAAAAGGAGTTCAAGAATCACTCCTGTGAGCTGATCTCTTTTGTCATTCTTTTGGTTGTAAGAAATTTCTAGATCTACAATCTTACTTGTGCTCAATCTACATATTTTTGTGTGTTTGATTTGAAAATCATTTTGGTGTGTGTTTGAACATCTTCTCGGGTTTTTGTACTGAAATTTATTTTATCAAACCCTAAGATTGATTTGAACAAAAGTTTTGCACTTAAACTTGAATTTTGTTAAACTATTGTTCTTAGACTTGAAATCGGTTTTACATTAACATATCAAGTTTTTAGAACGATTTCACAACCGGAATTTGCAAATAAAACCAAAGTGGCATATGTGCATATTCCATTCATTCTAATACTTGCATGCATAAGAGTTGTTAGGCTCTAGGTGGCTTGCTAGTGTTTGAATTTGATACCACTTTGTGTTGTAAAGTGTATCTCATTATTTTTCAAAGCAACTTATTGTATTTGTATGATTGTAAGACTTAGTGGAATCTAAGTCAAAGGGGAAGACCTAGTTGAGGCTAGGCACAAATCCTAGTTGTACTAGTGGGAAGTCCTAATTGTAATTAGGCACTCTAGGCTTGTATGCTTAGGTTGTAACACTTATTTGCAATATAAGTGGGGGTTAAAAATCCTAACCGGGGAGGTTAGGTAGTGGACGTAGATCGTTGGATCGAACCACTATAAATTGTGTGTCACTTTCCATCTCTTCCATTCCATTCACTTGCATAGCATATATATATATATTCATTGATAGTGTATGCATTATAGTTGTAATTTGCGCATAAAGTTTTAAAAGGGCAATAACTACTCGGTAACCCAATTCACCCCCCCTCTTGGGTGACCTTCAATAAGTGGGTGTGAATTTCAAGAAAGAGACACAGTACAATATCAATAAAATATAAACTCAAATGAATTACTGTGCATTTCCTAGCTAGTTTTACTTACCTTAGATTGACAAAGGCCGCCTCGTCAAAGTAATCGTTTGAATAGTAGGAGTCATTGTCGTGTATCTACAAGCGTATAAGTATAGTACATATTCTTTAGACTCGTTTACAACTCATTTAGAGTAGCTTAGACCATGTAGGACTCATATTTATTCTCAATTAAGTTAGGCACTAAATCAAATAAGATTATGCAAAGTAGTGTAGTTGCAGAAGACTTAGGCTTATCGTCAATCACATTAGACATTAAGTGGCACATGCATAGCTATGATAATCAGAACAATTAATCATAAGTAATCTGATTGCCATAGTTTTTTTTGTTGAGTAATTTGGAGACGGGCTCCAGAAAGTTGCTTATAACTCACAAAAATGTACATTAGAGGGGTTGTGAACCCTCCACACCATCTACCAAAAAGCGGCCTAAAGCCAAACCATAGAGCCAAAACTCACAATCTTCTAGCTTTCCTCGCAAACACAATGGAGCTTAGAGTCAAAACTCAACAAGGAGAAGGAGAAGCTAGGACATTCATGGGTAATACTCTAAATATAAGTAACTATATGTCATCCAAAACTCTCCCACAACAAAACAATAAACAATTAGCTCAAAGCATCGACTCCTTCGAGATCGACCAAATGTGTCCCCTCGCCTATCAACATCGAAAACCAACAAGACCTACAAAACCAAAACATCTAAAAAAAAAAAAAAAGACTTCTCCTCCCATTAATGTAGTGTCCATTCGAGAGAAAACACAAAAATGGAAGGCTAAAAACGAAACCATAGCATATGAGAAGTACACGTCTTTCATATCTCCCATTTGCTAAGAAAAAAGATTCCCCCATGTGCCAATTCCCTAGTGAACATCCACACCCTAGTATAAACACATGCCCAACGGCCCTGCTCAAAGCAAGAACATCAGAAACATTGAGTTAGAGATATGTGTAGATTATCCACCTCACAAAAAATTCCTGCAGTAATTGCTTTACCAACATTTGTACACTATCCTTATTGCCACCACTCTTCCACTGGAAAAAACTATTTCTTCCACACAATAGAGGAAGACAGAGTTACGAGAAACATTCCATGTACCCAAACACGAACGATGACCAAAACAAAAATTACAGGAATAGAAACTATAAAACCAAACCACTGCTTACTCTCACTCATAGCGTAAGTCCTTCAAAACCATTCCTACTCAAGTAACCGCTTTACTCTCATTTTATACTCAATTTGCCAACATTAATACAATTCTTACACTCTTATTTGAAATCTATCAATCGGTTATGTTAACTGCAAAGAGGTGACGATGCGACCATTCCTAAAGTAATCATTGTGATTGACCAAACACCTCTGATTGCAAATGAAGGCTCAATCATTGCTCTAAGGGATGCCTATGGGTTCTCAAAGTAATCTTTTTCTATTCTAAACAATGCCAACTTCAGAACCTACATTCATACAACAAGGTGAATGTCTATGCAAATCCAAATTCATGAAAAATACATATTAACTTTCTTTTGATTCCCGAAACAACAACACCACCTCTAGTGCCTTCTTCCACGACCTTCACACAACAAACCCTCGTCCTCGGCTGGAAATCGATTCCACCAATGCAAGGAACCTACCTAACAAAGCCTTTCGACCTTCAAATCACAGGAATGCGTGGATTGTTGCCTATGTAGAAGAAACAAGGGTTTAGGGGCAACACAATCGAATTTAGGATTTGATTTTGGGCGGGGTGCTCGTTTATCAACCTAGAGGAAATTTGGTAAATGTCATGGGATGCCCTATGACATTGTTTTGGTGCCTTGATAATCGGGGTGCCCCCGAAAAAGTGACAGTGGTGCAAGTAGCTTCCTCTAAATTAAATAAGTCCAACATGATACATGACCTTGACCATTCATTCAGGTATTAAGAGAACATCGTGTGTGTAGTTAATGTCACACATGGCATGGCCCCCGCCACATTCGTCTTCACTCCCCCAGTAGACTAGTCCCTCGCTTTCTCTCTCTCTCTCTCCATTGTGTTCTTCTCGCCATGGTCGACTTCAGAGCTCTGATAGTGCAATGCTTTCAAAGTGAATATGATGTTCCCATGGATATCTAGGTGAGAACAAGAGAGAGGATAGTCTGGTGAAGAAGAGGAGAGAAAGGGCTTATTAGTGTCGCAGATCGTGGAGCGACTCCGCCCTCGCAAGGGGTTGCTTGGATCCAAAAGAGGGTACGCTTTTTGGGGTTTGTTGGTTTCATTAATAGGTGTTGAGAAAGATTTGATTTTGGGTTCCAGATCGATTGGATTTCATCAAGTTTGGATTTTTTCACGATTTTAGAGCAATTTTTTTTGGGAATGTTTTGGTTTTTGTGAATGACTGGGGTTCTAGCGATGCGAGTTTTTATTGTTAAAGATTTTAGATCTTGGACCGTTTTGATTTGCTAATTGAGTTTAGGATGGTGATTCGGATTGTCATAGCATGATCCAACGAATCAGAGTCACCGACCTTAATTGTTCAACGATAAAGATTTAATTTTTTTTGTTTAGAAAGATAAGATAAGATTTGTTTAGAATATAAGATAAACTCAAAATAACATCTTCACAAGTCTATAAATAACTTGGTTTGGTTAGTAAGTCAATCGATTGATTAAATAGAGTTGTTAGTGTTCGCCTCCTTTTGATTTCAATTAAGGTTATGCTTCCTTTCTTTAACTTTGCAATTGTTTGATTTTGAGTTTCTATTACGTTGATAAATTTCTGCCATTAATTTGAGAAGGTTGAAGATGCATTAGGTACTGTTTGCTTTTGTTTCAATATTTTCAGTTGCTTTGTGTGGTTGGTTGATCGATTATTCTCTTATTAAATTCAATTTCTCTTATAATTGCTTTCCTGCAATGTTTATATCTTGATCAATTGTTTCCTGTGTATGTTTGCTTTTGTTTCAATATTTTCAGTTGCTTTGTGTGGTTGGTTGATCGATTATTCTCTTATTAAATTCAATTTCTCTTATAATTGCTTTCCTGCAATGTTTATATCTTGATCAATTGTTTCCTGTGTACATATTTCCTTTTGGTTTGTTCATTCTTGGCATCAATTCTTGGCAATCTTTATTAATTCAACATTGCATAGTAAGGGTTACATTACATGTTTTGGTTGGTTATTGTGTGGATCTGTGTTGATACTCCTGTTGAGAATTGAGTTTAGATTAGAAAAGTAGAATTAGATGTGATTACAGTTAATGTGTTATGTTTTGCTGATTAAAAAGATTATTAATTTGGATCCCTCACTCTTTCATGTAAGATCAATTAGTTTCTTAATTATATGGTGACTTAATGAAATTATGGGTGACTTAAAATTCTTTAGTATTCAACGCCGAACTTGATTGTCTGATCTTTAGTTCTAATCTCTGCTAGCCGTACATAGTTTTCGATCTCTTTCGGTTTAGGTTGTGGGTTCTTTATTGTTTTGGGTTCGAAGATTAAAAGTCAAATATTAACGAAATTCTTGATTCTTCAAATGGTCAGCATGGGTATGGTCGTCGACCATTCTCACCTTTTGATTTTGGTCTTGATTTCTTTGTTATCCTTTTTTGTGGTTAACAAATCTTTCGATTATTTCAAGCTAACTTGTACACCGATTCCATTGTTTTTTTTATTGAACATTGTTATTAATCACCTTTGATTATGCAGCATTCTTGGTCACTTTTGAATGCATTTTTTTTTTCTTAAAGACAATTTCTATATATTGATTTACTTTTCTTGTCAAGAACTGCAGTTTACTTGTGTACTGTCACAATTATTAAATAATAAATGTTCGATGTTACAGATGTTCAAGGGTGAATTTTATTGTCAATTATTACAACGTTCACGTACATCATTAAGTAGATGCCAACAATGTCAACCATGAAGAATGAGTGTGAGGGGCTTAAGAAACACCATTAGGAAGATGCCAACAATGTCAGCCATGAAGGACAAGTGTGAGTCATATCTCAAGATGCAATAGGTCATATTTCAAAATGTAATCTTGCTTGTTAATCGTCTGTTACGACATGTCTGCAATGCATTCTTTTGTGAGGAAAAAAAAAAGAAAAAAAAGGAAAAAAAAAGAAAAAAAAAAAAAAAAAAAAGAAAGAGGAAACCTGAGGTTTATGGTATAGCTTGGTGATTAAAGCTGGCTATAACCGAGTTGTGAAACCAAAGTATCGGTTGAAAACTTAAGGTGATCCTTGAAAAAAAAAAAAAAAAAGAGAGTGAATCAAAGGTTTATGGTATAGTTTGGTGATTAAAGTGGCTATAACCGAGTTGTGAAATCGAAATATCGGTTAAAAACCTATTGAGGATCTCTGAGAAAAAAAAAAGATGAGTGAAAAAAAAAAAAAAAAGAGAAAAAAAAAGAGGGAAAAAAAGAGAGAACGAATGCCAAACTTGTCAATACAAATGATTATTTTTTTTTTTTTTTTAAGTTGTCATATGGCCGTTAGTATTTGATTGTTGGCATCGACATAGCTTAAGTGTTTGATTGTTAACGTTAAAAAAAAAAGATTGGCATGTAATATTGGTTTTCATGACGAAGAAACCAAAGAGAAGATACATGTATGTGGTGGATAATAAAAATTGCCTCCTTTTCAACGTGGACGTAGGCCTCAAAGTAAATTTGAACCACGATAAATTCCTTTGCCTCTTTCTCGATTTTTATTTTTTATTTTTTAAACTTTTTTTCAATTTTATTTGTTTTTTCTTTTTCCTAATTTTACAAGATGCATCATTCTCATCATATATAATATCCTTGTGATACGGTAGAGATTATAGTCAAGCGAACGTGATGGTTTAAACATCATTATACTCTACAATCAAATTACAAACAAAAGAAATAATATCACAAACAATTTTGATGAATTATTTGCCAAGCCAATCTCTATCTATAAGCACAGTAGATTTTATATATTTTTTTTGTAATGTATGCTAATTCTCTCTAAACTTTAAATTCACTCGCATAATATATGAATTGTTATAGCTTCATGTTTAAAGCATCTAAATCTTGTTTAATTGCATAGATTTTTTTTTTCTCTCATTGGTTTCTTCTTACTCTAGCATGGGCTGCTGGGCATATGTCATATACACTTTAAAGTGAGTTATATATCTTTACTCCCCAAAGAAACGATTGCGATTTCATAACCAGGCTTGTAATTAGCCATCATATTTTCTTGTCCACCACTAATTAACAACTTTATGTTATTTGCTGTCACTTGGACATGCTTCTCTGCAATGTACACTTGTTTAATTTCTTGTTGAGCATTGAAAGGAAAATTATGTCATGACTTAATTTTAAATAGAAAGTTGCGGAAGCCTTTGCTCCTATAAACCCAACTATATTCGAGACCAACCAATGAAGTGTTTTCTTTGAAGCTTTTGCTCCTATAAACCCAAGTAATCTTGAGCCCCTATGAACCAGAGTCACCTTCTTCTCGGGAAAATCAGTGATGATCTCTCCAGCAAGCTCGACACCTGTTGGTCTTCCTCCAATGATTAGAATGGAGTCTACTGATTTTATCTTTTCGTTCTCTGCAATTGGAAAAGAATGATTATGATATTTGCAACTTTTTTTTTTTTAATGGAGTACTGACTATTAAAGAAAACAAATTAGATCAATCCAAATCTTTAACTTAGAAACTAAGAACTAAATTGGTTTTGGTTTTGAAGGAACTCATGGTGTCTATAGACTTGAATGGAAAATACGTTTTTTTTTTTTCGACGATATGAATGGAAAATATTGTTTTTAGTACGACACCCATTTTCTGGATCTTAGACGACTTGTTAATTAGGAAGTCGATAAATTGAAACTTCCACCGTTAATTTGAATGGATGCGAGTTCTATAGATATGTGTTGGTTCTTAGTGGTAAAGGAAATAGAACTACATATTAGGCACTAAATCAAATAAGATTATGCACAGTATTGTAGATGCAGAAGACTTAGGCTTATCGTCAATAACATTAGGCATTAAGTGGCACATGCATAGCTATGATAATCAGAGCAATTAATCATAAGTAATCTGATTGCCATAGTTTTTTTTTTTGTTGAGTAATTTGGAGAGGGGCTCCGTAAAAGTTGCTTATAACTCGGAAAATGTACATTAGAGGGGTTGTGAACCCTCCACGCCATCTACAAAAGAATCTACGTACAATAAGAATGTTATGATGATGTTCAATCATAGCAAAAAGCGGCCTAAAGCTAAACAATAGAGCCAAAGCTCACAACCTTCTAGCTCTCCCAAAGAAGCGTAATGGAGCTCAGAGTCAAAACTCAACAAGGAGAAGCTCTCCCACAACAAAACAATAAACAATTAACTCCGCATTGGCTCCTTCGAGATCGACCAATGTGTCCCCTCGCCTATCAACATCGAAAACCAACAAGACCTACAGAAAAACCAAAACATCAAAAAAAAGAGACTTCTCCCTACTATCAATGTAGTGTCCATTCGAAACAAAATACAAAAATGGAAGGCTAAAAACGAAACCATAGCATATGAGAACATCCACGCCCTAGTATAAACACATGCCCAACGGCCCTGCTCAAATCAAGAACATCAGCAACATTGAGTTAGAGATATGTGTATCTCCACCTCACAAAAAATTCCTGCAGTAATTGCTTTACCAACATTTGTACACTATTTCTTCCACTGGAAAAAAAACTATTTCTTCCACACAATAGAGGAAGACAGAGTTACAAGAAACATTCCATGCACCCAAACACGAATGATGACCAAAACAAAAATTACAGGAATAGAAACTATAAAACCAAACCACTGCTTACTCTCACTCATAGCGTAAGTCCTTCAAAACCATTCCTACTCAAGCAACCGCTTTACTCTCACTCTGCCATGCATGTGTCTTATGCCCTTGTGCCTTCTGAACGCGCTTGAATCACTACTTCACGCACATCATATTTATTACAACTTGGATATTTTGTGTCCATCTGTTGTGCACCATCGTTGGTGTACAAGCAATCCATGTCCAAATTTTGTGTCCATCTCTGTTGTGCACCATTGTTGGTGTACAAGCAATCCATGTCCACTCGCTCTCGCCATCGTAAGTGGATTATTTATGCTGTCACGCATGCCTGCTTCATCAGCCCAATCGCCTTGTGGGTGAATCTGCACCTGTATGTGTTAGTCATTAAACATTAATGATCTTTGTGTGAACAAACACAAAGATCATTTAATCTAAATTGCGGAAATAAAATAAGAATTACCCCCAGCCATTGTTGTTCTTTCCAAAGCTTGATCTTCCAATTTCTTCTTGTCCTCTCCTTAATGGTGTTCGGAGTCAAAACCTTTTTTTCGGAGAATAAAATTGGGGATCAAACTACGTTGATTAATATCCCAAAAGATAACCGCCCATCAACCGTTATCTCTAATCATAATTTGACACTTGTAATGTGTGGGGCCCACATGCATCACTTATGATAAGTATAATGTAAAGAATACTTACATTCTCCCACTTGATCCATATACACATTACCACCAAAATTAAGAAATAAAATACATGAATCATGGCGATAGGTCCTCTATCAAGTGAGTAATATCTTCCATGTATCACAATGCATTAATTTTCTTAACATATTGTCATAACTTAATGAATAAACCTCATGTTTATTCTTGGTCCAAACTTAATGATATTTCTCAAATCAAATAAAACATGAATGTGTACACAATACATAAGTAAAGAAATACCTCAAAGAGTTCTAATAAACATCATTCTTACAATAATAATCACATAATGGATCTAAGTCCCATCCTATCAACATTATCCTTAAACTTCATTGGTGGCATGCCTTTAGTTAAAGGATCTGCTATCATTAATTCAGTGCTAATGTGCTCAATGACCACTGTTTTGTCCTTGACACGTTCCCTTATGGCTAAGTACTTAATGTCGATGTGCTTGCTTCGACTCCCACTTTTATTGTTCTTAGCCATAAAGATAGCAGCTGAATTGTCACAATACATTCTCAATGGCCTAGAGATAGAATCCATGATTCTAAGCCCATAAATGAAACTCTTTAGCCAAACACCTTGAGAAGTAGCCTCAAAACAAGAAACAAACTCAGCCTCCATAGTGGAAGTAGCAATCAATGTTCGCTTTGCACTTCTCCATGATACAGCTCCACTAGCTAGCATGAAAATAAATCCCAATGTTGATTTACGTGAATCAATGCAACCAGCAAAGTCCGAATCTGAGTATCCAGTGACTTCCAAAATATTAGTTCGTCTATATGTAAGCATGTAGTCCTTTGTCCCACGAAGGTATCTCATGACCTTCTTTGCAGCTCTCCAGTGGTCCATACCCGGGTTACTTTGATATCTTCCTAACATCCCAACTGCAAATGCTATGTCAGGTGCAAACCTGAGCATACATCAAGCTTCCAACGGCCGAAGCGTAAGGGATGTTAAGCATTTGTTCGCGCTCGAGATCATTTTTAGGGGATTGGTTCAAACTGAACTTATCACCCTTCACAATGGGAGCTACACTTGATATACAATCCTTCATTCTCGAATCTTTCCAAGACTTTGTTGATATAGGCTTCCCGAGACATTCCAAGAATACAACGTGTCTCGTCTTTATGGATCTTAATGCCAATAACATAGGATGCATCTCCCATGTCCTTCATATCAAAGCTATTAGAAATGAATTGTTTCACTTCATGAAGCATACCCTTATCATTTGTTGCAAGTAAAATGTCATCCACATATAGAATGAGAAAACAAATTTTGCTCCCACTAACCTTCTGATATGTACAATTATCCATAATATTCTCAACAAAACCAAATGAAGAGATAACATCATGAAACTTCAAATACCACTCGTCGGGAGGCTTGTTTCAATCCATATATAGATTTCTTAAGCTTGCAAACCAAATTCTCATTGCTAATAGAGGAAAATCCTTATGGTTGTTTCATGTAAACCTCTTCCTCTAGTTGACCATTAAGAAATGCGGTTTTCACATCCATTTGTTGCAACTCAAAATCAAAATGTGCAACCAAAGCCAAAATTATGCAAAGAGAATCTTTCTTAGATACAGGAGAAAAAGTTTCCTTGTAATCGATTCCTTCCTTTTGTGTGAATCCTTTTGCAACAAGTCCGCCTTGTATCTCTCAATGTTGCCTAATGAGTCCTTCTTTGTCTTAAAGATCCATTTGCATCCAATTGCTTTGGCTCCTTTAGGCAACTCAACAAGGTCCCAAACATCATTTGATGACATAGAATTCATTTCATCATTCATAGCATCATACCATAATTTCGATTCAAAGACAATTCATGGCTTGTGAAAAGGTTTCGGGATCACTATCGACTCCGACATTATAGTCCAATTCTTGCAGATACACAATGAAATCACTAGGTATTGCTGACCTTTTAACTCTAGTCGATCTTCTTAATGTTGCATCAACATTTTCTTGAAGATCATGTTGATCAACTTGTTCATTTACTTGAGGTACTTCGTGAATAATTAGTTGTTCTACCATTTCAAGTTTTTCATGAACAACTTGATCTACTGGAGGATTGTCAACAACTTGTGGAGTTTGAACTCTTTGTTCCTCAATTCTCAATGGAACCTGAGCAAAACTTGGAATGACATACATATGATCACTACTTGATTTAGAAGGAAGATCATCAAAATGAACCCTTTTAGGAACATTATCCTGAAAATGATTCCTCCCACTAATCATGTCATTCTCTAGAAATTTTGCATTTCTAGATTCCACAATTCTAGTGTTATGAGAAGGACAATAGAAGCGATATCCTTTAGACCTCTCGGCATATCCAATGAAATACCCACTAATGGTTATAGGATGCAACTTCTTTTCATGTGGATTATAGATTCTCACTTCACACGGGCATCCCCAAACGCGTATATGTCGCAAACTAGGTTTCCAGCCCTTCATTAACTCAAATGGCGTCTTTGAAACAACCTTAGTTGGAACCCTGTTTAATATGCCGTTTTAAGAGCTTCGCTCCACAAAAAGATAGGTAGAGTTGCATTACTACGCATACTCCTAACCATATCCATCAAGGTCCGGTTTCTTTTTTCTGCTAGTACACCATTCTCACTTGGAGAACCTGGATTGGTGTATTGAGGAACTATTCCTTGCTCTTGAAGAAACTTAGCAAATGGACCAAATGCTTGTCCATATTCAGTGTATCTACCATAATACTCACCTCCTCTGTCAGATCTGACAATCTTAATTTGTTTCCCACTTTGTTTCTCTAC
The DNA here is from genome assembly GCA_039657365.1 of Stephania yunnanensis. Taxonomy (NCBI): domain Eukaryota; kingdom Viridiplantae; phylum Streptophyta; class Magnoliopsida; order Ranunculales; family Menispermaceae; genus Stephania; species Stephania yunnanensis. The sequence goes on from JBBNAF010000043.1 coordinate 1,390,559, forward strand.
TTCAGCCTTGAAAACTTTAAAGGCATTCAATGCTTCATTTTTATGATGAAGCAAGTAGACATACATGAAACGTGAGAAATCATCAATAAAGGAGATAAAGTATTTTGGACCAGTTTTAAAGTCCATATCGGACAATATATGTCAAGATGGATGATTTCTAATAATGTTGAACTTCTATGAGCACTCTCTTGGATACTTTAGTCCTGCTTTCCCTTTATGCAGCTTCACACAAATCTCAAAATCAGCAAAGTCAAGAGCACTTAGTACTCCATCATTTACTAATCTTTTGATTCGATCCTGGAGATATGTCCCAATCTCCTATGCCATAACATAGAAGATTCACCATTCATGACACTTCTTTTCAAACCAAGAACATGCATTGCAAAGCTGGCATTATTTTCTAAATTCAAACAAAATAAACCATTCAATAAAGTACCATGTCCAACGATATTTGATTTAAATATCAAATCAAAAGATGTTCCGTAAAAGTTGAAGTGAAATCCCAAATACAACAACTTGGAAATTGAAATTAAGTTTCGGAAAAATTAGGTACATAGAAAACATTGTCCAAATTTAAAATAAAGCCACTAGACAATTTTAAGATGCATGTCCCAACAAAGCCTTCCACATGTGAGCGCATTTTATTTCCTGAATAAATGCTCAACTCACTTCCCGCTGGTTTCCGCAGATTTATCATATCCTGCAATGTATTGGAAACATGGATGGAAGAACCAGAGTCAATCCACCAAGTGTCATGTAAAGTATCAACCATATTAGATTCAAAACAAACATATGAAATTGATATACCTTTCTTTTGAAGCCACCGTTGGAATTTGATGCAATCCTTCTTCATGTGTCCCTTCTTTTTACAGAAGAAACACTTTGATTCTTTCTTCATAATTCCACCTTGGGGTTGCATTTTGTCTTTCCCCTTCCAGTTGGCTCTCTTGTCCTTTTTCTTCTTGTCCACCGTCAGCAACACACCCTTCTCTCCTTGCTCCATAATCAGTCTACCCTCCTCCTGAACACACGTGGTCGTCAACTCGTTGATCGACCATTTATCTTTATGCGTGTTATAAGAGATCTTAAAGGGTGCATACTGAGAAGGGAGTGTGTTCAAAATGTAGTGGACTAAGAAGCTCTCGACATATCAACCTCAAGTGTTTTGAGTCCGGCCGCTATGTCCCTCATCCGCATGATGTGCTCGCAAGACACCCTTAACTCCGGTCATCCGGAGTGATGAGAATTGCATGATTGAGCATCGGCAAGGCCTTATCGATGTCCGAAACCGATCCTCGATGGCCTTAAGCAATGGATGAACCTTGTCATACTTCTCCACCGTACCCCGAATACTAGCCGTTATGTTCGTTTTAATGAACATAACACAAATGCGTTAGATCTCTCCCATTTTTCGTAGAGATCAACCGCGTCAGGAAGACTAGCCTCGGTGATTGCTGGTGGTTCGTCCTTACGTATAGCAAAATCTATATCCATTACTCCCAAATGGAGGAGAATTCTCTCCTTCCATACCCTATAATTCTCTCCATTAAGAGTCGGATCTCAAATTTTAACTCGTAACCTAAGACGGTATATGAGTAGCCGCAAATATTAAATAAATAAATACATGCTTAACAACAAATAGAGACTACAAATAATATGTTTTACCAATGCAAACATAATAAAAGAAATAAATCAAGTGACGTAAAACATGCCTCGTGGGCTAATGCCTTTACTCAATAAGATTCATTAACCATATAATAAAACTATCAAATTATTTTCATTTTCTCAATTCCCGTGGGTAAATTAAGAAAATACAATTTGATATTCTATTCTAATTAATTATATGAGTATAGTAAAATATCATGTGGGATAAATTTTACCACAACCATATTACTAATTACAACAAATGCATGAATGATCCTATATAATTTAGATGCAGTGGCCACTCTAACATTATTTAAAATTTCACATGCATGGATCATCCTACATTTAATCAATGAATTTCTTAATGTATTGCATCCTTATTTAAACAATACTAACAAATTATATACATGCATATATACTTCATGGCATATTATCTCATGTATTATTTAAATAAAATAATTAATGTGCCTGAAAATTAAATATATAGAACATAATACTCATCAAGTGATTATCAACTTGTACTAAACATGTATCAGTTCTATTATATATGCATATATATATATATATATATATATATATATATAATCCCTCTTATGCACGTGTACTACTCTTAATATGTAGGCGTCATATTCATATAGCATATGTCAGTTCTATTATATATGCATATCCATGCATATTGAACATGCCAAACAAATATATGTGACATAGCTACACTGTTTTATATAAAATTTTATATACTAGAGTGTAGCAAACATTAAAAAAATTGCTATTCCGCCTAATTTGATTTCAATGATATACACACTTTAATGTGCGTACAGGAGGTCAAATTCAGAATTTATAGGAAATTCTCCGATCACCGAAACTAACTATGTGAGTATTTCAGCTTTATCCAAAATTCCAAAATATTACTTAAAAATCCTTTTCTAAGACATGTATTAATAAATCCAATAACGCCAAACAAATCGGATTTTGAATAGAGAAACACAAAATACCAAATAAGGATCGACTCCAAAAAAAAAAAAAAAAAAAAAAAAAAAAATTCCAAAGAATGTCGATCAAAACAATATCATGGACAAATTCTAGATCGACATGATATGAATCAAAGGTTTAACCACGAATCTCCGATACCAATTGTTAGTCATTAAACATTAATGATCTTTGTGTGAACAAACACAAAGATCATCTAATCTAAATTGCGAAATAAAATAAGAATTACCTCCACCATTGTTGTTCTTTCCAAAGCTTGATCTTCCAATTTCTTCTTCTCCTCTCCTTCATGGTGTTCGGAGTCAAAACCTTTTTTTCGGAGAATAAAATTGGGGACCAAACTACGTTGATTAATATCCCAAAAGATAACCGCCCATCAACCGTTATCTCTAATCATAATTTGACACTTGTAATGTGTGGGACCCACATGGATCACTTAGGATAAGTATAATGTAAAGAATACTTACAGTATGTGCATCTGTTATCCATTGTCCTACCTGCCGTCGACCACGTCAACTCAGCTGTCTGTCGTTGATTTTGATGTCCTGCTATTCTGATGTCCATGGTTCTGCAGTTCCGACTCTGCCACATCTGAATCCGTTTCTTGTCGTCTTGGGTGGTCATCGATCTCGCTTTGCAACGAACCTTAGATTTGTTAGGTTTATCGATTCGATTGATAATCTCAAGTTAGTTTTCATGAACCATCTCGAGTTTGAGGGAAGCTATTACTATAGCAAGCTTACTATATCTTAGTAGTTCGTATTTAAGTAGTTTCTATATTTTGGTATTTAGGCAGATTATGTAACTTTCCTTATTTTATGCTTTGTTCAACTTTATCAATAAGAGCACCATTTTTTACTCAATTTGCCCACATTAAAACAATTCTTACACTCTTATTTGAAATCTATCAATCGGTTATGTTAATCGCAAAGAGATGCGATGCGCCATTCCTAAAGTAATCATTGTGATTGACCAAACACCTCTTTGCAAATGAAGGCTCAATCATTGCTCTAAGGGATGCCTATGGGTTCTCAAAGTAATCTTTTTCTATTCTAAACAATGCCAACTTCGTAACCTACATTCATACAACAAGGTGAATGTCTATGCAAAACAACCAAATGGAATCTAAATTCATGAAAAATACATATTAACCTTCTTTTGATTCCCGAAAAAAGAACACCACCTCTAAGTGCCTTCTTCCACAACCTTCACACAACTTCTTCCACAACCTTCACACAACAAACCCTCGTCATCTACGGAAATCGATTCCACTAATGCAAGGAACCTACCTAACAACAAACCTTCGACCTTCAAATCACAGGAATGCGTGGATTGTTGCATATGTAGAAGAAACAAGGGTTTAGGGGCAACACAATCAAATTTAGGATTTAATTTTTGGGGTGGGGTGCTCGTTTCTCAACCTAGATGCAATTTGGTAAATGTCATGGGATGCCCTATGACATTGTTTCGATGCCTTGATAATCGGGGTGCCCCGAAAAAGTTACAGTGGTGCACGTAGCCGCACTCTAAATTAAATAAGTCCAACATGATACATGACCTTAACCATTCATTTCGTGTATTAAGAGAACATCGTTGTGTGTAGTTAATGTCACACATGGCACGGCCCCGCCACATTCGTCTTCACTCCCCCACACTAGACTAGTCCCTCTCTTTCTTTCTCTCCATTGTGTTCTTCTCGCCATGATCGACTTCAGAGCTGTGATAGTGCAATGCTTTCAAAGTGAAGATGATGTTCCCATGGCCATATCTAGGTGAGAACAAGAGAGAGGATAGTCTCGGTGAAGAAGAGAGAGAAAGGGCTTATTTAGTCCCAAAGCAGACCGTGGAGCGGATTCGCCCCTCGCTCAAGGGGTTGCCGGGATCCAAAAGAGGGTACACTTTTTGGGTTTTGTTGGTTTCATTAATAGGTGTTGAGATATATTTGATTTAGGGTTCTGGATCGATTGAATTTCGTCAATTTTTGATTTTTTTCACGATTTTAGAGCAATTTTTTTTGGTAAAGTTTTGGTTTTTGTGAATGATCTGGGTTCTAGCGATGCGAGTTTTTATTGTTAAAGATTTTAGATCTTGGACCGTTTTGATTTGCTAATTGAGTTTAGGATAGTGATTCGGATTGTCATAGCATGATCCAACGAATCAGAGTCACCGACCTTAATTGTTCAACGATAAAGATTTACTTTTTTTTTTTTTAGAAAGATAAGATAAGATTTGTTTAGAAGATAAGATAAACTCAAAATAACATCTTCACAAGTCTATAAATAACTTGGTTTGGTTAGTAAGACAATCGATTGATTAAAGAGAGTTGTTAGTGTTCGCCTCCTTTTGATTTCAATTAAGGTTTTGCTTCCTTTCTTTAACTTTGCAATTGTTTGATTTTGAGTTTCTGTTACGTTGATAAATTTCTACCATTAATTTAGAGAAGGTTGAAGATGCATTAGAGGTACTGTTTGCTTTTGTTTCAATATTTTCAGTTGCTTTGTGTGGTTGGTTGATCGATTATTCTCTTATTAAATTCAATTTCTCTTATAATTGCTTTCCTGTGATGTTTATATCATGATCAATTGTTTCCTGTGTACATACTTCCTTTTGGTTTGTTCATTCTTGGCATCAATTGTTGTATTTATACATGTTAGTTTCTTTTTGGTTTATTAATTCAACATTGCATAGTAAGGGTTACATTACATGTTTTGGTTGGTTATTGTGTGGATCTGTGTTGGTACTCCCGTTGAGAATTGAGTTTAGATTAGAAAAGTAGAATTAGATGTGATTACAGTTAATGTGTTATGTTTTGCTGATTAAAAAGATTATTAATTTGGATCCCTCACTCTTTCATGTAAGATCAATTAGTTTCTTTATTATATGGTGACTTAAAATTCTTTAGTATTCAACGCCGAACTTGATTGTCTGATCTTTAGTTCTAATCTTTGCTAGCCGTACATAGTTTTCGATCTCTTTCGGTTTAGGTTGTGGGTTCTTTATTGTTTTGGGTTCAAGATTAAAAGTCAAAAATTAACGAAATTCTTGATTCTTCAAATGGTCAGCATCGGGTATGGTCTGGTCGACCATTCTCACCTTTTGATTTTGGTCTTGATTTCTTTGTTATCCTTTTTTTGGTTAACAAATCTTTCGATTGTTTCAAGCTAACTCGTACATTGATTCCATTATTTTTTTATTGAACATTGTTATTAATCATCTTTGATTATGCAGCATACTTGGTCACTTTTGAATGCATTTTTTTTTTCTTGAAGACAATTTCTATATAGGGATTTACTTTTCTTGTCAAGAATCATAGCATCGTCACAATTATTAAATAATAAATGTTCGATGTTACAGATGTTCGAGGGTGAATTTTATTGTCAATTATTACAACGTTCACGTACATCATTAAGTAGATGCCAACCATGTCAACCATGAAGAATGAGTGTGAGGGGCTTCAGAAACACCATTAAGAAGATGCCAACAATGTCAGCCATGAAGAACAAGTGTGAGTCATATCTCAAGATGCAATAGGTCATATTTCAAAATGTAATCTTGCATGTTAATCGTCCGTTACGACATGTTCGCAATGCATTCTTTTGTGAGGAAAAAAAAAAAAAAAAAAAAAAAAAAAGAAAAAAAAAGAAAAAAAAAAAGAAAAAAAAAGAGAAAAAAAAAGAGAAAAAAAAGAAAAAAGAAAAAAAAAAGAAAAAAAGAGAAAAAAAGAGAAAAAAAAAAAAAAAAAAGAGGAAACCCGAGGTTTATGGTATAGCTTGGTGATTAAAGCGGCTATAACCGAGTTGTGAAACCGAAGTATCGGCTGAAAACTTAAGGTGATCCTTGAAAAAAAAAAAAAAAAAAAAAGAGTGAATGAAAGGTTTATGGTATAGTTTTGTGATTAAAGTCGGCTATAACCGAGTTGTGAAATCGAAATATCTGCTAAAAACCTATTGAGGATCTCTGAGAAAAAAAGAAGAAAAAAAGATGAGTGAAAAAAAAAAAAAAAAAAAGAGAAAAAAAGAGGGAAAAAAAAGAGAGAACGAATGCCAGACGTGTCAATACAGTCGTATTTTTTTTTTTTTTTTTTAAGTTGTCATATGGCCGTTAGTATTTGATTGTTGGCATCGACATAGCTTAAGTATTTGATTGTTAACGTTAAAAAAAAATATTGGCATGTAATATTGGTTTCCATGACGAAGAAACCAAAGAGAAGATACACGTATGTGGTGGATAATAAAAATTGCCTCCTTTTCAACGTGGACGTAGGCCTCGAAGTAGGCTGAACCACGATAAATCCCTTTGTCTATTTCTTGATTTTTTTCTTTTTTTTTAACTTTTTTTTAATTTTATTAGTTTTCTCTTTTTCCTAATTTTACAAGATGCATCATTCGCATCATATATAATATCCTCGTGATACGGTAGAGATTATAATAAGTTTAACGCGATGGTTTAAACATCATTATACTCTACAATCAAATTAAAAACAAAAGAAATAATATAACAAACAATTTTGATGAATAATTTGCCAAACCAATCTCTATCTATAAGCACAGAGATTTTATATATATTTTTTGTAATGTATGCCAATTCTCTCCAAACTTTAAATTGACTCACATAATATATGAATAGTTGTAGCTTCATGTTTAAAGTATCTAAATCTTGTTTAATTGCATAGATTTTTTTTTCTCTCATTGGTTTCTTCTTACTCTAGCATGGGTCACGGGCATATGTCATATACACTTGAGTTATATATCTTTACTCCCCAAAGAAACGATTGCTATTTCATAACCAGTGCTTGTAATTAGCCATCTTATTTTCTTGTCCACCACTAATTAACAACTTTATGTTCTTTGTGTCACTTGGACATGCTTCTCTTGCAATGTACACTTGTTTAATTTCCTGTTGAGCATTGAAAGGAAATATATGGCATGACTTAATTCTAAATTGAAAGTTGCGGAAGCTTTTCCTCCTCCAATGATTAGAATGGAGTCTACAGATTTGATCTTTTCGTTCTCTCGCAATTGGAAAAGAATGATTATGATATTTGCAACATTTTTATTTTTTATTTTTTTTTATGGAGTACTGACTATTAAAGAAAACAAATTAGATCAATCCAAATCTTTAACTTAGAAACTAAGAACTAAATTGGTTTTGGTTTTGAAGGAACTCATGGTGTCTATAGACTTGTTAATTAGGAAGTTGATAAATTGAAACTTCACCGCTAATTTGAATGGATGCGAGTTCTATAGATATGTGTTGGTTCTTAGTGGTAAAGGAAATAGAACTATTAGGCACTAAATTAATCAAATAAGATTATGCACAAGTAGTCTAGTTGCAGTAAGACTTAGGCTTATCGTCAATCACATATGACATTAAGTGGCACATGCATAGCTATGATAATCGTAACAATTAAGATATACCTTCTTCATACTGTTTGAGCCGCTACCATAGTTTTTGGAACATAAGCATTGTGTCCCAATGCGACGACGAGATAATCATAAGTAATCGATCCGATTGCCATCGCAATAAACACCGAATTATCGCTATGTTAATCAAGGCTCAACCATACACCTCTTTGCAAATGAAGGCTCAACCATTGCTCTAAGGGATGCCCATGGGATCTCAAAGTATTCTTTTCTATTCCAAAAAATGACAACTTCAGAACCCACATTCATATAATATATATATATATATATATATATATATATATATATAAAAGCAACAACAAGATTAAAAAAAAGCACATAACATATACATTTTCCGAAAAACATTTACATCACATATTCACATGAATCCACATTACGCCTATGTCCAATTTCGAAAGGCGAAAAACAGAACAAGCAATGAATCAAGGCTGAGTGAAACAACTTTGATAAGAAATTTCACTCCTTGTAACCTAAGACTAGGTCGCGACAAGGTTTTTTTTTTTTTTTTTGATAGCCGAGGGTATTTGAGTCACTGCCATCAACTGACTGTAGACCTCCAGAGAACCCAAAGAAGAAATTGGAGGGAGAAAGCTTTGGTTAGCGTGTTAGAGAATGAACTTACCACTCTACGTATTAATTCAATCATATAGAATATCAAGTACGATTTGCTACAAAGGGGACAAGCTCAACGAGGTTCAATAGTTTTTGGTTTTCGTATCAGAAATGTAGTACCAAATTAAAGCACACCAAATCTATCCACCATAAACTTCCCATCAAATATAACCAATTGTTCATGAAAAGGTAAGACATTGGGCCGGACATACTGTTATTGCGCCAAAAAGCCTAGATGGTTTGCTAATCAAATCCAAAGGAGAGGAAATTAAACTTACGGTCGATGAGGACGACATTGGCATGGAATTGGAGTGATTTGGGGAGAAATGCGCCTGCAACTCCGCCGCCGATCACCACCGCAACCTTTCAAAAGCCATTTAAGTTTAGTTTGAACAAATATGGGCCCATAACTCATTTGGGCTTGGCCTTCAGGATTTAAATGGTCTGGATCTAAAATCTGGCGTGTCAGAGTGATTAGACACGCCAACAGGTTAAACGAATGTCTTGAGTTTGAGACTCCGCTATCACAAAAACCACCTTTAAAAGAGTTTCACCTCTTATGGGGCCGATCCGGCTCGAGCTCTGAGTATATTTAAGTCCGGATATAAGAAAGTGGGAAGGACGAATGCGTAGGGATATTTTATGGGGTCCCAATGATTAGGAGGGGCGATCCCTCCCCCAGATCCGCCTCTGCCTTATTTATAGAAATTTATGGTTTCAAAGTCCTCTTTTGTGCAAGTAGTTGGTGGCAGCCTAGGGTATGTAAAGGAAAAATAATTTTAAAACCTACTTTCGACATCACCGAAGAAGCACTAACTGGGTTTGCTCTATGCGCGCGCATCTAGAGATGTATTGCATGACTCCGACCCAATCCATGCATAACTGTTTTTTTTATAAGAAATTAACCAACATCTTAGATCTTGCTTTTTGTAAGTGAATATGAGTATATGATGTTCCCATATCACTAGACTATTTTTGGTCTTTAATAGAGGTTTTAAAATCATATTAAATAGAGTGTTATTAAATGTAACGTGAGGATGTATTATGTTTTAATTTTTAATACATATATTACATAAAGTTTTTTTTAAAACCCTTATCAATTAGGTGTTATTTAATAACACTCCATTTAATAGGGATTTTAAATCCTCTGCTAAAGATCGAAATTGTTATAATGTATATACGTGATCTAAAAGCATGGATAAAAAATTCTGCACGAACCATATGACTTGGTGCATATGCGTAAAATATATATGGTACGTAGTACAAATTCGATCATCACGGAGGAAAGAATGAGATACCTATACACAAATAAGGAAGGAATTGTAACAAAAAAAAAGGAAAGGAATCCTTTGAGAAATTAATATGTGACATTACAGTAGTAAGATAAGATGCATGTGTATGTATAATGCACTTTTTTCACGAGGAACTCATGTGTGCCGCTTCAATATGCCGATAATTAACGAGAATATAGCATATCCATATCCAATGATATTTGCACAATGCTTGCAAATTGGCTGGCTAGATCTAAAACCAAACGAAGATAATTTATACATATAGGCTACACGTGCACGCATGCGTTTTTTTTTTTTTTTTTTTTTTTTGGCAAAGTATATGAAGATCAATGCTTACGTGCATGTTGGTACATGCACCTTTAATATTTAGTTTCATCGATCAAAAATAACTTTAAAATTAAATGTATGCTGGGGATAAAGTTTATCTTTATTTATTTTGTTATATGCATGATTATATACATGCACGTATATTGTAATTAACCTAGCTCTAGCTAGTAGGGATATATATATATATATATGTATATATATTGATGACTAAAATAATAGTTATGTGTAGTACATGTGGTGTATATATGGGTTTATTTTAATTGATGACCAGTAATGGTTTGTATAATTAATAGACAAATTTGTATAATTCTAGATGAATTATTTTTACCTATATATTACGTTAAACCTCTCAAAAAATCATTAAAAAGAAAACTCTCCCAAAAGTGCAAGTTTTTTTTTAATGAGTTAGAAGTTTTGGATTGGAGACATCAATTTGGTGAAGCCCCGATGTGCCCTCACTCATACACAATTATATATACGCTTCTACCATGCATGGAACCCAATTACATATCAATTATTACGCATTTAATGTGTTTTGCATTAAATGCATTACATCAATCATCATTAGATTAAAATTTTATAGTAATCCAATGGTGAGATATGTAGTACCAATGACGCGATTGTAAAAGCACCCTATATATATATATATATGGAAAATGATTTTTTGACATTCTTTTGTTACATACATTTGCTACACAATGGTGTAGATTCCCTTAAAATTTATGGGGTCCACACATCTCAATGTCGACCCCCACAAATTTAATATCATACACATTCTCCTTCCTAAATGTTTACATATTTGCGTAGATTCCCTTAAGCCATGTTTAATTGGATGGAAAAGGAAAATATTCCAAGGAAAATGACATTTTTCATGCATTTGATAGCCAAAAATTTCTCGCGGAATATTTTCTCTAGTTTTGGTTCATAGTTTAAAAGACTCCAAAATCGATGCATTGTCCCTATATGCAAATATCCTCGCAATACAATTACCTTTGAAATATGTGGGGGATTGTTGTAAAATTAGGTATTTCAAAAGGATTGAAACGCCTAAACATATCCCATGTTTTTGTCTCCTTTTGACTCTATGTTTTTTAACGTTATAAGTCCAATTATTTTTGTGAACGTCGGTGAGAATGAGTCTTTTATCCATTGGTGGTTTTTTTTTATAAGGAGTTCCACTCCAACTCTTAGATAGACACAAAAAACTTTTTGTTCTCATTCTTTTCATATTTTATCTCATATTTACGTTTTTTTCTGCTCAACTTACAAAGTTTTCTCTGTTTTTCTCTTTCGTTCACATTCTCTATTTTTTTTTCACTGCTTTTTGCAAAGTTGATTTTGTTTTTTATTTAATTGTTCTGCAATGTTTTGCCTTATATTCACACTTTTGTAGTTCCTTCTTGTCTTCTGTTGTGATGATCCTAATTTAAATAAAAACACCCTATGGCCTAAATGGGTGTTATAGTTAATTCAAACCCTAGTTTAATTCACCTTAATATGGGCTGACAAGAGAGCACATACTTAAAAATAAATGATTAGGAGAGGAGAAACTGCTGGGGTTACTAGTTGACCACTTTAATTTGACGATTAAGGAAATAAGAATAATTGAATATCCTTGATTGATTTAAAATAGGAATGATTTTAGATCTATCTCTATCCCTTTAACAAAGTGGGAGAAGAAAAATAAAAAAGTGCGCACAACCCAAACGCACAAGTAACTGGGAGATGAGGTAGCAAGTGTGAGAGAAATCCATAAAGCTTGAAGACGTTGAATCGATGTAACAGTACTGATTTCTTATTTTTAGTTTACCAAACAAGAAGATTTGTGATTTAAAAAGTGTTGCATTGATTTTTGCGACTAATCGATAAGACTAGATATCAATTAGAGTAAGTCTTGATTTGAATGTTTTTGAAACGAATCCCAAGTTGGTTGTGGGAAATTTAATGTCTTTTAAAAATATATATACATATAGATTAAAAAATAAAGGGAGGAACTATATTGCAATACAATTCATCGAAAAGAGAGAGGGGAGTGCAGAGCATGCGCTCTCCCTACTCGGCCTCGGGATTAAAACCAAACCCGAGTTATAAGGTCCCAACCAATATGAGTTAGGTTGATCGATTGGGCCTCGGGATGAACCCAAGCCAACCACCGGATCGACCAACCGCCCCAAAACTCATTAAAAGCAAAATAAAGTAAAATTAATCAAACCCGATGTCAAGGAGACTTTATGGTGTATTTAAGTATTTATATATCGAGGTTTTCAAAAAAGTTTCATAATTATATTTGATTATTAAAATGCAATTTAGTTCGTGAGATTAATCAATGTTTAATTTATTAAGATTTACGCGATCTCCGAGTACGCTCGCGATAGCCGATTAAGGAATTGAAAAATAGCGTACTGTAAGTTGGGATTAAGTTATTTTTATTATAATTATTTACCTTCTATTATTCATATGGTTAGGTAAATCATGTATAGCTAGGTCATTGGGTAAACTAGGCGCATTGTAAAGCATGATATATTTTTCACTTAGTAGAGCTCGCTTGGAGTCCTTACACTAAAACGCTACTAGTTCGACCAAAATTTCTGGACAATGGACCGAGATAGGAAAAACAAAATAGGGCCGTCCGCACTTGTCGAACAAATAGGTTATCCGGTTGGACCAATAAATTGAGAATAAGAATAAGAAGCACGCTCTCGATAAATTATGGTAGTAGGTGTTATGTCCAAGCTTGACGAGATGTGGACTTGGCGAAAAATGAAACTTCCATAGTGTTGAGAATGGAGTATTGATACCGCTAGGCCATAGTATAGTCAACCTTCACGAACTTCGCTTTGGTTGGAAAATCCAATGTGTAACTTATGCATGTCTTGCATTTGCACATTTTGAATTGCATGAATTATTTATCTTGATATTATATTTCTTGATTATCTCTTGATTTCTCTTTCCATGTTAAATATTGTTGCAGTCATGCATTAGTATTTTACTTTGCATAGCATTTATGGAATGATTATAATGTTGGTAACTTACCTAAACTTACCGAACATCGTTACCCCTTTGTGCTCTCCCAACTATTTTTTCCGCCACAGTGTCTCGTCTCAGTAAAGTGCACAAGGGAAATGCTCCATCGATTTAGAGGAGCTTATCGTGTCTTTGATTGGAATAAAGACAAGTTTCTGACTTGTCAAGACTTTGTTTCGTTATTATATGTTATCATGGGATTGGGATTTAAATAAATTGAACTAGAAATATATTTTTCTAGTTGATAACTTTTGAATGCTATTATTGTCCTTTATGTCGAAACTTTGATTAAGCTTTATTTAATAATATTCCGCTACAATCGTGATTCATTTTCTAAATTTTGGATTTTGATAAATGATAATGAATTGGTTTTGAAAAAAGGCTCACTCGGTTCTGTTCCTAACCTGAACGAGTTGGTTGGTGAGTGGGGATCGAGCTAAGCTCTGCTAGGATTCATTTAGGAAATAGGTCATGACATCTCGTTCTCAGCAGATCGAAGCTTTATTTGTTCTCTATTTTCTCGCTAAAATTTCTTTTATTACTATTTTGTTGTTCCTACTCCCGTCAAATTACATAAGGGTTGTTGATCTCGGGGGTACGTCGATTACGACGAAATATCTTTGAGAACAAGTTGAATACACGCCTCAAACAAGTTGAATTCTATCCAATTCTCCAATAGCAACAACACCACATACCAAACCATGGGGCGCCACCCACATACCAAATACACTTTAAAGTGAGTTATACATCTTTCCTCCCCATAGAAACGATTGCGATTTCATAACCAGGCTTGTAATTAGCCATCTTATTTTCTTGTCCACCACTAATTAACAACTTTATGTTCTTTGCTGTCACTTGGACATGCTTCTCTGCAATGTACACTTGTTTAATTTCCTGTCGAGCATTGAAAGGAAATATATGGCATGACTTAATTCTAAATAGAAAGTTGCGGAAGCTTTTGCTCCTATAAACCCAACTAAACGAGCTAAATAGTGATTCAAGCTCGACACCTGTTGGTCCTCCTCCAATGATTAGAATGGAGTCTACAGATTTGATCTTTTCGTCAATCACATTAGACATTAAGTGGCACATGCATAGCTATGATAATCAGAGCAATTAATCATAAGTAATCTGATTTGCCATAGTTTTTTTTTTTGTTGAGTAATTTGGAGACTGCCCGTAAAGTTGCTTATAACTCGTAAAAATGTACAAAGTTCACAACGCCATCTACAAAAGAATCTACGTACATTAAGAATGTTATGATGATGCTCAATCATACCAAAAAGTGGCCTAAAGCCAAACCATAGAGCCAAAGCTCACAACCTTCTAGCTCTCCCAAAGAAGTTTAATGGAGCTCGTAGTCAAAACTCAACAGAGAAACTAGGACATTCATGGATAATATCCCAAAACAAACAAACTCAAAACATGACAACAATAGCATATGAATTTCGTCAAGTTTTGATTTTTTCACGATTTTAGAGCAATTTTTTTTTGGTAAAGTTTTGATTTTTGTGAATGACTAGTGGTTCTAGCGATGTGAGTTTTTATTGTTAAAGGATTGATTTTTGTGGGTTTTTTTTTTTTATTTCAATTTGGATGATTTGCTCTTGAATCAATTGGGGGAATTTTTTGTCTTCTAGATGCCCGTTTCGATAGTTTGACGATTTTAGATCTTGGACCGTTTGATTTGCTAATTGAGTTTAGATGGTGATTCGGATCGTCATAGCATGATCCAACGAATCGAGTCACCGACCTTAATTGTTCAACGATAAAGATTTACTTTTTTTGTTTAGAAAGATAAGATAAGATTTGTTCGTAAGATAAGATAAACTCAAAATAACATCTTCACAAGTCTATAAATAACTTGGTTTGGTTAGTAAGTCAATCGATTGATTAAAGAGAGTTGTTAGTGTTCTTCCTCCTTTTGATTTCAATTAAGGTTTTGCTTCCTTTCTTTAACTTTGCAATTGTTTGATTTTGAGTTTCTATGTTGATAAATTTCTACCATTAATTTAGAGAAGGTTGAAGATGCATTAGGTAATCGCTTTTGCTTTTGTTTCAATATTTTCGCTTGCTTTGTGTGGTTGGTTGATCGATTATTCTCTTATTAAATTCAATTTCTCTTATAATTGCTTTCCGCGATGTTTATATCATGATCTATTGTTTCCTCGTGTAAATATTTCCTTTTGGTTTGTTCATTCTTGGCATCAATTGTTGTATTTATACATGTTAGTTTTTTTTGGTTTATTAATTCAACATTGCATAGTAAGGGTTACATTACATGTTTTGGTTGGTTATTGTGTGGATCTCGTGTTGGTACTCCCGCTGAGAATTGAGTTTAGATTAGAAAAGTAGAATTAGATGTGATTACAATTAATGTGTTATGTTTTATTGATTAAAAAGATTATTAATTTGGATCCCTCACTCTTTCATGTAAGATCAATTGGTTTCTTTATTATATGGTGACTTAAAATTCTTTAGTATTCAACGACTAACTTGATTGTCTGATCTTTAGTTCTAATCTTTGCTAGCCGTATATAGTTTTCGATCTCTTTCGCTTAGGTTGGGTTATTTATTGTTTTGGGTTCAAGATTAAAAGTCAAATATTAACGAAATTCTTGATTCTTCAAATAGTCGTTGACTGGTATGGTGATCGACCATTCTCACCTTTTGATTTTGGTCTTGATTTCTTTGTTATCCTTTTTTGTGGTTAACAAATCTTTCGATTGTTTCAAGCTAACTCGCATATCGATTACATTGATTCCATTGTTTTTTTATTGAACATTGTTATTAATCACCTTTGATTATGCAAAGATTCTTGGTCACTTTTGAATGCATTTTTTTTTCTTAAAGACAATTTCTATATAGGGATTTACTTTCTTGTCAAGAACTCATAGCTTTACTTGTGTATCGTCACAATTATTAAATAATAAATGTTCGATGTTACGATGTTCAAGGGTGAATTTTATTGTCAATTATTACAACGCTCACATACATCATTAAGTAGATGCCAACAATGTCAACCATGAAGAATGAGTGTGAGGGGCTTCGTAAACACCATTAAGAAGATGCCAACAATGTCACCATGAAGAACAAGTGTGAGTCATATCTCAAGATGCAATAGGTCATATTTCAAAATGTAATCTTGCTTGTTAATCGTCTGTTACGACATGTCCGCAATGCATTCTTTTGTGAGGAAAAAAAAAGAAAAAAAAAAAAGAGAAAAAAAAAGGAAAAAAAAAAAGAAAAAAAGAGAAAAAAAAAAAAAAAAAAAGAAAAAAAAAAAAAAAAAGAAAAAAAAAAAAAAAAAAGAAAAAAAAAAAAAAAAAAGAGAAAAAAGGAAAAAAAAAAAAAAAAAAAAAAGAGGAAACCCGAGGTTTATGGTATAGCTTGGTGATTAAAGTCGGCTATAACCGAGTTGTGAAACCGAAGTATCGGCTGAAAACTTAAGGTGATCCTTGAAAAAAAAAAAAAAAAAAAAAATAGAGTGAATCAAAGGTTTATGGTATAGTTTGGTGATTAAAGTCGGCTATAACCGAGTTGTGAAATCGAAATATCTGTTAAAAACCTATTGAGGATCTCTCGAGAAAAAAAAAGAAAGAAGAAAAAAAAAAAAGATGAGTGAAAAAAAAAAAAAAAAAAAGAAAAAAAAAAGAGGGGAAAAAAAAAGAGAGAACGAATGCCGACGTGTCAATACGCCGTATTTTTTTTTTTTTTAAAGTTGTCATGTGACCATTAGCATTTGATTGTTGGCATCGACATAGCTTAATTATTTGATTGTTAACGTTAAAAAAAAGAGATTGGCATGTAATATTGGTTTCGATGACGAAGAAACCAAAGAGAAGATACACGTATGTGGTGGATAATAAAAATTGCCTCCTTTTCAACGTGGACGTAGGCCTCAAGTAGGTCAACCACGATAAATCCCTTCGTCTATTTCTTGATTTTTTTTTTTTTTTTAACTTTTTTTTTAATTTTATTGGTTTTTTCTTTTTCATAATTTTACAAGATGCATCATTCTCATCATATATAATATACTCGTGATACTAGTAGAGATTATAATAAGTTTAACGCGATGGTTTAAACATCATTATACTCTACAATCAAATTAAAAAGAAAAGAAATAATATAACAAACAATTTTGATGAATAATTTGCCAAACCAATCTCTATCTATAAGCACAAAGATTTTATATATTTTTTTTGTAATGTATGTGAATTCTCTCCAAACTTTAAATTGACTCACATAATATATGAATATTTATAGTAGCTTCATGTTTAAAGCATCTAAATCTTGTTTAATTGCATATATATATATATATATATATATATATATATATATATATATATATATATATATCTATCATATATATAAAAGCACGAATCACAAATTTTTGAGTGGTAATGAAATTTACTTATTTGCCTATACTTATTTTTTTTTTCATCTTCAAATCAACCTTTTCTTTCTATCCAAATCAAACTCTAATTCCTTATCAATTCACTACACTTTTTTTTTCTTTATCTCCAAATCAATCATTAACTCATTCTCATCAATTCAGTACACTTTTTTTTTAAGGAAGTAATGTCCTAGCATGATTAGCTTGTTTTTTCATTAACATCTTATCTCAATCACATTATAGAATATTGATAAACTAAAAATGTACTTATATTTTTAATTTTTAAATTTTAATTACAATTTTGAATTTTGAATTTTATATCTATCATATATATATAAAAACACGAATCACAAATTTTTGAGTGGTAATGAAATTTACTTATTTATCCATATATATCTATCATATATATAAAAACGACTATATATAAAAAAGCAATTAAATATCACAAATTGTAAACTCGTAGTTTTCCCAATGGTATATATGTAACGTACTCATCTAGAGTTCTCCCATATGTATATATATATAAAAATAGTGAAGAAGAGAGAATCGAGAGGGAAAAGAATAAGGTGCTTTGAAAAAGGTGTTGGGAGGGAACAAACTCAAAACCCATAAGAAATTTTAATGAGAAAAATTTCGATTAATCATGTGAAAAAAATGTGTCTAAAGCTTTAATCCCAACTAATTCAATTATTTACATTCATAATTTCAAAGTTATCCTTTCTATCTATAGAGTTTGAGGTAAAAATTGAACTTTATGTACAATTCTACTAATCTCCACAAGCAAGTGTTCACAAATTGATGGGTCAAACTACTTGTGTTTTTTTTTCCTTGTTTCCTTTTTTTTTTTTTTTGAGGAAGTAATGTCTTAGCATGACTAGCTTGTTTTTTCATTAACATCTTATATCAATCACATAAGAGAATATTGATAAGCTAAAAATGTACTTGTATTTCTAATTTTTAAGTTTAATTAAAATTTTGAGTTTTATTAATAAATTCTTAGAAATTAATTCCCGCAAGCGAAGCAAGCGGTCGTGCGTAGTTCGTCCCGAAACTAGTATATATATATATATATATTTATTTTTTATTTTTTTTTCTCTCGTTGGTTTCTTCTTACTCCGGCATGGGCTGCCGGGCATATATCAAATACACTTTAAAGTGAGTTATATATCTGTCCTCCCAAAGAAACGATTGCGATTTCATAACCAGCTTGTAATTAGCCATCTTATTTTCTTGTCCACCATTAATTAACAACTTTATGTTATTTGCTGTCACTTGGACATGCTTCTCTGCAATGTACACTTGTTTAATTTCCTGTTGAGCATTGAAAGGAAATATATGGCATGACTTAATTCTAAATTGAAAGTTGCGGAAGCTTTTCCTCCTCCAAAGGATTTAGAATGGAGTCTACAGATTTCATCTTTTCGTTCTCTCGTAATTGGAAAAGAATGATTATGATATTTGCAACTTTTTTGTTTTTATTTATTTTTATGGAGTACTGACTATTAAAGAAAACAAATTAGATCAATCCAAATCTTTAACTTAGAAACTAAGAACTAAATTGGTTTTGGTTTTGAAGGAACTTATGGTGTCTATAGACTTGAATGGAAAATACATTTTTTTTTTGGACGATATGAACGGAAAATATTGTTTTTAGTACGGCACCCATTTTATGGATCCTAGACGACTTGTTAATTAGGAAGTCGATAAATTGAAACTTCTACCGTTAATTTGAATGGATGCGAGTTCTATAGATATGTGTTGGTTCTTAGTGGTAAAGGAAATAGAACTATATATTAGGCACTAAATCAAATAAGATTATGCACAAGATTGTAGTTTGTAAGACTTAGGCTTGTCGTCAATCACATTAGACATTAGGTGGCACATGCATAGCTATGATAATCATAACAATTAATCATAAGTAATCTGATTGCCATAGTTTTTTTTTTTTTTTTTTGGTTGTTGAGTAATTTGGAGACCGGCTCCGTAAAGTTGCTTATAACTCGTAAAAATGTACATTGAGGGGTTGTGAACCCTCCACGCCATCTACAAAAGAATCTACGTACATTAAGAATGTTATGATGATGCTCAATCATACCAAAAAATGGCTTAAAGCCAAACCATAGAGCCAAAGCTCACAACCTTCTAGCTCTCCTAGCAAGCGCAATGGAGCTCGTAGTCAAAACTCAACAAGGAGAAGCTAGGACATTCATGGATAATATCCTAAAACAAACAAACTCAAAACATGACAACAATAGCATATGAGTTACTATATGTAATCCAAAACTCTCCCACAACAAAACAATAAACAATTAACTTGACATTGGCTCCTTCGAGATCGACCAATGTGTCCCCTCGCCTATCAACATCGAAAACCAACAAGACCTACAAAACCAAAACATCTAAAAAAAAGACTTCTCCCTCCCATTAATGTAGTGTCCATTCGAAACAAAACACAAAAATGGAAGGCTAAAAACGAAACCATAGCATATGAGAAGTACACGTCTTTCATATCTCCCATTTGCTAAGAAAAAGATTCCCCTATGTGCCAATTCCCTAGTGAACATCCACACACTAGTATAAACACATGCCCAACGGCCCCGCTCAAAGCGAGAACATCACGACATTGAGTTAGAGATATGCGTAGACTCTCACTCGCCATGCATGTGTCTTATGCCCTCAGGCCTTCGTTGAACATTGAAGTTCAAGTTTTGTATTGAAAAGAACAAAACCTTTAGTCCCACATATGAGAGAAAGGTTTGGTTTTCTCACTTAATATATGTTCCAACTCACTTCACTATTGTTTAAGTGAGAAGTGAGTTAGAATGAGTGGACCATGTGGTTCACTAGGAAATCACTCTAATTAAATAATCTTTGACAATGGCTTTGGGCCTTAGGGGCTTTGGTTTGTTCAAGACTTAGCCATTCATAAACATAGTTTTTATTTTTCTGTTTTTATTTTTATTTTCGTTTGTGAAATTTAAACAAAAGAGCACCAACAAGCTATAAGTTCGAATTAGAGTTAAATAACTATCAAATTAGTGGCACACTAATTAGATAGTTATGGGAAAAAACTGTCCACTAATTGGACAGCTTAGATGTTTATCTATATTAGAAGAGTCCTTTGACATAGAGAAAAAAATAGTTTTTTTCGAAATAAAATTTGAAGTAATTCGTGTTTACCGAGAGATAGACGATTTTGCGCTTGAAGGTTCTTTGATTGGTGCTTTGATCAAAGAGCAAACCAGCTTGTATCCCGGAGATTTAACTCCTAGTTGAATTCAACACCGAATTGGAGGAAATTTTCTGTCTTAGGTCATTGCACCGCAAGCCTCTCGGTACACTTTGTTTATTAATCTTCTTTATTGTTTAATCAAGATGTTTAGTTGCTTGTGATAACAAGTGCCATGTACGTATTTATGTTTATTATAGATTGCTTGGTTTAACACATTCTCAACGCGCTTGAATCACTACTTCACGCACATCATATTTATTACAACTTGGATATTTTGTGTCCATCTCGTTGTGCACCATCGTTGGTGTACAAGCAATCCATGTCCAAATTTTGTGTCCATCTCGTTGTGCACCATCGTTGGTGTACAAGCAATCCATGTCCACTCGCTCCGCCATCGTAAGTGGATTATTTATGCCGTCACGCATGCCCGCTTCATCGCCCAATTGTGGGTGAATCTCGCACCGTATGTGCATCTCGTTATCCATTGTCCTACCGCCGTCGACCACGTCAACTCACCGTCTCCGTCGTCGATTTTGATGTCCCGCTATTCTCGATGTCCATTGTTCTCAGCTCCGACTCGCCACATCTCGAATCCGTTTCTTGTCGTCTGAGTGGTCATCGATCCGCTTTGCAACGAACCTTAGATTTGTTAGGTTTATCGATTCGATTGATAATCTCAAGTTAGTTTTCATGAACCATCTTAAGTTTGAGGGAAGCTATTACTATAGCAAGCATTACTATATCTTAGTAGTTCGTGTATTTAAGTAGTTTCTATATTTTGGTATTTAGGCAGATTATGTAACTTTCCTTATTTTATGCTTTGTTCAACTTTATCAATAAGAGCACCATTTTTTACTCAATTTGCCAACATTAATACAATTCTTACACTCTTATTTGAAATCTATCAATCTGTTATGTTAATCGCAAAGAGATGCGATGCGCCATTCCTAAAGTAATCATTGTGATTGACCAAACACCTCTTTGCAAATGAAGGCTCAATCATTGCTCTAAGTGGATGCCTATGGGTTCTCAAAGTAATCTTTTTCTATTCTAAACAATGCCAACTTCGTAACCTACATTCATACAACAAGGTGAATGTCTATGCAAAACAACCAAATGGAATCTAAATTCATGAAAAATACATATTAACCTTCTTTTGATTCCCGAAACAAGCAAAACCACCTCTAGTGCCTTCTTCCACAACCTTCACACAACAAACCCTCGTCATCTACTGGAAATCGATTCCACTAATGCAAGGAACCTACCTAACAACAACTTCGACCTTCAAATCACAGGAATGCATGGATTGTTGCATATGTAGAAGAAACAAGGGTTTAGGGGCAACACAATCGAATTTAGGATTTAATTTTTGGGGTGGGGTGCTTGTTTCTCAACCTAGAGGCAATTTGGTAAATGTCATGGGATGCGCTATGGCATTGTTTCTGCCTTGATAATCTGGGTGCCCCGAAAAAGTTACAGTGGTGCACGTAGCCGCACTCTAAATTAAATAAGTCCAACATGATACATGACCTTGACCATTCATTTCGTGTATTAAGAGAACATCTCGCACGTAGCCGCACTCTAAATTAAAGAGGACCGCTAAAGGCACCCCACCGTTTCATGAAGGCACCCGACTTTTTGTAAAATTTCAAATAAAATGGAAAAGACCATTTTGCCCCCGTATATATATTGATTCAAACTCTACAAACCATTTTGACAAAAAACGGGCACCCCACCACCAAGCTTGAACCTAAAACGACATTGCGTTTGCCGACCGTTTATCGATTCTTGCATTGACATCATCCGACAAACGATGTAACAATGTTTGATAACCATATGATGGTTTCAAGGAACTGTTTTTTGTCAACGTAGGTTTCTCAAATTTTCGATGTTTTTTCACTGACGCGATTGATTCGCCTCGCAGACCGAGAGTTATGCACACGTCTCTGGCCACCATCCACCGAGAATCGATAACAGCCTCTGTAATGGACAACCGAGAGCTATTCTACATTCTCATTGACATCACCGACAGACATAAACTATACACTTCGACTTACTCGTGAAGTGGTGACCGAGACGACAATAAAAGTCTCTGTTATGGACAACCGAGAGCTATTCTACATTCTCTGGCCATGCTTGGCCGAGATCAGTAAACAAAATCTCTCGGCCTCGTGTGGCCGAGAACCACGAACGCCCAATAGATGAACCATTGAATGCACCGCCACACAAACATAACAACTACTCTATCAAATGCAACTTAATTAGACTACCAACGCACATTCAAACGATCGATTTCAACACTATCGATGTGTGAACGAAAAACTTGAACCGAGCCCAAATTTGGATATGAAATCGACCAAAACTCGTAGTCTTCAAACTCAAAAACGTCCTACAACAGAGGAGAGAGACATAGAGGAACGAATACAACTTAGATTTGGGATTGCTAGGTGGTTCGTTGACGAGAAATGGAGAAAGTCGAGCAAGAGGACTGGGTGGGGTCGTGGGTGCCTCTGCTTTGCAGAGGGTTTTTTGGTGCCCTGTGTAAATTGGTTGAGGGGTATTTTGGGTATTTCGGGTCTAATTTTTTGGTGCCCTGTGTAAATTGGTTAGTGCCAACATTAACCGGTGCCTTCATGAAACGGTGGGGTGCCCTTAGCGCCCTCAAATTAAATAAGTCCAACATGATACATGACCTTAACCATTCATTTTGTATTAAGAGAACATCGCTGTGTGTAGTTAATGTCACACATGGCATGGCCCCCGCCACATTCGTCTTCACTCCCCCACTAGACTAGTCCCTCTCTCTCTCTCTCTCTCTCTCTCTCTCTCTCTCTCTCTCTCTCTCTCTCTCTCTCTCCATTGTGTTCTTCTCGCCATGGTCGACTTCGGAGCTATGATGGTGAAATGCTTTCAAGGTGAATATGATGTTCCTATGGATATCTAGGTGAGAACAAGAGAGATGATAGTCTGGTGAAGAAGAGGAGAGAAAGGGCTTATTTAGTCTCAGCAGACTGTCGAGCGGATTCGCCCCCTTGCTCAAGGGTTTGCTGGGATCCAAAAGAGGGTACACTTTTTGGGTTTTGTTGGTTTCATTAATGGGTGTTGAGAAAGATTTGATTTTGGGTTCTAGATCGATTGAATTTCGTCAAGTTTTGATTTTTTTCACGATTTTAGAGCAATTTTTTTTGGTAAAGTTTTGATTTTTGTGAATGACTAGGGTTCTAGCGATGCGAATTTATGATATTTTCGCATTATTGATGATTATGAATAATCAAATAGATCTTTCCACATTATGAATGTCATTTGATTTATAACGACATTCGCTTTAATGTGTCTTATATATTCCAAAAGTTAAAGTCGTGAATATTATACTCGATTAAATCATATAGATAAATTTTTTATTATTCTCGAGTAAACTTATTCTCGAACAAGACATTAACAATAAAATTGTTGTATTAGATATTGCCTCGAACATTAACCTCCGCTAAGTTTGAATTCGAGAAATATTCACTTTTGTACATGCATGGACATAAACTCATCGCAATATTTAGGTCACGATTTAAACACATCTCGATGTGCTTGTTTTATCGAGTCATTTTCAATGATAAAATTCATAATATTGTGCCTTTGATTTTGAAGGCATGGTAATGGTAACAAAAATATTCTGATATATATGACAATATTTATACAAAATAGCCTTTCATATATGACCAAAAAATGTCACAATTAAGCGATCATTGTCTAATTATTTGCCCTTTGTAGTGGTGCACCACTTTTGTTCTAACTTTTGGTGGGATTGTCAATACGACTTTTACCTAATATTTTCACCTTTTCCACGTCCATAAATTTATTATTGCGATCATGATCCTTACATGGAACATATGCTTCTTAATTTGAAGCTGAACTAATTGGACGGGAGCAATATTATATTTATAATATTTCATTATTTTACTCAACTACTATGAGACAAGAAATCAATCCTTAATATTTATTGGATTGAAGTACGCACTCGATATTTGTTGCAAAGAATAAATCAAGGCGGCCACGTGACCTTATTTTTATTGTCTCATAAGTCATATTTCCACATAGCCTCAACATAGAGGTAATTAAAATTGTGGAATTATAATTAATATTTGACCGATTAAATTTTGTAGCATGAGACACAACCGCACATTTTGAGCTTTTGGAGCATTATCATTTTGGTATGTATATATAACTCCATAAGGTGAAAAGATATATAAAGTGAAATATTCAATTTTCAAATCTCTAAAGAGAAATTGGCTTAATGATTATGTATAACACACGCTTTGTATATATGCTTTATTCACAAATTGTACTATCTAATTGTCATGACAAGTAATTCTTGTTGATAATATAATAAGGCAATAAGTTCAACTATGGTTAAATAACGTTTTGAAAATAAATTTAATATAAAATAATTTTTTCCTTTTTGTGTAAAAACATAAATATGATTAAATATATGTTCACAATTTGATTCATTAATAAACAAAATATATTATTCATATGAGTTGGTGGGACAACCTCCAGTGTTGAGTGGCTTAGACATAGTCTACTTAATACTATGCCTACTCGAACCGATAACCCGTTTCCCTTTCAATGTTTAGCTTTACCGGGGATAAGACTTACCCACTATCAACTCAAACTTATAGTATTATTTGTATTATAAAATCAAGAATAGAACAATAACTAATCGTTTGTAGTTTTAAGAGAAAAACTATATGTCACACATTAACTTTTGATTTCGATGTAGAAGATCGTACAAGACACAACTACAGAGCATACTTTCAGTAGTCGATGACGTTACAAAGGCATAATGTATGAATAAAATACATTTACATAATTAAATATGCATGTAACAAAAAGAAATTAATCATGACAACATGGAAATAAATTGAAATTATTTAAATTAATAAAAATTATACATTTTTAGCTTTATATCTTTGAAAAGCTTCTTGATCTTCAAGACCTCCTCTTGTAGAGCAACTTCGTGCTGATAACGTGTTGTAAATTAAGTTGGAACTTGCTAAGAATTAGAGAAGGAAATAGAAGACTAATGGCCCTGTTTGGTTCGTGGGATTAGCCCAGATTAGCCACATCTGGACTAGTTAATCCATCGTGCTTGCTTGGAGGATTAACTAGGCCAATGGATAGTTAAGAGGCATGGTAGTGGATTAAACAATACCACCATTTTTGGTGGGATTAGCTAATCCATTGTAGTCGAAAGAGGAGATTACCACTTTACCCTTCACATAAACCAAATCACAATTCCAAGTCCCCGTTTTTCATGTTTGGAAATTGGGAGACGGAGTGGATGAAGAAGGCGAAGAGGATGATGGAGGAGAGGAAGATGAGAAGGGGCTCAAGAACCACCGCATCTCCTGAGTCGCCGAGAACACATGGTACGCCGAGCCTCCTCTCGTGAGAGATCAGTCCGCCATTAAAGATGACGCGAAACTAGAGCGTGGTTCGGTTCGGTTCGTGAATGGCGACGCGATTTTGATCTGAGGATTTGTTGAGGGCGTTCTTGGATGCCGGGATATACAACTTTGATTTGGAGGATTTGTGAGGGCGCTCATGAGGTGTGGGGAAGGGGAGTGGGGACTTCGTACAAGGCGTGTTGGAGGAGGGACGACCGTGGTGGTGAAGAGGTTGAAAGACGTGGTTGTCACCAAGAGAGAGTTTGAGGTTCGATGGAAGGGTCGAGGAAGGTCAACCATGAGAACATTGTTCCTCTTCGAGCCTTTTATTACTCCAAAGATGAGAAGCTACTCGCCTATGATTTCATGCCCGCCTAAGCCTCTCTCGCTCTTCTTCACTGTATGCAATTTTTTTTTTTTTCTCGGGTTTCGAACCTTCAAACCTTCACAACCATGGAAATCCCGGAAATGAGAAATGTAAATGCGAGCCGATTCAAGCAAATGGTCTTCATTGGAGGAGATGAGAAATGTGTGAAATGGGGAGATTTTTGGTGTTATTTATCTAATGGTATTTTGGTAAATGTATATGTACAACCCCATTTAATCCCAACCTTAAAACTCCCAACCAAACAAGATACACAAATGAGACTAAACTATCTAAACCCATGTGTTAGTCCCATCACTAATTAATCCCATGTGTTAGGATTCACTAAAATGTGAACCAAACAGCCATAAGAACTTCTACTACTACAAATTACCACTACAAAGGAGAAGAGAAGAAATGAGATAGTTGGAATGAGAAGTTTTCATTCAACTTGGTGTGTGAATTACAATGGGGTTAGCACCATTTATATAGGTCATTTGGTGATGATGATAATTGTACTTATACAATGTGTACAAGTTCACAAGCAACATAGACAATACATGAAAGAGTTGATGTACATTGGAGAGGATTACAAGTTACATGACAATACATGGATAAGTGATTAAACATTGGAGTTGAATACAAGTTATGTAGAGTGTACAAGTTACATTCAATGTAGAAGTCATGTTTGATGTTACAATTCAATGTGAGAGTCATGCTTGACAATGTGATCATTCATAAGCTTGGTTAAAGGGTCATCCAATTTACAACAATTTTAACCTTCCCTTCTGAATTTTCATACTTTCGTCGCATCAAATCTTGAAAACGTTGCTCAACATGTTCAATCGTAGACTACTCAAGAAATCAAAGAAGAATGAATATCTCCCATTTTATATACTTACAAAACTTTTAGGTTTTCTTTGTTTTATTTGACTTTGGTCCATGCCCCTGGACTAAAAGTCATATTCCTACCTAATCACAACTTTCTTGGTTACTTATTAAAATTTTAGAAGTTTCAATTTTAAATATTACTTTTATAATTTTACAAGTACTGATTTTCTAATTACTAATTTGCATAACTTGATTCAATCCAAAGTAGTCTTTTTGTAAATTGAATTGAGTTGGATTGACAAAATAAATAGATCGAATCGAATTATAATTTTTCAATTCATAAGAATTAGGTTGGATCTCATTCGTGTCTAAATTTATAGTTGGAGAGTTAGGCAGAGCTCAGACAACATCGATTTTTTAATTGCTAATCTGCAGTAACTCCAATTTGAATATGATGTTCTCATGATCCGTCTAGTGAGAACCGATCAATAATAATCTGATTTGCTACATATAGATAAAGTTGTCCGGATTTGTCATTTCGTACATATCTATGTGAGAACCGATCAATAATACATAGTCGCGCATGGGATCCATTCGATCATCATACTATGATCCAACGAATCAATCTATAGATTTAAGTCACCGACCTATTCCATGGATCCATTAGATGGATAAAAGATTTACTTTACCATTATAAGTAAGTGGTCTCAAAGATTGTGCCTTTTACTATTTGGTAGAGAAAAGAGAGAGAGAGGAGAGCTTGTTCATTATCAACAGATTGTCTCGCTCCTCGCACAAGTGGTTGCGGGATCCAAAAGAAGGTACCATTTTTGGGGTTTGTTGGTTTCATTAATGGGTGTTGAGAAAGATTTGATTTTGGGTTCTAGATCGACTCAATTTTTTTTTCACGATTTTAGAGCAATTTTTTTTTTGGTAAAGTTTTGATTTTTGTGAATGACTAGGGTTCTACCGATGCGAAGTTTTTATTGTTAAAGGTTTGATTTTTGTGGGTTTTTTTTTATTTCAATTTGGATGATTTGCTCTTGAATCAATTTGGGGGAATTTTTTGTCTTCTAGATGCCCGTTTCGATAGTGTGACGATTTTAGATCTTGGACCGTTTGATTTGCTAATTGAGTTTAGGATGGTGATTCTGATTGTCATAGCATGATCCAACGAATCAGAGTCACCGACCTTAATTGTTCAACGATAAAGATTTACTTTTTTTTTAGAAAGATAAGATAAGATTTGTTTAGAAGATAAGATAAACTCAAAATAACATCTTCACAAGTCTATAAATAACTTGGTTTGGTTAGTAAGTCAATCGATTGATTAAAGAGAGTAATTAGTGTTCGCCTCCTTTTGATTTCAATTAAGGTTTTGCTTCCTTTCTTTAACTTTGCAATTGTTTGATTTTGAGTTTCTGTTACGTTGATAAATTTCTACCATTAATTTAGAGAAGGTTGAAGATGCATTAGGTAACGCGTTTGCTTTTGTTTCAATATTTTCATTGCTTTGTGTGGTTGGTTGATCGATTATTCTCTTATTAAATTCAATTTCTCTTATAATTGCTTTCCCGCGATGTTTATATCATGATCAATTGTTTCCTGTGTACATATTTCCTTTTGGTTTGTTCATTCTTGGCATCAATTGTTGTATTTATACATGTTAGTTTCTTTTTGGTTTATTAATTCAACATTGCATAGTAAGGGTTACATTACATGTTTTGTTGATTATTGTGTGGATCTCTGTACTCGTTGAGTTTAGATTAGAAAAGTAGAATTAGATGTGATTACGCTTAATGTGTTATGTTTTGTCGATTAAAAAGATTATTAATTTGGATCCCTCACTCTTTCATGTAAGATCAATTAGTTTCTTAATTATATGGTGACTTAATGAAATTATGGGTGACTTAAAATTCTTTAGTATTCAACGCCGAACTTGATTGTCTGATCTTTAGTTCTAATCTCTCGCTAGCCGTATATAGTTTTCGATCTCTTTCGCTTAGGTCATGGGTTCTTTATTGTTTTGGGTTCAAGATTAAAAGTCAAATATTAACGAAATTCTTGATTCTTCAAATGGTCAAGCATCGGGTATGGTCGCCGACCATTCTCACCTTTTGATTTTGGTCTTGATTTCTTTGTTATCCTTTTTTGTGGTTAACAAATCTTTCGATTGTTTCAAGCTAACTCGCATTAATCGATTCCATTGTTTTTTTATTGAACATTGTTATTAATTACCTTTGATTATGCAAAGATTCTTGGTCACTTTTGAATGCATTTTTTTTTTCTTAAAGACAATTTCTATATAGGGATTTACTTTTCTTGTCAAGAACTCAGCTTTATTTGTGTTTGTCACAATTATTAAATAATAAATGTTCGATGTTACAGATGTTCAAGGGTGAATTTTATTGCCAATTATTACAACGCTCACGAACATCATTAAGTAGATGCCAACAATGTCAACCATGAAGAATGAGTGAGGGGCTTCAGTAAAGACCACCATTAAGAAGATGCCAACAATGTCACCATGAAGAACAAGTGTGAGTCATATCTCAAGATGCAATAGGTCATATTTCAAAATGTAATCTTGCTTGTTAATCGTCTGTTACGACATGTCCGCAATGCATTCTTTTGTGAGGAAAAAAAAAAAAAAAAAAAAAAAAAAAAAAAAAAGAAAAAAAAAAAAAAAAAAAAAAAAAAAAAAAAAAAAAAAAAAAAAAAAAAAAAAAAAAAAAAAAAAAAAGAAAAAAAAAGAGAAAAAAAAAAAAAAGAAAAAAAAAAAAAAAAAAGAGGAAACCCGAGGTTTATGGTATAGCTTGGTGATTAAAGTCGGCTATAACCGAGTTGTGAAACCGAAGTACGGCTGAAAACTTAAGGTGATCCTTGAAAAAAAAAAAAAAAAAAAAAAAAAAGAGAGTGAATCAAAGGTTTATGGTATAGTTTGGTGATTAAAGTCGGCTATAACCGAGTTGTGAAATCGAAATATCTGTTAAAAACCTATTGAGGATCTCTCGAGAAAAAAAAAGAAAGAAGAAAAAAAAATGAGTGAAAAAAAAAAAAAAAAAAAAAAAAAAAAAAAGAGGAAAAAAAAAAAGAGAGAACAAATGCCGACGTGTCAATACAAATGTATTTTTTTTTTTTTTTTAAGTTGTCATGTGACCATTATCATTTGATTGTTGGCATCGACATAGCTTAAGTATTTGATTGTTAACGTTAAAAAAAAAGATTGGCATGTAATATTGGTTTCGATGACGAAGAAACCAAAGAGAAGATACACGTATGTGGTGGATAATAAAAATTGCCTCCTTTTCAACGTGGACGTAGGCCTCTGAGTAGGCCGAACCACGATAAATCCCTTCGTCTATTTCTTGATTTTTTTTTTTTTTTAACTTTTTTTTTAATTTTATTGGATTTTTTTCCTTATTTTTAAATTGAAAGTTGCGAAGCTTTTCCTCCTCCAAAGTGATTTAGAATGGAGTCTACGATTTCATCTTTTCGTTCTCTCGCAATTGGAAAAGAATGATTATGATATTTGCAACTTTTTTTTTTTTTTTTTTTGTTTGTTTGAGTACTGACTATTAAAGAAAACAAATTAGATCAATCCAAATTTTAACTTAGAAACTAAGTACTAAATTGGTTTTGGTTTTGAAGGAACTTATGGTGTCTATAGACTTGAATGGAAAATACGTTTTTTTTTTTTCGACGATATGAACGGAAAATATTGTTTTTAGTACGACACCCATTTTATGGATCCTAGACGACTTGTTAATTAGGAAGTCGATAAATTGAAACTTCCACCGTTAATTTGAATGGATGCGAGTTCTATAGATATGTGTTGGTTCTTAGGGTAAAGGAAATAGAACTATAAATTAGGCACTAAATCAAATAAGATTATGCACAGTATTGTAGTTGCAGAAGACTTAGGCTTGTCGTCAATCACATTAGACATTAGGTGGCACATGCATAGCTATGATAATCATAACAATTAATCGTAAGTAATCTGATTGCCATAGTTTTTTTTTTTTTGTTGAGTAGTTTCGAGACAAGTTGCTTATAACTCACAAAAATATACATTAGAGAAGTTGTGTACCTTCCATGGTACCTACAAAAGAATGCTCAATCATACCAAAAAGCGGTCTAAAGCCAAACCATAGAGCCAAAACTCACAATCTTCTAGCTCTCCTCGCAAGCACAATGGAGCTTAGAGTCAAAACTCAACAAGGAGAAGCTAGGACATTCATGGATAATATCCCAAAACAAACAAACTCAAAACATTAGTTTGGACAACAATAACACATGAGTTACTAAACTCTCCCACAACAAAACAATAAACAATTAACTCTAAGATTGGCTCCTTCGAGATCGACCAAGGCGCCCCTCGCCTATCAACATCGAAAACCAACAAGACCTACAAAAACCAAAACATCCAAAAAAAGAGACTTCTCCCTCCTATTAATGTAGTGTCCATTCGAAACAAAACACAAAAATGGAAGACTAAAAATGAAACCATAGCATATGAGAACATCCACGCCCTAGTATAAACACATGCCCAACGGCCCCTTTCAAAGCAAGAACATCATCAACATTGAGTTAGAGATATGTGTAGATTATCCACCTCACAAAAATTCCCGCAAGAATTGCTTTACCAACATTTGTACACTATCCTTATTGCCACCACTCTTCCACTGGAAAAAACTATTTCTTCCACACAATAGAGGAAGACAGAGTTACGAGAAACATTCCATGTACCCAAACACGAATGATGACCAAAACAAAAATTACAGAATAGAAACTATAAAACCAAACCACCGCTTACTCTCACTCATAGCGTAAGTCCTTCAAAACCATTCCTACTCAAGTAACCGCTTTACTCTCACTCGCCATGCATGTGTCTTATGCCATTGTGCATTCTCGAACGTGCTTGAATCACTACTTCACGCGCATCGTATTTATCACAACTGGGATATTTTGTGTCCATCTCGTTGTGCACCATCGTTGGTGTGCAAGAAATCCATGTCCATATTTGCTCGCCACCGTAAGTTGGTTATTTATGTTGTCACGCATGCCCGCTTCATTAGCCCAATCGCCTTGTGGGTGAATCTCGCATCTCGTATGTGCATCTCGTTATCCATTGTCCTACTCGCCGTCGACCACGTCAACTCGCTATCCGTCGTGGATTTTGATGTCCCGCTATTATGATGTCCATTGTTCTCAGCTCCGACTCGCCACATCTCGAATCCGTTTCTTGTCGTCTGGGTGGTCATCGATCTTCTTTGCAACGAACCTTAGATTTATTAAGTTTATCGATTCGATCGACAACCTCAAGTTAGTTTTCATGAACCATCTTGAGTTTGAGGGAAGGTATTACTATAGCAAGCTTACTATATCTTAGTAATTCGTGTATTTAAGTAGTTTCTATATTTTGGTATTTAGGCAGATTAAGTAACTTTCTTTATTTTATGTTTTGTTCAACTTTATCAATAAGAGTACCATTTTGTACTCAATTTGCCCGCATTAATATAATTCTTACACTCTTATTTGAAATCTATCAATCTATGTTAATCGCAAAGAGGTGCGATGTGACCATTCCTAAAGTAATCATTGTGATTGACCAAACACCTCTTTGCAAATGAAGGCTCAATCATTGCTCTAAGTGGATGCCTATCTAACTTCGTAACCTACATTCATACGTGAATGTCTATGCAAAACAACCAAATGAAATCCAAATTCATGAAAAATACATATTAACCTTCTTTTGATTTCCGAAACAAAGAACACCACCTCTAGTGCCTTCTTCCACAACCTTCACACAACAAACCCTCGTCCTCTACTGAAATCGATTCCACCAACGCAAGGAACCTACCTAACAAAGCCTTTCGACCTTCAAATCACAGTGGAATGCGTGGATTGTTGTCTATGTAAAAGAAACAAGGATTTATGGGCAACACAATCGAATTTAGGATTTGGTTTTTTGGGGTGGGGTGCTCGCTTATCAAATTAGAGGCAATTTGGTAAATGTCATGGGATGCCCTATGACATATGTCATGGGATGCCCTATGACATTGTTTCGATGCTAATCGGGGTGCCCTGAAAAAGTTAGAGGTGAACGTAGCTGCACTCTAAATTAATAAATAAGTCCAACATTTAACCTTGACCATTCATTCAGGTATTAAGAGAACATCAGTGTGTAGTTAATGTCACACATGGCATGGCCCCCACCACATTCGTCTTCACTCCCCCACACTAGACTAGTCCCTCTCTTTCTTTCTCTCCATTGTGTTCTTCTCGCCATGATCGACTTCAGAGCTGTGATATTGCAATGCTTTCAAATTGAATATGATGTTCCCATGGCCATATCTAGGTGAGAACAAGAGAGAGGATAGTCTGGTGAAGAAGAGGAGAGAAAGGAGCATTTAGTCTCAGCAGACTGTGGAGCGGATTCGCCCCCTCGCTCAAGGGGTTGCTGGGATCCAAAAGAGGGTACACTTTTTGGGTTTTGTTGGTTTCATTAATGGGTGTTGAGATATATTTGATTTTGGGTTCTAGATCGATTGAATTTCGTCAAGTTTTGATTTTTTTCACGATTTTAGAGCAATTTTTTTTGGTAAAGTTTTGATTTTTGTGAATGACTAGTGGTTCTAGCGATGCGAAGTTTTTATTGTTAAAGGTTTGATTTTTGTGGGTTTTTTTTTTTTTTTTTTAAATTTCAATTTGGATGATTTGCTCTTGAATCAATTGGGGGAATTTTTTGTCTTCTAGATGCCCGTTTCGATTGTTTGACGATTTTAGATCTTGGACCGTTTGATTTGCTAATTGAGTTTAGGATGGTGATTCGATTGTCATAGCATGATCCAACGAATCGTAGTCACCGA